>BSBM01000321.1:4713500-6152000 GCA_027924585.1 Larix kaempferi
TCTTGTAGATCCACTTGGAAGTCACAACAGACTTCCCTTCTGGTCTTGGGACCACATCCCAAACATCATTCTTCATGATTGACTGGTATTCCTCGACCATGGCATCCTTCCATTCTCTGTTTTCCGCTGCTTCTTCATAACTGGAAGGTTCTTTGTTCATAATGTCATAGAGTAAGGAAACATAGCTGGTGTGTGATCTTGTCCTTTTTCTTTCTTTGTGTTCCTCCTCTGGAATACCATACCTTTCTGCATCTTGGATGAGCTCTCTAGCCCATGCAGGTTTCGTCTTGTGAGAGTTCTTCTCACGGGGTGGATCTACAAGTTCTAGTGGATCTTCTATTTCACAATCCACTTATGGTATTGCTTCATTCATGGTGGTGTCTTGTGTTCTGGGTATCCTTGGTTCTTCATAGTCTTCAACAAGTGTCTTCTTTGATTTGATGTATGCTGTGTTTTCATCAAAATTCACATCCCTGCTGATGTCAATTTTCTTGAACCCTGGAAAGTAGATTCTATATGCCTTCGAGCTTTCACTGTACCCCACAAATATACCCTTCTTTCCTGAAGGATCTAACTTTATCCTCTTTTCTTTTGGAACATGTGTATATATTGGATAGCCAAATACTCTACGATGGCTAACTTCTGGTCTCTTACTAGAGAAAACTTCTTCTGGTGTCTTGTTGTCAAGTATCTTGTGTGGTGTTCTCTTTTGTACATATACAATTGTCCTTGTTGCTTCTTCCCATAGGTGCATGAGTAGATCTTGTTCATGCAACATTTCTCGTGCCACTTTCACGATTGTTCTATTCTTCCTTTCTGCAATTCCATTCTCTTGTGGATTGTAGGGAGTGGTCAACTTCCTCTTAATCCCTGAATCACTGTATAAATTCTTGAAGTATCCTGAAGTGAATTCTCCACCATTTTCAGATCTAAAGGTCTTGATCTTCTTATCAGTTTGATTTTCTATCAAGGCTTTGAATTCCTTGAATTTATCAAACACTTCATCTTTGTTCTTCAAGAAGTAAATCCAAGTCTTCCTAGAGAAATCATCAATGAAAGATACATAATATACATACCTACTCAGATAATTGGATGACATTTGACCACATACATCGGAGTGGATATTTTCCAAAATTCCTTTTGCTTTGCTTTCACTGCTTGGAAATGCCTTCTTTGTGTTTTTTCCTTTTGCACACCCTTTGCAAACACCTTCATGCTTTGACTAGATTTCAGGAAGACCTTCCATTGTTTTGCTTGCAATTGGTAGTGCCCTATAGTGTACATGAGAAAGCCTTATATGCCAAAGTTCACTTGGTTCCATGGATTCATGTACCATGGCATGTTCAGGTTGTCCCTTCAAGTTGTAGAATCCTCCCTCTTGCTCTCCAATCACTACTACATCATCTATGGTCTTACCTTTTGGCCACGTAAGTACTTGGCCATCCACAAATGCAACTCTCATTCCTTTTGCATACAAAGATGATATGAAGAGAAGATTCTTCTTGAGTACAAGTACATATAGAACATATTGCATCTCTAAAGACTTACCAGAGTCTAACTTGTAGGAGGATTCACCACTTCCTTTTATAGGGTATTGATACTTATCCCCAAGTTTCACCTTATGAGTAGACTCATGTTTAGATAGGTTCATAAGAGATTCTTTGAATCCCGTCATATTTTTAGAAGCCCCACTATCAATAAGCCAATCATTACACCCATGTGTAACAGTACCTTTGAGAGCAGATATTAGAAAATATTCATCGTCACTTGAAGAGTCTTCACTTTCTACCTTAGTTTGCTTCCTGGAAGGTTCATCATCCTCAACAACATGAGCATGATATATCTTCTTGTTTCTCTTGTTGTTGTTGTTGGTGTTGGAGTTACTTTTGTTCTTGGGACATTCTGAGGCAAAGTGTCCCTTCTCATTACAAGTGAAGCATCTCAGATCTTTCTTCTGTCTTTGATGATTGTGATGTGAAGATCTCTTTTGAAAAGATTGCTCCCTCTCGAGCTTACTTTTCTTGGTGTGTGTTGTGAGAGCTTGATCTTCATTTCCCATCTTTTTTTCTTGGGCCACAATCCTAGATTCTTCTTGTCAACATTCTTCCCATATCCTACTAAAGGAGATCAACTTATTTCTTGCACAAATACCTTGGTTGAAGGAGTCCCATGACCTAGGTAGGCCATTGAATGTGGTCATGACAATTTCTCCATTCTCCACTACTTCATCGATAGCTTCAAGTTGTTCTTTGATTTGAGAGACCTTAGTAAAGAAGGATTGGATGGTCTCTCCATTCTTGAACTTAACCCCTTTCAATTGATTCCGCAGAGTCATCTGCCAATTTATATTCTTTCCTTCAAACAACTTGGTCAAGGAGTCAAACATCTCCTTAGGTGTCTTTAGAGAAGACACATGGGGTATGAGATGGTCTTTTATAGAATCATCAATGATTCTCTTGGCTTTGACCAAGTTCTTCTTTTGTAAGGCCTTATCCTCATCTCCCTCTGGAACTAGAACCTCTTGACTTATGTAGTTGTCCAACTCATTCTCTTCTAGGATTAACCCAATCCTATACTTCCATGCTCGGAAGTTGTCAGCTCCTTCAAGGTTATCCTCAAGCTTGGTGTGGTGAGACATTTTAATGAGAAACTCAAATGGAAATAAAATATTTAGGTCTTTCCACTTGATTTGTTGAAACTGGATCTGGAGTTGTATTAGGGTTTGTTAGACAAACCCAAATTCAAACTTTGAATTCCAAACTTCTAAATGGATGGAAAGATGTGCCTTGCTGAGCTGATCAAGCTGGTATACTTCAATTTTGAAATCTACAAAATTTGACCCCTCAAAATTGCCTTTGAAACTTTCGGATCTATAATTTCTGGTTTTCTTGTCAAAATCGCAAACTAGGGTTTGATAATGATGGGGGTTCTGCCCAACCAAAAAGTTCAATCTTAGTCTCTAAACTTCGATTTTTCTAAGGAGTATCCAGCCGTGGCCTCAGATTTCAAAAATTCCAACTTTTGCAGATACCCTAATTTTCCACCTTTCCGATCAAAATGCTGAACTAGGGTTTGATGGAGCCTGGGTTATTCCCAACCGAAAAATTCGATCTTGGTCTCTAAACTTCGATTTTCTGAGGAGCATCCAACTGTGGTCTCGGATTCCAAAAATTCCAATTTTATCTGAAACCCTAATTTCCCGCAGCAATGATGGGCCAAAAACTGAAAGTGCTCATAATTGAATTATGTCTCGACAGAAAGATGCGAACTTGCAAGGAGAGTTAGACTAGCGTCCATCCTTTGATGAACTGTGGAAATAAACCAAAAAATTAAGATTCCCTACCTTTTGCAGCTGCATAGTGTCTTCTTCTTAGCACGACCTTGATACCATGTTAATTTTTCGATAATTTCCTTCAAACATTATCTAGGATCCTACTAAGAGAATATCATGAACAACATAACAGCCATAAACACAAGAGACACAGAGTTTCCTCGGGGAAAACCAAGAATATGAAAAACCCCGCAACTTCCTCAGAGATAGAATAAGCCCCAATATAAAGATCACAAAGATCAATCCCCAAAGGATAGATGACTCTAGCATCTACTCCTCCTCCACTTGTGCACACTCCTCTCTCTCAACTATGCGATTTGGATGAGTGAGTGAATGAGTAGAATGAGAGAAACTCACTCTCTATTTATACACAACTTAACCTGCCTTTAACTCTAGCTAGGCCGACTTCCTAAGGAATCCTAATAACCCATCCACATGACACATGCAGGGACGATCCCACCAAGGTGCTCTAATAACCCATCAAATAATACTTGCGACACTTACAAATACAAACGACGACACTTCTTATTGGAGGAATAATACATCTCCATCATGAATATAATAAAGTACAAGTGTAATACATAGAAGAATATATTTTGAAGTTACAAATACATCAACACGTTCTTCTCCATCGTTCATTTTTGAAGATTTCAGATGGTCTTAAATCACCATTCATTTTTTTCCATTTCAACATGATTGGTTGATGCCTATGCTATTTTCCCCTTTAGTCTTGAAACTTCATGTTCAATTTCGTTGCACTCCTTTTCTCCAATTGAGAGTAATCTAAGAACTCCTTCCAATGGTTCCTTCAATTTGATCAACTCACACTTGTTCTTCACAATTATATATCTAGATTCCTTTTCTCTTGATCTACTTCTTGATTTTTTGAATTGATTTCAAAACAAATTCCTCTTTTATCAGTTGGACTCTTTTGTTGAAGGATCACATTATTAATATCTTCTGAACTTTTTTCAAATTTCATATTCAAAATGTTTTTCCTTTTTAGTTGTTCTTGAACAACATTGATCTTTGCATCTTTCTTAGACAAGTATTCCTTCATTCCTCTTGTCAATTGATTTCTTGTTATCATATATTATTTTGTTTCCTTCTCGTCGACCTCCTTTAAGCGTTCAATTTCATCTAAGGTGGAAATTAACTTAGCTTTAAGATCAACTACCATAGTTTCCTCATTTTCTTCAGTTCCTTTACCTTCTTGATGCGGTTGACCCTCCATGGCTAGAAATAAAATTTCATTAAAATTATCATCTGAATTTTCTTGTTCCTCATCGCAATCTAGAGCATATATTCCTTTGGAAACATCCCTTCTATGACCTATTCTGCTTCTATCTTCCCTCAGTGAACATTTTGTAGCAAAATGTCCATTTTTTCCACACTTGAAGCATTTCATAGGTAGCTTACCTTTAAACCTCCCAGTACCCCTAGGTAATTTGCTGAAAAAATTGGCCATTTCTTCATCTGAAGTTTCATTTGTACTAAGATTAGAGATCGACTGTTTTTTCTTAAAAGACCGTTTCTTTCTCACAAATTGAAAGGCATCCTCCTTATATTTTGGATCTTCTATTCCCAATTCATAGGCTATGAGAATCCCATGTAATTCATCTAATTTAAGTGCATCAAGATTTTTTCTGTATTCAATGGCTGAAACTTTTGGATTGAACCTAGCATAAAGGGATCTCAGTACCTTTTGAACTACTACAACTTCTTATACTTCCTCTCCCATACCTCTCATGGTGTTGACCTATTCCTCCATTCTTTGGAAGTAAGCAACAATATCTTCTTCCTCCATCATTTTAAGACCTTCAAATTGTATCCTATAGTTGTGAATTTTTTCTTTCTAAACTTTGGTATCACCTTCATAAATATTCTTCAATTTATCCCAGATTTCTTTGGTTTTTTTTTATAGTTCATGACCTTAACAAACTCAGTTTTTGACCGCCCTCTTAGAATTGCATTCACACCTTTATATTATACTCACCTACATTTATTTCTACTAGATATTTAAGAGGATATTTTGGCATCTTATATCGATTAACAATGCTATCCCAAACATCAAATCCCAAGGACATCAGATATGCTTTCATTCTCTTACTCGAAAAGACATAGTTAACTTTTACTATCAAAGAGGGGAATCTCCTTATGAGCCATGTGTGTATTAAGATATCTCCTTCAGGCCAATCGGACTTATGAGAAGAACCTACTCTAATACCAATTGAATAAAACACCAAGATATTGAGGGGGGGAAGGGAATCGATATCTTTGTATATTTACTATTTCACGTCCAATTACTCAATTCATCAAGAGAGTATACTGAATGTATATATGAAAAAAAATATAAATTATTTATAAAGAGAATATGTTTACATCAATTGTGGAGACCTAAACCTCCAATGATTACCAGCTATGACTGACAGGAGGATCCAACCTCCTTATTTCTTAATCCTTGACTGAAGGGATGCTTAAACACCCTACTTCACCAACTTCAACTAGAAGGAAGATACAACCCCCTTGTCTTAGTCAGCTCCAACTAAAAGGAAGTGTCCACCTACCTCTTGATGGAGGCTACAACCCCCTAACACAATTCCTCTACTGTGATAGGACGGAGGATACAACTCCCTTTCTCTTCTATGATAGGATAGAAAATTGAAGCTTGTTTGCAAACTTCCCTTAGCTCACTTTGAAGTATGCACTACACACTATTTTATTCTCTTTTTTCTCTTATCTCTTCTCTTAGTATTATTTTATACTCCATGTTTCCCGCTTTCTACTGCATAATCTGAACTACACACTCTCCATAGTTTTCTCTAAATTGTACACTCTTTTCTACACACTCAACGTTGTGTACTTTATTCAGCACACTAACTCAGTCCTTACCTTCTACAACCTACTTTATTCTACAACTTTGATTTTATATATTCTCCAAATTGTATCCTTCTTTTGAGATGAGACTTAACTTCATACTTTTTCCTTCCAATGAACTGTTGCAACCCTGCACCTTCCTGCTTTTGAACTACGCACCTTGTGCCTTCCTTCTTCTAAACTGTAAAACCATCACCTTCCTTCTTCCAAACTGCACAACTTGCACCTTCCTTATTTTGAACTATGAACCCCTCACTTTCCTTCTTTTGAATTGTGCACCTTGCTCCTTCTTTCTTATGAACTGCGAACCCCTCACCTTCCTTCTTCTAAACTATGCACCTTGCGCCTTCCTTCTTATGAACTCCAAACCATGCACCTTAAATTTTTTACAAAGACACACTCACAATGATCATCATGCTCTTATTTATACATAGCTGACTTCCTCTTCCTTTTTGAGTAAGAGGGCCAACCAAGATGCTCAACTTCATTTACGATTTTTCTTAGGATGACTTGTATTGACATTTGTAATAATCAAAATTTCATTTTTGTGTGGGTTATAGACCATTTATGGAGCCACCTTTTGAGTTACAAGACCTTGACACAACATCCACTGTACCACGCATGCTCTCTTTTGGGTTGAGGGACCCCGACACAACACCTACATCGCTGCAGACTTTTCTTCATGCTTTCTTCGACATTCCGTTCTATATAATTCTTCAAAATGACTTCTAATTACATCAAGTCTATATTTTTTACTACCATTTGACATCAATGATAACACTAAGTCCAACACCAATAGAAGCACGCAGAACAAACCACCAAGCCATATCACGACCGTCCCAGCAAACACACCCCACAATTTTGTTGGAACATTTAAAAAACCCATTATGTCATTCTAGACTTAGGATAAAATTAATTAATCATTTATGATTAATTCCTGAGTTTTGACTAGGTAGAATAGGCCAGTTTTGTCTTTTAGTGGACCACATGCTATCCTCATTCACAAAAACGAATTTTGATAGATTCTGGATAAGATCTCCTTGGATTCTATATGATTTTATTCCATTCCTGAATTAGAAAGACACTATCGAGATTTAGTTAGCTTTGTGCTGCTTTTTCTACTTTCTAGTGGAAAAGATAAAGTTAGTTGACTTGGAATCTTTTGCCACTTTACCATTTCGACCTCCACATCATATCTAACCTTCTAAAGCCATCATTACATTCCATTTACCTCACTCATGAGCTGCCATACCATACTTGCCAAATTCGTGAGCCTCTAGGACAGTTTTGGAAACTGCTTTTGCCACCTAGGGGGTTTTTTGTCTTTTTCTAAGCCTTTCTTTTGCTCTTTCCATATTGCCTCAAAGCAATTCGATTTTTTCCATGGAGGATGTGTTATATATTTTTACAATATCAATGAATAAGATACATAGTGTTTTCCATAATTTATTCTCAATATTCTTCTTCTCTCATTGTCTAAAATATTTCATGGTGAAATTTTCTTATGAATCTAGTTCCTAGTAATTGAAAATTTCACATGGTATCAGAGCTAGCTTGATTCAAAGAAATTTCCAAGAGTGATTTTTGCAGGTATTTCCATCACCAGGAGCGCATCAGTATGGAGAAAAATCAATCCAAAGCTATGACTCTCACTCCGTTCAATTTCTTTGATTGGAAGGCGAATATGATCATCCAGCTTCAGAGCAAAGGATTGTGTAGAGTCACTATGGGGCTTGAAACTGAGCCAGGTGTTGTTGCATTAAAATACAAATGGTTCGATAGGCTTGATGAAGCTTATGGGTTACCTTGTCTCTCTGTATCTCCAGATCTTCTATTCCATATTGATTCTCTATCCACTCCAAATGAAGTATGGACAAAGCTAGAGTCTCTCTTTGGAAAACAGGATGAGCTAAGAGGTCATTTGTTGGAGATTGAGTTGATATCTCTTAGTCCAAGTAATTTCGATTCTATGGAGGAGTTAATCTCAAAATTCAATAACCTAGTGCTTCAAATCAAGCAATGTGGCATAGAGAAGAAGGATGAGCAATTAATCCTCACCATTATATCAAAACTGAGTTCTGGATACTCAATATTTGTGTCTACTTTTCATTCTACAAGACTTGCAGTTCCAAAGTGGAAGATGCCAACCTTGGATGCATTCATTGATTTGATCACTCAAGAAAAGGACAAGCTGGTCCAAATGAGGGATCAATCACCCTCCAAAGACTTTGCACTTGTTGCTCATGGAGCAAAGAAGAATGACAAATCCAAACAAAAGACATTGTCAGATGAAGAGGATTCTGATGGAGATTCCAAATCCAAGAAGATGAAGAAGGAGAAGCCCAAGTGTTCTTATGCTGCAAAGGCACTCATCCTGAGAAATCTTGCTTCAAGAAGAAATTGGACATCATGTCCAAGATGCTTGAAGAGCATAACATAGATGTTCCTGACTTTGCAAAGAAAGAACAAGGCAAGCTTGTTGTAGAACAAGAACACTGTTTCCAAGCCTCTCCCAAAGGTAATCATGCTTATGCTTTGAGTGCTAGAGTGAAATATAATTATGATGTCTCTAATATTGATTCACATTCTAATATATCAGAATCATAAACCTCCACTTCTCCCTCAATACATTCTTCAGCCAGTTCACCCAAGTCTACTCTCAAAACTAGTCATTTTTTACTAGCTTTTGACTTGTCTTCTGAGAGCTCTTTTCACCAACATTCAAATCTTTTAGATTCTGATTTAGAAGATGATTTACAATATGATATGCAGGTCATTACATATCCCACACCATTTACCCAAGCTTTGGATGCACAAAATACCCTACAAACCCCATGTTCTCCAGTTAAGAAACTACACAATTCTATGTTTTCCTACACTGTGTCACTTGCCTCTATTGCACTTTTTTCTTGCATATCTTTCATTGGTTGGACATCCATTGTTTTGGAATTATTTGGACTGATATTCCACACATATGGACCTGACCCCATCACTCATGGTTCAAAATTCAAGTCCTCACACTCTCCAGGCTCGCTCAACTGTCCGAGTGATCTAGTTTCTCAAACTTTTTCTACTAAAATTATGTTCGATCATGGAGACTCCACATCTTTACTGGTTTCTTCTCCATATGACTTACATTCTGATAGTTTAGAGCTGCATTATCTCATTTTAAATATCAGAAAGGTTCTACATCAGTTTGAGAAGAAAGTAGAAGAACTGGTATACCACATTGCAGCTACAAAAGAAATTGATCATGTTGAGTTCATTGTTTCTCCTTGGGAATGAGTATGTATAGATATTCTTTCCATCATTGATTATATTTTCAAATATAATTATGTATGTTACAATAGAAAGAAAAATTCATTTGATGCTCCTCCATCATCAGAAGATGAACATCATAGAGCTTCAACACATGGTTCTTGCCTACACAACATTGACGCACTGATGCATGATCATGACATGCACAAACTCTTCATCAAGTCAGTTACTCAAAAGGAGCCCATTCAGCTCATTCAGTTCATTCAAATGAGCAACATGACAGTATGAAGACATCAAGCATGCCCATTTTTTAGGGAGGGTTTTGTTCCCATTAGGTTTTCCCTGTTTCCTCTGTTTACATGGACTAGTTATTTTTGTATTGGGGTGACCATAAGCCTTGTTGCTTGGGCCCTATATTTCTGATATTTTTCTGATTCCCATCACATAAAGTCAAGCTTAAGGGGGCATGTTGGAACATTTAAAAAACCCATTATGTCATTCTAGACTTAGGATAAAATTAATTAATCATTTATGATTAATTTCTTCAGTTTTGACTAGGTAGAATAGGCCAGTTTTGTCTTTTAGTGGACCACATGCTATCCTCATTCACAAAAACGAATTTGGATAGATTCTAGATTAGATTTCCTTGGATTCTATCTAATTTTATTCCATTCCTAAATTAGAAAGACACTATCCAGATTTAGTTAGCTTTGTGCTGCTTTTTCTACTTTCTAATGGAAAAGATAAAGTTAGTTGACTTGGAGTCTTTTGCCACTTGACCATTTCGACCTCCACATCATATATAACCTTCTAAATCCATCATTACATTCCATTTACCTCACTCATGATCTGCCATACCATACTTTCCAAATTCGTGAGCCTCTAGGACAGTTTTGGAAACTGCTTTTGCCACCTAGGGGGTTTTTTGTCTTTTTCTAAGCCTTTCTTTTGCTCTTTACATATTGCCTCAAAGCAAATCGATTTTTTCCATGGAGGATGTGTTATATATTTTTACAATATCAATGAATAAGATACATAGTTTTTTCCATAATTTATTCTCAATATTCTTCTTCTCTCATTGTCTAAAATATTCCATGGTGAAATTGTGTTATGAATCTAGTTCCTAGTAATTGAAAATTTCACAAATTTCTATCATTGTATCAGCACCAACAAACCCACAAAATAGAGATAATGAATACTAAACCATAAACCTTGAAACAAAAATCCAGGCCCCTCCCTCCGAGGCTCGCTTTTTGAAGTACATTAACAACAAGTGAACAATAATTAACACCCCACACGTTCCCAATGAAACCAATGTCATTAAAATCCCTTCCAGACAAAGCAATAACTATTCTAGGTCGTCAGAAACTGCAACCGACCCCCACTATCTTGGCACTCTATATTTGTATATCCTCTCGGCCATATCTCTCGACCATTGGACTTATCGACTCCCAAACCTCCAAAACCCCACCACTATAAACAACAACAAATAATAAAAAACATACCATAAATTAAAAGAAACAAAATAAATTAGAAACAAAACAATATGTTGCACCATAAATGCAATAAATATGGCATGAATCAAGCACACAGACAGATCCCAGGAAGGTATACTCGAGGCTTGCATTAGGCACACATGGACCAATAACCAATCAACAACGAATACAATAAAAAAAAATAATACTCCTACTAGCCAATGCAAAACCTTGGACAAACCCTAGACAAATATAACAAAATTTAAGAAACACCACGACAACTAATCCGGTTATGTGATCGATTAATGTCCCCTGTTGGGGACATAAAAAAAGTAATGTTATAATATTTATGTTTGATTTTTATTTGAAAAAAATAAATGTCATTTGAATTCAGTATCAACTCCAAACATAAATGGACATGTTTAATTCATGCTAGAACTAAAAATGATAAATATCTTAATATTTATGTTAGATTTCTTATTGTGGCTTGAATTCCCTTGATCTCAAATCCAAACATAAATGTCCTACACTATAGACATGGACTATCACCATCAACATCATAATTATGCCACACACATGGATTTTCACCATTCACATCAAAAGGAGGAGTTTTTTACCCTAACATGTGTATTAGTGTGTACACACATGCACACACATAGGGATGTGCCTACGAAAATTTGATTAAAGTGGAGGAAGTAATGGAATCAACACTTAATTTGTTGTAGAACTTCGTTGTGAGCCTCAACCTTGATCAAATGATAAGTTTGATCCTCCTAGAGGTGGATTTGATATGTCTGGTGGAAAATAAAATGAAACCCCCAAGTCCATCTAGGTGGCCTCTAATCGTAACCCTTCAACTTTTGGGAAACATGCCCTATCACATGCTTTAGCAACTATTGAAGAAATATGATCCAATTATTTATTTGGAGCATGGGATGACCAACAACATCATCATGTCATTGCTCAATATAGCCAAGGCATGCCTAAAAACAAATGATATCAAATTCTTGATTTGTTCAAGCAAATCAACATCCAAATACATTTGCTATAACTCCAAAGTCCTTGTCATGGATCCCTACAACCCATACTAGAGAATGTTATACAATGGTGGAAAATGTACTAGAAATATTATCGATGTTACATTTACCTTAGAGACAAATTGTGATGATCATTCATAATTGTTTTGAAATGGATGCTCACTACCTAAGAAGGTTGACCAAACTACACCAAAGTGGCACATTTCTATACTATATTACAACATTCGATCAATTATAAATCTGCATAGGTGACCTCTCTAATACCTTTTTTCTGAGAATGCTTCATCAGTGGCCTCAAGTAGGAGATTCAAGTCGATGGAATTATGCAGCACCCCACCACATGGTTAGAAGATTGTGATAGAGCTAGAGAAGTTGAAATGGTGATTAATTCCTAACCCAAAATACCTTAATTCTTAATATCATTGTGTTTCCCATGGCTCCTACTTCTAACATTTTCAATGTGGAACCAAGTTAAGATCCAAAATTTATCTCCCTAATGTAATGGTCATTGGATTTTTCTATAATTGTGCTGACAAATATTTTTGAGGGCATAAATGGGAATAACATATTATTCTAAATAGATGTATTCCCACATCGTCACCTAGAATACATAACCATATAAGGAAATCAACAACCAAAAGTGGAGGATACTGCTCCACCTATGGAAGATGATCGCACCTTGCAAGCTCATGGGGAGGAACCCCAAGTCTTGCTCCATGCCTTATCAAGTTTCTCTATCCTTGATACATTGAAGTTGAAAGGTTACATCAAGCACCATCAAGTCATTTTTTAAGTAACAATGACAACACCCACAATTTTATTATAGGAGAGTGGTAGAAAAAACCCAAAAATTTATATCAAATTTCTGAATTATGATAGAAAATAGTGGTACAATGAAATGTGGGGATCACTATGAAAATGTGAAACTCCAAATGGGTGACTACCATCTTAAGGCACACATGTTTTCTATTGACATGCTTGGTTGTGATGTATTTCTAGGGGATAAGTGGCTAAGGACCTTGGGACCACTCACCATGGATTTCAAGGAACCATATATCAACTTTATTAAGAAAGGGTACAAACATTATCTCAAAAGGATTACTTCAAGTTCTCCAAAAAGTTATCACCTCCCACTATATGGAGAAGTAAATGAAGAAAGGCTACTCAAGTATTATTGAACAATTTAATGCTATCCAAGTTGTGGACACACTCCCATAAGAAATTCAACTTGATTTGCAACCAGTTCCTCCAATGATCAATGTCCCATGGGGAACATGACCATGGTATTCCACTAATTCCAAGTAGTTAACCCCCTAATGTACACTTTTATATGCACCCTTTTTTCCAAAAGAATGAAATATAAAATATCATTCATGAATTATTGGAGGGTAGCATCATATGTCCCAGTACAAACCCATATTCCTCAACAATCGTTATGGTATTAAAAAAGGAAGGAACTTGGAACATGTGTCTAGGATTTTGAGTTCTCAATAAGTTAACTAACAAGGATAATTTTCTATTTTAGTCATTGATCATATCTTCGATGAGTTTCATGGAGCCACGTTCTTCACTAAATGAGACCTTCGGTCCAACTACCACCAAATAAAAATGGAAGAGACTAAAATCCATTATACCACTTTATGCACCCATGGGGGACAATATGAGTTCTTAGTCATGCCTTTTGGCCTTTCCAATGCTGCATCCACCTTTCAAAGCCTCACGAAATGTTGGGCTTCGCCCAAGTAAGCCAATTTTGGATAAGGCAGTTTTGGGAGTTGCGAGGAGACAACGCAGCGCAACATCGGCAGAGAAAGAAAGTCTGAGCCGCGGAGTACCAACACTACTAAGATATAACGCCACGAAGATCTAGTTCCGCGAAGATGTAGCATGGAAGAAGTTTTGGATAGAAGACAACATAAATTTAGGTGAGACCTCTCGGTGGTCTATTTTGGTTAAGATACTCCATGATTCACAGAAGGTGGGTAAGGAGTGGCGAAGAGGGAAAGCAACTAGTCACATGAGCAAAGGTAGCACTACGTGAACTAGCCACACAAAGTCATAAGAGAAGGAACGACGTGATGAAAGTGACCCATCGGCATGTGCTCGATAGAGGGGCTGAAAGAGACATGACCACGCACAGAAGGATGGCCACGACAATGAGGAGTCACTATCAGATCCTAACAATCCTGGTTAGTGGGGTAACCGCACCAGATTTTGGGAACCTTAGGGTTTTTGAGCCCACCATGAATGTAAAGACGTGACCTAGGGGCACGGTCTATAAAAGGGCACATTTTGTAAGGGAAAGGGTTAGATTTTGGTTGATGTATGTTGAATATTGAGCTCTGTTGAGATAAAGATTGTAAAAAGGATCTGCAGCTGTGTGCGCAGAGACCTACTGAAGAAAGAAGAGAGTTTGCAGTTGTATGCGCAGACTGGAACTATTGTACCCTTTCCTTGATAATATAACAAGAGTTCCTATGGATGTAGCTCCCATCATGGGGGTGAACCACATTAATTCCTTGTGTTATGTGATTGATTATGCGATTGCATCTGTGTTTTTGCTTATGTTGAATGGTTAAATGCCTATTATGAGTTCATATGTTCTTGGTCTTATATGTATTCGCCATAAGGATAAAAGATGGGAATTATGTGTTGAGTATTGACATATGTGACTGAATGTTGAATGCACAAGTATTTCTAAGTCAGATGAATGCATGAGTATTGGGTAAACACTTAGTCAACGAAGTCTATATAGTGCGATCCCCCAAAGTGTAGCACCGGAAGTGCGCAGTCATTGCAGTTCATCATATCGTCTAAAGTATACAAGGTTTACAGTTAGATGCATGTGAACATATAAGTTTACTCTAACTAAAGTCTATTGAATTTGTGTGATTACCGAAGAGGAAGCGCAGTCCTCTGCTGCATTGTCCTGTTGTTAAGAGACCATCCCGCACTGCGCAGTCTGTGGATGCGCAATAAATATAAGCATTAACCGTGAAGCACGTGAACTTCGCGTAGTCCATCATTATGTTGAAGCGCACAACACCCGTTTGTGGAAACCTGATTCTGTAACCTCCCCATAACTTCATGTCGGGTGAGACATCAGTCTGCTCGCAGACTGTTTCCAAAAGGGACGGTGAAAAGGGGTTTTGTTGGTTCCCTCAACTGCGCAGAACTTGGCTCTATATTGTTAGATTTACATCATTTAATTCAATATGATCTAGGATCTTAACTGAGAGAACAACATGTACAACACAAGAGACAAGAGACATAAAGCATTTCACCAGGGAAAACCATAAAGGTGAAAAACCCTGCAACTTCCTTAGAGATAGAATAAGCACCAATACAAAGATCACAAAGATGAAACCCCGAAAGATAGATGTCTCCAGCAGCTAATCCTCCTCCACTTGTGCACACTCCTCTCTCTCAACTATATGAGTTGGATGTGTGAGTGAATGAATAAATAGTGTGGTGCAACCACTCTATTTATACTTTAAATTGACCTTCCTTTTACCCTAACTAGGTCGACCCCTTAGGGGAGTCTAATAACCCTTCCACTTAACTTATATTGGGCCGACCCCTCTAAGGTGTTCTAATAACCCATCAAATACAAGTGATGACACTTACAATATAACTTGCAACACTTGCAAATACAAATGACAACACTTCCGAACAGAGGAATAAGAACATCTCCATCGGAGATAGAATAAAGTACAAATGTAATACATACAATATACAAGTGAATATCTTCCAAAGTTACAAATACATTGACACTCTCTCTTAACTAGGAAGGTATTCTCTTGACACATGCATCAATACATATAGGCACAAGTCTCCAATATTGGAGCTGGATCATCAACATTGGATCACTGGAGCATCATCGTCACTGCTGTTGTACTCATCATCTCGATCACTGGTGCTATCTCTCAATTCTACTTGTCATAGGAAGTTCTACAAATCCAACCCCTTTTCATGCTAGATGTAGGCCTAGCCTCCATGTAGGTATTCATCATCTCTGGGAGTAGCCCATCCGGTGGAATCTTAGGACTGATTATGTGCACCTACAAAACTTGAAAAGAGTATCCTAGGACTGATTACGTGCTAAGAACAACCTGTAAGATCTCCCAGGGATGATTACATGCGAGAAAGAAAAAACTCGAAAGAGCATCCCAGGACTGATTACGTGCTACTACACAACCTGCAAGATCTCCCAGGATTGATTACATGCGAACGAGAAAAACCTCGAAAGAGCTTCCTAGGACTGATTACGTGCTACTACACAACCTGCAAGATCTCCCATGACTGATTACATGCTACTACACAACCTGCAAGATATCCACGGCCACGTAGCATCATCCAGATGCTAATGATCATACGGATCATCCTCGCATGGAGCATCATATGGATTATCATGATCATATGGATCATATGAAACATCATACGGGTGTTCATGATGGAGCATCATCCGGATGCTTATCACACATCACTTACATCCATAGCCATGGGGAGGACCCGCCTACCACCATGCTTAGAAGGGATCTTGCATCCATGTCTCATCACTTCCTCCTAAAAGTATCTTTGATCTGAAGAACACCAAGCCTCTCTCTGAAGTACTCAAACTTCACCCTAGCTAGTGGCTTTGTCGACACATCTACTATCTGCTCGTTCGTCGCAACATACAGAAGCTTCAGTGCTCCTCTCTACACCATATCCCTAATATAGTGATACTTGATATTGATATTCTTCATCTTGTCATGGAACACCGGGTTCTCATACAACTTCATACAACTCTGGTTGTCACGGAAGATACAAGTATCATCCAACTGGAGATCAAATAAATCTGGCAGTATCTTCCTTAGCCATACTGCCTCACAATTGGCCGAGTAAGCTGCGAAATACTCTGCTTCGGCTGTACTGAGTGCTACACAAGACTACTTCCTACTAAACCAAGAGATCACCCCTGATCCCATACTGAAGTAGCACCCAGAAGTGATCTTCCTATCTGTAGCACTTCCTACCCAATCTGAATCAACATAACCCTCTAGGCTAACCTTTTGATTCGCATCATACTTGAGGCCATAATCAACCGTACCCTTTAGGTACCTCAGAATATGCTTTACATCAATCAAGTGAACATGTCTAGGATCTGTCAGGAATTGGATCAATGTGTTCACATCAAAGCAAATATCTGGTCTTGTGTTCGTCAGGTACATCAAGGACCCAATCATCTGATGATACATCGTGGCATCAACTGACTCTGATGAAGCATCACTCAATAGCTTCAGGTTCGATTCCGTAGGTATGGCCATGGCCTTGTAGTTCATCATCTCGAACCACTTTAGGATCTCTACTGCATACTTCCCTTGTCCAAGGAAGATTCCCTTTGCACTTTGCCACACCTCCATGCCTAGAAACTAAAGCATCATACCCAAGTCCTTCATCTTGAACTTGGCAGCAAGCTTCCTCTTTGTATCAACAATCAAACCATTCTCACCTGTCACAAATAGGTCATCCACATACAGTAGGAGTATCACTGGATTTCCTTCCTCAACCTTGTAGTAAATATTGGAATCCCCTTTACTCTTGGTAAAGCCCAAACTAGTCAGAAAGCTAGCAATCCTTCCGTACCACGTCCTGGGTGCTTGTTTCAAACCATACAAGGATTTCTTCAATTTGAACACATGTCAATCCCTGTCATGTGTCTCAAAACTGAGTGGTTGCTCCACATACACTTCCTCTTCCACTTCACCATTCAAGAATGTTGTCTTGACATCCATCTGGTGTATCTTCCACTTCATCACTGCAGCTAGAGTAAGTACTGTTCTGATGGAAGTGTATCTGGCTATAGGTGCAAAATTTTCTTCATAATATATCCCTTCTTTCTAGGAGAATTCGTGAGCCACAAACTTTGCCTTGTATTTCGCTATGCTACCATTTGCATGATGCTTGATCTCACTTGGAAGTTACAACAGACTTCCCTTATGGTCTTAGGACCACATCCCATGGCATCCTTCCATTACTGCATCCCTGATCTTGGGAACTTCAGATTCTTCAATATCTTTAATAGGTAGTTTTTCTTGAACTTCGTCGCTTGTTCCTTGGAACAAATGTCATTGTCCTTCTTTTGTAGGTGATTGTACACGATCTTTCCAAAAATGAAAATTCAATTGCATGATTAGAAACTTCTCATACTTTTCAGAACAAAATCTTACACACAAGGACATATGTCATACAGTCATGCAATTATCTTAGCCAATGCCTCAATACAACATTCATCCATATCTCGTATTCATACGGTAACTTTCTAGATGCCTTCCATCTCTACCAGAACATTGTTAAGAGTGTGCACTACTCACAACATGTAATGAAAGAGGTTTCAATCTAGATAAGTAGCAATGGAGAGTTGTACAGAACCATAGGCCACTTACCCATTACTATATTAGTAGTATCTTATTCATTAATGAAACTTTTCTAAAATGCATAATATACATGCTAAATCTAGGAACATAAGTATGTACATGACTGAACAACATCATTTAAGTAATCATATATACAAGAAATGACAATTCAAATACTTATCTTTGTTTGGTTGTTGGGTGGATTCCCTCTCAATCTTTGCTTCCTTGCAAGAACTACTGGAGTCTCTGATAGTGTGCACCTTAACCAATACTGAAAATGGATGAGAGGTTCTTCCATAGATTATTTGTTTTCCGGATTCCAACTCTGCAGTAGCTTCTTCTACTCCTTTCATGTAAAACTTCATTACCATATATATTCTTCATCACTTGAAGAATCTTCACTGTATTTCCTAGTTCTCTTCATTGGAGGTTCATCATCCTCTGCAGTGTGAGCATGCTGCATTCTCTTGTTGTTCTTCTTCTTGTGGGAGTTGCTTTTGTTCCTGGGACAATCTCTGGAATAGTGTCCCTTCTCATCACAAGTATAACATCAAATGTGAGAAATATTTCTCATGGATCCTCCAAAGTTCTCCCTCCGATTCTGGTGGTGGTGTTTACCCTTCTTGTGATGAGGAAGCTCCCTCTTGTGGTTATTCTTCCTGGTGTGTGTTGTGAGAGGCTGGTCTTCATTATCCATCTTTTCTTCTCGAGCTACAATTCGAGCTTCTTCCTTTGAGCATTCCTCCCACAGCCTACTAAATGTGATGAGCTTCTTTCTAGCACAAATTCCTTGAATGAAGGAATCCCATGACCTAGGAAGACCATTCAGGGTGGTCATCACAATTTCACCATTATCTATATCTTCTCCCACAACTTCAAGTTGTTCTTTTATTTGAGAGACCCTTGTAAAGTAGTACTGCATGGTCTCTGCATTTTGTATCTTGACATTCTTTAATTGATTCCTCAAAGTCATCTTCTGATTTATGTTCTTCCCTTCAAACAACTTGGTCAAGGAATAAAACATCTCTTTGGGTGTCTTTAGAGAAGACACATGAGGTATGAGATGGTCTTTGATAGAAACCACAAGGATTCTCTTGGCCTTAACCAAGTTCTTCTTATGTCAGGCCTTGGCCTCATCTCCCTCTGGAACTGGAACCTCTTCACTTATGTAGGTGTCCAATTCATTATTTTCTAGGATTAACACAATCCTTTACTTCCATGCTCGGAAGTTAGCAGCCCCTTCAAGCTTATCCTCAAGCTTGGTGTGGTGAGACATCTTAATGAGAAACTCAAATGGAAATAAAATATTTAGGTCTTAACACTTGATTTGTTGAAACTGGATCTGGAGCTGGCTAGGGTTTGACAGAGAAACCCTAAAAATCCAAAATTGGAATTCTGAACTTTTGTTTGGACAGGGAGATGCAATTGAATAAGGTGAGCAAGCTGGTGTGCTCAAATTTTGAAAACTCCAAAAATTGACCCTCCAAAAATGACCTACGAATTTCAGATCTACAACTTCTATCAAAATCTGGTTTTCTGGTTTTTTGGTCCAAAAGTCAAATTAGGGTTTGACTTTCTCGGAGATTCACCCAACCAAAAAATTCGATATTAGTCTCTAAATTTCGATTTTGCTGAGGAGAACAATCTGATACTGAGAGAACTCCAAAATTCCACTTTTGTCAAAAGCCCTAATTTACCGCAACAGTGACAAGCCAAAAATGAAAATGCTCAGAATCCAATTTTGTTTTGATAGAAAGTTATGCCATATTCTTTCTGTGCATCTGTGAAATTTTGAATCCTCAGGGTCTGAAACTTTGGCCTATGGTAGACTGACCTGTCATCTTTCCAACCCCATAGATATGAGCTTCAACGGATTATCCATGAGAGAGATATGCTAAGTGTCGCAACATGACATGTTTATGGGATGAAACAACATAGAGAACTTGTACGGAGTGCCACATGTCACTGTTTCAACTTTGGCCTCTAAAAATTAGACCTAGGAAACTACAGTCTATTCCCTAACTGTCACATTTTATGGAATTCCATTTGGAACTTCCTAGCCCGTGATATGACCTTTGTTTCTAGGTCACCTGTTTAGGGATTCATTCTGGAAGAGGTGGAAACCCTAACTTGTACCGATCATATCTCACAAAGTGCAACGAATCTAAGGATGAAATGTCTACATAGGGTACGTCTATTTCTGATATTCATCCTGCAAAAATTTCAGATCCTAAACCTTCACCAAACCGGATTTATAATGAAAGTTCCATGATGACTAGTTTTTACTATACCAACCCCTAGCTTCCAATTTGTCGCAAGTGCAACAAGTGTCGTAAATGCCATACAATTCCTTCCTTCAGGCTAGCTATAATACCATGTTATATTTACATCATTTAATTCAATATGATCTAGGATCTTAACTGAGAGAACAACATGTACAACACAAGAGACAAGAGACACAAGGCATTTCACCGGGGAAAACCATAAAGGTGAAAAACCACGCAACTTCCTCAGAGATAGAATACACACCAATACAAAGATCACAAAGATGAAACCCCAAAATATAGAAGTCTCCAGCAGCTACTCCTCCTCCACTTGTGCACACTCCTCTCTCTCAACTATACGAATTGGATGTGTGAGTGAATGAATAAATAGAGTGGTGCAACCACTCTATTTATACTTTAACTTGACCTGCCTTTTACCCTAACTAGGCTGACCCCTTAGGGGAGTCTAATAACCCTTCCACTTAACTCATACCGAGATGACCCCTCTAAGGTGGTCTAATAACCCATCAAATACAAGTTACAACACTTACAATATAACTTGTGACACTTGCAAATACAAATGAGGACACTTCCGAACGGAGGAATAAGAACATCTCCGTCAGGGATACAATAAAGTACATATGTAATACATACAATATACAAGTGAATATCTTCCGAAGTTACAAATACATCAACATGTCTACCTATCTGAACTTAAAGAACATATCCAGAGTCAAAAAATGGTTCCATTGCCGCTCTTGAACTGGTGATGAGTAGCGAATTTGGAATCTTGAGAAAACAGAAATATGGAATTGGGTGGACAAGATAGAAAGTGATTTTTCCAGAAAGGAGAATAAACATCCGCGTCTATTTGACATCGAGTGGTTACATAAATATCTGTGGAGGGATGTTCATGAAATTTTCTTCGTAACCTTTGGAAACGAGTTGCATGAGTGGTTGTCAAGACTCGCAGAGCGAAAGAACTGTTTCCAAGAAGGAGCACCTACCAAGTGGAACCTAGACCTTATTCAGAGGCTTCAAGAAGTAAATAGTCCACTTTCGTGAGCAGTCGAATCTTGGGTTGACAGTATTCTAGAAGGCTTCATGACAGAGTTTGTTGTGGACACCCTGAAGTCTTACAGCGCAACATAAGCCGAGTTCTTCAAAGGTTTCAGAGGTAAGTACCCAAACAATCTGAGTTTATATATCAAAATGCTTTTAGTTGAGAAAGGAGTCTTAAGAATGTAGTAAGATTCATAGTTGCTTTGAGTATGTAATGGTCGATAATACTTATAGTGATATAGAAGAAGAAATTCATATATTAAGAAGTGGTAAAAGATGTAAGGTCAGTACAGAAAAGAACCTTAAAGAACATGAACTCCGCATAGAAATTAGGTTCCAAGCTAATATTGATAGTCAGATAGCACCTCCATCAGCTACCTATCAGCCCATTACACCTCATAACCCTCCAGTTGTTAATACTATGCCTCCTATTCCACAGAATCCGTTAGTTCAAAACCCTCCAGTTGTTAATATTCCTAATCTCTAGGGCATAAATACTAGTAACACCGCAGGAGTGAGTACCCAAAACATTCCGACTCAAACCATTCCGCACAGTAACATCCCTAACACCACTTAGACTACTGTACAAAATACTATACCACCTAGAAGGAGAATGATTGATGATATTAAGCTGCCGATATTTAAAGGAACGGGTCTAGAAGACCCTGAGCAACATTGGTTTCTATGTGAAGCCGTGTGGAGTGTCAAGCAAGTCCAAGATGATGTTGCTAAGCATGCACAACTCATCACTACATTTAGAGATAGAGCATTAACTTGGTTTATGAAATATTATGTTGGACAAAATAGAACCCTACCAGAAATAAAGGCTGCTCTCTTAAGAGAATTCAATAAACCAAAATCTGAATCACAATGTATAAGAGAGCTAAAAGAAATCAAACAGAAAACAACTTAGTCAATATGGTAATTTGACCAGAAGTTTAAAGCATTATTAGACCAAGTCAGTTTCGACATTGCACTGCAACAAGACCAAGAGTGGTTCATAGCCACGTTATTGCCACATATCAGATTGTCGTAGATGCAACAAAAGGTTGTGTCGTAGACATAAGCCTTAGAGATCGCGATGAAGCTAGAAGATTTGTCGATAGGAGAAACAAGTCAAGGAATGGTCCAGATTCAAAACCAGTTAGAAAACTTAATGCTGCAACTCCAGGATATTAAGAAAGGCAAGGAAGTTAGAGAAGAGATATGGTGTACAAAGTGTATAGCATAGGGACACTCGAAAGAGAACTGTCCAGTTTTCAAAGAATACATTGATAATGGAGCACCAAATCCACTAAATCACCAGCAAAAAGGACCATGGTATGAAATCTATCAATGCAGAGGACATCGACTAGAGGATTTCTATTTGATCCAAAAATATGTGAGAACACCCAAGAACTTGTATTGTAGTTTTTGTAAGTTAGTTGGACATGATGATTCGAACTATAGAGCATATGACATGATGATAGAAAGAAAGAACGATGTCTACAAAGTTCAAGAAGAAACACCGCAACACCATGAAAATGTGCAGTATGATCAAGGCGCATATAGGGGCCGTGGTGGATTCCACGAAAGAGGAAGAAACATCGGACAAGGACAACGACAAGGAAGAGGAAGAGGTCAGATGATCTGTTATAACCGCGCTCAGCCTGGCCATCTTTCTAGAGACTGTACAAACACTACTACTACATGCATATATTGTAAATATTTTTACGATTTTATTGAAGCATGCCTGATATTGCAAGCAAATATGCAAGAAAGAAGAACGGAAGCACCAAACTAGAATGTTCAGATGATTGCAGTAGAGAAAAGAGATACAAATGTCAATGCTATGACTCGAAGTGGTACTGCAACAGGAAGGGATAAAGAACTAGAAGCTTAAAATTCTAGAGAGTACTATACTAAGTAGACACCTACTGATGGGGTCTGGATGAGAAAAGCTACTGGGAAAGAACCTGCTTTAAATCTAGAAAGAAACAAGGAAGTCTTCGCAGAAGCGAGAGATACCTTCAAAGAACAAGCACCTATAAGTCCGAGAATCCCATTGCGAATTGAAACAACGCATATAAAGGATATTCCAGTAGCGTATGATCAAACGAATACCCCAGCAGAAACCAGAACTTTTGTTGCGTAGTTCCTAAGGAGCTGTATGAAGCTGCTGAAAAGCAAAGATGATTTGGTGGAAATCCAAAATTTGTTGAACCACTATGAGCAATGCAGTTGCACGAGTAATGTTCATAGCACATTTCACCACATCAAAATCCATAAGAGAATAGGCCGATAAATGAGGTTAAGTGCACAAATTGGAGATTATGAGATGGATGAGATCATCCTTGATCTAGGATCATAAGTAAATGTCTTGACCAAGCAGACATGGGTACAGATGGGAGAACCAAAGTTGTCATGGTCACCCATATAGTTGAGACTAGCAAATCAGCAGAAGCTTATACCCTTTCGAAGGCTAGTAAACATTCTAGTGGATATCGATGGAGTAATCACTTCAGTAGACTTTGAGGTTATTGAGATCATCGATGATAGTAACCCATATCCAACATTATTCGAGATAGACTAGGCGATGGATAACCTCGCGATCATCGATTTAAACAAGAAACATATGATATTTGAAGGAACAAATATTAGGGTCATCGTGCCCTTGGACCCTTCATAAGGACCGAGATACACTGAGCCGATCATAGAAGAATGTAGAGCTCATGACCTTGACCGTATTTATAAGATGACAGCAAACCACATTGACTAAATCAATCCTACAGTAGGTGGGACACTTAGTTGGGGATGCGACAACTCTTGCATTTTAGATTCCGACGCAGGACTGGAGAATTGGCAAGGCCGATTGCATGAATTATCTGCAAGAAGATGCACATAGATCACCAAATCACTACGTTGGAATGGAACAGAGGTAATTCCAATCCCCACTTATGATGGTTCAACTAACGTCTATACATTTTTTCAAGAATACACTGTATCAATTTCAGCTAAACATCGCATACCAGCATTGGATCTAGCACTCTGTGCTTCACCTACCAGATGGTGGGATGCACATATGGACACTTTGACCACATGGGATCAGTGCAAACATATGATGCAAACCAAATTCGTAGAGAAAGCTACACTGACCATGGTGAAGTATAATGGACAAACAGATCCGATGGATCATATAGAGAATTTTTCACAAGCATGGATCAAGAGACCACAAACATAATGGGTTCATCTGTTTGTGCACACACTAGAGCAGATTCCAGAGAACTGGCACACAGATGCAGAACTTCACAGAGGAACCACATATTGGTCTATTTTAACTGCGAACTTCCAGATAAAATTCAGTTTTGAAGATGATTGTATAAGCATAAACGAGGCTCTGCAATCAAAGAAAGAATATTCATAGAAGAATTCCCAAGTAGAAATGAGGCATTGAAGCAATCAAAGACAATATAATTTAAGATGTCAAAGTACCTGTGAACCTATAGCCAGAATGGGCAAGAACAATAGAACATGCCCTTGAGTGTTATAACCTCACTAAAGATGAAGAAGATCCAGAGGACAGTGATGAGGAGCATCCACACAATGTTAATATACCTGAATCAGAGGGAGCACGCGATGTAGAGGGACCTCCATTAGAAATTTTGGATATGACTGGCCCTGTAAAAGTAAGAAAGGTTAACATTGGCACAAGAGAAGAGCCAAAGTTCGCATCCGTTGGAGACTACTGGGATGATGCAACGGTCACGCAGATGGAATACCTTCTACACGAATATCAAGATTTATTTCCAACGAAGTTCGTCGAAATGAAAGGCATTTTAGGCAACTTGGGAGTGATGAAGATACCTCTCAAGCCAGGCATGAAGCCTATCAGATAGAGACCTTATAGACTGAATCCTAGATACAAATAATGAGTCAAGGCAGAACTCGACAAGATGCTTGATGCAGGGATTATTGAGCCAGTGGAGGAATCTGAGTGGATAAGCCCTATGGTTATCCAGGACAAGAAGACAAAAGGAGAAATAAGAATCTACGTAGATATGAGGAAACTGAATGATGCTTCGCTACATGACCCATTTCCTACTCCATTTACAGATGAAGTATTGGACAATGTGGGAGGAAATGAGGCCTACTCATTTAATGATGGATTCTCTGGGTACCATCAGATTAGAATAGATTCAACAGATAGGCATAAGTCCACTTTTTCCATTGAATGGGGCTCATATCAGTATACCGTTATGCCATTTGGATTGAAGAATGCACCTACCATCTTTTCCAGAATTGTTGTTGCAGCATTTAAGGACTTTATCCCTAAGTTCTTAGAAGTCTATTTTGATGACTGGACTGTCTTTGGTTTACTGAAGAACGATTATGAAAACCTAAGAATTATGTTAGCTAAGTGCAGGCAACATCAAATCTCCTTGAATTTGAAGAAATGTATTTTCTGTGTACACTATGGTATGTTAGTTTTTCAAAATTTAATACATTCTGATCTAGGCTCTTAACTGAAAGAACAACATGTACAACATATCAAGCATAAGAGACAAGAAACAAGAGACACAAAACATTTCACTGGGGAAAACCAAGAAGGTGAAAAACCCCGCAACTTCCTCAGAGATAGAATAAGAAGCAATACAATGATCACCATGATAAAACCCAAGAGATAGATATCTACAGCAGCATGCTCCTCCTCCACTTGTGCACATCCTCCTCTTCTCTCACTAATGCGAAGTGAGTGAACAATAGAATGTGTAAAATGAGAGAGACACACTCTCTATTTATACACTACATCACTTGACCTTTACTCAACTAGGTCGGCCCTAGCTTAACCACATAACATAATGTTGACTGGGCCAACCCCCAATAGGGTGTTCTAATAACCCTTTGACCCACATGACTCATACAGGGCCGACCCCAACAAGGTGGTCTAATAACCCATCAAGTATAAGTTACGACACTTACAATATAACTTGCGACACTTGCAAGTACACATGACGACACTTCCAATTGGAGGAATAATACATCTTCATTGGGGATACAATAAAGTACAAATGTAATACATACAATATACAAGTGAATATCTTCTGAATTTACAAATACATCAACACTCACTCTTAACTAGGAAGGTATTCTCTTGACACAAGTCATCAATACATATAGGCACAAGTCTTCAATACTGGAGCTGGATCATCATCACTGGATCATAGAGCATCATTGTCACTGTTGTTGTACTTGTCATCTCGATCATTGGTGCTATCTCATAATTCTTCTTGTCATAAGAAGTTCTACAGAGCTATCCATTTTTCATGTTGGATGTCGGGCCACCACCTGTAGGTCTTCATCATCACTGGCCATACTGTGTAATCCTTAGGACTTATTACGTGTGTCAACAAAACCTCGAAAGAGCATCCCAAGACTTTTACGAGCTCACTGCTCAACCTATCGGATCTCCTAGGGAAATATTATATGTGACCTCCACAAAACCTCGAAAAAGCATCCCAGGACTGATTTTAAGCACACAACTCAACTTATTGGATCCCAGGGCAATATTACATGTGGTCATGGAAAAACCTCGAAAGAGCATCCCAGGACTGATTAAGAGCACACAGCTCAACCTATCGGATTTCCCAGGATATTTTACATGCAACTGCACAACCTGTCCACAGCCATGGAGTATCATCCTAATACTCATGATCATATTGATCATGTCATCTCAACGAGCAAGCCATCAAGTAGATACACCTCAGGACTGATTACAATGCCTCTACAAAACCTGCAAGATCTCCCAGGACTGATTACACTACCTCTGCAAAACCTGCAAGAGCATCTCAGGACTAATTGTATGCCTTTGAAAAACCTATGTACCATACTGTCACCTCATCGTCCATGGAGCACAACCCAGATGCACATCACACAACACTTACACTCATTGTCATGGGAAGACACACTTCAACCACCCGTGAAAGGCTCAACACTTATATCGCAGCCATGGGAAGACACACTTCAACCATGCTCGAATGGCACAACACTTATATCGCAGCCATGGGAAGACACACTTCAACCATGCTCGAATGGCACAGGACTTATATCGCAGCCATGGGAAGACACACTTCAACCATGCTCGAATGGCACAAAAATTATATCGCAGCCATGGGAAGACACACTTCAACCATGCTCTAATGGCACAGATCTTACATCAATGAACATGGGAACACACACTCAACCATGTCGGAATGGCCCCAGCCCTTATATCTACACCATGGGAGGACACACCTACCACCATGTGAGAATGGCTCATGTTCATCTGTGTCTCTGGAGTCATCACTTCCCCTTGGAAGGAATCTCAATTTGATGTACACCAAGCCTCTCTCTGAAGTACTCAAACTTCACTCTGGCCAGCGGCTTGGTCAACACATCGGCTATCTTCCCGTCCAACGCAACATACATGAGATTCACTGCTCCTCTCTGCACCATATCCTTGATATAGTGATATTTGATATCGATGTGCTTCGACCTACCATGGAACATGGGGTTCTTAGATAGCTTCACACAACTCTGGTTGTCACAAAGGATACCAGTAGCATCCAACGAGAGATCAAATAACTCAGACAGTAGCTTCCTTAGCCATACTGCCTCACAACTAGCCGAACAAGCTATGACATACTCTACTTCGGATGTACTCAATGCCTCACAGGACTGCTTCCTGCTAAACCAAGAGATCATACCGGATCCCATACTAAAGCAGCACCCCGAAGTGCTCTTCCGACCAATGGCACTGCTTGCCCAATCCGAATCAACATAACCCTCCAGGTTAAACTTTTGATTTGCCTCATACTTGAGCGCATAGTCAACTGTACCCTTTAGGTACCTCAGAATATGCTTTGCAGCTATTAGGTGAACATGTCTCGGATCTGTCAAATACTGGCTCAAGGTGTTCACCGCAAAGCAGATGTCTGGTCATGTATTCGTCAAGTACATCAAGGACCCAATCATCTGACAATACATCATGGCATCAACTGTATCAGATGAAGCATCACACAGAAGCTTGAGTTTTGATGTTATAGGTGTGGCCATGGCCTTGCAATCCATCATCCCAAACCTCTTCATGATCTCTACTACATACTTCCCTTGTACAAGGAAGATTCCATCCACACTCTACCACACCTCCATGCCTATAAAGTAGTGCATCATACCGAAGTCCTTCATCTCGAACTCAGAAGCAAGCTTCTTCTTCGTATCAGCAATCAATCTATCCTCACCTGTAACAAATAGGTCATCCACATACAATAGTAGTATCACTGGATTGCCTTCCTCAACCTTGTAGTAAAGGTTGGAATCCGCTTTAATATTGGTAAATCCCAAACTGGATAGGAAGCTATCTATCCTGCCATACCAGGTCTTGGGTGCCTGTTTCAGGCCATACAAGGCTTTCTTCAACCTGCACACATATGATTCCCTGTCATGTGTCTCAAAACCAAGTGGCTGCTCCACATACACTTCCTCTTTCTGGGAGAAACCACGAGCTACAAACCTCACTTTGTATTTCTCTATGCTACCATCTATAGCATGCTTGATCTTATAGATCCACTTGGAAGTCACAATAGACTTCCCTTAAGGTCTTGGGAACACATCCCAAACATCATTCTTCATGATCAACTGGTATTCCTCGATCATGGAATTCTTCCATTACTGTATCCCAGATCCTGGGAACTTCAGGTTCTTTAATATCTTCAATAGATAGTTTTCTTTTAACTTCGTTGTTGGAAAAAATGTTGTAGTCCTTCTTTTGTAGGTGATGGCACACGGTCTTTCCTACAAGTCAAATTCAATTGCATGATTAGAAACTTCTCATAGTTTTTCATAATAAAATCTTACACATAAGAATATATGTCATACAGTTATGCAATTATCTTAGCCAATGCTCTAATACAACATTTATCCATATCCCGTAACTTTCTAGATGCCTTCCATCTCTACCAGAACATTGTTAAGAGTGTGCACAACTCACAACATGTCAGCAAAGAGGTTTCATTCTAAATAAGTAGAAATGGAAAATTGTACAGTACCATAGGCCACTTACCCATTACTTGCATATTAGTAGTATCTTGTTCATTAATGCAACTTTTTTAATATGCATAATGTACATCCTAAATCTAGGAACATAAGTATGTACATGACTGAACAACATCATTTCAGTAATCATAAAGGACAATTCAAATATTTATCTTTGTTTGGTTTTAGGGTGGACTCCCTCCCAATATTTGCTTCCTCGTAGGAACTATTGGAGTGTGCTCCCTCTTGATCTTAGCTTCCTGGATTACCTGTCTTTGAACTTATATCCATCCTCGATCACTATGCATACTTAGTAGTATCATCATTGTGTTATCCTTGAGGTCTCATACATACATTCATTAGTATAATCTTAATACTATCAAAAACATTATGATTCTAAGTAATCTTAAACATGTATCGTCAAGATCATTTCATACACAGATAATTTATCACAATTCTTTTACTCATGCATATTCCTATTTGACCATAGGACTTTTCTGGTTAGTCATATCATTAATCAAAGTAAGAAGCATAATATGCGTAAACCCATGATTACTCAAACCTATAACTTCATGAATAATAATTATCAATCATACCAAGTATACTAATATAAGAGATCCTATCACAAGGTAGGATTCTAACTTGATATAGGAAAAACATACCTAGATTAATATGTTAGTTGGTTATGTCTAACATACTCACATGATGTGTTCTTGTTCTCTTAAATGACTTGCGCTAGTGACCTGCATATCTCATAAGTTAACCATTGTGGAACCAAATTTTACATACCTTGTAAGTAGAGCTTCTATGTGATCCATGACTGTGGATGAGTCTTTTGTCTTCATGTCACCATGTTCATATGTTCTTGATCTATAACTTGATTTGTCTTTCTAGATGTACCTTTCATATTAGCGGAAAACATCATCCTCATACAACACCACAATGCATTAGTACAATCATAAGTGTCAAAACCCTAACAATGAATATCTGCATTCATAATTATTAAGGTGATACGACAAGTCTAAAGTTAATCAAGATTGTACTAACCGTAATGGAGACAAACATACCATAAACTTAATCATGAACAGATCTTGAAACAAACCTGGATAAGTCATACCTATTGAGATTGCTTGCAATCTTCTTATGTAAGGTCTTAGCATCATCTCCCTCTGAAACAGGAACTTCTTCACTTATGTAGGTGACCAATCCATTATCTTCTAGGATTAACCCAATCCACTTTGATTTGCTGAAACTGGATCTGGAGCTGGACTAGGGTTTGTCAGAGAAACCCTAAAAATTCAAACTTTGAATTTCAAAATTCTAAAAGGATAAGAAGATGCACCTTTCTGAGTTGGTCAAGTTGGTATAATCATAATTTGAAAAATGCAAAGTTTCACCCTCAAAATTGCCTTTTAGATTTCTGGATTCACTAGGGACAACCTTGAATTAGGGTTTGATTTTCCCGAAACTTCACCCAACCAAAAGGTTTGATCCAAAGCTCTAAACTTTGATTTTCGTGAGGAGCTTCCAGCCATGGTCACATAATTCAAAAATTCCAACTTTTGTAGAAGCCCTAATTTTCCACTTTTTCGATCAAAGTCCCGAACTAGGGTTTGATCAAGCCCGACCTTCTGCCCAACCAAAAAATTTGATCTTGGTCTCTAAATTTTGATTTTTATGAGGAGCATCCAGCCGTGGTATCCGATACAAAAAATTCCAACATTCTACGAAACCCTAAATTCTCGGAGCCATGAATGAAGGTGCTCAAAATCCAATTCTGTTTTGACATAAATATGCACCTGATTGTTTCTGGTGTAACTCCAAAATTTCAGATCTCGAAGGTCTAAAAATTCATACTATGGTAGCATGACCTGTTATCTTTCCAACCCCATAGGTCTGACCTCAAATGGATTCTCTTAGAGAGATTTATTCCAAGTGTCGCAACATAACCTGTTTATGGGATAAAACAAGAGAGTGAACTTGTACGGAGTTCCACGTGTCATTGGTTCAATTTAGGCCTATGAAAATTGGACCTGTGAAAGTGCACTCCATGCCCTACCTGCCAATTTTTATGAAATTTCATTTGGATATTCCTAGCCCAAGTTGTGACCTCTTTTCCTAGGTCATATGTTTATGACTGAGATCTGGAAGAGGTAGAAACCATATATTGTACGGACCATAAAACAAAAAGTACAACACATTAGATCTTGAGCTTCGGACCCAAGGTACATTTGGATCTTATCTACAACCTGTAAAACTTTCAGATTCATAAACATTTCCAAAATGGATTTATAGTGAAAGTTCTATGATGACCTGTTTTTGCTATATCAAGCCCTAGCTTCACAAGCGCAGCAAGTGTCATAAATGCCATACCATGCCTTCTTTCAGGCTAGCTTTGATACCATGTTAGTTTTTCAGAATTTAATACATTCTGATCTAGGATCTTAACTGAAAGAACAACATGTACAACATATCAAGCATAAGAGACAAGAGGAAAGAGACACAAAACATTTCACTGGGGAAAACCAAGAAGGTGAAAAACTTCACAACTTCCTCAGAGATAGAATAAGATTCAATACAATGATCACCATGATAAAACCCAAGATATAGATATCTACAGCAGCATGCTCCTCTTCTCTCACTAATGCGAAGTGAGTGAACAATAGAATGTGTAAAATGAGAGAGACACACTCTCTATTTATACACTACATCACTTGACCTTTACTCAACGAGGTCATCCCTAACTTAACTACATAACATAATGTTGACTAGGCCGACCCCCAATAGGGTGGTATAATAACCCTTTGAACCACATGACTCATACAGGGATGACCCCAACAAGGTGGTCTAAAAACCCATCAAGAATAAGTTATGACGCTTACAATATAACTTGCGACACTTGCAAGTACACATGACGACACTTCCAATCGGAGGAATAATACATCTATGTTGGGGATACAACAAAGTACAAATGTAATTTATACAATATACAAGTGAATATCTTCCGAAGTTACAAATACATCAACATGGTATACTACTAGGACACATTGTATGTAAGTAAGGTCTGATGGTTGATCCTTTGAAGATCGCAGTGATTGTGAATTTACCTGCACCAAACTCAGTTAAGTAGCTATGCACAACGCTTGGACATACAAGATATTAGAGAAAATTCATCAAGGGTTATGCACAGATAACTGTGCCAATGGAGAAACTTATGAAGAAAGAAGCGTAGTTCATATGGAATGCAGAATGTGAGAAAGGATTAGATACACTAAAGGAGAAAATGGTAACTGCATCGATCCTTGTGTTTCCAGATTGGAATAAGCCATTTCACATACAAGGTGATGCTTCATCTATAGCATTGGGCATTGTGCTTGCTCAACTAGGTGAAGGGGGCATTGATCACCCCATTACATTTTCAAGATGAAAGTTACCTTTAGCTAGAAATAACTACACGACCACATAAAAAGAGGGTCTAGCTATGGTTTACGCACTCCAGAAATTCAGACACTATTTAATGGGTGCGCACTTCTCCATGTACACTGACCATTCAGATTTGAAGTATCTGGTCAATAAGCCAGTGTTAAGGGGGAGAATATGCATATGGATTCTACTATTTCAAGAGTATGACTTTGAGATCATTGTTAAGCTAGGAAAAGTAAACCTAGGACCTGACCATCTCTCAAGGATTGAGTTGGGCGAAGAACCACCTAATCTTGAAGACAATCTGCCTGACATGCAGTTATTTGCTATATAGATAGCAAATGAATATTACAAGGACATTGTAGAATTTTTTAATATGGGATTGGCACCCATAGAGTTCACTATGCAACAGAAGAAACAACTGGTATTTAAAGAAGTAGACTTCACTATCATAGCAGACCAATTATACAAGTTGGGACCGAATGAAGTGTTCTGAAGATGTGTGTTAGAGCATGAGAAGCCATTTATTTTGGATGAGGCACACTCAGGTGTCTCTAGAGGTCACTACACAAGAAGAGCTACTGTGTAGAAGATACTAAGAGCAGGGATATAATGGCCAACAATACACAAAGACTCAAAGGAACATTGCCAGAGTTGCGATGTATGCCAGAGAAGCGGAAACCCATTGTGAAGAGATGAAATGCCATTAAAACCACAATTGACTTTTCAGGATTTTGATAAATGGGAAATTGATTTCGTGGGCCCTATTAACCCACTAGGAAAGAGGACTGGTGCAAGATACATTATCACTGTGATTGATTATCTCACTAGATGGGAAGAAGCTAAACTAGTGAAGGACTGTAGCATAGTTATTGCCACACAGTTCATCTTCAAGAACATCCTGACAAGATTTTGATGCCCAAAAATTTTAATGAGAGATAAAGGGACTCACTTTTTGAACAGAACCATTGAAGCCCTTATTGAGGAGTTCAACATTTATCACCAGAAGAGTACACCGTACCATCCTCAAGCCAATCGAACTATTGAGGCATTTAACAAAGTATTGGATAATGCGCTGACAAAAGTATGCAATACAAACAGGGATGATTGGGATCTGTGCATTGCAGCTGTATTATGGGCATACAGAACAACTTGCAAGAAGCTGACAGGACATAAACATTTCAGAATGGTCTATGGATAGGAAGTTGTGATTCCTATGGAGTACATTGTACCAAGCTTAAGGATTGTTGCATTCACAGACATCGTTGATGAAGAAACATTGCAAGAAAGTCTTCTACACTTGGTTGGATTGGAGGAGGATCACTTCATTGAAGGCTTTCACCAGCAAGTGCAGAAGGACAAAGAAAAAGCATGGCATGATCGTCATATCAAGCACACAATCTTCCAGGTAGGAGACCTTGTCCTCCTGTATGATGGCAAGTTTATGAAATTTCCAGCGAAATTTAAAATGAATTGGCTTGGCCCATATACTGTTATGCATGTTACTAACAGTGGCGCAGATGAGTTAGCCACATTAGCTGGAGACAACCTACCGGGATTGGTTAATGGAAGTAGACTAAAACCCTCTCAGGATAGTCCTACTTCACAGAACACTCAATAAAATGTATCTGCATAGAGCAGATATAAAAAAAAAGAAAAAGAAAAAGAAAAGAGAAGTAGAACCACACAATTGCAAAATTCAAAAGGCAACTGGGAAGATCAAAAGAAATAGGATGGACACAAATACAAGTACAAAGAAAAGTATCACTGCACTGTGAGTGGTGACATCAGTCTGCGCAGTTCGATGCAACACCTCAAAATAGCCGTTATACAATGATTTTGGCGATGTTGCTTGAGCATTTAACACAAAATTAGTCATTCTGAAGCAGTTAATGAGGGAAAGGAATGAAATCCTTGGTGGATTTGGACAACGGGTATAACCCTTAATGTTTATCTAGATGTTTATGGGAATGACTAATCCTAACTGCACCTATAAATACAGTCAACAATGGACTCGCGGGCATTACCGAAACCTTCAAATTTTTCAGCATGCCATAGTCTTAGTCTGTTTACAGTGAGTGCTAAGTAATTTCGTGAGTCTATAGAGCAAGTTCCAATGAATGTATGATCATTCTATAGTTGAGCAAGAATCCACAGTCGAGAAGCCTATGAGGGAGTTTAAACAAACTGGCCTTGAAGGGTTGATGAGAACCCCTGCCAAGAAGGTCGTCACATAACAAGGCCAGGGTTCACGCTGATAAGCATGACACTTTGCACCAATGCAAAGCAAGGGTAAGGAACCCGTAGCTGAGAAAGTCAAGGTGAATGTAGTTGGATCCAAGCTACTAGAGGTTACACCAGAGGACAGAGAGATGCCATTATCCTTGACCCCGGAATACACTTCACCACGCACAGCAGATGCACCAGTAGTAAAGCTTTCTAGAAATGCAAAGTATGACATACCACTTTCACCTATGTCCATACATGTAAGACTAGAAGCAAACTTGTTGGGTAAGCTCGCAGACTATAAGTTCGAATACTACGAATTACTTCAAATGCAAAAGGATCCGGATGAGCCGAAGCATCCATAGCTTCAACCCAACATATACATGTGAAGGAAGATGGATGTGAAGAACAACCCATTTCTAGTGGCATAGATTTGTCTATCCGAAGTCGTAGAGTCAGGGCTTCTAAACCTGCTGCGGCTTCTGCACTTCGACCGAAGTCTCGAGCTAAATGCGGTGGTGCGCACACTGATATCGCGCACACACTAAGGTTACCCTTGGTTGGAAAGAAACATCGACCTCAATATAGACCTAATCCATCGGATCACGGGTTTAAGCAAGCGCGGAAACGACCCTGAGAAATTCTTTGCCCGTAAAACCAGAGACAAGGAAATCACTGCGCAGATGAAGGAGGAATATTAGATTCCCAAAGGAAAAATAGGGTTTGTAACAGATGACTTAAAAGATGATGCTATAAGATTTGTAGTACAACTACTGGAAGGAAAAATATTGTACAGGGCACGACTGACATAAGTACCAGCAGGAGCAATTCTCCTCGGTGCGAAGGCAGCGCAGGGAGGTAGATTCAACTGGTGTCAATATTTACTGAACGAGTTTCTGGAAGATGTCCCCAAAACTCAAGTCAATGGTGTTGCTTTCCATTATAGTTGGTTAATAGTTTTGATTACCTTTGTGGGCTGGAAGGAGTCAAGGCATTATGTTGGTCTCACTCCTAACATCAATGATTGTAGAGGAACCAGATATGCAAATATCTAGGCAAATATGCTACCAGATAAACAACACGCTTCAAATGAAGTATTCTTCACCTACTACGAGCAGCTATGCAATGTCATTCTTCGGACACCGCACATCTCCAAAGAGGCAACATCCAAGTATATTCGCACTTTGAATTTTCGAGCTGACATGCATTTGATTTATATTTCAGCAAAGGCACAGAAAAAGAACCCATAATGGTTCCAAGGGAACTATCACATGGACGAAGCGGATATCGACCTCATTATGAAGAAATGTCTAGATGAATGGAAGGTCAAAGGACCTATGGTCATCGACAGTGACTCAGACGAAAGTAATCCAATACCAACAATGATCATTGAAGAGTCACCAGCAGGAAAAAGAAAGGATCCTGGAAGCTCTGTGCAGGAGAAAGGAGCCAAGAAGAAACATAAAGAAACAAAGGATCCATTAGAGACAAAGCTCCACGATGATGATTATGACCTCATCACGAGCAGAGTAACAATATCTGGATGAAGCGCTTGCTCTCAAAGACAACAAGAATGAGGAGATTCAAGTAAGTCTTAAAGGGAATCTCACAACACTGCAAGGCATAGCAGCAAAGATGGAACAAGTTCAAAAAGACTTGGTTCATTATTCTAACTCAGAGGGAATATCCAGTGCCACACCGTAGCAAAAGACAAAGCCTTTGGCTTTAACCATGTCACCAAGACCGCGCATCGTTAGAATTGACCCGCTAAGTGTAATGTTACCACGCAATGAATTAGCTTCGAGCACGCAGAAGATAGATCATGTGGATATTGATATCGCGTTGCTACCCCTTGAAGGCCTACATAATCTGAACCTACAGGTTGTAGAGGAAATGCATGATAGAGATATGGTCATTCTAAAGCAACACCAGGACTTACAAGTAAAGTATAAACAGTTGTAGGAAGCAAGTGCAAAGAAAGCTAAGGCACTTGAAAGCGAACATGAGCAGTGAAGAATAATAAAGAATACTGTCGCTTCAGTTTGCGTGGATATACCAAAGTGCGACGAGCAGCCGAAGCTCGTGGATACTATAAAGAAGATCGGCTCGGTAGTCAGTGATCTTAAGTCTAAAATGGAAGACATGGAGATTGAATATAAAGCAAATCTTGCCGCCTTGGAAGCACAGAATATCCTAAAGACACCACCGGATCAGAAAGAGCTTAGAGATGCAGAAGTGCAAGCTTCCGCAAAAAGCATATCCAGCGAAGTAGCTAAGTGTCAAAACTTGCTGGACAAAGCAACAAGAGTGTTTACTGTGGTGCAAGAGGACCCTTATCTACTACAGGTTCAAACCAGCTTGCAGGAAAAACATGCACAGTTAGATACGCTGAATGCGGAGATGAAGACCTTACTGCCAAGAGAGAGACTCCGTCGATTTGCGGAAGTCAAGGAATTGAAAAGGGAACTCATAGTTTTGCAAGAAAGGGAGGTTGATGCCGTGGAAAAGTCATAGCTGCTGCAAGAAGAATCCCATGAAATCTTGCAAGAGAGCGAAACAAAACTGTAGGAACTCCATGAAGCATGGGTATCATTACAAGAACAAACTAAAGAAGACTTAACACTAGATGTGTTGGAGACCATTAGAGAAATTGAGCAGGACGCCAAGGATACAGTTGTGAAGCTACTTACCAGGAATTGGCTGCGAAAATAGCTCTGTAAGAGGAAGCGCAACTCATGGAACCAGAAGAGGAAAGTGGCTCAGGGAGAAGCCACATGTAAGTGTTAGGGGCCTATTGGTCTTGGGCCAAGTAAGTTAATTTTGGATAAGACAGTTTTGGGAGCTGTGAGGAGACAGCGCAGCACAACATCGATAGAGTAAGAAATTCAACGCCACGAAGTTACTGCACTGTAGAGTACCAGCGCTAGGGAGATACAGCACCATGAAGAGCCAGTTCCGTGAAGATGTAGGATGGCAGAAGTTTTGGATAGAAGATGGTGTAAATTCCAGTGAGACCAATTGGCGGTCTATTTTGGTTAAGATACTCCATGATTTCCAACAAGCGTGTAAGGAGTGGCGAAGAGAGAAAGTAGCCGGTCGCAGGAGCAAAGGTAGCACTATGTGAACCGGCTGCACAAATTCGTTAGAGAAGGAACGACATGATGAAAGTGACCCGTCGGCATGTGCTCGACAGAGGGGATGTAAGCGACATTGTTACAACGTAATTTTTGACCTTGTGAGCATCAACATTGATTGGCCTTCAGGATCCATTTTATTAACTCAGATCCACATTTTATCCTCCAGGAACACACTTTTTCCCTATTTTTGTTTGTACGCTAGCTGTTCCACTATAGCCAGTGTACACGTAGGCTATTCCACTATAGCCAGCATACACACAGGCTGTTCCACTATAGCCAACGTACACCAAGTTAAATGGTAAAAACCAATAAATAATTACTTTTTACTACAAAAAGCGGTCTTAGGGTGACCTTTAGCTCTCCATGTACCCATGAAATGACTCTATTCAACCTTTCACCTACCTTTGAGGGGTTATATATTGAGCTCTTATGGTGCATGAAAGGAGGAGAAAGAGAGAGCAAGATAACTCTAGTGTATTTTTGTCATGACTTGAGTCTACACTCATTGATCCTTGTTGTTGTGAACTCCTTATGTTCATCTACCAAACTCCTTTCATAGTTTGAGTTTTCCATTGCATGGGGGATTGAAGTGATGGAGGTACAGGTGGAGAGACCCAGTTCTTGGTTTAGATTGGTTGCCGACAAGAGGTTGTATCGTTATACTTCTTGTTATTAATTAATGGAAATACTCATTTTCTCGTCCAATTGATGTTGTGAATGTTGTTTAAATTACATTGGGTTACATTTTCTTATGATATCATGGATCATTTATTGATTATGCTAATATCTTTCACATATTATATGCACTTCCTTGTATTTGTTGTTGAGACTAATCTGTAGGTCCAAGTGTAGAGATTGAAAGCTCAACATGGATCTACTTCGAACATCTGGTTGGAGGTTGGTTCTTATTCTCCATATCTTAGAATTTTCATTATAATAACATTACATTGGGAATTAAGTTATTTTTTGGTAGTCAGCTGTATGTTTTGGTCTACCCAAGCCATAGGAAGTTTTTTCCGTAATAGAAATGGTGACTCCGCTGGGGAGAACATTCATTTTGGGATTTTTTTAGGCATTTGTCCTTATTTTAAGTTGCTATTTGTCAAGCTTCTATGTCATTTACTAGCCATTGGGATTTACATTAGAAAACTAGCTTTTTTGGGTTGTTTGACTCTTTTTGGGTTCATTTTCCATTCCCTGTACGCGGGTCAACCTAGTTTTGGCCGCATCTACCCACCCCTGTGTGAACTGTAGCTCATGCCTACACACCGCTGTTCTGAAAACAATCACGTACAAGTCCAGGATTGGTTGATTTTTGGCCTTGGGTTGTTGCTGGGTTGGTTCTGAGTGTTCCCGAGTCTTAGTTGGTCTGTTTCCTAACTGTTCCATGCTCCGTTTCTGACTAGAAACTCCCTTTTCTTTTTGTTTTTGAGCTTTTTGATTTCTCACAATTTCTTGTTTTATAGCTCATTAGATTGGTTGAATCTTACTGTTTGGGTTTTGTTGGGTTGTCTATTTGATATGCTCTGCATTTCTTTACTGAATAGTTAGATTTTGCTTACATTTTTTCATTTCTTTATATTGAAAAAATACAAAAACATTGTTTTCAATACAGATCAAAACAGTTGAGATCATTCCTGGAAAGACAGTTGATATTAACTCCAATTTGGAGCCAGAACAAGAACAACAATTAATGAAGGTACTCTCAGAAAACAACAATGCTTTTGCATGGACATACACCGACATGAAGGGTATCCACTAAGACATTTTCAAGCATTACATATATATCAAAGAAGGTGTTGTTCCTATCAGGCAACCGCAAAGAAGGATGAACCTAGCATTAAAAGACATAGTTAAGATGGAGTTACAAAAGCTGTTAGATGCAGGGTTCATATACCCAATCTCAGATAGTGAATGGGTCTCACCATTGGTTATAGTTCCTAAGAAAGGAGGGAAGTGGAAGATCTATGTGTATTGCAGAGAGCTCAATAAGGAAACTAAGAGAGATCACTTCCCTCTACCATTCATCGACCAAGTATTGGACACACTGTATGGAAACAATTTTTTTCATTTTTGGATGGATTCAATGGATACAACCAGATCCGAATCCACCCAGCTGATCAGGATAAAACAACATTTACATGCCCATGGGGTACTTATGCATACAGAGTACTACCCTTTGGACTCTATAATACCCCAACAACATTTCAAAGGGCCATTTTAAGCATATTCTCTGATTTTATTAATGATCAAAAGGAAGTCTACATGGATGAATTCACACCCTATGGCCAAACTTTTGACCAGGCATTAAAGCATACAGAATTAGCCTTGACAAAATGCATCGAGATGAGCTTATGTCTGAGCAATGATAAATGAAAAATGCTGATGGAAGAAGGCATCATGCTTGGACACCATATCTCACAGAGAGGAATTGAAGTTGATCAAGCAAAAGTCACAGTCATTAGGACACTGCCACCACCTGTCAAACAAAGAGATGTGGGAATTTTTCTTGGGAAAACAAGCTACTATAGAAGATTTATCGAAAGTTATAGAAAAATTGCTACACCGAGTTTTCTATTCTCACTAAAGATACAGAATTCATCTGGACAAAGCATTGTATGTTAGCATTTGAAAACCTCAAAGAGAAGACAATCACAGCCCTAGTACTCCACGGACCCAATTGGAAACTACCATTTCACATACATTCTGATGCTTCAAACAAGGCCATTAGATCAGTCCTTGGGAAAGAAGAAGAAAAGAGACTGTATGCCCTATACTACATTAGAAAAAAATTGGCTGGAGCAGAACTCAATTATACAATCACAGAAAAGGAGTTTTTGGCTGTCATACATGCCTGTTGTTGCTGCAACATCCTTCCCCAATTTTTTTGAAAAATGTTAGGGCCCCTCCTTCTACACTTGTGTAACAATTATTTATTTTTCCTTTTGAAGCTTATCCTACTCCAACTTGGAAAAACTTTAACATTTGATTCCCAAAGAAGTTTTTCTAAAAAAATATTTTTTTTTTCTAAGGCAAATTTACCTTTAGCCTTCGGTGCAAGTTTTAACCATAAATCTCCTGCCTTTGGCGCAAGTTTCAACCATAAGACTACCATCTTTGACACAAATCTTAAACCTAACTCGACCATTTTTATTGGTCCTCTCTCGCGCAACTGTTAAACTTAAACTGCCTGCTAATTGTGCGAAGCCTAAAACTAACCAGGCTTCCTTAGGCGCACTTCAATAGCTCATTTCGGCCCAACCATGGCGCATATCTTAGTCTTATTTTGGCCGCCTTTGGTGAAATTTCCAACATTATGTCGAACTCTTCGGTGCATACTTTAACCTTATAATGGACGCCGACATGAAAATATTCTGGGTCTGTTCCTCACGACTCTTCGGCACATCTTTTGTTAGCGCACATTTTGTGACTAAATCCTCCGCCGATGGGAAAAACTTATCTCTATAACGGCCGCCACCATAATCGCACCTCATCCTTGGACGAAGCCCTGAGTTCAATTCTTGATGTTGCCCATCATCGCAAATATTAACACTAAGACTGCCTCTACACGCGCAGAACATAGCCAAACAATCGCTACTACATTCATGATCCCGTTCACTTTGTCATCGGCGCATCTCTTGGGTGCAAGACTTAATCATGTCATATCCACCCAACGCACAAATCATAACCTTAATACTCCTACCAACTTCACACTCTTTAATAAAAACCTTGTTGTTGGCGCAACTCTTGGGTGCAGGTCCTGGTGATAATTTCCCTACCGTGATCGCAAGCGCTGCGCTTAAACATGCCACTGCACCAATCCTGTGTCATTGCAACTCTGCTATGTTGAGAATGCCTTTTGATGCCATTCAATACATGGCTCTTAAGCGTTCCGCTGCACCAATCCCGCGTTGTCACAACTCTACTGTGTTGAGAACACCTTTTGATGCCATTCAATACACGCCTGCTCATTTAATGAGGCCATTTAATTCGGCTTGTGCGGCGTTATTTCACTCCATTTTTGAGCCACGTGCCCACTGAACCCACATTAATTCACTTATTGAGAATTAACTCTTCCCCTATAAACACCACGAACAAAGTTCATCCTGCCCATTATTCTCAAGGTCAAGAAAGCTTAGAGGAGTGAATAGTGGACGTTTTCCTGTTTTCTATCGGCTTGGATAGACATGCCAACCACTGAAAACCACTCCGAAAACACCAGGTAGGCACTCACCTCCTCCGTTTTCTTGTTACGAAGGTTGGTCCCGTTCGAGGTGGTATTTTGACAATCTAAAAGACTGGATTTGTCTTTCACATAGTTTTGATTTATCTCCCACCTTGTCGTTTTGTCTTTTCATTGACTATACACCCAGTGTGTTTTCCCCGTAAGCCCTGAAAACATTGTGTTGGTATTGCCAAATCCCGTTTCGGCTTGTAATAGCCTCCGTCGCATATGCAACGACACTTATCCCGCCACTTGTGACGTTTTTTTTTAAATGGCACCGGTAATATTCCATAGATGCCAAAACTTGGTCGCTTTTCTTTTGAATACATCCATGTTCCATCATGGTGAGACCGCATCTTCCTAGCTCTGTGTTTCACACCACTAGTGAGAAGTGCTGCCTCTCAGCATAGGATGAAAATGCCACCAATGCCTATGCACTGTGTTCTCCTGATGCCCGAGCGTTAAGTCGAGCTGCTAAGCAGCAAAACCTGTACTGTTGAACTGTAACATGAGCTGGCTTTCCGCTCTCCCACCATAGTGGCTTCTCCCTTATAATTCCAAGTTAGCATTTGCACAACAACATTGTTTTTTTTTTTTAAAGAAAAAGAAAGGAATCATTTAATAAAATTGGCAACTTCTGGCTACATGTTAAAAAATACTTACTATTAATTCTTACATGGATGTCGTACGACTATTTTAAGCTCCTGCAAACTTTCTAACTTACCTGTTATTGCTTATTTTTTATAATTAGATAACGTCTATGGATGAATTGCTTATGAATATGCCGAATCTTTATTTTTGCCTACCTTAATTGACGTAGGTTTGACATGCATAGAAGGTCTGCAAGAAAGAAGGCCGCGCAAAAGGTAGAGTCAAATTTAGACGTGGAGATCCTGCTGGATACGTCACTTGAAACTATGTTCGGTGATACGCAAGCCACCACTAATGTACCTCTAGGAAGCTCTGCCCCATTATTTCAATGGGGTGACTTGTATAGATTCATCAGGGATCAGGAATACCCAAATGGTTCCCTAGAGGATACTTTGGTATATGCAAACATCAAGAAGTCCTATATACACAAAGTGACAACCAGACCTGAATTATTTCCATGTTCTGAGGTCCTCGGCTGGTTGATCCCTCATGTCAAAACTGACACTAGATTTATCAACGACAAAAATGGAATGAATATGGCGTCGTTCGCAACTGAACACATCGCAGCCGCTTACAGATTGCCCCCGGTGAGAGCTTGGTTGGACAGTAACTGGATAGCAGAGCACCCCATGGACCCTTTGGTCTCTGTTAGAAAGATGAGGATAGCCGATAGACAGATAAGGCAAAGGCAGACCAATGAATATGAAAGCAACCTTTTGAAAACTCCCTATAGACTCATTTTTATGATGCTGAGTCGGATCTTCGGTATGCCCAATGGTAATATTTTCAAACTAGGATGGGTACCGGTAATATTCCATATAGCCATGTTAGGCACCATTTTCAATTGGGCTGATATTATTTCAGAAAGCCTGGAATCACAGTTAACTGTTGCCCAAGGAGGAATGACTCAGAAAAAAAAATGGACTTCTTCATGTCCTCATATTTGATAGATTGCCTGTTGAGCAAGCACACCTTCCCTGATTTGGGTTGCTCATGGAACAGGAAGAAGACACCCCTCTTCATAGCTTATCAACTCACATGGGAAAGCAAGTATGCCAGTTATTACAAACAACTTTGTGAAAAATTCATCATGCCCTTATATCAGCTTATTTTTGTAGAGGAGCCAAATTGGATGTCAGAAAACGCTATGCCCGTCATCGAAGCATATGGTGATTACTACCATGCCCAAGAAGGCACCTACATCCGCATGAGTGGAGAATATGTAGCTCCATTCTTGCTTCCCATATATGCCACAGATTTCGTGATACATAGGGAATCCATAAGGTATCTTTTTAGTATTGGTGGGGTCAGTAGGATCCTCACCGAAAGGAAGAAAGCGATATATCCAGCAATGCCTTTCATTATCGGTGCATACAGCCTCCCAAGAGTGAAAGAAGGAGAAAATGATGTTAAAGATTTGGACATCTTTCATTTTGGTACAAAGTTTAACAGAAGGCATGACCCTTGTAGCAAAGTTGCTAAACATATCAGTGAACTCAGAACTTCTTTCGAGTACGCCCATTAGATTGACCTGAATGAAGAATTCTTCCGTAGCGCCAAAAACTTAACAGAGCTAGGAAAATGCTACAACAAGAAGAAAGTTGGGAATACTTCTTCTGTCGACAATCCTATTGGTCTGGTACAACTAGAGAAAGAGGCGGCAACATCATAGGTTGGAGGATCAAATGACATGGAACTAGAACAAGGTGACATAATTCAAAATGTACATTCTACCAAATGGCAGCAGCAACAAGAGCAAGTTATTAAGTTGCAACAAGAAGAGGAGATTGCTAGAATCCAAAAGGATCAAGAGGAAAGAACCTTATTGGAAGAAGCAAACAAAATAAAAGCAGTGCTAGCCAAAAGGAGAAAGAAAGACGAGGCTACTAAAATACAGCAGGAGCAGGAAGCAAAAGCCTTGAGAGAAGAAGAAGATAGAATCCGCCAAGAACAAAATACCAAGTTACGAGAAGAAGAAGAAGAAAGACTTCTAGTGGAGCAAGCAGACAGATTGCAGGCAGAGCTGGCAGCGCTAGTAGAAAGGAAATAGAAGGAAGAAGCGGAGAAACTTCCAGAACAAAACCCACCTAGTATAGTGTCCATGGATGTGGGTACAACAAAGACTACCCAACCAGGGATAGCTCATGAAGGGGTTGTCTCCACCGAAGAATTAGCACTCACTCCATACAACCCCAGAAAGCAGTGCCAAGTGGCCAACTTGGATTTCGTCTATTTTCATGAATGGAAGAGGGATATCGTTGATAGAAGAGTAAGGAAAATGGAGATTTGGGAGGACCTATATGAATTCAGTATATCGAAGACCACATTGGTCCAAGGACCCGACATTGATCCATCATTCCAGGTGGGTTGCACCGTGGCTTCAGCTGAAGCAAGCAAATCCAATATTGATCGTTTGATTGAAACTATTAGAAACTACAGGGAACTGTGTCTCAAAATAAAAGATGACAGGAAGAAAGAGGTATTAGAAAGCAACGAGCTAAAAAATAAATACAAGCAGCTCATGGAAGAAAAGGAAGAAACCACTTTGAAATCCCTGTGGCTTGAAATGAGAAGAATTCACTAGAAATGCAGTTGGCAATCTTAGAAGATGAGCAAAAGAATTTGAAAGTTCGTATTTCTAAATTGGAAAAGCTTGAAGCCAACAGTTCCCAACAGGTGAATATCTTCAAACCTCAATTCGAAGAATTGGAGCAAGAAAAGGCTGAACTATTGGAATAGCTTGAAAAGGCAAATAAAACGAAAGAAGATCTGGCCACATTCTATGAGTGAGCTTGTGAAGTGCAGGAGAGGAATCATCAATTGCTGGTGTCGATTAATGAAGAAGTCTGCAATATTAAGAAAATGATTACGAAGATGACTTCTATTGAAGTTGAAGCACTAATATTGAGGGACAAATATGAACAACATGTGGAAGAGCTTGGAGAACAATTTGAATGGAGGAAAGGGAGAGCTGGCTTCCCTTCGAACTTGCGGGATAAAACAACTGAAGAATTTGATATGGATATTGGAGTCCTCGAATTCTGCTTGAGGTGCGGTAGCAGATTGAGTACTGAAATCAGGAAGACCATCAAGAAATGCCATGTTATTTACTCTAAAATTTGGGAAGCCAACGGAAAATGTCATATGGTTCTACCCCAGAATATTTATGAGTTCCCTAAGAAGGAATCACGTTTGGAAGAATTGCAAGGGAAGTTGACCTCAGAGATAGATTATCTGAAGAAAATAGAGCGTATAACCCTAGAAGACCTCCATCAATTCATTGAACAAACTGTTTTTCACACTTATTTCTTGGAAAATATTGAACAAGAAGCTGTCACAGAAGTAGCAAATATCAAATAAGACTTGCGTAAGCATGAGATAGCACGCAAAGTAATGATCTCAGCAAGGAGTAAAACAATACTAAGGGAAATAAGTCAGTGGGCCAGCTATATAGAAGAAGTAAAGAAGGCTGAGATAGCAAGCGAGCCAGTTGAAGAGGACAAGTTAGCAGAAGAGGAGCGACTTGATGATACAGAAGAGCCAACTAGACAATAATATGCTTTCTTCATTTTTTTGCAAAGTAACTAAAAGATTGTTAATCATGTAATGTCTATACTGACAGTTGTCCTTTAATTTGTCTTTTGTGCAAGAGGATTGTCATGAATCATCAGGATTTGATTTTTTGAGATTTTAATGATAAATCAAATTTCCTAGGTTTAGGGTACACGTAACAGCTCAAAGAGCATTTGGTAAAACTATATATAGGAGAATATGTTGATGTATATGTAACTTCGGAATGTATTTCATCTATTTATTTTATATATATTTATTGTACCCTTATTAGAGATGTGTTATATCTCTATAAGGAAGTGTCGTCATGTGGATTGACAAGTGTCACAAGTGTGTGTACTTGCCGATGGGTTATTAGACCACCATGTGTGGGGTCGCCCTTGAATTATATATTATATTGTGGATGTACCTATCTAGACAAGTCGGCCCCATAAGGTCACTGGGAAAACAGGTTAGTATAAATAGAGATCAGGAGATCTCTATTTAGATCATTCGAAAAGTCATCTCTCTCTCACTCAGAAAGTGGCGCACTAGTGAGGAGGAGGATCATATGCTTCTAGGAGACTATCTCAAGTGTATTTTGGTTTTACTTTGGTTGAGCCATTGCTCTCTCTATCTCTGAGGAAGTTGTGGGGTTTTTCACCTTAGGGTTTTCCCCACGGAAACTCTGTGTCTCTGGTCTCTCATGCTTTTGATTCTTGTGATGCTCGTCATGCTTATTGTGATTGTTATGCATTGATATACTGTATATGTTATTCTCTTAGTAAAGATCCTAGAGTATTGTGAATTAATGCTCAAAATTTAACAGAATAGAGGAGAAGAGAAGGACTTTTGGCAGGTGAAAGAATTTTCTTCCTTGTACGTGAACTACTTTGCTACTTGCTCCAAGAAACATACTTTTTGCCTAATGAAATCCTAGGAGAAGGCGTTTTTGCCTGGAATATGTGTCAAATGTGTGCTGGATTATTCCTCTATCATCTGCATATTATTGTGAGATCATTCTTTGCTATTTTGAATTGTTTTTGTGTAATGAATGTTCTTATGCTTTCTGGTACGAAGATGTGTTTTCTCAAATGAGTAATGGATTGTATTAACTGAATTAAAGCTATCTTTAATATCTGATATATCTTGTTGTAGGTGTACCTTTATGATTAAATGGCTACCTGTATAATATTTAAGGTGTTTCTTTCAGCACACTATTCATCTTTATAGTTTTCTCCTTGCAAGGATAGAATAATTTTGCTTACACAGTTCTTAGATTAATTTAGCTTAATTGCATTGCACTTAGCTTAGGGAACTTGCATATCATCTTTAAAATAAAATACATAAACGGTGAACTGGGCTACAACCAGTGTAAAGAACCAAAATCTTTAAAGTCTCACAGTAGCTGGAACCGTTAACTGGATGGATTCCCTACACCAAATAGTGGACAATCTAATTAGAACTATTTACCAGGGAGAATCCCTTGCTGATTGGTGCTACGATTTTCGAGGCATCAACAGAAATTGGCACTAGAAGGAGGGCATGAACCAGTGTATGGATGATATAGGAGACTCTTCTTTAAGAGGAGATCCAGCTAGAAACCCGCTTAAAACAACAATCCCAGACAACTCAAATCTGGAAGTAAAAAATCAAGAAAATCCCAATTCTTAATTTGAAAATCAAGAAAATCGAGAAACACTGTATGCTATCCCTTTTGCTGAAGTAGCAAATCTGAGATGACATACCTGTGCTTACATTAAACAGCTTGGCAATTTAAACGCAATCCTGTTTCTTCCTAGAAGGAGAGCCCCTAGAAGGGAAATATAGTACACACGTGATTCCATTTCGATCCATAACTTTGAGGAACTAGTAGACTTATCTTTAGAATAAATCACAGAACCTCTTAGGGAAATTGAACTTGAAACTCTTCAAGATCGTGAAGAACCTTATACCCCGAATAATTCTCCACCTCATACTCCATATGATACACCACCTAATTCTCCATGAAGATCTATGGTCGTACCTACTTGGAGAGTGAGAGGAGCTTTAAATTTGGATGGACCTTTTCACAATCTTCCTAAGAATCCTGAGAAAGTTTTTCCTAAGTATGACCCAGGGAGAGGTATTTCTGTTGAAGATCACCTTAAGAGATTTTATGTAGCCTTGAATCATTTGAACATGCATCATGAAGATGTAGTCTGCAAACTCTTTCCTTATACTTTCGAGCCTAAGGTGTCTTCATGGTACTTTAGTTTACAAGCCATCTTGATAGCTAATTGGGAAGAATTTGAACAATGTTTCTTAAAGAAATATGGAAATCAGAAAATAGTAGCTACGCTCATGAAATAATTGCTATCCATGAGGATGGAAAAAGAAAGAGAAGGTGCAGGAATTCAACCAAAGATTTACCACGCTGTTAAATAATTTCAGCGAAGCAACTAAACCCGCAGAAGAATCTTTACTTGAACACTATACAACTGCACTCGATCCTCTAATAGCAATGTTTGTCAAAAGAACTAAGAAAACTACCTTAATAGAAAATTTCGAAGAAGCTAGGAAGGTGGAAGAGGAATCAGACAACATTGCTAAGCATGCACTTGATGCAGAAACAAAAACAACAACCACTAAGAAGCCACTCTTGCTTACCAGGAATAAAGATGAATCTTCGGCGGATATGGAAAATGTAGTCAAAGTGATGCAAAAATTGTCCAATAAAATCATAGATCTTGAAAAGGATAAGGCAGGCAAGACTTCCAGGAAACCTTTTAAAATGTTCTATAAGAAAAGGGAAGAAAACGATCAGCCTCATGGACCTATGAACAACTCTCCTATTTTAAATTTGAATGAAGTAGGAATGGAACATTTTTGCACCTTTCATCAAGAAAAACACTCTAAAAAAAGCTATGTACAATGGATAAATTCAATGAGCTTGGTGATGAACCAAATGCTAGATTCACAAATCCCAGACCAAGACAATCCTCAAGAGGATCAAAATCCTGAACCTGAAGAGCCATCCATGGACACTACTATGGTGTTGTGGGATTGGGTACCTTTAACTGAATTAGTTGAAGATGATCCCGAGGAAAGTCAAGTCTCAAATGTTAACATTAATACTCGCAGTAAAGGCCCAATCGTTGATCTTGTTCCAAGCTCAACCACGTCCAAGCCTAAAGCATCCAAATAGATACCGAAAAGGCATATCACAATCATTCCACCACAGCCCAAAACCAACCAAATACCTACTAAACAACCAAACATTGAAACAATTTAGCCACCAAAAGTAACTTTGAATAAAACTGATAATCAACCCAAACTTGTAAAAGAATGTGATATGGGATACGACATCATCGAAGACATAAAGAAAGTAAAAGCCAATGTGTCTATATTTGACATGTGTAGTTTGCCTCAACAACGAAAGAAGTTGTTGCAGGCTCTTGAACCCCGATCTAGCGCTCCGTTAGTAGACACTCAAGAGGATCCTGAAATAAATGAAGCTAGCATTGGTGGAAAATCTAAATCCCAAACACTCCCTTTTCTGTTAACTTTTGAAATTTTTAATCATAATGTGCATAATTGTTTAGTAGATTCTAGAGCTTCATCGAATGTCATGCCACTGTCTATTTGCAAAAGGATAAACAACATCCAATTCCATCCCCAGCCCAGATTATTCAACTGGATAGAACTGCTGTTAAAGTAATTGGGGAAATGAAAGATGTGCTTATTAGGTTGTCTGCAGATTCTAGGGTATGTCAGTTCATTGATATAATGGTAGTTGATATCCCTGAAGCTTATGGTTTGATCCTAAGGAGATATTGGTCAACCAAACCAGACGGTTACTTCGCCATAGATTAGTCCCACTTATGGTTGCCCTATCAGAATAGGAAAAACCAAATTAAAGTGCTGAGAGAACCACACATGAAACACAACGTAACCCAGCTAGAGGAAAAGAATGAAGCTGTAGATTTCTCATTGTCCGTTCGATCTCCTTCAATTTTCTCAGACTGATGATATCGACTATAACATAGTTAACTTAGTTATTGACTTAGATGGTTCAGATACTAACATAGTCAGATCAAAGAATGTTTTTTGGGTTTTGTACTTTGACAGTTCCAAGACTCAAGAATGATCCGGAGACCGTTGTGTTCTAATGGATCCTGAGAGGAACAAGCACTTCTTGTCTTGTATATTAGAGTTCGATTGTACTAATAATACTGTTGAATATGAAGCTTTAGTCCATGGATTGAAGAAAGCCATCGATTTGAATGTTAAATACCTGAAATTCTTCGGTGACTCAGAAATAGTCGTGAGACAGGTAAGAGACACTATTCATTGCCTTCCACCATATCTGAAAGGTTAGCAATCTGAGGTATGGGATCTAATTACAAACTTTACAGATTTTAATATAAAATATGTTCCTACATTACAGAATGTTGCCGCTGACTTATTAGCTACCTCTGCTTCCAGGTTAGTGCCTACTAATAATAAATGTTCTATTGAATTGGTTTTCAGGCCTTCCGTCCCAGATAATATAACAAATTTCAGGGTGTTCGATGATGACAACCAAATCATTAGTTTCCTTACAAATGAAAACACGTTTCAAGAAGCTGTTATAGATGAAGAAAAACATGATGCTGATCTACAAAATAAAGATGCATTCAAAGGAAATTTCATGCCTAAAGGAGTGAGATCACTTGAAAGTTTGTTCGATCTGCAAAGCAAGTTCAAGAAACCAACAAATATTAAAACTCATAGTTCTACTATGCAGCATGAATTGATAAATCTAGGCACAGAGGCTGAACCAAAATATGTCAATCTTGGTAGATGTTGTTCTCTAGGTGAAAGAGACAAGTTCATAAAAAAGTTTTGGCAATATAAAGATGTGTTCGCTTGGACATATGAAGATCTAAAGACATATGATACTCGTATCATTCAGCATGTCATACCAATGAAAGCAGGTGTTAAACCATTTTAGCAACAGCTAAGAAGAATGCACCCTACTCTCGATCCTTTAATTCAGAAAGAATTGAAGAAGTTGTTAGACACTAAGATCATCTTTAAAGTCTGGCATTCGGAATGGGTCACTAATTTAGTTCCCGTAAGGAAGAAGTCTGGAGAAATAAGGCTATGTGTAGATTTCAGAAACCTAAACAGAGCATCTGATAAAGATAATTATCTTGTTCCTTCAATGGAACAAATTTTGCAGATGGTATCAAGAGCATAAATGTTTTCTCTACTAGATGGTTTCTCTGGTTACAATCAGGTGTTGGTAGCTGAAGGAGATCGACTTAAGACTACTTTCCGCACTAAGTGGGGAACGTTCGCATACCAAAGAATGTCATTTGGGTTGATAAATGCAGGAACTACTTTCCAACGAGCAATGGGAATTACTTTTCGAGGATTGGACGGTCACTGTGTTGTAGTCTATCTGGATGATGTAGCAGTCTTTTCGAAGAAAAGAGAGGACCATGTCTTCCATTTGAAATAGATTTTTGACCGATGCAGGAAGTATGGTATCTCTCTAAACCCCAAGAAAAGTGTGTTCTTAGTCCTTGAAGGCAAGATGCTTGGTCACATCATCTCGAAGAAGGGAATTTCGATAGATCAAGAGAGAGTGCAAGTTATCAACAAAATTCCCATGCCCCACAACAAAAAAGCTATGGAATCGTTTATGGGCACAATTAACTTTGTTCGAAGATTTGTCCCTGATTTCGCTCAGATCATCAAGCCATTACAACAAATGGTCAAGCAAAATGTACAATTCAAATGGACATATTTAGAAAAGGATGCATTTAAGGATATCAAAACAGCCATAGCCAAAGCTCCCTCTCTAAGAAGCCCATATTTTGACAAAGATTTTATCGTATATACCTTCGCTTCAGATGATTCTCTCGCAGCTGCACTTATGCAAAAGGTGGAGTTAGGAGATGAATACCCAATCTCTTTTATGAGCACTGGTCTGCAGAGTGCTGAAATGAACTATCCTATCATAGATAAATATGTATACGCCATATACAAAGCAGTAAAACAGTTCAGGCCATATACTCTTAAGAACAGAACTAAAGTTGTAGTTCCCCATCTAGTCGTCATATCTCTACTCGTTCAAAAGGAGTTGGGAGAAAGAAGAGGAAATTGGGTCACCGCCCTACAAGAATATGATTTAGAATTTAAACCATCCACCATTATTAAAGGTCAAGGCCTATGTAAATTACTCACTCAACACCCAATAGATGAAGAGCGAGATTGGGAAAATGAGGTTGAACTAAATATAGCTGAAGTCTGCCCTGTCTTCACAACACCTGAATCTTGGTACAAAGACTTAGTGCACTACTTGCAACAAGGGTACTTACCAGAGCAATGGAGTTCTAAGAAAAGAAGAGAACTCCATCTAAATTCAGCAGCTTACCAGATCATTGATGGAGTACTTTTCAGAAAGAATTATGATGGTATTTTTCTCAGATGTTTAGAGAAGGAAGATGCAAGTAAGGTGGTCAAAGAGCTACATGATGGCCCTGTTGGTGGGCATTATTCTGGGGACACGACAGCTCACAAGATACTGAGGGATGGATATTATTGGCCCACTTTGTTCAGAGACTCTCATGGCTATGCACGGAATTGCGACATATGCCAAAGAAGTGCTAGAAAATTACCCAAGGAAGCAGGACCATTACAATCGGTTATCATCTCGGAGCCTTGTGAACAATGGGGCATAGATGTCATTGGAGAGATAAAACCAAATTCTTCTCTGCAGCACCGGTATATCCTAACAGCCACAGATTATTTTACAAGATGGACAAAGGCTATCCCATTGCGCAAAATCAATGAAGATGCGGTCATTAGTTTCTTAGAAGAGAACATCATAACCAGGTTTGGGGTTCCAATTTCCCTAGTCTTTGATAATGAAACTTATTTCTCGTCTTTTAAAATAAATGAATTTGTTTATGAAAGAGGAATTAAATTACATTATTCAGCCAACTACTATCCCCAGGGAAATGGGTTAGCAGAATCTTCAAACAAAAACCTCATCCGAATCCTTAAGAAAACTGTGATTGAAAACCAGAGAAGCTGGCACACTGCTCTCCCAAACGCTTTATGGGCAGATAGAGTCACGCCAAAGAATCTTTTGGGAGTTTCTCCATATATCCTTGTCTATGGTAGAGAAGCCGTCCTCCCTCCTAACCTCTTACTCCCATCTTTGCAATTGTCTCAAGCCTCCCGGGGCACCAGTAGTTAGGTTTTACAATCCATAATTGATACGTTACTAAAACTCGAAGAATCTCGGCAAAAGGCCAAAAACTGGTTCCACCAACACCAAGACATAGTCAAAAGGTGGTTAGATAAAAGGAAGTTCGGCAAAAAGAATTTTGAAGTAGGTGACTTAGTTCTAAAATGGGACCATCCACATGAAGGTAAAGGAATGAATATGAAGTTTCAACATCTATGGGTCGGTCCATATCTAATTTCTGAAAAACATGGCCCATCTACTTACAAGCTAAGAGACCTCCAAGGAGAGGAAGTAACCCTTCCCCTCAATGGCCTCACCTTGAAGCAATACTTTGCGTAGTCTCATTTGAGACCTTTTGTACATAAATAAACAGTTTATTTTGTTTCTTTTCTTTTCATTGTTTCTTGTTTGCTTGTTGTGGACAATTTAAGTATTTGGTCTGTTATAGATAGTATTCTCCTTCCCATTTGTTTTTCTCTTTCCTTCACTTCCTTTAATAAAGTCCACCTCGACTCTTGGTATAGTTGCAGGACAGAACTCTGAGCAAAATCGAAGTCTTGAAAGACAAAATTTCAGACATAAAAGAAAATATAGCTGTGTGACTTCGCCTTTACTGATCAGCTGTTGGGAATGTAGAGATCATTTCCTGTTTGGTTATAATAACCCCATTTAAATGATTAATGATGCAATATTTCTCTCTCACTATCTTAAGGCTCCACCCACTTTAATATTTGATGCATGTCTTGAAATTTTTGCTATTAATGGACCCACAAAAACGGAGCATGTTTCACAGGTGTATAGTATTTAAAATGATCCCATACTACAAATAAAATCCCAAAGAGATCACGTCAAGGAGTCTGATTTCCAGAAATTCTTGCCTCAATTAAAGCATGGTCGAGATGAAGTGAAATGATCAATCTATAGAGCTATTCAAGTGACTCGGCCCAAGGAAGGTTCTTCTCCATCCGTGAAGCTTGATAATCAAATAAAAAGAAAATCTCTCGCTCACACAAAAGGACATTATGGATTGAAGAACCCATATCAAAATATTGAAATTTTAAGCAAGTTATTTCTGGAAGTCTCGAATGGCTAAAGCTATCAATTCAAGGGACATCCAAAAGAGATGCAATTAGTATGGGAATGAGGAACAAACGAATACACCTGTGAGACATTGTTACGATCTTGTGGAGTCCTCTTTTAGTCAAAACACCATAAGGACAGATCTTAAGAAAATTAACTCCATATCCTGGCCTTAAGAGAGTTTGAAGGAAGTATAGGTCTTAACCTCCTTTTCCCATAAGACCAACATGATTAGCAGATCATTGCATTCTTAGGGGTTGAACTAAGGGGTATGTTGTTACGCTTGAAGCTACTAATTTAAAATTCATTCTTATCATGACAAGATTTGGTTTTAGAGATCTGTGTTCGCCAGCGAATCGCCAACTATTGTTGCTGCAACATCCTTCCCCAAATTTTTTGAAAAATGTTAGGGCCCCTCCTTCTACACTTTTGTAACAATTATTTCTTTTTCCTTTTGAAGCTTATCCTACTCCAACTTGGCAAAACTTTAACATTTGTTTCCCAAAGAATTTTTTCTAAAAAATTCTTTTTTTTCTAAGGCAAAGTTACCTTTAGCCTTCGACGCAAGTTTAAACCATAAATCTCCCGCCTTCGGCGCAAGTTTCAGCCATAAGACTACCGCATTCAGCGCAAATCTTAACCCTAACTCGACCATTTTTTTGGGTCCTCTCTTGCGCAACTGTTAAACTTAAAATACCCGCTAATTACGCGAAGCCTAAAACTAACCAGACCGCCTTAGGCACACTTCAATCGCTCATTTCGGCACAACCATGGCGCATATATTAGTCTTATTTTGGCCGCCTTTGGTGCAATTTCCAACATTATGTCGAATGATTCGGCAGAGATTTTAACCTTATAAGGGACGCCAACACGAAAATCTTATGGGTTTGTTCCTCACAACTCTTCAATACATCTTTCGTTAGCGCACATTTTGTGACTAAATCCTCCACCGATGCGTAGAATTTATCTCTATAACGATCGCCATCATAACCCCACCTCATCCTTGGACGTAGCCCCGAGTTCAATTCTTGATGTTTCCCATCGGCGCAAATATTAACACTAAGACTGTCGCTACACGCGCAGAACATAGCCAAAAAATCCCTGCTACATTCACGATCTCGTTCACTTTTTCATCGGCACATCTCTTGGGTGCAAGACATAATCATGTCATATCCTCCTGGTGCACAAATCATAACCTTAAGACTCCCTCCAACTTCACACTCTTTGAGAAAAACCTTGCCGTTGGTGCATCTCTTGGGCGTAGGTCCTAGTGATAATTTCCTCGCCGCGATCGCAAGCGCTTCACTTAAACGTGCCGCTACACCAATCCCATGTCATTGCAACTCTACTTTGTTGAGAACACCTTTTGATGCCATTCAATACACACCTGCTTGGTTAATGAGTCCATTTAACTTAGATTGTGTGACGTTATTTCGCTCCATTTCGAGCCCCGTGCCCACCGAACCCACATTAATTCACTTATTGAGAATTAACTCTTCCCCTATAAACGTCGCGAATGGAGTTCATCCAGCCCATTATTCTCAAGGTCGAGAAAGCTTAGAGGAGAAAACAGTGGATGTTTGCTTGTTTTCTGTCAGCTTGGATAGACGCGCCAACCACCGAAAACCACTCCGAAAACACCAGGTAGGAACTCGCCTCCTCTGTTTTCTTGTTAGGAAGTTTGGTCCCATTTGAGGTGGTATTTTGACAATCTAAAATACTGGATTTGTCTCTCGCATAGTTTTGATTTATCGTCCACCTTGTCGTTTTGTCTTTTCATTGACTATACACCCGGTGTGTTTTCCCCGTAAGCCCTGAAAACATTGTGTCGGTATTTCCAAATCCCATTTTGGCTTGCAATAGCCTCCTTCGTGTATGCAACGATGCTTATCCCACCACCCGTGACATTGTTTTTCAAAAGGGCACCAATAATATTCCATAGACACCAAAACCTTGTCGCTTTCCTTTTGAATACATCCACGTGCCATCTTGGTGAGACCGCATCTTCCTAGCTCTGTGTTGCACGCCACCGGTGAGAAGTACCGCCCCTCAACATAGGATGAAAATGCCACCAATGCCTATGCACTGTGTTCGCCTGATGCCTGAGCATTAAGTCAAACTCCCAAGCAGCAAAACCTGCACTGTTGAACTGTAACGTGAGCTGGCTTTCTGCCCTCCCACCACAGTGGCTTTTTGTTATAGTTCAAATCTGCACTTCTCCATCCATGATCACCTTGAGATGTCAATCACACAAAAGGACAACTTGGATTGAAGAGCATGATGACCTTAGATGAGACTTTGACCTGATTCACCTTCTTTCAAGCTGACAAAACCCTGAAAAATATCATATTTTGGCATGGGCGCTACTCTATAAGCTATATAGTAGTGCACACCTCCTGGTATGCACTACTCTACTTCAGTAGACTAGCGCACAACATCCAAAAAATGGCAAACGCTAGTTATTTAATACTGTAGTCACGCACTGTGCACTACTCCACTGTGAAATAGTCATGCACATCTTAAAATATGATCAAAAAAATATTAATTTGACGAATAGGGATTAGTTGCAATTGGTTTCCCAACTTCCCCAACTTCCCCTTCAACCACCTCTCGACCTAAACTGCCTACCTTGTCATATAAATACAAGGAGGATTGAAGAGAGGGGTTAGACATGAGACATAAGAGTGCCATAGAGAGACTCTTCTTATATGAGAAGCTTGTATTGAAGGTGGTTATGCTGGAGAAACTCTGGAGTCAAAGAGGAGAAGGAGCCTAGGATCAGGTTGCATGAGCATGCTGCAAAGTCAGGTATACTTTGTATCATTCATATGTTTTTGACAATAAAAGGTTGAAACATCTTTCTCGTCCCAAATCAAATGCTTAATGGACTACGTATTTGTTTGGATCATGTTGGTTAATGCTTGATGTTTGAATTACTTTTCAATTTCATCATTATTATATTGGCCAAGATACGTTGAGAAAGGTCTTTGTATTGCAGGTTTATCAGACGGGAGATTGAGTGGAGGATCGAGCGCAAGATTGGACAAAAGCTAGGATCAAACTTCATTCATAAGGTATGTCCTCAAGATCTCTGGCCTATTTCCCTTCATAAACACTTTTGTAATGCAATTAGTATGTTTACTTGTCACCCCCTTAAGTTGATAGTGTCTATTTCCTCACTATAGGGTAGTATTTCCCGCCAACAAACTGGCGACTCCGTTGGGGAAGTTGTTTTTTCTGCTCTAGGAAACCCTTCTTGTTGTCTTTCCAGTACCTCTTAACCCTTTTAATATTCTGAGAATCCCTGTAGGTTGCCCCTACCTATTTCCCTATGTTAGACTCAGTCTTTTCACACCTCTGCAAAGTTATTTTTTTACTTTTTAAGACCTGTGCGCTACTCTACTATACACACAGTAGCATATATGCACTAGTTTTCCTTTGCACAGTAGCGCACACATCCCCAAATGCGCTAGTTTGCTTACTGCATAGTAGGGCACATTCCTGTAGCTCTCTATTTGAAGTAGGGTTGAGTTTTCTGCCTATTTGGGTGGGTTTCTAACTTTGTTTTTGGTCTTCTTGACTGGTCTTTGAGGTCTATAATCCTTCATTGAGTCTCAGTAGCCTCTTTTGAGTCTTTTAGGTCATCTTTTAGTCACTTGTTTGCTTTTGAAGTGTTTGGTTCATTTGTGACTCTTTTTGGAGACTTTGCATTGTTCCTTAGTGAACACAGTTGCTCATCCATACCCTAGTAGTGTGTTTCCGACCTACAAACCTTTGTGCTTAGCATTTGTTGTTTGTTGCAACGCTTGTATGCTCTTTAGGTGTCTCATTCTTTGTTTTAGGGTTTGACCCATATTTTTGGAGTTTTTGGGGTGTCTTCCAAAACTTTTTGAGTCCCAATATTTCTTGACCTCTGCCATTTCCAGTATCAAGTGAGTTTGAAGTACTTTAGTTTGATTCACCTTTGAGTCATTGTGTTAGTAAGGTCATCTTTAGTTTGCTTGCCTACTTATTTCTTGGCTTAGTGTTCTTGTTAGGGTTTGGTGCTTTGGAGGATTCTTTTAAGTTTGATTTCCAGTTTTAAGCATCTTTCCTCCTTGTTTTCTTCACATTTTGCTTCCAAGTTCAAGATCTTTTTCCTTTGAAAAAACTTGTAGGACAAGTCTTTGTCGGATCATTGATTCGATTGTTGTGAACTTTAGAGTCATTTTTCCATACTTGCACATCTTTTTTAGGTCTTACTTGCTTCCACTTTCAAGTTCTTTTTCGTTCATATATAATAGAAAAAGCAAAATAAGTTTGGTAGCTTAGAGTAGTGAGGCTTATAATTTTTACAGAATACCATAGTTTATTTTGTTCAGAATTTGAAAAGAAAACAAAAAGAAAGCTTTGTTTAGGTTTGCTTACTCTTCATTTTGGAAAGAATATAAAACGAAAAATAAAAAGTCTTTTTGTTGTTGAAAGTTGTTTCATTTCATGCAATTTACTTTCTGTTGCAACCACATCACACAATGCACTGCCCCACTGAGTAAAAAGTAATCTTAAAAAGAATCTTAATAAAATCAATTAGAAACGATTTTCTTTCTAGGGATACACGACACCAACAAGTCTAGGCTAGAGTTTCGAGCTTAAAACACCTTAAACTGCTCGAAGTTTGTTTCATTACTCAAAAATCGTAGTGCGAATGTCATATAGGTAAACCCATATATATCAAATATTCCTGGGAAAATCTATTGAAACCAGAGCTAAGCACGAGGTCGTGGAAGATCGGAATTGTTGAGGATACCTCCCTCATGTTCCTTTTGACCATAAACCAAGGTCGATTCGTGTACGGGGGTCCATCCAGACTTTGAGCTTTGTTACCCTGTCCACGCGTTTTGATCAGGATAACAACTGTTCCCCTAGGATATTTCGTATGTATGGTAACCTTAGTATCTGACCATAGGATCATACACAGGTGACAGCGAAGGGTATATCTGCTGTACCTAGGACAGGCGTGGGAGGAAATCCCTTGCAGGTCTTTGGGAGGGCGGTTGGGTGATTCCAGTGCTTGCACCCTTAGTCATTGTATTGTGGACCCCAGGTAATTGTTCTTCATCCTTCTTTGATTTGTTCTGGGCCCTCATTATCCCAGACTCTTCTCCGGAAGGCACCTTGTTTGACTGGTTTGAATACTTAGGATTTTTTTAGTGGTGTGTTGTTTTCCCCCTAGTCTTAGTGGCTGCTAGGTTTTTACTTAGTTTTATTTTTATATATAATTGTGGAATACCAATAACTTTGTAGGTCTAGAAGGTTGCAAAACCTTCTCCCACTTAGAGTGGAACCACTACCGCCACCAAGACGACAGAGGATAGATTCCAGTGATCCTTTTGAAACTGCTGGTGAAATAGAGGTTCCTAAGGAACCACAACCTAGGACTCCAGATCAGCAAGATTTTAATACAGTTGAGACTGAGGATCTCACTTCTGGTGAGTTTAATACTCCCTTTACTCCTCCTCTAACTAATCTTAACAATCCGCTTTTGGTACCTGTTGGTTTCCAGCAACCTGATTATAGTGCGTATCTTTTTACACCTGAGCATTTTATGACTAACCCGGGAGGCGAACAGGGAGTCCCATAGAATTCCACAATAGGTATGAATACAAATACTATAAATCCTTCTTCCACTTCTACACCGAGTTCGGCACAGCTAACTTTTGTTTCGACTCCGTCCTTCAGCTTTAATACCGGTACCTTAGGCATGTCGAGTTCAACAACTGTGGCATCCACATATACATCCACTTTTGGACCCAATAGTATAGTAAATCCTGTTCCACCTCCTGCAACTCAACAGCCATATCATATACCTAGTACTTGGATTTCCACACCAATTGTAGGGCCGAGTGCTTCTGCAATTATGCTTATCATGAGTACCATGACTGCACTGTCCACCTCGACTACCCCTGGTTTTAACACCTTTGCAGGTTACAACATGAATCAAAATAATGTACCTGCAGGAAAGACCCTGGTGAGCTCCCAATATGGATGCCTAATGAAGGCAGTGGTACTAAGAGCCTACTTTAAATTTCAACCCGGGGGACGTACAAAATTTAGAGGTGCAGGCACTATCTGTGCTCTTATAGGATAATCTTTGTCGTGGTTGGGTGTCGGTATCAATGTTTTAAGGGTTGCCTACTCAATATGTAAAACTGTTTATCCTATGGAATTAAATACTGGAAAACAATAAATCTATTTTAAAGAATTAAAGTACTAAAAGCAGTAAATTTGTTTTAAAGAATTAAAATGCAAAAGCAGTAAATATGTTCTAAAGAGTTAAGGTGCTAAAAGTGGAAGAGATAATCCTATGAATTTACTTAAGTGCAGAATGGTAAACCTAGAAAGTGAAATGTCTCAATAGATCTATTCTAATATTGGAGAAAACAAGGGTTGTAATTACTTTATGCATAAAACTAGAGTTTTGATCTAAATCGTTTAAATACTAAAACTGAGATTGAAGTGCGATCGTTTCATGCTACACATCTATTTACTAATAAGTCGGACTAATTAATCTCAATGGAAAACATTCCTAAACTTTAGATCTAAACCATAACTTTTGAAAGAAAATCTAATACATATGTAATCGTTGGTAAAAATGTGCGTTGGAAGAAAGCAGCTACCTGAAAATCTTCATCATTGTAAAACACATAACTGAAAAATACCTGAAAATGGAAATCCCCTGACTTATGTGTTGGATTTTCCCTCTCCAACCCGTACGCAGGAGATAAAGAAACTTATAAATGCTCGCTGGAATTTAACATCAATCTTTTATTAAAATATAAAATCCATGTCTTCACAAAGGTCTGTAACTTCGCAGTATCTCAATAGTGCAGAAAACTTAAAACAATGCTTCTCCAAAATGTCAATAGAGACCAATCGCTACCCGAGAGGTCCATATTTATATAATTCGTAATGTTGAACTTAACTAACTGTCTAAATTCCAATTCCCCTTAAATAGAAGTGCATTCTCTATAAATCAGGAAATAGGGTGTCGAGCTGCAAGAATCTTCAGTCTTCTACGTGTTTGTCCTTTAGTGCCCCTGAACCTACTCAATCACACTTGGTTTCCACAAAATTAGTTTATTGAATATGCATTTTAACATACAAAAATAATCATCAAAACAATTTCATTAAATAATTAAAGTAAAACATTTTTCCCACAAATGAGTGTGTTTCTTTGCCATTGCTTGAGCTTGACTACGGGAAAAAGGTTTATCAATTACCTAAAAATTGGACTCATCATTCTCTCCCATACTTGAAGGATTCACCCATCCTTGGGTGAATTATTCAATTTGTCGATGACATCCCTGATATCCCATGCTACCACCGTAGGTATCCCTTCATGCCTGTGATATCCAAAATGTTGATCCTCCCTGGCCCATGCCCTCCTCTCTTCCTCTTCATTAATCTATCCCTTGATGACTGGGGAAAGAAAGAATGGGGGATTCAGCTTCATCCCTATCCATATAAGTTGATTTCTTACCAGAGATTCCTTGTAGAGTGTGGCTTTGAAAAGAGCATCATTAAGCCTAAGGGGGGAGTGGAGTTCGTTTCCTGTCAGATCGTTTGCCACTCCGCTCCACCTTTCCTTGATGGACTCATGAACTTCCTTTTGTGTGCTTCAGATTTTAATGTCAAAATGAGTAATAGCCTCATGTTGTTTTGCAAGGAGAATGGGTATCAGTTCCTTGTCCTAGGTGAGGATCCCGTGGTTATAGATTATCCCTTCAAGGTGAGTTGGCTCTGGTCTGATCATTAATGGGGTTTCCCATTTGGATGCGACATAGAGATGGTAGTCCTGTGCTCGCTCAATTTTGTGGTTCATCCACGAACATAATGCCCTCAACTGGAAAATGCCCACATATGGGTTTGGCGACCAGTTGGGTGAGCCAGAAACTACGAAATTATGCAAGAATAATTCACTCAATTGGTCCTTCTCTAGCTCTGTGGAGTTCAAACATGCATCCATAAACTCTTTGGGAGTGCTTATCTCTATAGGTAGCCCTTGCTTCAACCTCTAGAGTTGGAATTTGCCCCATTTCTCCTATATATAAACTGCATATACTGCCGACGACAGTCTCATGTCTCGCAGTCTATCATATATGCCGGTAGTAGTGGCCAAAACATCCTTTAATTTGGTAATCTTTTGGTCTTTCTTTGCTAATTCCTTTTGTGCCTTGGCCAATTTTTCTTGAAGCATTGAATTCTTCTGCTCAGCCATCCGTAACTCTTCTGCATGATGCATCTTCAGGGTTTGTGTCTTCTCAGCTGAGAATGGGGGAGGTGTGGGATGGCTTCTTGGCCCAATTCTTAACGTTGCCAGCTCATTTCTGAGCCTTTCCAATTATGCCTGTGCCTCAGCGAGTTGGGTAACAACCTCGGGGTTTTCATTATGTTCTGGAGGATTCCCCTGGAGGTTTCCTTGCTTTTGTAAGCCTTGCTCTTCTTCTTTATCCATTTCTTCTTCTTCATTCTGTTCTTCTTCTTCATTCATTTCCTCTTCTTCTTCCTCTTCTTCATCCTCTTCTTCTTCTGTAGTGGGATCCTTCTGGTCTATAAAAGGATCAATGTCATCATCAGACACATTGGTAACCAAGGGGTTGGGTTCCCTTTCTCCTTCCTTGGAGACTTGGATTTTAGCTACCTATGTGAATCTTTTGCTGCTCCTCTTCGACCCCTGACTACTGGCAGGAATACCTAGGTCTGATTTGGTGGAGTCCTCTTTTGAGTGCTTCACCTTACCAAGGTGTCAGCCACACTGTCAAAGTCAATTTTTCTCTTTGCCCCTGATACGGAGGTGGTCTTAATTTTTTATTTTGGTGGCAAGGGCATAGTCTTCATTCTCTGGACGTCGTCAGCATATACCACTATGAACTCCTCCCAAGAGAGCTCTGGAATCTGTTCTTTTAGTTCCTCACCAACTATTAGTTTGATCAACCCATGATGGGCCAAAGAATCCTCTTTTCCCTTAGCCACCTTCCTACTCATTTCTGCTAGGGATTGGAGCAGGTAAAACGGAATGCTAATGTTGTTGTTTGCTGAAATGTGACTCCTGTGCTTGAGAAGTTCCAAAATATGAAAATGGAAAATGGGAACATAACTTAACCTTCCAGTGCAAGTAATGTACCTCTGGACAATTGCAGCCATTTCATCCCATGGTGCTGGAATGTAGAGTCTTTTGACTCCATTCTTGTCCTCATCGTAAGCTTCCTCTTGTTCAAAGAATGTTTCTTTTGTTGTGTGGTTTGCTTCCCTATCACTGCTACTCCAATGCAGGCCCATTGGAAGACCAGTGTATTTGGCAATCATGTCCTCATCCAATTTTATATGCAACCCTTTTACTCGGGTGATGTACTGTTCATCTTTGATATGTTTGAGGTTTCTTGCGAACTCCTGAGCTACCCCTATAGTGTATCCCCCTCATTCCAAGGATGAAAGGAATCCATCGTGAATTGCAAATGATCTGCAGGACTCTCGGGCTCTGATAAATGGCGTTGTGATATTCCGGTTCACTTTTCTTGAAACCCTTTGTCATTTTAGAATCTTCTTTATAATCAGGAAAGACCAGAACTTTGGAATATGTTTTATACCTTCAACTGGTCGGGGCCCTGCCTACAGGCTCGAGGATTGCAATGCTTGATGAGTGAGTGCATTAGCTTTGGTCTGTTGCTTCTCAGGAATTCCGAGCGGTTCCTTATATGCAAAATCGTGGAATATTATGCAGCCTTACTTGCTGTCTTTCCGCACCTATTGTTGGGCCCAGGTTGAGATAAAGTTTTGGAAGAACCTTTTTGAGACAAGCAGGGAAAGCTGAGCTGAGTGTAGCTCAGAAACACATTTTTGGCTAAGTATTGAGGATGCTGCGAAGTTGTGTGCAGCATCCAACTTTTGACCAGACTGTAGAGTTGCGCGCAACATCAAAGTTTTGGCCGTGATGCGAAGACCAGTACTACGCCGAAGCAGTGCTGCAGAGTTAGGAGGCCACGTGGAGCCAGCAAAGCGGTGTGCTGGACAAGTATCAAGTATAGCTACCGGCTCGACCGGTAGGAGCCATTTTTGGAAAAGATATTTCAGCATTGACGAGCGGTGGACGTAGGAAAAATAGGAAGGCGTCCATGCGTGGGTTGTTAAGGAAAGCGACGTTTGGTTTATGGGTTGAAGCTTTCACTCCTCTGTCATGGCCTGATGGGATGTTGAAGGTTTTACGCTTAGAAGTTAAAACCATTAGAGAGAAACGGTTCGGCAAGGATCTGACTATTAGCATTTCTCCAAAATCTCAGCTTCCTTTCTCTTCCCTATTTCTTCAATGATTGGGCATGAGAGTGGGATCGGGTCATCTTTTGCTGAATCTGTCTCCACGTCCATAACATCTACACGGAACTTTGCTGGACAATCTTTCATGAGGTCCTCAATATCCTTCTCATACATGATGTACTTCCCTGGGAACCACTCTGGTTTCCTCGTTTGTGCTTTCGACGATATCAATATACATTTCATATCCACCTCAAAGTCGATGATGTGGATATACTTCGCCGTGACCTGCTTTGTAATGCGGGGTGTCTTCATGATTGCATCATGTAGCTGAATATAGTATTGGTAAAATACTTCTGCTATCGCATGCTGACGCTCTGCATTTGTGCTTTCCTAGAGGTTGACGAACTTAAACCCTCTAGGATCCTTGGTGTCCATAATGATGCCCGCATAATCTCACGGTTACTTCCATCCACACAAAGCAAATAGGACGATGAGCCAGGTGAAATGGAACTGACCGCCATTCACCTATGTTTCGTTGAGTTCTTCAAGGAACTCATTCAACAGAAACTGACACCAATTAAAGCTGTCGCCTTCGGCCGCTGCGGCACAAAGGAGTATTGCTCCCGCAGGCACCTACGAAGACCTATCTATTTTGAGTAACTTTCCTACGAGCAACTGCATTACAAATCTTGTTGCTCTGTCCTCTATTTATTTTGTCGGGAAACCTCTTTTTTCCTTTACCACCGAATGAGTTTTCTTCATCTTCTCAACAGCCTCTTTTTCTTTGCTCTTCCCCTGGAAGAATTGCTTTGGATCCTTACCGCGCTTGCTTATCCCGGTGATGCGGTGGATCAAATCAATGTTAATATCAATGTTCCTGTCTAGCCACAAATAACCTTGGTGGATTTGCTCCATGAGTGTGCGAACCACGATATTAAGTTTTGGAGAATGGTCAAAATGTGGCAATCTCAGCAAGTTTAGTATCCCCAACTGAATGACAGGTGCTAACCAACTGTCAGCTACCAAGTTCAGAGCTCCCTTGGCATCCTTTTTCCAGCACATATACTGGTTTGGTTGAAAATCTAGGTATTTGGGAACATCTGGCTCATCTTTCTTCATTCCCAATAGGTCATAATCCTCCCATTTACAATCTGCTATCTTTCCCAACAGATTCTTAGCAACATTTACATGCTTTGAGATAGGTGACAGCGAGATGTCGTATCTCGCATTCTTGGACAAGTTAAACATAGGGGCATTCAGTGCCCGTGGGGAGATATATTCGAGTGTCATCTTCAAGGGTTATGTCTGAAAGACTGGTGATTTCTATGCCGAGGAGCCCATCTTTATGATGTTGGATCAAGGTGTAGTTACGACTTTTCCTTTATCTTTTGCTTTTTCCTACATCATCGGATTAATTCTTGGTGATCTGCGGGATCCTTCACCTTATTCTACACCGACCTTCATAACTAGAGTTTTTATTAATTGCTGAATCCCTCTGTGCTGAAAGATCGTCAATGCTTCTTCAATGGTCAGTTCTTCTTCTCTATAGGCAGGTTCGAACATTCACTAATGAGGTAGTGGCTAAAGAAGACAGAATACAGATGGCTACTAGCTTAGAGAACTTAATAGCAAGAAAATTCTAAGTGCTCAGTAACGCCCATGAGGCTCCCAACATTGTTATTTATAGGCACAGTAGACCCTCTCTCGCGCCCTTCAATGGCTAGATAAGCAATTAATGTGGTGTCTATTGGCGAATTTGAGTGGATCCTTTGGTCTTTTTCTGTTGTCAGCATGCTCAGAACGACTATCTTCTCTTAAATGCTAAAGCGGTTGCTGCAACGGTCATCTAACGGCTATTTTTCTGAAAAGCCATGCAACGGTTATTTTTCTTTGAGTGCTGCGCCGAACTACGCGGCAAGCCATCTGCAACCCTGCGTGGCTACTTCGCAGTGCCAAAATTTTTGAACTGCGCGGCTTCCACTATACATATATATATATTTTCCTTATTATTATTATTATTATTATTATTTTCTTCCGCGCAGCTTCAACAGTGTTGCACGGTGCATAGATCATTCTTCTTATCATACCTTCTTCCTTTTATCATACATGTACAGACTCCTTTACATTTATAGTGTCTACTTTCAACTGTACTTGACACTTAGAACTTCCTTCCTTTGTTCGTTATTCAAGGTTCTGCAAAGAAGTACTATCATGGTATAGCTTTAGCCTGCTTCCATTTATCAAAGTTGGAAAGGTATCACCAGCTAAATTGGCTAACTGGACTGCACCTGTGTTAGTAACATGTATCACAGTATATGGTCCAAGCCAATGCATCTTAAATTTACCAGGGAATTTCATGAATTTGCTATCATACAGGTTGACTAGATCAGCTACCTGAAAACACTTGTTCTTTATATGGCGGTCATGCCATGCTTTCTCGTAGTCCTTCTGAGCTTGTTGGTGGAAGCCTGCGATGAAGCGATCTTCCTCCAAGCCTAGTAAGTGTAGTAATATTTCTTCTAGAGCTTCGCAGTATGCCATTCCTGTGAATGTTGTGATTCTCAAACTAGGGACAATATATTCCATAGGAATTATAGCCTCCTCCCCATAAACCAACCGAAAGGGTGTCTATCCTGTCAATTTCTTGCATGTGGTCCTATATGCCCATAGCACAGATGAGACGCTCAGGTCCCAATTGTATCTATTTACATTGCACACCTTAGTGAGTGCGTTCTCCAATATTTTATTGAAAGCCTCTACAGTACCATTTTCCTGTGGATGATATGGAGTACTGTGCTGATGACGAATGTGGAATTCCTCTGTAAGCGCCTCAATCGTCTTGTTCAAAAAGTGAGTATCTTGGTCACTCATCAAAATCTTCGGACAGCCAAATCTGGTGAGTATTTCTTCCAAAATAAACTGCGCAGCAGTACTGGCACTGCAGTCCTTAACTGGTTTTGCTTCCGCCCATCTGGTGAGGTAATCCGCAGCAGTAATAATATACCTTGCACCCGTTCTTTTTCCTGGTGGGTTTATAGGACCCACAAAGTCTATTGCCCATTTTTCAAATGGTTGTAGTGTCAACTGTGGATTCAATGGCATCTCATCTCAGCGTGATGGTTTTCCTGTCCTTTGGCAGACATCACAGTTCCTGCAATGTTCTTTGGCATCTTTATGGAGCGTAGGCCACCATAGCCTTGCGCGCAATATATTTTGTGCAGTAGCCTTTCCTGCATAGTGACCTCCCGCGATTCCTGAGTGTGTGTCGGCTAGAATAAATCGCTTCTCATGATCGAGTACACACCTGCGTAGGACTTCATCCGGCCCAAGTTTGTAAAATTGTCCTGCAATTATAGTGCAGTCTGTGGCACGCACCATTAACTGTTTTTTCTACTGGACCTAGAATTCCTGGGGTGCCAACCCTATGGTTAAGAAGTCAATGATATCCTTGAAATAATCATTTGCAACCTGTATACTAAATAATTGTGCATCAGGCGGTTTGTCTTCAATATTCATCGGCTCCTCTCCTGACTCGATCCTTGACAGATGATCAGGTCCCAAGTTCAGTCTACCTGGCTTGACAATAATTTCAAAGTCATATTCCTGGAACAACAGTAGCCATCGGCATATGCGTCCTCGTAACACTGGCTTGTTGACCAAATATTTCAATGCAGAATGGTTAGTAAACATAAGGAAGTGTGATCCCAGCAAGTAGTGTCTAAATTTCTGTAGGGCATATACCATCGCAAGGCCTTCCCTCTCAGTAGTAGTATAGTTCTTCTCTGTTGTTGAAAGCTTTCTGCTAGAAAATGCAATAGGGTGGTCAATACCTCCCTCTCCTGGCTGAGCTAACATGATCCCCAGGGAAATACATGATGCATCAACATGGACATGGAATGGCTTCATCCAGTCTGAAAAGACTAGAATAGGCGCAATGACCATCTTTTCTTTTAATGTGTCAAAGCCCTGTTCGCATTCTGTGTTCCAAATGAATGATGCGTCTTTCTTCAGCAGCTTCTCCATTGCTGCGGTTATCTGTGGATAACCCTTTATAAATTTCCTGTAATATCCAGTATGGCCTAATGTAGATCACAACATCTTGACTAAATTTGGTGTTGGTAAGTTTGCAATAACTGCAATCTTCGCAGGGTCTAACATCAATCCTTACTTACAGACAATGTGGCCAAGTAAAATTCCATAGGGCACACAGAAAATACACTTTTTCAAATTCAAGGATATTTGATGCTGTCGACACTTCTCGAGCATCATGCAGAGATTCATGCTGATTTTTAAATGGACCAAATCCAGTCCAATCATCAAAATATGCTTCTAAAAACTTGTGCATAAAATATTTAAATGTTGCGACGACGACTCTAGAGAATATGGCAGGTGCGTTCTTTAGCCCAAAAGGAACGACGGTGTAATAGAATGACCCCCATTCTGTAGCAAATGTCATCTTATGCCTATCCATAGGATCAATCCTGATCTGACGGTAACCAAAGAAACCATCAGGGAAAGAATATGCCTCATTTTCTCCAATGTTATCAAGCACTTTGTCTGTGAATGGAGTAGGAAATGGGTCATTCATGGAAACATCATTTAGCTTTCTAAGATCCACACAAATCCTAATCTCGCCTTTTGCTTTCTTGTATTAAACAACCATGGGGATAATCCATTCGCATTCCTTGACTGGTTCAATGATTCCTGCTTCTAGCATCTTATCGAGTTCTGCGCGGACTCTTTCCTTGTAGCACGGATTCAATTTGTATGGCCTTTGCTTGACAAGTTTAGCACCTGGTTTTAAAGGTATTTTCATGACCCCTAGGTCTCCCAAAATTCCTTTCATCTCTGTAAATCTTGTTGGAAATAGTTCATGATACTCATGTAAGGTATCTACGATCTCTACAATAGTCTGATCATCCCAATAATCTCCAAATTGATGCGAACTTCGGCTCTTTGTCTGTGCCAATGTTCACTTTTTGTGTTTTTACTGGTCCAGTCATATCTGGGATTTCCAATGGAGGTCCTTCTACCTCATGCGTGCCTTCTGACTCTGGTATATCTATGTTGCGTGGGTCCTCCTCATCGTCTTCATTTGTATCATTGGTATCTTTAGCTAATTTGTAACACTCGATGAAGTGCTCTTCATGTTCCTTCCATTTTGATTGTAGGTGCACAGGAACGCACTCTGTCCCAAAAAACTCCTGCAATGTTATGTTTGGATGAGGACAGTCATCCTGGAATATGCGCTTCTTGATTAGCTATAATGCTTCATGTATTAATGGATTCTCGTCTTCAAAACTGAAGTCCTTCCGGAAGTTCACAGCGAGCAACTTCCAATCAGTGAGTTCACTGCGCAGCTCCAGGTCGAGGTACCATTTCTCTGGGATACCTGCATCCAATGTATGTACAAATAATGTACCCATTCTGTAAGTGGTCTTTCCACCCATTCCTTTGAACAGACTTCAATATGCTGATTAGGGTTTGTCTGTCCATTATACTTTTCGAAGGGTAAAAAAAAATTTTCTTAGTTCTGCATTGATCCCAAGTGGTCAATGTTTTCTTATGTGCATTCCACCATCTAGCAGGTATATCGTGCAATGCTATATCTAAAGCTGGCAGTCTATGCTTGTAGTATCCCTTTTTCAAATTTTATTAAAATGCCCAATTTTCCACTTTTTTTCCCAATTTCGACCTTTGACTAGTTTTACTATTTTGACCTCCAAATCAACCCAAATGCTCCCAAATATTCTGTAGGAGTGTATGAATGGTATTTATACTTGAATATAAGGTTCAGGGATGTTTTATGGCCCTCCAAATACTGCTGCAAACTTGATTTGTATTCTGATCAATATATGTAATTTTGACTAGTAATTTGTGCATCAAATCCCCCTCGGGTAACACTGCAAATGGCCTTCCAAATGCTTCCAAACTCCCACAAATTTATGAACAGAGGTATATAATGTGTTAATTATGTGATTAAGGTCTCATATGCACCATTAATTGATTTTTAATACTGTTCTAACTCTCTCACATTCAACAGCAAAAACCCCCAATTCGACCCTTGGGGAAATGGCACTATTTCACCTCCCAATACAACTAAACTGAGTAAAAATGCTTCAAATGCTCAAGTACAGTACATGAAACTTGTAGAAGACATCCATGGCAGTATATTTATCACAAATATATCATAGAATCATCCATCCATTCGAAATAATCAACATTATAGTGTCATACATCAATGCATTGGGGAAATGGACATTGTTTGCTCATTAATCAATAGTTTTGCATACAACCAGTGGGTATTTCGACCTGATACTTTTTGAATATGAATAACAGAGGATATGAATCTATTACAATCATAAATATGTAATGAGAAGCTCTCTCAAGAATCACAAGTGCTCACCAAAAACGCCCTCCCTCAAGGAGCACGAATATGCCTTCAAAACTGGAAACGGTGGAGAGAAAGTACTGCACTAAACCAAACCATGAAACTTCCTGTAGCTGCTACCTACAAATACAAACTCCATTAAAGCACCATGAAAGACCTGATTGGCCTCTCCAAACACCAACTTGGATGGGAATCTTTCACCCTCGAAATTGGCTAAGGCAAGAAACTAGTCATCCACTAGCTCTCTCTTCACAAATGCAATTTTTCTCAAATCATCAAAAGTCATTCTCATACTTGATTTCTACATTTTATAACCAACATTATCCTTCAAGGGGTCGAAATCCTCTCAATAGATTCAATAATTTTCCATTTAGAAAATATTCCTCATTTGCCACTTGTCTCCTAGTTCCAACCTTCCATCTTCTCCCAAATTCGAATTTGAGTCTCTTTAGATTCCTCCAACTCCATGAGCGCCTTCTTGAGCCTATTTTTGGGGATTACATGTCATAATGGTCAGGTTTAAGAAGTCAGGTCTGAATTTTGTCATAAAATGTCATAGATGCTTCATTATTGTTGTCATAAAACTAGGGAATCTAGCCCATGTGTCCACTAGTCTCCAATTTGACTCTTCCTCTCCCATGGAGGTTACTATTCCTTTCCATTTCGACCTAATATGCTCAATGCCATGTGTTATGACTTACCAACTCACCCAAGAGTGTTCACCTTCCCATGAATTTGAATTGGCAAGAGAGAGATGCCATGTGTCATTGAAAAATCAAGCTAGTGTGGGTCCCACCACCTCCATATGTCTCCAAAACCACTTGCCACCTAGAATTTCTCTTGAATTTATTTATTCATCATATTTATTAAATGCTTGAACCCTTATAATGTCTAAATATCATTTATTAGTTTCCTTATTACCATCCCACATGTGCCCATCCAACCTAGGAAACTAGTAGGATTAATGGGATTGTCTTACTATGCATTTATTTGAATGGGGACATTACAATTCTCATCTGGTATAGCTACAGTAAATTCCCTTATGAAACTGTAAACATTAGCAGAACCATTATATGTGAGAATAGGACTCACCTCTTTTCCGATTTAGCGCAGTGATTTCGTAACCTGTGCACATCTTCTTGTTGATACTTCATGCATGCGGCTTTGCCAATTCTCCAGTCCTGTATCTGAGTCATAGATACAAGAAGTGTCACATCGCCAGCTAAGCATACCATCTGCAGTAGGATTAATGTAGTCTTCCTTGTTCGTAGTCAGCTGGTATAGTCGGTCTAAATCTTGAGCTTGGGATTCCTCCTGAATTGGCTCACTGTATCTATCACCATCTTTAGGATCCAATGGTGCGATGACCCTAAGATGCTTCCCTTCAAAGATAATCTTCTTTGTCTTCAAGTTTATGATAGCCAAGTTATCCATAGCCCAATCAAAACCAATATTGCTGGAAAAGGTTGACTATCATCCACAATTTCAATAACCTCAAAGTCTACATAACTCTGTACTCCGTTGATGTCAACTACTACATTAGCTAAGCGGCCAAAAGGTATAACCTTCTCCCGATTAGCCATTCATAACTGGATGGGTGACCAGAGCAACTTTGGTCGACCCATCTGCTGCCATGTCTACTTAGTCAAGACATTCACTTCTGATCCCAGATCAAGGATGACTTCATCCATTTAAAAATCTCCTATTTGCACAGTAAGCCTCATCTCTCGACCTATTCTTTTGTGCTTCCTTATATGATGTACAGCGCTATCTAGAATCTCTGTTGCAATCTGAGGTTCATACTGGTTAATGAGCTTCTGAAGCTCTACTATGGATTTTTCACTTTTTAGTAACTTCATGCAGCTTCACAAGAACTGCGCAACAAAAGTACGTACATCTGTTGCAGTACTTGTTTTTTCATAAGGAGCCGACATGTCTTCAACATGCGGTGTTTCACTGCGGAGCGGGATCCTTGATGACTTATCTGCTAGTTCTCTAAAGGTATTCCGCACGTCAATGAAGACCTCCTTGTTCTTTTGTAGGTTAAGAGGGGGTGCTTTTCCTGGAGCTTTCCTTATCCATATTGTTTCAAGGGGATCCTTCTTCGTATGTGCCTCCCCTGATGTTGAAGCTTCCGCTCCTCTGTTGTGGCCTCTCTCAGCGCCACTGTGCGTGACCACATTAATGCTCGAATCCATTGTCCTATTTTCTACTGCGATCCACTGGAAGTTTGGATTCAGAGCCTCTGTTCGTCTTCTCTTCTGCATTTCGACCTCTAATACTGGGAAATATTCAATGACATGCTCAAACGATTTACAATAATTGCACGTAGTGCATGGGTTAACACAATCTTTGGACACGTGCTCGGGTTGGCCACAGTTATAACAAATGACTTGGCCACGGCCTCTTCCCTATGCCGGACCAGCATTTCTTCCTCTGTCGCGGTATCCACCATCATGACCTCTGTATCCTCCTTGGTCATCTTGTGCATTTTCTTGTTTCGGCTGGGTATCTTCTTGTACGCGGTACAAGCTAGCGCCTCGCATTGAGTCTATATCCCTTTTTATTTTATTCATTAATTCATATGCACGACAGTTGGATTCATCATTTCCAACTGATTTACAGAAGTTGTAGTATAAATTATTAGGAGTTTTCACATATTTTTGCATGAGGTAACAGTCTTCAGGTATATGTCCTGTGGTTCTGCAAATTTCACACCATGGGGCCTGATTTTGATTTAATGGGTTAGGCACACCACTGTTAATATAGTCATGGAATAGAGGGAAATGCTCATGGTCATGACCTTCTCCTTTACAACTTGTACACCATCCCTCCTGTCTAGGTTCATATCTTTGTTCTTTACCATTTTTCATACTTTGCAGTTCAAGTGTCAGGGTGGTCAGCTAGTTCTGGATCTTTGACATCCCAGAACTTGTATCACCAATCGGCGAAGCTTCCAGCTTCATTGCAATTTCCAAGGCCTCTTCCTGGGATAGAACCTTTTGTTGCATCAATGGTAATCTCATATGAGGTAACAGTGCAGCAATGAACCATTCTTTATGCTGTTTTGGTGGTATAAAAAAACTTACTTGGTCTAGTAATGTCTTAAATTTCTGATCAAATTCCCAGACTGCTTCAGTTGGTCTCTGCTTTATTTCCTTCAGCTCAGTTATACACTGAGACTTAGACTTAGTTTTCTTGAACTCCGCCACCAGCACGACTTTAATTTCTGAGAGGGTTCTCGGCTGTACGGTGGAGTATTTCATAAACCAATGTAGTGCTCTATCCCTGAAAGTGGTGATGAGCTCTGCTTGCTTCACGGCATCGTCCTGGATTTGTCTTACACTCCATACGACTTCACAAAGGAACCAATGTTGATCAGGGTATTCTATGCCAGTTCCTCTAAATATTGGCAGTTTCATATCAGTGTTTTCCATTGTGCTACTAGGTGGTGGAGCGTCGGGATTAGTGCGCGGCTGGTGTAAAGGTATCTGCGCAGTAAATACAAATGGGACTATCGGGAGAGATGGACTAGGCTGAGTCTTCTGCGGGGTGGGTTGTGTAGTGGGTGGGTTCTGCGATAAGGGTGGCGCAGTTTGTGCAGCCATCGGATTCTCAGGGGTAAATGGTTGTACAACTTCGCTATCAAGATCACAGGGGATCTCAGTATCTATATGAAATTTAGGGCCTTCCGAATTCTTATTAATTTTATATCTCTTACCACTTCTAAGGGTATGTGTCTCTTCGTCAGAATCAATATATGTATTGTTTATCATGACAAACTTCAAGAATATTACTGCATTCTTAGAACACCTTTCTCAGCTAACAGCATCTTAATGTATAGACTGAGATTGTTCAGAAACTTACCTTGGAATCCTCCGAAAAAGTGTGCTTCTGCTTGGCTGTAGGATTTGAGTGTGTCTACAGCAAATTCTGTTACAAAGCCTTCTAGCATATGATTGACCCAATAATCAACTGTGCGTGACAATGGGTTGTCTAACGCTTTAAGCTACATTGTGAGCTTGGGAGTCCATTCTGTAGGAACTCCTCCTTGGAAATAGTTTTTCTTCTCTGCGAGTCATTGAATCCACTCATGCAGCTTGTTTGGAAACGATGCCCAAAATATCTTGTGAATGTTGTCCAACATATATCTATTTGACGACTGTGTGTCGCTTAGATGCATATGTCTATTTTCTTGTCTACTAAAATTGCTTATGGTCTTATCCCACCAAGCTTGGATTTTTGTCTTTTCGAGATGTCAATAGTCAGATCCTTTGGGGAACTGATATTCTTCTTCACACATCGTGATTGAAACTCATCATGGATTTTAGCATGGCAAGGGAACCATTTGTTGGCTTAAACTGACCCAGAGGTTTCCAATTAGACCCACGTTCTTTGCGGTTCTCCGTTTGACCAACAAAACCCTTCGCACCGGCCCTTTCGGCAACAACCTGTGAGCAGGTTGAGGTCTCACCCGAGGTGTATCTTATGGGGTACTACGGAATCAAGTTTCCACAATAAATGATGAGTTGTTTATATGAACAAGCTGCGCAGTGCAGGACAGAAGGATGGCGCTGCGGGGCAAAGTGATGCGGTATGCAGTAGGATCTATGCTACGAGCAGTAATGCGTGGTGGAGGCAACAATGTGGGCTTCACTAAGTGTTTCTTACTACTACGAATCTTCTACAGGAACTGGGAACTACCCACACTTATCCTCTACTTGGAAGATCTCGGAAACGTTAAGGCACTGAAATGAATATCACTCATCCATTCATTCAGGCACTTATGGGTTATCTTTCTAGCATTCATTCTAGAACTTGGATTATTACAACGTGAACTGAAATGATAGACACGACTAACTGTGTTGCGTTCCTTCATTGTGTTTAAGAAAGTATTTAAACTTAAATGACTGAATCACGATCTTAACATAGAATTGAAATGTTTTCCATTCATCTGCTTCCGTGGAACCTAGCATATCATTCCCAAAATTATCCTATTGGTAAATGCATATCAAAGTTCTCATACTAAAGCATGCAAGGAAACATTCAAGCATTCATTCTACAAAAAATACAGACAGTCATTCATTCATCAACATGATCACTAACACAGGATTTAACGTGGTTCACTTCCCCGGATGGAAAGCTACGCCCACAATAATGGTTGGTAATATATTTCTTTCAAAAGGGATGGGGAAACCATTCTTCATCTGTGCACTCATCTGCAAACTCTCCTTTCTCTTGGCTAGGTCTCTGTGCACACAACTGCAGAGCCTTTACAATATTCTCAGCTCAGAGAGATTTTACAATACAAAAATGTTATCTCCGGATTACTCTATCCCCAATCAACTAACAAACCCCCATCCATACAAAAGTGTCTTCTTAAATAGATCATTCCCAAAGGTCATGTCTGTACAATGTCGAAGACCTAAAACCCAAAACCCTAGGGGTTTCCAAAACTATGCCGATTTTCCAAATCGGCTTGCTGGCTCCTGGTAGTGTCTGCTTGATCATGGCGGATCTCCACATCCTTATTTTGTCGCTATCGGCCTTCCTGTCACACGCGTTCCTACAGGCTACTTCTGCCGAACCGTTTCTCTCTAATGGTTTTACCTTCTAAGCGTGCCAAACGTCGCTTTCCTTAACAACCCACGCGTGGTCGCCTTCCTGTTTTGCCTACGTCCGTCACTCAACAATCCTGAAATATCTTTTTCCAAAAGATATTTTAGGAACTTTATCCCAAATGGTTCCATTGTCACACTAAAATCCATGATGAGTTTCAATCATGATGTGTGAAGAAGAATATCAGTTCCCCGAAGGATCTAACTATTGGCATCCTGAAAAGATAGAAATCCAAGCTTGGTGGGATAAGACCATAAGCGATTTTAACAGACAACAAAATAGACATCCGTGTCTAAGTGACACAAAGTGGTCAGATAGATATCTGTTGGATGACATTCATGAGATCTTTTGGGCATCATTTCCAAACGAGCTGCATGAGTGGATCTCGCGACTCAAGGAGAAGAAAAAGTGTTTCCAAGGAGGAGTTCCTACAGAATGGACTCCCGAGCTCACAGTGCAGCTTAAAGCATTAGACATCCCATTGTCACGCGTAGTTGATTATTGGTTCGATCATATGCTAGAAGGATTTGTAACATAATTTGCTGTAGACACACTCAAATCCTACATCCAAGCAGAAGCACACTTTTTCGGAGGATTCCAAGGTAAGTTTCTGAACAATCTCAGTCTATACATTAAGATGTTGTTAGCTGAGAAAGGTGTTCTAAGAATGCAGTAATATTCTTGAAGTTTGTCATGATAAACAGTACATATATTGACTCTAATGAAGAGACACATACTCTTAGAAGTGGTAAGAGATATATAATTAATAAGAATCCGGAAGGCCCTAAACTTCATATAGATACTGAGATCCCCTGCGATCTTGATAGTGAAGTTGCACAACCATTTACCCCTGAGAATCTGTCGGCTGCACAAACCGCGCCACCCTTATCGCAAAACCCACCTGCTACGCAGCCCACCCCATAGTAGACTCATCCTAGTCCATCTCTCCCGATAGTCCCATTTGTATTTACTGCGCAGATACCTTTACACCATCCGTGCACTAATACTGGCACTCCACCACCTAGTAGCACAATGGAATACACTGATATGAAACTGCCAATATTCTGAGAAATTGGCATAGAAGACCCTGATTAGCATTGGTTCCTTTCTGAAGCCGTATGGAGTGTAAGACAAATCCAGGATGATGTCGTGAAGCAAGCATAGCTCATCACCACTTTTAGGGATAGAGCGCTACATTGGTTTATGAAATACTCTAGCGTATAGCCGAGAACCCTCGCAGAAATTAAAGTCACGCTGGTGGCAAAGTTCAAGAAACCTAAGTTTGAGTTTCAGTGTATAACTGAGCTGAAGGAAATAAAGCAGAGACCAACTGAAATGGTCTGGGAATTTGATCAGAAATTTAAGACCGTACTAGACCAAGTAAGTTTTGTTATACCACCAGAACAGCATAAAGAATGGTTCATTGCTGCGATGTTACCTCATATCAGATTACCATTGATGCAGCAGAAGGTTCTATCCCAAGCAGAGGCCTTGGAAATTGCAATGAAGTCGGAAGCTTCGCCGATTGGTGATACAAGTTCTGGGATGTCTTAGATCCAGAACCAGCTGACCACCCTGACACTTAAACTGCAAAGTATGAAAAATGGTAAAGAACAAATATATGAACCTAGACAAGAGGTCTGGTGTACAAGTTGTAAAGGAGAAGGTCATGACATTGAGAATTTCCCTCTATTCCGTGACTATATTAACAGTGGTGCGCCTAACCCATTAAATCAGAATCAGGCCCCATGGTGTGAAATTTGTAGAACCACGGGACATAGACTTGAAGACTGTTACCTCATCCAGAAATATGTGAAAACTCCTAAGAATTTATACTACAACTTCTATAAATCAGTTGTACATGATGAATTCAACTGCTGCGCATATGAATTAATGAATGAAAGAAAAAGGGATATGGACTCAATGCGAGGCGCTGGCTTGTACCGTGTACAAGAAGATACCCAGCCAAAACAATAAAATGCACAATATGACCAAGGAAGATACAGAGGTCGTGGTGGTGGATACCACGGCAGAGGAAGAAATGCTAGTCCGACATAGGGAAGAGGCCGTGGCCAAGTCATTTGTTATAACTGTGGCCAACCCAGGAACGTGTGTAGAGATTGTGTTAACCCATGCACTACGTGCAATTATTGTAAATCGTTTGAGCATGTCATTGAAGATTTCCCAGTATTAGAGGTTGAAATGCAGAAGAGAAGACGAACAGAGGCTCGGAATCCAAACGTCCAGTGGATCGCAGTAGAAAATAGACCAGTGGATCCGAGAATTAATGTGGTCACGCGCAAGGGCGCTGAGACAGGCCACGACAGAGGAGCGGAAGCTTCAACATCAAGGGAGGCACATACGAAGAAGGATCCCCTTGAAACAGTATGGATAAGGAAAGCTCCAAGAAAAGCACCCCCTCTTAACCTACAAAAGAACAAGGAGGTCTTCATTGATGCGCGGGATACCTTTAGAGAACCAACAGATAAGTCATCAAGGATCCCGCTCCGCAGTGAAACACTGCAAGTTGAAGACATGCTGGATCCTTATGACAAAACAAGTACTGTGACAGATGTCCATACTTCTGTTGCATAGTTCTTGCAAAGCTGCATGAAGTTACTAAAAAGCGAAAAAGCCATAGTAGAGCTCCAGAATCTCATCAGCTAGTATGAACCTCATATTGCAACAGAGACTCCAGATAGCGTTGTACATCATATAAGGAAGCACAAAAGAATAGGCCGAGAGATGAGGCTTACTGTGCAAATAGGAGATTTTGAAATGGATGAAGTCATCCTTGATCTGGGATCATAAGTGAATGTCTTGACTAAGCAGACATGGCAGCAGATGGGTCGACCAAAGTTGCTTTGGTCACCTATCCAGTTACGAATGGCTAATCAGGAGAAGGTCATACCTTTTGGCCACTTAGCTAATTTAGTAATTAACATCGACAGAGTACAGAGTCATGCAGACTTTGAGGTTATTGAAATTGTGGATGATAGTCAACCTTTTCCAGCAATATTGGGAATTGATTGGGCTATGGATAACTTGGCTATCATAAACTTGAAGACAAAGATGATGATCTTTGAAGGGAAGCATCTTAGGGTCATCACACCATTGGATCCTAAAGATGGTGATAGATACAGTGAGCTGATTCAAGAGGAATCCCAAGCTCAAGATTTAGACTGACTATACTAGCTGACTACGAACAAGGAAGACTACATTAATCCTACTGCGGACAGTACGCTTAGCTAGCGATGTGACACTTCTTGTATCTCTGACTCAGATATAGGACTGGAGAATTGGAAAAGCCGCATGCATGAAGTATTGGCAAGAAGATGTGCGCAGGTTACGATCACTGCGCTGGATCAGAAAAGAGGTGAGTCCTATTCCCACATATAATGGTTCTGCTAATGTTTACAGTTTCATAAGGGAATATACTGCAGCTATACCAGATGAGCATAGACTGCCAGCTTTAGATATAGCATTGCGCGATACACCTACCAGATGGTGGAATGCACATAAGAAAACATTGACCACTTGGGATCAATGCAGAACTAAGATGCAGATATGGTTCACTGAAAAGGTTTCTTTACCCTTCGAAAAGTATAATGGACAGATAGACCCTAATCAGCATATTGAAGTCTGTTCAAAGGCATGGGTGGAAAGACCACTTACAGAATGGGTACATTTATTTGTACATACATTGGATGCGGGTATCCTAGAGAAATGGTACCTTGACCTAGAGCTGTGCAATGAACTCACTAATTGGGAGTTGCTCGTTGTGAACTTCCCGAAGGACTTCAGTTTTGAAGATGAAAATCCATTAATCCATGAAGCATTATAGCTAATCAAGAAGCGCATATTCCAGGATGACTGTCCTCATCCAAACATAACATTGCAGGAGTTTTTTGGGACAGAGCGCATTCCTGCGCACCTACAGTCAGAATGGAAGGAACATGAAGAGCACTTCATCGAATGTTACAAATTAGTTGAAGATACCAATGATACAAATGAAGACGATGAGGAGGAACCACACAACATAGATATACCAGAGTCACAAGGTGCATGTGAGGTAGAAGGACCTCCTTTAGAAATCCCAGATATGACTGGACCAGTAAAAACACAAAACGTGAACATTGGCACAGACAAAGAGCCGAAGTTCGCATCAATAGGACATTATTGGGATGATCAAACTATTGCAGAGATTGTAGATACCTTACATGAGTATCAAGAACTATTTCCAACAAAATTTACAGAGATGAATTTTTTTTTGGGAGACCTAGGGGTCATGAAAATACCTTTAAAACCAGGTGCTAAACCTGTCAAGCAAAGGCCATACAGATTGAATCTGCGCTACAAGGAAAAATTCCATGCAAAACTCGATAAGATGCTAGAAGCAGAAATCATTGAACCAGTCGAGGAATCTGAATGGATTAGCCCCATGGTTGTTCAAGACAAGAAAGAAAAAGGTGTGATCAGGATTTGTGTGGATCTCAGAAAGCTAAATGATGCTTCCATGCACGACCCATTTCCTACTCCCTTCACAGACGAAGTGCTTGATAACATTGGAGGAAATGAGGCATATTCTTTCACTGATGGTTTCTCTGGTTACCATCAGATCATGATTGATCCTATGGATAGGAATAAGACGACATTTTCTACAGAATGGGGGTCATTCCAGTACACCGTCATGCCTTTTGGGATGAAGAACGCACCTGCCATATTCTATAGAGTCGTCGTTGCAACATTTAAAGATTTTATGCACAAGTTTTTAGAAGCATATTTTGATGATTGGACTGTATTTGGTCTATTGAAAAATCATTGCGCAAATCTCCGCATGATACTCGAGAAGTGTCGACAGCATCAAATATCCTTGAATTTGAAAAAGTGTATTTTTTGTGTGCCCTATGGAATTTTACTTGGCCATATTGTCTGTAAGCAAGGATTGATGGTAGACCCTATGAAGATTGCAGTTATTGCAAACTTACCAACACCAAATTCAGTCAAGATGTTGCGATCTGCATTAGGCCATACTGGATATTACAGGAAATTTATAAAGGGTTATGCATAGATAACCGTAGCAATGGAGAAGCTGCTGAAGAAAGACGCACCGTTCATTTGGAATGCAGAATGCGAACAAGGTTTTGACACATTAAAAGAAAAGATGGTCACTGCGCCTATTATAGTCTTTTCAGATTGGACGAAGCCATTCCATGTCCATGTTGACGCATCATGTATTGCCCTGGGGATCGTGTTAGCTCAGCCAAGAGAGGGAGGTATTGACCACCCTATTGCATTTTCTAGCAGAAAGATTTCAACAACAGAGAAGAACTATACTACTACTAAGAGTGAAGGCCTTGCGATGGTATATGCCCTACAGAAATTTAGACACTACTTGCTGGGATCACACTTCCTTATGTTTACTAACCATTCTGCGTTGAAATATTTGGTCAACAAGCCAATATTAGGGGGACTCATATGCTGATGGCTACTGCTGTTCCAGGAATATGACTTTGAAATTATTGTCAAGCCAGGTAGACTGAAGTTGGGACCTGATCATCTGTCAAGGATCGAGTCAGGAGAGGAGCCGACGAATATTGAAGACAGTCTGCCTGATGTGCAGTTATTTAGTATACAGGTTGCCGATGATTATTACAAGGATATGATTGACTTCCTAACCACAGGGCTGGCACCCCAGGAATTCGTGGTCCAACAGAAAAAACAGGTAGTGGTGCGCACCGCAGAATTCACTATAATTGCAGGACAGTTATACAAACTTGGGCCGGAAGAAGTCATGAACAGGTGCATACTCGATCTTGAGAAGCCATTTATTCTAGCCGACGCACACTCAAGAATCGCGGGAGGTCACTATGTAGGAAAGGCTACTGCACAGAAGATATTGCGCGTAGGGATATGGTGGCCTACGCTCCATAAAGATGAAAAAGAACATTGCAGGAACTGTGATGTCTATCAAAGGACAGGAAAACCGTCACGCAGAGATGAGATGCCTTTGAATCCACAGTTGACACTGCAGCCATTTGAAAAATGGGCAATAGACTTTGTGGGTCCTATAAACCCACCAGGAAAAAGAACAGGTACAAGGTATATTATTACTGCTACAGATTACCTCACCAGATGGGCGGAAGCAAAACCAGTTAAGTACTGTAGTGGCAATACTGCTGCGCAGTTTATTTTTGAAGAAATACTCACCAGATTTGGCTGTCCGAAGATTTTTATGAGTGACCAAGGTACTCACTTTTTGAACAAGACAATTGAGGCGCTTATAGAGGAATTCCACATTCGTCATGAGCGCAGTACTCCATATCATCCACAGGAGGATGGTACTATAGAGGCTTTCAATAAAATATTGGAGAACGCACTCACTAAGGTGTGCAATGTAAATAGAGACGATTGGGACCTGCACGTCTCATCTGTGCTATGGGCATACAAGACCACATGCAAGAAATTGACAGGACAGACACCCTTTCAGTTGGTTTATGGTGAGGAGGCTATAATGCCTATGGAATATATTGTCCCTAGTTTGAGAATCGCTGCATTCACAGGGATGGTAGACTATGAAGCTCTAGAAGAAATATTACTACACTTACTAGGCTTGTAGGAAGATCGCTTCATCGCAGGCTTCCACCATCAAGCTCAGAAGGACCGCGAGAAAGCATGGCATGATCGCCATATAAAGAACAAGTGTTTTCAGGTAGGTGATCTAGTCCTCCTGTATGATAGCAAATTTATGAAATTCCCTGGTAAATTTAAGATGCATTGGCTTGGCCCATACACTGTGATACATGTTACTAACACTGGTGCAGTCCAGTTAGCCAATTTAGTTGGTGATACCTTGCCAACTTTGATAAATGGAAGTAAGCTAAAGCTATACCATGATAGCATTGCTTCGCAGAACCTTGAATAACGAACAAAGGAAGGAAGTTCTAAGTGTCAAGTACAGTTGAAAGAGGACACTAGAAATGTAAAGGAGTCTATACACGTATGATAAAAGTAAGAAGGTATGATAAGAAGATTTATCTATGCACGGTGCAACACTGTTGAAGCTACGCAGAACAAAATAATAATAATAATAATAATAATAAGGAAAAATATATATATATATATGTATAGTGGAAGCCGCGCAATTCGAAATTTTTGGCACTTTGAAGTAGCCACGCAGGGTTGCAGATGGCTTGCCGCGCAGTTTGGTGCAGCACTCAGAGAAAAATAGTCGTTGCATGGCTTTTCAGAAAAATAGTCGTTAGATGACCGTTGCAGCAACCGCTTTAGCATTTAAAGAGAAGATAGTTGTTATGAGCGCGCTGACAACAGAAAAAGAAGAAGGATCCACTCAAATTCACCAATGGACACCACATTAATTGCTTATCTAGCCGTTGATGGGCACTAGAGAGGGTCTACTGTGCCTATAAATAACATCGTTGGGAGCCTCACGGGCGTTACCAAGCAATTAGAATTTTCTTGCGATTAACTTCTTTGACCTAGTAACCATCTGTATTATGTCTGCTTTAGCCGCTACCTCATTAGTGAATGTCTGAACCTGCCTATAGAGAAGAAGAACTGACCATTGAAGAAGCACTGAGTATCTTTCAACACAGAGGGATTCAGCAGTTAATGAAAAATCCAGTTAAGAAGGTCGCTGTAGAACAAGGTGAAGGATCCCGCAGATCACCAAGAATTAATTCGACGATGCAGGAAAAAGCAAAAGATAAAGGAAAAGTCATAACTGCACCTCGATCCAACATCATAAAGATGGGCTCCTCGGCACAAAAATCACCAGTCTTTCAGACAGAACCCTTGAAGATGACACCTGAATATATCTCCCCACGGGAACTGAATGCCCCTGTGTTTAAATTGTCCAAGAATGCAAGATACAACAACCCACTGTCACCTATCTCAAAGCATGTAAACGTTGCTAAGAATCTGCTGGGAAAGATAGCGGATTGTAAATGGGAGGATATGACCTCATGGGAATGAAGAAAGACGAGCAAGATGTTCCCAAATACCCAGATTTTCAACTAGACTAGTATATGTCCTAGAAAAAGGACACCAATGGAACTCTGAACTTGGTAGCTGACAGTTGGTTAGCACCTGTCGTTCAGTTGGGGCTACTGAACTTGCTAAGATTGCCACATTTTCACCGTTCTCCAGAACTTAATGTCATGGTTCGCACACTCATGGCGCGAATCCACCAAGGTTATCTGTGGCTGGATAGGAACATTGATATTAACATTGATTTGATCCACTGCATCACTGGGCTAAGCAAGTGTGGTAAGGATCCAAATCAATTTTTCCAGGGGAAGAGCAAAGAAAAAGAGGCTGTTGAGAAGATGAAGAAAACCCATTCGGTGGTAAAGGAAAAAAGAGGTTTCCCAATAGAAGACATAGAGGACAGAGCAACAAGATTTGTAACGTAGTTTCTCACAGGTAAGATACTCAAAACAGCTAGGCCTTCAAAGGTGCCTGCGGGCGCAATACTCCTTGGTGCTGCAATGGCCGAAGGCAACAACTTTAATTGGTGTCAGTTTCTATTGAATGAGTTCCTTGAAGAACTCAACGACACACAGGTGAATGGCGGTTAGTTCCATTTCACCTGGCTCATCATCCTGATTGCTTTGTGTGGATGGAAGGAACCGCGAGATTATGCGGGCGTCATTATGGACAGCAAGGATCCTAGAGGGTTTAAGTTCATCAACCTCTGGGCAAGCACAAATGCATAGCGTCAGCATGCGACAGTAGAAGTCTTTTACCGGTACTATATTCAGCTGCGCGACGTAATCACGAAGACACCCCGCATTACAAAGCAGGTCACGGCAAAGTATATCCACATCATCGACTTTGAGGCGGATATGAAATGTATATTCATATCACCGAAAGCACAAACGAGGAAACCGTAGTGGTTCCTAGGGAAGTACATCATGTATGAGCAGGATATTGAGGACCTCATGAAAGATTGGCTAGCAGTGTTCCGCATAGAGGTTATGGACGTGGAGACAGATTTAGCAAAAGATGAGCCGATCTCGCTCTCATGCCCAATCATTGAAGAAACAGGGAAGAGAAACGAAGCTGAGACTTCGGAGAAGCGAAGGTCGAGGAAAAAGGTGAAGGCCACAAAGATTCAATCGGAGGCAGTCCTCAATGATGATGACTACAAGATGATAGCCGAAACAGTCTCAGAGCAGATGAAGGAGCTTATGGCGGCTAAAGAAAGGAAGGACATGGCCATCCAGGATGACCTGCACAAGACGCGGCTCACAATGCAAGGCCTAATGAAGAAAATGGACGATGTCCAGAAAAAGCCTTGTTTTGCTGCGGGAAGCAGGGGCTGAAGGGAGGTCAGTAGGGACCTCGGAGCAAGGAAGCCAACAGCTAGCAATAACACTGCCGTCAAAGACTAGAATTGTCCATCTGGACCCATTGGCTGTTGCGTTGCCAATGGCAGAACAAGTTGTCTTGGACAGAAAGGGCGTCGAGAGGGTAGAGCTCGACTTAGCCAAAATCCCATTACTAGGATTGCACTTCATCCACACGCAGATCATTGAGGAGATGCATGAACGGATGGTTGAATCAATGAAGTCACAAGCAGAGCTCATCGCAGTAAACAGGCAAATTCATCTACAAGAAGAAATACAGCTACGGAACGAACTGGACCGCCGTCAAAATTTGGAGACTACCATATCCAATGTGGCGAAGGATATCAAAGGCATAGAAATCCAGGATGATCCTGCAGACACAATTCTCAGGATTGGAGATAAGGTGAGATCCTTGCAGACAGAGATGTCGGATAAAGAGATTTATTATGAGGCCGATATTGCCACATTGAAGGATGACCTCAATAAGCAGGTGCCATTAACTGAACAGCAAGTTAGAGAGCAAGCAGTGAGCGTCGCCTCGAAATAATTACAAGTGAGATGGCTAAGTGCCAATCTCTCCTGGATAAGGTTTCACAAGCAATCACGCCCCTTGAAGAGGATCAAGGGTTGCTGCAGGTCAAAACCGCGGTACAAGAAAAACAGATCGCGCTGGAAAAGTTGAACGCAGAGGTTAAAGCTCTGCCACTTAGAGAAAGGCTGCCAAGATACAAGGAGATATACGGATTAAAGAAATAAGTACAGGAGTTACAACAAAAAGAGAATGATATGGATAATCAGTCGCAGCAGCTCCTGGAGAATGCCATGGCAGTATTGCAGCAGATTGAAGATAAGTTAGTAGAACTGCGCGATAACCAGGAGCAGGTACAAGACCAAATTGGACAAGAAATAACTCCAACATTGCTTGAGACAATTAAATAGGTTGAGGAGGATACAAGAAAAGCAATGGTGCAGTTGTGCGGTACATATGATGAGTTCGCGGCCAAGTTCATTCCACCGGTCGCGGCGCAGAGTGAGACAGCTGAAACAATCAGTGGCTCGCGGACGAGCCACATGTAAGTGTTAGGGGCATGTTGGGCCCAGGTTGAGATAAAGTTTTGGAAGCAACTTTTTTAGAAAAGCAGGGAAAGCTGAGCTGAGTGCAGCTCAGAAACACATTTTTGGCTAAGTATTGAGGATGCTGCAAAGTTGCGCACAACATCCATCTTTTGACCAGACTGCGGAGTTGCGCGCAACATCGAAGTTTTGGCCATGATGCAAAGACCACTACTACGCCAAAGTAGTGCTGCGGAGTTAGGATGCCACATGGAACCAGCAAAGCGGTGTGCTGGACAAGTATCAAGTATAGCTACCCGGCTCGACCAGTAGCAGTCATTTTTGGAAAATATATTTCAGGATTGTCGAGCTGCAGACGTAGGCAAAACAGGAAGGCGACCACGCGTGGGTTGTTAAGGAAAGCGACATTTGGCACGCTTAGAAAGTAAAACCGTTAGACATAAATAGTTCGGCAGAAGCAGCCTGTAGGCACGCATGCGACAGGAAGGCCGATAGTGACAAAATGAGGACGCGGAGATCTGCCATGATCAAGTAGATGCTACCAGGAGCCAGCAAGCCGGTTTGGAAAACCAGCGCAGTTTTGGAAACCCTTAGGGTTTTGGGTTTTAGGTCTTCGACATTGTACAGACATGACCTTCTGGCATGATCTATTTAAGAAGACACTTTTGTATGGTATGGGGGTTGGTTAGTTGATTGGGGATTAGAGTAATCCGGAGATAACATTTTTGTATTGTAAAATTTCTTTGAGCTGAGAATATTGTAAAGGCTCTGCAGCTGTGTACGCAGAGACCTAGCCAAGAGAAAGGAGAGTCTACAGTTGAGTACGCAGACTGAGAATGGTTGCCCCATCCCTTTTGAAAGAAATATATTACCAACCGTTCTTATGGACGTATCTTTCCATCCGGGGAAGTGAACCACGTTAAATCCTGTGTTATATGATGATGTTGATGAATGAATGACTGTCTGTATTTTCTGTAGAATGAATGCTTGGATGTTTCCTTGCATGTTGTAATATAAGAACTTTGATATGCATTTACCAATAGGAGAAGTTTGGGAATGATATGCTAGGTTCCACGGAAGCAGATGAATGGCAAACATTTCAATTCTATGTTAAGATCGTGATTCAGTCATTTAAGTTTAAATACTTTCTTAAACACAATGAAGGAACACAGCATAGTTAGTCGTGTCTATCATTTCAGTTCACGTTGTCATAATCCAAGTTCTAGAATGAATGCTAGAAAGATAACCCATAAGTGCCTGAATGAATAGATGAGTGATATTCATTTCAGTGCCTTAACGTTTCCGAGATCTTCCAAGTAGAGGATAAGTGTGGGTAATTCGCAGTTCCTGTAGAAGATTCACAGTAGTAAGAAACCCTTAGTGAAGCCCGCAGTGTTGCCTCCACCGCGTAGTATTGGTCGGAGCATAGATCCTGCTGTGTACCGCATCACTTTTCCCCACAGCGCCATCCTTCTGTCCTATGCTGCGCAGCTTGTTCATACAAACAACTCATCATTTACTGTGGAAACCTAATTCCGCAGTACCCCATAAGATACACCTCGGGTGAGACCTCAACCTGCTCACAGGTTGTTGCCGAAAGGGCTGGTGCAAAGGGGTTTTGTTGGTCAAAGGGAGAACCGCAAAGAACCTGGGTCTAATTGGAAACCTCTGGGTCAGTTTAAGCCAACACCTATCCTTTCCATCATTCCTGTACTTGCCTCTTTTAATCCCCTTTTTTCCATGATCGATCTCTGTATTCCCATGATCGATCTCTGTGCTTCATATGGTGAAGGTTGCGATCATGATTTGTTGAGGGTTATGGGACTTAGGTAGCGATCATGACTTATTAAGGTCATTCGACCATGCCGTCGATTTAAAATAGAAGCTGTCCTCAGCTGACTAGAAACGAATGTAGTGTGGGATAATGTTTTACCTTAAGAATAAAATAAAATCATTCTAGAGATTACCTTGGTATGTATGCGTACCTGCATTGATGATATGGTGCGTTTTTCATGCATGGCATATTCTGTAGTAAATTTGGTAGTGTTTGTAGTTGACTTGTGCATGTTAGTAGTTATGTGTGTGGGATGCTTTTTCCTCTTTGCCCGTTTGAATTTGCTGAAGTGTCTTCTTTTGAAAATTGTGCCAATTTTTTGATACGACTCATGTGATGATGCTTCATATTTGGATGATTGCATGGTTGTATGTGGCTGGCTCTCTTGAATAACTTGTAGGCTCGCGTGAGTATGATATGTAATGTATCGGGCTCGTTTGAATTAATTTCAGGCTGACTTGAATAAATGGTAGCCTCGCTTGATTTAATTGCAAGCTCTCTTGAATGTATATCCGGCTCGCTTGATTGCTAAATGTGTTTGAGAATTTGTTGGCTCACTTGAGTGTATATCCGGCTTGCTTGAATTGTGGTTGATATTTCACTTTGCAATAGTAATGTTGGATTTAAGGGATATACGTGGCGCTGTAATTTTTCATTCTCTTTTTTCGTTTTTTTTTCTTCTCTTTTTTCATTTTTCTTTTCTCTTTTTGTCTTTTTTTTTTTTTTATTGTAAATGATTTGAATTTCACTGATTTGTCGCATCCTCTATCAGCATCAATTGTTGCTGGTAGAGTACCTGTGTAAATTCTTCTTTTGAATGTGGTTTTTTGTAAAGTTTTAGGCGATGCCCATTCACGATCATGGGGAACTCCTCTTCATCAATTATAATAATTTTCACAGCCCCATTTTCATAAATTTTCTGTATAATGTAAGGTCCAAGCTATCTAGTGGTTAGCTTTCCTTTGAATGTGTGAAATATGGAGTCGTAAAGTAGTGCCTAATCACCTTCATTGAAATTTTTATCCTTCAGATGTTGGTCATGCAATTTCTTTCTTTGTTGTTGGATGATTTCAGTATGTGTAAGTGCTTGTTGGCGGTGTTCATCCAGCTGATTTAGCTGTAGCATGCATTCTTTTTGAATTTCTGATAGGTCCATATGTAAATCTGCTGCAATTCTTAATGTCTTTATTTCAAATTCAATTGGTAGCATGACCTTTTTTCCATAGACTAGTTCATAAGGTGTGAATCCTGTAGTTGTTTTCCATGTAGTATTGTAAGCCCAGACTGCCTCACTAAGTCTGTCAACCCAATCCCTTTTGTGAAGTTGGATAGTTTTTGTCAAGATTCTCTCTAATTCCCTGTTGGTTACCTCATCTTGACCATTTGCATGAGGGTGATAGGAGGATGACTGTCTGTGCTTTACATTGTTTCTTTTCATCAAGTCTTAAATTAAATTTGATGTGAATTGTGGGCCCTAATCAGAAACTACTTCTCTTGGCACCCCAAACCTGTGAACGATCTGCTCAGTAAAGAATTTGGCCACACTGGTTTCATTTGCAGCAGCCAGTACTGCTACCTCTGCCCATTTTGTAAGGTAATCAATGCATACGAGGATGTATCTTTTCTTATTGGACTGTGGGTTGAATGGGCCAACAAAATCAAATCCCCACTTTTCAAATGCCTCCAAGGAGATTTGTGGATGGAGTGGCATTTGTTGTTTTTGTGTTGGTTTTCCCATTCTCTGGCAATCATCACAGTGGGACACATACTCATAAGCATTTTTGTGGAGTGTTGGCCAATAATATCCTATTTGGAAGATCTTGTAGGCTGTCGTTTTTGCAGCACAGTGTCCTCCACAGGGTTCATTGTGGGTGGCATGCATTATGTCATGTACTTCATCTTCCCTAATGCACCTTCTAAGTACTTGATCTGGTCCCTATTTAAAAAGCATGCCCTCTATCCATGTATATGTGGCACATTTCCTTATTACTTTTGTCCTTTCTTTATAACTGTAATGTTCTGAAAACTTTTCGGATACTAAATAGTTCGCTATGTCAACAAACCATGGGCTTCTTATTGATATGGCAAAAAGGTGCTCATCAAGGAAGTTATCTTGAACCAATTCGTTATCTTTTCCATGTGTGACTCTTGACAAAAAGTCGGCTACCACATTATGCTTTCCTGGTTTATCTATTATAGTAATGTCAAATTCTTGTAGAAGTAGCATCCATCTAACAATTCTTGCACTAGTCTTAGGCTTTTTCATAAGATATCTGATTGTTGAGTGGTCAGTGTGGATAAAACTTTGGTATCCTGTGATGTAATGCCTGAATTTATTGATTACATGTATGACTACCAGAAATTCCTTCTCTGTGGCTATGTAGTTGAGTTATGCCCCAGCCAAATTTTTGCTTATATAGTATATGGCATAGGGTTTCTTGTCTTGTTCTTGTCCAAGCACATATCTGATGGATTTATCTGATGCATCTGTGTGGATGTGAAATGGAATTTCCCAGTTTGGTCCTTGGAGTATTGGTCCTGTGATTGTTTTCTGCTTAAGACTTTCAAAAGTTGTCATGCAGTTGCTTGTCCATATGAACTCATTGTCTTTTGTGAGAAGTGCAAACATGCGGGCAGCAATTCTGCTATAATTTTCAATAAACCTTCTGTAGTACCCTGTCTGTCCAAGGAAACTTCTCACATCCCTTTGTTTGACAGGTCGAGGCAGCGTTTTGATTACTAATACTTTGGCTTGATCAACCTCTATACCTCTTTGTGATATATGATGTCCTAGAATGATGCCTTCTTCCATTAACATCCTGCATTTGTCATTGCTTAGGCACAAGCTCATTTCAATACATTTTTTTAATACTAATTCAAGATTGTTCAATTCCTGGTCAAAGTTCTGTCCATACAGTGTGAAATCATCCATGAAGAATTCCATTTTGTCATTCATAAAATCGGATAAAATACTCAAAATGGCTCTTTGAAATGTTGTCGGGGCGTTACATAAACCAAAGGGTAGGACCCTATAGGCATAAGTTCCCCATGGGCATGTAAAGGTCATCTTATCTTGATTAGCTGGGTGTATTAAAATTTGGTTGTACGCACTGAAACTGTTTAAGAATGAAAAGTACTTGTTTCCAGATAATGTATCTAGTACCTGGCCTATAAATGGAAGTGGAAAGTGATCTTTCTTGGTTGCTTTATTTAGCCCCTTGTAATCCACACAAATTCTCCATTTGCCTCCTTTTTGGGGTACTATGACTAGTGGTGAGACCCACTCACTGTCAGATATTGGATAGATGAACCCTGCATCTAATAACTTTTGTAATTCCACTTTGACTATGTCTTTTAGTGCAGGGTTCATCCTTCTTTGTGGTTTCCTGATAGGAGTAGAACCTTCTTTGATGTAAATGTAGTGTTTGCAGATATCAGGATGTATTCCTGTCATGTCTACATATGTCCATGCAAATGCTTTACTTTTTACTTCTAGTATCTTCATCAATTTATTTTCTTGCTCTGGTTCTAAATTGGAATTTATGTTGACTGTTTTGCCAGGGAGAATTTCCACAACTTTTACCTTTTCAATCTATTCTTCCAGTACTTCTATCCATAAGTCATCCATGTTTTGTTTTGAACTGTCACCTGTTTCTGTGGAAAAAAATTCTTGAATAATATGATTGTTAGAAGATACATTTTGTATAAATCTATCTATATGGCCATCTTCATCTATTGCTTTTAGTGATATTGTAACATCAATTGTTAGGATAGGTCGGAGGTTGTGATTTGGTGTGTTCTGGTAATCATCAGTCCAATTTTGATATTCTAACTCTGAAGATTTCATTGCTGGTGGGTAGATTGTGATTTTCTTCCTGGTATGTCCACTGGTGATTGTCATATTTCCTTATCGACAACCTATGTAAGCATCCACAGTTGCTAACCAAGGTCTACCTAGGATAATTGGATAGCCACTAATTTATCTTTTGATTTCGATTATAATAAAATCAGCTGGGTATTCCCAAGATTCAATATTGATCACAATGTCTTCTAGCATTCCTTCGGGTTTCATAGTGGACGTGTCTGCTAGTTGGAGTACTGTTGTGGTTGGTCTAACCATTTATTGGAGTCTCAGGTATAACATGGTTTCCTTAGTCATGACATTGATCACAACTCCCAAATCTATTAAGCTTTTATTTATTTGCTTGTTATTTATGGTGATGTTTACTATAGGACTACCAGGATCAAGATATTTAGGGTTTATTATGACACCCAACATCAAATCGGCCAATTGTCCCACTACATTAATAGTTGGTGGATAACGCTTCCTCCTTCCTGGTTTCATTAGGCAAATTTCTCTAATAAATTTGTTGCAGATGGGCACATCCCTTATGGCTTGTAAAATCGGGATTTGGATGTTTAAGTGCTTGAATTCGTTTAAAATTGTATTCTCTTCATCTTCTTTTGTACTTCAGACTAGTTTTCTCTTGAAATGGAGGGTTTATGTTGCGTGGGAGTGGTTGGGTTTCATCCTCAGGAAGTTCTGGTTCATCAGGATGTTGAACGTAAGGTTCTTCTATTTTTTCTTGAGCTTCAGGTTGTTGGATGTTGTGTGGGGATGTATGCTGTAACGTTTTTCCAAATCGTAGGTTTATTTCGTTTATTTCTATGGTGTCTACAACATAAGTTGGAAATTGTGTGATATCAGCGTTATAATCCTGTTGCTATTGTGGGGGTCTGTTATTATTAGGATTTGGAATTGATTGGGATGGAATGGGTGGAGGTCTGGGGGGTGGTTGAGGTTGTGGGGGTGGCATAATAAGTGGTTGTTGTAATGGTGCCCTCCAATTTGATCGATGGGGGTATTGATTTGCATAATTTGTGGTGGTTTGAAAAGGTGGGGGGTATTGAGGATAAGACGGTGGATAATATGGTTGTTGATCGGATGGTTGATATGTTTGTTGATTTTGTTGCCATTGGTTTTGATTTGGTTGTGCTTGCCATGGAGTTGGTGCAGAGTTCCAATTTTGGTGTCCTTGATTATAGTAGGCTTGATTGCTCAGTTGATATGGTCTAACAAAATTATTCCTCCTCTTATTTATAAAACAGAGTTGTTCTATTGCTCATTCAGCTGCTCGGTCTTGAATAGCTGCTTTACATGAGGGCAAGAGGGGACATTTATCAGTGGAATGGTCGTTAGTGTAGAGACCACATACTTCTATTGTGTTCAAGCTGCACTGCCCCTTCTCATGTTTTTTTCTACAACGAGGACAGAAAACTACCAAGGCTTGGTTAATTTCATCGTGTTTCTTTTTTATTTGAAGAGCATCAAGTTGCATGGCAAGAGATTGCAGTATGTCAGTCTTCATGTCATCCAACAGGTTTCCTAAATCAGATTTTGTAAGTGTTGGTCTTGAAGATGATGATCCACCAGTGGATGTATGTGTATTTCTTGTACCATTCATAGTTTTCCTAGATCTAGAGTAGTTTTTGAAGATTTGCAGGATCTGGTCAAAAGATTTTTGGAATATATCTCCATCTCCTAGGAGATTTAAGACTTCAAAATTCTCCTCTTTTACACCTCTAAGAAGGACAAGTTTTAGTGATTCAGGATCCAAGGTGCAATGACTGGCTCGTTTGTAGCTGAGTTGAAATCTTTGGGCATAATATTCTAACGACTCTCTTTCTCCTTGTTGCATCCTAAAGATTTCATCCCTATTATCTTTGGATGGGGGAATTTCAACAACACTTTCACACAACAATAGATAGCTGGGGGCAACCCCTACCACCAGATGGCTAGGGGAAACCCCTACCAACAGATGGCTGGAGGCAACCCATACCACCAGTTTATGGGTCAAACCATGGGTGGTTCCCCCTTTATGACCCCAGCTTATCAAATGCCATCTTGTAGACCTCGTTTACCATTTTTGGCAACTCTGAATTTTCCAGACCTTTCCAAGTTAACAAATGATCTGGTATGCCATAACGCGACTTGGCCACCAATTCCAACTAAGTTACCTTCGGACATTCCAAAATTCAAGGGCAAAATCGGTGAAGACCCTGGTGATCATGTCACCACTTTCCATTTATGGTGTTCTTCGAACTCGTTGAATGAAGATTCTGTTAGGTTGAGACTTTTCCAAAGAACCTTAACCGGCGCTGTGGCTAAATGGTACATTGAGTTACCTGCAGCTACATTTTTTAACTTTCGGGATCTCGCGACTTTTTTTCTGAACCACTTCTAGCTTCCTGTTCGGTACGATGCCAGGATAGATCTTTTGTCTACATTTAGATAGAATAAGGCCACTCACTTATCTGATCACATTCAGGAGTGGTGAAGACGGAAGAGGCTCATTAAAGCCAATATACCTCCAGAATTTCTTCTTGAGTGGTATCTGAAATCACTCCTTCCTTACATTTCTAAGGAAGTAGTTACTTCTGGAGTGTCTGCAGAGGAAGAAGCCGTCTTACGAACCGAACAGCTAGACCTCGTTTATGCACAATCTGGGTTACTTTATGAGATTATACCAAACACACTGCGATCAAACACTGATCTTGGCAGACCTAAACCTGGACCACATGCTGACGGCATAGTGGGTTCAGTAGATTCTGCAGCTTTCGAAGCATTGACTAAGCAGGTTCATGCCTTATCCGTCAAACCATCGACTGCAGAACCAACCTCCGTCACAACCTCTCCTTCTACTTATGAATCTATAAACCAAGTTCAGAACAATCAAAATGGCCCTCGACATCCCAATAACAAAAAGAAGGGCAAGAAAGGAGAGTGGAACCAGCAAAAGCCCAAGAATAAAGAGAATGCCGAGGAGGGTAACAAAGAAAAGAAGAAGGTTAAGTTCCCTTGTAGTATTTGCAAGCAGGACCACCTCACTCACCAATGCCCTCTACTCGAAGAAGCCCAGAAGCTGCTTCAAGAAAAGAAACCTGCCGTACTTAAAGATCCATTTCCTAAGGGGCATGGTTTAGCTTCTGGCACCTCCAAAGCTGGGGGCAGTACTCATGCTTCAGTTGATCAAACTTTCATTAATATGGTTAGTGTGGATGCACTTTTGCAAACGCGAGCAAGAAATTACACCCCGGATGCACAAAACAAAGATAAAGAGATTCCAGAATCTTCCATTCCTCTCCACATACCTGTGGACCCATAGCCCAAGATCCTGAAAGGTGTCTTGAAATGGGCATCGCCCAATCCCAATGCACGGGCTGCTGCCAACTACAATGTGATTGAAGATCTAGCTCAGACCCCTTGTGCTATGTCCACCTTAGAAGTTTTGCAAAGTTGTCTGTTACAACGAAACGCACTTCTGGCAGCGATTGGAAGTATAGAATCATCTAACATGACTGTACGCTTTGATATGTCTGATATCAAATATCGGTTTTCGTACCACGTTGCCCTACAGATTGAAGTGGTCCATGGTCCTATGGCCATTAGACAGGCTGTCATAGATGAGGGCGCATCGATGTGCGTGATGTCCATTTCTTGCTAGAAAGCTTTAGGTTCTCTTGAGCTAGCCCCCTCTAACATGCTGCTTAGTGCCTTCGATGGCAGGAATTTTCGTCCACATGGAGTTCTACCATCGTTTGAAACTACACTTGCCGGTAAGATAGTTGCAGTAGAGATTGAAGTTCTGGACGCTCCGCTTGATTACAATATGTTATTAGGCAGGAGCTGGACGTATGCCATGTGAGCCATTGCATCGGCAGTTTTTCGAGTTGTTATGTTCCCTGACGAAGGCAAGATCGTCACGGTCGATCAACTTTTGTTCTCTTGGAAAAACAACTAGACTTCATCGAATACCACTATTCCCTTAGTTGATCAATCCGCCCCAGTAAATGAGAGTTTAGGAGTAGGGCTTTACAGGTCATTAATAGGCACTTTCGACCTACCCTCCCCTGTTCTTTTCATGCATTCTGATGAAGGTACTTCTATTGAAACTTTCATGGTTGGTCTTAGGACTGATCCGTGGATCCTTCCTACTATATTAGAACCTTCAGTTCCTTTAACCATTGTAGAGATAGCATACATGGAAGCACAACATGCTACAATGGAACATATCGTGACTCTGCCATTCTCTGCTGAGTCGGATATGGACTATGCTCCTGCATGGTCACTAAATTCTACCCACTCTTTCGACTGTTTAGATATGGTCTTACCGTCTGATGAAGCCATTTTGGAAGTCATGATGGACCTGGACCAGCCATGGGAACATATGCATCACAGGTCTTACCTGCTTCCAAACTTAGACAGGATAGAGAGAGGAGAATTCTCTATGAGACACGGTGGATTTGTTGATTTATCATCTTTTCCTTCCACTTCAAGACCTGTTTACACTAAAGGGAATATGGATAATATATCAAGAACAATCCCGATTAACATTTCCACCAAACCTGGGGTCGTGGAAAACATTTTTATTGGTGCAGATTGTTCTCCAGAAGAGATCGCTCTATATACCAAGCTTTTTAAAGAATTTCGCAACATTTTTGCTTGGTCTTATGAGGAGATGCCAGGTAGTGATCCAGCCATAATTGAGCATGTCATCACTACATAACCTAATGAAAAACCTGTGAGACAGAAGCTCTGTCCTGTGAATCCTTGAAAAGCGGCCGCCATTAAGGCAGAGGTTGAAAAGTTGCTTAGATTCAGATTTATCTACCCGATTGACATGACAGAATGGGTTTCAAACCCTGTTCCGGTTGATAAAAAGCAAGGTACCATTCGAGTTTGTACTGACTTCCGAGACTTGAATAAATCTTGTCCGAAAGATAACTATCCCACACCATTTATCAACCAGATCATAGACGCCTGTGCAGGACACGAGATGTTTTCTTTCATGGATGGATTTTCAGGATATAATCAAATCCAAATCAAACCCGAAGATCAACACAAAACAGCTTTCATTTTCCCATGGGGAACCTTTGCGTATCGAAAGATGCCGTTTGGCTTAAAGAATGCTGGAGCTACGTTCCAACGAGCTATGAATTTCACTTTTCACGATATCAAACACATAGTTGAACCTTACTTGGATGACCTCTCAGCGCGATCTCGAAAGAGACGGGATCATCCATCTCATTTGATACTTGTGTTTGAAAGATGCATACAATATAAGATTTGTTTGAATCCTAATAAGTGTGTATTCTATGTCGAATCAAGACATTTACTAGGTTTTATTGTATCCAGTCATGGTATAAGGGTCGACCCATTAAAAGTTGAGGCGATTGTAAATCTGCCTCCTCCTCGCACCTTGTGACAAATCCAAATTCTGCAAGGCATGTCTAACTTCTTGCGACGCTTTATCATAAACTATGCTAATATCACAAAAGGTTTTATGAGACTGCTTAAACAAGATACCTACTTCTTGTGGGATGAGGCTACTCAAGCATCATTTGAAGCCTTGAAAAAGGAACTACTTTCAACCCCCTTGTTGAGCCCGCCGAACTATGCAAAAGATTTTCTTTTATATCTAGTGGCGTCTCTTAATACAATTGACATAGTACTAGTTCAGGAGGACGAAACACTCCAAGAGTATGTTGTTTACGATCTTTCCCGTGCATTGATAGTTCCTGAGGTTAAATATTCCCATGTTGAGAAGTTAGCAATCGCTACGGTCTATGCGGTACAGAGGCTTCGTCATTACATACTTTTACAAACAACTACTATGATAGCAAAAGTCAATCCTTTTCTATATGTTATCACTCGACGCATCATCAATGGGAGTAAAATAAATGGATTGTAATCTTACAAGAGTTCGATTTGGTCTTTCAATCGACCAAGTCAAAGAAATCACTAGTGTTCACTGAGTTAATCTCATAGTTTCTGAGTGACTTATAGCATATCGAGGAAGAATCATCATTCCCGGATGAACATATCTTCCTTATTGCTTCCTCTGACCCATGGTACGGGGATATCTTAGTATATCTCTAGACTTTGAGGTGTCCTACCACTCTTTCTAGAGAAGAACGACGCAAACTGAAAATTCATGCAAAAAACTATTTTATCATCTCGGATACTTTGTATAGACGTGGGATAGATTCCATCTTACGACATTGTTTGACTTTGGAATAAGCAGAATCAGTATTGAATGATGCCCATAGTGGAGCTTGTGGGGGTCATCTTTCTGGGTTGGCAATAGCCCAGAAAATACAGTGTCACGGGTATTTTTGGCCCACAATCTTTAAAGATTGTGTGGAAGCTGTGAAACGCTACCGTCCATGTCAGTTTTTCACCAGGAAAATGAGAGCACACCCAACTCCTCTTCATCCTGTGATTACAGTAGGTCCCTTCATAAAATGGGGGATTGATTATATGACTTGCAATCTAGTTTTGGCTGGAGGACATCATTATATCATCGTTGTCGTCGAGTACTTCACCAAGTGGGCTGAGCCAATGCCTACTGTCAAGGCAGATGGAGAAACTATCGCTTATTTCGTATTTAATCAGATTATTGCAAGGTTCGGCATACCCAAAGAGATTGTGACTGATCACGATAGTCACTTCCAGAATAGCATGATGACCGATTTGTACACAATGTTAGGTTTTTGGCAAGAACATTCGTCTTCATATTATCCACAGGCGAATGGGCAAGTTTAGGCAGTTAACAAAACTTTAAAGGTAATTCTACAAAGAACTGTTAATGCCAATCGAAATAACTGGCACATCATGCTATACCCTGCTCTTTGGGCTTAGCAAGTGAATGTAAAGACTGCTACCGGGTTCTCTCCCTTCCAGCTTGTGCAAGGGATATAAGTAGTCATTCCAATTGAATGCGAGATCCTTCGTTAAAACTGGTTGTTTGATTACCACCAGATACTTCAGCACTGGAAGAATGTTTGTTGCATTTAGAACATCTAGATGAGTAGTGCTGCAACGCACTCACGACAAACGAAGTTCATAAGAAACGAGTCAAAGGACAATATGACAAGTCTGTCAGACCTAGGGTGTTCCTTGAAGGAGATCTTGTTCTACTTTGGGATCAGGACAAGGAACCTCTAGGACCTGGAAAGATCAAGTCCATGTGGCTCGGGCCTTACATAATATCTAAAGTACTGAAGAAGGGTGCTTATGAGTTAGTAGACTACGAGGGTAATAAGCTGCCTAATCCTAGAAATGGGCTCTACTTGAAGAAGTACTGCGCTTAGGAAGTTGTGCTTTTTCTTGTAACATAGCTGTATATTTTGTAGAGCTAGTTTTTTCTTAATTTAATCTTATGTGTGTCTTCATTTCATGTATCATATGTCGACTAAACATTTCTTAGGATTTGCTGATGGCGCTAGTTGCCACACCCGACAATTGGCTTCAGCAGCTTGGGTCATTTACTCACCAGCTGGCCAACTGGTTTCTTCGGGGGGGGGTTTGTTTGGGTCCCACTACGAACAATGTTGCTGAGTACATTTCGGTTATAGAACTTCTTCGAGATGCTCTTATTTATGGCATTTCACATTTAGAGGTAAGACTTGATTCGCAACTAGTTGTATTTCAGTTAACGGGTGTTTACCAGATTAGAGATCCTGTGTTGCTACGACAGTTTTTGCGAGTTAGATTATTGGAAAGATAGTTTGATTCTATTATATATCAACACATTCCAAGAAATTTAAATGCATTAGTTGATTCATTTGCAAATTATGTTTTAGATTGGCATTTGTATCATACAATTCCATAAACAACATTTCACACATAAAGTTCAAACACATACACATGTAAACAACCGATACTATATATATATATCCGATACTATATCAAAAAATATGTGAGTTTTGGATCACAAGTCTATCAGAAGTCATGTCATACAGTACAAAACTAGGCTCGGTGGCCTCAAAAATATACATAAAGTATCCATCTCCTACGGAGAAGGGGGGGCCTCATCATCATCTACTGCATCCCGATAACATATGACCAACCTAGCTATCTTCCACAGCACCCTAAGCCATGCTAGGGGAACCCCAACTACATCTTCTTGCATATCAATAGGTATCTGATCCATGCAACATGCAGGAACATCATGAGTCAACCGACTCATTTTCCACTCTATGGTCCCTAACATAGCATCAGCTGCACCAACATCTGCTAGCCTCATGAAGATAGTAGGATGTCTCTTGGGATGAACAAGCCCAATATCTACATATGACACTTGTTTAGTACTTCAAAATTCATTCATAAAAATCATATAATTGAAAATTTGAAAAAATTAAATAATTCTCAAAGTAAAAACATACCAATATCTCCCTAGGCTCCACCTGGAGGAAGCACCAGCTCTGGATCATGGCAGAAGTCCAATCCAGCATACGAAAACTGCTCGAATGCTGACACCTGTCTCTCCCACCACCCCCAGAAATCATCAGTATGATAACAAAAGTGACTTTCACCACCACCCTGGTGGAGAAATATGTCACCCCAATGGCCCAATCTTGGCTTCCGAGGGCTAGCTGGAGGTAGAGGCATCCCCAAGCTAAGAGCAGGTACCCTCTCGAAGAAGAAGCTACATAGAATGCTTCCATATCCAAAGTTCTTCGCTCTCCCAGATTTACAACGCGTGAGTTGAAGCTTCATGTTTGCCAATAAACTAGTGCACCAATCGTACACATGTCCTTGCAAGCATCTAACACCAACATGCATGGAATGCCTCGAAGATAGGTGTTGTGTGGCACTCCCCGCCATGCAGTTTAGCATACTCACAATAACCTTTAGAGGGAGGCTTTCAATAGTAGAAATTAGGATTTGACTTCCTGATTTGTCGGCTCCCGCCACACAGTATGCATTCAAATATTATTGCACTAACATGGCACCCTCATTGTGAGAATATCCTTTCAAACATACCGCATCTCCCCTTCTAAATAGTCTGGTAATGAAGTAGATGTCATCAACAGTAAGGTCCAAGGTTTGTCCTCGGATAACAAAGGCATTGGTATCTACATCCCAGTATTGAACAAGTCTCTGAAGTAATCTATTGAGTGCCCTCATGTTCATGGTTCGGTAAAACTTTAACAAACCACATCTTCAGAGCGCATGGAGAGCGGCTGGGTCTTGCATTGCCACCCTATCCATCTCCTCATTTTCTCTCTCCCTCCAAATAAGCACCATCTTGCCATAAAAAAGTCAAATTTTAGCATCTCGACACTTTTTTCTTCATGTTTAGGGGTGTGCGCTACTATATAAGCCACACAGTCACACATGGGAGCTACTGTGTAGAAGCATAGTAGCGCATACCTTCAGTATGCGCCACTTTGCCTACTGCAGAGTAGCGCACACGCTTCTCACGATGTGAGGATGGCCTTAAAAATGATTTTAAGCTAAAAAATTGACAAATAACCAATGGAAATGCAAGTTAGTATGAATTCAACTTACTTGGTGGAGGCAAAGTGTTGATTGGTTGCTTGAGTTGTTCGCCACGGAGGATTGAAATACAAGGGTTTGACCCAAATTTTCTTGCCCTACAAAACCAAAATGAAATTTGAGTTTTAATTTTGAAATTACATATATGATTTTTTGTTTAAATTTTTACCCACTTTGGTAAAATCTCTATAGTTGCAAATTCTACCAATTTGTTCTATTTAATTAATTAATAGCTACATATGGTATTATGGTAATTTCACCCAATGGTTCTCATTTTTTCACTAAAATTTTGTAGGATCAATCCTTTAAGACTAATTTTCTTGATGATAGACCTTTTCAACTAGCTCATAGTTAAAATTTACATATCATTTAAGAATTTTTGTCACGATTACTAACATATTTGTTGAAGTCCTAGTTTTGGCAGATCATGAGTCGTGATCCTAGAAGCTGTCATTTAAGTCATTTTAAGCTCTTGTTTGGACTATTTAAACCTAAACAAGATCGCTGAGCAAACTTGTCCTCTTCAAGCTCGTTAAAGTAATTGAAGGCTCATCCACTCAGGTATAGAATTACCCCTTTTCCGGTCCTTGGTGGATAAATTACGGAAAACGTATACTCTAGGTATACTTCTATATGCGCTAGAAGAGTTCTTCTTCCATTGTTTTATACTTTTTTAGGGGAGGAGACTAAATTTACAAAAAAGGACCTTTTTGAGCCTTTCTTTAGGGTTTTCAGGATCTCTAAACATGAAAACACCAAGCGAGCATTCACCTACTCGGGCTCGATGTGAAATCCACGAGATGGTTAATAGGGGACTGTTTAATTTTTTCAACTCTATAAACAAGAAAACACCGCCAAACACAGACCAATCTGGGATCAATATAAAATCCGCGGATAGGTGTAAAGAGGATTGTTTAAGTTTTTTAGACTCTATAAATAGGAAAACACCGACGAGCAGGAACAGATCTTGGCTCGATATTAAAGTCTAGACATCAGTAATATAGAGTAATCTTCTATCTCTTCTTCAAACTTTTTAAACAATGAAGAAGGTCCTGAGTCTTCCTCCCATGGGCTCATTAAACTTTTTACATGGTTGGATCTATTGAGTTTTCATTCTTTCTTGGACTCATTAAAACAACAAGAAAGGTATTCTTTTGTCTAAAAAGAATAAGGGATGAGAAAGATGTGTCATACCTTCAGTGTCAAAGGAAATTCAGTCAGTTCTATCCTTGAACACAGAACCTACTTGAGTCTATCATGTTGGTTGGGTTTAGTTTTTGACCTTAGGGTGAACCTGATCTCTGAGTTGTTTACTCCCCTAGTTGGTTATTCTTCCAATCATATGGAGGGTCTGTTAATGTCTCCTACATTAGAGGCTTATATAATTTTCCCCATTATATTGAAAACTGCCTAAGTCACTTTGTGTCATGCTCACGGTTCAAGGATATACCCTGTGTTGGCCATTCTGCAATTTATTTTGACCTCATGTGTCGGCCATCCTAGTGTCAATCTCGTTACATATATTAATCCATATCAGCTCATACCAGTTGAGTGTCCCTCGTGTTGGATGCTGGAGGATTCCTTAAGGCCTCCCTTCCAACGGACTTCTTCCCATTGACATCAAGTCATTTTGCTCTGGGAATTAAGTTTAGAGTTTCAGTTAGTACCTTGGAGGTTGCAGTCACCGATGGCAATTTTCCTCGCTGTTGAATTATGAGAATACATCAATATCTCTTATTCAACAGAATCCTCAAGTGTTCGACTCCAAATCCACTTATTCACACTTGTTGGATCGTACTAGGTACCTTGGGCCCCATTATCATTATCAGTGGAAGCCCTCGCGTTTGTTAACGGTATACATCAATGACCGGTAATCAAACGATACCCCCCATGTTCGACTGTCAGCTTATCTATTCACATGGTTAGGGTTTGTACCTTGGGTTGTTTTGGATGAATACCTTGGGGTGTTGATGACATTACCTCATTATGTTATCACCCAAGTTGCGCAATACTGAGCCTCACTTATATTCGGCTCTCCATGAGACATAGATCTAGTTTGTTGTTATCGCTATGATCTCTTAGTTTGACATGGATCCACGCTTGTATTTCAAGTGGCCATGCTATATATACATCTCCTCGTTATGTATCGGAGATCATGATTGTATCACACTACACATTTATATGATGTCAAGAATGTAATTGCTCGCTGACCTTGATCTTTGTTTCAGGTGTTTCTGCGACTTGGTCCTGCGGTTTCTTGCTCCTCCTTTGGATTTGGATTATAATGTATTTCGTCCATCATTTCCCTCTGACCTCACACATTAGGGGGAATTTGTTATAGGTCAAATCTGCACTTCTCCATCCGTGATCACCTTGAGCTGTCGATCACACAAAAGGAAAACTTGGATTGAAGAGCATGATGACCTCAGATGAGACTTTGACCTGATTCACCTTCTTGCAAGCTGACAAAACCTTGAAAAATATCATATTTTTGATGGGCAATACTCTCCTTAAGCAAACCAATGCATGGGCGCTACTCCGTAAACTATATATTAGCGCACACCTCCTAGTATGCGCTACTCTACTTCAGTAAACTAGCGCACATCATCCAAAAAATGGAAAACGCTAGTTATTTAATACTGTAGTCATGCACTGTGCTCTACTCCACTGTGAAATAGTCATGCACATCTTAAAATATGATCAAAAAAATATTAATTTGAAAAATAGGGATTAGTTGCAGTTGGTTTCCCAACTTCCCCTTCAATTACCTCTCGACCTAAACTGCCTACCTTGTCATATAAAGACAGGAGGATTGAAGAGAGGGGTTAGACATGAGACATAAGAGTGCCATAGAGAGACTCTTCTAATATAAGAAGCTTGTATTGAAGGTGGTTATGCTAGAGAAACTCTGAAGTTAGAGAGGAGTAGGAGCCTAGGATCAGGTTGCATGAGCATGCTGCAAAGTCAGGTATACTTTGTATCATTCATATGTTTTTGACAATAAAAGGTTGAAACATCTTTCTCGTCCCAAATAAAATGCTCAATGGACTATGTATTTGTTTGGATCATGTTGGTTAATGCTTGATATTTGAACTACTTTTCAATTTCATCATTATTATATTGGCCGAGATACGTTGAGAAAAGTCTTTGTATTGCAATTTTATCAGACAAGAGATCGAGTGGAGGATCGAGCGCAAGGTTGGACAAAAGCTAGGATCAAACTTCGTTCATAAGGTATGTCCTCAAGATCTCTGACCTATTTCCCTTCATAAACACTTCTGTAATGCAATTAGTATGTTTACCGGTCACCCCCTTAAGTTGATAGTGTCTATTTCCTCACTATAGGGTAGTATTTCCCACCAACACTTTTCCCTTATAATTCCAAGTTAGCATTTGCATAACCTTTTTTTTTTTTTTAAATAAAAAAAAAGGAATCATTTAAGAAAATTGGCAACTTCCGGCTGCATGTTAAAAAATACTTACTATTAATTCTTACATGGATGTCGTACGACTATTTTAAGCTCCTACAAACTTTCTAACTTACCTATTGTTGCTTATTTTTTATAATTAGATAATGTCTGCGGTATGAATTGCTTATGAATATGCTGAATCTTTATTTTTTCCTACCTTAATTGACGCAGGTTTGACATGCATAGAAGGTCTGCAAGAAAGAAGGCCGCGCAAAAGGTAGAGTCAGATTCGGACGTGGAGATCCTACTGGATACATCACTTGAAACTATGTTCGGTGATACACAAGCCACCACTAATGTACCTCCAGGAAGCTCTGCCCCAGAATTTCAATGGGGTGACTTGTATAGATTCATCAGGGATCAGGAATACCCAAATGGTTCCCTAGAGGATACTTTGGCATATGTAAACATCAAGAAGTCCTGTATACACAAATCGACAACCAGACCTGAATTATTTCCATGTTCTGAGGTCCTCAACTAGTTGATCCCTCATGTCAAAACTGACACTAGGTTTATCAATGACAAAAATGGAATGAATCTGGCGTTGTTTGCACCTGAACACATCGCAACCACTTACAGATTGCCCCCGGCGAGAGCTTGGTTGGATAGTAACTGGATAACAGAGCACCCCATGGACCCTCTGGTCTCTGTTAGAAATATGACGATAGTCGATAGATAGATAAGGAAAAGGAAGACCAATGAATATGAAAGGAACCTTCTGAAAACCCCCTATAGACTCATTGTTCTGATGTTGAGCCGGATCTTTGGTATGCCCAATGGTAATATTTTCAAACTAGTTTGGGTACTGGTAATATTCCATATAGCCATGTTAGGCACCATTTTCAATTGGGCTAATATTATGTCAGAAAGCCTGGAATCAAAGTTAACCACTGCCCAAGGAGGAATGACTCAGAAAAAAGTGGACTTCTTCATGTCCTCATATTTGATAGATTTCCTGTTGAGCAAGCACACCTTCCCTGATTTGGGTTGCTCATGGAACAGGAAGGAGACACCCCTCTTCATAGCTTATCAACTCACATGGGATAGCAAGTATGCTAGTTATTAGAAACAACTTTGTGAAAAATTCATCATGCCCTTATATCAGCTTATTTTTGTAGAGGAGCCAAATTGCATGTCAGAAAATGCTATGCCTATCATCGAAGCATATGGTGATTACTACCATGCCCAAGAAGGCACCTACATCCACATGAGTGGAGGATCTATAGCTCCATTGTTGCTTCCCATATATGCCACATATTTCCTGATATATAGGGAAGCCATAAGGCATCTTTTCAGTATTGGTGGGGTCAGTAGGATCCTCACCGAAAGGAAGAAAGCGATATATCCGCCAATTCCTTTCACTATCGGTGGATACAACCTCCCAATAGTGAAAGAAGGAGAAAATTATGTTCAATATTTGGACATATTTCATTTTGGTACAAAGTTTAACAGAAAGCATGACCCTTGCGGTAGAGTTGCTGAACATACCAGTGAACTCAGAACTTCCTTCGAGTATGCCCATCAAATTGACCTAAATGAAGAATTCTTACGTAGCGCCAAAAACTTAACAGAGCTAGGAAAACGTTACAACAAGAAGAAATTTGGGAAGACTTCTACCCACAAGCCTGTTGGTCTGGAACAACTAAAGTAAGAGGCGGCAGCATCCCAGGCCGGAGGATCAAATGACGTGGAACTAGAAGAAGGTGACACAATTAAAAATGTACAGGCTAACAAATTGCAGCAACAACAAGAGCAAGTTATTAAGTTGCAACAAGAAGAGGAGATTGCTAGAATCCAAAGGGAGCAAGAGGAAAGAACCTTATTGGAAGAAGCAAACAAAATAAAAGAATTGCTAGTCGAAAGGTGAAAGAAAAATGAGGCTACTAAAATACAGTAGGAGCATGAAGCAAAAGCCTTGAGAGAAGAAGAAGACAGAATCCGCCAAGAAGAAAATACCAAGTTACAAGAAGAAGAAGAATAAGAAATACTTTTGGTGGAGGAAGTAGACAGATTGCAAGCAGAGCTGGCAGCGCTAGCAGAAAGGAAAGAGAAGGAAGAAGCGGAGAAACTTCCAGAACAAAACCCGCCTAGTGCAGTGGCCATGGATGTGAGTACAACAAATACTGTCCAACCAGGGATAGCTCATGAAGGGGTTGTCTCCACCAAAGAATTAGCACTAACTCCATACAACCCCAGAAAGCAGTGCCAAGTGGCCAACCTAGATTCTGTCTATTTTCATGAATGAAAGAGGGGTATCGTTGATAGAAGAGTAAGGAAAATGGAGATTGGGGAGGACTTATATGAATTCAAGATATCAGAGACCACATTGGTCCAAGGAACCGACATCGATCTGTCATTCCAGGTGAGTTGCACTGTGGCTTCAGCCCAAGCAAGCAAAGCCAATATTGATCATTTGATTGAAACTGTTAAAAACTACAGGGAACTATGTCTCAAAATAAAAGTTGACAAGAAGAAAGAGGTATTAGAAAGCGGTGAGCTAAAAAATAAATACAAGCAGCTCATAAAAGAAAAGGAAGAAACCACTTCGAAATCCCTGTGGCTTGAAAATGAGAAGAATTCACTGGAAATGCAGCTGGCAATCTCAGAAGATGAGCAAAAGAATTTGAAAGTTCGTATTTCTGAATTGGAAAAGCTTGAAGCCAACAGTGCCCAACAGGTGAATCTCTTCAAACCTCAATTCGAAGAATTGGAGTAAGAAATGGTTGAACTATTGGAACAACTTGAAAAGGCAAATAAAATGAAAGAAGATCTGGCCACGTTCTATGAGCGAGCTTGTGAAGTGTAGGAGAGGATTCATCAACTACTGGTGTCGATTAATGAAGAAGTCTGCAATATGAAGAAAATGATTACGAAGATGACTTCTATTGAAGTTGAAGCACTAATATTGAGGGTCAAATACAAACAATATGTGGAAGAGATTGGAGAACAGTTTGAATGGAGGAAAGGGAGATCTGGCTTCCCTTCGAACCTGCAGAATAAAACAGCTAAAGAATTTGATATGGATACAGAAGTCCTCAAATTCTGCTTGAGGTGCGGTAGCAGATTGAGTACTGAAATCAGGAAGACCATCAAGAAATGCCATGTTATTTACTCCAAAATTTGGGAATCCCACGGAAAATGTCATATGGTTCTACCCCAGAATCTTTATGAGTTCCCTAAGAAGGAATCACGCTTGGCATAATTGCAGGGGAAGTTGACCTCATAGTTATATGATCTGAAGAAAATAGAGCATATAAGCCCAGAAGACCTCCATCAATTCATTGAACAAACTGTTGTTCACACTTATTTCCTTGAAAATATTGAGCAAGAAGCTGTCGCAGAAGTAGCAAATATCAAATCAGACTTGGGAAAGCATGAGATAGCACGCAAAGTAATGATCTCAGCAATGAGTATAACAATACTAAGGGAAATAAGTCAGTGGGCCAGCTATATAGAAGAAGTAAAGAAGGCTGAGATAGCAAGCGAGCCTGTTGAAGAGGACAAGTCAGCAGAAGAGGAGCGACTTGATGATACGAAAGAGCCAGCTGGACAATAATATGCTTTATTCATTTTTTTGCAAAGTAACTAAAAGCTTGTTAATCATGTAACGTCTATACAGATAGTTGTCCTTTAATTTGTCTTTTGTGAAAGAGGATTGTCACGAATAATCAAGATTTGATTTTTTGAGATTTTAATGATAAATCAAATTTTCTAGGTTTAGGGTACACGTGGCAGCTCAAAGAGAATTTGGTAAAACTATATATAGGAGAATAGAGGTGAAGAGGACTTTTGGCAGGTGAAAGAATTTTCTTCCTTGTACGTGAACTACTTTTCTACTTGCTCCAAGAAACATACATTTTTCCTAATGAAAGCCTGGGAGAAGGCGTTTCTGCCCGGAAGATGTGTCAAATGTGTGCTGGATTATTCCTTTGTCATCTGCATATTATTGTGAGATCATTCTTTTCTATTGTGAATTGTTTCTGTGTAATGAATGTTCTTATGCTTTCCGGTACGAAGATGTGTTTTCTCAAATGAGTAATGGATTGTATTAACTGAATTAAAGCTATCTTTAATATCTGCCATATCTTGTTGTAGGCATACCTTTATGATTAAATGGCTACCTGTATAATCTTTAAGGTGTTTCTTTCAACACATTATTCATCTTTACAGTTTGCTCCTTGCAAGGATAGAATAATTTTGCTTACACAGTTCTTAGATTAATTTATCTTAATTGCATTGCACTTAGCTTAGGGCACTTGCATATCAGCTTTAAAATAAAATACATAAACGGTGAACCGGGCCGCAACTGTTGTAAAGAGCCAAAATATTTAAAGTCTCACGGTAGTCGGAACCGTTAACCGGACGGATTCCGTACACCAAACGGTGGACAATCTAATTGGGACTGTTTACCAAGGAGAATCCATTGTTGATTGCTGCTACATTTTTCGAGGCATTAACAATGCCATAAACAAATTTAGGCACTACATAACTGGATACCAAGTTTTTGTCCACACCGACCATTCAATAATCAGGTATCTTATGAATAAACCTAATACAAGTGCTCCAATAATTAGATGGCTACTCCTCTTGCAGAAATTTGACATAACAATCCTCGATAAGCCAGGCAAACACAATGTAGTAGCTTATTTTTTGTCTAGACTAACCCATGGACAAGACAATGAATTGGTAAGTGATAATCCTTGATGAGCACCTTTTTGCAATCTCAACAAAAATCCCATGGTTTGGTAACATAGCAAACTACTTAGTGTCTAGTAAATTTCCACAACATTACAGCTACTAAGAGAAGTGTAGAGTCATAAGGCAAAGTGCCACTTACACATGGATAGAAGGAATGCTTTTAAAAAAAGGGCCAGACCAAATATTGAGAATATGCATTAGAGAAGATGAAGTCCATGACATATTGCATGCCACTCACAATGAGCCATGTGGAGGACATTATGCTGCAAAAAAAAAAAACCTATAAAATATTGCAAACTGGATATTATTAGCCAACACTCCACAAGGACTCCTATGAATATGTGTCACATTGTGATGACTGTCAATGAATGGGGAAGCCTACACAAAGAGAATAAATGCCTCCCCATCCCCAAATTTCTCTTTGGAAGCATTTGAGAAATGGGTATTTGATTTTGTTGGTCCATTCAACCCCCAATCAAATCAGAAAAGCTATATTCTAGTATGCATTGACTACCTTACAAAGTAGGCAGAAGTGGTAGCACTTGTAGCAGCAAATGAAACAAATGTGGCAAAATGTTTACAGAACAAATCTTCCACAGATTTGGAGTCCCAAGAGAGTTAGTTTTTGACCAAGGCACACAGTTTACATCCAGCCTTATAGAGGACCTGCTTCGAAGAAACAATGTTAAACACCAAAGGTCCTCCTCCTACCACCCTCAAGCTAATGTTCAAGCTGAGGTGACAAACAAAGAGTTATAAAGAATCTTAACAAAGACAGTACAACTACACAAAAGAGATTGGGTAGATAGATTGAGCGAAGCAATTTGGGCATATAACACAACATGGAAGACAACAACAGGCTTTACCCCATATGAGCTAGTTTATGGAAAGAAAATAATGTTTCCTATTGAATTTGAAATCAAAACATTGAGAATTACAGCCAAGTTAAATATGGAACTTTCAGACATCCAAGAGGAATGCATGCTACAATTGAATCAGCTGGATGAGCGATGCCAACAAGCACTTAGCCACACTAAAATCATCCATCAACAAAGGAAGAAATGGCATGACAAAAACATCAAGCAGAAGAAATTGAAAGAAGGTGATTGGGCATTATTGTATGACTCCATGTTTCACACTTTTAAAGGAAAACTCACAACCAGATGGCTCGGACCCTACATCATTGAAAAAATCTATGACAATGGAGTTGTCATAATTACAACAATCGATGAAGAAGAATTCCCCATGTTGGTGAAGGGACACATACTCAAACTTTATAAGAAACCACAGTCCAGAGAGGAATTCACACAAACACTCTATCAGCAAAATCTAATGCTGATAGAGAGCATAGATAATCACTGATTCCAGTTACAATATATATATATATATATATATATATATATATATATATATATATATATATATATATATATATATATATATTTAAAAATATATATATAAAAAAAGAGAGAGAAGAGAAAAAATGTTGCAAAAACAAAAAACAAAAAATAAAAAAATCCACTCAGGATTATATCAAAACAAAAATTGATGGACTTGATCCATACCTATGAATAACTAGTGAGAAAATTTCAAGCAAGCGAGCAAATTGTAGCAGCAAAGAAATTAAGAGAGCCAGCAAAAGAATAACAAGCAAATTTCAAGTGAGCCAGCAAAATTCAATCAAGAGAGCCAGCAAGCAAATATCAGCAAAATTCAAATAACAGATCTAGCAAGCAAATTTCAGCAACTTCAATCAAGCGAGCCATCAAACAATTTCAAGCGAGCTAGAACAACAAAAAAATCTAGCACTACAAAAATCAAATCAACCAAGTTCAGAGAACCAATACAATGCAACGCTGAATATAATCAAAAGTCAAATCAACCAAACTTGCACAAAAATTCAAGCAAGCGAATGAAACAAATTTAAAGAGAACCGGCAGAAAGAAATCATAAAGGTGTAACTACTGACATGACCAAAATAACTACAGATGCAGATGAAATCTACTACGGAATCCCTTGCCCATACAATCAAGCCCACATCTTACACTCAGGTACGCTAGCATAATAGGTAATCGCTGAACTCTTTGTTTTATTTCCGAATCAAATCATTCTCCCCACAAAACAGTTCTTTTTCAAAGTTGAGGACAGCTTTTAAGATATTTTGGCAGCACAATTCAAAGTAACCTCACTGAATCATGATTACCTACCTTAGACATGTCAGAGAATGACAACCTTTGCATCTAGCTACTATATCCCTTGGTGATCAAAGCAGCAACACAATGTACAATGATGGAAAGGAATGCAGTGGGAAATAATGAAAAGGAATGCATGCAAATATGATGCACAATGATCAGGATGAGTGCGTAAAAATAGATAAATAAGGCAACATAATATACAAGAGGACCCAATTTGGAAATGCAAGCTGCTCGGGAAGAAAGAAAACTGGAAGTTTGTATCGCCACTCAGCTAGCAAGCTGCCCAAAAGCCTGTGATCAATCCCAACTAGACGGGTACGTCGTCCACCTCTCATAACTTTTTAGTTTGTTGATTGTATTAGCAAATTAAAAAATGACGAAGGGGTTCAAGAAGAGCGAGCTAGAGGACCACACGCTTATCTATGAAAACCCACAGGTGTTTTCCATCCTCTGCATAGCGGGATGGATACCCTTTATCTTGGGATTGAGAGAATCCAATACTGAAGTAGCCTTAGAATTTTCCTGGAACCTAAGACACATAAAGGATGAACAGTATGACACCCAGATAAGGGGACTACACATCAGGATCGGCGAGGAAGCAATTGCCAAGTATACAGGACTGCCCATGGGGCTACATTGGGGCAGAGATGATAGGGAAGCCAACCTGAGGGCGAAAGAAGCTTTCTTTGGACAGGGGGGAGGCTATGAGGAAGACAAGAACAAAGTCAAAAGAATCACCATGCCCGTGCCTTGGGACAAGATAGCTTCCATTGTCCTGAGATATATAACATGCACAAGGAGACTTAGCTATATACTGATCTTCCACTTCAGAATTTTGGAGCTTCTAAGACACAGGGGCGATATTAGACCAGCTAATAATATCAACATTTCTTACTACCTTCTTCAGTCTCTCGGAGAAATGAGCAAAGAGGTAGTGCAAGGGAAGGAAGATGCACTGGCTCACCATGGACTGATCAAGTTAATAATTTGTGAAGAATTGATGGTACAAATTCCAGAGCTCTCATGGGAGGAATTTGTGCTGGTCTCAGCCGAAGCTGTGCAAAGAATGAGAGGCACGCCTAATCGAAGCATACCCCTAGCCTCTGGATCAAAAGAAAAATCCACCTCTGCATTGGGAGCTAAGCACAAAATTGACCTGGATAGTGACAATGAGGTATGGCTGACACCCTAATCATAATAAAGCATTCCGAGGATGCCTCTCACCCAAAATACTCAGGGGTTTATGCTAGCAGAAAAGGGTCAAAACGACAGAGTAGAAGATTGGCACAAAACAAGCATACAAAGAAGGTAGAAAAAGAGCCCAGCCCCATAATTCAAGACTTATCTAACGATAATGATTTCGAGGTAGAACAGGACGACCGTTCTACACCTGTAGAAGAGGATTCCTTCCAGTGGAACCCTACTGATGAAAATGTAAACACTGGAAGCAACTAACAGCTGGCTGCAGCATTGGCTGAACTAGCAAAAATCAGGGAGGAGTTGGCCACCTTAAAAGTTGAAGCAAGGATCCAAAGAAGCCAACCAGCTTCACTAGCATCCCCACCATTTGTACATGAAAAGACCCAAATTTTAAAGATGCAACACGTAGGAGAATTAAAGCTAGTGGAGCAACAAAATTTAGCATTAAAAGAGAAATTGGGCCAAGCCCAGGAAGAGTTGGCTCAGAGAAACTAGAGGATCCGACAATTGGAAGATACCTTGACCACCACTGCCAAAATATATGATGATATATTAGGACTCAGACCACCATCCAGTATCTACACAGTTTACTTAAGGGAGAAGTGGGGAAAGTTCCTATTACAAAGGCTAAAGTAAGTTCTACCTCTAGAATTAAACACTCCAAAGGAGTTCGTAGACACTTCTTTGAGCTGCACAGAATTGGAGAAAGATCAATTATGTGAATTTTTCTTGTATAACTTCGTGGTATCGAGCTCACCCAACTGGTCGTCGAATCCCTACATGGGTGACTTCCAGTTAAGAGCACTATGCTCCTGTATGAACCATGAGATAGAGAGAGCACAAGATGCTCATCTCTACCTTACAGAGGAGTGGCAAAACCCGCTATGGATCAGGGTTGAGGAAACTCATCTTGAAAAAGTAATTTAGGACCACCATGTTATCACCATAGATGAGGATTTAATTCCTATCCTTCTTGAAAAACAACAGGAGGCAGTAGCACATTTCGACCTCACCACTCAATGCACCTGTAGAGAAGTTCAGTAAGCCATCGGTGAGAGGTGGACAGGAATCTCAGAAGATTTGAAGAAGAGGGAGCCTCACTCCCACCTCAGGATAGAAACTGCACTCACCAAGGCTAAGTTATACAGGGAATCTTTAATAAAGCACCAGCTCAAGTGGATAGGCATGAAACTAAGTCCACCATTCTATCTCCCTTTAACCATCAAAGAACATATCGATGAAGAGGAGGAGAAAAGAGCATGGGCCAAAGCTGACCAGACCCAGGGCTATTATAAACAGGAAGGGACTCCTAGGGTCGTTGCCTGGGATATCAGAGAGGTCATCCAAGAACAGGATGTGGCACCCATGGATGGGTGACTTCTTCAAGTTCGGGGGAGATGATGAGCCCATAATTAGGTACTCTATAGCCCCTTTTATGCCACACAAGCACAAGAAAGAATAAGGAAAATACCATTGTTTGTGGGGATGAATGCATTTGTCTTGATTATTTAATAAAGTAGTTTAGAGATTATTCTTCTTATGCTTAAAGGAATTTTTATGTGCTAATTATATGAAAATAGGCATGTATGAACAGGGCACAGGTGATCTAGAAGACGACAAGTAAATCAAGCTCAAAGATTGAAAGATCACAAGTGGCTCAGAGCTCACATTTTCCTGCTTTATAGAAAAACTCTTGTTTACTAGGATCGGCATTTACAATGCAGAGTTAGGTTAAGAATTAGGAATAAATAGGGACTCTTTATAGCAAGGGGTCTTGTTGATATTTTAGAGAAATAATCTTCAGCACATTTTATATTCGAGACAATTCGATTTAAGTTTTTCCTGGAACATGAAGTTACGATTTTGATAATGGAAGACTGGTGTTATTTCAAATCCTTGAGTTTATAAGTCTTTGTCACTCCTGAAATACGTATTGGGGAGGGCCCCCTCAGTACGTCGATCAAGAGCCTCGTATTTGATCAGAGGTATTTTTCATGTGTTTCGTTAACTGGCTTAATCATTATGATGTGTGAAAGTACTTTGATAATTGTTTACATAGCATATTTTGATTTCAGATTCAACGATTTTCTCTGTAGTTCAATAATACTGATTCCGTACTTCTCTAACATGTTGTCAGTAGTCTTGTGTATGCATTTTGTGCAGGCATATTTTACATCTGTTTTCCATCATTTTTATATTAATTCCAGATAATGATTCATATCTACAAATTCATGCATACTTTCCTTATTTAAGTTTGATCATATAGAAGTTGAATATTTCAGCATTTTGATTTGGATAGAATAATGTTCATTGCTTTCAGCACTTGATTCGAATAGATAGAATTTGATTTTTTTTAGTATTTAATTCCTAGATTAAATTTCCAATTTTTCAGTATTTAATTCCTAGATTAGATTTACCAGCTTTCAGTATTTAATTCCTAGATTAGATTTACCATCTTTTAGTATTTAATTCCTAGATTAAATTTCCAATTTTTCAGTATTTAATTCCTAGTCTAAATTTCTAGTTCTATCAGTATTCAGCAGATTTAGGTTATAGATTTGCATCCTTTTCATTATTATCAGCTTCTTAGTTTTAGAGCAATATTTCCATTTCCCTCAAAGAAACCTTTTGGATACATTCAAATACCCTGAACGACCTAGATCACTCTATAGTGCACATACAGTGCTTAGCACCTCTTAAGTTTGTATGCTCCCTGGTTGCTAATTAAAGTATACTCCCGGTATAGCTACCCTAATTAGGTACCCATTCTTGGAGTCCACCAATGACCTCAACTACCTTTTTCTCCATTCTTCTTAATGGAACTCCTACTTGTACCTTCTTCACTTCAAGAGGAATCCGCCAAGGTGATCCTCTATCCCCCTTCCTCTTCATCTTGATGGCAGAGGGTCTCATCAGACTTATCAAATCTATGGTATCCAACAAAGAAATGAGAGGCCTCAACGTTCATCCACATGCCTTCAATCAAAATCATCAACAGTTCGTGGATGACACTATGCTCATGGGTCATGCCTCCATCCAGGAAGCAAAAGCAATCAAGAAATGCCTTACCACCTTCTCCAAGGCTTCTGTGCTATAGATTAACAAAGAAAAGTCACAAGTCTACCTTTTCAACATTCCCACCATCTCCCAATGGAACATTCTTCATATTCTTGGCTCCTAGGGGAGCTCCCTTCCATCCAAATATTTGGGTGCCCCTCTAACGGAAGGTGTTATCAGACGAGTGTCATGGACTGATGTTCTTGATAGAATGCAGAAAAAGCTAAACAATTGGATGATGTGAACCTTGAACCCGGCCAACAAACTCACTCTTCTCAAAGATGTCCTCCAGGAAATGCCCATTTATCTCTTTTTAGTTCTTGTTGCACCAAAATATGTGATTAAGGAAATCAGAGCTATCCAAAGAACCTTTCTGTGGGGAGGCAATGCAAAGAAACATAAATGGGCTTTGGTCAGTTGGGAAAAGTATGTCAACCCAAACTCCATGGAGGTATTGGTTTGAGAGATCCCTAAATGAATAATGAAGGTTTGGGAGATACAATTTGGTGGAAATGGGTTGCCCACAACGAGAAACCCCGGGCTCAGTTATGGCATGCTAAATACGTGCATGACATACCAAAGCAGGAACTCATCCGATCAATGAGGAACTTCAAGGCTCTCACATATGGAAAACGACCTTCCAAAACCGGAGTATCATCCAAGAACAAATCTTTTGGGAAATCCGCAATGGGATCTTGGCGGACCTTTGGGCGGATTCCTGGAAGCAAAGCCCAAAACTAGCTTCATTCCCCCCCACCCTTGAATGCCAAGTGAATTGTTATGCCCTTAATCTCTCCAAAGTGGTTCAATTTTGGAAACCTAGCTTGGAGGGCTCGACTTATAGGGAATGGAAACAATTGGACTGGTGGCTACAAAGATGTACACCCGAAGGTAGCACCACATGGAAGAGGCCCTTCAGGAAAGAATTATAAAAACTCAGAGAGGTCATGATAAACTCTGGTGGGGTTATTCCACCAAAGGGAACTTTAACACCAAGGAATCTTATGATCTACAGGAAAAAAGAGAAACTGATCTGGAAGACAGCATCTGGAAGAATATATGCCTATCAAATCCTTGGCCAAAGGTGGCATGATCTGTCTGGTTGGTCATATACAAGTGAAAATCTTTGAAAAAGAGGAATAGTTGGCCCCTCTCAATGCCCCCTTTGCTCCAGTGTTGAAGAAACTATGAATCATTTGTTGGATTCTTTCCTATTCTCTTCTTCTCTGTGGGATTGGGGAGAGGAATTATTCAGACGAACCAATAGACAATAGGGGAATCCTGATCAGACATTGAGAGCCTAGGAGACTATGGCCTTCAATAACAACATTGTCAAATCTACGTGGCTCATGCTTCCTGGGTTCCTATTATGGGAAACCTGGAAGGAGCGCAACTAACGAATTTTCCAATAAACAAAAACTCCAATTCAGGTTATCTGGAATAAAATCGTGAAGCATATTCAAGAAACTCTCAAAATTACCCCATGGCTAGACAAGGACTAGGATGGAAGTACTTAGGAGTCTCGAATCCTGGAGCAACTGGTTATAAAGAAATTGGACCCAGGATAGATTGGAAATTCAAATCAATCCCCTAGCCCCAATAGCCCCAACTACTAATTGCCACCCCCTATCGGCTCCTACAAGCTCAATTTTGACGGTGCTTCCAAAGGAAACCTGGGTACTGCGGGCTTCAGTGGTGTTTTCAGGAACCATAACAATCAAACCCTACATATTTATTATGGAAATATTGGGTAGGACACAAACAACACTACTGAGTTTGAAGGCCTACTTTGGGGACTAAATATTGCAGATAGAAACAATTGGGAACCCCTCATAGCTAAAGGGGACTCGAAGCTGATCATCCAGATGGAAAAAAAGATCCAACTTGGTCATTCCCCATAACAGGTCACGGATAGCTGGAGACTGGCGTACAGGGTGGAAGAACTGGGATTCATACTCTGTAACCCCCGTTCTTGGTCTTTCTTCCATGTTAGACGTGATGGGAATAAGGTGTCTAACACCCTGGAAAACGCTGGAGCCTCCTCCCCTCACATATTTCAAGATGGGCCCTTGTCTCTCTTTTCAAACTCTCCTTGGGCTACGCATTGCAATCAGCTAGCTCATAATGATGATACAAAAAGGTGACATCGATCGCTCACCACCTCAACTGTCAATGATTTCCTGTAAACCTCCCATGAGGAAGCTAGATCTTCCACCTCTCCTCAGCATGTGCCAACACATGACATCAGTGGGAATGATATCAATGGCAATCAAGATAGTCTTGGGCAGTGAAATCGTGAAAGGAGTTCCGATAACAGAAGGGTTATGGATTTTACTTCACACATGCATACTCAATGCAGAGAGTAATTGAAAATTTTGTTCACTATGGCGGAGTGAGTACCGGGGTACATCGATCTGATCCAAAGCATTACAAAGGCATGATGGAAAATTTCCAGAATTATGTTATAAATGGGGGAACCCTATGACTCCAAGTTCATATGTTGCTTCCTATTTTTTTTCTTGTTAATATGTTCGGATTCCCCTCCTACCCTCTAGATACCCTCTTCTCCCTTTGGTGGTCACCTTTGGGGACTGATGCGTGTCTCCTTCTCACCCAGCTGCATCCCAACTCTTTTGCTTTCACTTGCACCTTCCTCCACCCTGCTATGGCTCCTAAGCCTCGACCCTATAGGGCTCACAGAGACGGGACTCAACCACATCCACCACGTAAAGCCAAGAAATCCACCTAGGAGCAAGAAAAAGCTTCCCTTGCTGCCAAGTTCTTCAAAAAGTGTATCCCTTGCCAGATACATGAGGAAATTGAGGGCCTAGAGAAGAAACTCTGGGAACATATTTCTTTTGAGAACTTACAAAGTATCCATGATGAGGTAGATGAATGGGTCCAGGACCTAGGAACCACTATGGGTCGTTTGTCGCCCTATGACCGCATTATTTCTACCTACTGGGTTACTAAGGGCTTGTTGGCCCACGTGTTGATGGTCTGCAAGAACAAGGCTATGGGGGAGGATGAGCCGGTTCGATCCTGGAAAGAACACTACAATGAATGCAAATTTTTAAACAAAAAAAGTGGACCTCATCACTTTGAAGCTTGGAATCCCATTGTATCCTCCGCTCGATCAATCTCCAGTCGGCCCAGGAAGCAGCTCTGGAAACCCGATGTGCTATGGCATCACGATTTGGGAACCCTCTTATGTCATCGCCAACAAACTAGATCGCGTTGTTTCCCGCTAGACACCATAGTTGGGGTGCCCTCCTTGCTGTTATTCAGACCCTATTTTATTTTCAGTATATGTTGGCACTTACTACTTTTGATTATATGTCTATTAATTGTTGTCTTATTTGTTAGTAGGAGGGTTGGTTCCTTTGTCCAGTCTTACTGTTTTTCTGTTAAGCTGGTTTTTTGTAATGGAGCTCTAGTTGATGACAGAATTGGGAGGCTGATCTTGTTTGGGCCTATGTTAGGGATAGCTACTATGATAGAACTTGAGACAGTGTAGTAACTCTGTTATCATCTTGTTTTTTGGGATCCATGAGCTCATGAAGCTATGTAGCCTTTGAAGTTTTGTTAACATGAAATACTTTTACTTTAAAAAAATGATTAGCTATGTTATGGAATATAGGATGTGATCGAACGAATTACATGTAATGCTTAATGATTAGTAGAGTTACAAAACATGATTGTGATTATGGACTGATTGACATGATGTATATTGATGAGTTATGATGAGAAGTACTACTGATGGGTACTTTGAGAATATGTGTAGTAGCAGGTAATTATCATAACCAACTCACTCACAAAGGAAAATATAAGGGTCGTAGAGTACGAATAAATCATACACAGAAGAATGACAATGGTGTTGACTTCCTACGGATTCCACACACGAGTTAAAAAGTACCTATCCGCTTACTTCGGGAAGCTTTTTACTATTGATTTTTATTAATTTTTTACTATTTTAAAATTTAATATTTGTTTACTCTTAGCAATTTTAATTATTTTAACAAATTTAAACTATTTTATAATATTAAATATTTCTAACTATTTTTTTTTTTTTTAATTCTAATTATTTTAAATTTCAATCAATTTCAACTATTTTAATATAATATTTAATATTTAAATAAGTATATATAATATATAAAAGTAATATAAAAATTATAGTTTCAAGAAAACATATAATGTTGAATAAATTTATATACATTATAAGTGAAAATTGATATCATAATTGAAAATATATATTTAAATTATTTAATTAACATTTTATTATTTAACTAAGTGATTTGAAATTAAAATAATAAAAGGAAAAAAATCAAAATTAAATATGTGTATATTATTTAACGTTTTTAATCAATTTAGAATAATAATTACTGAATTAAATGTAAACATGATTTAATTTTTAAATACTATAACAAAGTTTAAAGGAATAAAATTAGTGAAAATGAAACAACGTGAATTTCACCTCTAAGATGTATAGAATAGTGGATTGAAGTAATTATCTAATTTCTATTCAAATATTTTACATTAATGATAAAGTTGTTTCACCATAGTGAAGTTTCATAACCATATAGCAATGCCACCTTTCTACCTTACCCTTTACAGGGTTTATATGCAACATAACCATTTAGATATATATATTCCATACTTAATTTAACCTAGATAAATGTCACAACATGACATATGCATACTGGACTATTGCAACCAACCATAGTCTACCATGGCTTTCCCACTATACTCCCAATCAACCATTAGTTAACCATATTCAACAATGGCCTCCCCACTATGGTCAAGCATGGTAAACCAATCATAGTCATAAGCATGATCAACCATAATCATGATCAATCATAATCAAGCCTTATCAGCCATAGTTAACGAAAGTCATGGTCAACCATTCTTATCCATAGGTGGGATCAACAATAGTCAACCATCATCAATCATGATTAACCATGGTCAACCATAGTCACGATCAACCATTGTCAACCATATCCATGATCAACCTTAGCCATGACCAATCATGGTTAACCAGAGTCAACCATGGTTAACCAAGGTTAGTTCAAGTCAACCATTGTCAACCATATTCCACCAAGGTCAAGCACTAGTCAATTATTGTCAAACTAGGTCAACCATGGTCAACTAAATTCAACCAAATTCGACCATGGTCGTCCATATTCAATCATAGTTAATCAAAGTAAACAAAACTCAACCATATGATATTAAAATTAATCAAATTTAACCATCACTAACCATGGTCAACCATATTCATCCATGGCCAACCATAACTAACCATAGTCAACAATCACCAACCATAGTCAACCATAGTCAAATAAATCCAACCAAAATCAACCATAGTCAAGCAAAATCAACTAAAGACAAAAGTTAAACAAGGTCAACTAATAGTAATTATGGCCATGGCCAACCATGGTCAATCAAAGTGAACTAAATTCACCCATGGTTGACCATAGTCAACCATGGTCAACCATATTCAACCACAATCAATTAGTCAACCAAAGTCTTCCATAATCAGACAAATTTAGCCCAACAAGTCAACCATATGATATTAAAATCAACCAAAGTCAAACATCGCCAACCATGGTTAACCATAGTCAACCATTTCCAACCATAGTCAACCATAACTAACAAAATCCAACCAAATTCAACCATAGTTAACCAAATTCAATACCATAGTCAACCAAAGTCAGTTAAAGTTAAAAGTTAAAACAATTCAAGTAATAGTCAATTATGACAAAAAAATTCAAACAAAGTCAACCATGGTCAACCATAGTGAACAAGGTCTTCACCAATAGTAATTTACAGCCAAACAAAGTCACCCTTATCCAACCACACTGAACCATGGGAAACCATAGTCAACCATAGTCAATTACTAAACCAAAGTCAACCATTATCAACCATAGTCGAACAAAGTCAATTATGGCCAACCAAAGTCACCCCAAGTTGACCATAGTGAACCATGGTCAACCATAATCAATTATTCAACCAAATTCAGGCATAGTCAAACAAATTCAACCATAGTCAACCATGCTTAACCAAGGTCAACTCAATTGAACCATATTTAGCAATTGTCAACCATAGTTAACCATATTCCATCATGGTCAACCATGACCAACCAATAGTCTGTTATGGTCAAACTCAGTGAGCCAAAGTCAACCATAATCAACCATAGTCAACCATAATTAATTAGTCAACAAAAATCAACCATAGTCTACCAAATTCAACCATAGTCAAACCATGGGAAACTAAGGTCAATCAAAATCAACCATGTCTAACCATAATCAACCATATTTGACCATGCCTAACCAATTCTCAATTATGGCCAAACTAAGTCAATGATAGTCAACCATGGTCAACCAAAGTCTACCAAATTCAGCCATGGTCAACCATAACCAACCATGCTCAACCATGGTCAATCAGATTCTACCATAGTCAACCATGGTCGACCATAGTCAGCCATAATGAGTTACTTAAGTAGATTCAACCACACTTAAACAAAGTCAACCATAGTAAACCATGGTCAACCATAGTTAACTAAATTAAACCATATTCAACCAAAATCATCCATAGTCAACAAAAGTCAACCATTTTCAATCATATCCAACCATAGTCAACGATAGCTGACCGAAGTCAACTACGGTTGCTTATCATACCATAGTTAGCTATGAATAAACCATATTATTAATATTAATATAGTTAGCCATGGTCAACCATGTTCATCCATGCTCAACCATAGTCAATCAAAGTCAACCAAAGTCACCCATATTTGACCATAGTCAACCATGGTCAACCATAATCAATTAGTCAACAAAAGTGAGCCATAGTCTAACAAATTCAACCATAGTCAACCATGGCCAACCAAAGTCAACCATGGTCAACCAAAGTCAACCATGTACAACCATAATTAACCATATTCGAGCATGGTTAGCCATGATCAACCAATAATCAATTATGGCCAAACTAAGCCAATGATAGTCAACCATGTTCATCCAAAGTGAACCAAATTCAACCATAGTTAACCATGGTCGACCATGCTCATCCATGGTCAACCATGGTCAATCATTGTCTACCATTGTCAACCATGGTCAACTATAGTCAGCCATTGTGATTTCCTCAACCATAATCAACCACAGTTAAACAAATTCAACCATAGTGAACCATGGTCAACCACAGTCAACCAAAGTAAACCATATTTGACCAAAATCATCCACAATCAACAAAAGTCAACCATAGTCTATCATATCCAACCACAATCAACCATATCTAACCAAACTCAACTGTGGTTCATTATGGTCAACCATAATCAACCATGGTTAACCATGCTCAGCCATGTTCATCCATGCTCTTCCATGGTTAACTAAAGTCGACCAAAGTCAACCATGGTCAACCACGCTCAACTATGGTCAACCATAGTGAACCGTAATCAACCATGGCTTAAGCATGGTTGACTATGGTTGACCAGGGTAAGCCAAGGTTAACCATAATCAACCATGGTGAGCCAAGTTCAGCCTTGGTCAATCAAAGTCGACCATACAAACCATGGTCAATGAAAGTCAACCATGGTTAACTAGAGTTAACCATGGTCAACCAAAGTCAACCATATTCAACCATGGTGAACCATAGTTGACTATGGTTAACAACTATATTATTATTATTATTAGTATTATGATTAACTATTGTATTTATTCTTATGTAATTATATTTAGTATTTTGTTTATTTATATTTTCTTTTATAAATAATAATTATCATTTTTTCTAATAATGATTATTATCATAATAATAAAAACTCAACAATCCCTCCCCAATTATTATTATTATTATTATTATTATTATAACTCAACAATCAAAGTCAACCAAAGTCACCCATATTCAACCATAGTCAACCACGGTCAACCATAATCAATTAGTCAACAAAAATCAATCATAGTCTACCAAATTAAACCATAGTCAACCATGGGTAGCCAAGTTCAATCAAAATCAACCATGTCCAACCATAATCAACCATATTTGTCCATGGCTAACCAATTCTCAATTATGACAAAACTAAGCAAATAACAGTCAACCATGGTCAACCAAAGTCAACCAAATTCAACCATGGCTAACCAATTCTCAATTATGACCAAACTAAGCAAATAACAGTCAACCATGGTCAGCCAAAGTCAACCAAATTCAACCATGGTTGACCATGGTCATTCAAAGTCTGCCATAGTCCACCATGGTCGACCATAGTCAGCCATAGTGAATTACTTAAGCAGATTCAACCACACTTAAAGAAAGTCAACCATATTAAACCATGGTCAACCATAGTCAACCAAAATCATCTATAGTCAACAAAAGTCAACCATAGTCAATCATAGCCGACCATAGCCAACCATAGCCAACCAAAGTCAACTATGGTTGATTATCGTCAACCATAGTCAACCATGGTGAACCAAAGTCAACCATGTTTATCCATGGTTAGCCATGTTCATCCATGCTCAACCATATTCAATCGAAGTCAACAAAAGTCACCCATATTCTACCATAGTCAACCATGGTTAACCATAGTCAACCATAATCAATTAGTCAATAAAATCCAATCATAGTCTAACAAATTCAACCATAGTCCACCACAGTCGACCAAGGTAAACCAATGTTAGTCCATATGAAAGGAGGAAGTGGCATTAGGTCACTGCAATAGCAACAGAGTAATGTGAAAGTTATTTTGTGAGCAATGTGCAATTCTTTTGTGGGAAGAAGATGGGAGATGAATGCCATTAATTTCTTTGTTGAATAGGTTACAGGTTCGTGTAGTTCGCACTGTAAATCTCCTCTATCTTAACATTGTCAATGCAGCATGGAAATTCTCTCAAATCTTTTATTATATACAATGATTTATTTCATAAGTGTTTCATTATTTCAGACTTGAAAATATAAACTATTTCAAAAGGAAAATGGCACATGATGGACATCAAACACAACTATCAATAACAAAGTTATCAATAGTATCTGCTTTTGGATTGATGAGTGTCACTAAAGTTTTATGATTTCGTTTCTAATGGTGATTCTCGAAACTTTAGGATCTGACGGCCTTATTTTTAAATGATGAATAGGGATGAACAATGATTAAATCAAATCAAAATTAGCCTCAACCCAATTTTGTATACTGAAAGCATCTTGAAATGCAAGAGGGAGAAAAGTTATGCCTTTTCATTCTCTTAAACACTTTAAAAGGAATGCTTGACCATGCAAAAGATCGAACTGATCCACGCAAGAATAAGGGTGTGTATTCTATACCATGTGATTGCGGGAAGGTTTATATTGGTGAAACCAGCCGCTCTATTCAAACAAGATTAAAAGAGCATAATGCAGACATCACTCATAGCCGAGCAAAGCAATCCGCATTGGCAGAACACTTGGTAGCTTCTAAACACCATATTTCCCTTGAAAATGCGAAAGTTATCGTCAATATAGAACATTACACAATGAGACGGGTCAGAGAGGCTATATAAATCGAAAAACACCCAAATAATCTTAACCGTGATGATGGCTGGAAATTAAGCAAATCTTGGGCTCCTATTATTAACTGGATTAAAGATGTTGAAAATTAAAATATTAATAGTTCTTTACCTTAATGGGTCGACATGAAAATTACCTTTTTATTTTACGGTTACAAGCATTATTAATAAACAATTGGTGGCAAAGATTGTGTGAGAAACGTGAGTATCTCCTCCTGAAGATGGGCTACGCTACTTAGCCCGAAACGTCAAAGAATTTTATTTTTTCTACACAGGGCTCCACCAACCAATACATAACAATGGTTGATCAATACAATTTCACATTCTATTTTTTATTTATGTGGATTTTGGAATGCTTGTATGAGAGAAGTTATTATAAGGTTTAAGAACCCCAATAACACTCACCCAAATTACGAAACCAATCCCACTGGGTATCTCTTTCATATCAGTTTCAACCATTAATATGCCCTCACTTATTATTAATTAATATGGCTTGCTAATCATTAACATAATAATTATCCTTATTATTATTTTTTTTAAATTATTTTATTTTTATAAAACAATTATTATAATAATAGTAAAAACTCAATAATATTTCCACACAAGCCAACTTAAACTAGCAAGCCATATTAATATTAATAATATGGTTTATATACGCGGATCTGTGTATATCAACCACATTTAAATATCTAGCTATGGTTTATATATGTCGGTCGAGGTATATAAACCATATTATTAATATTAATATGGCTTGCTAGTTGTAACATAGACACCACTATTTTACTCAACATGAGGTTACTAATTTTCCTCCTTCTACATTGTAGTTTTTACCACAACCATTCATTTCTATGGATAAAAAGCCATACTTCAACATGCTATTAACCTTGCACATCTCCTGTTCTTCTATGCATTAAATCCATTTTTTATTTCTTTGAACCTTTAATCTAGTTTAGAACTATCACGTCCAATTATATGAATGTGAAAAAAATTCTAGGAATAGTTTGTGCAGTCTAACTAAAAAGCAATGCAAAATTTAGTACTACCGACATGTATGTGTTTATGCCTCTTTGTCCATCCACAGGGGAAACAAATGGTCTGTTTATTTATAGAGATGCACCAATCCTTTCTTAAAATTTTGTATGGCATGTTTCCAAGACAAAAGATAAGAAGTATTAATCTAATTCAAGAAGATAAATTGGCTCCTTGTCATAGACTATGAAATTATGAAAATATTTGAAACTAAAAAAGAACTGCTTAAGCCACTCATAAAACATGCAACATAATTCCATATCAAATTTTACACACAGTTTACAATACATATAAACTTAACATAATTTTATATTGAAGTTCAGAATGCATATACTCAAAGAACATGTAAAATATCAAATTTTCATTTGCACATTTCATTGAAATATCGGATATTCATAAAATCACCCTTCCATTATGATTTAAATTAAATCCATATTATCTAAATTAACCCATATTATCTAAATTTCAATTCAACATCAATATTAATGAAGAATCCATTTTTTTCTGTCACCATTTCCTATCAATCAAATACATATATATGTTTGTTACATTGACAACATTAAATGATATCAACTTGGTTCATATTTTTTCCAATACTCTGAAAAATAAATATCTCAATCATTATATATAGATTAAAAGAAAACAAATATTTCAATCATTATATATAGATTAAAAGAATGGGAAAAAATAAAAACTGCAAAACCTCAAATTACAAATTAGTACTATTATTTTTTTTACAACTCAAGAAACCCAGCCACCTGTTAAGATTTAATATGCTAAGACATAAAATAGCAGCATTACATTCCATTTCACAATAATAGCATATACAGGATCACTGAAGAAACAACAAGCACAGCATAAACACAAGAGACATAGATTTATCCTGGGAAACCCTCATGGGGTAGAAAACCCAGCAAAGCTTCCTCAATATAGATGACCAGCAATATACAAAGATGAAACCCTGATACATGATCTCCTCCTCCACAATAGCAGACCTCTCCTCCACAAGTGCGCTATCCTCAAGTGAGTGAGTGTGTGTGTCAAATGAGGAACATACCTCCTCTATTTATACACTACTCTGACTTTTCTTTTACACAAGACATGTAGGCTCGTATTTAACCAATGGGTTAAATACCCCACTACAACTGACTGGGCCGACCCCTCTAGGGTGGTCTAATAACCCTTTGACCCACACAACACATACAGGGCCGACCCCCACTAGGGAAGTCTAATAACCCAAGTTACTACATTTCGACGGAGGAATAAACATCTCCGGATATACAATAAGATTTTCACGGAGGAATGAAACATCTCCGGAATAATAAAGTACAAATATAATATTCTTTGAAGTTACAATATCTCAACACTCCCCCTTAACGAGAAGGATATTATAACATCATCTGCGTGAGCAAGGATTCATCAACATCATACATGATACATCTATAAATCATTGGAAGCTTTCTCAACATCATCAGGAACTCAAGCAGTTACTGGAACATCTTCAATACTGGAATATCGACATCTTCAGTATTGAGGCTTTATCTTCTGTAGCACTTGAACAGCTACAACAATATCATCATCTTGATCGTCACGATTATCATCATCACAAGATCATCAGTATCGTCATCACACGATCATCAGCATCGTCATCACACGATCATCAGCATCGTCATCTCACGATCATCAGCATCGTCATCACACGATCATCAACATCGTCATCTCACGATCATCAGCATTGTCATCTCACGATCATCAGCATCATCATCACACGATCATCAGCATCGTCATAACATGATCATCAGCATCGTCATCTCACGATCATCAGCATCGTCATCACACGATCATCAACATCTTCATCAATATAGGTATCCATAACAATACAAGTATCCACATCATTAGTACAAGTATTCATGCTAATACAAGTATACATATCATCAATACAAGTATCCATACTGATACAAGTAATCACATCATCAATACAAGTATCCTACCGATACAAGTAACCACATCATCAATACAAGTATCCTACCGATACAAGTAACCACATCATCAATACAAGTATCCTACCGATACAAGTAACCATATCATCAATATAAGTATCCTACCGATACAAGTAACCACATCAAAATAAAAAATTACTTTCTCGGAGACCATTCGTCTACGGATCAATTCAGGGACCAAAGTCCGGGGATGATACAATCCCCACTTCTCGGAGACCACACGTCTACGGATCAATTCAGGGACCGAAGTCCGGGGATGATACAATCCCCACTTCTCGGAGACCACACGTCTACGGATCAATTCAGGGACCGAAGTCCGGGGATGATACAATCCCCACTTCTCGGAGACCACACGTTTACGGATCAATTCAGGGACCGAAGTCCGGGGATGATACAATCCCCACTTATCGGAGACCACACGTCTACGGATCAATTCAGGGACCAAAGTCCGGGGATGATACAATCCCCACTTCTCGGAGACCACACATCTACGGATCAATTCAGGGACCGAAGTCCGGGGATGATACAATCCCCACTTCTCGGAGACCACATGTCTACAGATCAATTCAGGGACCGAAGTCCAGGGATGATACAATCCCCACTTCTCGGAGACCACACGTCTACGGATCAATTCAGGGACCGAAGTCCGGGGATGATACAATCCCCACTTCTCAGAGACCATACGTCTACGACTCTCTTTAGGACTGAAAGTCCGGGGATGATCCAATCCCCTCAACTGTCCACTAAGGACTTCATTCTCGGAGACCTCATGTCTACGGCTCTCTTTAGGACTGAGAGTCCAGGGATGATCCAATCCCCTCAACTATCCACTAAGGATTTCATTCTCGGAGACCTCACGTCTACGGCTCTCTTTAGGACTGAGAGTCCAGGGATGATCCAATCCCCTCAACTGTCCACTAAGGACTTCATTCTCAGAGACCTCACGTCTATGGCTCTCTTTAGGACTGAAAGTCTAGGGATGATCCAATCCCCTCAACTGTCCACTAAGGACTTCATTCTCGGAGACCTCACGTCTACGGCTCTCTTTAGGACTGAAAGTCCAGGGATGATCCAATCCCCTCAACTGTCCACTAAGGACTTCATTCTCGGAGACCTCACGTCTACGGCTCTCTTTAGGACTGAAAGTCCAGGGATGATCCAATCCCCTCAACTATCCACTAAGGACTTCATTTTTGAAGACATACGTCTACGGCTCTCTTGAGGATGATGCAATCCTATCATGTCCACCTTAGACCCTGTCTAAGGACCATCCACCAACCTCTCTGTCGGCATCACAAATATAGGTATTCACATCATCGACCTCACTGTCGATGCAGGCAATCTCATCATAAGTGATCACATCACTCCCCCTTTCGAGGAGGGTCCTTCTATATTAAGTTTGTCTCAGAAAACTTTACTTCAGGTAGAGGTTTGGTTAGTACATCAGATCGGTAGAGGTTTGGTTAGTACATCGGATCGGTATAGGTTTGGCTAGTACATTGGTAACTTGTTACAAATTCGAACCTTAATTCCTATCTGCTCCATATCTCGTATATAGAAATGCCAGATCTCTATGTGCTTTTGACTTATCATGGAACACTGGATTCTTTGCCATTTTAGTACCAACTCTGTTTGTCACATAGGATCACAGTTGGGTCCATCTCTAAGTCAAATAATTCTGAAGCCATGCCATTTCACAATTAGCAGAGCAAGCAGCCATATATTCCGCTTGTGCTAGACTGCTTCCTGCTAAACCACAAGATCATGGCTGATCCCAGACAATAACATCTTCTCAATGTGCTCTTCCTGTCTGATAGACTTTCTTCTCAATCAATATCTGTGTAGCCATCTGAATTCAAGATATCCATAGATCAAAGTCTATTGTATCCTTTAGGTACCTTATCTCATGATTTTACAACTAACAGGTGAACACTTATAGTTTCCACTAGATATTGACTCAAGGTGTTCACAGCAAAGCATATATCTGACTTAGTATTCGTTAGGCACATCAATGACTCAATAATTTGTCTGTACAGAGTTCTATCCACTAACTCTAATGAGTCATCTGCTAACAACTTCAAGAGTGGCCATCCCAACACATCAAGTCCTTTTAATATTTCTCAGCATACTTTCCTTGGTTGAGAAAGATTCCTTCTGAGCCTTGCCATACTTCCAGACCTAGGAAGTAATGCATCAATCTGAGATCTTTCATTTTCATTTCTGCAGCCATCTTCTTCTTTCTTTTCGTGATCTGTTTCTCATTCTTTGTCAGAAAGAGATCATCATCATACAATAATGGTATGATATGTTCATCATCCACAACCTTAAGGTAAAGGTTAGGAACAACTTTACTTTTGGTAAAGTCCAAGCTTATCAAGAGATTGTCAATTCTCTCTTTGTGACTGAACATCATTCACACTCTGCATTGAATGATATTCTGCATATCTATCTGTGCCATCTCTCGTTAGATGAGCCTCAATATCATTTGAACTCTGTGGTGAGTTCCTTCTTTCATCCATGTCATCTGTGTATAGAAACCATATTCAACCTTGTAGAAAAGGTTGAGATCCACATGACCCATGGTGATCATTAAGCTCATTAATTGATTATCGATCCTAGGTACCCATATAGAACCTGATTCACACTTCTTCTTTAATTACACCATACTTGGATCAAACATCTTGTCATGATTCTCTTCCCCTTTCTAAGAGAATCTTCTAGCCATGAGCCTTCTATATTTTGTTTGATTTGTAAATCTTTTGTTGAGCATCCATCACTTGTTCAGTGTTCATCATTCATCGTGATCTTTCCTACAAATCAAAATTAAGTACATGATTAGTAATACTTCATAATCATGAAATCATATTGTCATGATTATCTATTATGCATACAGATATCATTACATAGTTATGCAACTCTTTTGACCAATACTTTGGAACAACACTTTTCCATATTCTGTATGCATATAGTGTCTATCTAGATGCCTTCCATCTCTACCAGAACATACTATCGAGAGTGTGCACAGCTCTCAGCATGTCAGCAAAGAGGTTTCATTCTAGACAAGCAACAATGGAATGTTTGTCCAACTTACCAATCATATGCATATTAGTAGTATACTGTTCAATGCTCTATGAATGTTTACACTTAGCATCATATATTCTAGGAATACAAATATGCATACAAGCAATATCATTTACTATTTCAAATAACAACTCAAATACTTATCTTTTATGTTTGTGTGGTTGCCTCCCGCTTGATCTTCTGTATGTCTCTTGAACTTCTATTCATTCTGTACCACTGTGCATGCTCAAGTGTCGTCCTCATGATCTCATACACAAACATACATTCATTAGTATAATCTCAATGTTATCAAAACATTATAGTTCTAAATAATCTTGAAAATGTATAATCATGATTATAGATAATATTCAAGGTTTCAGGGAAGTCTTCCTTTACTCATGCATATTCTTGTTTGATCTAGTTAGTTAAATAATCAACCAAGATAAGAGACATGATATGCATAAACCCTTGATTACTAACTTTATGAATATGCATAACCAATCATACCAAGTATACTTATATAAGGGATCCTAACACAAGGTAAGATTATAACATGACATGGGAAAACATACCTGGATTAGTATACCTGCTTAGTTATGTGCAACATACCTAAACAATCTCTTCATTGATTTAGAGATCCTGAGCTAGAACCTGCATGTCTCATAGGTTAAGCATAATATAACAAAGTCATACATACCTCGTAAGTAGAACAAAGATTATGGATGAGTCTTTGTCTTCATGTGGTCATGGTCATGGAACTTGATTTGTCTTTTGTGATGTACTTGTATCTTGTTAGCATACAACATAAACCTCACACAACACCATAATGCATTAGTACAATCATATAGCCCTAATCAATGAATGTCTTTGATCATTCACATGCCTTCATACTGCTACTAGAGTGATAAGACAATTCTAACATTGATCAAGATTGTACTAATAAATAATATGAAGACAAACACATTATGAACTTAATCAAGAATCAGATTTCAAGACATACCTGAACCTTCTTAAGTCATACCTGTCGAGACTTCTTGTAGTCTAATTATGTAAGGACTTAGCCTCAACTCCCCCTGAAACTTGATCTAGAGCTTGATTACGGTTTGCTAGAGAAACCCTAAAAATTCAATCTTTGACTTTCACACTTCCGAATGGATGGAAGAGTGTGTCTTGCTGAGCTGATCAACCTAGCATTCTTCAATTTTGAAATCTCCAAAATTTGACCCCTCAAAATTGCCTTCGAAACTTCTGAATCTTCTGGACAGGAACCCGAACTAGGGTTTGATGAAGCCCACCCTTCTGTCCAATCAAAAGGTTCGATCCAAGGCTCTAAAATCGTATTTTTCTGAGGAGCTTCCAGCCATGGTTACAGACTTCAAAAATTCCAACTTTTGCTAAAGCCCTAATTTTCCATCTTTCTGATCAAAATCCCGAACTAGGGTTTGATCAAGCCCGATCTTCTACCCAACCAAAAAATTTGATCTTGGTCTCTAAATTTTGATTTTCTTGAGTAGCATTCAGCCGTGGACTCCGATTCAAGAATTCTAACTTTCTCCGAAACCCTAAATTCCGGAAGCCATGAATAAAGGTGCTCCAAAAATAATTCTGTTTTGACAGAAATATGTACCTGATTGTTTCTGCTATAACTCCGAAATTTTTTTGCTCCATAGGGTCTGAAAACTTTTTCTGCAGTAGCCTGACCTGTCATATTTCCATCCTAACAGGTCTGACCTCAATTGGATTTTCTGAGAGAGAGTTATGCCAAATGTCGCAACGTGACCTGTTTTGGGATAATACAGGAGAGCGAACTTGTACGGCGTGCCACGTGTCATTGTTTGTACTTCGGCTTCTGAAATTTTTTTTTGAGATATCTCGCCCTATTATATTTCCATCCTGACAGGTCTGACCTAAATTGGACTCTCTGAGAGAGAGTTATTCCAAGTGTCGTAACATGACCTGTTTATGGGATAAAACAGGAGAGCGAACTTGTACGGCATTCCACATGTCACTGGTTCAGCTTTGGCCTCTGAAAACATTTCCTGAGATAGTACAGTCTGTGTACTACCTGTCACTTTTTAGGAAATTTCATTTGGAGCTTCCTAGCCCAAGTTATGACCTTTTTTCCTAGGTCACCTGATTTTGACTGAGATCTGGAAGAGGCAGAAACCCTAACTTGTACTGATCATAACTTACAAAGTACAACGAATCTGAGGGTTCCCTTTGGACACAAGGTACCTGGGGATGTTATCTTCGACCTGTAAATTTTTCAGATCCTGAAACTTCGCCAAAATGTATTTATAGCGAAAGTTCCACGATGACTGGTTTTTGCTATATAAAACCCTAACCTTCAAATTGTCGTAAGTAAAGCAAGTGTCGTAAGTGCCATACCTTGTCTTCCTTCAGGTTAGCTCTGATACCATGTTAAGATTTAATATGCTAAGACATAAAATAGCAGCATTACATTCCATTTCAAAATAATAGTATATACAGGATCACTGAAGAAACAACAAGCACAGCATAAACATAAGAGATAGAGATTTATCCTGGGAAACCCTCATGGGGTAGAAAACCCAGCAAAGCTTCCTCAATATAGATGACCAGCAATATACAAAGATGAAACCCCGAGACATGATCTCCTCCTCCATAATATCAGACCTCTCCTCCACAAGTGCGTTATCCTCAAGTGAGTGAGTGTGTGTGTCAAATGAGGAACATACCTCCTCTATTTATACACTACTCTGACTTTTCTTTTACACAAGGCATGTAGGCTCGTATTTAACCAATGGGTTAAATACCCCACTACAACTGACTGGGCCGACCCCTGTAGGGTGGTCTAATAACCCTTTGACCCACATAACACATACAGTGCCGACCCCCACTAGGGAAGTCTAATAACCCAAGTTACTACATTTCGACGGAGGAATAAACATCTCCGGATATACAATAAGATTTTCACGGAGGAATGAAACATCTCCGGAATAATAAAGTACAAATATAATATTCTTTGAAGTTACAATATCTCAACACCACCTAGCATCTCTGACAACCCTTAACAAAAAAGAAATTCAGAAAGGGTAAAAAAAGAATACAATAGACATAATTACCTGGAAACTAATCCATTATTATGACATTGAAAAAAAAACCATTAAGAGAATAGAAAAAGAAATAGAATTTAGCCCTATAAATTAATCCATTATTATGACATTGAAAAATAAAACCATTACGAGCATAAAAAAAATAAATAGAAGTTAGCTCTGAGGGGTAGCTAAGTTGGTTGCATCTTCCAGGACCAAGATAGCACAAGGTCGAGGTCGGGTTTCAATTCTCTGGGTCTTTCGAGGTTAGGGATCGAAATAATTACCACAAGGGTGTGGCCCCTTGGGGTGGGGCCCCTTGGCTTGGATTCATATCCCCAAAAGGGTGTGGCCCCTTTCGGTGGGCCCCCTTGATATGGATTCATATCCCCTTTAGGACTGTGAACCACATTGAAAAAAAAATAGAAATCCAAAATAAGTCTAAAATATAAAATATGTTAGTTTAAATAGGTTGATGGATTTCATTCGGGGATTGGCGGTCGGGGATGGAGCTCTGCAACCTAGGGTTTTGAGCCGATCCGAGTTGATCTCGACGGCCAGGGCCCTTTCCCTGGTCGCTAGACTCCTTCTGCTAGCTCACACGACGGCGAGGGAAGCATCCTGCAATGGCGGCGACAGCGGAGCGAGCGGCTTACAACAGCGGCAACCAATAGGCTCTCCACAACGGCGATGGCTTCTGCAACATCGACGCTGTTCCAGTGGCTCCCTCGTCATCGGGACTTGGCTCAGCTTCTGCGGAGCCGTTTCTTGGAGGCCGGTGGGTCGAGACGATTTGGTTTTAGAATCGACCTAGCTTCCACCACGAGCTGGTCGTCCAGACCCTGATCGCTTCCTGACGACGGGCACTTATGTGGCGGCGACGGCTGCTATCAGGCCGATTTCTTGTTGGCTATCAAGGGTTTGAGCGTTTCTTGGCGGCCATGGATTCTTCCATGGAGGCCTCTTCTCTTTCCTGCGTTTTGCTTTCAGGCATTGATGAAGCGTGATGGATATTTCTGAGTATGTAGAGAGGGCGGTGCCTTTGCACGGCGACCCATTGGGTCTGAGCACGATCCAGTGGCGGCAGCGGCGGTTTTAGGCCAGATCTGAAACCGGTGGCCCCAATTTCACCACTGTTCATGATATATCTGTTCTTCTTCTTGTGGCAACATTCTCTGGGTTTCTCTTTTTTTTGGTTCAGCTCATGATAAGTTGTTTTTCTGCTTATATGGGATAGAAATATGTGAAAATGTAGGGATCCTTGTTGATTCTACTACATGTGCAGTATGTAATTTTAATCATCTTTTTGAAATAAAATTACGGACTTTTCCCCAAAAAAAAAAAAAAAAAAAAGTTGATGGATTTCATTCAAAACACTTTATTAAGCAAATGGTCTGTAAATTGTAACATCTTTGCTAATAGAAACATGATCTTTTCATTGAATTGAATTAAAAATAGGTTAGAGACCACAACAAAATTCCATGACCATTTCCTATCAATCAAATACAAATATATGTTTGTTACATTAACAACATTAAATGATATCAACGTGGTTCATTGCACTGAGTGAAACGAGGTGCTCTACAACCCAGTATGGGAGAGATCCTCTAATGTGATATAACGTTATAACGTTAGTAACAAAATAATTAAAAAAATTCATGTCGGTTCATAAAATAAAAAATAATGGAAAATATTTATAAAAAAAATCCATGTTGGTTCATAAAATAAAATATTATGAAAAGTTATTAAAAAATAGATGTTCGTTTATAAAATAAAAACTTAAAACTTAAACCCATATCTATCAATCAAGAAAGATCAAATTTCTTGATTTTAAATTTAAAAAAAGAAATACACCTCAACAAATTGGATCCCTCTCGGTGCTTGATAGATACGAGTTTAAGATGGATCAATGCTGGTATTTTTTCTAACCCTCTCAAAAATAAATATATCAATCATTATATATAAATTAAAATAATGGGAAAAAATAAAAACGGCAAAACCTCAAATTACAAATTACTACTATTATTTTTTTTACAACTCAAGAAACCCAGCCACCTAGCATCCTTGACAACCCTAAAGGGACTATTATATTTCAAAATAACAAAATTCCAGGCATAAAATGAGCATCGGTAACCATCAGGGACTAATATACATTGCAAAAGAATCACTTGATGGCATAAAAAAACACAATCAAATACTACTCATGTATTCAACAAAAAAAAATCCATGGTCACCATAAAATAATAGAAATCGACACCACTATTACAAATATTAAAATTGAATTCAAAGCCAAAATTTCCCTTGGTACTCACTACAACAACCCATGTGAAAGCGCTAACTCTGAATACTTAGAAGAGAGATGAGACTCTCTGTAATTTCAAATGTTTGTAACATCGAGGCCACAAGAGATATGGGCATTCATTCTAGAAACAGAGGAACAACATGGGCATTTATCATATGATTCTTTGTTAGCAATTAATTCAAAGTCGAGGGCAGCTCAGAGCAAAAGATTATGACAGAACTTGCCACAAAGGGAATGAGCATAGCTTTGTTCTATCTAAGCAACACTAGAAAATTAATGTTCGCACCAGATGAAAGTATATTTTCTCTAAATATATTTTCAAAAATTGAAGCCTACATGCCAGTATAGACCATGAGTCTGATCTGAATGCTTATGTTGTCTATGCAGGCCATAATCTGGGCACAATGGAAGCCATTGCAGTGATGTCTTACAATAAACACAACCTTTGAACAACAATGGAAAAATCCCTAAGACAAGACACCAGCAAGGGGAAAAGAAAAAAACAATTGCAAATTGCAAAGAAACCAGCAAGGCTTTTTTAAACCAAGAGAAATTCTATCCAAATGACATACCCGAGCACCCAGCACGTTGACAACACTGAAGAATCAGTGTCCAAACTCTCTCAACAATCCAACACAATAGAAATGAACGAGAAAACCATAGCTTAGGTGTTTCCACGTATAATCAGGAAAATGATAATGCCATTCGGACTAGAAACAATAAGAAAATCCAAAAATACAAAGGAGAGATCCCACCAATCCAAAAATACAAAGGAGAGATCCCACCACTAGAAGCCACTAGAATAAATCCACAGGAGACCACCACAAAACATTGACACCATCCCAAAAAACAAATCCGACGCTCCCTACCATGCCAATTGAAGAACACACCAAGATACTAAGAGGGGGTGAATCAGAACTTTTGTATATTTACTAGTATTTCACTTCCAATTATTCAATTCTTCAAACAGTAAGAGAATAGACATCAATTCTTCAAGAGAGTATACTGAATGTATATCTGAAACACAATATAAAGTATTTATAAAAAAATATGTTTACATCAATTGTGGAGACTTAAATCTCCAATGGTTACTAGTTAGGACTAGCGAGAGACTCCTTTGTTTCCTTATCTCCTACTGGAGGGATGCTCTGTTAGGGTTAACCTTGACTCAAGAATGAGTCAAATGGTTTAGGTCTAAGCACATGGTTTTGGGCTAATGGTATTTGGTAGCCCATGGTTTTGGGCCCAAGTTATTGCATGTAATGAAGCCTGTAAACGACTTTTCATACTCCATTGTAATGTGGCATGGAGGTGAGTGGGTGAGCTCACTTGGTTCGGTTGGTTGGTTTTGGCCAAAGTAATGAATATCTTCATTGTTTTTTTTTCCCCTCATGGGGTTTTCCAGGGTATATTGTTGTCTCCTAAATTGTTTCTATGGTTATGATTATGGTTGTTCTCTCATTATTAAGTATGCTCATTTAAATCCTAATAACTAGTATCAGAGCATGTGGTTGGTGATTCTTAAGGCCATATTTTTTGTACCTGAGTTTTAATTAATATGTTGTAGGGTGCACGATTGGTGGTACCTGACACCCCAACATTTTTTGGTTCCTAGTTAGAATGTGATTTCCATGGCTTCTTAGAAGCACACAAAAAAATCATGGTATCCCTCTTATGTGCAAAGAAGGGATGTGACATCAAATTGTGGAATGAACCACTGGGACAGGTATGAGGGTGGCAAGTGTACTTGTAGCCTAGCTTGATGTGGAATCAGAGACGTTGAGTCTTCTATTTTGGGATGAATGTGAGATAGTTTAATCTCATTTTTGGGACCAAGATTGATGAACCATGTAGTTGAAGAGAATTCCTAGAGAAATAGCAGTTACAACGACCGAGGACCTAAGTAATCTGGTAGATGGATTATTTTTATATGTAAGTCAATGAAAATTTTGTGTGAAGTTACCAAAGGAGGCATGGAAGATGAAGAGCATGGAAAAGTGAGATGATATAACAATGAATGGTGATGGTAAATTCACCATGAGACACATGAACCAAGAATAATTATTATTATTATAATGGAGTTGAAAATTGTATTGCATGTAAATGGGAATATGACTCTAAGACCTAGTTAGGCATGCAAACCCATGGTAACTCACTGGTGATGTCTAGGTAGACATAGGTGATAGGGGGACATTCCTGGTAACTCATTGGTAAATTCATGTATACTTAGGTGATAAGGGGGCGCATGTGAAGATTCCCCAGTTAAAAATTTGAGGGGAGTTGGTGATTTAATCTAAGTCAAGTTTAAAGGGGGGATTGTTAGGGTTAACCTTGACTCAGGAATGAGTCAAATGATTTAGGTCTTAGCACCTAGTTTTGGACCCATGGTATTGGCCCAAGTTATTGCATGTGATGAAGCCTATAAACAACTCAATGTCATACTCCATTGTAATGTGGCCTGGAGGTGATTGGGTGAGCTCACTTGGCTCGGTTGGTTGGTTTTGGCCAAGGTAATGAAGATATTCATTGGATGGTTTTTCTCATCGTGGGGTTTTCCAGGGTATATTATTGTCTCTTAAATTATTGTTATGGTTATGATTATGGTTTTTCTCTCATTATTGTGTATGCTCATTTAAATCCTAACACTTGCTTCACTAGCTTCAACTTGATGGGGGTCATGAACCCCTTGTCTTAGTTATCTCCAACTAAGAGGAAGTGTCCACCTACCACTATATGGAGGGTATGACCCCCTAACACTTCCTCTGCTATGACAGGACAAAGGCTACAACCCCCTTTCTCTTCTGTGGCAGGCTGGAAACTTCAACCCTATTTGCACACTTCCTTCAAATCACTTTGAGCCATGCACTATGCACACTACTCTTCTTTTTATACTCTTATATATTCTCTCAATCTTACTATATACTCCATGATGCGTGCTTTCTATTGCATAATCTAAAATGCAAACTCTCCACAATTTTCCCTAAACTACACACTCAATGTTGTTTGCTTTATTCAAAATGCTAACTCAGTTCGCACCTTCTACATCATACTTTATACCGCAACTTTGAGTTTCGATCTTCTCCAAATTATGTCGTTCTTCTAAGATGAGACTTAAATTTGTACTCTGTCCTTCCAACGAACTCTGAACCCTTCATCTTTGTTCTTTCGACTTGTGCACCTTTTGCCTTACTTATTCTAAATTGGAAACCCCTCACCTTCCTTCTTCCTAACTACCCACCTTGTGCCTTCCTTCTTCTTAACTATGAACCCCTCACCTTCCTTCTTCTGAACTACACACCTTGCTCCTTCCTTCTTCTGAACTGTGAACCCTACAACTTACATGTTTTACACACACATGCACACACTCACAATGATCATCATGTTCTTATTTATAAAGAGCTAAACTCCCCTTCCTTTATGAGTAAGAGGGTTGGCCAAGATGCTCAACTTGATTTACGGTTTTTCTTAATTCTACATGTCTTAAAATTTGTATTAACTTAAATTTCATTGTTGTGTGGTTTATAGACCATTTAGGGACCCACCTTTTGGGTTACAAGACCTAGACACAACATCCACTCTACAACACATGCTCTCTTTTCGGTTGCGGGACCCCGACACGACACCTACACCATTGCGCACTTTTCTTCATGCTTTCTTCAACATTCCATTCTATATAATTCTTCAAACTAGCTTCTAATTACATCAAGTCTATATGTTTTACTCCCATTTGTCATCAATGACAACACTAGGTCCAACAAACTCCCCCTTTGGAATTAATGTCAACACCAAGTAAAAACAATCCCCTCCTAAGAATTAACTCCTCTGCTCAGCTCCCCCTGATTTGCATCCTGCAAATCCACTGATTCTTTGCTCCCTAGTGCTAGCACCCCGAAAAAATTTGTGATTTTCTTCTAGGGACATTAATTGTTTTCGGATAGCATTGGCAGTGCAAAATTAGAACGTTTTTCTCATGACGGGGGTTTCAAAGCTTCGCCGAGAAGGAACATTTGTCCTCAGTTGCAGACACCATGGTCGCAAAAGAAAAATGGTTCTAGGTGTTTGTGAACTAAGTCTATTTGAGGGACCTAGAGGATTCTTTAAACCTATGATAAATGAGGAAAGGCTTTTTATAAATGGGGGTTTAAGCTCAAGCCTAAATTTTTGGCCAAAGTTAATTTTTGTGGAGATTTTAATAAAGTCAAAAAGGTTATTATGGAAAAAGGGGGCTTTGATTTTTGTAGTCTAGCCTACCTCCTAACTTTATGAGCAGATTTTAATAAAGTCAAAAATAACTTTATGAGCAGATTTTAATAAAGTCAAAAAGGTTATTATGGAAAAAGGGAGCTTTGATTTTTGTAGTCTACCCTACCTCTTAACTTTATGAGCAAAGGCTTTCATAATATAGCTTAAGTATCGCACATTGATAAATTTTTGTCAAAGTTGCTTAAGTATCGCACATTGATAAATTTTTGTCAAAGTTGGAGGTTTTATATGATGCCATAAATATGAGGGTTTTTAATTGTTTATAAAGAAGGAGTTATGTTTTATATGCCAAATGGAGCAAAAGGTATCACTAGCGCCCAGCACCAAGGGCTCTCACCGTGGGATCAAGCGCCGATCTAAGAAGGCCCCACATATCCTCCATCGTCCAAGCTCCAACGCTTAGCACCTCCCACCTTCTCGGTACTTCATATACAATGTGAGATGAGAGATAAATACCCCAGAACTAAAGTGGAAAATGTTCCAGCCAGCGACAAGTCGACATTAGACAACATCCAGAGTGGCACGATTGGGTCCTTGAACGAGTGATGTGGCTCTATGAATATCATAGGTGCAGCAATCTACGGTTCATGTCTTTATCTCGTCGCCGAAGTGCTCTGTGGATAAGAAGGGGGTAGGCTGCGATGTGAATATTTTTAGCCAATGTGTCACTCTAAGAGCTCCTAGCATACGCATGAAATGGTATTGGAAACTGCTTTGAGCCCATGCGATAATACCTCTTAAACAAAGGCTGTTTCCGGGGTATCAAAGAAAAGCAGTTCTATATTTTCACGTCTAGTTTCTTTCCATTTGACCGGGGTGTCAAAAGTTCCCAAACCCTAATGCGGTTTTATCCATCTGCAAACTTTGTAGGAGCCGAGATGCTCTCCGAAGGGCCGTTTCCTTGGACGCATAGGAGAGTACTCTCTCATCTTCTAAGGTTGGATGCAAGGGTTGGGCCATTGGGAAAGAATAAAAATGTAGTGCGCTTGTGACGGTATTTGGCCTGAGAAATTCATCATCATCGTTGACGTTCTCCGAGGCCGGTTTCGGAAGCTAACTTGTATGAATTGGAGATCTGGCTGTGGTATGAATTGGAGATCTGGCTGTGGTCGTGGAAACATTTGCAGGTAGCCGCCGTTGGGTCGTTCTGCAGTGAGAGAGAGAGGTCTTGATAAAGAGATCGTCGTTCTGTCTTTGTTTAAGCAAATGAGAAGAAGGATAGCACTGGCGCTCAGCTATACCTGGAGTTTATCCCAGAGCTCGTGAGAGGTCGTGGCATACATAGGGATCAACGAAAGTGCAGTTGAGGTTTTGGACTCAACATAAAATGACTTCGACCGCACCGACGACCCATTGGTGTCGTTCCTCCAAGATATGGCTGCTACTGGCATTTTTTTGTTATTCGCTAGGGTTGTGGGAAAAGAGAAAACAAAGCCTTCAGGCAAACGAATGTATTGGACCATTATGAAATCGCCATGCTCAGTATATCGTGGATGCTTGGCAAGATTCTGGCGCCAATGCTCCTAAAAGATGTTGACAGCACTCTGCGTGCCATATTCCTCCTACCATGTGGGCGCCTCATTTCCTTCATACACATGCCCAGTGGCGCCATTCTATGAAAGAGTGGGACAGACCTAAAATACGGGCTAAAACCTGTATCCAAAGCAGGGTATCATAAGCCATTTCAGTATGACGTATTTCAGTGTTTTGATATGAGAATGCATTGGTCTCCCGAAAAGAGATTTGGCTGTTTCAACTCTTCGCCGGATGATAGATACATGAAAATATTTAAAAGAACTCATGCCGAGGCTGCAATTAGGGCAACTTAGATGCTGATTCTCTTTTCAATATAGCTCTCATGGATTTTTTGAGACCAAAACCTTAATTGTCCACAATTTTTGTCACCAATTTTACGGCTTCTGCAATTTATTTTTAACCAATATGCTGGATATGATTAACGCTTTTGCTCAGGTTAAAGAGCCTAGTTAAGCCGAAGACGAAGAAGTAGGGTTTTCCATAAGCTCTTCTTCAGCAACTTTTGCAGGCCATATGGCACCTTGGTACTCATATGCATGTAGCAGCTCATTTTCATTGTTATCCCTGTGATAGTGTCCGTTTCTCCAAAACCTGAATGTCAACCATTTAGTATGAAGCAAAGAGAGGATCCCATGAAAGAAGCTACTGCAGCTACCATTGTTTCCAATACTATTGGAACCCCTTGGAGATTTTCTGGTGTAAATATTAAGGAGTCGAAAGGGGGCAGAAATGAAGAATTCGAAAGTTAGAGGAGCAGCCACCTTGAGGGCATCTACAATATCTTATGTATTTTATTTGTAATAAATTTGTCATTTAGGGAAAATTGCTTCTAGATGTAAAGAGTAGCTAGGCCTAATTTCTGTTTTGTAAAAAGATAGGTGGTAGATTTTCATTTGATGATGTGTCACCAAACATTGTAACCATTTTCTGTTAGGAATTAGGTCGAGTAGGAGGCTCTAGGCAGCTATATAATCTTTGTAATAGAAGAATTAGATTTTATTGTTAATATATCAGCAGTGTTTGAGGCTGGGTTATTTGCAAAGATTTCTTGTGTCATTTGTCTTGGAGTCTGTCTTTCCTTTCCCATGTTAAATATGTTTATCTTTCTTTGTAATTCATTCTGTTAAATTTCTCTCATGCTTGGATAAGTGTAGCATTGGAATGGGATTCATAGAAATAATGCCCTACTCCTTTCATTTCAAGCATTTCACCATTAATTTATGCTAAAGTTGGCATAGGATTCATCCTTGTTAGATGCCCTATGCTGATGGACTGTTAATTCCTCTTCTGTTTCACTCCTTAAAGCTCTTGACTGTGCATGGGTGGCTACCTTGCCTCTGTTTAGATATCTTATGCAGCTGCACTGTTATGTGTTTTATGATTCATCTTTTGACTCCATTGCCCAATAGTTCTCCTCCTGATTCTCTTACCAAGGTTTTAAATAATTTGTTCCAGCAGAAATCTCATCTTTTGCACATGTTTTTCATTGAATATCTTAAATGTTGAATGTTGGTCTGTTTCTTCATTGTTGACAATCTTGATGATTTCTAGCTTTCCGAAAGTTAAATACAGAGCCCTCTCTGCTTGTGTTAGGTAAAAAGCATAAGCCAAAGACTGGTTGGTGGTTACTCAAAATTTCCCTTTCCGCAACCTAGGGGGTCAATTTTGGTGTTAACAAATTGGCGTCGTTGCCGAGGAAGAGATTGTTTCACAATCCCTGGGAGAACGACAAAGTTTAGATCTGAATGCTGATGGTGAACAGCAGTTAGACACCAAGAAGGTTGCATTATTCACCTGGTGACTCCACTCATAAGATTTCCAGTGTGAAGGTGACTCCACTGGGAGGATCAGTGACTCCATATCATAATTTGAGATGTTGAAGGTCTCATGGCGACTCCACATTCAAGAAACCTAGTAGCCCATTATTTCATAGGCTAGTCTCCTCAATCTTCAAATCAAAATTTGCAGCTTCAGTGTTTCAAGATGACTTCATTATCAAGAAGGTATGCTCCTTTAAGCAAGTCTCATATTCCTGGTTTTCCGAATCAAATCCCTAAAGTAGATTGGCAAACCTACTTACCTAAATTCAGAGATGAAGATCAAGGCAATGTTGCTTTGCATTTAATCAAATTTCATATACATCTACAAAAGCTGAATATTAGGTTTCATGAGGAGTATCTTATGAAAATATTCATGGCTTCTTTAGAGGGCAAAGCAAGGGATTGGTATGAAGGTTTGAAACCTGGCAGCTTGTTTTCTTTAAAAGATTTTCACACAACATTTTATGAGCATTATAAAGGGTATTTTCTATCTTTGTCTTTAGTGGAAGATTGCTATGGTCAGTTTGAGGATTTCATACAATACTTTGAAAGTATTAATGAAGATCTGAAAAGTATGAATGATGAAGACTTGTCTGAAGCCATTTATCATTTTTCTTCACAAGTCCATAGTCATGATATTCAAGAAAACTCTCAAGATACAGTTACACCCTCAGCTGAAAATAAAGAAAGCAGTAACCATGTAGGTGATCTTCATATCTCTCCTCGTGAGGTGGATGAGAAGTGTTCTCAATTTTGTTAATCATCTTGTATTTTTGAAAAAGATTAGATCAGTTCCATTCCATGTCATATTATTTCAGAAGTTGTTGGTTTACAGAAACCTGTCTTATTTGATTCACTTGAAAGACAACACATTGACGTTCATCTTAAAACACAAGAAGCAGATCAAGTCTCAGTTGATGCTGTTTATTTTTCATTTGATAAGAAAGATGAGCATATCTTTCACAGTGTTTCCAAAATTTCTCCTCTGTCTGAAGATGAAATAGATTAGCTCCTATGAGGTCTTGATACAACCTCAGTTAAAACAGATTCGCAGTACTCACACAGTCCAAGATATGTAAGTAAATATCCCTCTATTTTTGAAAATGTAAATCTGAATTTAAAAGAGGACAGTCATACTGATCTTTTGAAGGAACCCATTTGTGATGAAGATTCTCCACAAGAAAATCAGCTGTTAAACACCATTTTCTTTCATCAAGAAGATAGGACTGTCATATCTAATGATCTGGAAGAGGGTTTGCTGTTTGAAGATGCTTTAGATTATAATATGAAGGAGTATGAACCTGAGACGGATAGCATGTCAAAAAGAGAACCCGAGATGCTCATGCTCAAGGGAGGAACATTCAGCACTCAAGCAACAGAGGGTCACAATTCCCTATGCATTCTCAGGGATCGACAACCAAATATTATTACGGGTAAAATTGAAAAAGGTATTTGCATTTTTGTTGAATCTCAAGACATGCTAATGTTTCAGACTATTGAAGATCCTTATGCTAATTTGCTTTAGTATGAACGAGAGACAAATTTTCTTTCACTTATGGGACATGAGCTCTTTATCGTTGGAGATTTGGAATGGCTTGTTTTCTATTTTCTTTACTTGTTCAAAGAAAGTGTAAGCGAGGTTCAGGTAAATATCCAGTTACTAGATTGGCTTCACTGGCACTTTTGTGTCACTTGATTCAGTAGTAGCATTTCAATGAAGTAGGGTAGGTAGTAAGAATAAGTTTGCTCAGCAAGAAGTTTTCAGTATGTACAGTGTTATTTTTTTCATTTTGCATCATGGTTCAGAAAATTTCAGTATGTTTTTAGTTTCGGCAGTTAGCAGTTTTCAGTTCCAGTTTTCAGATGAAGAGCAGGTTTCAGGTTGCAGTCGTTAGGGTTGGGAGCCGCCCAATGGATCAGGCACCTGGTCTACAGGTTCTTTGCTACCTCGTAGGGAAGATAGCATCCCCGGCTCGAGCCAGTTGTTAGCACCCCAAAAAAATTTGTGATTAATTGTCTTCTAGCAACATTAATTGTTTTCGGGCAGTACTGGCAGTGCAAAATTAGAACGTTTTTCTCATGACGGGGGTTTCAAAGCTTGGTCGAGAAGGAACATTTGTCCTCAGTTGTAGACACCATGGTCACAAAAGAAAAATCGTTCTAGGTGTTTGTGAACTAAGTCTATTTGAGGGACCTAGAGGATTCTTTAAACCTAAGACAAATGAGGAAAGACTTTTTATAAATGGGGGTTTAAGCTCAAGCCTAAACTTTATAGAAGAAAATATTGATTTTTGGCCAAAGTTAATTTTTGTGGAGATTTTAAGAAAGTCAAAAAGGTTATTATGGAAAAAGGGGGCTTTGATTTTTGTAGTCTAGCCTACCTCCTAAATTTATGAGCAAAGGCTTTCATAATATAGCTTAAGTATGGTGCATTGATAAATTTTGGTCAAAGTTGGAGGTTTTATATAATGCCATAAGTATGAGGGTTTTTAATTGTTTATAAAGAAGGAGTTATGTTTTATATGCCAAATGGAGCAAAATGATTTTGGTCAAAGTTGGAGATTTTATATAATGCCATAAGTATGAGGGTTTTTAATTGTTTATAAAGGAGTTATGTTTTATATGCCAAATGGAGCAAAGTTTATCACTAGGCGCCCAACACCGGGAGCTCTCACTATGGAACCGAGCACCGAGCTAAGAAGGCCCCACATATCCTCCATTATCTAAGTGCCAAGGCTTAGTGCCTCCCATCTATTTGTTACTTGATATACAATGTGAGATGAGAGATATATAAAGGGTAAGACAAGTTTTTCAGTTTCGCATGTGGGATAAATACCCCAGAAATAAAGTGGAAAATGTATGTATTGAGCGAATGTTCTAGCCAGCGACAAGTCGACATTAGACAACATCCAGGGTGGCACGATTGGGTCCTTGAACGAGTGATGTGGCTCTATGAAGATCGTAGGTGCAGCAATCTACGGTTCATGTCTTTATCTCATCACCGAAGTGCTCCGTAGATAAGAAGGGGGTAGGCTGCAATGTGAAGATTTTTAGCCAATGTGTCACTCTAAGAGCTCCTCACATAAGCATGAAATGGTATTGGAAATTGCTTTGATCCCATGCGATACTACCTCCTAAACAAAGGTTGTTTCCGGGGTATAAAAGAAAAGCGGTTCTATATTTTCACATATAGTTTCTTTCCATTTGACCGGGGTGTCAAAAGTTCCCAAACCCTAACGTTGTTTTATCCATCTGCAAACTTTGTAGGAGCCGAGATGCTCTCCGAAGGGCCGTTTCCTTGGACCCAGAGGAGAGTACTCTCTCATCTTCTAATTTTGGATGCCGGGGTTGGGCCATTGGGAAAGAATAAAAATGTGGTGTGCTTGTGACGGTATTTGGCCTGAGAAATTCATCATCATCGTTGATGTTCTCCAAGGCCGGTTTCGGAAGCTAACTTGTATAAATTGGAGATTTGGCTGTGGTCATGGAAACATTTGCAGGTAGCATCCGTTGGGTCGTTCTGCAGTGAGAGAGAGAGGTCTTGATAAAGAGATCGTCGTTCTTTCTTTGTTTAAGCAAATGAGAAGAAGGATAGCACTGGCGCTCAGCTATACCTGGCGTTTATCCTAGAGCTCGTAAGAGGTCGTGGCATACATAGGGATCAATGAAAGCACAGTTGAGGTTTTGGACTCAACATACAATGACTTCGACCGCACCGACGACCCATTGGTGTCGTTCCTCCAAGATATGGCTGCTACTGGAGTTTTTTTGTTATTCCCTAGGGTTCTGGGAAAAGAGAAAACAAAGCCTTCAAGCAAACGCATGTATTGGACCATTATGAAATCGCCATTCTTAGTATATCGTGGATGCTTGGCGAGATTCTGGCGCCAATGCTCCTAAAAGATGTTGACATCACTCAGCGTGCCATATTCCTCCTACCATGTGGGAACCTCATTTCCTTCATACAGATGCCCAGTGGCGCCATTCAATGAAAGAGTGGGGCAGACCTAAAATACAGGCTAAAACCTGTATCCAAAGCAGGGTATCATAAGCCATTTTAGTACGAGGTATTTCAGTGTTTTGATATGAGAACGCATTGGTCTCCTAAAAAGCAATTTGGCTATTTCAGCTCTTCGCCGCATGATAGATACATGAAAATATTTAAAAGAACTCATGGCGAGGCCGCAATTAGGGAAACTTAGATGCTGATTCTTTTTTCAATATAACTCTCATGGATTTTTTGAGACCAAAACCTCCATTGTCCACAATTTTTGTCATCAATTTTACGGCTTCTGCAATTTATTTTTAACCAATATGCGGGATATGATTAATGCTTTTGCTCAGGTTAAAGAGCTTGTTCATGCCAAAGATGAAGAAGTAGGGTTTTCCAAAAGCTCTTCTTCAGCAACTTTTGTAGGCCATATGGCACCTTGGTACTCATATGCATGTAGCAGCTCATTTTCGTTGTTATCCCTGTGCTAGTGTCCATTTCTCCAAAACCTGAATGTCAACCATTCAGTATGAATCAAAGAGAGGATCCCGTGAAAGAAGCTACTGCAGCTACCATTGTTTCCAATACTATTCGAACCCCTTGGAGATTTTCTGGTGTAAATATTAAGGAGTCGAAAGGGGGCAGAAATGAAGAATTTGAAAGTTAGAGGAGCAGCCACGTGAAGGGCGTCTACAATATCTTCTGTCTTTTATTTGTAATAAATTTTTCATTTAGGGAAAATTGATGCCAGATTTAAAAAGCAGTTAGGCCTAATTTCTATTTTGTAAAAAGATAGCTGGCAGATTTTCATTCGATGATGTGTCACCAAACATTGTAACCATTTTCTGTTAGGAATTAGGTCGAGTAGGAGGCTACAGGCAACTATATAATCTTTGTAATAGAAGAATTAAAGTGTAAGTGAATCATTTGGCTGAATCCTACGAGAGCTCAGCTCTGTTTTTTGAGATTTCATTGTTAATACATCAGCAGTGTTTGAGGCTGGGTTATTTCCAGAGATTTTCTATGTCATTTTTCTTGCAGTATGTCTTTCCCTTCCCATGTTAAATTTGTTTATCTTTCTTTGTAATTCATTCTGTTAAATTTCTCTCATGCTTGGATAAGTGTAGCATTGGAATGGGATGCATAGAAATAATGCCATGTTCCTTTCATTTCAGGCATTTCACCATTAATTTCTGCTAAAGTTAGCATAGGATTCATCCTTGTTAGATGCCCTATGCTGATGGACTGTTCATTCCTCTTCTGTTTCACCCCTTAAAATTCTTTGACTGTGCGTGGGTGGATACCTTGCCTCTGTTTAGATATCTTATGCAGCTGCACTGTTATGTGTTTTATGATTCATCTTTTGACTCCATTGCCCAATAGTTCTTCTCCTGATTCTCTTACCAAGGTTTTAAATAATTTGTTCCAGCAGAAATCTCATCTTCTGCACATGTTTTTCATTGAATATCTTAAATGTTGAATGTTGGTATGTTTCTTCATTATTGACAATCTTGATGATTTCCAACTTTCCGAAAGTTAAAGAGAGAGCCCTTTCTTCTTGTGTTAGGTCAGAAGCATAAGCCAAAGACTGGTTAGTGGTTACCCAGTATTTCCCTCTCCGCAACCTAGGGGGTCAATTTTGGTGTTAACACCCGGCTCTCCCTAACTTGTAGCCCTTATTTTACTGACAATATCCCCCTTTGACATCAATGGAAAAGGATGCAACCCTACCATTTTATGCAAGTTTTTTTTAGTCTTGTCGATATTGGGAGGTTACTCCCAGTTTTCGTCTTAAGTACTCAAACATTTCCCTGGGTATTGGTTTCGTAAAATATCAGCTATCTATTCCTTGGTATTGACGTAAACCATCTTTACATTTTTCTCATCTACATGTTCTCTTAGGAAATGATACTTGATGGGTATATGCTTGTTTTTTGAGTGCATCACTAGATTTTTTGAAACACTAATTGCACTCGTGTTGTCACAACATATAGGAATTGGTTGACTGTATTTGAATTTGATATCCTTTGAGGTTCGATTCATCTAGATTACTTTTGTACATCATTTAGAAACATCTATGTATTCTTCTTCAATTGTGTACAAGGATATTGATGACTTTTTTTTACTTGACCATGCAACCAAACATCCACCAAGAAAAAATGTATTTCCACTTATACTTTTTATGTCATTTAGGATTCCATCCCAATCAGCGCCTGAACAAGCTATTAGATCAAAGTTTCGCATTTTCGGATACCACAGTCCAAACTCAGTTGTTCCTTTAATATATCTTATGATCCTCTTGACTACAATCACATGTGATTCCCTTGGTACCGACTGAAATCTAGCTACCATTCCAACTGCTTGCATAATATCATTTCTTGAAGATGTTAAATATAATAATATTTCAGTCATAGATCTATATTGTGTGGGGTCTATTGGACGAGATTCAACATCTTTACGAATTTTACAGTTGGTTGTCATGGGTATACTGATAGGAGCATACCTTGACATTACTAATTTGTTAATCATTTCCTTTAAGTATTTCGACTAAGATATGAAAATTCCTTTTGATGTTTGAGAAATGTGAAGTCCAAGAAAGAATGAAAGTTCCCCAATCATTGACATTTCGAACTCCTCTTACATGTCATCAACAAACCTCTGACTTAATTCATCATTGTCATAGCCAAAAATAATATCATTGACATAGATTACAGTGATTAGTAACCCATCTTCTTCAATATTAAAATACATATTGTTATTAGTAAATTACCTTTATTCAATCCTTTTTGAATTACGTACATATCTAGACATGCATACCAAGCTCTTCGTGCTTGCTTAAGTCCATAGAGATATTTCTTTAGTTTCCAAACATGATCTTATTTTCCAGGCTGCTTAAATCCTACTAGCTTCTTAGTGAATAATTCATTTAATTTTCTATTAAAAAATGCAGAATTAACATCCATCTGATATACTTTGGATTTTTTGAAACATGAATATGCCAAAAACATCTTTGATAGCTTCCATCCGCACAACTGGAGAAAAGGTTTTATCAAAATAAATTCCTTCAACTTGGGGATATCCCTTGCATACTAATCCAGCCCTGTTTCAAACTATTTTACCTTCTTCATTTAGTTTGATTTTGAAAATCCACTTAGTTCGCATTACATTTGCCACATACCCAAGTTCTAGACATTTTATGTTATTGAGAAAACATTATGTTTTATTTTTATTGTAAAGTTTTATGACTATTGACCAAGTGGGGTCATGGACGACTATAATTAATTACTTTGAATATTTTATTATTAATAAATAAAAGTGGATACAAATATCCAAAGGAGACTGTTGAATGACTGTTCACTGACCCACTAGGAGGAATGGACTAGGGTGGAGAGCAAACTGACACTTGGCAGCATCCTCAACTCACTTCTAACTGTTGCAGGGGGCAACTTCCCTACTTTGATGTTCATGTTCCCCAAGAAAGTGGAACTGAGCAGGTGTCTCATTTACTAAAACAAACTGACCAAAGACCTAGGCATGCTGTTTATCTACCCATCAAATTTAGCATGAGGCTGTTCTATTCTCACCTTGTGATAATTTCTAAGCACAAGAGATTTGATGAGGGGAAAGTTAGAAGTGTTTCAGTGAAATAAGACTACATTCTGAACTAGTGCAGGCACATTCCGGAGTTCAATATTGCTAAAGGTAGGAAGTGCTACTGCTGAGTTGCAAGAGAATTTATTCCATTAATCCACACAACATCTTCGTTCTAGTAGTTCAGTGAACAGGCTCGGGGGTCCTAAGGCAAGTAGCTTGGTTGTCTTCAGGAGATTAGTTGGGTGGAACGGGCTCCTTTGGCTATTTGTTTCTTCTTCTACAGTTTCTAGGTTCATATTGTGTTATCTTATTTACTTTTTTCAAAGTTAGTAAAATAAATCTCAATGTCTTATGTTATCAGTTCTGCAATTAAATCTTATATATTTTGTACTATTAATGAATATTTTTACTTCTATAATTTATAACTATTAGGAGAAAATTCCTATGATTGATGTAGTTAAATGATAGAATGAATGGATAAAATTACTTTCCTACATTTTTCCACACATTGGATATAGTGCCATACTCTAGTACATGAAAGGATATTTAGAATCGATCATAATGATCTTCTGAAATGAATAAATTTAAATGATTTATTTTATAAATAGAGCTATATTATTTCAGTACTGTATCATTGTCTTATTTAAATAGGCGTTTAGAATTGTAAACAGAAAATACAAATATTCCAAATACTTCATTGTTTATGCTTAACAATATAATCCTATCTTTTATTTTTAAACAACTATAGTATTCTAAGTAATTCATTTTCAAACTATAGTAGAAGGAGTATGTAAAATCAAGTACATAGAGACTTTTTCAGAATTATCAAAACTCAGTGTATAAATATTAACAAGTACTCGCAATAAATTTTATACATCATAGAAACATGTCTAAAGTAAGCGTTGCATTTCAATACTGTCAACATCGAAACTCCTCAGTAAATTCCTTATCAATAAACCTAAGTATTATTATTATAGGAGAGAAATAATATTCTTGCATTTGCAAAAACTGAAGTGTACATTATCAAATTACTTTATCACTGTATGTCCAAATACAAATCTAAATATCATCACATGATACTAGTATCTAACACAAAACTACGAAGTCAATTAGGGTTCAAACCCTAAGTTTTAAATCTTCTTAACCTTTCAAGTTTCAGTCCATTCGTATTAAAAAAACAAGGAGTAGAACACATCCAGAGATATAAACCCTTAACAAAAACAAATATAGTGAAAATGCTTACAGTAGGGTTACAACCCAGCCTTATGGCTTGGTTGAGAAAGCACAACCGAAACCCTACAACTCTTCATAATACAGAAATAGGCTTTGCCCAAACATTGTCGATAACCATCAGAATTTACAAACAACTTCTGAAGAGCCGAAATATTTTTACGACTGTCAATTAAATTATTCATGGCAAAAACCTTTGCAAAACTCATGGTAGTTCATTGTAAAATATTACGAGTTATGGGTCGAGGGTTCAACCCTCCCTACTGCTCATCTTAAACCAGAAATTAGTTTCCAAAACCATTATTTAACATTTCTCATCAGAAACAATTATTTCATTATCGAATGAGTATTTCGAAGCAGTCTTCCTTTTTCTTTCTTCACGAAAACAAACAACATACAATAGTACAAACTATACATCAAGAAGCCGATGCGAGCTATAGCTCAAAGGTTGAGAACCTTGAAACAAAAATGCCTTACGGCTTAAGTCTTTTACAACCAAAGTCTAAAACACCTTGTAAATTCTGATGAGACCTAAGTATAAACAACCATTTTCTCCGCTAGACAAACGAAACTTGCTCAGTGACAAGTTCTTCGTAGAAATGGATACCCGTGGGATGTCTCTGAGGCTTTCCCGGGGTCCATTCAGAAGCTTTCACCCATTTTTGACCAACTGCAACTTTTTAATGAGAAGGTTCACCTGTCCATTGAAACATTACGACGAAGGGTTAAAAGTAGAACCAAGCATTTAAAATCAACAGAGATAATTATTTAAACAACCATTGATCAGCACCATTACATCACCTCTTATATCTGGAGCATGGTTGAATACTTCGGACTCTCCAACACAGACGGTGGAAATAAGTTTTCCACTTTAAACTCTAAAGGATTACAACACTGTATAGTTACAAAAGTTGAACCACTTCTGCACTTATAAAATCTACCCAACGCCTACGTTTCAGAAGAAATATCTCACAAACAAACTCCATATGAAGATAAAACCTGTACAGTGTGAAGACACAACTGAGAACTTAGCTTATAGCAAGGTCAGGGTATCGAAATCCTCGAAGGCACCTTCCAAAAAAACCCTGAAGGGTTGAGATCCTCTCGGCCTCCCTTCATTTTCGTAAAATGAATCAAATATTGAATAATGGAGCATATCAATGCCAGGGTTAGGGTTTAACCCAAAACCTGAGATCAACCACAAGATCAACAACGCAGATTAAGCCACCAAGACAAGGATATTTTTCGATCACAAGTTCATTTCATAACAGTTAATACCACAACTTCCAACTTACAGCTTATGACCAGCATGGAGATCCAACTAGGATCCTACCATGCCATCCATGCACAACTCGACGAATTTCACGCTACGTTTTTATAGCTTGTCACCAAACTCCAGGACACTTCATGTGAGACTTGGCCACGATAACATCCATCAAACAATGCACTGAGATAGTAGTTAAGAAGCTATTAAATGCTCTAACCACCGGCTCATAGTGTATGCCATCACATCTTCCACTACAAGGTTATTACTTCGTATACCTGCGAGGTTTGGAAGCATATAGTAAGTTTATAAAACATTAAATTTTAACATATCCTTGCCACTTGCAATCAAAACCCAAGGTGATAGGTTATGCACATAATATCATACGTATGATATAGTGAAATCATATCCAAGCATATAGTTTTTGCAAAATAGATTTAATGCATATCCTTCCCACATAAAATCTATGCAGTAGTGTATATATTGGTATCAAAAATTTAATATATAGTTTTATATAAACTATATAAAATATTACTCAACATAGGTATTGTATCCAAAATCTTGAAATGGAGATTATTACATTGTCCTCTCTATAGTTTGGTAGAGAACATATAATGAAGAAATTATGCAAATTTCTATAGTAGCGACATAAGAATTATAGGTTGCTAATACACAAACTTTTCTCCATAACAAACTGTTATAATTACGATGTAACGGAGGAAATCGAATAATTTCAATAAAATACCTAAGTAGTATTTCGAAGCAAATAATCTTCTACACATTCATAATGATAACTTAAAAGGTCAATGCAATGCTGTATGATAAATTGAAAACAATATAAGGCTTCTATTGGAATCTATTTCTCTTACATGTTCTCTGCAAGTAGAATTCAGGAGTGTTAGCTAGCGATAGCTAAGTAAGCCTCGGGGCTATTCAAGGATCCCTTCATATCATCAAAACAAACATTTAGTCTCTAGAACCAAATTTTGTATTGTAGAAGGAAGAATTAATGACATGTTTATGAACATTAAATACTTAATGTAAGTTTGTAATTCTCATAACATCCGGACAGTGGAATGACGATAAAAGACATAACGACATTTTAATACACTAGTTAAAGATAGTAGAAGCAACGAAAGATGTTTTGTTCATAAGAAATTTAAACCTTTAGACTTTACGACAGTTATAGGAGTGGTTGTCGTTAAGCTTGCTTTATTTAAAAACACCTAAGTATGTTTAAGTTAACATTTCAATACTTTTGCACAGCAATCATAAGCAGTTAATGCTACTTGCAAAATTTTAAATTTTACTGAAGTTTTGGGGATGTTACATGTGGTATTAGAGCGCAAGTTCAAATACTAGGCCTGAAGTGGCTCATTCATGCAGATGAAAATTTATAACAGAATTACAAATTACAAATTTAATTTATTTTGTTTTCAGTTATCATCATTTTATAAATCTAGACTACAGGTATGGAAGGACCAACAGAGTCGGCTGAGGACAGGTCCCTCAATAACGAATAGAATAATAATGGGAAAGGACACATTAATGCAGAAAATCTATTTGTCGAATTGAATGATAATTCGTTTGAATTATTAAGAACCGTAAAATATTTCAAAATTGAGATAAAAATTGTTAAGGAAGAAAACAAACGAATTCTAAAAGCTCAAGAGGAGCTGAATCAAATCCTGTTGGATAATTTACATAAAAATGATGAAGAAAGGAAAACAAAAAATAATGTTGAATCTGGAACTATGTCCTACCAACGTAATGATAAAAAGGTAAAAATGACTAATTATGACAGCAGTTCATCTTCTGAATTTGATTAAAGGGCACACAAGAAAAAGCATAAATATTCTAGTGATAGTAGTGACAGTGACTGCTACACTAAGAAAAAAAATACAAGCCCTACGAAGAGATTTCTGGTGAGTTTAAAAAGATCAAACCACCAAATTTTAACAGAGAAATGGAAAAGAGTGAGACAACTGAAGCATGGTTGTCCAGTATGAATAAGTATTTCCAGATATACAATTACTCAAGTCATCTAAAAGCTAAAATGACAATTTATAACTTAACTGGAAAAGAGGACATCTGGTGGAAATATCTGAAACAAGTGAAAGGTTTAAAAGAGAAAAGTGTAAATTGGAGTAATTTTAATAAATATTTTAAAAGAAAATTTATGTTAGAACAGTATTATGAGGAACTAGCTAAAGAGTTTTATGAGTTAAAGCTAGGTTCCATGGACATGAGAGAGTTATGCAGCAAGTTTTTAAATTTATTAAGGTATGTGCCGTATATCATTGAAGAAAATCCTAACGTACAGAGATTTCTGAGCTGCTTGCCCTCTCACATAAAAGACATAATTGAGTATGATGGTCCTCGAACTCTTGAAGAGGCCATGAGAAAGGCGAACATCTGTTATGAACATAATAAGAAAAGAGAAGGCATACCAAGCTGGAAATCAAAGAGGCCTAACAACTTTAAGCAAAGGAAGAAGCAGTTCTCTTTCAATCGAAATTTTGGGAATAATAATTTTTGTAATTACTCTAACATGAAGTTTTCAGGAAATAGTGCAGCAAGTAATACACAGTCAAAATTTACAGCTGCAAGGAAAAGTGAACCACCTAAAAAATTTGTTAAAAATAATGAACGAAAAGAACCTGTTAAGTGTTGTGAATGTCAGGGACCTCACTATGCATCAAACTACCCACTCAGAAAGAAGGTTGTCAACAACATACATACTATACAAGAGGAGGCTACTGTTGGTGACTTAGCAAGGGAGATGCCTAGGATAAATGCAGCTTTGGAGAGAAGATCATCAAACTTCCATGGTTGAAGTGGAAGGTATGTTAAAAGATAAACCCATTTCTATTTTAATTGATCCTGGGGAAAGTCTTAGCTATATTTCACCTAATTTAGTTAAATGTTGCAATCTGAAAGTAGATAAGTTTGATAAATCATGGTTGGTTCAATTAGCTACTGGCACAAAAAGAAAGGTAATTGATTATGTACAAGAATGTGAAATAATGATGAATCAGTTTAGGACTCATGTTAAGATGAATGTGTTACCTTTAGGTTCTTATGACGTTCTGATTGGAATGGATTGCTTAGAAAAGAATAGAGTTGTACTAAATTTCTTTGAAAAGACTTTTACTTGTTTAAATGATGCATTTGAAACTGTAATGGTAAAAGGGATTCCTAGAAAAATATCTGTTAGGTAAATTTATGCATTACAAGTTAAGAAAGTTGTTCGAAAAGGGTGTAAGATGTTTGTTGTAAATATAATTAATAATGAACAGTCTATTAATGAAGATAAGTTAAACCTGAAAGACATACCCATTCTAAAGGAATTTTTGGATATATTCCCGGAAGAGATTCCAAGACTACCTCCGAAAAGGGAACTCGATTTCACCATTGAGTTAGTACCATGAGTGGTACCAAACTCAAAAGGCTCCTTACATAATGAATATTTTGGAGCTTAATGAATTTAAGTCACAGCTTAAAGAATTGATTGATACAAATTATATAAGACCCAGTGTGTCTCCATGGGGAGCACCTATAATTTTTGTTAAAAAGAAAGACGGAACTATGCGTTTATGCATAGACTACCGTCAGCTAAATAAGATGACTATAAAGAACATATATCCTTTGCCCCGCATTGATGATCTGTTTGATCAAATGTGCAGTGCAACGATATTCTCTAAGATAGATTTAAGGTCGGGGTACCATCAATTTAGGATTAAAGATGAGGACATCTTTAAGACTGCATTCAGAACTCGCTATGGATACTACGAGTTCGTGGTTATGCCCTTCGGGCTGACCAATGCTCTAGCAATGTTCATGTGTTTAATGAATAACGTATTGCATAAATACTTAGATAAATTTGTAGTAGTATTTATTGATGATATTCTAATTTACTCTAAGACGCAAGAGGAGCATAATGAACATTTAAAAATAATTTTGCAAGTGTTAAGAGAACATCAACTTTATTCTAAGTTCAGCAAATGCGATTTCTATAAAGATAAAATACAGTATCTAGGGCATGTGATATCTAAGGATGGAATCGCAGTAGACCCAGACAAGATAAAGGAAATAAATGAATGGCCTTCCCCAAAAGACGTAACAGGAGTATGATCTTTTATGGGAATTACAAGTTACTACCGTAAGATTATTGAAGGATTTTCGAGAATAGCAAATCCTATAATGTCTTTACAAAAGAAAGGTAAAGAATTTTCATGGGATAAAAAATGTGAAGAAAGCTTTAAGAAACTAAAAGAGTTATTAACAACAACACCTATTTTAAAAATTGTTGATCCTAACAGGGATTTCATAGTATGCAGGGATGCATGCAATGACTTGGCGGGGTCTTAACACAAGGTCACGCGATTGCATATGAATCTAGAAAGTTAAAGATTCATGAGAAGAATTATGCAACTTATGACCTTGAGTTAGCTGCTGTAATACATGCATTAAAAATGTGGCGACATCATTTAATTGGAAGAAAATTTATTTTAATGACTAATAATAAATGATTAAAATATTTGTTGGATCAACCAAATTTGAACGCAAGTCAAGCTAGGTGGCTAGCTTTCCTTAGTGAGTACGATTTTGAGATTCAACACATTAAAGGAAAGGAAAATAAGGTTGCTGATGCCTTAAGTAGAAATGTTAGGCTGAGTTTTGTTTCAGCAATCAACACTTATAAAACTGATCTGAAAAATCAGATTAAGGAAAGAATCGGAATGGATGAAAAATATCAGAATTTACTTAATAAAATTGCTGAAAATTCTATAACAGATTTCAGAATTGATGAAAGAGGGTTAGTGCTATATAAAACAGACTTTATGTGCATAATGTTGCTGAAATTAAATTGTTGATTTTAAATGAATTGCATAAAAGTCCATACTCAGCACATCCTGGTTACCAAAAAATGATAACCATGTTGAGAAAATATTATTTTTGTCCATGTATGAAAAGTGAAGTAGTTGAATATATTGCTAGGTGTATAGAGTGTCAGCAGATAAAGGCTGAACACCGACACCCAACTAGTTTGTTGCAACCACTACCTATTCCAGATTGGAAGTGGGACATAATTAGTATTGATTTTATTACTGGTTTACCTAAAAATCAGAAACAGAATGATTCCATAATGGTAGATGTGGATAAGCTCAGCAAAGGAGCCCGCTTCATACCTGTTAAGACAACTTACAAAGCTGCTAATGTTGCTGAAATTTTCATGAAGCCGATTTTTCGTTTGCATGGCATTCCGAAAGTTATAATTTCTAATAGAGACTCGAAGTTTACAGGAAATTTATTGAAATCTTTATTTAAAGGTTTAGATACTACTTTAAATTTCAGTACATCGTTTCACCCACAAACAGATGGGCAGACTGAAAGAGTTAATCAAATTCTTAAGGACATGTTAAGATTGTATGTTAGAGATCAACCAGGTAAATGGGAGGATTATTTACATCTTGTTGAATTTTCTTATAATAACCATTACCAGGCTTTCGCAAAGATTAGTTCATTTGCAATTTTATATGGCATAAAATGTAATACTTCTATTTCTTGGAGTAATCCAGTTGATAGGATAATGCTAGGACTTTATTTGTTAAGAGAAATGGAACTAACTGTGAAACATGTTCAAGGCAATTTTAAAATTGTACAAGATAGACAAAAAATTCAGGTAGATCTAAAAAGAACTCAGAAAGAGTTTCAAGTTGGTGAACATGTGTTCCTTAAGCTAAAACCTAAGAAGAGTTCCCTAAGATTAGGAAGCTGTGCTAAATTAGCACCAAGGTATTGTGGACCTTTTGAAATCTTGTCTAGGGTAGGACCAGTGGCATATCAGTTGGCATTGCCACCGAATATGAAAGTGCATAATGTATTTCACATCTCTCTTTTGAAAAAGTATGTGCATGATGCTACTCATGTGATTAATTGGAATGATGCACAGGTGGAACCAGAAGGATATTTTCTGGTGGAACCGAACTGTATCCTCAACAAGAGGTAAATTTTGCTTCGTAATCGTACCATTGGACAGGTTAAGGTGCAGTGGAAGCACCTTAGTCCAAACGAAGCTACTTGGGAATTGGAAAGTAATATGCGGGTGGCATATCCAATGTTGTTCCAGGAGGAACTAGAGGATAATGAATAAAGAAACATTAAGGATGATGTTGAACTTAAGAGGGGGTGTTTGTCACATACCCAAGTTCTCAATATTTTATGTTATTGATAAAACATTATGTTTTATTTTGATTGTAAAGTTTTATGACTATTGACCAAGTGGGGTCATGGATGACTGTAATTAATTACTTTGAATATTTTATTATTAATAAATAAAATTGGAGACAAATATCTAAAGGAGTCTGTTGAATGACTGTTCACTGACCCACTAGGAGGAATGGACTAGGGTGGAGAGTAAACTGACACTTGGCAACATCCTCAACTCACTTCTAACTATTGCAGGGGGCAACTTTCCTACTTTGATGGTCATGTTCCCCAAGAAAGTGGAACTGAGCAGGTGGCTCATTTACTAAAACAAACTGACCAAAGACCTAGGCATGCTACTTATCTACCCATCAAATTCAGTAGGAGGTTGTTCTATTCTCACCTTGTGATAATTTCTGAGCATAAGAGATTTGATGAGGGGAAAGTTAGAAGTGTTTGAGTGAAATAAGACAGCATTCTGAACTAGTGCAGCCACATTGCTAAGTTCAATATTGCTAAAGGTAGGAAGTGCTACTGCCGAGTTACAAGGGAATTTATTCCATTAATCCACACATCTTCGTCCTAGTGGTTCAGTGAATAGGCTCATGGGTCCTAAGGAAATTAGCTTGTCTATCTTCAGGAGATTGGTTGGGTGGAATGGGCTTCTTTGGCTATTTGTTTCTTCTTCTACAGTTTCCAGGTTCATATTGTGTTATCTTATTTACTTTATTCAAAGTTAGTAAAATAAATCTCAATGTCTTATGTTATCAATTCTCCAATTAAATCTTAGATATTTTGTACTATTAATGAATATTTTTACTTCTGTAATTTATAACTGTTAGGATAAAATGCCTATGATTGATGTAGTTAAATGATAGAATGATTGGATAAAATTACTTTCTTGCATTTTCCCACCCACTGAATACAGTGCTGTACTCTAGTACAGGAAATGATATTTAGAATAGATCAGAATGATCTTATGCAATGAATAAATTTAAATGATTATTTTATAAAGAGAGCTATATTATTTCAGCATTGTATTATTGTTGTATTTAAATAGGCATTTAGAATTGTAAACAGAAAATACAAATATTCCAAATACTTCATTGTTTATGCTTAACAATAGAATCCTATCTTTTATTTTTAAACAGCAATAGGATTCTAAGTAATTCCTTTTCAAACTATAGAAGAAGGAGTATGTAAAATCAATTACATAGAGACTCTTTCAGAATTATCAAAACTCAATGTATAAATATTAACAAGTACTCGCAATAAATTTTATACATCATAGAAACATGTCTAAAGTAAGCGTTGACATTTCAATATTGTCAACATTGAAACTCCTCAGTAAATTCCTTATCAATAAACCTAAGTATTATTATTATAACAGAGAAATAATATTCTTGCGTTTGCAAAAACTGAAGTGTACATTATCAAATTACTTTATCACTGTATGTCCAAATACAAATCTAAATATCATCACATGATACTAGTATCTAACTCAAAACTACGTAGTAGCTTAGGGTTCAAACCCTAAGTTTTAAATATTCTTAACCTTTAAAGTTTCAATCCATTCGTATTACAAAAACAAGGAGTAGAACATGTCCAGGGATATAAACCCTTAACAAAAACAAATACAGTAAAAATGCTTACAGTAGGATTACAATCCAGCCTTACGGCTTGGTTGGGAAAGCAAAACCGAAACCCTACAACTCTTCATAATACAGACACGGGATTTTCCCAAACATTGTCGATAACCATCAGACTTTACAAACAACTTCTGAAGAGCCGAAATATTTTTATGGTTGTCAAATACATTATTCATGGCAAAAACCTTTGCAAAACTCATGCTAGTTCATTGTAAGATATTACAAGTTATGGGTCGAGGGTTCAACCCTCCATACTACTCATCTTAAACTAGAAATTAGTTTCCACAAACATTATTTAACATTTCTCAGCAAAAACAATTATTTCATTATCGAATGAGTATTTCAAAACAATCTTCCTTTTTATTTCTTCACAAAAACAAACAACATACAATAGTCCAAACTATACATTGAGAAGTTGATGTGAGCTATAGCTCAAAAGTTGAGAACCTTGAAACAAAAATGCCTTACGCCTTAAGTCTTTTACAACCGAAGTCTAAAACACCTCGTCAATTCTGACGAGGCCTAAGTATAAACAACCATTTTCTCTGCTAGACAAACGAAACTTGCTTAGTGACAAGTTCTTCATAGAAATGGATACCTGTGGGATGTCTCTGAGGATTACTCGGGGTCCATTCATAAGATTTCACCCATTTTCGACCAGCTACAACATTTTAACGAGAAGGTTCACCTGTCCATTGAAACATTACAACGAAGGGTTAAAAGTAGAACCAAGCATTTAAAAGCAACAGATATAATTATTTAAACAACCATTGATTAGCAACATTACATCACTTGTGATATCTGGAGCACAGTTGAATACTCTGGACTCTCCAATGCAGAGGGTGGAAATAAAGTTTCCACTTTAAACTCTAAAGGATTACAACACTGGACAGTTACAAAAGCCAAACCACTTCTGCACTTATAAAATATACCCAACGCCTATGTTTCAGAAGAAAGATCTCACAAACAAACTCCATATGAAGATAAAACCTGTACAGTGCAAAGACACAATTGAGAACATAGCTTATAGCAAGTTCAGGGTATCGAAACCCTCAAAGGCACCTTCCAACAAAACCCTGAAGGGTCGAGAGCCTATCGGCCTCCCTTCATTTTTGTAAAATTAATCAAATCTTGAATAATGGAGCATATCAATGCCAGGGTTAGGGTTTAACCCAAAACCCGAGATCAACCACAAGATCAACGATGCAGATTAATCCACCAAGGCAAGGATCTTTTACGATCACAATTTCATTTAATAACAATTAATACCACATCTTCCAACTTACATCTTGCGACCAGCATGGAGATCCAACTAGGATCCTACCATGCCATCCATGCACAGCTCGGCGAATTTCATACTACGTTTTTATATTTTGTCACCAAACTCCAGGACACTTCACGTGAGACTTGGCCATGATAGTAGCCATCAAACAATCCACTGAGATCGTAATTAAGAAGCCATTTAATGCTCTAACCATCGGTTCATAGTGTATGCCAACACATCTTCCACTACAAGGTTATTACTTCGTATACCTGCGGGGTTTGGAAACATTAGTAAGTTTATAAAATGTTACATTTTAACATAGCCTTGGCACTTGCAATCAAAACCCAAGGTGATAGGTTATGCACATAATATCATATGTATGATATAGGAAATAATTTCCAAGCATATAGTTTTTGCAAAATAGATTTAAGGCATATCTTTCTCACATAAAATCTATGCAATAACGTATATATTGGTATCAAAACTTTAATATATAGTTTTATATAAACTATATAAAATATTACTCAACATAGGTATTGTATCCAAAATCTTGAAATGGAGATTATTACATTGTCCTCTCTATAGTTTGGTAGAGAACATATAATGAAGAAATTATGCAAATTTCTATAGTAGCGACATAAGAATTATAGGTTGCTAATACACAAACTTTTCCTTTTAACAAACTGTTATAATTACGATGTAACGGAGGAAATCGAATAATTTCAATAAAATGCCTAAGTAGAATTTCAGATTAAATAATCTTCTACACATTCATAATGATAACTTAAAAGGTCAATGGAATGTTGTATGATAAACTTAAAACACCAGAAGGATTCTATTGGAATCTATTTCTCTTACCTGTTCTCTGCAAGTAGAATTTAGGAGTGTTAGCTAGCAATAGCTAAGTAAGCCTCGGGGCTATTCAAGGACCCCTTCATATCATCAAAATGAACATTTAGTCTCTAGAACCAAATTTCGTATTATAGAATGAAGAATTGATGACATGTTTTTGAACATTAAATACTTAATGCAAGATTGTAATTCTCATAACGTCCGGACAGGGAATGACGATAAAAGACATAACAACATTTTAATGCACTAGTTAAAGATAGTAGAAGCAACGACAAATGTTTTGTTCATAAGTAATTTAAACCTTTAGACTTTACGACTGTTATAGGAGTGGTTGTCATTATGGTTGCTTTATTTAAAAACACCTAAGTATGTCTAAGCTAACATTTCAATACTTCTGCACAACAATCATAAGCAGTTAATGCTACTCGAAAATTTTTAAATTTTAGTGAATTTTTGGGGATGCTACAACATTTTTGTTTTTAGGTCTTGGAACTAATTCCCAAGTTCCATTTTTCTCAATTTGACTGAGTTCTTCACTCGTTTCTTTGTTCCAATTCTCATATTTACAAGCTTGCATGACATATTTCGGTTCCAACACGTTGATAGTAAGGCCATTCAGTTCTATTTGGAATTTCCATATCTTGTCTTCAAGTTTGGATGCCATCTTCAATATCTCCAATGATGAGTCATTTTGGATGATTTCTTTGGACTTATCTGGATGGTGTCTTATGTGTCCTCTAATCCCTGTGTACTTTTTTGGGTGTCTTGGTTTCCATGGGTTCTTTAACTTCTTGTTCCTCTTCATCTTCATCGAGTTTGTATCATCTAACTCGTTTTCTTCTTGAATCTATGTCGTTTTGTGGCATATATTCATCTATTTTAACATCAATTCTCCCCATAATTATTCTTAATATATTTTTATAGCACTTATATGCCTTCTTATTACTAGAATATCCCAGAAATATGCCTTCATATGTTCTTTTGTTAAACGTTCCTAAATTATCTTCAATGATTTCTATATAACACTTACTTCCAAAGACTCTGAAATATTTAACTGATGTTGGTCGTCCTTTCCATAATTCATAGGGATTTTTGTGATTGTTTACTCTTAGCTAAGCTCTATTTATTATATGTATAGTTGCTGCAACAACTTCTCTCCAAAAATTCTATGCTAGGCTTGCCTCAAGTAGCATGCTCCTTGCCATTTCTTGCTCTATCCTATTTTTTCTCTCAGCTATTCCATTTTGTTGGGGAGTTTTTCTATATAGTGTATTGAATTGTCTTTGAATTCCATTTTCTTCTCAAAAAAGATTGAAATATTTTGAGATAAATTCCTTTCCATTGTCAGATCTTAGACATTTGATTTTGTAGGCACTTTCATTTTCTACAAGTGCTTTGAAAGTTTTGAATTTATCAAAGGCTTCATATTTTTATTTGAGGAATGCTACCCATATCATCTTGGTATAGTCATCAATGAATAACATAAAATTACTTTCTCCTTGAAGAGTTTGAACCTTAGATGGTCCACACAAATCAATATGTATCAATTCTAGTGGCTTTGTAGTAGAATGATACTCTTTTGGTTTGAAGTTGGCCCTTGTTTTCTTTCCATGCTAGCATGACTCGCATATTTTTTTTGCATGCTTTGATAGCCATATAATTCTTCTAAAGGCCCCTATTTTTCTAATCTTAACAATATTGTCAAAGTTAAAATGTCTGATTCATTTATGCCAAAGCAAACTATCAACTCTCTGACCAAGATATGACTTTTGTCCTTGTACTTCTTCCCAAATGGAAACATTCCTTGGTGCTCTAGTTCCCGTTCCAATAATATTTCTTGAACCATTTTGTTTTATCTCACAACTATTAGCATAAAAGGTGAGATTATAGTTTGCATCACACATTTTCTCGACACTTAGAAGATCATGTTTCAGTCCTTCAACATATAAGACGTTTTGAGCTTTGGCTCTTCCTTTTAGTGCCATTGTTCCTTTTCCCATGATTCTTGTTGGTCCATCGTCTCCAAAGGATACATATCTATTATCAGTTAAATAGGCACTTCTCTGTCCGTGACCACACTACACTGTCGGTCACACAAAATGAACTTATGGATGGAAGAGCCTAATTGACTATAGATGCTTTGGATCAAATATTACAATACTCTCCACAGCATAACTATTTTTTGTGAATTATTTTGAGCCATAACCGTGACTCTCCTATTGGTCAACTCCCAGTTTAACCGTGGGTGTCTATATTGACAACCCGTGGGTAACATGTTAGTTTTTCAGCATTTAATTCAATCTCATCTACTATCTTAACTGAGATAACAACATGTACAACATATCAAATACAAGAGACAAGAGACACAAAGCATTTCACTAGGGAAAACCAAGAAGGAGAAAAACCCCGCAACTTCCTCAGAGATAGAATGAGCATCAATACAAAGATCACAAAGATCAAACCCCACAACAAGAGATATTTTCCTAATAGCTGCTCCTCCTCCACTTGTGCACACTCCTCCTCTCTCTCACTAATCCAAAGTGAGTGAGTGTGTGAAAGAATAAATGAGAGGGTCACACTCTCTATTTATACTTTACTTCACTAAACTTTTAACTCTAACTAGGTCAGCTCCAACTTAACCACTTAACATAATGTTGACTAGGCTGACCCCACTAGGGGACTTAAACACCCCATCACAACTAACTCTGGGCCGACCTCCCTTAGGAGAGTTTAATAACCAACTACCACTTGACACTTGGATGACCCCACTAGGGTGGTCTAATAACCCTTTAATCCACATGACTCATACAGGGTCGACCCCACCAAGTGTTGGTTGTGGAGCCATATCTTCTAGTCTCATAGATGATATTGTATTAGTTGTGTTTGTACCCCAGTTTTATATGATATGTAGGTGGACTGTATAGTCACCCCAGTGGGGTTCGGAGGCAGCGCCTCCGAGAAATGGGGGTTCGGGGGCAACGTCCCCGAAGAAATTTTTTGGGGCTATTTTCGCCAACTGTTTTGCGGGCCCATGGTTTTGGGTATCCCGTGGTATTTTCCCATTGTATTTCCCTTATAAAATAAAGACATTGTAATACGTCTAGGGAGGATGATGTATTAGGTTTTATGCATTGTAAAGATCTCTGAGATTAGGAGAGAGACTGTGAAAACAGAGAAGAGGAAGTGCAGTGGTTGTGCTACAGGTTGTATTCCTTCACCTTGCTGGATGGTAATAATAATAAGGACTGACAAATTCAGTGTGGACGTAGCCCAAGTTGGGTGAACCACGATATATCTGTGTCTCTCTTGTAATGTGTATGTGTGATTATATTTGCATTTCTGTTTATTGTTATTGCTCTGCGATCCTGCTTTTCTAACAATTGGTATCAGAGCCAAAGGTCTATTTGGCAGTTAAACCCGCAGGAAGCTAGGGTTTCTGGTTCGAGTGGGAGTAATGGTAGAAGAAGGAAAGTTTAAGGTCGAGAAGTTTAACGGCCAAAACTTCGGGTTATGGAAGATGCAAATGGAGGACTATCTATACCAGAAGGATCTATTCCTACATGTGGGAGGAAAAGCAAAGCAACCGACGGTTATGAAAGACGAAGAATGGGAGGTTCTTGACAGAAAGGCTCTGGGAACAATACGGTTGAGCCTGACTTCGTCGGTGGCTTTCAATATCTCAAAAGAAACGACAACAGAGGGTTTGATGAGCGCATTGGGTAAGATGTATGAAAAACCCTCGGCCTCCAACAAGGTATTTCTAATGAAGCGTTTATTTAATATGAAGATGTCTGAAGGTGGATCTGTTACTGATCATTTAAATGAGTTTAATACGATTACAAATCAGCTAAGTTCTGTAAGTGTGAAATTTGATGATGAGGTTAGGGCTCTTCTAATCTTGTGTTCATTCCCAGAAAGCTGGAATAGCTTGGTCATGGCTGTAAGTAACTCTGTCTCTGGTTCAAACACCTTGAAATTTGATGATGTTATTGGTGTTATTCTTAGCGAGGAAATGCGAAGGAAAAGAACAGGTGAGACATCAGGTAATGCGTTGACCATGGAGAGTAGGGGAAGACAAAAGGAGAGAGGAAAGAGCCAAGGTAATAATGGAAAGTCTAAAATGGGCAGATCCAAGCCCAGACTGGGAAAGATAGAGTGCTGGAACTGTGGAAAGAAAGGACATCTGAAGAAAGACTGCAAATCTCTAAAGAATAAAGGAGATGCACAGAAGGAAACTACCGTGGAAGCAAATGTAGTAGGTGATGTGTTACAACAAGCTTTGATTCTTGCATTAGATAATACTAGTGATTATTGGGTAGTAGATTCAGGATCTTCATGTCATGCTACACCCCATAGGAAATACTTTCATGAGTATGTTCCTGGTGACTTTGGACATGTTTTATTGGGTGATGATGAGCCATGTAAAATTGTTGGAATGGGTAAGGTATGGATAAAAGTTAAGAATGAAACTAATTGGTTGTTGAAAGAAATTAGGCATATTCTTGCTATGAAAAGAAATCTGATCTCAACAGGGCAGTTGGGAGATGGCAGCTGTCTATCTACGTTCGGAGAAAAGTGGTGGAAGATCACTAAAGGATCAATGGTGATAGCAAAAGGAGACAGAGTAGGTACGTTGTATTTATGTCCTCATAATACTGACCATTCTATCTCTTTAGCTTCCATAGGAACAGATACAGCATTGTGGCATCATAGGCTTTGCCACATGAGTGACAAGAGGATGCAGATTCTCCACTCAAGGAAGTTGCTGCCGGAGTTGAAGCAGGTAAGTTTGGAATTCTGTGAAAACTGTGTTTATGGAAAACAAAAGAGAGTCAGATTTCTCAGGGTTGGGAAACAAAAGAAGAATGAAAAATTAGAGCTTGTGCATACAGATGTATGGGGACCGGCTCAGGTACAATCTCTTGGTGGCTCTCGTTATTATGTTACATTTATTGATAATGCAACTAGAAAAACTTGGGTTTATTGCATTAGACAGAAATCTGATGTGTTTGCTACTTTTAAGAAGTGGAAAGCTTTGGTTGAGAATAAGACAGGAAAAAGATTGAAGTGTCTCAGATCTGATAATGGAGGTGAGTACTGCGGCAAGGAGTTTGATAATTACTGTCCATACCATGGGATTCGTAGAGAGAAGACAGTCCCAGGAACACCACAGAAAAATGGTGTATCAGAAAGGATGAATAGAATGATCATGGAGCGTGTAAGGTGTATGAGACTGCATGCAGGGTTGCCCTTACAGTTTTCGGTGGATGCTGTAAATACTGCTGTTTATTTAATAAACAGAGGACCTTCAAGTGCTTTGGATGGTGGTATTCCAGAGGAAGCATGGACAGATAAAAAGGTAAACTACTCATTTCTGAGAATGTTTGGTTGTGAAGCATTTGTCCATATTGATAAAGAAAATAGAACAAAGCTTGAAGCTAAATCCAAGAAATGTACCTTTATTGGATATGGGGTTGATGAATTTGGTTATCGTTTATGGGATTATGAAAATAACAAAATCATCAGGAGTAGAGATGTGATATTCAATGAAAAGGTCATGTATAAAGATCAGTTGCAGGGAAAGAAACAGGAAAAGGAAAACACAGAGTACATAGTGCTTGATGAAATTAAAGAAAATGAAGTTCCGAAGGTGCCAGAAAATCAAGAGCAGCAGCAAGTACCTGAAACTCCTGTAACTGTTAGAAGATCTACCAGGTTAAGTAGACTCCCTGAATGATACTCTCCTTCAATGTATTATTTACTGATGACTGATTCTGGTGAACCAGAATTTTATGAATAAGCAATGCAGGTGGAAACTAGAAAGAAGTGGGAGCAAGGCATGAATGAGGAGATGGACTCATTGGTAGGAAACCAGACTTGGGATTTGGTTCAGTTGCTTGCTGGTAAAAGAGTATTGCAAAAAAAATGGATTTACAGGTTGAAGGAAGAAGAAGGAGGTAAGAAGCGGTACAAGGCCAGACTTGTTGTAAAGGGGTTTGCATAGAAGAAAGGTATAGATTTTGATGAAATATTTTCTCCTGTTGTTAAGATGACTTCAATTAGGACTATTTTAAGTCTAGTGGCGGTAGAAGATTTGCATCTTGAACAGTTAGATGTAAAAACAACCTTCCTCCATGGGGATTTGGAGGAAGAAATATATATGCAGCAGCCACAAGGGTATGAGGTCAACGGTAAGGAGGATCTGGTATGCAGGTTGAAAAAGAGCTTGTATGGCTTGAAGCAAGCTCCAAGGCAGTGGTATCTAAAGTTTGACAGGTTTATGACAGAACAAGGTTATAGTAGATGTCATTCTGACCACTGTGTTTATTTCAAGAAGCTAGACAATAGAAGATATATTATCTTGTTATTGTATGTGGATGACATGCTTGTTGCAGGGTCTGACATGTAGGATATAAATGTACTCAAAAGGAAGCTAGCTAATTCATTTGCGATGAAGGATTTGGGTGCTGCAAAGCAAATCCTTGATATGAGAATAACAAGAGACAGGAAAAATCGCAAATTGACATTGTCTCGAAGTGAGTACATACAAAAGGTGTTGGAGAGGTTCAAAATGCAGAAGGCAAAACTTGTAAGTACACCTTTGGCTAGCCATTTCAGTCTAAGTAAGGAAATGTGTCCCAAGACACAAGAAGAGATAGATTACATGTCCAAGATTCCCTATCAATCAGCAGTTGGCAGCTTTATGTATGCCATGGTGTGCACAAGACCAGATATTGCACATGCAGTGGGAGTTGTGAGCAGATATATGAACAATCCAGGTAAAGAACATTGGAAGGCAGTACAGTGGATTCTCAGATATTTGAGAGGTACTACCACTGAGGCATTATGTTTTGGAGGTTCAGACACTGTTCTACAGGGATATGTTGATGCAGATATGGCAGGTGACAAGGATAGCAGGAGGAGCACCACAAGGTATGTGTTTACTGTAGGTGGAACAACAGTAAGCTGGATTTCGAAACTACAGAAGGTTGTTGCACTTTCAACAACAGAAGCAGAGTATGTTGCCATTACAGAGGCTAGTAAAGAGATGATTTGGTTGCAGAGGTTTATGGAGGAAGTGGGTAAGAAGCAGAAGGATAGCAGATTGTATAGTGACGGCCAGAGTGCCATTCACCTTGCAAAGAACTCAACATTCCATTCCAGGACTAAACATATACAGCTCAAGTACCATTTCATACGCCATGTTCTAGAAGATGAACTGTTGAAGCTGGAAAAGATACATACTAGCCAAAATCCTGCAGACATGTTCACAAAGGTAGTGACCAGAGAGAAACTGAGTTCATGCTCGATTTCAGTTGGCCTTCTAGCATGAAGGTGAAGAGGAGAAATTTTCCAAGTCCAAGTCCAGCAAATGCAGTAGCGGTGGATTTGTTGTGATTAGTCTCCAAGTGGGAGATTGTTGGTTGTGGAGCCAGATCTTCTAGTCTCATAGATGATATTGTATCAGTCATGTTTGTACCCCAGTTTTATATGATATGTAGGTGGACTGTATAGTCACCCCAGCGGGGGGGCAGCTCCCTCGAGAATTGGGGGTTTGGGGGCAACGCCCCCGAAGAAATTTTTTGGGGTTTTTTTCGCCAACTGTTTTGAGGGCCCATGGTTTTGGGTATCCCGTGGTATTTTCCCATTGTATTTCCCTTATAAAATAAATACATTGTAATACGGCTAGGGAGGATGGTGTATTAGGTTTTATGCATTGTAAAGATCTCTGAGATCAGGAGAGAGACTATGAAAACAGAGAAGAGGAAGTGCAGCGGTTGTGCTACAGGTTGTATTCCTTCACCTTGCTGGACGGTAATAATAATAAGGACTGGAAAATTCAGTGTGGACGTAGCCAAAGTTGGGTGAACCACGATATATCTATGTCTCTCTTGTAATGTGTATGTGTGATTATATTTGCATTTTTGTTTATTGTTATTGCTCTACGATCCTGTTTTTCTAACACCAAGGTGGTCTAATAACCCATCAAATATTTAAGTTACGACACTTATAATATAACTTGCGACACTTGCAAGTACAAATGATGACACTTCCAATCGGAGGAATAATACATCTCCATTGGGGGTACAATAAAGTACAAATGTAATACATACAATATACAAGTGAATATCTTCCAAAGTTACAAATACATCAACACTCCCTCTTAACTAGGCTGGTATTCTCTTGACATAGGTCATCAATACACATTGAAACAAGTCTTCAATTATGGAGCTAGATCATCATCACTGGATCACAGAGCATCATCATCACTACTGTTGTACTCATCATCTCGATCACTGGGCTATCTCTCAATTCTTCTCATCATAGGAAGTTCTACAGAGTCAACCCTTTTTCATGCTGGTTGTAGGCCTAGCCTCCTGTAGGTCTTCAACATCTCTGTCCATCATGTGGAATGCGCTTCAACAAAACCTTGAAAGAGTATCCTAGGAATTTTATGAGCACACAACTCAACCCATTGGATCTCCCAGGATCTTTTACATGTGACCACCACAAAACCTCGAAAGAGCATCCGAGCTCAAACTATCGGATCTCCCAGGATCTTTTCTATGTGGTTAGGAAAAACCTTAAAAGAGTGTCTTGCAATCTACAAGATCTCTAAAGAGCATCCCGGGACTTTTACGAGCACACAGCTCAATCTATCGGATCTCCAGGACTGATTACATGCCTCTTGTAGCAAAACCTCAAAAGAGTATCTCAGTTCAAACTAACGGATCTCCCAGGATCATTTCTATGCTACCTGCACAAACCTGTAGAAAAACCTAGAAAGATTATCCAAGCTCAAACTATCAGATCTCCCAGGATCTTTTCTATGCTACCTATAACAAAACTTCGAAAGAGTATCCGAGCTTAGACTCTCGGATCTCCCAAAATCTTTTCTATGTTACCTGCGCAATGTGTCCACGGCCGCAGAGTATCATCCTGATACTCATGATCATACTGATCATCATCATATAGTACATAATCCTGGTGCACATCATCATCACATGATTACCCTGATCATGTACACAACATCATCCCGATGCATATCATTTGGAGCATCATCCTGATGCTCATCACACATGATCATCCTGATCATCATCATAGCATCGTCCTAATGCCTATCATCCGGAGCATCATCCTGATGCTCATCACACATGATCATCTTGATCATCAACATAGCTTCGTCCTGATGCCTATCATCTGGAGCATCATCCTGATGCTCATCACACATGATCATCCTGATCATCATACATAGCAGTAATCAGAGCATCATCCTGATGCTCATCACACAACACTTACATCCACAACCATGGAAAGAATCCTCCTACAACCATACTTGGAATGGCTCCTACAAATGTGTCCCGTCACTTCTTCCTCGAAGTATCTTCTATCTGAAGAACACCAAGCCTCTCTCTGAAGTACTCGAACTTCACTCTCGCTAGTGGTTTGGTCAACACATCTACAATCTTCTCATCTGTCATGACATACTAGAGCTTCACTGCTCCTCTCTGCACCATATCCCTGATATAGTGATATTTGATCTCGGTGTGCTTCGACCTGTAATGGAACACCACGTTCTCTGACAACTTCACACAACTCTGGTTGGCACAATAGATACAGGTAGCATCCAACTAGATATCAAATAAATTAGACAGTAGCTTCCTTAGCCATACTACCTCGTAACTAGCCGAACAAGCCGCGACATACTCTACTTCGGCTATACTCAGTGCTACACAGGATTGCTTCCTGCTAAACCAAGAGATCACACCTGATCCCATACTGAAGTAGCAACCCGAAGTGCTCTTCCTATTTGCAGCACTTCCTTCCCAATCTGAATCAACATAACCCTCTAGGTTAAACTTTTGATTCGCATCATACTTGAGCCCATAATCAATCGTACCCTTCAAGTACCTCAGAATATGCTTTACAACAATCAAGTGAACATGTTTAGGATCCGTTAGGAACTGGCTCAAGATGTTCACAGCAAAGCAAATATCTGGTCTTGTGTTCGTCAAGTACATTAAGAACCCAATCATCTGATGATACATTGTGGCATCAACCGACTCTGATGAAGCATCACTCAATAGCTTCAGGTTTGATGCCATAGGTGTGGCCATGTCCTTGTAGTCCATCATCCCAAACCACTTCAAGATATCTACTGCATACTTCCCTTGTCCAAGGAATATTCCATCTTCACTCTGCCACACCTCCATACCTAGAATCTTCCTCATCTTGGTACTCCCTTAATGGCTACTTTGAATCTTCTGGGATTCACTATAGGGCTACCGATTTGGTTGTTTTCCAATCTGAATGCCTTGTATGCTCCTGATGCTTCTCAAGTAAGCACTTCACATCAAGAGCAACAGAACCCTCTGCCCGCTTTGCCAGTAGCATCGTCTCCTCCTCCTTCTACCTCATGTGGTGAAAGTAGTAATACTAGTAACCAGCAATCTAAAAGGAATAGACGAAGGAAGAATAGGAAGAAGATTCCAAAGCAAGGGGGAATCCACCCAGCCTCTGGAAATCATGTTGGTGGCACCCACCCAACCTCTGGAGGTCATGTTTGGGGAAAAAGTTCAGTCATTGCAAATCATACTGGAAGTATGTCTTCAACCAATGTTTCTCATGTTGAGGACATGTCATTGATCACTACTGGTCATATTAATGACAAGTCACCAGTTCCTGTGAGTCATACTGGAGACACTGAATTAGCCACTGCAAGTCATGTTGAGAAATTTGACATTGTCGACAAACCTAATAAAAAGAAGATTAAGTTCCCTTGTAAGTTTTGTGAGGGAGACCATCTTATTCACCGATGCCCTGCTATTCCAGAGGTGCAAAGAGTGTGGTCCATAGTCCAAAAGTCTTCTGCTTCTGAGTAACCAGCCAATGCAAGTCACGCTGGGGGAAAGCTGTTAGCCAATGCTAGTCATCCTAAGAGTATTGTTGTTGTTATGGAGTCTAATCTTATAGGACACAAGCCAAAGTTTCCTTGTAAACTGTGTAACGGAGATCACCTTACTCACCGGTGCCCTGTTATTCCAGAGGTGCAGAGAGTGTGGTCAAGGTCTGAAGGATCCTCTACTCCTGAACTATCTATAGATTCCCAATAGCCTGATCAACCTTTGGTTGATGAAGTGGTTGAAACAATGCAATCTTTGTTCAACCCCACTCTTCCTTTGGAGAGTGAAGCAATCGAATCGATGCAATCTTCGACCGATCCCAGTAGTCCTTCGGAGACTAATGCACCTATCCCCAAAGTCTTCTGCATTACTAGTTCAGATGTTTCAGAAGTGGGGGGAACTTCATCTGTGCCGAGTGAACCGCTACCAAGATCTGGGATCATTTCCTTTGATTGGAATAATCTAACTGGGCCTCGCCTTCCTTCCACTACACCTTTCAGGATAAAGGTTGATATCGGCAACCATGTGGTTCACTGATGCGTTGTAGATGAAGGAGCCTCTGTTAGTATTTTATCCCCTTATGCTTGGAGAGATTTAGGTTTCCCTAACCTTGTTACAGCTGTTAATTGGTCATTGACCTTTGAAAGAAGACCTAGTGAACCGTTGGGATTCCTCCCTCTGGTACTTGTTACTTTGGGTGGAAAAACAATCTTAGTTGATTTTATGGTTTTAAAGGACTCAATGGATTTTTATATGATCCTATGGCATGATTACGTATATGCTATGCAGGCTATGGTGTCTATGCTCTTTCGTGTCATGCATTTTCCTCACAAAAAAAGCATTGTCACCATCGATCAGTTTACATTTGTCTATCCCTCTTATTACCCAACTATAGACTAGGTATGTCCCCCGTCAGTAGGCACTACTATGTCACAATCAAATTATGTGGCATATTGTTCCTTCAGTCCAATTGCTACTGAGAATAAGCCTCCGAATTCACGCTTATCCTCTCGGGGCTGTGTCTCGGAAATTGACCAGGTGATGACTCCATCTGAATGATTAGACATGTGTTCTATCTGGGATAATATACTTCCCTCTGAAGAAGTTTTCTTAGAGTCTATAATGCAGTCTGCAATTCATTTGGACATTTGATTCACCTACTGAGCAATCTTCCACCTTTCCTTCGAGCTCATTAAAAATAGTAAGGAAGCTACGAGCAGTCTTCCACCTTTTCCTTCGAGCTCATTAAAAACAGTAAGGAAGTTTCGAGCATTCTTCCACCTTCAATTCGAGCTCTTTAAAAATAGTAAGGAAGTTCCGAGCATTCTTCTTCCTTCACTTCGAGCTAGTTAAAAATAGTAAGGAGACTATGATCATTCTTCCATATCTCCTTTGAGCTCGTTAAAAACAGTAAGGAGGTCATGAGTTTACTTTTTCGGGCTCATTAAAATTTTACGAAAATGATTTTTATGGAGTTCTCTCTAAGGTCTTGTTAGACTCTTTAAATATGACAAGATTCCCAAGTATAGTTGTCTTTTCAGACTCGTTAAAGGATTTGAAGCGACATCAGCTTAAGTATAAGTTTTACGCTTTTCCAGACTTTTGCGGATTACTTATGAAAAAAGAATACTCTAGTCATACATGGCTAGAAGAGTTTTTCTTCCATTGTTTTACACTTTTTCAGGGGAGGAGACTAACTTTACGAAAAAGGACCTTTTGGATCCTTCTTTAGGGTTTTCAGGCTCTTGAAATATGAAAACACCAAGTGAGCATTCACCTACTCGGGCTCGATGTGAAATCCATGAGAGGGTAAATAGAGGATTGTTTAAGTTTTTCAGACTCTATAAACAGGAAAACACCTGTGAGCATTAACCTACTTGGGTTTGATATTAAAAACCATGAGTAGGTATATGGAGTTATTGTTTAAGTTTTCCAAACTCCTTAAAATTTAAAACACCGGCTAGCAAGAATAGATCTCGGCTCGATATTAAAATCTAGAGATCAGTATTATAGAGTATTCTTCTATCTCTTCTTCAAACTCTATAAACAATGAATAAGGTCTTGAGGATCTTTTTAGTCAAGATACACTGAGGAAGGTATCTTTGTATTGCAGGTTCATCAAATGGAAGATCAAGTGGAGGATTGATCGAAGAAGCAAGGGAAAGCTAGGATCGAACTTCATTAATAAGGTATGCCTTCAAGAACCTTGATATCTTTCCTTTTGTAGAAGCCTATGTGATATGATTAATGTATTTACCTATCACCCCAGAAATTGGTAGTGTCTCTCTCCTCGCTATAGTGTATATTTCCCAAACAATAGACTGGTGACTCCGCTGGGGACCGGTTATTTTCTGTTCTAGGAAACTTATTTAACTTTCCTTCCAGTACTTTTTGATCTTTTTTATCCTTTGAGAGGCTTTGTAGGTTACTGTAGCCTATTTCCATTCCTTGAATCATCCCAGTTTGAAGTTTTGAAGCCTATTTTAAGCCTTCTCTGGAAAAAAAGCTGGTATCCCTTGCACACAGTAGAGTACACCTTGGCAAAAACGCTGCTTTACCTATTGTACAGTAGGGTAAACCTCCTAAAAAATGTTGGTTTTCCTACTAGATAGTAGAGTACACCCCCTAAAAAACGCAGGTTTATACACTACACAACAGAGTATTTTCTAGTAAGTCTCTGTTTTCTTTTGGGATTGGATTTCCACTTGTCTGGTTTGATTTCCAGCCTCTTGCCTTGTCTTCTTAACTGATCCTTGAGGTCTTTATGCCTTTGTTGAGTCTTATTTTCCTCTCCTAAGTCCCTTAGGTCATCTTTTGCTTGCTTGAGTACTTTTTGAGGTGTCTTGTTTGTTTGTGGCTCTTTTTGGAAACCGTGCTTTGTTCCTAGTTGAACATAGTTGCATGTTCGCACCCTAGTTGCTTGTTGCAGGTATACAAACCTTTGCTTATGACATTTGTTTTTTGTGGAAACACTAAGCATACTTTAACGGTTTCTTGGCCTTTGATTTAGGGTTTGACCCCAAGTTGGAGTCTTTAGGGTGTTTTCAAAAGTTTTTGAGTCTAGACTCTTCCTGATTGCTTTATTAGTTTCAGTTTCAAGTAAGTTGAAGTCTTTTAGTTTTCTTCCATTTGAGTCTTTGTGATTGTAAGGCCATCTTTGGTTCACTTGCCTACCTTTTTTCTTGTCTTAGTGCTTCCTTAGGGTTCTTGGTGCTTTGGAGCAAGCTTTGAGGTTCGCCTTTCCATTTTAAGCGTCTCTTATCCCTATTTTCTTTTTGCTTTGTTTCCAAGCCCAAATTTTTTGCTTCTAAAAAAAATTCGTAGGACAAGTCTTCGTCAACTCATCGAGTTCATTTTTATGAGTCTTAGAGTTGGTTTTCCTTACTCACTGTATTAGAGAAAACTCACTATGGCTTGGGAATACCACAATAGATAGATGACTACAAAAAATCTACTCAATTCTCAAAGCAATGCTATTATAAATGACAATGTTAAGATAATGGAGAAATGTAACCAACCTCGATCCAACGTTTGATGTAGATTCCCCTTGGAGCTTTCAATCCACGCACTTGTAATCTGCAAATTAGTCTTGACAGCCAATATCCAACATGTACATATAATATATAATATATAATTGATGTTAACATTATCAATAACAATGGTCCATAATATCATAAGCAAATCTAACCCAATGTATAATAAATGACATTCACACCATGAATGGACGAGAATATGACTATTTATATTAATGAACAAGAAGAAGTACAAAGTGATACGACCTCTTGCCGGCAACCAATCTGAACCAAGATCTAGATCAATCCACTTGTGCCTCCACCACTTCAATCCTCCATGAATGGCAAATTCAAACTAGAAGGAGTTTGGAAGGTGAAGATAAGAGGTTCACAACTACAAGGATCAATGAGTGCAAACTCAAGATAGGGAAAAAATCCACTAGAGTTCCTTTACTATTCTCTTCTTCCTCTCGTCCATAAGCCATATGTGCTCAATATATAGTCCTCTCAAAGGTAGGTGAAAGGACTCATCGAGACATGACTTGGGAAGATGGAGAGCCAAAGGTCACCCAATGACAAATTTTTGGGAGTAAAAAGTAATTAATAGTGGTTTTTACCATTTTACATGCTACCCACAGGCTATAAGGATGCAACTCGCGGGTATGCCTACTATAATGATGCAAGGAGCGGGTAGGAATAAAAATAGGGTAAACTGGTATCCCTGAAGGATAAAAATGGATCTGAGTCACCGAAATGGATCCTACAGACTAAAGAATGCTGATGCTCACAGGGTGGAAGATTTCTGTGTAACAGATGCCCCCTAATGTGTGAGGTCAGAGACTGAAATGTGCTACGATGGCCGAAATACATTATAAAACTCATAAGTGGAGTGATGGAGACACAAGTGGAAAGAACAACTCACTCTTCATAATACAATAGTATCTCTGAATACATGTTGGTATAGTACAACAATCTGATACAATGGCAATGAATAGGCAGTACATAATGGATAGATGTGATAAGTGATCATAGCCATGATCCCTCTACAGTAAGATATGGTCTTCTGCTGAAAAGAAGACAACCGGTGCAAATTGGAGGTATAAACTGTTGGAATCTGAGAGGTGATATCTCATATGTAAAGTCAAAGTCATATGTAGCATACCGAATGCCACAATTGCCTGGGGTCTTCTACACAAGTCTTCGACGGTGCAAGTCCCGTCAAGTGAATAAAGGAGTTGGGGTCGAACCTTATGAGACATCGTCTGATTACCGATCAATAATGTATACCGTTAACAGATGCAAGATGACCCACCAATAATGAAAATGGGCATCAAGGCACAAAGCACAATCATCAGAGTGTGAATAAATGGGTTGAAGTCGAACATTGTGATGAATCCATCGATCAGGGACATTGATGTATTCCCAAAACTATCGATGGCGAGAGAACCTGCCACTGATGACTGCAAGCCTCAAGGTACTCAACCGAACTCTAAGCCTCAAATCCTGGAATAAATGAGTTGAAGTTGATGGAACGAGACTCGCTGGAAGGAGGGCATTAAGGCATCCCCCATCAACCAACACGAGGTACCAGCAATGTTGAAAGATTTGGAAGATCTCAGGTGAAACGGAATGACTCAATAAGGATGGCCAACATGCAATAGTCAAGATATATGAGGAGTGGCTGACACTGGTTTCAAGACTTCCTTTGAACAAGAGCATGAGCAGATGGATAGACTCAAGCAGCATAGACTTGACATAAACTGTGCAATGCAGGAGGCATTACAGAGGGCTCCATAATGACTGGAAGCTTAACCAATCGGTGGAGAAAACCGAGAAACAAGTACAGCTCCTAAGGCCCAATTATAGTCCCGACTCATAATGTACGGAGTGGAATGAATGCTCTGTTCAAAGGAGACACAACAACTGCCAACAAGAAATAGTGACCATAATCCCGTCCGGATTTTTGGAATATTTGATTTTTTGGTCTTTTTCATATTTGGGAAAAGCTTGAAAAAGAATAAAATTGCTTATTCTACAACAAGTGAGGGAACAAGTGTCAAATAGCCAGCAGACTAGTCCCAAGCAGTGGAACATACCTATGCTCAATGAAAGGAAGTGCGTGCAGGATGTGGACACTCGGGGGTGCATTCCCTCAGGGCCAAAGGGTCATCAAATTGTGAAGGGCAAATATATAAGCTCTGCAGAGCTCGACAAGGAAAAGTGCTTAGGCACCAGGCTATCAAATGAGTAAGTGGGAGCCGGCACAAGGCTCAAGCGGAAAGTAGGATGATGCAATGCAATCACAACATGATATAACTGAGAATTCCTTTTTCGTAAAGTTAGTCTCCTCACCCGAAAAAGTGTAAAACAATGAGAGAAGAACTCTTCTAGTCACATATGACTAGAGTACACATTTTTCGTAATTAATCCACAAAGGTTTGGAAAAGGGGTAAACTTATACCTAAGTGAATGTCAGTTCAAATCCTTTAACGAGTCTGAAATGACAAGTATACTCGGCAATCTTGTTTGATTTGAGAAATTCTAACAAGGGCTTAAAAAAGACTTTATAAAAATCTTTTTCGTAAAGGTTTAACGAGCCCGAAAAAGTAAACTCGTGACCTCCTTACTGTTTTTAATGATCTCAAAGGAGATATGGAAGAATGGTCGTAATAGAAGCAGACGAGTGTCAGGGGCATGCGAGACTAGATCCAAGCGCATGGAACAAAGCTATGCATAATGCAAGGAACATGAGTAAGATAAGGACACTTAGGGGGTGTCTGCGAATTCGGATGGCACAAGGTTCAAATGCATCATAACAATGGGGAGGCCTAAACCTATATGCAAGGTTCCGAATATGCCTACCATGACCGAAGCAAATGTCGAAAAGGACCGGTAACCAAGTGTAAGTGCAGCTAAAAATCCTGTCTCCAAGAAACATAAGTACCAAGATCATCTCTAAAACGTACGTAAAGAAAAATTTGATACAAGTCAATGCGGTAGAAACATTTTCAACTTCACTATTGCTAACCTCAGACATAACGTAGGTAGAGCTAATCACTGAAGGTGCCATAGTACCAATACATGAGGGATCAAAATGATCATCTTCAAAATGAAGAGCAAAACTGAAGGATGTGAAGGAATCTACAGTGGAAAATTCATCATCACAGGAGTTGGAAATTCTAGAAGTAGAATCGAACTCTTTAGGAGCATCGATTTGCAGATCTATAGGAGAGCTCAAAGAATCATCAGACTCAAATGTCAAATCAGGGCTGGACGAGACTATGAATGGATCCAAATTCAAATGCATGGCAGGTTGTACTCGAGGCTCATCTCATTCAATAAGATCAAGGGTGGGAAGGAAATAAAATTGATGATGAGAATCCTCCCAAGGCTTGTCATTACCATTCATGGCCTCAATAAAAACTTCATCTGAAGGTAGGATACCATTGAGGCAACCATGTGAACAAGATAGGTTGGTTGCCAAAACTGGCAGCGTAACGGGATCTTCTTCAACTGTCTGGGAAGAAGAGAGATCCGGATATGCAGTGGTTTGTTGGATATGATCGTAAGTGAGCTTCGCTACAGATAAAGGCATAAACATCCTAACATGCGCAATGTCTCCAGACGTGGAATTCATGGATGGTAAAGTCCACGGATCATCTAAATAGGAGGTCTGGAATAACATATTATTCGAAGGAGGAGACAGATTGTCGGTAATGGTTCCAATAAAATTCACAGGTGTAGAATGGTTAAAAGTTCCCATCAATGAGGGGTACATTCCAACACCTATGTTCCTAGTTTCCGGTTGAGAATTAGAAACTTGCGGGACTACAGATCCCGTGGATGTTGTGGAAGGAGTGCCAACATAATCTAGCTGATTGATCGTCACAATCTTGCCTTCATGGGGAAAGCAAATAACTCTAAATACAGTAGACGCGATAGCCTTCATAGTGTACATCCAGTTTTAACTCAGTAAAAGGTTGCACTTGATGGGCGCATCCACCACTTCGACTTCAATAGGCACGGACTTACCTCCCAAGGAGACAACAAGGGAAGGGATAATTCCATGCGGCGTAAAAGATCTACCATCGAATGCAGTGAGTGTAGTTCTAGACGTGAGTAGAAGAGGAGAGCCAAGAGCTTTCCAACAAGCTAACGACATTACTGATGCAGAGGCACCTTCATCAACCATAGTACGTTTGACGAAGCTCTTAAGGAAAACCACTTGGATTTGAAATGCCACGTGGTAAGGTAAGCGAGGTTGGACATCAATAGTATCGAACTTGATAACACTAGGACTTCCCCCATCCTGAACTCCTAACACACTCAAAAGGGCATGCTTATGAGAAGGATAGGATTGTAAAACCTCAAGAGCCGACATGGCACATAGAGTTTGGCCCAAATCTTCTATGATGGAGTAGTTCTGGGCGGCTCGAGCATTAGGATTATGCATGAAGCACTTGAGAACACCTTTCGGTATCCGCGGCATAATAGAAGGCTTCTCAATATGCAAGGAATTGTCAGGAGGAGGGGGAGGCTCATTCCCCTAATTTGGTTGTGGTGCACCATAATCGTGTTTATGAGTAGCAACAAAAACCTCCGACTGAACCATATTCACACATCCATAACCACTAGTATTGGAAGAAGACGTTGCCGTTTCATTAGTACCATAACCAGTGGTGTGAGCATGTGAAGCCATGTTTTGATGATGAGGAAGGAGATCCTTCAACACAGCTAGGCTCTGTACCAAATGCTTCGCTGCTTCTTCAATTCGAGGACATAAGTAAGTAAGATGATCCTCCCCACAAAGCTTGCAAGGGAATTTCACCTCACGCCTAGGTTTACGATCCTCGCTAGCATTACCGCCTTCCCGAGGAGGGTTGGCATTCTCTTTACGAGGAGTATTACGATTGCTATTGTTATTACTTCCATTGTTTCCACCCCTACGATTATTTCTCCCCTTTTTCTTACCACCAAGTTGCTGGTTACCCGACAGTTTCGTTGATTGCACATTGTGTACATCAGATGATGGAGTGGAAGTGGACATGGTGTGAACTTGTCCGGGAGAGGACTGGTTTAGAGACAAATTTTGCATTTGATAAACTACCAATTCTACATGGAGAGTGCATGCAGACCCCACGATGGCATCGACATGTGGTCTAGGAACTGACGTGGGCTCATGTCTTGTCCTTGGTGCATCAGGAATAATGTCATACAAAATGCCAGACTGAGAATAAAGTAGATCTAACTCTTGGACTTTCAAGATAGCTTGTTCCTTAGTCACAATGCCAGACATCAAAACATCCTTAGCAATGTATGGGAGTAAAGACTTAAGGAACCATTCCAGCAAGAAATCTAGAGGAATTTTGGCTTTCACTAATCTCTTCTGCCGACGCCACTCTTGAACGTGGTCAGAAATATGTGTGGCCTTATTCTGATGGAAGGTGGACAATAACTCAGTACCAGTATCATAACGAACCGGAAACTGGAAATAGTCTAAGAAAACCAAAGCAATCTCTTTGAATCCCCTATAGGTGTTTCTGGGAAACTCCACATACCACTTCGCAGCTGCCCCCGTGAGGGTGCGTTGAAATAGTCGTAAACAAATGGAATCATGATTCAAAGAGTTGGAGGAGCACCAAAGGTGAAATGTCGTGACATGATCTCCCGGGTCCTCACCACCTTTCCCCTAAAACTTTGGAATGTCCAAAGGGAGCTTGGTAGGGACTTGGGGCCAAGTAGGGTCGTGACACACCGGATCATTCGTGAGCTTTGAAAGATATGGGAGATTCAAGCGTGCAAGGAACGGGAGCTGCAGCTGGAAAGCAGGATTATAAGCTCCCATAAAAGGTTGGTTAAACGGAACTGTGTTATAAGATGGACCAAAAGCTTGACCATGAGGATTAAACTTATGATAGGAAGGACCTGACGGACCATAAGCTTTCCCATGGCCATAAGGTTGATAACCTCCCCCTGCCGGACCCATTTGAGAGTAAGAAGGTATATGCGTGTTTTGAGCACCATATTGGGGTGGTGGGTGATACTGGTGGCCAGCACCGACTGTGTTGTAGTAAGGGTTTCCACCATGAGTATGGGGCATGTATGTACTATTTGTTAAATTTTTAGTATTAAATCACAATACTATAGGATCTTTGCTGAGAGAATAACATCTACAGTATATCAATGCATGACAATCATAATATGACAAGAATCACAAGCATCACAAGAATCAAAAGCATAGAGACAAGAGACACAGAGTTTCGTGGGGAAAACCCTAAGGTGAAAAACCCCACAACTTCCTCAGAGATAGAGAGAGCAATGGCTCAACCAAAATAAAACCAAATAACACTGAGATAGTCTCCTAGCAGATGATCCTCCTCCTCCTCACTAGTGCCCCACTTTTCAGAGAGAGAGATAGTTACTTTTTCGAGTGAGTAAAATAGAGATCTCCTATCTCTATTTATACTCACCTTTTTGCCCAGTGACCTACTGGGGCCGACTTGTCTACTTAGATACATCCACATTATATTATATATTAATTAGGGCCGACACCATAAGGTGGTCTAATAACCCATCAGCAAGTACACACACTTGCAACACTTGTCAATCCACATGACGACACTTCCTTATAGAGGAATAACACATCTCTTATAAGGGTACAATAAATATATATATAATACACAGATGAAATACATTCCGAAGTTACATATACATCAACACTCCCTCTTAACTAGGAAGGTATTTCTCGACACATATCTGCTAGACAAGTCTTCTTCTCTGGATCATTGTCATCGATGCATCGTCATCATCATCGTCACTGCTGCTACTATCTCAACCAATCTATGACTCTACTCGTCATAGGAAGTTCTACAGAGCCAGTCCTTTTTCATACTGGATGTAGGCCCACCACCTGCAGGTCTTCGTCATCACTGGCCATACTGTGGAATCCTCGGGACTTATTACGTGCGTCACAAAACCTTGAAAGAGCATCCCAGGATGTTACGGGTACACAACCCCGACCTGTAGGATCTCCCAGGGCGCTATTACATGTGACCCCACCACAAAACCTCGAAAGAGCATCTCAGGATGTTACGGGTACACAACTCCGACCTGAAATCTCCCAGGGCACAAATTACATGTGGTCCACCACAAAACCTAGCAAGAGCATCTCAGGATGTTACGGGTACACAACTCCGACCTGAAATCTCCCAGGGCACAAATTACATGTGGTCATGGCAAAACCTCGCAAGAGCATCTCAGGATGTTACGGGTACACAACTCCAACCTGAAATCTCCCAGGGCCCAAATTACATGCCATAGGACAAAACCTCGCAAGAGCATCTCAGGATGTTACGGGTACACAACTTCGACCTGAGATCTCCCAGGGCGCTATTACATGTCCTCCTAAAGCAATGTCTCGAAAGAGCATCCCAGGCTGTTACGGGTACACAACTTCGACCTATAGGATCTCCCAGACATGCTCATCTGCACAACCTGATCCATGGCCATAGAGTATCAACCTGATACTCACCATACATCATCCTGATGTACTCATGATCGTCCTGATCATCATCACTGCAACGTCCTGCTGCATGTCATCTGGAGCAACATCCTGAAGCTCATCATCCATGATCATCCTGATCATCACTACAACATCCTGCTGCATGTCATCTGGAGCAACATCCTGAAGCTCATCATCCATGATCATCCTGATCATCAATGCATCCACCTGATGCATACCAAGTATCTACCTGATACATATCATCATACATGATCCACCTGATCATTAATGCATCCACCTGATGCATACCAAGTATCTACCTGATACATGATACATATCACCATACATGATCCACCTGATCATACAATGTATCCACCTGATACATATACAGATACATGGTCCAAGCATCCAACATGATGCACATACATACATAAATGATCCACCTGATCATATCCAGCATCCAACATGATGCATACATACATAAATGATCCAACTGATCATATCCAGCATCCAACATGATGCGTACATACATACATAAAAACGATCCAACTGATCATATCCAGCATCCAACATGATGCGTACATACATACATAAAAATGATCCAACTGATCATATCCAGCAGAAACCAGAACATCATCCTGATGCCCATTATCCAGCGCTTACATCCACAGTCATGTGAAGGATCCTCCTTCCAACATGCTTGGAATGGCTTCAGCAAATGTGTCCATCACTTCTTCCTCGAAGTGTCCTCGATCTGAAGAATGCCAAGCCTCTCTCTGAAGTACTCGAACTTCACTCTGGCTAGTGGCTTCGTCAGCACATCTGCAATCTGCTCGTCCGTCGCAACATACAGAAGCTTCACAGCTCCTCTTTGCACCATATCCCTGATATAGTGATATTTGATCTCTATGTGTTTCGACCTGTCATGAAACACTGGGTTCTCGGACAGCTTCACACAACTCTAGTTATCACAGAAGATACCAGTAGCCTCCAACGAGAGATCAAATAACTTAGACAGTAGCTTCCGTAGCCATACTGCCTCACAACTAGCTGAGCAGGCTGCAACATACTCTGCCTCAGCTGTACTCAGTTCTACGCAGGACTGCTTCTTGCTAAACCAAGAGATCACACCTGATCCCATACTGAAGCAACACCCAGATGTGCTCTTCCTATCTGCAGCACTGCCAGCCCAATCTGAATCAACATAACCCTGTAGGTTAAACTTTTGATTCGCCTCATACCTGAGCCCATAATCCACTGTACCCTTCAGGTACCTCAGAACATGCTTTACAGCAACCAGGTGAACACTCCTCGGATCCGTCAGGAACTGACTCAATGTGTTCACAGCAAAGCAAATGTCTGGTCTAGTGTTCGTCAGGTACATCAAGGACCCAATCATCTGACGATACATAGAGACATCAATTGGCTCAGATGAAGCATCACATAGAAGCTTCAGATTCGACGCCATAGGTGTGGCCATGGCCTTGCAATCCATCATCCCGAATCTTTTCAGGATATGTACTGTGTACTTCCCTTGACCAAGGAAGATTCCACCTGCATTCTGCCACACCTCCATACCTAGGAAATAGTGCATCATTCCCAAATCTTTCATGTCGAATTCAGCTGCAAGTTTTCTCTTAGTATCTGCAATCAATCTGTCATCTACTGTCACAAATAGGTCATCAACATACAGGAGTAAAATCATTGGATTCCCTTCCTCAACCTTATAGTAAAGGTTAGAATCTGCTTTACTCTTGGTAAATTCCAAGCTAGATAGGAAAATGTCCATCCTACCATACCAGGTTCTAGGAGCTTGCTTCAAGCCATACAAGGATTTCTTCAATCTGCATACATATGACTCCCTGTCAGGTCTTGGGACTGCATCCCAAACATCTTCTTCATGATCTACGGATCATGGCATTCCACTTCTTCATCCCAGATCCTGGGAACTTCAATATCTTCAATAGATATCTTTCTTGCTGGAACAAATGTTGTAGTCCTTTTGTAGGTGAAGATATACGGTCTTTCCTACAAAACAAGTTAATTTGCATGATTAGAAACATCTCATAATTTTCAGAACAAATTCTTTACACATAAAGAAATATGTCATGCAGTCATGCAGTTATCTTAGCCAATGCTTCAATACAACATTTATCCATGTTCCACAAATTTCTAGATGCCTTCCAGTCTCTACCAGAACATTGTTAAGAGTTTGCACTACTTCCAACATGTCAGCAAAGAGGTTTCATTCTAGATAAGTAGCACTGGAATGTTGTACAGTGCCATAAGCCACTTACCCATCACATGCATATTAGTAGTATAATGTTCATTAATGCAATCATTCAAATATGCACAATACATCTCCTAAGTCTAGGAACATAAGCATAATATTATTAAACAAACAAAATAGGCAAGAAATGATAATTGAAATACTTATCTTTGTTTGTTTGTTTGGGTGGACTCCCTCTGAGTCTTTGCTTCCTGGTAGGAGCTGCTGAAGTAGCTTCTTCTACACCTCTCTGTTGTGAAATGTAGGAAGATGGTCAACTCCCTCTGAAGATTTGCATCCTTGCAGGAGCTGCTGGAGTGTGCTCCCTTTTGATCTTTGCTTCCTGGATTACCTGTCCTTATATTCATCTTTGATGACATCAATATTCTTGAACCCAGAAAAGACCTCTTCTGGTGTCTTGTTGTCCAATATCTTGTGGGGAGTTCTGTTCTGCACATATACAATTGTTCTAACTGCTTCTACTCATAGATGCATAGGTAGATCCTGGTCATGCAGCATTTCCCTTGCTACTTCCATGACTGTTCGGTTCTTCCTTTCTGCAACTCCATTCTGTTGAGGATTATAAGGAGCAGTCAACTCCCTCTTAATCCCTGAATCACTGCAAAGCTTCTTGAAGTCATTTGAGGTGAATTCTCCACCATTGTCAGATCTGAATGTCTTGATTTTCTTGACAGTTTGATTCTCCATCAAGGTTTTGAATTCCTTGAATTTATCAAGCACCTCATCTTTTCCCTTCAAGAAGTATACCCAAGTCTTCCTGGAGAAGTCATCGATATATGATACATAGTAAACATACCCACTCAGGGAGCTGGATGACATAGGGCCACATACATCTGAGTGGATGATTTCCAAGATGTATTTTTCCTTGCTTTCACTGCTTGGGAAAGCCTTCTTAATGTTCTAACCTTTTGCACATCCTTTGCAATTACCTTCATGTTTGGTCTTGATTTCAGGAAGACCCTTCTACTGCCTTGATTGCAATTGGAAGTGCCCTATAGTGCATATGAGCAAGTCTTCTATGCCAAAGTTCACTTGGCTCCATGGATTCATGTACCATGGCATGTTCAGGTTGTCCCTTCAATTTATACAAGCCTCCCTCTTGCTCTCCAATCACTACTGCATCATCTATGGTCTTTCCCTTTGGCCACATTAGGACTTAGCCATCCACAAATGCAACCCTCATACCTTTTGCATCCAATGCAGAGATGGAGAGTAAGTTCTTCTTGAGCCCAGGTACATAAAGTACTTCTTTCATCTTCAATGATTTTCCAGAATCTAGGTTGTAGGAGGCTTCACCACTTCCTTTGATTGGGTATTGATAATCATCCCCAAGTTTCACCTTATGGGGTGATTCATGTTCAGATAGGTTCACAAAGGATTCTTTAAACCCAGTCATGTGTTTGGAAGCCCCACCATCAATCAACCAATCATTACATCCATGGGAGATGGTACCTGTAAGAGCAGAAATTAGAACATATTCTTCTTCACTTGATGAGTCATCATCACTACTACTTTCTGCCCTAGCCTTCTTCTTTGGAGGTTCATCATCTTCGGCAGCATGAGCATGAAACCTTCTTTTGCTGCCCTTCTTCTTCTTACTGGAGTTGTTGTTATTATCCCTTTTGTTCTTGGGACAATTTGAAGCAAAGTGACCCTTCTCATTGCATGTGAAGCATCTTAGGTCCTTCTTACTCTTTTGATGGAATCTTTTGTTGTGAGAGTGATCCTTCTTGGTTTTGCTTCTCTTGGTGTGAGCTGCAAGAGCTTGATCTTCTCCTCCCATCTTTTCCTCACGAGCTATGAGTCTAGCTTCTTCTTGAGAGAATTCTTCCCTCAATTTGCTGAAGGAGATCAATTTCTTCCTTGCACAAATTTCTTGAATAAAGGAATCCCATGACCTGGGTAGGCCATTTAGAGTGGTCATCACCACTTCACCATTCTCCACCATTTCATCTACTGCTTCTAATTGTTCCTTGATCTGGGAGACCCTTGAAAAGTAAGATTGAATGGTTTCTCCATTCTGAAACTTCAATGCTTTCAATTGGTTCCGCAGGGTCATCTTCCGATTTATGTTCTTTCCTTCAAATAGCTTGGTCAAGGATTCAAACATCTCTTTGGGTGTCTTAAGAGAAGACACATGAGGTATGAGATGGTTTTTGATAGAATCAGCAATGATTCTCTTTGCCTTGACCAAGTTCTTCTTGTGCAATGCCTTGGCTTCTTCATCCTCTGGGATAGGGATGTCTTCTTTCACATATGAGTCCAACTCATTCTCTTCCAGGATTAACCCAATCCTATACTTCCAGGCTCGGAAGTTGTCAGCCCCTTCAAGCTTATCCTCAAGCTTAGTGTGGAGAGACATCTTTAAGAGTACTTCAAATGGAAATAGAAAAGATTTAGGACTTACCACTTGAAGTGCTGAAAACTGGATCTGGTCCCGGATTAGGGTTTGTTACAGAAACCCTAAAAATTCAAAACGTGAATTTCAAAATTTTGAAAGGATAGAAAGATGCACCTTGGAGAGATGATCAGCCTAGTACATTCAGAATTTGAGATCAGCAAAGTCTTGCCCTTCAAAATTGCCTTTTTGTCCTCCCGGGTTCACTAGGGAGAGCCCTGAATTAGGATTTGAGTTTCCCAGAGATCTACCCAGCCAAAAATCTCGATCCAAAGCTCTAACCTTCGATTTTTGCAAGGCGCTTCCATCTGTGCCTTCAGTTTCCAGAAATTCCTATTTTTGTGGAAACCCTAATTTTTAGGGCCAAATCTGAAAATGCTCGGAGCTGAATTCTGATTGGATAGATAGATGCGCCTTGATGAGTAGATCCAATCTACTATACTGAATTTCAAAAATCTGTGGAGAGAAACCCAATAAACAAGGAATACAAGCTTCCGTCACTGCAAAATGTCTTCTTCTCAGTTAAGCTCTGATACCATGTTAAATTTTTAGTATTAAATCACAATACTATAGGATCTTTGCTGAGAGAATAACATCTACAGTATATCAATGCATGACAATCATAATATGACAAGCATCACAAGCATCACAAGAATCAAAAGCATAGAGACAAGAGACACAGAGTTTCCGTGGGGAAAACCCTAAGGTGAAAAACCCCACAACTTCCTCAGAGATAGAGAGAGCAATGGTTCAACCAAAATACAACCAAATAACACTGAGATAGTCTCCTAGAAGATGATCCTCCTCCTCCTCACTAGTGCGCCACTTTTCCGAGTGAGTAAAATAGAGATCTCCTATCTCTATTTATACTCACCTTTTTGCCCAGTGACCTACTGGGGCCGACTTGTCTACTTCGATACATCCACATTATATTATATATTAATTAGGGCCGACCCCATAAGGTGGTCTAATAACCCATCAGCAAGTACACACACTTGTGACACTTGTCAATCCACATGACGACACTTCCTTATAGAGGAATAACACATCTCTTATAAGGGTACAATAAATATATATATAATACACAGATGAAATACATTCCGAAGTTACATATACATCAACACTATTCATAGTGGGAACCATGTCATAATGACCGTAATGGTATGGTATGTTCCCACCCCCAGCATTAGGATTAGCTTGAGCAGTCATGTGGTGACCCAAAGCATGAGAAGTATGCCCAGCCCCAACATTAGTGTGATTAGTAGTAGGGTTGGTGGTGTGATGTCCATGTGGACAGGAAATATTCCCACCGCCTACATTACTCGCAGTGGCAGTGGATGCATAAGTGTGCGGTATGTGTCCACCTCCATGGTTGGGAGGAACGGTATCATGTGCAAAAGTAGTCTTGGGTTGACGAGTAGCAGCACGTGTATTACGTGGTGGATGGCGAGTCGTATTTTGAATAGCATTCTGGTTAGGTTGGGTATTCCTAGGAGGTGGTCGTGTTCCAACATTAGCATGGTTAGGAATCTGACTAGTCCCCATACTATGTGAGTGGGTGGACAACGTAGTGCCCCCAACGAGGGTAGTGCCCCCAGTGGGTATAGTATGGCTAACACTTTGACTAGTGCCAGCGTGAGTACCAACCGTAGTGGAAGGTTCAACAATACTATGACTAGGCATACCAAAAGAGAGTGTGGTGGGGTTGATCGTAGGGCCAGTGTCATCATGAGTCTCAGGCCTCCCGTATCTATAATCACGTGGAAACGAAGGAACGAAAGGCTCATCCTGTTCTTCCTCCTTGGGTAAGTCGAGCATCCCGTAAAGATAATTATCGGGATTTGAAGGATCAAACGGATCCCAGTCAAGTGGATTAGGCAAAATAGAACCAGGTTGAGTGTCAGGTGGATCACCTCCCCAATCCTCACGAGGAATATGGGGATCGAAAGTATGTTCAACTCTACCTGAAGGAGTAGAAGGATCTTTCCCAATATTGGGATGTGCAGCCATGTAGTCTTCAACGTAGGTCACGTAAGAATCTGAATACTCAGAGGGAGCCCTCCGGTGTCCTCTAGCAATACGGTGTGTAACCTTGAGTGGCTTTAAACCAGCCAAATGACGAGACCGGTGGAGAGTAGGAATCCACGCCACGATATCTCCGGAGAGAGACACAACGTCCCCTAAAGGACAACTATCGATAAAAAAAAGTAAACCAAAAGCACACACCTAGAGAAACTACAGCCAAGAGCAGACAAACAGAGTGGCTAAATGAGCTACCAACACTAGAGCCGGTATGTCTCGCCTAGGAGAGGCTTGAGACTCCCAAATTATAGCCGAAGGTAACAGAATCAGTTATAGAGACACTCAGGCTTCACTGTGTCAACAGGGTCAAGTCCATTGCATGAACACAACTGTGTTGTCCAATCCCTATCTGAATCAGGACACAAACAACATAACCACTGCAAGTACCCTTTGCGGTACCTAGGTAAGGAAACTATGTTCACCGCAATATAGCCAATGCTCAGGGGGACAGTCGCAGGTGGGACCCGTCGTATGGGTAGGGTAGCTAAGCCCGAAGCACAAGAGGACGAACCTCCGGTACCCCCAAATACGAACAAATCCTGGATATATCTCCCACGTTCAGCCGGTATCAGAGGGATATCTCCTCAACCAACCTCTCGTGACCTCGTGCTTAACTCTGGATTGAGTAGAGCTTCCTGAGAACACCTATCTATACCATGGATTCCTCCACTCCCTGGTCAGACATAATGTTTTATCTAGTAGTCTTGGATTGTTAACTCACAATGATCTATTCCAAGACTCTAAACCTATGCTAGTTGGTGTACCCTATAAATAAAATCAGTCTAATCAATTTTATGATTAAACGTTAATTTTAGTGGCTATGATTACTCAAGGGATATGATCGTGAAACTAGTGATGTGTAGGTTCAATAGTATGCAACATTAGCCAATCCTAGACTCATCTATCCAATAAAACAATGTCACTAATATGCAAAATCAAATAACAATTCCAAAATAAAGATGCAATCTTTTATCTTTTTGATGCACAAGCAGAACCTAAAATGAAGGCAACAAGCACTCAATGCAAGATGCAGTACATGGAAATAAAATATTTTTGTATTTTCACTTATAAACAAGGAAAATGCAAAAAACTAAATGAATATTTTTGTATTTTTTCAATATAAATGGAATGAAAAAATGCAAGCAAAATCCTACTATTCAGTCACTGAAGTGCCGAGAAGATCACTAAGACAACCCAGCAAATCCTAAACAACAAGACTCAGCCAAAGGAATGGGCTCAAAAGGAAGAAACCAAGAGACTAAAACCAAAGATTGGTAAAAAACCAAGAAGGTTCAACCAAGAGAAACGAAGAGATCTAGTCACAACCAAGGCATGAAACAGTCAAGAAAGAGGCCAACAAAGACTCAAGAACCAACCAAACTCACCCAGCAACAACCAAAAGTCATAAACCAACAAAAACTGGAGTTACACGCTAATGTCGAAGGAAATCTTGTGGGTACCCGCGAGCAGTAAAGTAAACAGTGGCGGGAAGATGCGGGCAGAGCTAAGCTAGCCGATCCAACGTTTGATGTAGATCCCCGTTGGAGCTTTCAATCCACGCACTTGTAATCTGCAAATTAGTCTTGACAGCCAATATCCAACAAATACATATAATATATAATTGACATTAACATTATCAATAACAATGGTCCATAATATCATAAGCAAATGTAACCCAATGTATAATAAATGACATTCACACCATGAATGGATGAGAATATGAGTATTTCTATTAATGAACAAGAAGAAGTACAAAGTGATACGACCTCTTGCTGGCAACTAATCTAAACCAAGATCTAGATCAATCCACTTGTACCTCCACCACTTCAATCCTCCATGAATGGCAAACTCAAACTAGAAGGAGTTTGGAAGGTGAAGATAAGAGGTTCACAACTACAAGGATCAATGAGTGCAGACTCAAGATAGGGAAAAAATCCACTAGAGTTCCTTTACTATTCTCTTCTTCCTCTCGTCCATAAGCCATATGTGCTCAATATATAGTCCTCTCAAAGGTAGGTGAAAGGACTCATCGAGATGTTGCTTGGGAAGATGGAGAGCCAAAGGTCACCCAATGACCGCTTTTTGGGAGTAAAAAGTAATTAATAGTGGCTTTTACCATTTTACATGCTACTTGCGGACTATAAGGATGCAACTCGCGGGTACGCCTATTGTAGTGATGCAACAGGTGGGTAGGAATAAAAATAGGGCAAACTGGTATCACTGAAGGATAAAAATGGATCTGAGTCACTGAAATGGATCCTACAGGACAAAGAATGTTGATGCTCACAGGGTGGAATATTTTTGTGTAACAGATGCCCCCTAATGTGTGAGGTCAGAGACTGAAATGTCCTACGATGGCCGAAATACATTATAAAACTCAGAAGTGGAGTGATGGAGACACAAGTGGAAAGAATATCTCACTCATCATAATACAATAGTATCTCTGAATACATGTCAGTATAGTACAACAATCTGATACAATGGCCATGAATAGGAAGTACATAATGGATAGATGTCATAAGTGATCATAGCCATGATCCCTCTACAGTAAGATATGGTCTTCTGCTAAAAAGAAGACAACTGGTGCAAACTGGAGGTATAAACTGCTAGAATCTGAGAGGTGATATCTCAGATGTAAAGTCAAAGTCATATGTAGCATACCGAATGCCACAATAGCCTGGGGTCTTCTACACAAGTCTTCGACGGTGCAAGTCCCATCAAGTGAATAAAGGAGTTGGGTTCGAACTTGATGACACATCGTCTGATTATCGGTCAATGATGTATACCGTTAACAGACGCGAGATGACCCACCGATAATGAAAATGGGCATCAAGGCACAGAGCACAATCATCAAAGTGTGAATAAATGGGTTGAAGTCGAACACTAGGATGAATCCATCGATCAGGGGACATTGATGTATTCCCAAAACTATCGACGGTGAGAGAACCTGCCACTAATGACTGCAAGCCTCAAGGTACTCAACCGAACTCTAAGCCTCAAATATCGAAATAAATAAGTTGAAGTTGACGGAATGAGACTTGCTAGAAGGAGGGCATTAAGGCATCCCCCATCAACTAGCACGAGGTACCAACATTGCTAAAAGATTTAGAAGATCTCAAGTGAAATGGACTGACTCAATAAGGATGGCTGACATGCAATAGTCAAGATATATGAGGAGTGGCCGACACTAGTTTTAGGACTTTCTTTGAACAAGAGCATGAGTAGATGGATAGACTCAGGCAGCATAGACTTGACATAAACTGTGCAATGCAGGAGGCATTACAGAGGGCTCCATAATGAATGGAATCTTAACCAATCGGTGGAGAAAACTAAGAAACAAGTACAGCTCCTAAGGCCCAACTATAGTCCCTACTCATAGTGTACGGAGTGGAATGAATGCTCTGTTCAAAGGTGACACAACAGCTGCCAACAATAAATAGTGACCATAATCCCGTCTGGCTTTTTGGAATATTTGATTTTTTTGGTCTTTTTCATATTTGGGAAAAGCTTGAAAAAGAATAAAATTGCTTATAGTACAACAAGTGAGGGAACGAGTGTCAAATAGCTAGCAGACTAGTCCCAAGCAGTGGAACATACCTATGCTCAATGCAAGGAAGTGCGTGTAGGATGTGGACACTCGGGGGTGTGTTCCCTCAGGGTCAAAGGGTCATCAAATTGTGAAGGGAAAATATATAAGCTCTGCAGGGCTCGATAGGGAAAAGTGCTCAGGCACCAGGCTATCAATTGAGTAAGCGGGAGCCAGCACAAGGCTCAAGCGGCAATTAGGATGATGCAATGCAATCACAACATGATATAACTGAGAAGTTCTTTTTTGTAAAGTTAGTCTCCTAACCCAAAAAAATGTAAAACAATGAGAGAAGAACTCTTCTAGTCACGAATGAGACTTATAATCATTTCAAAGTAGTGTAGTTTACTTTGTTTTGAATTTGAAAAGAAAATAAAAAGAGACTTGTTTTAGGTTTGCTTATATTTAGTTTTGGAAAACAATGAATGAGAAAGTTTAGTGAAATTTTTTTACTGTTATGTACTTTCCATTTCCGTCACAACCACACCACACAATGCACTGCAACCTTTGATTAAAGAACAACCTTTAACAAGAATAATTAATAAAATTTATTAGCAACTTTTCTTTCTAGGGATGTCACTACACCAACTAGCTTAGGCTAGGGTTTTGGATTAGAACACACTTTAACTATCCGAAACCATTTTCATTACTCAATAATCATAGTGAGACTGGTTTTAGGTAAACCCATTGACATCAAAATTGTTCTGGAAGCTCCACTGAAACCGGAGTTAAGCACGAGGTCTTGCGAAGGTGAAATAGTGAGGATACCCCTTCACTTTTCATTCGGAGCATACACCAAGGTTGGTTCACGTACGAGGATTCTTTTGGATTTCGGAATTAGATACCCTGCCCATGCATTCTAGTTAGACCTACGACAGTCCCCCAGAGCTTATTTCATGTTAATGGTAGCCTTAGTATCTTGACTTTAGGGCTTCTTACACAGGTGGCAGTCAAAGGCTATTTTCATTGTACCTAGGACAGATATAGAAGGTAACCCTTTTCAGTAATCCCAGGAGGGCAGTTTGGTGATTCAAACACTTGCACCTAGAGGACCTGAACTAGACTCCGTTTAACTATTCTTCGATGCTCTACTAGCTTGTTCTGGGCCCTGATCATCCTAGACTTTCTATTGAGAGTATTCACCATCCTTCTTTGCCTGGTTCTGGATACTTAGGATTTTGTTGTGGTGTGCTCTTTGTGTTGCTTGTTTTTAGTTGGCCTTAGATATTTCTGGTTTGTTGAGTCGAAATCTATGGATAGCATCCCAGTGAGCACCAATCAAGGAACCCCTATTGAAGGGGCTCCTTGTGCTTTTCCATTCATTGGAAACATTGGTACTCCCTTAATGGCTACTTTGAATCTTCCGGGGTTAACTATAGGGCTATGAGTTTGGTTGTTTTCCACTCTGAATGCCTTGTATGCTCCTGATGCTTCTCAAGTAAGCACTTCACATCAAGAGCAGCAGAACCCTATGCCCACTTCGCCAATAGAATCTTCTCCTCCTGTTACACAGAAATCTTCCACCCTGTGAGAATCAACATTCTTGGCCTGTAGGATCCATTTTAGTGACTCAGATCCACTTATATCCTTTAGAGATACCAGTTTGCCCTATTTTTTTTCCTACCCGCATGTTGCATCACTATAGCATGCGTACCCGCGAGTTGCATCACTATAGCCCGCAAGTATCAAGTAGAATGGTAAAAACCAATATGAATTACTTTTTACTCCCAAAAAGCGGTCATTGGGTGACCTTTGGCTCTCCATCTGCCCAAGTAACATCTCGATGTGTCCTTTCAACTACCTTTGAGCGGACTATATATTGAGCACATATGGCTTATGGACGGGAGGAAGAAGAGAATAGTAAAGGCACTCTAGTGGATTTTTGTCCTATCTTGAATCTGCACTCATTGATCCTTGTAGTTGTGAACCATTTATGTTAACCTTCCAAACTCCTCTCTAGTTTGAGTTTTTCATTCATGGAGGATTGAAGTGGTGGAGGCACAAGTGGATTGATCTAGATCTTGATTCAGATTGGTTGTCAGCAAGAGGTCGTATCACTTTGTACTTTTTCTTGTTCATAAATAGAAATACTCATATTCTCGTCCATTCATGGTGTGAATGTTGTTTATTATACATTGGGTTACATTTACTTATGATATTATGGACCATTGTTATTGATAATGTTAATGTCAATTATATATTATATGTACTTGTTGGATATTGGCTGTCACGACTAATTTGCAGATTTACAAGTGTGTGGATTGAAAGCTCCAACGGGGATCTACATCAAACGTTGGATCGAGGTTGGTTACATTTCTCTATTATCTTAACATTGTCATTTATAATAGCATTGCTTTGAGAATTGAGTATATTTCTGGTAGTCATCTGTCTGTTGTGGTATTCCCAAGCCATAGTGAGTTTTCTCCAATACAGAAATGGTTACTCCGCTGGGGAGAACATCCATGTTTGGGAAATTTTTTGAGCATTAGTCCATAATTAGAGTTGTTGTTTATCAAAGCTCTGTGTCACTGGTTGGCCGTTAAGATACACTGTAGAAAAATTGCTTTTTCTGAGCCTCTGGACTCTTTAATTGACCATTTGCTTTTCCTCACCCGTAGGCTATCTTAGCTTTGCTCGCGTATACCCGCCTCTGTTTACTCTATTGCTCGCAGGTACCCGCAGGATTTCCTTCGACAGTAGCATGTAACTCCGACTTTTGTTGGTTTATGGCTATTGGTTGTTGTTGGGTGAGTTTGGTTGGTTCCTGAGTCTTTGTTGGCCTCTTTCTTCACTGTTTCATGCCTTGGTTGTGACCGGATCTCTTCATTTCTCTTGGTTGAGCCTTCTTGGTTTTTTTACCATCTTTGGTTTTAACCTCTTGGTTTTTTCCTTTTGAGCTCTTTCCTTTGGCTGAGTCTTGCTGTTTAGGATCTGCTGGGTTGTCTTAGTGATTTTCTCGGCACTTCAGTGACTGAATAGTAGGATTTTGCTTGTATTTTTTCATTTCATTTATATTGAAAAAATACAAAAATATTCATTTAGTTTTTTGCATTTTCCTTCTCATTTATAAGCGAAAATACAAAAATATTTTACTTTCATGTACTGCATCTTGGACTGAGTGCTTGTTTCCTTCATCTTAGGTTCTTCTTGTGCATCTAAAAGATAAAAGATTGCATCTTTATTTCAGAATTGTTGGTTGACTTTGCACATTAGTGTCATTGTTTTATTGGATAGATGAGTCTAGGATTGGACGATTTTGCATACTATTGAGTCTACACATCACTAGTTTCATGATCATATCCCTTGAGTAATCAAAACCACTAAAATTAACGCTTAATCATTAAAATTTATTAGATTGATTTTATTTTATAGGGTACACCAACTAGCATAGGTTTAGAGTCTTGGAATAGATCATTGTGAGTTAACAATCCAAGACTACTAGAAAAAACATTAAGTGTCTGACCAGGGAGTGGAGGAATCCATGGTATAGATCGGTGTTCTCAGGAAGCTCTACTCAATCCAGAGTTAAGCACGAGGTCACGGGAGGTTGGTTGAGGAGATATGCCTCTGATACCGGCTAAACATGGGAGATATATCCAGGATTTGTTCGTATCTAGGGGTACCGGAGGTTCATCCTCTTGTGCTTCGGGCTTAGCTACCCTGCCCATACGACGGGTCCCACCTGCGACTGTCCTCATGAGCATTGGTTATATTGCGGTGAACATAGTTGCCTTACCTAGGTACCGCACAGGGTACTTGCAGTGGTTATGCTATTTATGTCCTGAGTCAGATAGGGATTGGACATCACAGTTGTGTTCATGTAGTGTACTTGACCCTGTCGACACAGTGAAGCCTAGGTGTCTCTATAATTGATTCTGTTACCTCCGGCTATAGTTTGGGAGTCTCAAGCCTCTCCTAGGCGAGACATACCGGCTCTAGTGTTGGGAGCTTATTTAGCCACTCTGCTTGTCTGCTCTTGGCTATAGTTTCTCTAGGTGTGTGCTTTTGATTTACTATTTTTTTATCGATAGTTGGCCTTTAGAAGGCGCTGTGTCTCTCTCTAGAGAGAACGTGGCGCGGAGCCCAAATCTCCACCGGTCCCATTGATTGGCTGGTTTAAAGCCACTCTAGGTTACACGCCGTATTGCTAGGGGATGTCGGAGGGCTCCCTCTGAGTCTTCAAATTCATACAAGACTTACGTTGAAGATTACATGGCTGCACATCCTGATATTGGGCAAGACCCTCTTACTCCTTTGGGTAGAGTTGACCTTACTTCCGATCCCCATACTCCTCGTGAGGATTGGGGAGGTGGTCCACCTGAGACTCAACCTAGTTCTATTTGTCCTAATCCACTTGACCAGGATATGTTTGATCCTTCGAATCCAGATAATTATCTTTACGGGATTCCCAACATACCCGAGGAGGAAGAACAGAACGAGCCTTTTGTTCCTTTGTTTCCACGCGATTTTAGATATGGGAGGCATGAGACTCATGATTATTTCGGCCCTATGATCAACCCCATTGCACTCTCTTTTGGTATGCCTAGTCACAATATTGTCGAACCTTCCACTATGGTTGGTACTCACACTGGCACTAGTCAAAGTGTTAGCCATACTATACCCACTGGGGGCACTACCCTCGCTGGGGGCACTATGTTGTCCACCCACTCACATAGTATGGGGACTAGTCAGATTCCTAATAGTGCTTATGTTGGAGCACGACCACCTCCTAGGAATACACAAACTAGCCGGAATGTTGTTCGAAATATGACTCGCCATCCAGAACCTAATACACACATCTCTACTCATCAACCCAGGACTACTTTTGCACATGATACTATTCCTCCCAACCACAGGGGTGGACACATACTGCATACTTTTGCGTCTACCACCACCGCTAGTAATGATAATGTAGGGGGGTGGCAATATTTCCTATCCACATGGACATCACACCACCAACCCTGCTACTAGTCACACCCATATTGGACCTGGGAATGCTTCTCATGCTTCTGGTCACCACACGACTGCTCAAGCTAATCCTAATGTTTGGGGTGGGAACATACCATACCACTACGGTCAATACAACACGGTTCCCACTATGAATAGTACATACATGCCCCATATTCATGGTGGAAACCCTTACTACAACACAGTCGGTGCTGGCCACCAGTATCACCCACCACCCCAATATGGTGCTCAAAATGCACATATACCTGCTTACTCTCAAATGGGTGAGCCAGGGGGAAGTTATCAATCTTATGGCCATGGGAAAGCTTATGGGCCGTTAGGTCCTTAGTGTTGATGTATATGTAACTTCGGAATGTATTTCAAATATGTATTTCATATATATTTATTGTACCCTTATAAGAGATGTGTTATTCCTCTATAAGGAAGTGTCATCATGTGTATTGACAAGTGTCACAGGTATGTTAACTTGCCGATGGGTTATTAGACCACCATGTGTGGGGTTGGCCCTGAAATATATATTATATTGTGGATGTACCTAGCTAGACAAGTCGGCCCCATAGTGTCACTGGGAAAACAGGTTAAGTATAAATAGAGATCGGGATATCTCTATTTGATCACTCGGAATCTCACACTTCTCTCACTCAAAAAGTGGCACACTAGTGAGGAGGAGGATCATCTGCTACTAGGAGACTATCTTTGTGTATTTTGGTTGTACTTTAGTTGAGGCATTGCTCTCTCTATCTCCGAGGAAGTTGTGGGGTTTTTCACCTTAGGGTTTTCCCCACGAAAAATCCATGTCTCTTGTCTCTCATGCTTTTGATTCTTATGATGCTTGTGATGCTTGATATGATTGTTATGCATTGATATACTGTACAGGTTATTCTCTCAATAAAGATCCTAGAGTATTGTGAATTAATGCTCAAAATTTAACATGTTATCAGAGCTAACCTGAGAAGAAGACATTGTGTAGTGACGGAAACCAAGGGTTCCTTGTTTATTGGGTTTCTCTCCACAAATTTTGGAAAAGAAGTATAGTAGATTGAATCTACTCATCAAGGAGAATCTATCTGTCCAATTAGAATTCAATTCTGAGCATTTTTAAATTTGGCCCTAAAAATTAGGGTTTCCACAAAAATAGGAATTTCTGAAATCTGAAGACATAGCTGGAAGCTCCTTGCAAAAATTGAAGTTTAGAGCTTTGGATCAAGATTTTTGTTGATGTATATGTAACTTCGGAATGTATTTCACATATATGTATATTGTATTCCTATAGAGATGTTATTATTCCTCTATACGGAAATGTCATCATTTATATTGTAAGTGCCGTAACTTATACTTGATGGGTTATTAGACCACCTTGTTGGGGTCGGCCCTGTATAAGTCATGTGGGTCAAAGGGTTATTAGACCACCCTAGTGGGGGTTGGCCCAGTCAGCATTATGTTATGTGGTTAAGTTGAGGCCGACCTAGTTGAGTAAAGGTCAAGTCAAGTTAGTTTATAAATAGAGAGTGTGTCTCTCTCATTTTACACATTCTATTCTCTCACTCACACTGTGGAGAGTGGCGCACTTGTGGAGGAGGAGGCTCTGCTGCTAGGAGAAGACTATCTCTTGTATTCTAGTTGTATCATTGCTCTATCTATCTCTGAGGAAGTTATTGGGGTTTTTCACCTTTATGGTTTTCCCCAAGTAAACTCAGTGTCTCTTCTGTGCTTGCATTATTGTGTCCATGAATGATATGTTGTAGATTTGATGTACATGTTGTTCTCCCAGTTAAGATCCTAGATCAGATTGAAGTAAATTCTGAAAATTTAACATGGTATCAGAGCTAGACTGAAAGAAGGCATGATATGGCATGTATGACACTTGTTGCACTTATGATGCTAGGGCTTGATATAGCGAAAACCAATCATCGTATCACTTTCGCTATAAATCCTTTTTGGAAAAGTTTTCGGATTTGAAAATGTTTCAGAGGCCGAAGTTGAACCAATGACACGTGGCAGGCCGTACAAGTTCGCTCTCTTGTATTATCTCATAAACAGGTCACGTTACGACACTTGTCATAACTCTCTCTCAAAGAATCCAATTGAGGTCAGACCTATCAGGATGGAAAGATAACAGGTCGGGCTATCTCAGAAAAAAGGTTTAGAGGCCGAAGTTGAAACAGTGACACGTGGCACATCGTACAAGTTCTATCTCCTGTATTATCCCATAAACAGGTCACGTTGCGACACTTGGCATAAATCTCTCTTAGAGAATCCAATTAAGGTTAGACTTGTCGGGATGGAAAGATAACAGGTTTGGGCCATCTCAAGAATATTTTTAAAACCCTATGGATTGAAAAGTTTGGAGTCACACCAGAAACAATCAGGTACATATTTCTGTCAAAACAGAATTATTTTTTAGTACCTTCATTCATGGCTTCCGGAATTTAGGGCTTCGGAGAAAGTTGGAATTTATGTAATCGGAGACCACGGATGGATGCTACTCGTCAAAATCGAAATTTAGAGACCAAGATCAGAATTTTTGGTTGGGAAGAAGGCTAGGCTTGATCAGACCCTAGTTCGAGACTTTGATCAGAAAAGTGGAAAATTAGGGCTTCTGCAAAAATGGGAATTTTTGAAATCTGTGACCATGGCTGGAAGCTCCTCATAAAAATAGAAGCTTAGAGCTTTGGATCAGACCTTTTGATTGGGAAGAAGAGTGGGCTTCATCAAACCCTAGTTCAAGGTCACGTCCAGCGAATTCAAAAGTTTCAAAGGCAAAACTGAGGAGTGAAACTTTGCAGTTTTCAAATTCTGAATATACCAGCTTGATGAGCTCATCAAGGCGCATATTTCTATCCTTTCGGAAGTTTGAAATTCAAAGTTGGAATTTTTGGGGTTTCTCTGACAAACCCTATTACAGGTCAAGATCCAATTCCTGCAAATCAAGTGGATTGGGTTAATCCTAGAAGAGGATGGATTGGTCAACTGCATAAGTGAAGAAGTTCCTGTTTTAGAGGGAGATGAGGCTAAGGCCTTCCATAAGAAGATTACAAGCAATCTTGACAGGTATGGCTTACAGGTATGTTTCGAATTCTGTTCATGATTAAGTTTATGATATGTTTGTCTTCATATCATTACAGTACAATCTTGATTAATTACTAAACTTGTCGTATTACCTTATAGAAGATATTCATTGATTAAGGTTTTGACACTTAAGATTGTACTAATGCATTGTGATGTTGTATGAGGTTTATGTTGTTTGCTAACACAAAAGGTATGCCAAGAAAGTCAAAACATGTTCTACTTCAAGAACATATGCTCATGGTGACATAAAGACAAAGATTCATCCATTGTCATGGATCACATAGAAGATCTACTTTCGAGGTATGTATAACTTGGTCATACAATGGTTAACTTATGAGACATGCAGGTTACTAGCACAAGTCACTGAAGAAAACCATAAAACATTATGCAGGTATGTTAGACATAACTAGCTAGCATGCTAATCCAGATATGTTTTTCTTATATCAAGCTAGAATCCTACCTTGTGTTAGGATATTATACTATTGTGTTGTTGATAATGATTATTCATGAAGTCATAGGTTTGAATAATCATGGTTGTATGCATACTATGTTTCTTACCATAATTAATGATATGACTAACTAGAAGAATCATGAAGGTATAGGTTTGAATAATCACAGGTTTTATGCATATTATATCTCTTATCTTGATTGATGATTCAACTAACCAGAAGAGTCCTGTGATCAAATAAGAAAATGTATGAGTAAAAGAAGACTTTCCTGAAACCTTGAATACTAATGTTTATTATCTGTGAATGATCATGAATATACATGTTTAAGATTATTGTGTTTTGATGGTATTAAGATTATACTAATAAATGTGTGATTATGTATGAGACCTAAAGGATAACACAATGATGATACTAATAAGCATGCATAGTGATTAAGGATGGATTTAAGTTCAAGTATAGGTAATCCAGGAAGCAAAGATCAAGAGGGAGCACACTCTAATTGTTCCTGCAAGAAAGCAAAGGAGCACACTTCAGTAGTTTTTGCAAGGATGCAGATATTCATAGGGAGTTGACCACTTCTCACAATCCACATAAGAATGGAGTTGCAGAAAAGAAGCAAAGACTGAGAGGGAGTCAACCCAACAAACACACAAAGATAAGTATTTGAATTGTCATTACTTGCATATTTTATTGTTTAAATAATACTATTCAATAATTTATATAATGATGTTCCTAGAATTAGGTTGTGTATTATGCATATTAGAATAGTTGCATTGATGAACAGTATACTACTAATATGCATGGGTAAGTGGCCTATGGCACTGTACAACATTCCATTGCTACTTATCTAGAATGAAACCTCTTTGCTGACATGTTGGGAGTTGTGCACACTCTTAACAATGTTCTGGTAGAGATTGGAAGGCATCTAGAAAGTTACGGAATATGGATAAATGTTGTATTGAAGCATTGGCTAAGATAATTGCATGACTGTATGACATATTTCTTTATGTGTAAGAATTTGTTCTAAAAACTATGAGATGTTTTCTAATCATGCAATTTAACTTGTTGTGTAGGAAAGATCGTATGCCATCACCTACAAAAGAAGAACTACAACATTTGTTCAGCAACAAAATTATCTATTGAAGATATTGAAGTTCCCAGGATATGGGAAGAATGCCATGATCCGTCGATCATGAAGAACGATGTTTGGGATGCGGTCCCAAGAGCTGAAGGGAAGTCTGTTGTGACTTCCACATGGAACTATCAGATCAAGCATGTTGCAGATGGCAACATTGAGAAATATAAAAGTGATGAAATAGAAGATGCACCAGATGGATTTCAAGACAACATGGTGTAGTCATATATGTGTGCAGAACTTGGTACGGTAGGATGGACAGTTTCCTATCTAGCTTGGGATTTACTAAGAGTAAAGTAGATTCCAACCTTTACTACAAGGTTGAGGAAGGGAATCCTGTGGTTCTACTTTTATATGTGGATGACTTGTTTGTAACAGGAGATGACAAATTGATTGCAGATACTAAGAGGAAGCTTGTTGCCGAATTCGATATGAAGTAATTAGGGATGATGCACTATTTCCTAGGTATGGAGGTGTGGCAGAGCACAGATGGAATCTTCCTTGGACAAGGTAAGTACACTATAGATATCCTGAATAGGTTCGGGATGATGGATTGCAAGTCCATGGCCACACCTATGGCATTGAATCTGAAGCTTCTATGTGATGCTTCATCTGAGCCAGTTGGTGTCTCTATGTATCGTTAGATGATTGGGTCCTTAATGTACCTGACGAACACGAGACCATATATTTGCTTTGTTGTGAACACATTGATTCAGTTCCTGACAGATTCGAGGAGTGTTCACCTGATTGATGTAAAGCATATTCTGAGGTACATGAAGGGTACAGTTGATTATGGGCTCAAGTATGAAGCGAATCAAAAGTTTAACCTGCAAGGTTATGTTGATTCAGATTGGGCAGGTAGTGCTACAGATAGGAAGAGAACATCTAGGTGCTGCTTCAGTATGGGGTCAGGTGTGATCTCTTGGTTTAGCAGGAAGCAGTCCTGCGTAGCACTGAGTACAACTGAGGCAGAGTATGTTGCAGCTTGTTCAGCTAGTTGTGAGGCAGTATGGCTATGGAAGCTACTGTCTGAGTTATTTGATCTTCCATTGGATGCTACTGGTATCTTCTTTGATAACCAGAGTTGTGTGAAGCTGTCTGAGAACCTAGTGTTTCACGACAGGTCGAAACACATAGAGATCAAATATCACTATATCAGGGATATGGTGCAGAGAGGAGCATTCAAGCTTCTGTATGTTGCGACGGATGAGCAGATTATAGATGTGCTGATGAAGCCACTAGCTAGGGTGAAGTTCGAGTACTTTAGGGAGAGGCTTGGTGTTCTTCAGATCAACGACACTTTGAGGAATAAGTGATGGACACATTTGCTGAAGCCATTTCAAACATGTTGGAAGGAGGAACCTTCACATGGTTATGGATGTAAGCACTGGATGATGAGCATCAGGACGATGCTGTAGTTACTACTATGTATATGCATTAGGATGATGCTGGATATGATCGGTTAGATTGTTTATATGTATATGTATGTATGCATCATGTTGGATGTCGGATATGATCAGTTCGATCATTTATATATGTATGTGCGCATCATGTTGGATGCTGGATATGATCGGTTAGATCATTTGTATATATTTTGTATATGCATCATGTTGGATGCTTGGACCATGTATCTGTAAATGTATCAGGTGGATACTATGTATGATTAGGTAGATCATGTATGTTGATATATATCAGTTAGATGCATTGTGTATCTATGTATGTATCAGGTGGACACATTGTATGATCAGGTGGATCATGTATGATGATATGTATCAGGTAGATACTTAGTATGCATCAGGTAGATGCATTGTATGATCAGGATGATCATGGATGACGAGCTTCAGGATGTTGCACCAGATGATATGCAGCAGGATGTTGCAGTGATGATGATCAGGATGATCATGTGTACATCAGGATGATGTATGGTGAGTATCAGGTTGATACTTTATCGTCGTGGAACAGGTTGTGCAGATGAGCATATAATTTGGCCCTGGGAGATTTGCAGATAGTCTTTCGAGGTTTTTCCTATGGCATGTAATCTGGCCCTAGGATATCTGGCAAATGCTCTTTCGAGGTTTTTCTCTGGGAGGACATATAATTTGGCCCTGGGAGATCTGCAGATAGTCTTTCTAGGTTTTGCCTATGGCATATAATCTGGCCTTGGGATATCTGACAGATGCTCTTTCGAGTTTTTGTCCTATAGCATATAATCTGTCCCTGGGAGATCCGATAGGTTGGGGTGTGTGCCCGTAATAAGTCTTGGGATGCTCTTGTAAGGTTTTTCCATGACCACATGTAATATGTCCCTGGGAGATCCTATAGGTAGAGCTGTGTGCTCATAACAGCATGGGATGCTCTTGTGAGGTTTTGTGGTGAGGTCACATATAATATGGCCTTGGGAGATCCTACAGGTCGTATTTGTGTACTCGTAACATCCTGGGATGATCTTTCGAGGTTTTGTGATGCACGTAATAAGTCCTGAGGATTCCACAGTATGGCCAGTGATGATGAAGACCTGCAGGTGGTGGGCCTACATCCAGTATGAAAAAGGACTAGCTCTGTAAAACTTCCTATGACGAGTATATTCATAGATTGGTTGAGATAGAAGTAGTAGTGATGGTGATGATGACGATGATACCGAGAAGAAGACTTGTCTAGCAGATCTGTGTCGAGAAATACCTTCCTAGTTAAGAGGGAGTGTTGATGTATATGTAACTTCGGAATGTATTTCATCTATGTATTTCATATATGATTATTGTACCCTTATAAGAGATGTGCTATTCCTCTATAAGGAAGTGTCGTCACGTGTATTGAAAAGTGTCGCAAGTATGTTAACTTGCCGATGGGTTATTAGACCACCATGTGTGGGGTCGGCCCTAAAATATATATTATACTGTGGATGTACCTAGATAGACAAGTCAGCCCCATAGTGTCACTGGGCAAACAGGTTAAGTATAAATAGAGATCGGGAGATCTCTATTTGATCACTCGGAAACTCACACTTCTCTCACTCGGAAAGTGGTGCACTAGTGAGGAGGAGGATCATCTGCTACTAGGAGACTATCTCTGTGTATTTTGGTTGTACTTTGGTTGATCCATTGCTCTCTCTCTCTCTGAGGAAGTTGTGGGGTTTTTCACCTTATGGTTTTCCCCATGGAAACTCCGTGTCTCTTGTCTCTCATTCTTTTGATTCTTATGATGCTTTTCATGCTTGTTATGATTGTTATGCATTGATATACTATACATGTTATTCTCTCAGTAAAGATCCTAGAGTATTGTGAATTAATGCTCAAAATTTAACACTCAGTATCAGCATTTTAATCCTCATGGTCAAGCTTTTGGTCCATCGTATAACAAAGTTCCGTTTAACCAACCCTTTATGGGAGCTTATAATCAATATTTCCAGCCTCAGCTTCCATTCCTTGCACGCTTGAATCTCCCAGATCTTTCGAAGCTCACGAATGATCCGGTGTGTCACGACCCTACTTGGCCCCAGGTCCCTACCAAGCTCCCTTCCGACATTCCGAAGTTTGAGGGGAAAGGTGGTGAGGAGCTGGGAGATCATGTCATGACATTTTACCTTTGGTTCTCCTCCAACTCTTTGAATCATGATTCCATTCAATTACGCCTATTTCAATGCACCCTCACGGGGGCAGCCATGAAGTGGTATGTGGAGTTTCCTAGAAACACCTATAAGGGATTCAACGAGATTGTTTTGGTTTTCTTATACCATTTCCAGTTACCGGTTCGTTATGATACTAGTACTGAGTTGTTGTCCGCCTTTCGTCAGAATAAGGCCACACATATTTCTGACCACGTTCAAGAGTGGCGTCGGTGGAAGAGATTAGTGAAAGTCAACATTCCTCCAGAGCTCCTATTGGAATGGTTCCTCAAGTCTTTAATTCCATATATTGCTAAGGATGTTTCGATGTCCGACATTATGAATGAGGAACAAGCTATCTTGAAAGTCCAGTAGTTAGATCTACTTTATTCTTAGTTTGGCATTTTGTATGACATTATGCCTGATGCACCGAGAACAAGACATGAGCCTACGTCAGTTACTGGACCACATGCCGATGGCATCGTGGGGTCTGCATGCACTTTCCTTGTAGACTTGGTAGCTAATCAAATGCAAAATTTGTCGCTAAACCAGTCTGAACCCGGACAGGTTCACACCTTGTCCACTTCCACTCCGTCGTATGATGTACACAATGTGCAATCAACGAAACTGTCGGGTAACTAGCAACCTGGTGGTAAGAAAAAGGGGAGAAACAATCGTAGGGGTGAAAACAATGGAAGTAACAACAATAGCAATTGTAATACTCCTCGTAAAGAGAATGCCAACCCTCCTCGGGAAGGCGGTAATGCTGGAGAGGATTGTAAACCTAGGCGTAAGGTGAAATTTCCTTGCAAGCTTTGTGGGCAGGATCACCTTACTCACTTATGTCCTCGAATGGAAGAAGCATCGAAGCATTTGGCATAGAGCCCAGTTGTGTTGAAGGATCCCCTTCCTCATCATAAAAATATGGCTTCGCATGCTCCCACCACTGGTTATGGTACTAATGAAATGACAACGTCTTCTTCCAATACTAGTGGTTATGGATGTGTGAATATGGTTCAGTCGGAGGTTTGTGTTGCTACTCGTCAATGCGATTATGGTGCGCCACAACCGAATTTTGGGAATGAGCCTCCCCCTCCTCCTAATAATTCCTTTCATATCGAGAAGCCTTCCATTATGCCATGAATACCGAAAGGTGTTCTCAAGCGCTCCACGCATAATCCTAATGCTTGAGTGGCCCCGAACTACTCCATCGTAGAAGATTTGGGCCAAACTCCGTGTGCCATGTCGGCTCTTGAAGTTTTTCAAGCTTGTCCTTCTCAGAAGCATGCCCTTTTGAGTGCGTTAGGAGTTTAGGATGGGGGAAGTCCTAGTGTTATCAAGTTCGATACTACTGATGTCCAGCCTCGCTTACCTTACCACATGGATGTCCAAATCCAGGTGGTTTTCCTTAAGAGCTTCGTCAAACATACTATGGTTGATGAAGGTGCCTCTACGTCAGTAATGTCACTAACTTGTTGGAAAGCTCTTGGCTCTCCTCCCTTACTTTTGCCTAGAACTACACTCACGGCATTTGATGGTAGATCTTTTACGCCACATGGAATTATCCCTTCCCTTGTTGTCTCCTTGGGAGGTAAGTCTGTGCCTATTGAAGTCGAAGTGGTTGATGTGCCCATCGACTACAACCTTTTACTGGGTCGGAACTGGATGTACGCTATGAATGCTATCGCGTCTACTGTATTTAGAGTTATTTTCTTTCCCCATGAATGAAAGATTGTGATGATCGATCAGCTGGATTATGTTGGCACTCCTTCCACAGCATCTACGAGATCTGTAGTCCTGCAAGTTTCTGATTCTCAACCGACAACTGGGAACATAGGTGTTGGAATGTACCCTTCATTGATGGGAACTTTTAACCATTTTGCACCTGTGAATTTTATCGGAACCATTTCCGACAGTGTGCCTCCTCCTTCAAATAGTATGCCATTTCGGACTTCCTATTATAATGATCCATGGATTTTTCCATCCGTGGATTCTATGTCTAGAGACATTGTGCACGTCGGGATGTCTATGCCCTTATCTGTAGCGGAGCTCACTTATGATCATATCCAACAAACCACTGCAGATTTGGATCTCTCTTCTTCCCAAACAGTTGAGGAAGATCCCGTTATGCTGCCAGTTTTGGCAGCCAACCTATCTTGTTCACATGATTTCCTCGATGGTATCCTACCTTCAGATGAAGTTTTTATTGAGGCCATGAATGGTAATGACAAGCCGTGGGGGGATCTTTATCATAGATCTCATCCGCCTCCTACCCTTGATCTTATTGAACAAGACGAACCTCGATTACAACCTGCCATGCATTTGGATTTTGATCATGGCATAGTTTTGTCTAGCCCCGATTTGCCATTAAAGTCTGATCTCCCTAGTGATGAGTCTGTAGACTCTCCTATAGATCCCCGAATCAGTGATCCTGATGAGTTCGATTCTACTTCTAGAATTTCCAACTCCCGTGATGATGAATTTTCCACTTCAGATTCCTCCACATCCTTCAGCTTTGCTCTTCATTCCTAAGTTGATCATTTTGGTCCCTCAGGTGTTGGTACTATGGCACTTTCAGTGGTTAGTTCTCCCTGCATTATGTCTGAGGGGGATAATAGTGAAGTTGAAAATGCTTCTATCGCTGTGACTTGTATCAGATTTTTCTTTACGTACATTTTAGAGATGATCTTGGTACTTATGTTTCTTGGAGACAGGATTCTTAGCTGGACTTATACTTGTTTACTGGTCCTTTTCGACATTTGCTTCGGCCATGTTAGGAATATTCGGATCCTTGCATATAGGTTTAGGCCTCCCCATTGTTAGGATGCATTTGAACCTCTTACTATCCGAATTCGCAGACACCCCCTAAGTGTCCTTATCTTGCTCATGTTTCTTGCATTATGCATAGCTTTGTCCCATGTGCTAGGAACTAGTCTCGCATGTCCTTGACACTCATCTGCTCTCATTACGAGCATTCCTCCATATCTCCTTTGAGCTCGTTAAAAATAGTAAGGAGGTCACGAGTTTACTTTTTCGGGCTCGTTAAACCTTTACGGAAAATATTTTTATAAAGTCGTTTTTAAGCCCTTGTTAGACTTTTTCAAAATCAAACAATATTGCCGAGTATACTTGTTATTTCAGGCCCGTTAAAGTATTTGAAGCGACATCCACTTAGGTATAAGTTTACCCCTTTTCTAGACCTTTGTGGATTAATTACGAAAAAGGTATACTCTAGTCATACATGACTAGAAGAGTTCTTCTCTCATTGTTTTACACTTTTTCGGGTGAGGAGACTAACTTTACAAAAAAGGACTCCCCTCAGTTATATCATTTTGTGATTGCATTGCATTATCCTGCTTGTTGCTTGAGCCTTGTGCCGGCTCCCGCTTACTCAGTTGTTAGCCTAGTGCCTGAGCACTTTTCCGCTGTTGAGCCCTGCAAACTTATATTTTCCCTTCACAATTTGATGACCTTTTGACCCTAAGGGAATGCACCCCCGAGTGTCCACATCCTGTACGCACTTCCTTGCATTGAGCATAGGTATGTTCCACTGCTTGGGACTAGTCTGCTATCTATTTGACACTCATTCCCTCACTTGTTGTACTATAAGCAATTTTATTCTTTTTCAAGCTTTTCCCAAATATGAAAAAGACCAACAAAATCAAATATTCCAAAAAGCCGGACGGGATTATGGTCACTATTTCTTGTTGGCAGCTGTTGTGTCGATTTGGAACAGAGCATTCATTCCACTCTGTACATTATTAGTCGCGACTATAGTTGGGCCTTAGGAGCTGTACTTGTTTCTCAGTCTTCTCCACCAATTGGTTAAGCTTCCAGTCATTATAGAGCCCTTTGTAATGCCTCCTGCATTGTACAGTTTATGTCAAGTCTATGCTGCCTGAGTCTATCCATTTTCTCATGCTCATGTTCAAAGGAAGTCCTGAAACCAGTGTCGGCCACTCCTCAGATCTCTTGACTATTGCATGTCGGCCATCCTTATTGAGTCAGTCCATCTCACCTAAGATCTTCCAAATCTTTCAGCATTGCTGGTACCTCGTGCTGGTTGATGGGGGATGCCTTAATGCCCTCCTTCCAGCGAGTCTCATTCTGTTCACTTTAACTCATTTATTCTGGGACTTGAGGCTTAGAGTTCGGTTGAGTCCCTTGAGGCTTGCAATCATTAGTGGCAAGTTCTCTCGCCATCGATAGTTTTGGGAATACATCAATGTCCCATGATCAATGGATTCATCCTAATATTCAACTTCAACCCATTTATTCACACTCCGATGATTGTACTCTGTGCCTTGATGCCCATTTTCATTATCGATGGGTCATCGCGCGTCTGTTAATGGTATACATCATTGACCGGTAATCAGACGATGTCTCATTAGGTTCAACCCCAACTCCTTTATTCACTTGATGGGACTTGCACCGTCGAAGACTTATGTAGAAGACCCCAGGCGATTGTGGCATTCAGTGTGCTACCTATGACTTTGACTTTACATCTCAGATATCACCTCTCAGATTTCAGCAGTTTGTACCTCCAGTTTTGCACCAGTTGTCTTCTTTTCAGCAAAAGACCATATCTTACTGTAGAGGGATCATGGCTATGATCACTTATGACATATATCTACTTATGTACTGCCTATTCATGGCCATTGTATCATATTGTTGTACTATACCGACATGTATTCAGAGATATTATTATATTATGACGAGTGAACCGTTCTTTCCACTTGAGTCTCCATCACTCCACTTCTGAGTTTTATAATGTATTTCGACCATCGCAGCACTTTCAGTCTCTGACCTCACACATTAGGGGGCATCCGTTACACATAAATCTTCCACCCTGTGAGAATCGACATTCTTTGGCATGTAGGATCCATTTCAGTGACTCGGATCCACTTATATCCTTCAGAGACACCAGTTTGCCCTATTTTTGTTCCTACCCGCATGTTGCATCACTATAGCATGCGTACCCGTGAGTTGCATCACTATAGCCTGCGAGTATCAAGTAAAATGGTAAAAACCACTATTAATTACTTTTTACTCCCAAAAAGCGGTCATTGGGTGACCTTTGGCTCTCCATCTTCCCAAGTAACGTCTCGATGTGTCCTTTCACCTACCTTTGAGAAGACTATATACTGAGCACATATGGCTTATGGATGGGAGGAAGAAGAGAATAGTAAAGGCACTCTAGTGGATTTTTGCCCTATCTTGAGTTTGCACTCATTGATCCTTGTAGTTGTGAACCATTTATGTTCACCTTCCAAACTCCTCTCTAGTTTGAGTTTGCCATTCATGGAGGATTGAAGTGGTGGAGGCACAAGTGGATTGATCTAGATCTTGGGTCAGATTGGTTGCCGGAAAGAGGTCGTATCACTTTGTACTTCTTCTTGTTCATTAATAGAAATACTCATATTCTCGTCCATTCATGGTGTGAATGTTGTTTATTATACATTGGGTTACATTTTCTTATGATATTATGGACCATTGTTATTGATAATGTTAATTCCAATTATATATTATATGTACTTGTTGGATATTGGCTGTCAAGACTAATTTGCAAATTTACAAGTGCATGGATTGAAAACTCCAATGGGGATCTACCTCAAACGTTGGATCAAGGTTGGTTACATTTCTCCATTATCTTAACATTGTCATTTATAATAGCATTGCTTTGAGAATTGAGTAGATTTCTGGCAGTCATCTATCTGTTGTGGTATTCCCAAGCCATAGTGAGTTTTCTCCAATACATCTCCTCCTTCTACCTCATGTGGTGAAAGTAGTAATACTAGTAACCAGCAATCTAAAAGGAATAGACGTAGGAAGAATAGGAAGAAGATGTGAAAGCACGGGGGAAGCCGCCCAGCCTCTGGAAGTCATGCTGGGGGCACCCACCCAACCTCTGGAGGTCATGTTGGGGGAAAAATTTTAGTCACTACAATTCATACTGGAAGTATGTCTTCAACCACTGTTTCTCATGTTGAGGACATGTCATTGATCATTGTTGGTCATATTAATGACAAGTCACCAGTTCCTATGAGTCATACTGGAGACACTGAATTAGCAACTGCAAGTCATGCTAAGAAAGTTGACATTGTCGATAAACCTAATAAACAGAAGCTTAAGTTCCCTTATAAGTTTTGCGAGGAAGACCATCTTACTCACTGATTCCCTGCTATTCAAGAGGTGCGAAGAGTGTGGTCCATAGTCCAAAAGTCTTCTGCTTCTGAGCAACTAGCCAATGCAAGTCATGCTGGGGGCAAGCTGTCAGCCAATGCTAGTCATGCTGAGAGTATCGTTGTTGTTACGGAGTCTAATCGTATAGGATGCAAGCCAAAGTTCCCTTGTAAACTTTGTAAGGGATATCACCTTACTCACCGGTGCCCTACTATTCCAGAGGTGGGGAGAGTGTGGTCAATGTCTGAAGGATCCTCTACTCTTGAACTGTCTATAGATTCCCAATAGCCTGATCAACCTTTGGTTGATGAAGTGGTTGAACCAATGCAATCTTTGGTCAACCCCACTCTTCCTTTGGAGAGTGAAGCAATCAAATAGATGCAATCTTCGACCGATCCCATCAGTACTTCGGAGACTGATGCACCTGTCCCTGAAGTCTTCTGCATTACCATTTCAGATGTTTCAGAAGTGGGGGGCACTTCATCTCTTTCGAGTGAACCCCTACCAAGATCTGGGATCATTTCCTTTGATTGGAATAATCTAACTGGGCCTCTCCTTCCTTCCGCTACACCTTTCCAGATAAAGGTTGATATCGGCAACCATGTGGTTCACCAATGCGTTGTAGATGAAGGAGTCTCTGTTAGTATTTTATCCCCTTATGCTTGGAGATATTTAGGTTTCCCTAACCTTGTTACTATTGTTAATTGGTCGTTGACCTTCGATAGAAGACCTAGTGAACCGTTGGGATTCCTCCCTTAGGTCCCTGTTACTTTGGGTGGAAAAATCGTCTTAGTTGATTTTATGGTTTTAAAGGACTCGATGGATTTTGATATGATCCTAGGGCATGATTACATATATGCTATGCAGGATGTGGTGTCTATGCTCTTTCATTTCATGCATTTTCCTCACAATGAAAGCATTGTCACCATCGATCAGGTTACATTTGTCGATCCCTCTTATTACCCAACTATAGACTAGGTATGTCCCACGTGAGTAGGCACTACTATGTCACAATCAAATTATGTGGGATATTGTTCCTTGAGTCCAATTGCTACTGATAATAAGCCTCTAAATTCATGCTTATCTTCTCGGGGCTGTGTCTCGGCAATTGACCAGGTGATGACTCCATGTGAATGTTTAGACATGCGTTCTATCTGGGATAATATACTTCCCTTTGAAGAAGTTTTCTTAAAGTCTATAATACGGTCTGCTATTCATTTGGACATTTGATTCACCTACCGATCAATCTTCCACCTTTCCTTTGAGCTCATTAAAAACAGTGAGGAATCTACGAGCAGTCTTCCACCTTTTCCTTTTAGCTCGTTAAAAATAGTAAGGAAGTTTCGAGCATTCTTCCACCTTCACTTCGAGATCGTTAAAAATAGTAAGGAAGTTCTGAGCATTCTTCTTCCTTCACTTCGAGCTCGTTAAAAACAGTAAGGAGGCTATGATCATTCTTCCATCTCTCCTTTGATCTCTCATTAAAATTTTACGAAAATGATTTTTATGGAGTTCTCTCTAAGCTCTTGTTGGACTCTTTAAATATGACAAGACTGCTGAGTATAGTTGTCTTTTCAGACTCGTTAAAATATTTGAAGTCACATCTTTTTAAGTATAAGTTTAACCCTTTTTCGGACTTTTTCGGATTACTTACGAAAAAGGAATACTCTAGTCATACGTGGCTAGAAGAGTTCTTCTTCCATTGTTTTACATGTTTTCGAGGGAGGAGACTAACTTTACAAAAAATGACCTTTTGGAGCCTTCTTTAGGGTTTTCGGGCTCTCGAAATATGAAAAAACCAAGCGAACATTCACCTACTCGGGCTCGATGTGAAATCCACGAGAGGGTAAATAGAGGATTGTTTTAGTTTTTCAGACTCTATAAACAGGAAAACACCGGCGAGCATTAACCTACTTGGGCTCGATATTAGAATCCAAGAGTAGCTGTATGGAGTTATTGTTTAAGTTTTTCAGATTCCTTAAAATTGAAAACACTGACAAGCAAGAACAGATCTCGGCTCGATATTAAAATCCATAGATCAGTATTACAGAGTATTCTTCTATCTCTTCTTCAAACTCTGTAAACAATGAAGAAGGTCCTGAGTCTTCATCCCATGGGCTCATTAAACTCTTTACATGGTTGGATTTATTGAGTTTTCATTCTTTCTTGGACTCATTAAAACACCAAGAAAGTTATTCTTTTATCTAAAAAGAATAAGGGATAAGAATTGTATATCACATCTTACATTTTCAAACATAGTTCAGTCAGTCCTATCCTTAAACACAACACCTATTTGAGTCTATCATTTCAGTTGGGTTTAGTTTTTGACCTTAGGGTGAACCTGATCTCCAAGTTGTTTACTCCCCTGGTTGGTTATTATTCCAACCATATGGAGGTTCTGCTAATGTCTCCTACATTGCAGGCTTATATCACTTCCCCATCATGTTGAAAACTTCCTTAGTCACTTTGTGTCGTGCTCATTGTTCAAGGATACAGCCTTTGTTAGCCATTTTGCAGTTTACCTTGACCTCATGTGTCGGCCATCCTAGTGTCAGTCTTGTTACTTATACTATTCTACATTAGCTCATACCATTTGAGTGTTCTTCATGTTGAATGATGGAGGATTCCTTAAGGCCTCCCTTCCAACAGACTTCTTCCCATCGACATCAACTCATTTTCCTCTAGGAATGAAGTTTAGAGTTTCAGTTAGTACCTTGGGGATTGTAGTCACAAGTGGCAATTTCCTTCGCTGTTGAATTATGAGAATACATCAATGTCTCTTATCTGACAGGTTCCTCAAGTGTTCGACGTGAAGTCCACTTATTCACACTTGTTGGATCGTACTAGGTACGTTGGGCCCCATTACCATTATCGGTGGAAGCCCTTGCATTTGTTAACGGTATACATCAATGACCAGTAATCAAACGATACCCCCCATGTTCGACTTTCAACTCATTTATTCACATGGTTAGGGTTTGTACCTTGGGTTGTTTGGATGAAGACCTTGGGATTTTTATAGCATTACCCCATTATGTTATCACCCAAGCTGTGCAAGAGTGAGCCTCACTCATTTTGGCTCTTCATGAGACATAGATAAGGTTTGTTGTTATGGCTATGATCTCTCATTTTGACATGGATCCAATTTGTCGCAAGTGCAACAAGTGTCATAAATGCCATACCATGCCTTCCTTCAGGCTAGCTCTGATACCATGTTATTTTTTCATCCTTTAATTCAATTTGATCTAGGATCTTAACTGAGAGAACAACATGTACAACATATCAAACACAAGAGACAAGAGACACAAAGCATTTCACCAGGGAAAACCAAGAAGGTGAAAAACCCCACAACTTCCTCAGAGATAGAATGAGCATCAATACAAAGATCACAAAGATAAAAACCCACAACAAGAGATAATCTCCTAGCATCTGCTCCTCCTCCACTTGTGTGCACTCCTCCTCTCTCTCACTAATGCAAAGTGAGTGAGTGTGAATGAATAAATGAGAGTCACACTCTATATTTATACTTTACTTCACTTGACTATTAACTCTAGCTAGGTCGGCCCCAAATTAACCACTTAACATAATGCTGATTAGGACGACCCCACTAGGGGACTTAAACACCCCATCACAACTGACTATGGCCGACCTCCCTCAGGAGAGTCTAATAACCCACTACCACTTGACACTGGGCCAACCCCACTAGGGTGGTCTAATGACCCTTTCACCCACATGACTCATACAAGACCAACCCCACCAAGGTGGCCTAATAACCCATCAAATATAAGTTACGACACTTACAATATAACTTGCAATACTTGCAAGTAGAAATGATGATGCTTCCAATCGGAAGAATAACACATCTCCATTAGGGGTACAATAAAGTACAAATGTAATACATACAATATACAAGTGAATATCTTTCGAAGTTACAAATACATCAACATAACCCCTAAAAATTTGCACCTACCTATTGGTCGACACTAAACTCGCGAGTCCCTCGGTGGTTTTCAAGAGATGCCCTCGTGGGTATCTAGAAAATCATGAAAAAAATATATAAAATATTGATTAAGGATTAGTTATGAAGTTTATTCTAACTACCATAACCTCCCCAACCAATTCCCTTTCGAGCCTATCCTCTCAATCTTGATATAAATACAAGGAGATAGCCTTGAGAAAGGGAGAACCAATTTTGATAAGGACATGCTAGAGAAATATCCATTGAAGGACAGGGGAGAAAAGATCCCAGGGACAGGTTTCGATGGTGCAAGTTACAGAGAAGGTATAGCCGATTGCCATTAATGCAAGTAATACAAGAGATTTTCCTTCTTATAAGATTTGCTTATTATATGGATCTAGTTTATTTAATCTTTCATATTTTCTTATATATGAGTTTCATGTTAAGTATTCATATATGTTTAGTCAAAATCTTTGAGAAGGGTATCTTGTCTACTGTAGGTTATTTATCTGGAACAGTGGAGTAGAGGATTAAAGCTTAAAACTCAGATAAGACGTGAGTTATCCAGGTATGTGTTTTGTATTTTAACCTTAGTTCTTTTTTTATTAAAAGAAGCATTGCATGTTGTGCTTGTTTATCGTTCAGTCTCTGCACCTTAAATAATATATGAACTTCCCAATCATAGATAGATTTCCTGAACAACGGAATTGGCGACTCCACTGGGGAGTTCATGTTGTTTCTCTTGGAATCTTGGGTAGTTTTCTTCAGTTTAATCAATACTTTAATTCTCTATGAGGGTTTATAGGGTGTCTGGCCCCTTTTTGTGAATCAAATTTGGTCTGACTTGATATTTTATTTTATTTTTTTAATTTTTATCAAAGCATACACATGAGTTGTACTTAGTTACAGTCGCGTATTTTTCCATTACCCGCGAGTTGCTTACATCTGTACTCAGTGGTCACTCGCGTGATACTTCCCTAACAGTCGTGGTTTTTTTCCTCAGAATTTTGATTTTCTCCTAGGGTTTATGGTCACTGGTTTGTCGAAGGGAAGTCTGATATCTTGATTAATTCTTTTCTTTATTCTTTATGTCAGTTGATTACATAGTGTCTCTATACCAGAGTTAGTTACTTCTCGCTTGGCTGAAGAAACTTCTTGGATTTGTTATCTTCAGATTCTTTTGAGGGTAGATTTCTGAGTTTTATAGATTTATGTACAGTCATTCTATACTTGCATATCTTATTGTTCTTTTCTTGTTCATATTTATTTGTTATTTATTTCATTTAAAAGGAAAAATCAGAAAGAAAAAGTACTTTTTAGCAGGAACACTTCTTTTTCAAATTAGGTTTTAGTTGTATATGCTAACTCTTTGAAAAAGTAAAAAAATAAAATAAAATTAATTTTAGGTTTACTTTGCAACCCTTTGATTTTGAAAGATAAGCGAAAAGAAAAATTGTGAAAAGAACTTGTACTTTTTTGTATACACTTTGCTTTTCAGTTGTAACCATCTTATACACACACTCATTCCTTTTTTAGTAAAAATAAAATCCCTGAAAAGAACATTTAAGTTAAACTTTAATAACAACTTTTCTTTTTAGGAAACACATACCAACTAGGTTAGGCTAGGGTTTTCGATTAGATCATTTTAAACTATCCAAAACCATTTAAAATCAAAATCGTAGTGAACTATCATTAGGTAAATCCACCTTTGTCGAAGGTGTGTCGGGAAGCTCCTCTAAAACCGGAGTTAAGCAAGAGGTCATGTGATATTGACTAGTTGGGGATACCCCTGCTCTTTTCAATCGAGCATCTACCTAGGCTGATACATGTACGGAGATCCACCAGTACCTTGTGTTATTTTGTATTTTGGTCTTAGTTACCCTGCCCATGCATGTTAGTTCGACTTGCGACTGTCCCCCCAGACTCTTTCTGCATTTTTTGTAGCCTTAGTATCTTTTCCATTAGATCTCTACACAGGTGAGAGTGAAAATATATTTTCACTTCACCTAGGATAGATCTGGGTGGAAATCCTCTACAATGCTTTGGGAAGGTGGTTGGGTGATTCTAGCACTTGGCCCCATCGTGACTGTACTATGGTCCCCAGATAATTATTCTTCATTACTCCATTGGTTTGTTCTGGGCCCTAATCATCCCATACTTTCCTTTGGAAGACTATCTATTTTCTTAGTCTGGATTACTATAGGAGATTTTGTAGTAGTGTGTTGTGTGGTTACTGTTGTTCTAGTGGCCCCTAGGTTTATCACATAGAATATTTTTGTTTTAATTGTGGAAGACCAACCTCCTCTTAGGTCAAGAAGGTTGAGAAACCTTCCTTCACTCACTGTGGAGCCTCCACCGCCACCTCAGCGGCACAGAACAGATTTAAGTAGTTCTTTTGAACTAACTAGCACAACTGAACCCCCTGTTGGGTCATGGATTTGTCCATATTGTCTCACCCATCGACATATATTTCATCCCTCTTCTTCCCATTATTATCCATTTATAATTCCATCTATCATTTAATTTTCCATCCATTTGTTGTAACTGCACGTAAAATACCATATTACTTCCATTGATGCTTTAGTGGTTAAATATGATTATTTTCCTTTATTTTTTATTAATTGAAGACTATTATGCATAATTTTAATGATGATGGTTTGTTGAGTGATTTTTCATATGAACAACACTAGCACTCATGGTTCAAGCCTCCAAAGTTGGCATGCTAGCACACGTCCACATGGATATTCACAACATGGTTTCATTCCTAGGATTGATTATGTGGATTTGTGATTTCAATTCGTTCCCAAGTCCAACATGGCAGCCTCCAACTCATGATCAAATAGCAAAACGCATGCCAGATAAGAACACATTGATTTGCGTCGCTATTTTCAAGCAGAGGAAGAAGAATATCGAATATATTGGACATGGGGTTTTTGTTTAATGTCCTCAATTACTTGACTCGTGAGGAAATCATCAAACAAAGCCATGGGTTGAGATATACAGCTGGTTCTCTAAACGCGTAATTCCCAGATTTACTGTTGTGGTCGGTTTTATAAATTAACAATTTGTTGAAACAGATTCCAAGTTGGGAATTCGGTTTCTCATTCTCATGAGAGAATTTTATGTATAAATATGTAATTATTCTCATGTATGGGGTAGGAGAGCAAGTAATGTTATGTTGTAGGATTTGCTCCAGTCTCTGTTGTAATACCTTCATTATGATCATACATGCTGGCAATTTCTTAATTCTGGAGTTGTAGACTTTCATTGTGGAGATCTAGCTCTGCTCAGTGGAGGAAGGTCCATCTTCCCTGAGCAGATGCTGATAGTGTTGGTTGTAAGTGTGTTATTATGTAGATTTGTTTATTATTTAGTTCATGCTAACACATATTTCACTAAATTTGGAATTAAATAGTGGATCTAGCATTCAAAAATAACTAAAAAACTCAATTTTAGTGATGTCCTTGGAATAAAGTTTTTCCAATTTTAATGAAATATGTGTATTTTATTCATTAGATTTATCATAGTTGTATGCTTTCATTCATTTAGATTTATCATAGTTGTTTCCTGCTAATTCGTTTTGATAGATCATTGGCCAACACAGCACTTCTTTCGGATTTATGCAATTAGATTTTGCTTCATAACAATTGATTTTGTTTGAAGTGATTAGATTTATAGTGTGGATTTATGAATAGGTTTTGGGTTTGATTTCTTTTCAAGAAGGTGTGATATAGTTTACAAAGACTTTTAATTTCATACCAATAGATCAACAGTGTCATGTAGAAATTGTGCTTGCATAGATATTGTATGATAGCTTTGAAATAAAAGACTTCTTCGGGTTGACAATTTATGTTCTGGTAGTTTCAGTTGTTTATTTAATTAGACAGTTAATTCAACCAACATTTTGGCGTCATTGCTGGGGAAGTTATCAATAGTGCAAAAGTACATCTGACATTGTTTTGTAGATGCATTGTTAAAGTAGAGCATGTAGGTTGCATGATTACTTTTCAGTTTATTGAATTTGCTTTGAGTGTCAATTTTTTTTTTGCATTTAGTTTCATTTCCTTTTTAATTTTTGGAGCATAAATCTTATCATTCCCCTTAGTGGTGTTGTAAGAACCACCCATTATACTAACAAGTTGACAAGAATATTCAAAGGAGGAGACTCAAGATAGCACATGAAGAATATAATGAAGAGATGGCAAGTAAGAAAGGTGCAGAAGTTGTTACCTTTGAATTTTCCATTAGATATTTAGGAGGAGTGGTACCAACGAAAAAGCATTCCCCCACATGTTCTACCAAATTTTCACAGTTTGGAAAATGAAGAGCCTGATGTATTTGTATTTCAATTTGAAGTACGTTGTAGAGGATATGGTTATTGTTCTAATGATCAAAAGTTGAATGTGTTTCCCATTACTCTAAAAGGAACAACCCTCTGATGGTTCATGAGCCTCAGTGGGAATTGTATACAAACTTGGGAAGACATGAAACATGTATTCTTGAAAAGGTACCAAGATTATTGCAGGGTCAATGAAGATATCTTCGAAATGACACAAGCGGAAGAAGAGAGTTTGGAGGATTACATGGAACACTCTCAATACAATACTCAAAGATCTAAACAAAGGAAACTAGGGAAAGCGACCTTGAAAACACTCCTACTTAAAGGAATCCAAGCTGAATCTTTAGGAATATTAAATATGATGGGAACAGGTCATGTATTTTAGTTAGAATATGATGATATTTGTGAGTTATGTAGAAGGTATTAAAGAGGAAAATTCAAGACTGGTAAGAATTCTAGTAATCCTTCTTTTCAATCTTTGAAATCTGCTACAACAACAAGAGTTATAGGAGATGAAATCATCAATTTATTTGAAATTTATAAAGCTGATTCGCAATTGGATGCTTTGCAGGTTAGGGAAAAGCAGGAGGAAATAAGAGAAGCAAGGGATTTCCCTTTGGATGGTCTTGAAAGTTGTGGTATATGTGACTTGAAGAATTCCAAAGATTGCTGCCACTCCTTACCAAAGATATGTTGAAGCCTCAGATGTGTAGGTGCTGGAATGGGTTCTAAGGCTAAAAACGGAGGGGGAAAACCAAGACTAAAAGGATTCAAAATTTTCTACGCAAGGACAGTTCTATCCCCAGCCTATTTCGAATAGTAATCTCCCACAAATACAAAGGCCTCCGCTAGCATTTATGGGGTTTGACCCCTGAGATGGAATAGCAAAAGTGTCCTGATTCTAAAGTGGATCTAAACCTAAGACAACTATACCTCAAAAGAAATCTAATCTAAGTCAGATCTAATCTAAAGAGAGTGTATTGTTTGTGTGCAAGGTAACTTGGTTTGAGTTCCAATAAGTTGTCTCATCAACTTGACAGAAATGTGAAATTGAATCATTAACTCATTACTTCAAAATAAAATCAGGCAATGAAAATTACTGATAATAATTCAAAGATTAAGCATATCCAATATTATCATGTTGTTCTTTTTCCAATTGAAAAATTAACATGAACTTAATAATTTATGTGAATCATTTGCAAAAATAGATAAAGATTTTAATTAAAGAAATTCAATTAAAACATAAATACACAAAGATCACGAATGAAGACAAATATAAATTCTAGATCAATGCATTAATGATTGGCTTCAAAATCAACAGTATTAATTGACAATTAAGGTGAAGAAGTCAAACATCATCAAAGAAATTTGATAACTTACACAAAGAAGATGTGAAAAGAAACTAATTTTGATTCATTGGTTTGCAAAAAATTACATGATCACAAGTGAAACAACGTTTCTCCAGTCCTTCTCTGGTGATTGTCTCCCCCAAAATACATCATCCTTCTCTACGAGACATCTACCCCTTTAAATAATAATTACAATGTTGTTACAAAGGGTAAATTCCCCATAAGATGAGATTACAAAATCGGATTGAACTAAGAATGATCAATAAAATCGTGCCACTTGGAACATATCTCTAACACTTCATCTAAATCTGGATAGTTTGCTGAATCGAGCCCCGGATGGGCATCACACATGAAACCTTCTATTTCATTCTTTGCCATCTTATGCCAGATCCGTATGAAAATGTGGATCTTCCCTTCCATAGCGACAGGTTAACTGATGAACTGATCCACATATGCAATTTGTATATGCTCGAGCTGCTGGATATTTTGTTTTACCTCCTTGCATCGGCTTTCAACCTATTCGATCATCAATTTTGGTGGACAAGCATATTCAATGAGGTCCATGGTAGAAAAATGCAGTTTTTCCATAATGTTGTCTACATCATACCATCTCCTCTGACAAATAGCCTATGCCTTTTGGATGGCTTCTTCCACCACGTCAAGAACATTCTTCCAGGCATTGAGAGAAGTTCTGATTTTCCTAAACTGAAAACTGCTTAGAAAAGGGATGTCCTCTAATTTATCTTTAATATACCTCTACCATTCAACAATATTTTCATAGGCCTTAGAGGCTTGTTGTTTTTTATCCATCTTCCCATTAAGAATGACATACATCTTTCCAAAGACAATGCGAGTCTCCTGAATTTGATTCAGAGTACTAAACAGTTCAAAAATCAACTCATGATGTTTCTCATTGACCTAAATAGCCAATTCTTTAAACTCTGACTGAGAGAATTCAGAAAATGAAGAAGAGGCTGCACTTGCAGTTGCATCCTCCAGCCTCTTTTCCAGGACAACTATCTTTTATTCATTGGCAGTGTTCAGGGATTTAACATTTTGCAATTGGCTCTACAAAGAAGCATTTTGTGCTTGAAGGTCTTCAACCTTATCTCCAAATGCTCTTCTAAGTTCACATATATCAGGTTCATGGTCCTCACTGGATTTAGCCAACTTCTCTTCAAGTCTCTTCACCTCCTCCTTCTTCAGATCAATTTCTTTGTTCAATGTTGTCACCAAATGAAAATTGGCACCTGCAAAGGCACCCAAGGCAACAACAGAATCCAGTGATTCTTTTTGTATGTCATCTGATTGCTTAGCCGAATTGATTTGATTAGGAACATGTGCCTATTGTTAAATTTTTAGTATTAAATCACAATACTATAGGATCTTTGCTGAGAGAATAACATCTACAGTATATCAATGCATGACAATCATAATATGACAAGCATCACAAGCATCACAAGAATCAAAAGCATAGAGACAAGAGACACAGAGTTTCAGTGGGGAAAACCCTAAGGTGAAAAACCCCACAACTTCCTCAGAGATAGAGAGAGCAATGGCTCAACCAAAATACAACCAAATAACACTGAGATAGTCTCCTAGCAAATGATCCTCCTCCTCCTTACTAGTGCGCCACTTTTCAGAGAGAGAGATAGTTACTTTTCCGAGTGAGTAAAATAGAGATCTCCTATCTCTATTTATACTCACCTTTTTGCCCAGTGACCTACTGGGGCCGACTTGTCTACTTGGATACATCCACATTATATTATATATTAATTAGGGCCGACCCCATAAGGTGGTCTAATAACCCATCGGCAAGTACACACACTTGCGACACTTGTCAATCCACATGATGACACTTCCTTATAGAGGAATAACACATCTCTTATAAGGGTACAATAAATATATATATAATACACAGATGAAATACATTCCGAAGTTACATATACATCAACACTCCCTCTTAACTAGGAAGGTATTTCTCGACACAGATCTGCTAGACAAGTCTTCTTCTCTGGATCATCGTCATCGATGCATCGTCATCATCATCGTCACTGCTGCTACTATCTCAACCAATCTCTGACTCTACTCATCATAGGAAGTTCTACAGAGCCAGTCCTTTTTCATACTGGATGTAGGCCCACCACCTGCAGGTCTTCGTCATCACTGGCCATACTGTGGAATCCTCAGGACTTATTACGTGCGTCACAAAACCTCGAAAGAGCATCCCAGGATGTTACAGGTACACAAATCCGACCTGTAGGATCTCCCAGGGCGATATTACATGTGACCCCACCACAAAACCTCGAAAGAGCATCTCAGGATGTTACGGGTACACAACTCCGACCTGAAATCTCCCAGGGCACAAATTACATGTGGTCCACCACAAAACCTAGCAAGAGCATCTCAGGATGTTACGGGTACACAACTCCGACCTGAAATCTCCCAGGGCCCAAATTACATGCCATAGGACAAAACCTCGCAAGAGCATCTCAGGATGTTACGGGTACACAACTCCAACCTGAGATCTCCCAGGGCGCTATTACATGTCCTCCCAGAGCAATGCCTCGAAAGAGCATCCCAGGCTGTTACGGGTACACAACTCCGACCTATAGGATCTCCCAGACATGCTCATCTGCACAACCTAATCCACGGCCATAGAGTATCAACCTGATACTCACATTACATCATCCTAATGTACTCATGATCGTCCTGATCATCATCACTGCAACGTCCTGCTGCATGTCATCTGGAGCAACATCCTGAAGCTCATCATCCATGATCATCCTGATCATCACTGCAACATCCTGCTGCATGTCATCTGGAGCAACATCCTGAAGCTCATCATCCATGATCATCCTGATCATCACTGCAACATCCTGCTGCATGTCATCTGGAGAAACATCCTGAAGCTCGTCATCTATGATCATCCTGATCATCACTGCAACATCCTGCTGCATGTCATCTGGAGCAACATCCTGAAGCTCATCATCTATGATCATCCTGATCATCAATGTATCCACCTGATACAAATACATATCACCATACATGATCCACCTGATCATACAATGTATCCACCTGATACATATACAGATACATGGTCCAAGCATCCAACATGATGCATATACAAAATACATACACATGATCCAACTGATCATATCCAGCATCAACATGATGCATACATACATACATAAAAATGATCCAACTGATCATATCCAGCATCCAACATGATGCGTACATACATACATAAAATGATCCAATCTGATCATATCCAAGCAGAAACCAGAACATCATCCTGATGCTCATCATCCAGCACTTACATCCACAACCATGTGAAGGATCCTCCTTCCAACATGCTTGGAATGGCTTCAGCAAATGTGTCCATCACTTCTTCCTCGAAGTGTCCTCGATCTGAATAATGCCAAGCCTCTCTCTGAAGTACTCGAACTTCACCCTGGCTAGTGGCTTCGTCAGCACATCTGCAATCTGCTCGTCCGTCGTAACATACAGGATCTTCACAGCTCCTCTCTACACCATATCCCTGATATAGTGATATTTGATCTCTATGTGTTTCGACCTGTCATGAAACACTGGGTTCTTGGACAGCTTCACACAACTCTGGTTATCACAGAAGATACCAGTAGCCTCCAAGGGGAGATCAAATAACTCAGACAGTAGCTTCCATAGCCATACTGCCTCACAACTAGCTGAACAGGCTGCAACATACTCTGCCTCAGCTGTACTCAGTGCTACACAGGATTGCTTCCTGCTAAACCAAGAGATCACACTTGATCCCATACTGAAGCAACACCCAGATGTGCTCTTCCTATCTGCAGCACTGCCAACCCAATCTGAATCAACATAAACCTGTAGGTTAAACTTTTGATCCGCCTCATACCTGAGTCCATAATCCACTGTACCCTTCAGGTACCTTAGAACATGCTTTACATCAACCAGGTGAACACTCCTCGGATCCGTCAAGAACTGGCTCAATGTGTTCACAAAAAAGCAAATGTCTGGTCTCGTGTTCGTCAGGTACATCAAGGACCCAATCATCTGATGATACAAAGAGACATCAACCGGCTCAGATGAAGCATCACATAAAAGCTTTAGATTTGATGCCATACGTGTGGCCATGGCCTTGCAATCCATCATCCCGAACCTCTTCAGGATCTCTACTGCATACTTCCCTTGTCCAAGGAAGATTCCTTCTGCACTCTGCCACACCTCCATGCCAAAAACAAATAGTGCATCATCCCCAAGTTCTTCATCTCGAACTCGGTAGTAAGCTTCCGCTGCGTGTCGGCAATCAATCTATCTTCACCATACCAAGTTTTGCACATATATGATTTCCTATCATGTGTCTCAGAACCAAGTGGCTGCTTCTTCTTCAACTAAACCATTCAAGAAAGTTGTCTTGAATCCATCTGGTGTATCTTCTATTTCATCACTTTTATATTTCTCTATGCTGCCATCTGCAACATGCTTGATCTGAAAGTTCTATTTGGAAGTCACAACAGACTTCCCTTTAGCTCTTGGGATCGCATCCCAAACATCATTCTTCATGATCGATGGATCATGGCATTCCATTTCTTCATCCCAGATCCTGGGAACTTCAATATCTTCAATAGATATCTTTGTTGCTGGAACAAATGTTGTAGTCCTTTTTTAGGTGAAGATATACGGTCTTTCCTACAAAACAGGTTAAATTGCATGATTAGAAACATCTCATAATTTTCAGAACAAATTCTTACACATGAAGAAATATGTCATACTGTCATGCAATTATCTTAGCCAATGCTTCAATACAACATTTATCCATATCCCGTAACTTTCTAGATGCCTTCCAATCTCTACCAGAACATTGTTAAGAGTGTGCACAACTCCCAACATGTCAGCAAAGAGGTTTCATTCTAGATAAGTAGCAATGGAATGTTGTACAGTGCCATAGGCCACTTACCCAACACATACATATTAGTAGTATATTGTTCATTAATTCAATCATTCTAATATGCACAATACATATCCTAAGTCTAGGAACATGAGCATATACATCATTGAACAATTTTATTTAAGCAAACAAATATGCAAGAAAATTAAAATACTTATCTTTGTTTGTTTGTTGGGTGGACTCCCTCTGAGTCTTTTCTTCCTTGCAGGAGCTGCTGGAGTCCTTCTACACCTTCTTGTTGTGGAATGTAGAGAGATGGACAACTCCCTCTGAATATCTGCACCCTTGCAGAAACCACTGGAGTGTGCTCCCTCTTGATCTTTGCTTCCTGGATTACCTATTCTTGAACTCATATTCATACTTGGTCCCTATGCATGCTTATTAGTATCATGATTGTGTTATCCTTGTGATCTCGTACAAAATCATACATTCATTAAAACACAATAATCTCAAGTATGTATAGTCATGATCATTTCAAACATAAATAATAAGCATTAGCATTCAAGGTTTATATAGGACTCTTATGGTTAGTCATATCATAAGAAACATAACATGTCTAAACCTGTAATTACTCAAACCTATGACTCTTCTGGTTAGTCATATTATTAATTAAGGTAAGACACATAATATGCATATGCCCATGATTATTCAAACTTATGACTTTATGAACAATCATCATCAATCATGCCATGCATACTTATATGATAGATCCTATGATATAAGAAACACATACCTGGTCACCATATTTGCTAGTTATGTCTAGCAATGTGTTCTTTTTCTCTTCAATGACCTGCATAACTCATTAGTTAACTTTTGCAAAAACAAATTATACATACCTCTATGTGATCCATGACTATGGATGAATCTTTGTATTTATGTCACCATGGCATGTTCAGGTTGTCCCTTCAAATTGTACAAACCTCCCTCTTGCTTTCCAATCACTACTGCATCATCTATGGTCTTTCCCTTTGGCCACATTAGGACTTGGCCATCCACAAATGCAACCCTCATACCTTTTGCATCTAATGCAAAAATGGAGAGTAAGTTCTTCTTGAGCCCAAGTACATAAAGTACTTCCTTCATCTTCAATGATTTTCCAGAATCTAGGTTGTAGGAGGCTTCACCACTTCCTTTGATTGGGTATTGATAATCATCCCCAAGTTTCACCTTATGGGGTGATTCATGTTCAGATAGGTTCACAAAGGATTCTTTAAACCCAGTCATGTGTTTGGAAGCCCCACTATCAATCAACCAATAATTACATCCATGGGAGATGGTACCTGTAAGAGCAGAAATTAGAACATATTCTTCTTCACTAGATGAGTCATCATCACTACTACTTTCTGCCCTAGCCTTCTTCTTTGGAGGTTCATCATCTTCGGCAGCATGAGCATGAAGCCTTCTTTTTCTGCCCTTCTTCTTCTTACTGGAGTTGTTGTTATTATCCCTTTTGTTCTTGGGACAATCTGAAGCAAAGTGACCCTTCTCATTGCATGTGAAGCATCTTAGTTCCTTCTTACTCTTTTGATGGAATCTTTTGTGGTGAGAGTGATCCTTCTTGGTTTTGCTTCTCTTGGTGTGAGCTGCAAGAGCTTGATCTTCTCCTCCCATCTTTTCCTCACGAGCTATGAGTCTAGCTTCTTCTTGAGAGCATTCTTCCCTCAATCTGTTGAAGGAGATCAATTTCTTCCTTGCACAAATTCCTTGAATAAAGGAATCCCATGACCTGGGTAGGCCATTTAGAGTGGTCATCACCACTTCACCATTCTCCACCATTTCATCTACTGCTTCTAATTGTTCCTTGATCTGAGAGACCCTTGAAAAGTAAGATTGAATGGTTTCTCCATTCTGAAACTTCACTACTTTCAATTGGTTCCGCAGGGTCATCTTCCGATTTATGTTCTTTCCTTCAAATAGCTTGGTCAAGGATTCAAACATCTCTTTGGGTGTCTTAAGAGAAGACACATGAGGTATGAGATGGTATTTGATAGAATCAGCAATGATTCTCTTTGCCTTGACCAAGTTCTTCTTGTGCAATGCCTTGGCTTCTTCATCCTCTGGGATAGGGATGTCTTCTTTCACATATGAGTCCAACTCATTCTCTTCCAGGATTAACCCAATCCTATACTTCCAGGCTCGGAAGTTGTCAGCCCCTTCAAGCTTATCCTCAAGCTTAGTGTGGAGAAACATCTTTAAGAGTACTTCAAATGGAAATAGAAAAGATTTAGGACTTACCACTTGAAGTGCTGAAAACTGGATCTGGTCCCGGATTAGGGTTTGTCAGAGAAACCCTAAAAATTCAAAACGTGAATTTCAAAATTCCGAAAGGATAGAAATATGCACCTTGGAGAGATGATCAGCCTAGTACATTCATAATTTGAGATCAGCAAAGTCTTGCCCTTCAAAATTGCCTTTTTGTCCTCCTGGGTTCACTAGGGAGAGCCCTGAATTAGGGTTTGAGTTTCCCGGAGATCTACCTAGCCAAAAATCTCGATCCAAAGCTCTAACCTTCGATTTTTGCAAGGAGCTTCCAGCTGTGCCTTCAGTTTCCAGAAATTCCTATTTTTGTGGAAACCCTAATTTTTAGGGCCAAATCTGAAAATGCTTGGAACTGAAGTCTGATTGGACAGATAGATGTGCCTTGATGAGTAGATCCAATCTACTATACTGAATTTCAAAAATCTGTGGAGAGAAACCCAATAAACAAGGAATACAAGCTTCCATCACTGCAAAATGTCTTCTTCTCAGTTAAGCTCTGATACCATGTTAAATTTTTAGTATTAAATCACAATACTATAGGATCTTTGCTGAGAGAATAACATCTACAGTTTATCAATGCATGACAATCATAATATGACAAGCATCACAAGCATCACAAGAATCAAAAGCATAGAGACAAGAGACACAGAGTTTCCGTGGGGAAAACCCTAAGGTGAAAAACCCCACAACTTCCTCAAAGATAGAGAGAGCAATGGCTCAACCAAAATACAACCAAATAACACTGAGATAGTCTCCTAGCAGATGGTCCTCCTCCTTCTTACTAGTGCGCCACTTTTCAGAGAGAGAGATAGTTACTTTTCCGAGTGAGTAAAATAGAGATCTCCTATCTCTATTTATACTCACCTTTTTGCCCAGTGACCTACTAGGGCCGACTTGTCTACTTGGATACATCCACATTATATTATATGTTAATTAGGGCCGACCCCATAAGGTGGTCTAATAACCCATCGACAAGTACACACACTTGCGACACTTGTCAATCCACATGACGACACTTCCTTATAGAGGAATAACACATCTCTTATAAGGGTACAATAAATATATATATAATACACAGATGAAATACATTCCGAAGTTACATATACATCAACACCTATAAGACACCTTGATCTCTGGCTCTCTTTTTACCTTTCTTGACCATTGCTTTTGCTGCTTTACTATAAAAATAGTCTCCAAGGGGGACTACAATGTCCTCTTCAAAATCAGCTACCAACTCAGTAGATGACGTGGTCACATTTGGTGTTGAAGCCAATGGAGCTGTCTAGGTGACAGTGGAGCTAGGAATTGGCATAGTGATTTGAGAAGTGGTTGGTGAAGCAGGGAAGCCTTCTGGGACTGATGGTAGAGAGGTTGGAGTAGGAATTGAAGTAATAACTTCAGAAAGTGGAATGACTGTATCAACAACTAATGGTGAGGAAGGAACATCTAGGACTTGGACATCATTGGCTGGTAGTGATAAAGGAAATGATGGTGATGGTAGAGGGACAGTTGAATACTATATCTTTGCCACTATCAATGGTGGAATGTGAAGTGGGACTAACAGGATATGAAGTGGAACAGTGAGGGTGGTTAGTGCATGAAGTAGCTGCGATATGGTGGATGGTGGTGTTACCCCAGGGGATAAAGCTGAAAGAGCTTCGATGGATGAAAGTAGCAATGTTGAAGTTGTGGTATCAACAGTGGTGGTGGTTTAAAGAAACTATTGATCTTGAAAAGGATCATCCGTTGTTATGGCATTTAACAAAACTGAAATTGACTGAGAAATTTCAATTACTTCTTCTATCATTGGAACAAAAGGAAGTATCTCATCTTCCACATCACTGTCTTCAATGTTTAGTGTAGGAATTTGAGAGGTAGGAGTTTGAATATTTTGTCTTTTAGTTGGTTTGCTCACAGCAATCACTTGAACATCAATGATCAAGTTGGTTGTAGCAGCCACTTGAACATCAGTAGTGGGTTTGGCTACTGCAACTAGTTGGGTGTCCAACACCGAAGTCATCTGTGCTAATCTCTGCTTTAATTGCTGAGATGTTTGCATTAATACTTTTAGTTCAGAAGCAGTATTTAACTTCAGAGATTCTTCCATAAGGCCTTTTCCTTTGTCTCCATCCGAATAAGTGATTATTAGTGGAGCATTTTCTTTCTGAGCTTCCTTTTCTTCCCTGTCTTTTCTTGTTTGCTCATCAAGCTTGAGTTCCATTCTTCTATAGCTTAAAACCTTGGTTTTTATCTCCTGTTGATACTTAATTATGAGATTATGTTCATCTATGCTTTTGGCCCTCGCCAGGACTTCAGAGAAAGTATTGACCCCCCTGGTAAATTGAGTCATCTAGAAGATCTTTATGAACATTAGCAATCTTCGTATGATTTTGCTTAAAGTGAGCATCAAGAAATCTGTTAGGGTCATGCATCCTTTTGGGAGCATACCCCAATTTCAAAGAAGCCATCTTATCTCCCAGGATTATATCCCAAGTTGAAGTTGGGATAACCAAATGTCCTAGATTTAAAGGAAACTTAGGCCATCCTCTCCTTTTGGAACGAGTGAGCTTAAGGTAAACCCCATCAGTGACAGTTTGATAGAAAAACCTCAATCACGAACCTGTCTGGAACTATTATGGGCAGTAAGTGAACAGTGTTGCTTCCCCACACTCTAATATATGAGAAAGACTCTCCCACATACCAATCATCAATTGTAGAAATAAAATTTCTAGCATCAGCTGAAAAAGAAGGTGCCTCTTCCCTAAATATCTGTAAGTAGACAACTCAAAAGAAGTGATCACAAATATCATATAAAAAGAGCACATAATTATTTTCCTAGAGTGTTGAATAGTAAATATGAACAGGAGGGTTTGATAGAGTCCAATTCCACCCCATGTTGGGATATTGGAATTCTATGCAAAATACAACGATCACATAAGCCGAGAAAAAGAAGTGTGGCTTCCTCGAAGGTGGTGATTTCTAGTATTTTTCAATGGTTATCTTCAGTTCTGCTCACAAAATTGAGGCCTGGGGGAATGACTCCTCGTTTGTTAATATATGATGGGCCACAGGTGCCCATTCAGTCTTAAACAATGAGCAATTTGGAAGGCCATAAATCCTGCTAAGAATGGCTGCCAGCAGGGAGTAAGGTTCCTTAAACCATGAAACAGGATACGAATTATCATCCCTAGGCATGAACATAGCCAGTTTGTGTATCCAAGACTTCAGCATTTCATTGAAATTATACCTAGTTATTGCATAATTTATGAATGCATGGTTAAGGGGATGAACAACAAGTTTTTGGGGCGTAGGCTCTCATAAAAACCTAAGGGAAAAATGTGCTCAGTTTGGATCCTATGATATCATTAAAAGACCAGTCCTTAGGGTTGGCATGGTTGATAATCCATTTGACCACGTCAGTATAGGGAATTATGTCATGCCTGGCTGTTATAGCACGGAGTTGGGAATCCCTAATTTTTTCATAGGCGAGTCGATCATTTTGAATATCGGATAGGTCATCATTATCAAAAAAAGAATAAATTTTGGACCAATCGAGCTGGTAATTTTCTGAAACCTTATCACTAGTGTCGGGAAGGATGCTGAAGTTTGGGTCCTTATTCAGAGAGTCTTTTTGTGCAGTTTTGGATCGAGTGTTATGAGATATGTTTGAAAAATTGGTAAATTCTGATAAACAAATAAACACAAATCAATAACAATTCAAAATAACAAAAACCGTAAGCAATTGAATAAGAGAGTGACACGAAACCAACCTGTCCAAACAACAAACAGTGAAAATGACCCCTAATAAAAACTCATAGTAAAATCCAAGCAGTAGGTAAATTTCTAAAAATATAGATGATAAAAGAAATCAAGAAAAATGGACATATTTGTTAATTTCGTTGGGAAAAATCTAAGCCGTAAGATTAAGACAGATCGACAGATGATAAGCGATCTTGCGAGATGCAGAAGGATGAGTTGTGGGGTTTTATTTTGTCAATATATACATTCATCCCGCAATACGCAATTGCGGATTGCGGGATGCAGGATCGGAACTCGTAGTAACAAATAAACCAATATTTCAACAATTTGCAATCTGCAATGCGGGTTGCGGGTTGCGTAAACGCAAACTACTCAACTTAAAAGAACTTTTTGCATCCGCAATCCGCAATTGCAGGTTGTGGAAACGCAAAGCACAAAACCATTTGTGAACTCTTCCCACAATCCGCAATTGCGGGTTGAGGGCATCAATGATCGTTATTATTGAAAAACTATTTCCACGTCCGCAATCTGCAATTGTGGGTTGCGGAAAAGACCTGATGTTTTTGGGGAAAATCAGTGCTTTCCGCAACTCATAAAAAAAATTAAAAAAAAGAAAGAAATTCTCAAAGGAAAATTATTACTAATTAAATCAAACCATGACAAAAGCATAGAAGCATGACAAGCATGGTGAACAACCCCAAAAATTAAGGAATTCGAGCATTACCTTTGCATATAAAAATTTGGGGCTCCCATGTTTTGATAAAAATGGGATCTGTTGTACCTGCAACAAAACCTTCAGTTGAATGGAAGATATGTCAGCAAACTGATGCTTCAACCTAAAATTTAGAAAATGTTATTATAGAGGGACGACTACACAACAGAGTTAGCCACTTGATTGATATATATTCTCATCCAAAATCAATTAATGATGATGTAAATCTGATAAGGAAATCTAAGAAGTAAACATGAACTCTTTTCCATTACACAGTCATAGAAGAGTGTCTTTTGTTGAATCTGAGAACAAACTAAGAACCACTCTCGGTATCCAAATTATGAATCACCTTGATCTTATTGATTGCTTTATTTATATACAGATGCATTATTGAGACTATATACATTTTCCCTTTTTCTTTGCTCTTTTTTTAACTTTTGAAAACAAAATGAAATTATGCACATAAGACTTTGTTGATATAATACCACTACCTTGACTTGGTGATCAAATTTTGGCAATGCCATTCACAAACCTGATCTAGAAACTGAACAAGCTAGCTTGGTAAAGAGACTCCTTATCTTCTAGATTTGACACTGAAAGCAACTATCATGGCTTGGTAACCACACAATGATAATTTCAGTCCAAAATCAAATCCATGATCATGGTAGGGATGGCTTGTAATAAGACCCCCCTATACTTATATGCAATAATTTTCTTACAAAAGGAAAAAAAATAATTATTATGGTGTAAATTACAAGACACTACCTTGGCTTGGTAACCATATGTTAGTAGTGTTACTCACTAATGCTTTGTAGATCATGAGTGGACTGACCTATGATAGGATCTTCCACCTTTCAATAGGAAACTGAAAGTCATCTCCCTAGCTTGGTGACCAGATGTGGAGATGTCATTCCACTAAACACCTATGAACCTAATGGGTTGGCTTGTGATAAGACCCCCCATCTTGTAATATGCAATTATTAAGATGAATTTTTTTCAAGGTGACTATGATAGGATCCAGAGCAGATAAAGGTTGATCAGATTATAAAGATATGATGCCATTCACTAATGAAGCATAAGATAAGAAAACCTAATCACTTCCATAATCTCAATTAAACAAATAAAACATCTATAAATATAGTGATCGAGGTGGGAAGGTATAAGTCAAAACTCGGGGAACGTTAGTTGTTCATTCATGAAAAACAATTTCAAACATAGGCTGAGAAAAATTAAAGTTGACATTTCAACCTCAAACTTCAGACTATATAAATATTGAGACAGATTGATCAACATCCCTTTACCAAATGTGTGGACAACATTCCAAAAGGAAAATAAAAATGTAAAAGGAAAATCAATTCAAAATAAAGAGGAAAGGCAAAAACAAACCACACTTATGCACAAAAGAGCCCAAACACTCCTCTAAACAAAGTACTTTTAAAGCGGTGAAACATTCACTAGATAAGTTTCTGAAAAACCCTCCAGTGTCTGCAATCAGACAGAACTAGGACCAAGATTTTGAACATGGACTTGGTTTGTGATTGCAAATACTTTATTGAAGAAAACCAAAAGTAAACTGATCAAAACTAATCCATTCTACACCTACTCCTACACTACTCTAAAAGTAACAAAATTAAGTGTAGTCACATTTCCAATGAAGCATATCTAGTAACCTTAAACCTGCAAGAAAAAACAAATGATGCATCAGCAATACAAATCTTAAAAATGGAGATCCAAAAATTGGAAAGACTAAACTAAGCCCCTTACGTACAAAGACAAGAAAATGACATGGAAAATGGTTGAAGAATGATTGTTCCAACCCCAAATAACTTGGATCATAAAAAGTAGGTCGAAAATTATTAGAATTATGATTCAAAAGAACTTCATCAAAATTGAGAGTGGAGAGCATTTCCTTTTTCAAAATATTACTGTATTGAAGGAAAACATCGAATTTTGAATCTTGTGAATGATTAACTTCTTCTTGATTTTTATTCAGATGTTCATTCTTGTCAAGTGCATCAGATTTGTTTGATCTCAACTTATTTGACCAAACTAACTTTTCATTTAAAATTTGATTTATAGAAAACATATATTAGGAACAAATACTTTGAAATTCAATCTCAATTTCAGCCAATTCATCTTCTAAAGACTTATCATTCTCATTTTGTTCACAACAATAATAATTAAAGGTTGAGGAAAAAGAATTTTCAGATTTCAGAAGATAAGTAGAACCAACATTGTTATAGGTCAAATCTGCGCTTCTCCGTCTGTGATCACATTATGTTATCGATCACACAAAAGGACAACATGGATTGAAGAGCTAGATTGCCCTGGATGATATATGGACTGAACCTACCCTCTTCAGTTGGGAATTCACCTGATTTACCTGATCTTTTGTCATGTGCGCTACTATGTAGGCAGAAGACTAGTGCACATCTACTAGTATACCCTGCTTTGCTCAAGTGAAACAAGCACACACCTTGGAAAAGCTGCAAGTGCTTGTTGCGAAACACAAAAGTTGCATCCTGTGTGCTACTATGCCTTGAGAAACTCATGCACATCTTAAGATGAAATCAAAAATATATTAATTTGACAAATTGGGATTAGTTGAAGTTGGTTCTGCAACTTCCCCAACCTCCCAAGTCAACCACCTCTCGATTTAAACTGCCTACCTTGTCCCATAAATACAAGGAGGATCCATGAGAGAGGGACCTAGAAGAAAGGCTTTAAGCACTGTTACGTTGGAGGAAAGTTCCAAGTCATTGTGAAGAGCAGGATCCCAGGACTCGGTTGCAGAAACATCTCGACATGTCAGGTATATTGTACTGATTTCATGTTTCTTTGACAATAAAAAGGTCGAAATACCCTTCCTGTCCCAAATCAAATATCTATTAGATTGCATGTCTATTTGGCTTAATTCTTGATTATAGTTGATGTTAAATTGTTTTATAATTTCATCATATGTTATATGGTCAAGATACGTTGAGGAAGGTATCATTTGTGTTGCAGGTTCATCAAGCGGGAGATCAAGTGAAAGCTAGGACCAACCGTCGAGTAAAGGTATGTCTTTCAATATCCCGATCTTTGTCATTTGTAAGAACTAGTTGTAACATAATTAATGTATTTACCTGTCAACCCTGCCAGTTGGTAGTGTCCATCTCCTCACTATAAGGTAGAAATCCTAAACAACAGACTGGCGACTCCGTTGGGGAGTAACCGGTAGTTATTTTTCTCTAGGAGACTTAGTTTTGGTTTTCTTCCAGACCCTTTTTTCAGTTTTTGATTCTTTGAGAGGTCTTTTAGGTCTATGTTTACTATTCCTTGTTTCTTGATTCATTTCAGTTGGCTGTTGCAAAGCCTGTTTCTGTCTTTTTGACATGTGTGCGTTGGTCTTCCCTAGTAATAGTAGCGCATATAGCCTGATGGGAACTGCTCTTTACACTGCATAGTAGCACACATATCCTAGTGTGCGTTGGTTTCTGCACTACACAGTAGTGCAAATTCGTGTAGTTTCCATTTTTTTGGTTAGGGTTTGATTTTTAGTGGTTTGTTTCCACTTCCATCCTGTTGCTTTTCCTTCTTGACTAGCCCCTAAGACTTCAATGTCTCTTTTGAGTCTTGTTGGCATCTCTTGAGTCTTTTTAGTGGGTTTTCTTGCATGTGTACTTGTTTAAGTGTCTTTGCCGCTTACTAGCCCTTTTTGAAGTTCGTGCACTAGTCTCTTTTGAGCATAGCTGCATAATTTTATCCTAGTTTCTGTTGCAATCATACAGACCTGCATTGTTAATGTTTGTTTTCTGTTGCAACGTTTAGCACGCTTTCACTTTGGTCTTATCCTATCCATTAGGGTTTGATTTCAAGTTTAATTCCTTAGGATTGTTTCAGGAAGGTTGCTTGGTTTAGATACTTGCTAATTACCTTATCAGTTTAGTCCAAGTAAGTCAAGTCTCTCTAGTCTTCTTTCTATTGAGTCCGTGTGTTGTTAAAATCATTCTTGGTTCGCTTGCTTACTTTTTACTTGGCTTAGTGTTTTTATTTAGGGTTTTGATGCTTAGGAGCAACCTGTCTAGGTTTGTCGTTCTGTCACGACTGTCTCTTTTCCCTACTTATTTTACATTATGTTTCCAAGCCTCAAGTTTTTCTTTTGCAGAAACTTGGTAAGTTAAGTCTTCATCGAGTCTCTTGATTCGTTTGCTTTGAGCCATTTAGATGTTTGTCTTGCACACGCTTTACGTTTAGATCTTGCTTGCTTTTGTACAAGTTCTCTTTTTTTTACACTTATTAGAAAAGACAAAAAATTGTTCAAATAGCTTAGTAGTAAGGTCTTTCATTATTTCAAGGTAGCATAGTTTGCTTTGAAATATTAAAAAGAAAAATACAAAAAGGTTTTGATTTAGGATTGCTTAGGTTTCAAGTTTTTGAAAGGATTATAAACGAAAAGAGAATTTTTTTGTGAATTTGAAAGCATTTGCACTTTACTTCATAACAAACCATTCCACACACCACACTACAACCCTTGAGTAACAAATAGCCCTTAAAATGAATTATTAATTAAATTTATTAGCAACATTTTTCTTTTTAGGAATACACGACATCAACTAGCTTAGGCTAGAGTTTCGAGCTTAAATCACCTTAAACTGCTTGGAATTGGCTTCATTACTCAACAATCATAGTACAACTTTCATTTAGGTAAATCCATCTATATCAAATATTCCTGGGATGCTCTACTCAAACCAGAGTTAAGCACGAGGCCGTGGGAGATTGGAATTGTTGAGGATAGCCCCTCACTTTCCTCTCAACCATAAGCCATAATTGACTCGCATATGAGGGTCATTTAGGACTTCGGGCTTTGCTACCCTTCCCATGCGTTTCGACTAGGTTGACGACTGTCCCCCCAGGTTATTTCGTATTGATGGTAGCCTTAGTATCAGACCTCTAGGATTATACACAGGTAGAGTGGGCGATTATTCCCACTTCACCTCGGACAGACGTGGAAGGTAACCCTTTGGCAGTAATCCTGGGAAAGCGGTTTGGTGATTCAAGTGCTTGAACCCAGTGGACCTCAGAGGATGCCACGTAACTGACCGTCAATTCTCTGTTCGTCTGTTATGGGCCCTAATAATCCCAGAATTGCTTCCAAGAGTATTTCCCATATGTTTGTCTGGTCTGTTTACTTAGGATTTTTTTAGTGGTATGTTGTTTTCTCCTTAGTTGTAGTGGCCACTAGGTTTTTACTTTGTTTTATTTTATTATAATTATGGAGGACCAAGATCTTCATCGGTCTCGGAGGTTGAAAAACCTGTCCCCACTCATAGTGGAGCCTCCACCGCCACCGCGACATAGGAGAACTGATTCCCACATTTTTTTTGAACTTATGGGTGACACAGAGGTTCTTGGAGAACCACGGCGTAGAAAACCGGATTGACAATTCTTTGATACTATCGAGGTTGAGGATTTAACTACTATAGAGTTTAATACTCCTATTAACCCTCCTCTTACAGGACCCAATGATCGACTTCTGGTGCCTGTTGGTTTCCAATAGCCTGAGTATAGTGCTTACCTTTTTACACTGGGTTATACCATGGTTAACCTAGGAGACGAGCATGGAGTTCCACACACTCCCACAACTGCTATGGAGGCAAGGATTCTGAATCCTTCTTTCTCAAACATTGCCTAATCGAGTTTGTCATAGAATGCTTCGACCTCAGCCTTCTCCTTTAGTTTCAATGTTGGCACTTTAGGAATGCCAAGCTCATTAGCCTCGACAGCTGCCTCAGCCTCCACGCCTACTTTTAGACCCAACAATGTCCCTTTATCAAGGATACCCGCAGTGAGTTTCACTCAGTCTTCTGCCACACAACCTTTACAAGGTGTAACTCATAATATTGTTTCTTCATCCATGGTCGGAACTGTTGCTTCTGCATCAATGCCCGTTATGGGTACGATGACGGCACCATCCACTACTACCATGCTAGGTTTCAAACCCTATGCAGGTTATAACGTTAATCCGTCGAATATACCTGTAGGGAGTATCCCTTTCTCTCTATTTGCTGGAGGAGGGGGTAACATCATTAACCCACAGTTCAGTGGGGTTAACCCCCAGTCATAATGGATTGTTGCCCAATGATTTAATCCACTTACTTTCGGATGGAACAATTTCAGTCCTTTCATTTCAAAACCGATGGCTGGGGGCAATCCCAACCAACAGTACATTAACCAGGCAATGGGTGGTTCCCAATACCAGGTTCGTGTTTACCAGATTCCATCGGCTCAACCAAGTTTACCTTTTCTGGCAACTTTAAACCTGCCAGATGTTTCAAAGCTTACAAATGAACTTGTGCACCATGATGCTACATGGCCACCTGTTCCTACAAAGTTTCCCTAAGACATTCTGAATTTTGAAGGCAAGGTTGGCGAGGACCCTGGTGACCATGTCACAACTTTTCACCTCTAGTGTTCCTCCAACTCACTGAATGATGATTCCATAAGTTTGAGGCTCTTTCAAAGAACCTTAACTAGTGTCGCAACCAAGTGGTATATCAAATTTCTTGTCGCTGCCTATGGCACCTTTTGGGATCTTGCCATTGTATTTTTGAACCACTTTCAACTTCCTATCTGGTATGATGCCGGTACAGACCTTTTGTCGACATTTCGATAGAACAAAGCCACCCACCTGTCTGATCATATTTAGGAGTGGTGAAGGCGAAAGAGGCTCATCAAGGCTGACATCCCCCCAGCATTCTTGTTAGAATGGTACCTTAAGTCTCTTCTTCCTTATGTTTCTAAGGAAGTTTCCACTTCAGGGGTGTCTTCCGAGGAGGAGGCCATTTTGAGAAATCAGTAGTTCAACTTAGTCTATGCTCAGTTTGGGCTGTTGTATGAAATTATTCCTGATGCGCTGAGGTCTAATATAGACTTAGGTAAGCCTAAACTTGGACCACATGCTGATGGCATTGTGGGTTCAGTCGACTCTGTAGTGTTTGACACCTTAACAAAGTAGGTTCACACCTTGTCATTCAAACAATCTGCTGCAGAAGAAAATTTTGTTGCATCCTCCCCTTCTACTACAGAATCTGTACAAGAGGTGGAGAGAAACCAAAAGGGCTCTCTACAGCCCAAGAGAAAGGGAAAGAAAGGGGAGGGAAACCAACAAAATCCTAGGAACACACAAAATTCCGAGGAGGGAAAAAAAGAGAAAAGGAAAGCTAAGTTCCCTTGCAAACTGTGTCAAGAGGACCACCTTACCCATTAGTGCCCTCTAATGGAAGAAGCCCAGAAGCTTATCCGTGAGAAGAAACTAGTTGTCTTAAAAGACCCTTTCCCTCATGGACAGAGTTCAACTTTTGGTAGCTCTAGTGCTAGGGGCACCACTCGTGCCACCTCTGCTGATCAATCTTTCATTAACATGGTTAACTCAAACGCTCTACTGCAAACTTGAGCAAAGAACTATACCCCAAATCCATAGCAGAAAGATGCTCCTGAATCCTCCACTCCTCTTCACATACCTATGGAGACGCTGCCGAAGATACTGAAAGGTGTCTACAAACGGGTTGTGCACAACCCCAACGTGCGGGCTACCCTCAACTACAATGTTGTGGAGGACTTATCCCAAACACCCTGTGCCATGTCTACTTTGGAGGTACTACAAATTTTCCCATTGCAACGCAGTGCACTCCTCGCAGCAACTGGGAGTGTTGATTCATCTGCCATGCTTGTGCGCTTTGATATGATAGATATCAAGTACCGATTTTCATATCATGTTGCTCTCAAGATAGAGGTCGTCCAGGGTTCTATGACCATTCGACGATCTGTTGTAGATGAGGGCGCATCAACGTGTGTAATGTCTATCTCTTGCTAGAAAGCTTTGGGTGAACCTGAGTTAGGTCCCTCGAACACGATACTTACTACCTTCAATGGAAGATCTTTCCGTCCACACAGAGTCTGACCATCCTTTGAAGTCGAACTTGCAGGAAAACTAGTATTAGTAGAGGTCGAAGTTCTGAATGCTCCACTCGATTACAACTTGTTGTTGGGTATGAGCTAGACATATGCCATGCAGGCAGTGCCATCAGCTGTCTTCTGAGTCATAATGTTCCCCCATGAAGGAAAGATCATCACGGTTGATCAACTTTCGTTTTCCTGGAAGAACAACCAGACTTCATCGGATCCGGAAGAACAACCAGACTTCATCGGATTCATCCATTATGTTGATTGATCAGTCCAACCCAGTCATTGAGAGCTTAGTAGTAGGTCTCTATGGGTCCTTAATAGGCGCTTTTGACATACCTGCTGCCACCTTGTTTGTTGGTTCTGAAGAATGTTCATCTTTTGAGACCTCCACGGTCTGTTCAAAGACAGATCCACGGAATCTCCCTACTGAATCAGAACCAGTTGTGCCTGTACCTGTTGTATACATAACCCATGTGGATTCACAACAACCTACAATAGTACATATCATGACTCCATTGGTCTCTAATGAGTCAGATATGGACCATGCTTCTGCACGGTCAATGGACTCCATCCTCTCTCCTGATAGTTTAGACACGGTTTTTTCTTCTAACGAAACATTTTTTGAAGCTATGATAGGCATGAGACACCCTTGGGAATAGTTACACCTGAGGTCCTATTTACTTCCCATTCTAAATTTGATAGAGATATGTGAGTTCTCTCCGAGACCCAATGAGAATGTTGATTGGTCGTTTATCCCTTCCACTTCACAAGTTGTTTTTGTTGAAGGGAATAGGACGAGTACAACAAGAACTATCCTGATCAGCATTTCCACTGAACCTGGGGTCACCAAAAAAATCTTTATTGGAGAGGATTGTTTACTTGATGAGATCATTCCGTACACCAATCTTTTTAATAATTTCCGTGACATCTTTTCCTGATCTCATGATGAGATCCCAGGCACTGACCCTACTTGAAGAAGTGTTATTGTGCTTTTCATGTATTTTTAGTTGTACATTGTTGTAGAGTTATTTTTTGTTTACAGTTGTAGTTAGGTCTTATGCATCCATTGTTTTGTGTTTCAGATGTCAACTGAACACTTCATAGGGTTTTCTGATGGTGCTATCCGCCATACTCGTCAGTTGGCCTTGGCTCCTTGGGTTATTTACTCACCAACTGGCCAACTAGTGTCTTCGGGAGGGGCTTGTCTAAGTCCCACAATGAATAATGTGGTTGAATACAGTGCAGTCATAGAGCTACTGCGAGATGCTCTGTTCCATGGCATTTCACATTTGGAGGTATGCCTCGACTCAGTTAGTTGTTTTTTAGTTACTGGGTGTTTATCAGGTTAGAGATCCTACTTTGCTACGTCATTTTATGCACGTTAGGTTACTTTAGAGACAGTTTGATTATATCACATATCAACATATTCCAAGGAACTTGAATGCATTAGTTTATTCATTCACAAACTACGTTTTAGATTGGTATTTTCATCATTCACACACATAATGATTCATGCATAAAACACAATAACACACATGTAGATAACCGATACTGTATCAAAAAATAATATGAGTTTGGATCACAAGTTGGTCACAGAGTCATGTCATAAGATACAAAATTGGGCTCGATTGCCTAAAAAATATACATAAAATATCCTTCTCCTATGGAGAAGGTGGGGCCTCATCTACCTCTGCTGCCTCTCGGTAGCATATGACTAGCCTAGCTACTTTCTGCAGCAACCTAATCCAGGCTGGGGGCACACTAACTACATCCTCCTGCATATCAATCGGCATCCGCTCAATCCAATATGTAGAAATGTCATGAGTCAACTGACTCATCTTCCTCTCTATGGTCCCCAGAGTGGCATCAGCTGCACCCACTTCCACTGGTCTCACAAAAGTATATGGGTGTCCCTTAAGGTGCACTGGTCCAACATCTGCATTTGACACTTTGTTTCAGTACTTCGAACTCATCATAAAAATCATATATGCAAAAAATTGAAAAAATCAAATAATTTTTCAAAAAGCATAAACATACCTATCTCTCCTTAGGCTTCTCCTCGAGGAAGGATCAGCTCAGGATCGCCATGGAAATCCATACTAGCATATGGAAACTGCTCAAATGCTGGCACTTGTCTTTCCCACCAGCCCCAGAAATCATCCTCGTGGTAGAAAAAGTTGCTCTCACCTCCACCTTGACGGAGAAATATTTCACCCCAACGATCCATCCTTTCCTCACGAGGGTTGACTGGGGGAAAAGGCATGCCCAAAATGATAGCAGGCACTCTCTCAAAGAATAAAGTGCAAAGTATTTTCTCGTATCCAAAATTCTTCATCCTCCCAGTCTTACATCCAGAGAGTTGAAGTTTCATGTTTGCCAAAAGACTAGTACACCAGTCATATACATGCCCCTGCAAGCATTCAATACCAATATGCATATAGTGTCTCGAGGCTAAATGTTGTGTAGCACTCCCTCCCATCCAATTCAATATACTCACAATAACTTTGAGAGGGAGGCTGACAATGGTCAAGATGAGCACTTGACTAATGGATTTTTCTGTTCCTGGTACACAGTAAGTACTCACATATTCTTGTATGGATAAGGCACCCACATTGCATGAGGACCCTTTCAGGTTCACTTCGTCTCCCCTCCGTGAGAGACCCATGATAAAGTAAATGTCATCCATGGTGAGTTCTAAGGTTTCTCCCCGGATATTAAATACCATGGCATCTGCATCCCAATACTGAACAAGCCTCTTTAGCAAGCGGTTTTGTGCCATCATGTTAACAGTTCTATAGAATTTCAACAACCCACACCTTCAGAGCGTATGAAAAGTCCCTGGATCTTGCAAAGCTATCCAATCCATATCCTCATGCTCTCTTTCTATCCAAACAAGCACCATCCTGCCAAGAAAAGGTCCAATTTTTAGCCCTCAACATTTTTTTACCTCATCTTCAGGGGTGTGTGCTACTGTTGAAGCTAGACAGGAATGTTTGAGCATTGCTTTCCTTGAAGGAAACTAGCGTACACTACCAGTATTCCCTACTTTGCTTCATACACAGTAGCGCACACGCAAAATACGATTTGTACATTGCTAGAAAATGATTTTTAACCATAAAAATTGACAAAAAATGCATTAAATTGCAAGTATTGGCAGGAATAACTTACTTAGTGGAGACGGAAGGTCGATTGATGCTCGGGTTTGATCGCAATGAGTGGAAGAAGATCAAGGGTTTGCTCCAAATTTTCCCTACAAATTCCAAGTGTGATATTTGAGTTTTCAATTTGAAATTAGTTATATAAAATTGATTTTAATTTTTACCCACTTTTTCAAAAAGTGTATAGTTTCAAGTTGTGCAGAAAATGTTCTATTTAATCACTCATACTTCAACACTTTGGTGAGGTAAATTTAACCCAAATATCTCGAATTTTCACTCGTATCAAACTGGAAATGACTTATTTTCTTATCGATAGATCATATAGGTATTACATTGTCATTATTATGTCAGTGATAAGATTTGTCGATCATTACTAATGCGATTGTTGAGATCCTATTCTTTGGCAAGTCATGAACATATGATCCTAGAAGTTGTTTTGAAAGTTGTTTTAAGCTCTTGTTTTGACTATTGAAAAACTAAACAAGATTGTGGAGCAAACTTGGCCTCTTCAAGCTCGTTAAAGGAATTGAAGGTCCATCCGCTTAGGTATAAGTTTAACCCCTTTTCGGACCTTTTCGGATTACTTATGAAAAAGGAATACTCTAGTCATACATAACTAGAAGAGTTCTCCTCTCATTGTTTTATACTTTTTCAGTGGAGGGGACTAACTGTACGAAAAAGAACTTTTGGAGCCTTCTTTAGGGTTTTTAGGCTCTCAAAATATGAAAACACCAATCGAGCACTCACCTACTCGGGCTCGATGTGAAATCCACAAGAGGGTAAATAGAGGATTGTTTAAGTTTTTCAGACTCTATAAACAAGAAAACACTGACGAGCATTAACCTACTTGGCCTCGATATTAAAATCCACAAGTAGGTGTATGGAGTTATTGTTTAAGTTTTTCAGAGTCCTTGAAATTGAAAACACTAGCGAGCAAGAACAGATCTGAGATCAGTATTATAGAGTATTATTCTATCTCTTCTTCGAACTCTGTACACAATGAAGAAGGTCCTGAGTCTTCCTCCCATGGGCTCATTAAACTCTTTACATGGTTGGACCTATTGAGTTTTCTTTTCTTCTTGGACTCATTAAAACAACAAGACAGATATTGTTTTATCGAAATGAATAAGGGATAAGAAGGGTATATCACATCTTTTTTCAATTTCAAAGGCAGTTATGTCAGTCATGTCCTTGAACACAGCACCTACTTGAGTCTTTCATGTCTGTTGGGTTTTATTTTTTGGCCTTAGGGTGAACCTGATCTCTGAGTTTTTACTCCCCCTATTGGTTATTCTTCCAACCATATGGAGGGTCTGTCAATGTCTCCTACATTGCAGGCTTATATCATCTTCCTCCTCATGTTGAAAACTGCGTAAGTCACTTTGTGTCGTGCTTACTGTTCAAGGATATAGCCTGTGTCGGCCATTCTGCAGTTTTCCTTGACTTCATGTGTTGGCCATCCTGGTGTCAGTTTATTTCATCTTGTTACTTGTCCTACTCCACATCAGCTCATACCTGTGAGTGTTCCTCGTGTTGGATGATGGAGGATGCATTAAGGCCTCCCTTCCAGTGGACTTCTTCCCATCAACTTCATCTCCTTATGCTCTGGGAATGAAGTTTAGAGTTTCAGTTAGTACCTTGGGGATTGCAATCATCGGTGGTAGTTTCCCTCGCTGTTGAATAAATGGGAATACATCAATGTCTCTTATTCGACAGGTTCCTCAAGTGTTCGAATTCAAGTTCTCTTATTCACACTTGTTGGATCGTACTGGGTAACTTGGACCCCATTATCATTATCGATGGAAGTCCTCACGTTTGTTAACGGTATACATCAATGACCGGTAATCAAATGATACCCCCCATGTTCGACTTCAGCTCATTTATTCGCATGGTTAGGGTTTGTACCTTGGGTTATTTGGATGAAGACCTTGGGATTATGATAGCATCACCTTATTTATGTTATCACCCAAGCTGCGCAAGACTGAGCCTCACTCATTTTGGCTCTTCATGAGACATAGATCCAGCTTGTTTTTATGGCTATGATCTCTCATTTTGACAAGGATCCACGCTTGTATTTCAGTGGCCATGTTTTATATATACATCTCCTATTTATGTATCGGAGATCATACTACACATCTATATGATGTCAAGATTGTAATTGCTCCCTGACCCTGATCGTTGTAGGTGTTTTTTGTGACTTGGTTCTACAGTTTCTTGCTACTCCTTTGACTTGGACTTATAATGTATTTCTACCCTCTGACCTCACACATTAGGGGGCATCTGTTATAGGTAAAATCTGCACTTCTTCATCCGTGATCACATTATGATGTCGATCACACAAAAGGACAACATGGATTTAAGAGCTAGATTTCCCTAGATGATGTATGGACTGAACCTACCCTCTTCAGCTGGGAATTTCCCTAATTTACCTGATCTTTTGACATGTGTACTACTATGTAGGTAGAATACTAGCACACATATGCTAGTATGCCTTGCTTTGCTCAAGTGAAACTAACACACACCTTGGAAAAGCTGCAGGCGCTTGTTGCAAAACACAAAAGTTGCATCCTATGCACTACTATGCCTTGAGAAACTCGTGCACATCTTAAGATGAAATCAAAAATATATTAATTTGACGAATTGGGATTAGTTGAAGTTGGTTCTACAACTTCCCCAACCTCCCAATTCAACCACCTCTCAATCTAAATTGCCTACCTTGTCCCATAAAGACAAGGAGGATCCATGAGAGAGGGACCTAGAAGAAAGGCTTTAAGAACTGTTACACTAGAGGAAAGTTCCAAGTCATTGTGAAGAGCAGGATCCCAGGACTCGGTTGCAGAAACATCTCGACATGTCAGGTATATTGTACTAGCTTCATGTTTATTTGACAATAAAAAGGTCGAAATACCCTTCCTGTCCCAAATCAGATATCTATTAGATTGTATGTCTATTTGGCTTAATTCTTGATTATAGTTTATGTTAAATTGTTTTATAATTTCATCATATGTTATATGGTCAAGATACGCTGAGGAAGGTATCATTTGTGTTGCAGGTTCATCAAGCGAGAGATCAAGTGAAAGCTAGGACCGGCCGTCAAGTAAAGGTATGTCTTTCGATATCCCGATCTTTGTCATTTGCAAGAACTAGTTGTAACATAATTAATATATTTACCTATCAACCCTGCCCGGTTGGTAGTGTCCATCTCCTCACTATAAGGTAGAAATCCTGAACAATAAACATGTTCTTCAAAATCTGAAGTGTAATCAGCATCTTCAAAACTTTCCATTCTAAGATCCATTGTTTGATTAAATGATGAAGAATGAATATTTCTTATAGGAGGAGGACCTTTAAAATTATTATAAATAGATGAAAAGTCCTCTTTATAATTATCAAAAATTTCATTTTCATTGATAGTTGGATCATTATGATCAAATTGTGAAAAAGGAAAATGTTCAAAATTTGATTGAACACCTTGTTCATTACATAGATTGGAAATATCATAATTACGATTTTCTTCAACAGTTTCAAATTGAGATTCCAAGCAATGAAGGGAAGAAGTGAAACACTCATCATACTTACATCCATTTGAAAGAGAAAAAACATGATCGGAATTTGCAACTAATTTTCCTTTTTCATCTAAGGAATATTGAATTTTAGATGCAAAATCTATTTGTTTCAAATCATGTTAAGCATTTTGAATATTTGTTCCCTCTATAATGGACATAACTTTTTGTAAAAAACATTAATTTGTTTACTTAATTGAACCTTTTGTGAAACTTTTGATCCTTCTTCAACAGATTCCACATCATATGACACAGAAGGATGAAAAAGATCTAAAGGATACCTCTTCAAGTCTTTCTCAATATTTTGAGCCTCTTTACATGCTTCATTGAAATCTGTTATCCCTTCACGTAAGATGAACAAAGCCATAGTCTTGGGAAGAGATCTAACATACTAGCAAAAAGTGAGTTTTGTTGAAGGCCTATATTCTTCGTGTAAGCTATAATACACTTGTCGAAAACATGTATTAGAATCTCCAACTGGCTCTCCATCATGTACTTGCATTTGACTCATATTTTGATGAATTTCAGTTACATCATATCTTCAAAAGAATATCTAAAAACATTCTTAAATTCTAACTAGATAGAAATTGAATTCAAAGGTAAAAAATAAAACCAAAGAGAAGCCTTACCTTCGAAGGTAAATGGGAATAATCTGCAAGAAACATCTTCATGTATGACATTCAATAAACGTAAAATAGATTCATACCTTCTAATATGCTCAGTGACAGAAACATTACCTTCGCCATCAAACTTCGGCAAGATCTTAACTGCCTTTTTAGGGAGTTCATGTAAAGGCCCTTGTAGGCTCAATGCAGTGTCAGACTCCCATGCAGGAATTTGGGAAAGAGCCATGGAAACATAACAAATAAAGGTTAGCTCTTATTATGGGTGATGTGTTGGTTCATGCCCTCCTTCTAGCACCATTTGTTGAAGCCTCGGATGTGTAGGTGTTGGAATGGGTTCGAAGGCTAACAACAGAGGGGGAAAACCCATACTGAAAGGCTTCAAAAGGTCCTACGCAAGGACAGTTCTATCCCCATCCTATTTTGAATAGTAATCTCCCACGGATACAAAGGCCTCTACTAGCACTTATGGGGTTTTATCCTACAAGGATTTGTCTTTGTGAGATGGAAGAACAAAAGTGTCATGATTCTAAAGTGGATCTAAACCTAAGACAACTCTACCTCGAAATAAATCTAATCTAAGTCAGATCTAATCTAAAGGGAGTGTATTGTTTGTGTGCAGGGTAACTTGGTTTGAGTTCCAATAAGTTGTCTCATCAACTTGAAAGAAATGTGAAATTGAATCATTAACTCATTACTTCAAAATACAATGAGGCAATGAAAATTATTGATACTAATTTGAAGATTAAGCATATCCAAGATTATCCTATTGTTCTTTTGCCAATTGAAAAATTAACATGAACTTAATAGTTTATGTGAATCATTTGCAGAAATAGATAAATATTTTAATTAAAGTATTTAAATTAAAACATAAATACACAAAGATCATGAATTATGAGAAATCTAAATTGTAGATCAATGCATTAATGATTGGCTGCAAAATCAACAGTATTAATTGATAATTAAGGTGAATAAATCAAATGGACTTATTTTTAAAACCTGTTTACATCCCAATTATCCCTTTGAATCTGGTTTCCAAATCAATTTTAATTTTTGAGATTGGGCATCAAACAAAAATTTTATGGTCAAAATACTAACGGGGTGTCAACCAGGTAGCTTAGGAACAGAGTCGGGACAGTCATTTTTTGGATGCCTTATTGGATAGACATTGAAAACTTGTTCCATTGGTATATTTCCCTATGAATCTAGTTTAAAACACAATTGGAATCATGTCAATCCGTTATAAAATGAAAAAAGTTATCCCTAGAACCATGATTGTTGGTCTAGTCTAGAATTCGAAAAACACCTTGTCATGCAGGTTGTTACTGAGCAAATTTGGAATATCATCACATAGAATTTTTAAAACCCATTTCTAATGGACGTATACCTATGAATTTACTTTCATTTGGCTCGTGAATCACTCAAATCGAACAAGGAACGAAGAATTTATGATCGAAACACTGCTAGTGAGTCTAATTGGTCATCGCTCTCCCATAGGTATAAATTGAATTTGCTTCATTCATTTTTCCTTGGATTTGTTTTATAAGTAATTGCTTGTTGTTGTTTTTTTCATAATTATTGGATGAATATAGATCTATCACCTCTCTTCTTCCATGATCTCATGTTTTACTACACGCAAGTGCTAGACTTTTGTAGGCCCTCAGAAGATAGAAGGTTAATATATGGATGAGTGAGTTTTGAAGACTTTTTCTCAAATTTGAAAATGGATTGAGAAAAAAAATTGAGGAATTTTTATACCATATTAAGACCAATGTTCCATAAGTTAAGTTCCATTGCTACATGAATTGCTACTAAAGAAGCCTCCCAAAATACCTTTCGTCCAGCATGCTCATTCACCAACACCATGTTATTCCCATACATTTCCTTCTTGCCTCCACCATTCCATCACTTCCATGACCGTATGCTCCATTTCATCACTCCCATACTATCCACTCCACTCACACCTAACCCATGAATAATGTCTCTCATCTCTCTTACATGATGAGTTACCCCCTATCCTTTTCATTTTACCAATAAATCCTACTTGTTGGAGAAAATATTTCATCTCTAGTTCTTCACAATCATTTGTTTTATAGTCATATTGGATGATGTGGAAATCATTAAGCTCCACCTTCCAATGGTCTTGTGCCATCCACCTCAACACACTATCAGGGAAACAAGACTTGAGTTATGTATAGTACCTTGGAATTTTACATGCATCAATGGTAAATTTCTTCGTTGATGATCAAGGAAATACATCAATGTCTCTTGTTTGTCAAATCTTGCAGGTGACTCGACTTCAACACATACATTTGTACCTGACAGGCTGTACTATTGTACCTTAATAGCTCATTGTCATTATCGGTGAGTTGTCTCGCGTTGGTTAACAATTTTCATTATTGATTGGTAATCCAATGAAGTTTCTCCATGTTCGACTTTCAGAACATTCATTCACATGGATTAACTTGTACATAAGCGCAGATATTGGATGAAGACTATATATGTTTATTCTTCCAGCAGTTCAGCAGTATTCTTTTAATTCAGTTGGAAGCATTTGTTTTCAGACAGCTTGCACAGTTCCTCATCGTCGATCAAATTCAGCCTTCATAAGTCACATCTTCCAGCTACATCTCTCAGCAATAGTTAACCAAGGATTCCACAAAGGTAAAACTTGAGGTAAAATAGCATGAGTTTTTGATTTATTAAATCTTTAGGAATATGTCATGAAGAACCACTAAGCATTATGCATTTCCATTTTCTATATAGCATTTTATGTCCATCCATTCCCATCCTTTCCCACTCAATTCTAACACTTCATCATTCCAATTCATGCACACCCAATTCAAGTCCTTCCCAACATCTAAGACCTTCCCGACATCCAAGTATGAAAAAATGATCTACTGCTTCCACACAAGAACCAGCAGTAGGAACACAAGGTATTATTGTTGCTTCATGAGAAATTACAAGGGAAGAAGTCTATGCTGCCATATAACAAAGAATACATTCAGAGGGTTTCTATCCACATAACAAAAGAATCAATTGTTAGTGTTAAGCCATGCTCATCCCACGGTTTCATGATCAGCCATTTATTTCTAGCTCATTTCATTGTTGCATCTCAGAAGGTGAAGGTATATCCAAGGCAAAAAATCAAGGTAATGGCAGAATACATATTTCAATGATTATGTTTTGAGAAATCTGAGTTTTTTTGGAGCAGCAATACATAGTCATTTCTAGATCCCTGCTCTGTTTTCAAAATTAGATTATTAGAAACTACATGAATGTATGAAGTGGGGTACATACATTCAGAGGTTTTGTTAATTGACACAAATATTTATTGTACATGGTGGCGACCAACTATTTTGAAATGGCTTGGTGCTTTGAGATTCTCATTCTTAGCTGGATATGGGATTTATGCTTGTTGCAATTGGATTTTTGGTGCTATGTGTTGCCATTAATATTTGTATAGCATGGAAAGATTTTGAAGAATCTCTACCCATACACAACAGTAAGAAAAGAAAATGATCATTCTCAGCAGGAAATGACTTCTATAACAGTCTTGAAGGATTGGTTTGCTATTGATGTTTAGGAACATATGACTGAATTGAAGAAGAATATACGGGATTAATGTTGCTTAATGGTTCTAAGTGAAAATATAGGCACTTCTAGAGATATTATACATTATCCTTTTGTCTTCATTGTTGATGGTAGAATTAAAGCATATTTTGTGAAACCATCTACGACCCAGTGATAAAGGATTCAACCTTAATGTACCACAACTTGTAACCAAAGGTGAAAACGAAGCATAACAGTAGTCTGAAATCAACATTAATAAGACAGCAATTTGGACACAACAAAGGAAGACAAATCATGTATGGGGACATGCTAATTCTTCAGTTTGGGGGGAAGAGTTACTATGCACAATGGAGTCAAACAATGGGCTGGGCCTAAATTATGTAGAGTCTGCAAAAGTTCATGAAGAAAATGTTTTGTAAATTAGATTGTTTCCGAGTCCAGTAAATATACCTTTGCAAGGAGTTGTTCAAATGCTTACTTTTCATTTTGGATGTTAAAGCCTTAGTTTTCAATTTGTAAAGGAAGAATGGATGGTATTGGAGATTCAAATCTCTCATAACATCAACTCTCTATGAAACATACATTATCCAATAAATTTGAAGCACATTGAGTAAAGATGGAGGTATGCTCATGTTTAGTATGCTCTTATGCTCTTGGTCTAAGAGAAAGAAATGTTCTATTTGTGCCTTCTTTGTCGGAAAATTTGTTGAGTATGTTCTTATGCTCTTGGTCTAAGAGAACAATACATATGGAGCATGGAAATTTCAAGAATGTTCTATTTGTTCCTTCTTTGTCGAAAAATTTGTTCTCTGTGTATCAGATGACTCACATAGGTTCACCAAAGAAAGTGTTCTTTGGTCCTCACACAGTTGAGATTGTAAAGATATCCACTGGGAATATTATAGCGAAAGGGTTTGCAAACTATGCCTCTAAGCAATATGAATTCTCACGTTTTTTTCCATACTCTCTGCCTACCCCATCGGAATATGATGAATATCAGAGTAATACCTCTTCTAATGAAGATGAGGATCAAGATCTTGATGTTGAGAATAAATTTCAAAGAGATTCAGATTCAAATCCAGATCCAACACATGCTCCCAATCCATGGCCAAGGCCAATATGGGCTCAGAAAGTCCTTGTAGCTTCTAGGAACATAGTTGGGGAACCATCTAACCATAGAACCACCAGATCTCAGTATCATGCAAAACTTGCACTATGTCATGCAAATCCACTTCTTTCAAAGAGATGCTGCATAATGGTGGGGTTTGATCCACAATATCTTGGAGAGACTTGCCATTTGGAATCTACAACCATGCAACAATATCGGATATTAGGATATTTCAATACTCCATCCTTGTCCTACCTAGCATTATTTATTTTTCCTAGTTGTGGATGATGTCATTCCCCCCCTAGTGGTGTGCAGATGTCATCCAGGATCCATCTACCACCTTCTGAGCCCTGCATGCATAATTTTAGGACCAGTTCAGTCAGTTCCCTATTTTACAGGAACCTACTGAGTGTTCCATTGTATTCCACCTGAGTTATCTGACTCTTGTGGAGGGTTAGAGATTGAGATGCCACTGATTGTGGCCTCATGCACCCTTTTCTGAATGGCATGCATGCAAGACTCGCTATTGTTCCCTCCTTAGTTAGTTAACTGATTGTGACTTCAGTTAGCTGAGTTTAGGTTCAGTTCAGTTGACTTTGAGTCTTCCAAAGCACTCCAATGGTGATAATCCCTATGCTAGACCATCTGAGGTTTGAATTCTCGTGCCTGATTCGAATTCTCTCCATTTTTACATCATTGTTTATTATACTGATAATTGGAACATGTGATATTATTCTGCTTCTATCTGAGTTTTGATGCATTATTATTCTTCTGCTCTTTTTTACTATAGTTTTTACTCTTCTTCAAATTTTCTTCTCATTCTTTCTTTGTGAGGTATCCTCGGCTCTTTAGATCTGATGTGACATAGAATTTCGCATGAGTATCCAACCTCATTATTTATTAATATCTGACTGAAGGGATTCTTTGACACCCTGCTTCACCAACTTCAACTGGAAGGAAGATACAACCCCCTTGTCTTAGTCATCTCCAACTAATATAAAGTGTTCACCTGCCACTCGATGGCGGCTACGAAACCCTAACACACTTCCTCTACTGTGATAGGATGAAGGCTACAAATCCCTTTCTCTTCTATGATGGGATAGAAACTTCAACCCTATTTTCACAATTCCTTTAGCTCACTATGAACCGTGCACTACACACAATTTTCTACTTTTTTCTCTTAGTCTTACTTTATACTCCAGGTTGCTCTCTTTCTACTGCATAATTTGAACTACACACTCTCCATAGTTTTCTCTAAATTGTACACTCTTTTCTATACACTCAACGTTGTGTACTTTATTCAACACACTAACTCAGTTCACACCTTCTACAACCTACTTTATACTACAACTTTGAGTTTAGATCGGCTCCAAATTCTATACTTCTTTTTAGATGAGAGTTAACTTCATACTTTTTCCTTCCACCAAACTTCCACAACCCTACACCTTCCTTCTTTCGAACTATGCACCTTGCACCTTCCTTCTTCTGAACTATGAACCCCTCACCTTCCTTCTTTCGAATTGTGCACCTTGCGCCTTCCTTCTTCTAAACTGTGAACCCCTCACCTTCCTTCTTCTGAACTATGGTTATTTCTTCTTCCTTCTTCTGAACTCCAAACCCCGCACCTTACATTTTTTACATAGACACACTCACAATGATCATCATCCTCTTATTTATACATAGTTGACTTCCCCTTCCATTTTGAGTAACAGGGCCAACCAAGATGCTCAAATTCATTTACGGTTTTTCTTAGGATGACTTGTATTGACATTTCTACTAACCTAAATTGCATTGTTGTGTGGGTTATATACCATTTAGGGACCCAACATCCAATCTACTACACATGCCCTATTTTGGGTTGCGAGACCCCGAAACAACACCTACACCGCTGTGCACTTTTCTTCATGCTTTCTTCGACATTTTGTTCTGTATAATTATTCAAGTTGGTTTCTAATTACATCAATTCTATATGTTTTAGTCCCATTTGACATCAATGATAACATTAGGTCCAACACCAATAGAAGCACGGAGAACAAACCACCAGGCTAAATCACGACCGTCCTAGCAAACACACCCCACAATTTCTATCTTGTATCAGCACCAACAAAACCACAAAATAGAGACAATGAATACTAAACCATAAACCTCGAAACAAAAATGTTGGCCCCTCCCTCCAATGATCGCTTCTTGAAGGCCATTAAAAACAAGTGAACAAAAATTAACACCCCACATGTCCCCAATGAAACCATCGCCATTAAAATCCCTTCTGGACAAAGCAATAACTATCCTAGGTCTTCATAAACTGCAACTGACCCCCACTATCTTGGCACTCTATATTTGTATATCCTCTCTTCCATATCTTCCATATCTCTCGACCACTGGACCTCTCGACTCCCAAACCTTTAAAACCACACCACTATAAACAACAACAAATAATACAAAACATACCATAAATTAAAAGAAAGAAAATAAATTAGAAACAAAACAATATGTTGCACCATAAATGCAATAAATATGGAAGGACTCAAGCACACCGACAGATCCTAGGGAGGTATACCTAAGGCTTGCATTAGGCACACTTGGAACAATAACTAACCAACAACTAATACAATCAAAAAACAAAAAAATTAGCACTCCTACCAGCCAATTTAAAACCTTGGACAAACCTTAGACAAATATTAAAAAATTAAGAAATACCACGACAACTAATTTGGTTATGTGATAGATTAACGTCCCCCGTCGGGGACATAATAAAGTAATGATATAATATTTATGTTAGATTTTTATTTGAAAAAAATAAATTCCATTTGAATTCCATATCCACTCCAAACATAAATGGACATGTTTAATTCATACTAGAACTAAAAATGATAAATATCTTAATATTTATGTTAGATTTCTTATTGTGGCTTGAATTCCCTTGATCTCAAATCCAAATATAAATTTCCTACACGATATACATGTCCTATCACCATCAACATCATAATGATGACACACACATGTATTTTCACCATTCACATCACAAGGAGGAGTTATTACCCTAATGTGCACGTATTAGTGTGTACACACATGCACACACATAAGGATGTGCCTACGAAAAATTGATTAAAGTGGAGGAAGTCATCGACTCAACACTTAATTTGCTGTATAACTCTGTTGTGATCCTCAACCTCGATCAAATGATAATTTTTATCCTTCGAGAGGTGGATTTGATATGTGTGGTGAAAAATACAATGAAACCCCTAAGTCCATCTAGGTGGCCTCTAATCATAAGCCTTCAACTTTTGGGAAACATGCCCTATCACATGCTTTATCAACTATTCAAGAAATATGATCGAATTATGTATTTAGAGCTTGGGATGACTAACACCATCATCATGTCATTGCTCAATATAACCAAGGAATTCCTCGAAACAAATGATATCGAATTCTCTAGTTGGTCAAGCAAATTAACCTCCAAATACATTTGCTATGACTCCAAAGTTCTTGTCATGGATCCCTACAACCCATACTGGAGAATGTTATACCATGGTGGAAAATGTACTAGAAATATTATCGATGTTACATGTACCTTAGAGACAATTTGTGAAGACCATTCATAATTTTTTTGAAATGGAAGCTCAGTACCTAAGAAGGTTGACCAAATTACACCAAAGTGGCACATTTCTAGACTATATTACAACATTTGATCAATTATAAATCTGCATAGATGAACTCTCTGATACCTTTTTTTGAAAATGCTTCATTTGTGGCCTCAAGTAGGAAATTCAAGTCGATGGCATTATGCAGCACCCCACCACATGTTTAGAATATTATGATAGAGCTCGAGAATTCAAAATGGTGATTAATTCCTAACCCAAAATACCTTAATTCTTAATAGCATTGTGTCTCCCATGGCTCCTACTTCCAAGACTTTCAATGCCGAACCATTAAGATCCAAAATTTATCTCCCTGATGTAATGGTGGTTGGATTTTTCTATAATTGTGATGACAAATATTTTTGAGGGAATAAATGCGAAGAACATAAATTATTCCAAATAGATGTATTCCCACATTGTCACCCATAAGATATAACCATAGATGTAAATCAACAACCAAAAGTGGAGGATACTCCTCCACCTATGGAAGATGAACACACCTTGCAAGTTCACAGGGAGGAACCCCAAGTCTTTCTCCATGCCTTATAAGGTTTATCCATCCTCAATACATTGAAGTTGAAAGGTTACATCAAGCACCATCAAGTCATTTTTTAAGTAACAATGACAGCAACCACAATTTTATTATGGGAGAGTGGTAGAAGAAACCCAAAACTTTATATCAAATTTATGAATTATATTAGAAAATAGAGGTACAATGAAATGTTGGGATCACTATGAATATGTGAAACTGCAAATCGGTGACTACCATCTTAAGACACACATGTTTTCTATTGACATGGTTGGTTGTGATGTATTTCGAGGGCATAAGTTGCTAAGGACCTTGGGACCACTCACCGTGGATTTCAAGGAACTATATATCAACATTATTAAGAAAGGGTAAAAACATTATCTCAAAAGGATTACTTCAAGTTCTCCAAAAAAATTTCACCTCCCACTATATGGAGAAGTTAATGAAGAAAGGCCACTCAAGTATTATTGAACAATTTAATGTTATCCAAGTTGTGGACACACTCCCACAAGACATTCAACTTGATTTGGAACTAGTTCCTCCAATCATCAATGTCCCATGGGGAGCATGACCATGGTATTCCACTAATTCCAAGTAGTTAACCCCCTAATGTACACCTTTCTCGGAACCCTTTTTTCCAAAAGAATGAAATATAAAAGATCATTCATGAGTTATTGGAGGGTAGCATCATTTGTCCTAGTACAAACCCATATTCCTCACCAATGGTTATGGTATTAAAAAAGGAAGGAACTTGGAACATGTGTCTAGGATTTTTAGTTCTCAATAAGTTGACGAACAAATATAATTTTCTAGTTCAGTCATTGATCATCTCTTGGATGAGTTTCATGGAGCCAAGTTTTTCACTAAACTAGACCTTCGGTCCAACTACCACCAAATCAAAATGGAAGAGACTGAAATCCATTATACCAATTTTGCACCCACGGGGGACAATTTGAGTTCTTAGTCATGTCTTTTGTCCTTTTCAATGCTCCATCCACCTTTCAAAGCCTCAGGAACAATATTTTTCAATCATTTGTATGCAATTGTTTTTTGGTTTTATTTGATGATATATTGATCTATAGCACCATATGGGATAGCCACATGGTGCATGTTGATTGTTCCTTGCAATTATTCGACCTTTAATTATTTATGATGTGTTTCAACTATGCTTTTATGGTTATAGAGATTGAATACATGGGTCACATTTTAAGTTAGGATGGAGTGCGAGTGGACCCAAATAAAGTGGCATCTATGCAATATTGTCCATGCCTGAAGACTCTCAAGAGCTTGCAGGGGTTTGTTGGCCCTAGGATATTTTCGAACCAATTTTGTGTTGATGTGAATGGGGGTTCTGCAATGAAGTGTTCAAAAGGAAGCACACCCACAAAAGAAGGACAGACTCCGACCTAGTGTTGTAAAACATGGAAAGGTAGTGGTTGACAATGTCAATCAAGAAATTGAGTAGAGTAAACTGGGGAGTAATTTAAGATTTTTGGTCCACTTAGTGACTATGGGGGCTATCCCAATACTATAAATATGTAATGGAACGGGTAGAATAAGATGTTGACTATTCGGGTAAGACTGACAACTTTTGAATGTAAACTTAAAAGAGAGAGTGTGATGAAGATTGGAGTGATCCCATGTATTGTTTTGTGTATTTAATGGTCAAATATTACGATCTACACACTGTGTGCGTAGGTTTTAAGTTCAAATGAAATGATTTTGTAATGCGATCAAGGAATAAACAAAGCATTTATGTGGTTTTCTCCTATTTGGGATTCCACGTAAAAATATTGTCTAGTGTCTTATGTATGTGAATAATCATGTGTGTGTGTTGTTGTTTTGCTTATATATGTTGCTGATAAAATGGTAAATGAGTAATGACACAACAATATTATATGAATGTTTTCAGGTAGAATATACTGTGCAGTAGATGCATGTTATACATATAGTTTTTTGGTTTAAATTCATTCGAGACAAAGTTTTGTTAATGTGTATGATTGTAGAACAAATTCCCATCTCCTCCACTGCTAGATAAACATGGTTCCTGCAATACCCATATGTACTTTGCGTGAGACTTTTCCTATTTGCAGGTGATGCGAGAAAGGGCCAATATCTTGGGATTTGTTGGTTTGCGTCATAGTGAACCTGGGTTTTCCCATGAGTGAGCCAACAAATGGTTCCGTGGACTAATCGAAAATTGTAGAAAGTTTGTGAAAAATTATGTACTAATTGCACAATCCCTTAACATCATTGATTAGAAAGAACACCTTTCCATGGAGTGACGAATATAAGAGGTCATTCTCCTCTTTAAGGGATTCCATGTGCACTAGTCGAGTCTTAGAAATATCTAATTTCAATAAGACTTTTGTATTAGAATGCAATGCCTTGGGATGAGGTAAATTGGAGTAGTATTGATGAAAGAACGAAGTCGTTTGATCTTGACTAGTAAGTAGTTATGTGTTAGAGGGGAAACATTAATCAATGGGCACACATTTGATGTACATTATCTAGAATATTTGATGACTTATGTGATAATTTAATTGGAGATATTATGTCAAACTAATAAGTTAACCAAACTCATTAGGGAATGAATATTCCACTAAGAATGAGGATATGCTAGAGGTACATGATGAATTGTTAGTTGCACACAATGAATTTATTTCCATTCTTGAACCCTAGAAAGAAACCATAATTGAAATCCAACGAAGGGGATCAAAGGATAATGAACATGCCACATCCACAACTAGAGTAGAAAAAGGAAGAGGATTCCTAGCAATAATCTATAAGAATTTAATATGATAGGTACATTTCAATCATTTTATAACTCCTTCCTTCCAACTTTTTTCATCTTTTCATAGCATTGGGTTCCAGAACTATACAATATTCCTATCTAGCCCTGAAACCTATCATCTTGTGAAATTTGGTAGGATCTGATGCAAAATGTTTATGAGGATGGTAGTTTGGCTTTGTTTATAATAAGCAATAAAATATCTAGATAAATTATAATATGTTATTCATTGTGATTGCAAGCTAATGATGGTCTATTTTTATGCGTTAAATGAAATAGAACTAAAAAAAAGCATCCATTAACTTACATGGATATTTTGAGATACTGCAATGAATCCTGTGCTTAGTAAAAAATATGAAAAGTAGGAAATTGAATTAATTTTTTTAAATATATTCATGTTGGTGCAACATTTGAGTTTCTAAATGATGGAATCAATATACAAAAATTTGTAAACATTTAGATAACAAATAGTACTAGTGTAACCATAATTTTACAAAAGAAATTAGTACTTTTAAAGATTTTTTTAATTACTGAGTAAGAATACCTCAAAATTAGTATGCAAAATCTTGGTGCATCTTTTGAAGGTCTTAATGTAATGATGGATTGGATTTTTCATAACATGTAGAGGTAAGTGTCTAGTAGTGCAACCTATAGAAATGAAAAGTTGGTAGAAACTTTATTCTTTGAATTATTGTTTTATTCTCTTATAGATCTCTTGTATCTTGTAGGTTGCAAGAGAAACACCAAGGCTATGATGTGCTTGATGTCAAGCATTTTTAAATCATAAAAGGCTAAAAATTGATCCCAAATTCTATCTACAAATGATCGCTCAGATATGACTTACATGAAAACATTTCAACTTGAACAAATTGAAAATCAAATTCTCCCTTTCTAGTTTCTTAATAATTTGTAATTATATTAAAGAGAATTTTTGCTAAAATTATTGAAGATGCAATGTTTGTGAAATGTAGTGTCAATATTTAATATAGACTATAACATACAAATGGTATGTATTTTTGTCAATGGAGCAACTACCTAATCATTTTGTAAAATAAAAAATAGAAAATAATTACAATAATACTGTGATGCTAGTGAATTTATGTGTTTATCTAAGAAACTGGATTCACTCAAAACCCTCAGCGTGTTGAGTCGGGACCGAATCGGACACGATTTGGTCTGAATTCGTGTCCGATTCAAACTTTGAGCGAATCCATTTTCAAGACATGATGGGAAAATGAATCGGACTTGAAATGTGAGCATGTCCCGACTGTTGGACATGAACTGAGAAAACAGGAGACGTAAATCGCGGAAAAAGGCATCCGGGTTTGCTTTAAAACAAAATTTTGGCTTTCTTTTTGTCATTTGCAAGGAAGCAATTGGTTGAGAGTGAGTGATTCGTGAATATTGAATCGTGATTTGTGAATGACAATGTGTAATCATTAATGTGTTTTAATTGTAATTTCTATTGAATATTTGTAAATGTTCTAGTTTCTAAAGATTTTTGGATCTCTATGTCTATATTTTTAAATTTTAATATATTTTTAAAAAATATATATATGTATATAAAACGTGTCATGATTCTGGGGGTCACCGTGTCTCTGTCAGACTCTCATATTTTTGTGTCCTTCGTGTCCTATGTCCCCGTGTCAGGTGACTTAAGTGTTTATTATGGTGCATTATTTTTCTTAAAGATATTCTTTTTAAATATCATTACCAATTAAAGTTTCTTTTGAAATATTCACTATTTGAAAACGTTAAAGCCACATTTAAGAGAAATTAAAATAAAGATATATATATATATATATATATATAGAGTAGTCTATTTATTTTAAATTTTAAATTATTGGGAGAATAATTAAAATAGTAATAATTATACTTTATATTGTGTTTACATCCAAAATAGTTTAAATAAAAAATTGTCAAAAATGACATTAGACTCATCCAACAAAGTGCTCAAGATAGGTCACTATTGTATGAGTCATCTTTCATTGTCTTGAATGGGAAGAACGCTCTTTTACTTCATGACACTAAGAGCTTTACTTTGTAGTTCATAGAGGTGGTAGTTGGGAGCATAATAAGTGTAAGGGAAAAAAGGTGCTGGCAATGTGGTGGAGTTTAGGGATCTTTAGGGTAGTGAGGGAGGAAGAAATATCAGGGAAAGGGATTAAGGTATGAAAGAGAGAGTTTAAATGTTTTGCCATTTTTTTAAGGATTGGTAGGTATTGTGTTAGCATAATAAAGGACATTGTGTTGATACAGAGGAGTAAGTCTGAGCAATTAAAGGGAAAGACTTCACAGTTTACAAGGGTCTGATAGCTAAGTCAAAGCACAATGTTTGTTATCAGAACATGAGAATTGTCTGGTTGGACTCCATCAACAGGACAAGGTAAAGAATGAGGGGTAGTTAGAAGCTGAGGCAAGGTAAAGAATGAGGGGTAGTTAGAAGCTGGTAGCTATTGATGAAGCTATGAGAGATGAGGCTTTTTGGGCATCTGAAGATCATAGTGGCTAATTGTTTTTTTATTTGGCAGTTTCAAATAAAAAATAATATTGTGCATGTGTCAATAGTAATAAGAAATCTGTTGTAGTAGGGTTTAAAAGTAAAACAATTTAAAAAGGAGATGGTTCACGTGAGGAAGAGTTTGTCACAAAATGATTAAAGTTGTGTAGCACCATCGTGGAGACATGAAGAATTATGGTAAGGATTGGGATTAAATGAAGTTAGTCCCGATAATGGAAATTTTGGATTCGCGGTTATAAAAGGAACCTAAATTTCTGTGAATTTGATGTCATAAAATGAATTTCAACTCTTTAGAAAGGCTGTCAAATTTGTCCACTTGCTATAAGCTGATAACACTGGGTCCGTGGATTGCTGTCCTTCTCTTCCGTATATTTCAAGCACTAATTTCACGTGAACCGACAGAGATTGATCGCCAATATCTTATCTTCTCTAGATATTATCCAGCCAATTCGAAACGGTACAACGGATGGACAAAGAAAGAGTAGGAGGTAAAACAAGTTACATGACTTCAACGAAGTTCATCTTAAATCCGGCTTTGATTAAGAAGACACGGGTGTTAAAATATCTAACTGAAACCATCAAAGGGTTAAAAGATCCGGTGATTGAGATAAATATGTGTTTAATCAAATGTGGTAAACTTATTCGAAGTGCAGCTTAATTGGTGGTAAATTAGTTTTCTATCGTCCACAGTTGTAGGTGGATTGGTGAAAAACAAGTGGTGGTTAAGCCTCTTTAAATCACCAGTTCAGTTCAAATCCTCTGGATCAGAGGTTGAGAATGCGAACCATCCACAACAAAACTGAGATGTGGCCATCCAAAATTGACCTAATCTTCCTTGTGGGGATTCCTGGTGAAAATATGGTAAGGTTACAATTTATAACTTAATTTATGAAAGTTACACTAACATAAGCAAAGCAGCAAACTAGAAAATTGGCGAGAGCGCAAAATTGATTATGAAATAGATTTTTCATCACCCTTTTAACCAAATACGACGGCTACATATATGCACAGAAATCCTTTTCTTTGTTGACAGCCTTTAAGAGAGAAGCAGTGTTGTTTTTATTTGAAGCATAGAAGTACAAAAGTACTTCACACATGGTTAACATTATATAGTCTGTTGGGGCCATTTAATACGGTTGCAGCAAGCGGGTTGCAGGGGGGTTGCAGATTTAATGACTAATCATCTTATTACAACCGCATTATTAAATAACCTACAACAAACTAAATAATGTTGACCTTCACACCATAAGATTCTAATAGTAAACGATGTTGGATAACTTTTTGGAGCTGCACAACTTTTTAAAAAGATTCATAAACTCATATGAGCAAAGCAATCTTATTTTTATTGAAAAATGGCAAAATCTCTCTTATCTATAATAAAAAGAAGGATATCTTTTGCTTTTACATAATATTTTTCATTTATTTAAATGAAAATATCTATTTTTATATTTTTAATTATATATTGATAGATATACCAAGTAATATGTTGAATAATAGAATTTATAGTACACGATAAAATAGAAAGTTATCTGAAATTGAAATATGGTATTCAATATAAAAATATTGAATGAATTTTTTAATATCGAAATAGCTGAAACAAATAGATTCCGCAAATTTTCAAACTTTTAAGCTTAACCACAACTGACCTGGAAGAGGACCAGGCAGTGAACAGGTTAAAAGCAAAAACCAATAAGCAATGTGAACAAATTAATGACCAAACACCTTTTATATATAACCACAAATATCATTTTTTTATCCTTTGGCTTTTGCATGCATTTTACGTTGAAATTGAGTTGCTTTCCAGGGGTTTGTTTGATTCCTAAATTTATCAACATATATATAGATATTAATTAGTTTTTTTACTGTATAAAAAAATCAGCTGTATTTGTGTATTTTTAGGTAATTTATAATATTGTTTCTATGTTTTCACATTGTTTATTTAAAAAAATAATAATAATGTTTATAATCATTTGGCTAAGGTGAGAAAGGCTTCTTTATAGTTGTTTTGTTTTTTTTAATTATATATATAATTTTAATTTAGATTGTTTTCCATTTGTTAAGGTCGGTATCATAGTGTTGTTAGCTTAAAAGAGTATCATTGTTTTTGTTTTCATGATAAAAAAATTAGGTAGAATTTTGAATTGCTAAGGCCTTACTTTGATGGTTTAAGTTAACAAGTTCAAAAGTCAAACCAGATAGTGTTATGTAGAGTAAGAAATGTCTCACTATGAAGTGTGGAGTAAGAAACTTCTCACTATGAAGCAAGAGATTAAGACAAGAGGGGAAACTAGATCCTAGAAGCTTTGGAATAAACTTTGGTTGTATCCCTTATGGATTTGGTGTTAGTGAGAAATAATATAGAAGATGAAGTATGGTGATATGCTGATATATTATCTTAATGTTTTCAATGTTTGAGAGGAGTTCATATGGATAACTTGTATATGCTTTTTGTACTCTAGGTACATTTTGGATTGCTTAGCTGAGTCCATCATTACGAGAATGTTTGGCTCACTATTAATTCCCTGCTTAATATCTTCCATTAATATTAATATTTTATCATTAAAACCAATGTTAGCCCACCATGGATTGTTGTTTCTTTAGAAGATTTAAAACTAGTTTCCAAGATTTGATGAGAATTAAGCCCTCATCCCTATTCAAATTTCTTGGGTGTTTCATAATTTCAAGAGCCTCATGGATCCTCCTCTTATTTTAGTGTTCTTCGAGAGCAATGACCTTAGCCTTCTCAATGCAAATATGGTGTTTATTTTTTCTAGAATGTTCTTCTACTTCTGAATTTTTTATCCTCCCAAGTGTTATGTCTGTGCAATGCTCCTTCAGTCTTGTTCTTATCAATCTCTGTGTCTCTCCGATGTAGTCTTCATCACATGGACAAGGAATTGAATATACTTATTTCTTGAGCATGGGAACAACTAAATATTTTTCTTTGTCCAACATGTTTCTCAAAGAATTGGGAGGGGAGAAAACAATTTCCATGTGTTTTCAATGCTCATGTTTAATGAACACATAGCCATTGGTAATAAAGTAAAAGAGTTGATGAGTTACAAGTGCTATCAAAAAAACATAAGAAAAGTGAATGCAAGGTTGATCATTCAGAAAATACAAGTAAATAAGCTTACATTTGTTCATTAAAATATCTAGTTGTAAAGATACAATGTATTTCTTAGACATTTTCATTAATTAATATTTATGATCAAACAAATTGAATGATTATGAAACTCTCCTTCCTTGTAACTTTTTACATTTACTCTTTAGTATAAAAATAAGAAATATAAATTAAAAATAATAATTTTTTTTATTAAAACAAGTAACACAACATCTCTAGGTGGGTTGTTAGGAGACACTAAGAGTATAAGTAGGGCTCTTCTTTCTAGCTAGTGGATTCTAATTGATGAATCGTATTGGCTCCTCATGGGTACAAACGTGGTAGCAATAAGAATTCATAAGGTAGTAGTTTAAAGGCTTAATAAAGAAGAGTCTTCCTCCACTGAAGCAAGCCTTTTATCTAAACGAGTAGCGTCAGGTCCTCACGGATGATCCGGATGATTCAAAGGATTGTCTCGGTTGTTCCTAACCCTAACCCTCACCCTCAGCGTTAATATAAAAAAATAAGAAAAATAAATTAAAAATAATAATTTTTCTAATTAACCAGGAACAAAACAATAAATTTATATCTAGCTTATTTTTAAATAATGTGACTCTTTTAGAAAGATTTACATTTAAGTTTTCCATCAATGTGTTATATATTCTATCTCTTTTGAGATAGAAGATAATATATTTATGTCTACTCCAATTTATAATTAAAAATTCTTTATATTAAATATACTCATAGATTAAATATCATTTTTAAAATATTGATTTTATTAAAGATTATTTTGAATTTTTAATATTTTTTAAATTGAAAATTATTAAAAAATTTAATTAATCTATTCTATTATTTATAAAAACAAAATTAATTTCAGTAATTAATATTAATTTTTTTATTATTTATAAAAATCAAAATTAATGTTAATAATTAAATGTTTTAAATATTTTTATATATACTTAATAATATTAATGAAGTTGTTATTAATTATAAGTTCTAAATATTTTATATAAAAAATTATTATTGATAATTCAATTTTATAAGGAATTAATCAAATATTAATGATAACTATTCCATCTAAACAATCAACAAATTTAAAAACCTGAAATTCAGATTCAAAGCAACAAACATGAAAGAAGTTTACTTAAGCAAATTTTAAGTTTAAACCCCAATGCCAACTTGGAACGAGGACCAACTATTATTGCCTCTGCACATGACTTTATAGCCATGACTGAAGAATGCCTTTCTCATAAAAAAAATTGCTTCCCACTTTGGTTAGTTGGCAATAACATTCTAACTCGATATATTTTGAAAACTAAAGTAATTCAGATCATGCAATGTAATTCAAGCTTTTAAAGTAATTCAGATCATGCAATGTAATTCAAGCTTTTAAAGTAATTAGATCATGTATAGAAATCCAAACTTTTTCTTTGAGCGGATCAACATGACTAACATGAGTGTTACAAGTGTATAACCAAGATTCATTTCATGGCAGTAGTATCTTGTTCTAGTTAAGGGTGTGTGTGCAAGAATGGGGGTCTTTTGCAATAGAAAACTGAAAAATTAGACATCCATAAAATTACATGGATTTTTTGAAACACATACACAATGAATCTTGTGATGAGTAAAAAAGATGAAACATAGGAAATTGAATGACGTTTACGAATATATAATTTTGTTCTATTGAAAATGTTCTTAACTATCCAAAGTTTGATCATTTGTAACATGCACTTTTTATTTTTTGGACAAATTATACAGTATATACTTTTGTGGGTGCAACCTTTGAGTACCTAAACGATGGATTCAACTTAAGAAAGCTTGTATACATATAGAGAACAAGTAGTACTAGTGCACAGCTATTTATCCCAAAAATAAAATTAATTTTTATTTTTATTTTTTATTATCTAAATGATCAAACATAGAAAACAATATGCCAAGTTTGCGTGCATCCTTTGAGGGTCTTAATACAACTAACAATGTGTTTTTTGAGTTAAGGAGTTATGACACAAGAAAAATAAGAAAAAAATAGAAAAACATATATATTCTTTTAAAAAATTACATATTTGGAATCTGTAGAAAAAACACTATCCGCGTCTAAAATTGCATAAAAAATGATGGTCTGTAGCATACTGTAACTAGCGGTTAAACATGGGCACACTTAAAAAATTTGATATAATGCTCAATTAGCCATGGTATATCATATCCCAAGGCACATGCAAGGTATATTTGAAGCAATGTCCAAAGCAGACACATAGGCATAGGAATTCCATGCTAGTTCGTGTGGAGGTTAGGGCACAGTGCTAAGTAACACGCTCGCGTTTTGTTTAAATTTAAATTTTAAAGTCTACCAAAACAAAACGTGCACTCATTTTATATTTACATAATGCGTGTGCCTTTTGTAGTTACAAAACACGTATGTATTTTTTAACGATATAATTTTTTTTTGCAGAAAGGGAGTTATAATTTTATTTTGCGCTGATTATAACATTAAGAATAATTTTTGGTGGTAAGGGGTTAAAGGTAGAAAAAAGGGGTTGGGAGGTGGTAAGGGGTTAGAGTTAGAGAAAGGGGGTGGGGGTGGTAAGGGGTTAGAGGTAGAGAAAAGGTGGGGTGGTGTTAAAGGGTTAGAGAGAAACAGAGAGAGAGAGAGACAGGTGAAGGGAGAGACATTGGGGGTGGTAAGGGATTAGAAGTAAAGTAAATTAGATATTACTACAAATATATAACCCTATGTTTTTCTTTCCTGTTTTGAATGAAAATTTATTTTTTTCATTATAGGTATTGGATTTAAGAGCGTTTTCTTAGATGCACGTCAGCCTTGCATTTTTCAGAAACAGATATAGGATAAGATTCAATGAACCCCCCTCAATTTTAATATTTGATATATTATTCTAGAATGAATAGAAGATAGGCCATGCACAACACAAATCAAATCAATTTACGTATGTCAGCTTCCCAATACTGTTATAGTTCTACCCCTACTCCCTTAGAAGGTTGAAGTTGTAAAGAAACAACTCTCTAGTTTTCATCCTGAAGTTATTTTGTTTATGTCTAAGAGAAAGAAGCTCTCAGTTCATGAGCTGGAACATATGGATCTTAACAGGATTTATACAATATATGCTTTATGAGAAACTGACCTTATAACTTTTCGGAGGAATGACAATGAATCCTCATTCTGCATTTGTTAGTAGAAGAATATCAATTTACAACGACACAATGTAGTTATTACATGTGGAGGCAGCGGTTTCCTCTGGAAGATGAGTGTAGAGTTGAACAGAAGAAAGATGTTGAAAAATGGGCTTTTACATTAGCTTTTCCATTGGGAGAGCAACTTACAGGAGGAAATATGGTGGCTAGGAGGATTCTATGATTTTATTTCCACATAAAGGATATTCTCCATGTACTCAATCATCTGTTTGGTTGAAAGTCCTGCCTAAAAATCTATACATTGAACTTTTTTATTTATTTGTTGAAAATTGAAAGGGACTTTTCAAGTCAGCTGCAAAATGCTCCTTTGTTGAATTATGTAAGTTCTTCCAACAATATAGATTTGGAAAGTGTATCAGATGTTTCCATCTATACTGGAATTTATTCTCCTTGTAGTTGAATGTGAGAATATTAGTAGGGAACTAGGCTCTCCATAGTATTTTATGTCTACATCCACAAGTAACTCGACCAAGTTAATGGAAATGAATCCCTGGACTACTATGGGCTTTTAAACCCTTTATGAATATCACCTTACATTAAAACCTTGTACAGGAGTTTTGATGTACTCAGTTAATGATTTGGTTCCACTCTTTTGAAGACACCTTGATGTAGTAGATATTCCAGAGCTATTTCCCCCAAAATTCAATATCCATGTTATTTCCCATGCTTTGAAAGAATGTAATTTTTCTAATTTGATGCACACAATCTAATGGAAAATGGCTACGGATTTTTCACTTGAAGGGCGATATAACTCCCTCCAAACGATGTCGTTGGTAAAAATCCACGAAAATGGATAAGGGTGGGAAACAAATTTTAAAATACAACCTAACCCCCACCCCCCCCCATATCTCTCTCTTCCTCCTCTTTGTAACCCTTACTAAACCCTAACCTCTAACCCGTCTCTCTAACTCTTACTAACCCCCTTATGTCTCTACCTCTAACCCTTTAACACTCCCCCTCGTTCTACCTCTAAGCCCTTACCACCCCCCAATTCCTTTGAATATATTTTTCACTAAACCAAACAATATAGTTGTAAGGTTAAATATAGTGATAAAAGTGTAATGTTAAATATTGCGACAAATTGTAATGTTAAATATCATGGAAGAATTGTGATGTTTCATATCGTGTACACTTTTTGTTGAACCTAAATCACGTGCACGTTTTGATGAGAAAAAACTCATGCGCATTTTTCTTAAAGTAAACGTGTACACATTATGTTTACCTACGCTCCTAACCCCCCAAGGCCACTAATACACCCGCGTACAACTCTCAAAGACCCCAACATTAATTTATAAACACCCCCCAACCCACTAACACTGCCTTCTCTCTCTCTCTCACACACACACACACACATGCATCAATATGCCTCCCCCTATCACTAACCCCCCTCCTCTCTCTCTCTCTCTCGCTCTCTCACTCTCTCCCCTCCACTCCTTAAACCTTACTAACTACTCCTCCCACTCCTTTTCCCTTGTTCCACTTACCCCAATCTCTTAACAACCCCCTTCGTCTCTACCTCTAGCCTCTTAACAATCTCCCTCCATCACTATCTCTAACCCCTTAACAATCCCTCGACCCCCCTATATCTCTCTCTCCCCTCCTTTCTGTAACCCTTACTAACCCCTTCTCTTGCACTCTTCCTCCCCTGGAGGGAGAGGAGGGGGTAAGGCCGCTCTGTCTCTACATCTAACCACTTACCACACCCTAAAGTATATCCCTTTACCTCTCTATCTCTAACCCAAACACTCATGCTCATCACTTATACCCTCATTTTGCCCTAATCACCCTTCTCATCCCCAAACCCCTAACCCTCTCTCTCTCTCTCTACCCCTTTCCACCCCCCAATCTATCTCTCTCTCTCTCCCTCTAAATATTACTAACCCCATATATATCTCTCTCCCCCTAACTCTTACTTACCCCCAATATCTTAACAACCCCCTCTCTCTCTACCTCTATCCCCTTAGTAATCCCACTCCATATTAACCTCTAACCCCTTACCACCCCCTAAAGTATCTCCCTTTACCTCTCTCTCTCTCTCTCCAACCCAAACACTCATGATCCTCACTTATATCCCCCTTTCTCCATAATTCCCCTTCTCTTCCTCAAACCCCTAGCCTTCTCTTTCTCTCTCTCTACCCCTTGCAACCCCCCAATCTCTCTCTCTCTCTCTCTCTCTCTCTCTCTCTCTCTCTCTCTAGCCCCATATATCTATCTCTCCCCCTAAATATTATTTACCCCCAATATCCTAACAAACCCCTCTATCTCTATCTCTAACCCCTTAACAATCCCCCTCCGTCTCTACCTCTAACCCCTTAACACCCCCTAAAGTATCTCCCTTTACCTCTCTCTCTCTAACCCAAAAACTCACACTCCTCACCTATATCCCCCTTTATCCCTAATCCCACTTCTCGTCCCAAACCCATAGCCTTCCCTATCTCTCTCTACCCCTTTCCACCCCCCAATCTCTCTCTCTCTCTCTCTCTCTCTCTCTCTCCCTCTCTCCCCCTAACTCTTACTAACCCCCTATATCTCTCTCCACCCCTAACTCTTACTTACCCCCAATATCCTAACAACCACTTATGTCTCTACCTCTAACCCCTTAACAATCCCCCTCTATCTCCACCTCTGACCCCTTACCACTCCCCATACTCTCTCTCTCTCTCTCTCTCTCTCTCTCTAACCCAAACACTCATGCTCCTCTCCTATATCCCCTTTTCTCCCTAATCCCCTTTCTTATCCCCAAACTCATAGCCTTCTCTCTCTCTCTCTCCCTCCCTCTCTCTCTCTCTCTCTCTCTTTACCCCTTTCCACCCTCAATCTCTCTCTCTCTCTCTCTCTCTCTCTCTCTCTCTCTAACCCCCTATATATATATATCTCCCCCTAACTCTTACTTACCCCCAATCACCTAACATCCCCTCTATCTATACCTCTAAACCCTTAACAATCCCCCTTAGTCTCTACATCTAACCCCTTACCACCCCCTAAAGTATCTTCCTTTACCTCTCTCTCTCTAACCCAAACACTCATGTTCCTCACATATCCCCCTTTCTCCCTAATACCCCTTCTCATCCCCAAACCCCTATCCTTCTCTCTCTCTCTCTACCCCTTCCCACTGCCCAATCGCTCTCTCTCTCTCTCTCTCTTACTAACCCCCTATCTCTCTCTCTCCCCCTAACTCTTACTCACCCCCCAATCTCCTAACACCACCCTATGTCTTTACCTCTAACCCCTTAACAATCCCCTTTGTCTCTACCTATAACCACTTACCACCCCCTAAAGTCTCTCCCTTTACCTCCGTCTCTCTCTAACCCAAACACTCATACTCCTTACCTATATCCCCATTTCTCCCTAATCCCCCTTATCATCCCCAAACCCCTAGCCCTCTCTCTCTCTCTCTCTCTCTCTCTCTCCCTAACTCTTACTAACCCCATATATCTCTCTCCCCTACAACTATTACTTACCCCCAATCTCCTAACACCCCCCTCTGTCTCTACCTCTAACCCATTAACAATCCCCCTCTATCTCTACTTCTAACCCCTTACCACCCCCTAAAGTCTCTCCCTTTACCCCTCTCTATCTATCTCTAACCCAAACACTCATGCTCCTCACCTATATCCCCCTTAATCTATAATTCTCGTGCCCATCCCCAAACCCTTAGCCTTATCTCTCTCTCTCTCTCCCTACCCATTGCCACCCCCCACCCCTTAACAATCCCCCTCTGTCTCTACCTCTAACCCCTTAACAATCCCACTCTCTCTCACTGTGAAGAACCTGTAATAAATAATTAATGCAAATACATGAGATATCAGAAATAATAGAACTCGGAATCACTTTTATATTGATCACGGGCCACTTCGAGGGGGCAACCTCCTTTGAGCAAGCTCAATACAATTAACTTCACAGTGCCTTCAATGACCTCAACACACACTTATATACTAAGTCTATGCCCAATACTATGAGTCAAAACCATGGGACATATAATAGTACGGGACGACTTACAAAGTATACGCGTCCAATACTATGGGTCAATACTATGGGCTAATATAAACTATGGATCAACAAATACTATGGGACAACTTACAAAGCATATGTGTCCAACAACAATATACTAACATAGTAAAGAGAAGGGTTGAAACGGGTTCCTAACATCCCCTCTCCCTTAGAAAAAGCTTTGTCCTCAAAGCTTTGGTTGGAGAAATTGCTGCAGAATCTGAAGGAGTGGTTCCTCGGTCGCATCCTTGGGTTGCATTTCGGGACACTGACGCCTTTGGAGTGTCAGGGAGGATTGCTTGGAAGGCTGTAGACAAAGAAGAACCCTATCAGCTGCATGGAAAATGCGCTCAGAACGGTGTTGATCGGCTTGTTGTTTCAGGCGAATTCTGGCCATGTGAAGATTGTCCTATAGAATGAGAAGAAGCTGATTGCAGTTTTGAAGAATTGAGTCAATTTCCTGAACTAGGGAGTTGTTGAAGGTGTATGGAAGAAGAAATGGCGGTGCCTGTCCAGAGACTGCTTCATATGGTGTCCTTTTAGATGTGGTACTATACCACAGGAGCACTTCCAAGAAATCCATAGAAATAGTTGTCCAAATCTGTGTAGGGATGGCCAAGGGTTCGAGCAGTCCCGAAAGGAGGGTCGTTTCACCCTTGTTGACCTGGAAAGTATCATAGTCAACCACCATCCGTTGAATTGTCATTTTCAATCCCTGCTAAAAGAAGTTACATTGTTCCTAGTCATATATTTTGAAGAACCCAGAGTGCCCTGCTGATGAAGAAGCATGGAGTTCATAGAAGAGATAGCCCCGTTGAACAGATTGCAACCAATTTGGAACAAGCAGAGAAATAGCTGTAAGAGAAACTGGGTCATCAAATGTGCGAGAAGGAGCATCTACCACCATATTGTCCTTACCCTTTTGGTAAGTGGTCACGTAGTCATAACCCATGAGTTGGAGAACCCATTTCAGGTGTGCTGGGGAGGAGACCCATTGTTCTAGGAAAGTTTCCAGACTTTGGAGATCAGTCTTGATGCGGAAATAATTCCCCAATAGGGATGGCTGCCACTTCTATACTGCATGCAAAATAGCCATCATGTCCTGTTGAGATGTAGATGCGGAAAAATGCTTACCGGAAAGGTCTTGTGAAGGCGGCAAGCCCACTGGTGCAACAAAGACACCTGCATATCTATCCAAGGAAGTAGTGGAGACCATTGGTGAGTGCATCTGAAGGGAATGGAGCTGAGCAATGACACCATGTGAATTCTTCTTAAGGATCTTTTCCAAGCAATGTGAACTGATGATGCAGAGAGACCCTGGTTGTAAGCCCATAAATTTGTATTGTGTCCCATTGACTGAAAACTGCATCCAAAGTTCAGCAAAATCCCATAAGATGGGGCCAAGTGTGCATAACCATTGAACGCCCAAAACCACATCACATCCACCTAAGGATAAGGAAAACATGTCAGGGCTCATGTTATAATCTTCCATAAAGATATGCACATTACGACACTTCCCCTTGTAGGGTAAGGTGCCCCCATTGGAAACCATGACTTCAAAGTTGGAACAAGGATGGAAAAAACAATCAGCCTATTTGGCAATCGGAGGGTCAATGAAGTTATGAGTGCTACCAGAATCAATGAGTATGGTAAGAGGGAGCTTCTTGAAGTATCCCCTGACCCGCATTGTTTGTGGGGTGGTGACGCCAGTTACAATATGGAGAGAGATCTCGGGTGGGCCATCTTGAAATGGGGTATCAACAGGTGGGTGTTGAATCTCGACCTGAACATCTACTATATCTGGAGCTTCTTCACTAAGTTCCGAGGCAGGCAGAGAATCCACATCCAAGAGATAGAGATTTTGTTGAACACATCTATGTCCCCGAGTGAATTTCTCATCACAATTATAACAAAGCCCTTTTTCTCGGTGTGCCTGCATCTCTGTTTTAGACAAATGCTTGATAGGAGTTGGTTGAGGAGCAAGCGTGATGGGAGGTCATTGGGAACCCATATTTCTGAAGGGAACAAAGGTGGGTTTGGAGCATTGTTGAGCTGCGATATTGTCCTCTTCCAACTTAGCCAACCCTAGGACTTCCATCATTGTGTTGGCACGGAACATTTTGACCTCTGAGCGGATTTCATCCTTGAGACCACTGATAAAACAACTCCTGTAGAATTCATCAGATAATCCTTCTGTGTGATTGGCCAGTTTCTCAAATTATGTCTGATCCTCTCTCACTGTGCCCATTTGGTGAAGTTTAGTGAGTGCTCCTGTGAAGTCATCAAAAGCATTAGGACCAAATCGTGGCAAAAGGAGTTGGCAAAAATCTGTCCAGTTTAGCTCGGGATGAGCTTTGATGTACCAATGGTACCATTGAAGGGCTTCCTGCTCCAAATGAAAGGATGCAAGTGGAACTTTCTGGACATCAAAAGTATTATGCAAACTGAAATATTTTTCTACTTGGTAAATCCATCCAGTCGGATCAGTACCATTGAAGCGAGGAAAATCAAACTTTGGCCCACGAAAATTGCTGGAAGAAGAGAACCCGGTGGCTGCAAAAGATTCTGGCTGTTGGTTATTATTCATGGCTGAATGCTGAAGATGGAGGCTGAGAAATTTTTCATCCAGATCTTGGAGTTTGGTTTGGATGGCTGCAAGTGCTTCCTCCATGGTGTGTGCTCCTGCATGGGCGACAACCATAACCAGGGTTTTTTTTTTTTTTATCAGAATGGAGCAGCTACAGCTCGGAAGGGATCTGAATAGATAGATCTGCAACAGCCCAGAAGTGAGCAGAAACAGAGGGATCTGAAACTACGCCGAATGGAGCGAAAACGGCTGGATCTGAAATAGATCTGAAATGGTCGATCTCGAATGGCTTTCAGAATGGATCTGAATGGATGGATATGAAACGGCGTAGCAGTGATTAACAACAGTTCAGCTGAAAATAGATATGGACCTCAGGTATGTGCAGCTTCCTATCAGTTCAGTAGATTCACTCGGCCACCAATGTTGTCTGACGGCTTGCGTATTGGGACAATACCCCTCACTCCATGACTCAGGTAAAACTGATAACTGCTTTGCCACAAACGACAGCTATTGGTTTACCTCATGGGTGGGAACTAGTCAATCAGGTAGGGGTCATTGCCCTTTTCGCTGGCAGGTCCTCTCAATGGGCCAACTACTTTGGGATTCCTATGGTACTCCTCACAATGAGTTTTAGGGCTTATGCCCAAGTACTTCCCATAATTAAGCGGATAGGGGTTATCCCCAGATCTGAATTTGCAACAGATGCGAAAAAAAAATTGGCATAAATTCCACCCAACGAGCCCAAGAAAGTGCTCTGATACCAGATGTGAAGAACCTGCAATAAATAATTAATGCAAATACACGAGATATTAGAAATAATAGAACTCGAAATCACTTTTATATTGATCACAGACCACTTCGAGGGAGCAACCTCCTTTGAGAAAGCTCAATACAATTAACTTCACAGTTCCTTCAATGACCTCAACACACACTTCTATACTAAGTCTATGCCCAATACTATGAGTCAAAACCATGGGACATATAATACTACGGGACGACTTACAAAGCATATGCGTCCAATATTATGGGTCAATACTATGGGCTAATATAAACTATGGATCAACAAATACTACGGGACGACTTACAAAGCATATGCATCCAATACTATGGGTCAATACTATGGGCTAATATAAACTATGGATCGACAAATACTACAGGATGACTTACAAAGGATATGTGTCCAACAACAATATACTAACATAGTAAAGAGAAGGGTTGACATGGGTTCCTAACACTCACTCCCCTAGTCATCCACCTACACCTAACCCCGACCTCCCCTCTCTCTCTACCCGTGCTCTACCCCCTATATCCCTATCCTTTACTAACCCCTTCTCTCACTCACATTCTCCCCTGTAGGGAGAGGAGGGTGTAAGCCTATGGGGAAGAAAGAGAGATAGAGAAGGTGTTAGTAAGGTTTTGGGAGTGGAGGTGAGGGAGAGAGGAGGGGGGCTCGGGGTTAGGTGTTGGAGGAGGATTAGGGGAGTGGGAGATGGGGTTAGTAAGAGTTAGGGGGGAGATGGAGGGGGGGGAGGGGAGGGAGGTGCTAGTGGTATGGGGAGGCACAGGGATGTGTGTGTGTGTGTGTGTAGAGGGGTGGGGGTTAGGAAAGATGTTGAATGTAAAGTGAGAGAGGGGGGACTAAATTAAGAGTTGGGGGTGTTAGGTAGTTAATATATGGGGGTGTGTTAGGGGGTTAATACATAGCAAGTGTGGGCAACGTTCAATGAAATGTCATTCGTGGAACTACCTTATTAAATGTTGTTGATCATTAGTAGAACAAAACGTGTATGCATTATATAACTACAAAATGCGCATGCATTTTGTACAAGCACAATGGATACGTGTTTTTCCCATATATAGACAGTGTGCATCATTGTCTGAGAGACATTCTAACAGGCTCACAAAAATACAACACAATGCTCACAAATTCGGATTATAAACACATCTTACAACTCATCACAGAAAGAAATTTTGAACACAAATTGAGTATTTCATTGAGACCATCTCCATCACAAGTGCTACAAGGATTGCTTGGAGGGGAAAAAGACATTGGACAAGTTTCAAGAGTCCAATAGAAAAACCATCTCATATTCTCCACCATTTAATATCTTACAATTTTGGAACATCAAATGCAATATTTCATTGACAATTGTGGTGGAGAATAGATTCAATTGAGCAAAAAAAGCACCAAGGTTGGAGAATGTCATATTGAGGAGCACCATAGACCATCCCCACCATTGATGGTGTTACAATTGAGGAGCATCAAATCCATCATCTCATTGGTCATTGAGGTGGAGTGTAGAAACTATTGAGCAAGAAAAATAATTAGCTTGAAGAATATCCAATTGAGAATCAACATAAACCATCTCCACCATTGAGTTGCATTAAAGGCGATTTTTCTCATTGATCATTGTGGTGGAGTATAACATGATTTGGTAAGACAAAAACTAATCTTGGATAATCCCTAATTGAAGAGAACCATAGATCATTGATCATTGTGGTCATGGGAAATATACTCAATCAAAAAAGAAAATCTACAAGGAAGAAGCTACTTGAAGAGATCATTGAATAAATTAGAGAAAGGAGAATAAATGACATGACCGATCGAAGACATTCTGTGGACACTCAACCAATTCTGATTGTAGAGTATGGCATGATTTTTCCAACCAATCCACAATGAGAAATACAGCTATAGAATTCAATTGAGGGGCCTTCGATTTCCACAACAATTGAAGAACAAGCGCCCCATGGCCCTGATCAAGGAGTAAAATGTATGTGCACATCAAGCCCACCTGAAACAATTGATGATTTGGTAGGTTGTGGTTATACAAGTGATGAAGTTAGAGAGGCGTTTCATGGAAAACATATGCTCAAAGAATACAATGTCATTGAGATCGTCCAAGAGGATGTCCTATTGACATCATCTAGATGTCAATAGGAGAAAGAAGGACACGAAGTTACTGTTGAAATGCAAAACCGGCTAGGTGATGAAGCTCCAACCTCCCTACCTCCATTAGCAAGTTCACGCCGAAGAACTCCAACATGCATACAGATTGACGAAATTCCCATTGGTTCACTTGAAGGTACATTGTCTAAACGTATTATTGCATATCAAAATCAACAAATACTTGTTAACTATTTTGATTCTAAATGTGATGGAGATAAATGTAGAATATTTTTAGGAGTATGACTGTCGTTAGGAGAAAATTAAATGTAAATATGGTAAATGTGTTCTGAACCAAGTTCTCATATTGTTAAAAGTTTATTAGACACATTTGGTACAATTGGAGAGAAATCTGGTTCAAAGGATCGCAATGAGGCTCGTCGTGTGTTGTCACAATCAATCGTGAACAAAAGCACTAGGGCCCTTTCTCTTCTTAAGCCTACATCCAAAATTATTAATTTGAATGTCAAAACACTCCGTAGGTATTGTGTTATAAGGGAGCAACTTGAAACTGGTCAAATAGATGTATGGGCCTTCATTGGTCGGTTGCCATGCTCTGATATGAAGCTCATTGATGTGGTAAAGGGATTAGTGCAAGATTTTTGGCATGACAACACTAGAACTTATTCCAACCAAAAATATGTACTAAAATTGAGAAGGGGCTCAAGGTATCGGGAAAGCCACATTAAATATTTTCTGGACATGACACAAATAGAACTGTATGAGAGATTTAGGCGTGAACATAATGAACTTGTCTTGGGCCAAAGGTCTTTTGAGAGATGAAAACCATGGTATGTTAAAATAAAATAAAAATCGTAACACATGATGTTGTCAATGCCACATTGAGTACCGTTATTATTATGACACACACACACACACACACACACATATATATTGCATGTATTGCATAACACTAAGACTAAAATACAATTCATATGGAAAAATTGTCACCATACTTCAAGGATTGCTCTTTAATTGAAATGTCAAATGGTCTTTTGATGTATCCACTATATGTAAGAATATTTCAAGTGTGTCCAAGCAGCATGAGAATTCAATCCAAAGATCCAAATAGAGTCCAACTATTGTGTATTCAATCCAAAGAGCCAATTAGAGTCCAACTGGTGTGTATTCAATCCAAAAAGCCAAATAGAGTCCAACTAATGTGTATCCAATCCAAATTGTCAAAGAAACACCAAAAGGTGTGTGAATTCAATCCAAAATGAAGTGATTGTTGAGATGTGTGTGAGAAGAGTGAAAATTTTTTGATATGAGCAAAAACAATGCGGGAGAAGAGCGCGGGTTATTTGCAAGATTTTATGCTTAGTAGAGGCGCGCATAGGCTAGCAGCACGTGCACGCTCCTAGTGCATGCATTCCTATGCTGGACGTTGCTTTGTTCAGTGGGTATGTTTAGTTCATTTATTTTCCAATGAATCTCTATTTTCTCGTTTACTCCTAGAGACCCTCCCCCATAAAGGCCTTTATGCCTCTTCTAAACCATAATCCCCAAGTGCATAAGTGCTTCTAGGTGTTTAGGGGTTTTGTGGTTAGGGTTATAAGGATTGTAGGTTAAGAGTTGTTAAAGTTACGGGGTTAAAGGTTATATATTTTAGTGTTCAAAATTTATAGTCTTTAAGGGTTATAGGGGTGATGAGTTCTCCCTGTAAACCCCTAACCCCCAATCTCTCTCTCTTACCATTTAAACACCTAACCTCCCATTTTTCTCCATCTTGTATTAAACACCTAACGCTAATTTATCTCTCTTTTCAAACAACCTTGATCTATTTATTTCTCTCTAAACCCATAATCCCCATTCTCTCTCTCTCTATCTAAACCCCTGAGCCCCAATATCTCTCTCTCTCTCTCTGAACCCCTTACAACCAGTCTCTCTCTCTCTCTGAACCCCTTACAACTAGTCTCTCTCTCTCTCTGAGCCCCTTACCACCAATCTCTTTCTCTCTAAACCCATATGCTCTAATATCTCTCTCTCCCTCATCCCCTAACCTCCAATATATATCTATCTAAACCTTTAACACCTAATCTCTCTCTTTCTATATGTCCCTCTAAACCCCTAAATTCCAATCCACCCCCCTCTCTCTCTCTACCCCTAACCACCAATCTCTCTCTCTTTGAACCTCTCTCTCCAAACCTCTCTCTCTCTCTCTATATATATATATATATATATATATATAATGTCCCTTGTTAGGAATTTTATTAAAATGGCAATTTTTCACTTTTTTCCCTAGTTAGACCTTTGACTAGTTTTGATCTCTAGGTCCCAAATTTGCCCCAAATGATCCCAAATATTCTGAGAAGGTATATGAATGATATTAGAACATAAATATGTGTTTCAGGGATTCCTTTGGACCTTTAAAATACTTCTGCAAATCCTCTTTCAATTCTGATCAATGTAGGTAACTTTACTAGTGATTTTCCTTTGACTAGTATTGGTCTCTAGGTCTCAAATTGACTCCAAATGCCTTCCAATCTTCAAGGAAGGTATATGAATGATATTAGAACTTGAATATGATGTTTATGGATGACATATGTCCACCAAAATACCTCTGCAAACTCTCTTAAGATTCTGAACCAATTATGCAATTTTACTAGTAATTTGGGGTTTAAATCCCCCTGGGGTAAGTACTGAAAATAGCTTCCCAAATGCCTCCAAACCCACTCAAATTTATAAAAAGAGGTATGTAATGTGTTAATTATTTTATTAAAGTCTCATATGCACCATTAATGGATTATTACAATTGTTCTCACCCTCTCCCATTCAACTGCAAAAATCCCCAATTCGACCCTTGGGGAAATGGCACTATTTCACCTCCCAATACAACTAAACTGAGTAAAAATGCTTCAAATACTCAAGTACAGTACATGAAACTTGTAGAAGAAATCCATGGCAGTATATTTATCACAAATATATCATAGAATCATCCATTCATTCGAAATCATCATCAATACATTGACTCACAACAAGGTAGTGGGGAAATGGCATTGTTCTTCCATTAAAAATGAGATTTATACATTTATACTTGGAATTTAGACCTGAAATTTTTGGAGATGCAGAACATAGTATTTAATTCATATTACAAAATAAATGGGGCATTAAGATCTTCCCCAAAGAGTACAATAGCTCACCAAAAATGCCCTCCCTCAAGGATCAAGAATATGCCATCAAAACTGGAAATGGTTGAAGGAGTGAGATGCAATAGAAGAAACCATGAGCTTCCCTGTAGCTTACACTTGCAAATAAAGACTCCATTAAATCTCCAAATGAAAGGTCTAAATGGCCTTTTCAATTACCAACTTGGATGGGAATCTTTCACCCTCGAAATTGGCTAAGGCAAGAAACTAGTCATCCACTAGCTCTCCCTCTTCACAAATGAAATTGCAAATTCTACAAATGATAAAAAGCTGGTTTTATTCTTTGTTATTGACATTTATAAACTTATAATTTCCTCCATGGGTTTAATTCCTTCCAAGAGACTCATGCCAACTCAAGTTGGGAAGAGATTCCAAAGAACGCCACTTGTACAACAATTCCTAGTCTCCCACTTCCACCAAATCACATGTGGAAGCATCTTAGATGCCCTAACACCCTTGAGCACCCTCTTGGAGTCTATTTTTAGCCCTGACATGTCATATATGTCATATGTCAGCCTTCAGGTCTGATTTGTGTCATAGGTGTCATAGCATCTTCATCATTGTTGTCATAGAGCTAGGGAATCTAGCCCAAGTGTCTCACTAGCTCCAAATTGCCTCTTCCTCTTCCATGGGAGTTACTCTTCCTCTATATTTCGACCTTGGATGATTCATGCAATGAATAATACCTTTTGGAATCCCCCAAGTATGTTACCATTCACCTTGAATTCGAATTGGTGAGAGAATGATGCCAAGTGTAGTGGGGAAATCTAGCCATATGTGGGTCCCACTTCCTCCATGTGTCTTCATGATGAAATGCCACTTTGATTTTCACTTGTATATATTTATTTAGCTCATTTATTAAATATTTATGCCATTCTAATGTTCAAACATCATTTATTATCCCCATTATTCCAAATCCCAAAGCTTCCACCCCAAACCTAGGAAACTAGTAATTTTCCTCCTTGGCAATTATTTGACCTTTAGCATCAATTTGACAAACTCTAATGAATAGGTCCAATTTGATTAGGCCATTGTGACCCAATACCAAATTTGGGACATGAAAAATCCTCCCTTCCCAATATTGCTTGTCCTCAAGCAATTTTAAACGTGGGTGTTGAAGAACCTGCTTTCTGTATAATTCTTTGAAGTTGCCATTGAATTGCCCAACCTTGAGTCTTTGAGTTTCCATGAAGATTTTAGAGAGGAACCACCATGCTTGTTGCTTCACTACTCTGATAAAAATCACTTTATTAAGTGGGGAAATCCATCTCCCATACTGCTTGTTTCCCCAAAAAATTTGAAACCAATGAGATAAAAATTATTCCAGGGTCCCATTGCTTGTATTGCACCCCAATAATTAAGAGTGCTCTCCAACCCACACCATTAGTTAAGAGGATTCCTGGATCCCATTTTCTTGTATGCATCCTTCCAAACATCATGAGTACCAAATATATATCATCAAAGTACATAACAACATAATGAAAATGTACATCAAGGATATGCTTCATCAAAGAGTCATGAAAGTGCTTATACCTCCAAGCAAGTAGACCACCATTTTCCAAGTGCATACAAGCTTCAAGTGACCAATCAAATCTGCTCCAATGACATAGGTGAGGATCCCATGTCCTATAATGCTGCTCCAAAAGGATGTGATATGCATCAAAATATTCAACCATGTATTCTTTCATCCAAGAAGTGAATGAATAATCTCCACTAAAATCTGAACCAAATAATGAGCAGAAAAAAAAGGAGACTTCAAATGACTCAAAGAAGTCTCACCCATACATCCATGAATGTGAGAATAATAAAGATGTAACAAAGTATGTGGCTGCCAAAAAAAATGTTCTCCCATCATAAATCTATTCACCCAAGTGTTGGATGAAGTTCCTCTAACATCAAATGAACCTAGTGTTGAGCAAGAAAAACCATGAGTCTTCAAGTGACTCAAATCCATATCATAGGTGCATCCATATAGATGTGAATCATCATAAAGTGACAAATGATGCTGCTGCAAATGTGAATAAGAATGTGCTCCAACCATGTCATCATAAAAGTTAAATCTAAGAGTTCCATACTCCTCATGTGGCACCATCAAAAAGAACCCTTTCACCCATGCTTCATTGAGATTAATGTTGCAAAACATGGAATTGTAGGATGTAGGAGAATGAACTAACTCACCCAAATGATAAAAAAGTGCAGAAGTTTCATCATGGGAAGGATCCATAGGGGTAGTATCATGCAGCTCCTTCAAAAGTACGAACCCTTTGTCATAGTTTGGTTCTAATGTAGAGGAATCATGCTCTTCTTTAAAAATTGCATAACCTTCATCAAGAGACAATTCAAGTTCCTCTTCCACCATATCAAGTGTTTGGATCTCTTCAAGTTCATCTTCAAACACATCAAGAACATTCAAATTTCCACATTTCTCATCATCCACCATGTCATGAGAATCCTCCAAACAATCTACCATTTGACAATCTGAAACATAGGAGGAAAAACAAGTATCTTGCAAGTTTTCAAGAAGTTGCTCATTTTGAATTGTGAGCTTATGATTATCCTCATTATTCTTCAAGTATGCATCATGTAACAATTCATTAAGCTCAAACAAATGGTTTCTATCAAAAAGCAAAAACATGAAATTACCTTTGATGTGGCACATTGCTCTTTGAATCTTCTCCATGTCTTCAAGGAAGGATGTTTCCTCCAATGAAGTAGCTCTCCAATAAGAATTTGACACCAATTCTTGAGTTTCATGGAGAATGATGAGGGACTCTTGGATCTTATTTTCATTCATCTTTAAGGACCCTTCAAGAAAATGAGGCTCTTGCAAATGAACCTCCTCATCTTCTTCATTTTTTCTTGGACCAACTTCATGAAGCTCAAGTGGTGATGGGGAAGTTGATCTTGGTTCTTCTTCAACTGCTGCAAGGTCTTCATTATCATGCTTAATGGAACTTGGGCTTGCAGCAACACTTTCAAAAGTGATCTCTATGTCGCCAACATAGAGGTGTGAGCACCCATCAGTAGGTACTCCTTCATAGTTTAAGCATCCATCAGTAGATGCTCTTTGGTTCATGTCTAAGCTAGAAGGTGTCTCGAAATGATCTTCCATATTTTCAATAGAATCTTCTTCATGCTCTTGTGATGTCTCTTCCTTTTTATCCTTCAAGCAAGCTGATGCATTTTGCCCCTTGTTTTCCTTAGGATCATTATATTTGGAATCTCTTCTTGAATAATCTCAAAAGCTCTCCTCAAGGAGGACATCATTTCATGCACACATATATGATACTGGCTCCAAGGGTTTTTACAAGAAGGGCATAAACCTTTCTTCACTAACTCCACATCTTCATTTTTGGGCCTATTTTCAAAAACATGTTCAACATAGTACTCAAAAGACATGGCATTTTCTGTATTTTTGCTCGAAGCAAGATATTCTTGATATTTTTGATATTGTTGGGGCAAGGTTTTATATTTTTCTCTCCATCTTTGGAACTCGCTCATAGAATTATCCTTGGTTGGTGTGACACACTCATATTCGTCAGATCTAAAGTCATAAGAATAATCTTCATTTCTCTTGGAATTGTAATAAGTATTGCATGATGGCACCTCTTCCTCGTACCATTCACATTCTGCTTCATATTGCTCATAAGCATCTGCATATTCCTCATAAGAATTGTACTCATAGGATTCATCATAATAGTAAGACATGGCTGCCAATTATTCTTGAATGTATGTACCTAATACACAGTTGCAAGGACCATGCTCTGATACCACTTTAATGTCCCTTGTTAGGAATTTTATTAAAATGACAATTTTTCACTTTTTTCCCTAGTTAGACCTTTGACTAGTTTTGATCTCTAGGTCCCAAATTTGCCCCAAATGATCCCAAATATTTTGAGAAGGTATATGAATGATATTAGAACATAAATATGTGTTTCAGGGATGCCTTTGGACCTTTAAAATACTTCTGCAAATCCTCTTTCAATTCTGATCAATGTAGGTAACTTTACTAGTGATTTTCCTTTGACTAGTATTGGTCTCTAGGTCTCAAATTGACTCCAAATGCCTCCAAATATTCAAGGAAGTTGTATGAATGATATTAGAACTTGAATATGATGTTTATGGATGACATATGTCCACCAAAATACCTCTGCAAACTCTCTTAAGATTCTGAACCAATTATGCAATTTTACTAGTAATTTGGGGTTTAAATCCCCCTGGGGTAAGTACTGAAAATAGCTTCCCAAATGCCTCCAAACCCACTCAAATTTATGAACAGAGGTATGTAATGTGTTAAGTATTTTAATAAAGTCTCATATGCACCATTAATGTATTATTACAACTGTTCTCACCCTCTCCCATTCAACTGCAAAAATCCCCAATTCGACCCTTGGGGAAATGGCACTATTTCACCTCCCAATACAACTAAACTGAGTAAAAATGATTCAAATGATCAAGTACAGTACATGAAACTTGTAGAAGACATCCATGGCAGTATATTTATCACAAATATATCATAGAATCATCCATTCATTCGAAATCATCATCAATACATTGGCTCACAACAAGGTAGTGGGGAAATGGCATTGTTCTTCCATTAAAAATGAGATTTATACATTTCTACTTGGAATTTAGACCTGAAACTTTTTGGAGATGTAGAACAGAGTATTTAATTCATATTACAAAAGAAATGGGGCATTAAGAGCTTCCCCAAAGAGTACAATAGCTCACCAAAAATGCCCTCCCTCAAGGATTAAGAATATGCCATCAAAACTGGAAATGGTTGAAGGAGTGAGCTGCAATAGAAGAAACCATGAGCTGCCCTATAGCTTACACCTGCAAATAAAGACTCCATTAAAGCTCCAAATGAAAGTTCTGAATGGTCTTTCCAATTACCAACTTGGATGGGAATCTTTCACCCTCGAAATTGGCTAAGGCAAGAAACTAGTCATCCACTAGCTCTCCCTCTTCACAAATGCAAATGCAAATTCTACAAATGATCAAAAGATGGTTTTATTCTTTGTTATTGACATTTATAAACTTCTAATGTCCTCCATGGGTCGAATTCCTTCCAAGAGACTCATGCCAACTCAAGTTGGGAAGAGATTCCAAAGAACGCCACTTGTACAACAATTCCTAGTCTCCCACTTCCAACAAATCACATGTGGAAGCATCTTAGCTGCCCTAACACCCTTGAGCGCCCTCTTAGAGTCTATTTTTAGCCCTGACATGTCATATATGTCATATGTCAGCCTTCAGGTCTGATTTGTGTCATAGGTGTCATAGCATCTTCATCATTGTTGTCATAGAGCTAGGGAATCTAGCCCAAGTGTCTGACTAGCTCCAAATTGCCTCTTCCTCTTCCATGGGAGTTACTCTTCCTCTATATTTCGACCTTGGATGAGTCATGCAATGAATAATACCTTTTGGAATCCCCCAAGTATGTTACCATTCACCTTGAATTCGAATTGGTGAGAGAATGATGCCAAGTGTAGTGGGGAAATCTAGCCATATGTGGGTCCCACTTCCTCCATGTGTCTTCATGATGAAATGCCACTTTGATTTTCACTTGTATATATTTATTTAGCTCCTTTATTAAATATTTATACCATTCTAATGTTCAAACATTATTTATTATCCCCATTATTCCAAATCCCAAAGCTTCCACCCCAAACCTAGGAAACTAGTAATTTTCCTCCTTGGCAATCATTTGACCTTTAGCATCAATTTGACAAACTCTAATGAATAGGCCCAATGTGATTAGGCCATTGTGACCCAATACCAAATTTGGGACATGACACTCTCCCCTGACATGGAACCATTCCAAATCCCAAAGCTTCCACCCCAAACCTAGGAAACTAGTAATTTTCCTCCTTGGCAATCATTTGACCTTTAGCATCAATTTGACAAACTCTAATGAATAGGCCCAATATGATTAGGCCATTGTGACCCAATACCAAATTTGGGACATGACACTCTCCCCTGACATGGAACCATCAATATCTCACTTTATCTAACCCTAAGCCCATAACGCCCACTCTCTCTAACCCATTATCTCCCAATATCTATCTCTTCCTCCATAAGACCCGAACCACCATTTTATCTCCCTTTATCTATATATCTAAACCATTAAACCAAAATATCTCTATCTATTTTTATACCCCTCACCATCAATATCTCTCTCTTTTCTCTAAACCCTAAACCCCAACCTCTCTCTCTCTCTCTCTCTCTCTCTCTCTCTCTCTCTCATCCCCTAGCCCCCACTCTCTCTCACTCTAATCCCCTAGCCCCCAATCTCTCTCTCTCTCTAAACACCTAGCCCCCAATCTCTCTCTATAAACCCGTAACCCCCAATCTCTCTCTCTCTCTCTCTCTGAACCACTAATATCCAATCACTTTTTCTCTCTAAACCCCTAACCACCAATCTCTCTATGTCTCTCCCTCCATAATCCCCTAACCTCCAATCTCCCTCTCTCTAAACTCCTAACAACTAATATCTCTCTTTCTATATCTCTCTCTAAAACCCTAACTTTCAATCTCTCTCTCTCTCTCTACACATAACCCCCAACATCTCTCTCTCTCTCTCTCTCTCTACACCTAACCCCCAATATCTCTCTATACCTATCATAAACCATTCTATAGGTTAGTTTTTGGAACTTTGTCAAATGTTTTTCTAATGTCCAGAAAGAAACATAAAAGACTAGTTTTATTATTACAACACTCCTGGGGTGTTCTTGTGTGTTTCTTTAAGGTATCGTTCATGGACATGAATGCCTCAAATATTCCTTTAGGGTGTAATGTATAGTATTCCTTCCTTGATCATACATAGATCCTCAAAGCCCATAATTACTAGGCTAAAGAGCATCAACATATCTAGTTGAATAGGTTAAAGAGCATCGTTGACAAGCCATGTGTTTTTTTATTCATCCTTCTTGGCCATGGATGATTACAAGCATTATTTAGGGAATAAGATCTATGTTTCCTCTCTCGGCCATGTTTAGGGATGCAAGCCCCATACCTAGTACTCAAAAACTTGAAGTGTTCCCATATTGTCACTAGAATACCAAAGAAACCCTCAAAAAGTCATCTTTGGTGGTTGGAGGCATCATTCATGGACCCTTATTCCTAGAATATTCCTTTATGTTCCAATTCCTCTGCTTCCTCCATTGACCATGTTTAATACCTCAACACCGAAACTCGCTGCTCAAAAACTCCTAATGGTGCCCATAGCCCCATTAGGGATACCCTCAAGAGATCCTATGTGATGCTTCAAGGTGAATTTTTTAGCCCTAGATGCTCATATCATCAGCTATAGGAAAATTATACTCTTAGGGGATCGACTGTGGTGGTTCAAGGTGTTTTTCTTAAAGTAGGTTTCCTAAAATATTGCTTTAGATCATACGGATTAGGCTAATCTCTTGAACATGTCAAGTTCCTCATGACCCATCCTTAGTGCTCATAACCTTCTAATAGTGAGATATCGGCACCACCCATGGCCCAAATGTCTTACATAGAGTCATGTGTGGTAGTTCAAGGGATTATTGGTTTCCCTTGAGCTTCACAAGTTATCTTTTACGCCTAATTTCAATGTCTCATTCCTTTACATTGGTTTATGGATCAAGACCTACACATAGTTCTCAAGCAAATATGATTATTTGAAGGTGAAGTATCTGCATGCAATGTCATATGTGTTTATTGCATCGAGAGTAGCGAGGTGCTTACAACTTAGTATGGAGGAGATGTGTAATGTAATGTAGTGTAATGCCGTCGTGATATGTACCCAAAAGAAAAAGTAATAAATTTTTTTTATGTCGGCTCATAAAATAAAAAGTGAAAACCAATTAAAAAATAATTTAAAAAATCCATATCCGCTCATTAAACAAAAATTTAAAACCAAATAAAAACTCATTAAAAAAATAAGACCTCAAGAATTTGGATGCCTCTCAGTGCTTTATAGATACGCGTTTAGGATGGATCTATGTTGGTTCAAGGAAACATTCATATGCTAATAATACCATAATGGCACAATCATCCTCAATAGGCCAATGATACCCTCAAAATGGTATATGTTCTTGGTGGAGGAAACCTTGTTATCCCTAAATGGATGTAAGATTCCTTTCAGTCCTGAGCTTCAAGTCCCATGACCATGTCCAAACCCCTAATTCCAAATACTTGGATACATAGTTCCATGGAATCATGGATATCCCTGCAAAGTCATACATGGTGCTTTGAGACATTTTTCATGGCTTTGGATGCCTTAATGGTTTATTTAGGGACAAATGCATGGTATTTTCCCCTCAAATGTCACTCCCAAGGACTTGAGACATGTACATATTTATCCAAACCACCTAATTGCACCAACATCCCTAATCATAAGCCATTGGCACACTCAAGAAGCCATGTGTGGTTGATTGAGGAAACCTTCTTAGTCTTTGATGGCTAGACGACTTCTTCAGTGCCCAAGGCTTTGGTATCCTCCACTAAGCATGTCCAAGGCCCCAAGACATAAATATAGAGCATCATGAATACCATTGACAAAGTCATGTGTTTTGCTTTGAATCATTTTTCATGGATCTAGATGCCTCAATGCTTTCTTTAAGGATAAATTCAAAGTATTCATCCCTAGAGAATCATCCTAAAGGCCCTGAGACATGTACATACTACTTAAAAATACCGAATGGCACTAATATCCTCAATCATAGAGTAATGATACCCTCAATATGTCACACGTGGTTGGTGGATGAAATATTCTTATCCTTGGATGGCTAGAAGATCCATGTAGGTCCATAGGATCAACTCTCCTCCCGTGACTATGTCCAAGGTCCTAAGGCCCTAAGACATGGATACATATTTCCACATATATCCCTATGAGGTAATGCATTGTTCCTCGAGGAATTTATCATGGATTTGGATGCCTCAATGGTTTATTTAGGGCCAAATGTATGGTATTCTTCCCTGGAAAACCATTTCCAAGGCCCTAAGACATGTAGATACTAAGTTCAAAACCATATAATGGCACGTCCATCCTCAATCACAGGACAATGAAACCTCAAGATGCCATGTGTAGTTGGTGGAGGTAACCTTCTTATCCCTATATGGATATAAGATTCCTTTAAGGCCCAAATCTTACGTCCCCTCCCTTGACCATGTCCAATTCCCCAAGTCCCCAAGACTTGGATACATAGCACAATGGATGCCCCTGTAAAGTCTTGTTTGGTGATTTTAGACATTGTTCATGGCCTTGGATGTCTAAATGGTTTCTTTATTTCCAAAGACACGGTATTCTTCCATAAAAAATCATTCCCAAAGCCTTGATCATGCACACACATATTGCTCAAAACCACTTCGTGGTATTGACATTCTTAATCATAGGCCAATGATACCATGAAGAGCTCATGTGTGGTTAGTGGAGGAAATCATCATAGCTCTTTCTGGATAGAATATTCCTTTAGGGCCCAAGGTTCATGTCTCTCTCTCTAACTCTCTCTCTAAAATGGCTATGGGTTATAGGTTTTAAGGGTTGGGTGTTTGATGATAGAGTCTAGGGTTGATGAGAATTAGAGGTTATAAGGGTTAGGGGTTAATTTTTATTTGACTAGCCCACTTTAGAGGTTAGGATTAAGTGGTTAGAATTATAGGTGTTAAGGGATATATATCATTATGTGTTAGTATTTAATATTTTTAGGGGCTATACTAGTTTAGGATTATAGTGGGACAAGAGTTATAATGGTTAGTTGTACTAGGGCCTAGGGATTGCAATGGCTAGGGACTCATGGCCAAGGGTTTGGGGATTGAGATATAGGGGTCATGGATTTATTGTTATAAGGATGAATATTTATATGTACATGAGGATAATGCGAGTTAGTGATTTTGTGTAATAATATATCTCCTAACCCTTGTGGTGAAGGAGAGAAGAGAGGGGTGAGGGAGGGAGGAGGGATTGGGTAGAGTGGAAGAGAGGGGACGGATTGGGTGGATAGGAAGAGAGTGGCGAGGATTGGGTGGATAGGAAGAGAGGGGGGTAGGGTTATAGAGAGGGAGGGGGGGATTTAGGGAGAGATAGAAAAAAATGAACGTGCAAAAATGAACGTGTGCACGCATCTACAAGTGCGCGTACAGCAATGCGTGCACGCCTCTATGCATGTGCACATCTACGCGTGTGCGCATTTGTGTGCACGCGAGTTTGGATTCAAATATTTTTTGGTGCCCTTGCAGGTTTGGTATTAGCTTTGAAATTCCAAACCTTGAGGCTCGGTTTGAGTTATGGCAGAACACACCAATTTCTGCAACTTCATGTTTTTCACTCTTAGTTCCGCATATGCTCCACTTGTGCACTACTGATAAAATTGCACACACTTGTCGAGCACTATGTGCAGATTCTAACTATATATGTTTTTAATAGACCTGTTATTGTTATCTATTTTTAATTTATTTTTAACTACACTCATGTCAAATTTGTAAAAAACATAGGTCGTTTATTTGGGCTATAACTCTTGATTGGCTTACATATTTCGAAAACGGAAAAGAACCCACACAAGAGTACAAGAATACCTACAAGCTAAAAAAATAATTTGATTGATTATGTTCAGACCATGATATGGTGGACCAACACTCGACTATGTCGTTTTAAGGCTTCATTGACTTTCATAATTTTAAAAAAATATATAAAATTAACTTTTAAAATTTTGGAAAAATGGCCCTGCACAAGATCCATTTGTTTCCTACGCCTCTACATAATTTTTTTCTCATAATTTGACAATTTACATAACAAATTGATGGACCAACGCGAACATATGTATTATGTTTTAGAGAAAAAATAACATACCAATCTTAAAATAATGAAAATTTGGGGTGGTTATACCACTTTTCCATAAATAAAAGTTATATATTCTGGAAGGTGATTCGATTTTCTAGGTTTCACATTTTTACACCTAATTCTAAAATTTTTTGTAGGTACCTCTAATAATTCATTTTAATGATAAGATTTATGTTTTTCAGCATGCCATTGCAGCTAAAGCGTCATAAGTGAGTATCATTACCTTGCACCAGCCCTTGAGTTTCTACTTCTTGCTGTGAAGGTGGATGATATCCTAGAACAGACTTATATTTAGGATGTCTTTGAGAGGATAGCATGTTGTCTATTTTATGGGTTTGTCTCTTCCAATCTTCAGGAAACTCAAGGTGCCTAATGATATTGCATTGATGAGGGAATTTAACATCATGAGGGGCTCTGCAAATAGTATTTGTTGAGTCTTTAGAACAATCTAGATGTTGGTATAGTTTTTATTTACTAGGAAGATTAGAAGAAGGGTTCAAGCATTTGACTATGTTAAAAGAAGTTGGAAGGAAGGGATTTAAAGAATTAGAGGAGGGTGAGGTAGAAGGGGGAAATTCACCATGATGATTGTGCAAAAAATGAGGAGGATGAATAAGAATATGAAAAGAGGGGCATTGTAAATGTGAGGTGACACTTTTATCAAGCCATTCGTGAACATCTGAATGTGGAAACACGGGAGTGGAAAAGTCATGATGGGTTCATGGAGGGACCAATCTAACCTGATTATCATGAGTGATTATTCCTTGTAGGGTTTTAGGTTTCTATGATGCATCATTTAAAGATCGGTATTGGAAATACCAGTCATGAGGTAACCCTACTTCTTCATAGGATACTCCAGTACTTTCATCATCTGAGATGCTAGTGGTAATACAATCTTTAAATACTGGTTGTTTTAGCTTAAAATGTGCAGTATTGGACAACATAAATGTTCTTTGAATAATGATTGAGAGAAACTGAGATTCATCTACCATTTGAAGACCTTGGACTCCAACCAGCATTTTCCAGGCATCTTTAAGATGGAGATCGGACAATCCCAAAGTATAATTATGGATAAGAGTGTTGTATTGGGTTCCAACTTGCAGATTCCCAGTGATAGTTCCAATTCGGGCATGATCATAAGAGAGGTGCCTAGTATCAATAATTCAACTAGACAAGGAGTATTGATTCCTTGATTAAACATAGGAGCTAAACCAATTTTGATTCCACCAAAGTGGATATAGCTATATCAGAGATCTTTTACATATTCAGGAAATATTTTGAGTTCATCTCCATAGAACATATTGATAGTTATGATTTGAGTAGTGGAGCCAGAAATTTTAATCTTTATTTCGAATTCTTTTAACAAAACCTTTTTTTATGAATAAGGACACTAAAGGTTTATCATATACTTCTGAACTATTTAACCTCGGAGGATTCCAAGATTGAGGATCATCTAGTCCAGAACATCCAGCCTCAGAACTTCTAGAACTAACTTCACATAAACGCCTTTTATCAACATAATAGAAAGATCTACTGATCCGATTAAATGTTGTTCCTAAAAGCTTTGAATGTGACAAAACTAGTTGATCCTTTGCACAAAGTACATAGACCCTTTATATTTTGATAATCTGCTATGCTGAAGATCTACCTTAAGGCTTCCATGGTACACCCACATATGCAAACTAGATAAACCAGGCTCTGATACCATTCATTAGCAGAGAAGCTTGCTACAAATACAATTCCACTCATAACTCATGGATCATGCAAGAGGATTGAAATAAAATTGTTTTTACATCCTCCACACACGACCACCTGCCTTCAAAGGAGGATATTGAGCCACCGTCGTTGATCCCAACCAATTGTTTCCTTTGGCAATTACTTCTAGGACTTGACTGGGGGTATTAATTGTATAACGACAAGACTTATTTTAGTCTGAATTCAAGATCTGAATGCAATGATCATATATTGATATTCATGAAAATAGATTACAGAGCAAAATGACACTTAAGGTTTCTGTTGTCTTAGCCAAGAGACAGAGCATACTCCCGATGTTACAGACTCAAAGACATAAACACATAGACATATTTCTAGTGGGATCTCATAGCATAAAACCCAGTCGCTGAGCATAAGTCTTACCTCCGTCCTAACATACTCTAGACTTATAGACTTTGAGATAGCTTTGTGATGCAATTTGATATGGTAGAATGTTCATTGTTAAAAGATATTTCATTTCTATTTCATTTAATTGTTCATGTTGGATTTGTAATTTTATTTTTTTTTGATAAAAGCAACATCGCAAATTGAAATTTGTATAAGACTATTTATGTGAGTGTATGTTTAAAATGGTTTTCAAAATATAGTTTGAAAATTGATATTAAATATCAAAATAATTTAATAAAACACATCTTATTGAAAAATAAATTTTTAATCAAAACTTCATTATTAAATGGTAAAATTTTAAACTTGCTGCAGGACGCATAAAAAGAAAACTTAAAAAAAAAATTGTTTGAAGAATGAATATGAATCAAAATTCCAATATTGTGTGCAAGTATTACGTTCTCAATCGTTTTCACTTACATTGTTATAAATGCAATGGCACGTATTGCGTTACATATTCCGATGGTCGGCTTAGCTTGAGATCTCCATTTTTCCGCGTATCAAACAAAGAAAGCATAATGGCGTGGGATAAGGGGCATTTATTCTGTCCCTCGACAAAGAAAGCAGGCAGATGATGAACGGCGTTGGATAAGTGGCATTTATTCTGTACCTTTTCACGCATGAAAACTAGGCGTGGGAATAAGTGGCATTTATTCTGTCCCTTTTTACGCATGAAAATTGAAAGAATTTTTCTCTCTAACATCAAATTCAAATTCAAATGGTAGTGAAAAATTTTCTTCCTGGAATTTTAAAATTGTAAATCTAAAATTGATGTTTGGATAACTCGTAGTTCATGTATGGATAACAGACATACAACTTTTTAGTTAACTAAAGAAGATAATAACAGGTGGTAGTTGAAGCATAGACAACTGGTGAATACAATTAAACATAGAAAACAAGATAACTATTCATGACACTTAACTTGTAACCTATCCATATTCACCTGCCACAAGTTAACTAACTATGCTAATATATAATAAAATATGACCAAATTAACAATTTCAACATTGAATTATGTTTTTTTTACTTTTTTATTTAAGAGGCCAATAAAACCCCGGCCGTGACATACAATACTGAATATAAACACATGGCCATGCCTAACACACAATACCAATAAAACAATCCAGTTTGCGGTCCATTTCATTTACTGTACCACCAACTGTGGAAAACATCATCCGAATATGGTAATTTTGAAGTTGACATAAGTTTCTGAATCTTATCAAAATTTCTTTAAAAATTACAATATTGTTCATATTTGAACCTAACACATAGTAAGGTTGCGGCGAAAAACTTAAACAATATTGAATACACCGTTAAACTAACATATCTCTAAATATAATTCCTCTCCTTCCAAATGACATCAACTCTTGAATTTATATTCGCAGTAGGAAAGAGGAAAAAGAAAAATACATTTCATTCTAAATATATATCAGTACAGGATCCTGGATAACCAGTTTGGTCGTAAAAGCCTTGCTCCAAAGTGAAGTAAAATGAAATTTAAATAAATATCTATATCATACTTTAACGTAGCGTCATTAGCTATTGTTTAGAGATTTTGCACTTGGTTGATTTTGCACTTGTTTTATGAAGCCTGGAATAGATTGCAAAAAAACAGATGGTTGATAAAATTCCATAAAATAGAGAAAGAAGCAGAAAAATAACATATATTTAAAACTAAGAAAACCAAATATTATTAGCCAAACGCAATATGAGCTGATAAGAATAGATTTGGCCAGATCATTCCTCATTTCTTATATGTGTTTTTTTTGACAAGTGGTAGTACCTTTGACTAGCAGGTTCTTCATTGACTGAGAGATCACGAACCAGGGCATCTAAGCTATCAAAATCATCGAAACATGACACTCATAGATTTTAGTATCCACATGGTTTTGAATATCTCCTGAATCATTCTTCATATGTCATCAAGCTTCTATCGATTTTAATAATTAATTTCATGGGATTCATGGGATTGGTTGTCACTCTCTGGATCTATTTCAAATGCAGAGAAAAGAGAGGGGAGGAAAGGAGGCCGACAGACAAATTCCATTGCATCCCATCTCAGCCCATGGAAAAACTCATGATCTTTCACTTCTTCCACTCCTCGTAAAGATCCCAGCCTCTTGTAGGGTTCTTTCACCAACAGCTTCTCAATCAAATCTTGCAGGGCAGAGAAGGGCCCTGTGAAGAGAGCATCTTTACACATAATATTGAAAAAGGTCTCTTTCCTGTTAACCCCGCAGAAGGGCGTCCGACCATGAACCATCTCGTACAGAAAAATCCCAAAGGCCCACCAATCCACTGGGAAGGAATGGCCAGTACACCAAAGAATCTCTGGCGCTATGTATTCCTTTGTTCCCACAAAAGAATGCGAGCGTGGATGCTTGAATGCATATGGGAAATTATCATCAGATTTCGAGTTATCCGAACTGGAATCACTGTTGACTTTACAGCTGTCTGATCCCCCGTTAAAGCTAACCCTAGAATTAGAGAACTTCTCAGATTTTGTTGGACAACTGGCATCGGCGGTTGGGATTTCTCCCTTGGAATAAAGGCGGAGCGAGAGATCAAAATCAGAGAGCATGATATGCCCATTATCTTGCACAAGTATGTTCTCCGGCTTCAAATCTCTGTACACAATTCCCTGGTCATGCAAATACTCCAACGCCAGAACTATTTCAGCCGCATAGAACCTGCGCTATATCGATCAAATATGACGATTATTTCTTAGGGTTTCGACTTGCAATATCTAATATAATCCTATTTTTACTCAGAAATATATTCATCTAAGCTATTGTATATGTAAGAATATAACAAAATTTCCATACCTTGTGGCGGATTCAGAGAATATTTGATTGGGCTGACGGAGACGCAAGGAATTCATATCTCCTCCTGAGCAATATTTCATAGCCAGAAAAGTGTAATTATCCGATTCGAAATGTGTAAAGAGAGAAGGAAGGAAGGGGTGATCCAACGTAGAGAGAATATCTTTCTCTATGGACGCAGCAGATCTGATGGCGGCGCCTCCTTGATGGCCAACGTCTTTTTGCATGACTTTGAGAGCGTAAAGCTTCTTGGTTATGCAGTGCACTACTAGAAACACTTTACTCATACGCCCTTGGCCAAGCCTCTTAATTAAAGTGAACTCCTCCGACGGATCCTTCTCTACCAAATTGATCTCCATGCTCTCATCCGGATTTTTAAGATATCTATCTGAACCAGCTGACATGATTGGAGACTTGCCGACTGCAGTGTAGAGCTCCTCGTGAAAGGGAAACCATTCTGCAAAGCTCTAGATATCTGCCTTGCCTCTTTGCAAGAGTATGCAGCCCTATCATGTTACTGTAAGGGCGACACTGACTTATAGAGACAGAAGATTACTATGGTATTATATCAAGCTTACTTACTGACCTCTGAAGAGAAATTACCAGTTTCAAAGCAGTACAAAATAGAGAGTGGTAAGTTCCACACTTTTGAATGACTTTTCATCAATGAAAAGTCATTCAAAAGTGCAATGAAAAGTAATTCAAAAGAGTCTAACATACCACTACCACAAGGGATTCTGTAGCGGAAATTTGTAATAATAAACAATTTGCTGAGTGGTATTGAATGATGTTTTGGTGGTTGCTGTGCATCTCTTTGGATTTCAAGATTTCAAACAATTTGAGATATAACTGTAAGCAAACCAGTCATATAAATATTCAATAATACTTAACAGACTAATTATTATTTGCCTCTAAAATGACAGCAGCATGAACTACTAACATTCACTCAAAAAAGATAAACACATCATTCTATTCAAGTGAATAGTAATTGTTAAAATAAATAGAGGGATGTGAGGTGTTTAGGTATTATCCATGATTTCGGACTTCCTTGAGTGGATCAACAAGATTAACCTGGGTGTAACAAGTGATGGGGATTCATTTCATGGTTATCCTATCTTGTTATGCTCAAATGCATCTTGATTAAGATTTAAATAAGTTAAGTTAGGCAGTGGTTAAGAAAATGGGTATGTTTATTGATATGCATTTGAGCATAACAAGATAGGATGACCATGAAATGAATCCCCACTATACACTTTGTACACTCAAGTTAATCTTGTTGATCCACTCAAGTTCCAAGTCCAAAATCTTAGATACTAATGTTTAGCTTTTGTTTAAGAACTATCTCCACAAAACTTATTTGGCTAACCAAATAAACATAGTGACTTAGTTAGTAGAGGTCTTGGCGTGCTTCATAGAGAGGTATACAAAGTTTGATGGTGGAAATCATAGTAGCATAATTAGGTAGTTCGGAACAAATTGGAATTCTTAAAATATTCAGTCTATAGTACTAGTTATAGTACTAGCACAGCCACAAGTAGGCAACCACTTAGTTTTGTGGAGATGACAGGTTGTTAAACAAAGACTAAAGATTAAACTAATTAATATAAACATAAAAAGAAATAAGATTTAATAAACATACCCATTTTCTTAACAACAACTTAACTAAATCTTAATTAAATATTAATCAGGATGCATTTGAGCATAACAAGATACGATGACAATGAAATGAATCCCGAGGGTACACTTGTTACACTCGTTAATCTTGTTGATCCACTCAAGGAAGTCCAAAATCTGAGATAATATCTAAACACCTAAAGGGTTCTTAGATAGTTAAATTTTGAAAACCAATTTAAAAAAAAAAAATCTTGTTGATCCACTCAAGGAAGTCCAAAATCTGAGATAATATCTAAACACCTATATGTACAGATAAGGGTTTTTAGATAGTTAAATTTTGAAAACCAATTTAAAAAAAAAACTTTAAAGTGTACATTTTTTCACACCATATAAATATCTAGATACATTTATAATATATTTGTGAATATTTAATTAAAACTATTATATGTAAGTAGTGTATATTTGTGAATATTTAATTAAAAGTGTTATAGATAAACATACTACATCAGTATTTTATTCATACTAAGTTTTTTTATTATATATATATTTTTATCTAATCTTATTTATATTCATATTTATACTCAAATTATATTACTATAGTAAAACTTCGTATTAATCCGGTAGAATTATAACTGTAATTAAAACTTTGGCGAGATTTTAAAGACTCTTTTTCCTTGTAAAATAGAGTCATCAATATTCGCGAATCGCTATACTTTTCGAATAAATACGGTGAACGCTGAAATGATCCAATTCTCGACATATATAACGACCTGTGTTTTGTTGACGCGAATAATTGGGTCTGTGACATCCCAGATTCCGACCAGTCCTCGTGGGAATTTTGATAACTCGCTGTCCTCTTTTTAATATATGACATACAACTGTCATCTTATACTTATATGGACAGAACACTACACAAATCCTGATAATGCCATATCTATTTCTGTCCGTTCACGTGGCATCATCATTGCTGGAATGGCCTTTAAAATATGCCGCTGAGTGGATGCTTAGTTTATTTGAAGCACAATTTATCTTTTAATAAGTTTGGTGATACTTTATAATCAATGTAATTTTGGGAATGAGGAACCAGGTATTTAGTAGGATGTTAGTCTGATAGAAATCTAATATGATGTCGGTCTAATTATTATCTAATGTAAGTGTTAATCTAATTAGTTATCTAATTTCTCTAAGTTGACAATTTTTACCTAATTTTTAAAAAAATGGTTAATGATAAAATTTAATTAAAAAATAAAAAACACCAAATTCAATTGGAATTGTTACTTCTCCTTAAAAAAATCAAAGAGAAAGAAAACTACTATGTGAAGAGAATTTAAGAACACAAATCTGGACTTGCATGTAGGATAGAATTATCTATTTTTGCAGTCACATAAAATATCTTAACAATGTGTAAACGAGCCTAGAAGGGTACTCTCCTCGAAGATTAGGTATCTTATTTTAAAATAATTAATTTCCTTCTTGCTTGAGTAAGACGTATATTTAAAGACCCATGCCTATTGAATAAAGATGCCTCAACTTGTTTGATAAGTTGTTAATCCTTGTAGACGGTATAAGAGCTAAGAATTAAGTTCTTTTATGTTCCTAAGATCGAACCCTGCTCAACGTTGGTGGTTCGCCTCTTTGTGGAAAATCACATGCCCCCTTAAGACTAAACACTTATGTTAGGCCGCAATAAACGAACGCATCCCTGTTTGGGATCGTCTTCAAAAACTTTTCCATGAAGGATCGGGATGATGCCCACTATGTAAGATCCATTGGGAGGACAATATGCACCTTCTCATCACTTGCTCCTTTATTCAAAGCATATGGTAGTTTATCAATTTGTTTACTGGTATTCACCATCAATGGAATGGAGGTTCTGTATCCGAGGCACTAGAAGGTTGGTTTGATCTCCCATATGGCCTTTTATTCCTTGCTCTTCCTTATATCGTGATTTGACACACTTGGAAAGCACGGAATTTATCTATTTTTGAAGATTCTTTCATCCCTCCAGAGGTTTATGCTATACGTAGTCTGACGGTAGCACGGTCCTATTCTCAGGTTCCTGGTTTGCAGAAACCACGGGTTGTCATGGTGGAAGAGATCAATCAGAATGAACCATAGGGATATTTCGATGGTGCATCTCAGGGTACCCCTGCTCGTGGTGGAGCTGGCGACATCATTTTCCTCCACTCAGATAAATGGTTTAAGTTTGTTTCATCCACTAGTGTTAGTACCAACAATCGCGCAGAGTTAATGGCCTTAAGAATCCTTCTACAAGCTTCCATTTCTAGGATATTCGATGTTTACAAATTTTTGGGGATTCATCCCTCATCATACAATGTATGAACTCTCGATGGCGGCCACGGAACTTGTTATTTATTCCTATATATGAGGAGGTCATTCGGTTGGTATCCCCTTTTCAAAGAATATCTTTCAAACACATCTATAGGAACTAGAATATTGAGGTTGATCATTTATCAAAAATTGGTCTACTTCTTGATGATGGTTTTTGGGAAACACGGGCACAAGAACACGATCACATATCCTATGTTGGCCTGGGTCCTATAAATTTTTGATTTTTGATATGACTTTATGGATGTATATGCATTGAATGCAAGGAACTACTACTTCTCAATCAAATTTTTTTGTATGATGATACATATTATCTGATATTTTCAAATACAGATAATATGTATATGAATATCTGGTATCCCCTTTTCAAAGAATATCTTTCAAACACATCTATAGGAACTGGAATATTGAGGTTGATCATTTATCAAAAATTGGTCTACTTCTTGATGATGGTTTTTGGGAAACACGGGCACAAGAACACGATCACATATCCTATGTTGGCCTGGGTCCTATAACTTTTTGATTTTTGATATGACTTTATATATGGATGTATATGCATTGAATGCAAGGAACTACTTCTCAATCAAATTTTTTTGTATGATGATACATATTATCTGATATTTTCATATACAATACTTGATGGACAATCAATATCATGAGACCATCTTGGTCATGTAAAAAAAATTTACTTTTTTTTGTAAGTTGCAGACAGAAAATTAATTAACAGAACCGAAAAAGATGGCAAAAAATACATAGAGAGCCAAAGCGTCTGTAGCAGACTGGGGAGGCCTCAGATGATGAAGCCACCATCCCAGTCACTCAAAAATACTGAAATAACTGTCATTATACAAAATAAAGACACCCTGGATAAGGTTTTCCCATAAAAAAACTGGGACTTGTTCCAAAAAAAATATTACATGCTGTATGGAAGTGCTGAAGATTAAACCATATAGAAAATTAAAACAAAAAAGCTGAAAATCACAGAGATAACCCAGAGCAATGATAGCCCATCTAACGATTTGCACGCGGTGCGTTTGGTTCCTCCTCGAGGATGGGACAGGCAGCATAGAAGTCTTCAAAGGTCCCCGGAGGGGGGAGAGTAGGGGAAGGAGAACCTGGAGCACCCGGACCTTCATGAGCGGTGTTGTTGGCGAGTGTTGCAGGAGCAGTACCCTTGTCTTTTCTGCCATGGATTTTTTCTTTGCAGACCCTTCTTTTTGAACTTTTGTTGTAGCACCATCCACGTTGTTCTCTGGAATTGTCTGGTCAGAATTGCTACCGAAGGAGAAGATTTCCCAGGTCATGTTGGCGTCCAGGGTGTTTGAGTGATCAGAGGCCTCTTTCAGGATGGATTTGATATTCCTCACAATGCTGGTGCTAGCTTTCTAGCTTGCATCCATTTATTCTACCAGGGTGCTCATCATGTTTTTCAACAGCCAATAGTGATTGATGGTGCCTTTGTTACTGCCCAAGGATATAAGAGTCGCCACTGTACGAGCTTCCCACCCATCAATTAGATTGCGGGTCCACAGAGATGCGCTCAGCATATCCATCCATTACGGTCTAGTCCATAGCCACCTTACGTCGTCTACAAGATCTTTTTATACCACTGCCGTGACGAGAGGTGCCTCTGTTGCGTGGCGTCATGGAAACGAGAGCGACAGAGGAGGCCACAAGGAATAACCAGAACGCAGCAGAGGAGGCTACAGGGAATAACCAGAATGCAACAGTGAAACTGGAATGCATGTCGACAGATGGCTTTAAAGAGCCGAGCTAAGCCAATTCCCTCCCATGGAGGTAATAAATGTTGCAATCTGTCATCCTTGATAAGGGTGGAAGAATTAATGGCTCTTCACACTAGCAGAGAGTGATCATCACTTCGAACTCACGCGAAGGAGATTGGGATCCGAGGGCTCGTCCTCCTGCCTTAAATAATCATTGTCACCCTGGTAGGAGTGTTGTCAAGTGGAGCTAGCTGACAGGTGGGTTGTGTTCGTCGTCACATGGCCCGACACATGCATGCTGGGACCAGTGCCACATGAGGCGTGTTCCGTGGGCTCCTGTTTCGTGTGCACGAGGATCGAGGCGATGGGCACGTGGTCACCCGCATTCGGGGTGTAAATTTTTTTTACTTAATATAAAGCAAAAACACTATTTTTTTCATGAAAAAAAAGAAGTCCAATATTGATGTCTCCTTATAAGTTTAAGGATTTGACTATTATTGCAAAGATTTATGTTATAGTATGAGAAGTACTGTGAAATAATAGAAAAGGGAATAGCAACAGAATTGCTGCAAGTTGTATCTTTTCAGTAGAATGGTCTAATAAAGATACGATTTTTTTTTATGGAAGTAGCCTAGTTTGGGGTGAACGTGTATCTCTCATATTGGTTCCGTATGTATTATATTTTTCTTTATGTATTATGCTATTTATGTTATTGTTCCATTAAATAATCTTGAAACTCATAGGCATGAACAATTTGCTCAACTCGTTGAAGAATTGGACATGTTAATAAATCTCTTTTTTCTTACAAACTATGATTTAGTAAATAAGTATGTGATATGTAGATTTTGGGGTTATAACCCTTTGAATAAATTTACATCTCAAATGATGTATTAAACACAAGAGAAAATATTAAGGTATTGGATCTAACCTTATTAGGCAAAGATCCCCTTTGAAAAGCGGCTAATACACTTGGGATAAAGTGTGGTTAAACATGTAATTTTATGGTTGAGCACAATTCTTTTACTATTTATGACTTAAGGTGATTAATGGTTTATACTTGTTTATTAAATATTATGCATCGCACAACTATTGGATTACAAGTTAGATGTAAAATGTAACATAAAGGGATGAGTGCTACTCATAAAGTAGATTTTATAGAATAATCTCTATATGAAATAGGGGCTAACACAATTGGGATAAAGTAATTATTAATCAAGTGTGGTTAAACATGTAATTTTATGGTTGAGCACAATTCTTTTACTATTTGTGGATTAAGGTGATTAATGGCTTATACTTGTTTATTAAATATTATGCATCCCACAACTATTGGATTACAAGTTATATGTGACAGGATTACAAGTTATATGTGACATGAAAGGATGTGTACTACTCATAAAGTAGATTTTCGATTTTATAGAATAATCTTTATATAAAATAAGGATACGAGATATTACCTTCATGTCAACAATTTGGAATGAATAAACCATAAATTTACCATACATACATATGCATACAACATATGAAGGAAGGGCTTCTTAAAATCATATAGGTATAAGTTATTAAAGTGGTAAACAACAAATTACTTGTTGAATGGTTAGAGTATTCTTAGTTAAGAAGTTGTATTAATCTTAGGATAAAATATTATGAGCAATCATATGTTGTAATGTGTAAATGAATGATTTGACAAATGGTAAATGAATTTTTAATTATTAATACTGGTTAAAGCTTAAGACAATAAGTAGACTTATATAATACTTCTTGTGGTATTAAGTATCCTTTCAAGGTAACATTTTGGTTTGATTGGATGAAGTAAAAGAAAATTTTCATACTCTATTTCATTAAATATTAATGAGAAAATCAGGTATGTTATAGAGGACTTGCAACGTTCTGATGAGTAGCAGTAGCAGAGGATGCATCTTGTAGTTGCTTCATTGAAGATGGTTCAAAGGCCTCTCTTAGCCGTACCACCATCTAGGTGACCACCGTCATGAGGTAGGCATTTGATTCCTCCATGGTTTCCATTCGTTGCTTCTGAGTTGGAAAAAATACTCATCTTTTCGCACGATACCTAGGGAGACCATCATTTTGGTATGCCAATATAGCTCTAGGATCCTATAGGATTAGGTATTTTGAGTTCTACTGCATCCCAAATCCCGAATAATCCCCTATAGTTGCTTCTCTACACCATAGTTCTCCTTGTAATCCTTGACCAATTTGACCTCTAATTCCACGACAAACATGGCTTCTTGTTCGTCCTCGAAAACCTCTGCATTATAAAAGTTCGCAGCCTCCACAACAACTTTGGCAACTCACTTCGAGCAAGCAAGAGAGGGGTGAGACTTACCTCCACGGTGCACCATTACGAAATGAACAAGGGGAGATAAATTCCTGATGAACACAATACCTGGAATTGAATCCATGCGCTAAAGAGAGTGAAGAAAGAATTGAAGAACTAGGGTGATTTCTTCCCAATTTATCTTGTTACAACTCATGATTGCATCTTGTCTCAGGTGTACCAAGAGTTCATTACTAGCTTTGGACATGGAGTTGGACATTATTCTCCATCTTGTGCTCACTTCCCTACTCATGCGAGCATTTGAACCTATCACCATCCCACCCAACGCCATGATCGTTCTCATTTGCAAATATCTGTGAGCGTACATTCACCTTAAAGCTCGAGACATGATATCCCGCCACTTCCTTCCTCGATTGACGAGCCATTGACTCATTAGACATGTGTGCGTCCTCCTCACTAGACACCCTATCCAAGAATAATAGAACTCCATGTTTCTTAAATGTCCAATCCCATCTTACATGATAGAAGTTACGGTTCACTAGTGTTTGAAAAATGTATCATGAGAGGGATAATTCGCAAAGATCAACGAGAATATAAATGTCATCCATGGGTTCTAAGCATTTAGTTTGGATACACAAGATTAAAAATGCACTCACATCTTTCCATTTTTAATTGTTCCCTTAGGATGGAGATTGTTTGAAGAAGGGATAAAGGATTCAAAGTTTTAGATATTCTACTTTTTGTAGCTTGGATATATAGAAAGATGAACTTTTCTATCATGTCCCCTCCCGTGGACCCAATTCGAGGAAGGGAACATGATACCAAATTCTAGGGCTTTTACATAAACTCATCCCATTCATCAAATTCACAGAATTAAAACCAAATGTGTGCAGATGCCATTCAATCTAACACAACAGAAGTAATATTCTGCACACACATATATTATTCAATTTCCAGCATATCGATAAACATGACCAATTTAAAACATTTGCAGAAGTAAACATAGAAAGAGAATACTCATCTTGATGTAATTTTGTCCCAAGCAACTAGCTATGTCGCTGCAATGTTCCACCCAGCCATAGGTCTCTACCCAGCCTATATTCTTTCAGCACTCAGAGACCACCCCCAAGCTGGGCATGATATCTACAAGGAAAATGGGACTCTCAAGATCAGCACAGCCAAAGAAATGGATACCCATCTCAACCCCAACATTCTCTTACACACAGCAACTCAAATATTGGGCATGGATACACATTTTCAACAATGGAATTTACAGAATAGGGTCTATGGGTTTTCCCCAAATCGTGGCACACCCAAAAACGGATTGTGGGAAGAGGGAATCAACCCCAGGGATGAAAACCGATTTCTCCCACAATACATGAGCATTTAGTGGGCCAAAAAGGCCTCTATAAAACCCCCAAATCGATTTGTTCTCTTCCCCACTATTAACCAAAACAAAAACGCCCTTCCCAGCTCGAAAAATGAAGGAAAACATAGAAAAACCATGGAGGAAAACACCTAGGTGACTCCCCACTCATGAGAGACCAAAACTGATGGGTGAATAATGGATTGGGGGGCAATTTCGTGGCTCCTTTCTTGCCCAATAAGAAAAACATGAATTTCTAGGAAGGGTGGCTTGCCCATACTCGAAGTTGGACAGCCATACCTCTCCATTCCTCAAGGCATTAACTACCTCAACCAACTCTTGGGAGAAAATGAATGATTGGGCACAAAAGTCAACATGGGTAATTGAGGGTTCACGGGTTCTCTCATTGACACTTGGCTTGACTTGATTGGCTAAAGGGTTTGAATCTTTCCCTCTCAATTCCTTGTAAATATCATGCCCCCATCTCTTGTTGCATTGCATAGCTAGTTGTGGGCATTTATATTCAAATGCATATTTACAATTCCCATTGTTCACTAGCACATGAGTAGCATAATATCCAATACTTGCCTCTTCAAGGTCGAGCATTCACTAGATGGGCCTTGGCCTTGAGCTCCATGCTAGGAATCATACATAATATGCATACGATATTTACATTATAGCCCAAAATATCCTAAGGGTCAAAATGGGGGTATGACATTTTCGAAATCCAACATGGCTCTTATATATTCTAAATAGGAGGAAATTTATGGGGTTTGAATATAAAAGAATATTACAAATAGGCGTTACAACCATAATTTAATTTATGCAAGTAATGCGCAACGTACAATAAAGACTTCTAAATATACACTAAATGATGAAGTTTGGAGTACACAATTATTTGCCTCTTTGGAAAAGAGGTTTGAGAGGTGAATGATGAATAAGGTTATCATTGATGTCAAATTCCTAGTGTATATAACTCCAAAGTGGTCCCCTTATGGCATATATTTAAGCATGGCCCTCACGAGAAGACACTTTGGGTTGTACACATATCGAAAAAACCCCTAAATAAGTCCGTATGGTTTCCCCTAAGCAATGTTGGTAAGAAAGGTGAAGAAATCCCTAGAATAATGGTGTTGGGTTCACATGACCATGATGTTGGGGTCACATGACCCATGATGAAGAAGGCCCTAAAGAGCCCCTAAAGTTGGTCCAAAGAAATATTGGTGTGAAGTATTTAGAATCCCCCCAAAGTATTGATGATGGGTCCACATAAAGAGGAAAGAAACCCTGAAAGGAAAAATGATGTGTCCACTAAGTATGATGAGAAGAAGCCCCAAATTCACTTTGATGAAGATATGAAGTGATCATTAAGGAAAGCTAAAGTTCCATGATGAATCCTTGAAGTGGGGTATTGACCCATTCAAGTACCCCTTAAAATATGGAGACCCTAAATTTAAGGATAAGTGAAACATCGACCCTAAAGCAAACTAAAGGCATCTTGGAGGGTATAAATAGGAGATAAAAATTATCATTTCATCATTCAATCTCTTGAAGTCTCTCTTCTAAATTGTACAACTATTGGAGAAAAAAGTGCAAAATTTTGAGGAGGAGCTACTATGGAAAGTTTTGGGATCATTTTTTTTCTTTGGTGAAGATTGGTAAAACTGGCATAACTTTCTCATACGATATCGAAATTACAATCTTCTTGGCGCATTGGAAATATTTTTGGAAGGGATATGCAATGACATGATCTAGGATTTCTTTTGGTGTCATTTTATTTATGTTTTCTTCATCTTGGAAAAGGTATGGTTCTTGCTTATGGGATTCTCTTATGATGATATATGCCTCTCATGGACTACGGTCCATCTTGTTTTCTTGAAAATGGTATGGATCTTGTGTATGTGTTAGAGCATTTTCTTTGGTGATCTTGCATAGATATGTTATGGTGATTATGGTGATGATATTGGCATAGATCATGGTGATTATCTTGGAATATCCTAGGGTTTGGAAATGTCTATGATGTAAAAGTTTGAAGATGCAAATGAAATCTATGGATGATTGTTTTGGGGAATTCCTGGAAAGATATATTTGAGGAATGATATTGGTTGACATAAAGACAGTGACAAAGGCGATGATACAGTGATAGGGATAATGACATAGGTACACGTTGATAGAGACAATGATACATGATGAAAAAGACATTGATACAGGTATAGGTTGACAGAGACAATGATATAGGTACAAGTTGAAAGATACAATGATAGTGACAGATTGATCCTCATATTCATATCACCGAGGTAGTATAGGATAAGGATAGGGGTTATATCATCCTTCCAGCTAGTGCTTGTAAAGCTAGTGAGTTGGAGCTCATTGAGGATTGGATTCCTCACTACAGATTGGAGCATGTGGTAAAACCAAGGGGTTGTAGCCTCCTATAAGTTGGAGTTAATAAACAAGGGGGTTGTATCCTCCTTCTAGTTGCAGATGGTAAATCAGTTGAATGTAATCAATTTATATTATATAAGAACAACATTATGTGGTTTTCTTCCATTTGGGTTTCCACATAAAATATCTTGTGTACCATGTATGGTTTATGTGATGATGAATATTATTGTTAATGGTTAATTTTTACGTCTGATATTAAAGTTTGAAATGGTAAAAAGTGGCTAATATATATTCACTCCCCTCTCAGTATTGGTGAATATTCCAACAGTGAATATTTAGAGAAAAATGAGGTTTAGAGAGAAACCTTTTCCACATTTTAATGCTAAAATAAAGAGAGAATATAAAAGGAAAATAGAAAGATTAAAAAAAATACTAATAAAATATATAAGAAAAAGGTAGTATGAGTGATTCACTAACAAGGCAGAAGGCATATGCACTATAAATGGTAAAGAGAACCATAAGAGTATGACTATAATCCTATGTTGTCTAGAGAATGGAAACATGAAAATGTTGTCAATGGATATTCCACTCACATGAATCGAATTATTAACCTTATTCCACTCAGGATCCGAGACCTCACAATTTTCCAAAGATGCTACAAGGACATATACTATAAGAACTAAGTGAAAGAAATATGCTTGCATGAAATTGTAAATCCCTTGCTAGCATATTAGCCTATACAATTATTATTTGTGAATTCCTCTTAGAACACCTGAGAAAGGAGACCTTAACATGACAACTCTAGAACTAGAATTTGAAACCTCTTTACCAAGTTATACAACTTGACAAGAAATTTATACTCAAAATGAGAACTCTAGCCATAAAAACCCATATTTTGGCATAAAAAACACCAAAAAACAACCTCGAATAAAACAGTGGTGTTACCAGTAGCACCACTTTTTGATTTGGGGTCAAAAATATAGGAATTGACTAAAACAATTGTTATTGTTGTTTGTAAAAACCTTAAAATCAAGTTCTAAATTGAAAACTAATGCTACCAGTAGCACACTTTTTCAAAAAATCACATTATTATATCATTTTATCATAATTTAAAATTGTACTTATTTAATCTCTTCGTAACACTATATAAAACATGCACTAAGTTAAACACAAATTATTCAAGAAATTATTTCACCGCTCTTTCCATATAAAATAAAAGAATTATGATATTCATCATAAAATCATATATTAAACCATAAGACGTAGAAGTAATTCATATCAAAATTCAAGCACTCCTTTATAGTTTCCATACAAACAATGTCATCATAATAAAAAAGACAAAATGTTTCATGTGCAAATATTCAAATCAACACATGGATTCTGACACACCTTCATAAAGTACATTTTCTTCATATGAATGATTGGATGAAGATGTAAATGAACCGCATTCTTTTCTACTATCAATGAGTGCACCATTCGAGTCATCGTGTATGCCCAACATTTCATATGCCATATTCCTTCTAGATCTACGCCTTGGTTTAGCGGACTCCCATGTTGCAACTACTTCTTGTGCTAACAGTCTTTTGATAATCTCTATAGTCTTGGAGGGAAGAGTGCCTTTTTTTATCAACTGGAAGTTATAAAATAGTATGTGAACATCCTCTAATTTCAAAATGTCAATGCACCGATTATTTACATTTTGATCCTTTCTTTTTCTCTTTTTGCAAACATTTTTCTCAATCACCATCTATGACTTGTACATACTATCAAATGGGTGTGTGTCTGTTGCATACCAATGTACTTCAACATATATAACTTCTTCATTTTCTTTATCGACCTTCATAACTTTTGCAATCTGGAATGGATAACTACATGGATCTTATGTGGCCAAAACGACAATCATGCAACCCTCCTTAATATCTTGTACTGAGCCTCTGTAAAGGTATTCCATTTCCCCACATCATGCAGATGATTTTCTAGACCCAATATACATTTCCCTATATTCTGGTTGAGAAGACTTGACACCTTCAGGCTCAACATTTATTTCTTCATTTTCATTTGAAATACTTTGTGGCCAACTAAATGGAGTCTTCAAAAAAATGTCTCCATTTGTAGATTTTGAAATTAGTTCATTTTGCTCCATGAAAAAAGACTCCCACCAAATAGAATTAAAAACATAAAAATAGCCATATGTATCTTTGATAGACTTTTTGATTTCTTCCAAGCATTGAGAAGAATCAACATCTCTATTGAATCGGCATGCATTTTGAATCTCAATAGTTGATTGCAACAACAATAACTTTGAAGCATACATTTAACAACTTGGGATGAATTTTAAAAATTCTAAGCCTGATGTAGGTTCCCATTCTGCACTTTTTGAGTGCTTCTTACCCCATAGTAGTTTTTTCCCATCAATATTTCTTAAAATAAATTGATGTTGAAAGATAATGTCATTAAGTTTTTCAATGCACCTTTCTTCACCATGTGACCCAAAAATAAATCTTCGCATGTCAATAGTTTCCTCCAATGTTAGTACAACAGGCTCTGGACTATATGTTTTTCTAATAGTTTCCGTTAATGTTGGTAGGCTCCCAACATTCTTCCTCCCCAATGTCACTACAAAACAGATAAAAATTTGATCAATATGGTCATGTGTATGCCCAACAAGAAGGAAACCAAATTTAACCTTCTAAAAAATTCTCAATTCAATAACCATGTTCAAATAACCAAACACAATCTGATTTTTGTTTTTTCCGACTGGTGTTGTCCAACTGCAGATATAGAACTTGAGGAAGATTACCAGACCAATGAGTTAGCACATGGTGAATTATGTTGATTGTTAGGTTTGCATCATTATGAATATTGGGATTTGTAAAGTAAACCCCTGGAGACATTTGACTATTAAAAACCACACAACCAACCAAGTGAAACTAAATAAAATTTTCCTCCTTTAAATTTTTTTGTACACGAGCAAAATGTGGCAAAAGTGGTTTTTTTTTTTTGATCCATGCCATAAATTATCAAACCCATATATTTATGTGGTTCGTCATAACACTTATTGCGATGTTTTTATAAATTTTTCCATTCAAATGATTGTTGACTGCGATGTGCTTGAAATTCTTTGACAACAGAATCTACAAATAAAATAAAAACAAAACATTAATGAGATTTCGTAATTGATATTTATTCCAAAAAAATAAATTTGTTAGAGACGTGCCTCTCTCTATCCCTTCTGATTTATCCCTTCTTTGTTTAAGAGAAGCACATATACTGCAAACCCCCATCCTTGACCTCTTAGGAATATGGGCATTGTTGAACTCTGCTTTCCATAGTCTTGTAAAATATGCATATCTAATGAAATTTTTATTTCCTTTAGCATCTTGAACAAATTCCTTGTACAAGTTGTATATTTCCTGCCTTGAAAAATTATATGGAATTCATATGGTTTCTCTATCTGGCATACTCTCTCCATGAATAGAAAATAAGTCATGCATCCATGACATTGCAATGTTTGTTATCAACCCACTAGCTCGTGCATGATATTCTTTAGAATAAAATGTATGATCCTTTTTTAGCCTTGTTTGGATTCTTGATAGTTGAATATTACCAATTGAGTGGATTCTTTTGAATGCTCTTCTGCAAAGAAAAATACTTCCAATACGATAATCGTAAGGTCCTTCCTTTGTAGAAATCATGCACCCTACCAAATATGAATTTTGCATATTTTTTTCATTGACATATATGCTCGCCTTTTCTCTAAGGCATAACTATAGTGTATTTGTTTCAAACAATTTTTTGGCAACACTCACTTGAAATGAAATCAGTAATAGAACTCGGACTTGTGAGCAAATCTTTCTTACACCTTGTATAACTAGAATGCTTTGGGTTGATATAAAATGGCCTAGTCCTACACTTCATCTTGCTCATTGGTACAATTTTCCTTTGCATTTCATGTATCATTCAATCTGTGAGATTTTGTCAGATTCTCATAGATGTCTAGAGACACGGATAAAATTTACACTAAGTCTAACATAGATCAAAATAATTGAGCAGGAAAAATAGAGAAGAAAAAATTGTGTTGCAACAAAAGAGAATGAAGAACAATTGGAAAAAATTCCATTACCTCTATTATTCAGTAAAATGTGTACATAAATAATACATCTCCAAAGGACAAATTCGTGAGCCCAAAGAGGAATTTGGAATCCACACATGTGGCAGGCTTAGTTTGCATTGGAACCATCTCTTGATAAGGTCTAGTGGCCACTGATGATGAATGACTAGTCAATTGAGGTGGACTGGCGCATGACTGAGTCATTAGGGATAGAAATTAGGGAAGGATACTCCAAGGGGGCACAATACCGACTTATAGTGGTCAAAATAGGCACTCCTACACTCAGTGGCAGTGAAACTAGGTGTAACAGTCAGATAACTAGTCAATCAAGGGGACAAGGCCCCCTAAATCATGGAACTGACTATGCTAACTCCTAAAATCATGCATGAGGGAACCTTTTTACTTTAGTGATGTAACCAAGGAACTGTGAGTGGATAAGAGGGATAATGATGACCAGATTTAAGCTCTAGGGGGCATAAATTAAGGAGTAGGTGCTAGGAGACTCAAGTACTAATGCATGGATGCATGGAGTGTTGCATGGAATGCAAAACCAATATGAGATGGTTAGAATATTCCAAAACCCACCCTTAAGACTAACTATGTGGGGAAATATTAGAAATAGCGCGCTGGTAACTAAGACCAAATGTCACCCTTTACAAATTTATTAGTCCATTTAAGTGAGGAAAGAGGGAAAACCCTATGGGAACAAAACCCCCCCTCAAGATGGAGATGAAACACACCAACATATTAATTGATCCAAACTCAAGTAGGTGTGATGCTTGATCATATGTATGGATTTATCTTCCTCTTGGAAAGAAGTGGATTATGCTCCAAAAACATGTGCTTGTATTCTCCTTCAGTGGATGCAAGCGAACCTGGAGGCTCTCTGAACTTTCTCTTTGAGCCAAACTTGATCAAAAAAAATCCATGAATATGTAGATGGTTCCTTGTGATCTTTTTTGAACCAATAGGGCTGAGATAAAAAAAAAATCATTAAATTCCTGAGACTTGAACCCAAGCGAATGGTAGTGTCCTCCATCTTCAGTGAAAATATGAGAACATGTGCCAATGATCAAATAGAAGGTCATATGAAGCATACGATCAAGGAGGGTGAATGCATCACCTCCAAACAATGATTTGAACTCCAAAACATTTAGTAGATCATCATTCTGCACACCAAAAAACTCATGGGAAGTAGAGAATTTGAAACTCTATTCAACCTCTAGAGTAGTAACTGACATATCTTGCTCAAAATTCGAAATAGAATACATTGAGAAAATGAATGAGGAATGGATAATATCTCCAATAATATCAGTTTCACTAGTTGTATCACTTTCATCTGCATCAGATACATTAGGAGGGAACAATTCAAAATTGTCTTCAACTTCTAGAGCAACAGAGGATGGAATGCCTTCAACATGAACTTTATGTTGAATCTGCAGCTTCTTATTCATCTTGAACAACTTCATCATGAGAGATGATTAAGTCTGAGACATAATTAGAGAGAACACTTGAGGATGTATCACTAGGCTTGTTCTCCAAATGGCTAGCATGATCCTCTTCCTTCTAATTTCCAAATTCTCTATCCAAACTGCTCTAGAGATCACTTGGATATTCAACAATATCAATGAGGTAGCACATACTAGGAGACATAGAAATACACATTGCTCCAAAGGATCTGTCACATTCATTTAGCCAATAATTCTCCTCTTCATAAGAAGCAAAATCTCTCATAACACCAATACACATATAAAAAAGACCTTGTCCCTTCAGATATGCTATCATCTTTGATTTCCACTCATCATAGTTGAATGGAGAGAGAGGAGGAACTGCTTTTAGATTCATGGAAGTTGTTGTAGAATACCTGCATAAACAAATATTTGAAAAACTCTTCGAGAATATTACTTTGCTAAGCAAATATCTGATACCATGTGAGATTTTGTGATATTCTCATAGATATCTAGAGACAAATATAAAATTCACACTAAGTCTAATAGAGATCAGAAGAATTGAGCAGGAAAAATAGAGAAGAAAATTTGTGTTACAACATAAGAGAATGAAAAACAATTGGAAAAACTTCCATTACCTCTATTATTTAGTAAAATGTGTACATAAATAATACATATCCAAAGGAGGAAGTTGGAATCCACTTGGAACCATCTCCCAATAAGTTCTAGTGGCCACTAATGATGAATGACTAATCAACTGAGCTGGACCAACACATGATTGAGTCATTGGGGATAGAAATTAGGGAAGGAGACTCCAATGGGGTGAAATATTGACTTGTAGTGGTCAAAATAGGCTCTCCTACACACAGTGGCAGTGAAACTATATGTAACAGTCAGTTAACTAGTCAATCAAGGGGATAAGGCACCCTAAATGATGGAACTGACTGTGCTAACTCCTAAAATCATGCATGAGGGAACCTTTGGAATTTATTTATGTAACCAAGGTGCTCTTAGTGGATAAGAGGGCTAATGATGACCAAATTTAATCTCTAGGGGGGCTAAATTAAGGACTAGGTGCTAGGAGACTCAACTACTAATGCATGGCTATATGGAGTGTTGCATGGAATGCATGCATGTGAAACCAAGATGATATGGTTAGAATATTCCAACAAAATCATCCTCATTTGAATGAATATCCTCATCGGTATGAGGAATATCATCCCCCTCACTGAGATTCTCAACACCAAAATTAGTAGGAGAATGATTATCCACATCAATATCAAGTTTATCACTTGAGGTTGAATCAACATCATTGGTGGGTTCGTCATCATTAAAATCCTCATCCATCCCATTAAAATCCTCGCTTGGAGGAAAATCATCATCAATCCCATCAAAATCCTTGTTTGGAAGAAAATCCTCGATTGGAATAAAATCACCTTCACCATTATTGGTGCCTTCATCCTCACCATAATCATCAATTGTCCCTTTAAAATCCTTGCTTGGAGGAAAATCATCACTAGTGCCATCAAAATCCTCGCTTGGAGAAAAATCATCATCGGTGCCATCAAAATCCTCACTTGTAGGAAATTCATCTTCACCATTATTGGTGCCTTCATCCTCACCAAAATCATCATCTGTCCCATTAAAATACTCGTTTGGAGGAATATCATCATCGCTTCCATCAAAATCCTCGCTTGAAGGAAAATCATCATCGCTACCATCATAATCCTTGCTTGGAGGAAAATCATCTTCACCATTATTTGTGCTTTCATCCTCACCAAAATCATCATTTTTCCCATTAAAATCCTCGCTTGGAGGAAAATCATCATTAGAGCCATGAAAATATTCACTAGGAGGAAAACCATATTTAACATTATTTGTTCCTTTATCCTCACCAAAATCATCATATGTCCCATTAAAATCCTCACTTGGAGGAAAATCATCATCGGTGCCATTAAAATCCTTGCTTGGAGGAGAAACATTATTAGTCCCATTAAAATACTCGCTTAGAGGAAAATCACCGTCGATGCCATCAAAATCCTTTCCCGGGGGAGAAACATTATCAATCCCATTCAAATCCTCGCTTGGAGGAAAATCATCATTGGTGCCATTAAAATCCTCACTTGGAGGAAAATCGTCTACACCATCATTGGTGCCTTCATTCTCACCAAAATTATCATCGGTCCCATCAAAATCCTCGCATGGAGGAAAATCAATTTTGTTGTCTTGTAAATCCTCACTTAGAGGAAAATCTTGGCTTCAAGGAAAATCATTGTTTGCACCTTGAAAATCCTTGCTTGGTGAAAAATCCTGGCTTGCATGAAAATCATTGTTAGTGCCTTGAAAATCATCGCTTGAAGGAAAATCATTATTGGTGCCTTGAAAACCATTGCTTTGAGCAAAATAATCATTGGTGCCTTGAAAATCATCACTTGGAAGAAAATTTCCAGCATCTTCCTCGGTGTCTTTAAAATCACCACATGGAGGAAGGTCTTCATCATCATCATCATTATTGCCTTTAAAATCCCCACTCGGAGGAAAATTATCATAGGTGCCTTTGAAATCATCACTTGAAAGAAAATTTCCACCATCTTCATGTACATCTTGAGACATTGATATTAATTCAGACGAGTCCATACCTTTTCATTAAAAAGTATAATGATAACTCAAAACAGAAAAATAGAATGAAATTTTTTCACACTCCTCACCAAAAAGTACAATGGTGCAACTGTCAACCTCCAAAAATATTATAGCTAAAAGAACAAAATTTTCCCTCCCAAAAACTCCCTCCAAAATTTTCCCTCCCAAACATTCTCTCCCAAATTTCCCTTCAAAATTTTCCCTCCAAAATTTCCTTGCAAAAATAAATCACACATTTCTAACGCAATCATGACATTAGTAAAAATAATTTAATCTATCATATAAAAAATCGTAATAATACTAATTAAATGACATGTAAACAATGCTATACAAACTTTGTAATACAATATTTGTTATTTGCATTAATTTTTTAAACCCACAGTCACAACACTAGTCAAACATCATTTAATGGCATCCTCTTTAAATTTAGTAATAAGGCATTAGCTAATTACACCTTTTTAATCCCACATTCATAAAACGAATAATGTCCAACTTAATATTAGCCATATAAACTATTTTGTTTTTTCTATTATTCACGTTTGAATTTCGAGCAATTTAATAATGTTTTGAAGGTTTAATTTTTTTATAAGAAATGTTTCTATTTTTTATTTCCTTTGGCAATGTTGTTTATGTGCTTTTATCGTTTTTTTAATCCCACATTCATAAAGCAATAAAAAAAAATTATGCTATATAAACGTAGTTTGGTTTTCTACAGTCACCATTTGCAAACAATGATCAAATACATTAGAGCAATCCACAAGGATTTCAAGACCACTGAAGTGCTTCAAACATTGTGAAGGTTAGTTAATTTTCTTTTTGTAATGTAAATGTTTAAAAGAAATTCTATTAATGTCTAAAGTTTGATGTAAATTTTCTTTTTCTTTTTTATTTTTGGGATTCGACATGCCCTTTGGAAAAACCTGGGTAAATTTTAATTTTTTTTCTTTTTGCACTGTTGGCATGGGGTTAGACCGCATAAAGTGTGGAAGCCGACAGCAGTGAAGAAGGACCATCCGTGGAAGAAATGGCCATTTGCGGAGAACAAGTAGCCGACGAAAGCGCAAGATTATCTTAGTTAGTTAGAAATGGTCATTTGTACCATTTTGTAACCTCCTTAGTTAGCTATAAATAGGAGTATGATTGAAAGCCTAAGGGAATCAGCTGAATGATAGAAAAGCGGATGAACTATAATGTTTTGCTCTACCTTCAGCAAGTTTTGTATGGATCCACGATAAGTGTTTGAACTATCCTTGTGAAGGTTGCACTGCAGGTTTTTAATGAGTTAATGCATGAAGATGTTTGGCTATGTCTCTTTTGTATCTCTGTTTGTGTTGAATGATGAATACTGTGATATGCTTGAGTGATGTTATTTATGTTGATGCGACTGTTATTTTTACCCTTTCGATGCGAATGTTGAGTACATATTGAATATGTGAATGATGAATGTATGTTTAATTTGATATGAAAGATGCAAAGATGAACCTCTGGTGTCTGTAGTGATATAGTAAGAATAGATGCATGTCCTCCCCCACTGCGGAAACCTAGTTCCTGTAGCCCCCTTAATCATCTTAGGTGAGACTTCACTTGCTTCATGAATGTTGCTAAAAAGGGTAAAACCTTTTTGGGCCAATGCTTAAGGGTGTTTGGTTGGTGTTTGTTGACAACAGTGCGAAATGAACCCCTGTTTATAGAACTATGTCAACAAATGGTTCTGTTGCCGGGACCCCGAAGAAGAAAGAAGAGGACATGCTGTGGAACCCGACGAATCGGAGATTCAGGATTGGTTTGACAAGAAGACAGAAGAATTCGCTGAAGGGGAAAATCGCAACCCCAGGAAGACAACAAGCAGTTGGTTGCAAAAGCATATCTATTCTGATATCCATGATGTTAGAAAAACAGGATCGCAGAGCAATAAAAATAAACATAAATGCAAATATAATCACACATACACATTGCAAGAGAGACATAGATATATCGTGGTTCACCCAACTTGGGCTACGTCCACACTAAATTTTCCAGTCCTTATTATTATTACCGTCCAGCAAGCCGAAGGGATACAACCTGCAGCACAACCGCTACACTTCCTCTTCTCTGTTTCACAGTCTCTCTCCTGATCTCAAAGATCTTTACAATGCATAAAACCTAATACATCAACAACCCTAGACATATTACAATGTCTTTCTTTTATAAGGGAAATACAATGGGAAAATACCATAGGATACCCAAAACCATGGGCCTGCAAAACAGCTGGCGAAAACAGCCCCAAAAATCCCCCGTGGAACCCCGTGGGGGGGCGATGCCCCCCCACACCCCCCCGTTGGGGTGAGTGTACAGTCCACCTACATATCATATAGAACTGGGGTACAAACACGGCTGATACAATATCATCTATGAGACTAGAAGATTTGGCTCCACAACCAACAATCTCCCACTTGGAGACTGATCACAACAACTCCACCGCTGCTGCACTTGCTAGACTTGGACTTGAAAAATTTCTCCTCTTCACCTTCATGCTAGAAGGCCAACTGAAACCGAGCATGAACTCAGTTTCTCTCTGGTCACTGCCTTTGTGAACATGTCTGCAGGATTCTGGCTAGTATGTATCTTTTCCAACTTTAACAATTCATCTTCCAGAACAGAGCGTATGAAATGGTACTTGAGTTGTATATGTTTAGTCCTGGAATGGAATGCTTAGTTCTTTGCAAGGTGAATGGCACTCTGGCTGTCACTATACAATCTGCTATCCTTCTGCTTCTTACCCACTTCCTCCATAAACCTCTGCAACCAAATCATCTCTTTACTAGCCTCTGTAATGGCAACATACTCTGCTTCTGTTGTTGAAAGTGCAACAACCTTCTGTAGTTTCGAAATCTAGCTTACTGTTGTTCCACCTACATTAAACACACACCCTGTGGTGCTCCTACTGCTATCCTTGTCACCTGCCATATCTGCATCAACATATCCCTGTAGAACAGTGTCTGAACCTCCAAAACATAATGCCTCAGTGGTAGTACCTCTGAAATACCTAAGAATCCACTGTACTGCCTTCCAATGTTCTTTACCTAGATTGTTCATATATCTGCTCACAACTCCCACTGCATGTGCAATATCTGGTCTTGTGCACACCATGGCATACATCAAGCTGCCAACTGCTGATTGATAGGGAATCTTGGACATGTAATCTGTCTCTTCTTGTGTCTTGGGACACATTTCCTTACTTAGACTGAAATGGTTAGCCAAAGGTGTACTTACAGGTTTTGCATTCTACATTCTGAACCTCTCCAACACCTTTTGTATGTACTCACTTTGAGACAATGTCAATTTGCGATTTTTCCTGTCTCTCATTATTCTCATACCAAGGATTTGCTTTGCAACACCCAAACCCTTCATCACAAATGAATTAGATAGCTTCCTTTTGAGTACATTTATATCCTGCATGTCAGACCCTACAACAAGCATGTCATCCACATACAATAACAAGATAATATATCTTCCATTGTCTAGCTTCTTGAAATAAACACAGTGGTCAGAATGACATCTACTATAACCTTGTTCTGTCACAAACCTGTCAAACTTTAGATACAACTGCCTTGGAGCTTGATTCAAACCATACAAGCTCTTTTTCAACCTGCATACCAGATCCTCCTTACCTTTGACCTCATACCCTTGTGGCTGCTGCATATATATTTCTTCCTCCAAATCCCCATGGAGGAAGGTTGTTTTTACATCTAACTGTTCAAGATGCAAATCTTCTACCGCCACTAGACTTAAGATAGTCCTAATTGAAGTCATCTTTACAACAGTAGAAAATATTTCATCAAAATCTATACCTTTCTTCTGTGCAAACCCCTTTACAACAAGTCTGGCCTTGTACCACTTCTTACCTCCTTCTTCTTCCTTCAACCTGTAAATCCATTTGTTTTGCAATGCTCTTTTACCAGCAGGCAACTTAACCAAATCCCAAGTCTGGTTTCCTACCAATGAGTCCATCTCCTCATTCATGCCTTGCTCCCACTTCTTTCTAGTTTCCACCTGCATTGCTTCTTCATAACATTCTGGTTCACCAGAATCAGTCATCAATAAATAATACATTGAAGGAGAGTATCGTTCAGGGAGTCTACTTAACCTGGTAGATCTTCATACAGTTGCAGGAGTTTCAGGTACTTGCTGCTACTCTTGATTTTCTGGCACCTTTGGAACTTCATTTTCTTTAACTTCATCAAGCAATATGTACTTTGTGCTTTCCTTTTCCTATTTCTTTCCCTGCAACTGATCTTTATACATGACCTTTTCATTGAATATCACATCTCTACTCCTAATGATTTTGTTATTTTCATAATACCATAAACGATAACCAAATTCATCAACCCCATATCCAATAAAGGTACATTTCTTGGATTTAGCTTCAATCTTTGTTCAATTTTCTTTATCAATATGGACAAATGCTTCACAACCAAACGTTCTCAGAAATGAGTAGTTTACCTTTTTATCTGTCCATGCTTCCTCTGGAATACCACCATCCAAAGCACTTGAAGGTCCTCTGTTTATTAAATAAACAACAGTATTTACAGCATCCTCCCAAAACTGTAAGGGAAACCCTGCATGCAGTCGCATACACCTTGCATGCTCCATGATCGTTCTGTTCATCCTTTCTGACACACCATTTTCTTTTGGTGTTCCTGGGACTGTCTTCTCTCTACGAATCCCATGGTATGAACATTAACTATCAAACTCCTTGCCGCAGTACTCACCTCCATTATCAGATCTAAGACACTTCAACCTTTTTCCTGTCTCATTCTCAACCAAAGATTTCCACTTCTTAAAAGTAGAAAACACATCAGATTTCTGTCTAATGCAATAAACCCAAGTTTTTCTAGTTGCATCATCAATAAATGTAACATAATAATGAGAGCCACCAAGAGATTATACCTGATCCGGTCCCCATACATCTGTATGCACAAGCTCTAATTTTTCATTCTTCTTCTATTTCCCAACCCTGAGAAATCTTACTCTCTTCTGTTTTCCATAAACACAGTTTTCACAGAATTCCAAACTTACCTGCTTCAAATCCGGCAGCAAATTCCTTGAGTGGAGAATTTGCATCCCCTTCTCACTCATGTGGCCAAGCCTATGATGCCACAATGCTGTATCTATTCCTGTGGAAGCTAAAGAGATAGAATGGTCAGTATTATGAGGACATAAATACAACGTACCTACTCTGTCTCCTTTTGCTATCACCATTGATCCTTTAGTGATCTTCCACCACTTTTCTCCAAACGTAGATAGACAGCCGCCATCTCCCAACTGCCCTGTTGAGATCAGATTTCTTTTCATAGCAGGAATATGCCTAACATCTTTCAACAACCAATCAGTTCCATTCTTAACTTTTATCCATACCTTACCCATTCCAACAATTTTACATGGCTCATCATCACCCAATAAAACATGTCCAAAATCGCCAGGAACATACTCATGAAAGTATTTCCTATGGGGTGTAGCATGACATGAAGCTCTTGAATCTACTACCCAATAATCACTAGTATTATCTAATGCAAGAATCAAAGCATCTTGTAACACATCACCTGCTACATTTGCTTCCTGGGTATTTTCCTTCTGTGCATCTCCTTTCTTATTTAGAGATTTGCAGTCTTTCTTCAAATGTCCTTTCTTTCCACAGTTCCAGCACTCTATATTTCCCAGTCTGGACTTGGATCTGCCCATTTTAGACTTTCCACGATTACCTTGGCTCTTTCCTCTCTCCTTTTGTCTTCCTCTACTCTCCATGGTCAACGCATTACCTGATGTCTCACCTGTGCTTTTTCTTCGCATTTCCTCGCTAAGAATAACACCAATAACATCATCAAATTTCAAGGTGTTTGAACCAGAGACAGAGTTACTTACAGCCATGACCAAGCTATTCCAGCTTTCTGGAAATGAACACAAGATTAGAAGAGCCCTAACCTCATCATCAAAGTTCACACTTACAGAACTTAGCTGATTTGTAACCGTATTAAACTCATTTAAATGATCAGTAACAGATCCACCTTCAGACATCTTCATATTAAATAAATGCTTCATTAGAAATACCTTGTTGGAAGCCGAGGGTTTTTCATACAGCTTACCCAATGCTTTCATCAAACCCTCTGTTGTCGTTTCTTTTGAGATATTGAAAGCCACCGACAAAGCCAGGCTCAACCGTATTGTTCCCAGAGCCTTTCTGTCAAGAACCACCCATTCTTCGTCCTTCATAGTCGTCGGCTGCTTTGCTTTTCCTCCCAACGGTAGGAATAGATCCTTCTGGTACAGATAGTCCTCCATTTGCATCTTCCATAACCCGAATTTTTGGCCGTTAAACTTCTCGACCTTAAACTTTCCTTCTTCTGCCATTGCTCCCACTCGAACCAGAAACCCTAGCTTCCTGCGGGTTTAACTGCCAAATAGACCTTTGGCTCTGATACCAATTGTTAGAAAAACAGGATCACAGAGCAATAACAATAAACAGAAATGCAAATATAATCACACATACACATTACAAGAGAGACACAGATATATCGTGGTTCACCCAACTTGGGCTACGTCCACACTGAATTTGCCAGTCCTTATTATTATTACCGTCCAGTAAGTCGAAGGGATACAACCTGCAGCACAACCGCTACACTTCCTCTTCTCTGTTTCACAGTCTCTCTCCTGATCTCAAAGATCTTTACAATGCATAAAACCTAATACATCAACAACCCTAGCAGTATTACAATGTCTTTATTTTATAAGGGAAATACAATGAAAAAATACCACGGGATACCCAAAACCATGGGCCCGCAAAACAGCTGGCGAAAACAGCCCCAAAAATCCCCCCTGGAACCCTGTGGGGGGGCGATGCCCCCCCACACCCCTCCGCTAGGGTGAGTGTACAGTCCACCTACATATCATATATAACTGGGGTACAAATACGGCTGATACAATATCATCTATGAGACTAGAAGATCTGGCTCCACAACCAACACATGAGGTGTTTTTCTGTGAATTCCCAGTATTTTTGCACGAGTGGTTGGTTCAGCTTACATTTCATAAGAACCATTGCCAAGGAGGTGAACCTGACCACTGGACTCCAGAACTGATCCGATAGTTAAAACGGGTCGAAAATAGGGTCTCAAGGGCCGTCAACTTATGGGTAGACAGTATCCTAGATGGATACATCATTGAGTTTTCCATTTATACAATAAAATCATATAACGATGCAGAAAGGAAATTTTTCAAAGGACCTAGAGGGAGGTTCCTACTATCGCCGAAGTTGTGAATTAAGATGCTCGTCTTTGAAAAGGGTATACTGAGGATGAGTTCTGACGAGTAGAATATCAGTGTGAGGAGGTTGCGGGTACCGCGTGAATGCGGGTTCGATAGAAAGAAACAGGGTAGATGGACATAAGCAATGACGAATTTCTAAGGGAGGCTGAGGAAGATTGTGGTACCTTGAGAAGTGGGGAGATATTCCGGTGACCAGAGAAGAAGAGGAGGACTGAGAGAGAGTCTCCTGAGGGAACTGGAATAGAAGACTGCGAAACAAGACCACAAGGGAAAAAGTGACCTTATTGCGACGAAGAAGGTGACCAAGTTACTCGACAATCGGAAGAGAGATGGAACCTAAGCTACAACCTACCTTCAACCCGCACACTACTCATAACTTTGGAGGAAGAAATACCAGTTATTCACAGAGCTTTCCTAAGTGTCAGAACAACGGTAAGAGTAGCAGATCAACAAATAATAACAATAGAAGCACAAGAATGGAAGGTGATGATGCAAAAATTCCAACTTTCCAGGGTAATGGGACTGAGGATCCTGAATAATATTGGTTTTTGTGTGAAGTAGTATGGACAGTGAAGCAGGTCCATGACAAAGACATTAAAAAGGGACAACTAGTGACGACCTTCAGGGCCAGTGCGCTAGACTGGTTTATGAATTTTACTAAGGTACTGACAGGAACTCCAGATAAAACACTGGAACAAATCACGGAGGGACTGATTGATGAATTTAGAAAACCAAAATTTGAGTCGCAGTACATCACAGAGCTCAAGGAAATCAAGTAGTTTCCAAACGAATCAGTATGGGAATTCGACCAGCAGTATAAAATGATAATGGAAAAGGTGAGTTTTGGGAAGAGCAACATGCAGCATAAAGAGTGGTTTATCGCAGGGTTGGTTCCACACATTCGTGGGTCGTTGATGCAACAGAAGGTAGCGACTCAAGAAGAAGCGTTGGAAATTGCAATGAAGCTGGAAGCTTCACCAATCAGATACAAACGTAGTTGGAAAACTTGACGATCCAACTATAAGATATGAAGAAAGGAAAATAAGTCTACGAAGACATATGGTGCAGTAGATTCAAAACATAAGGACATCACAAGGATTAGTGGCCAAAATTTTGAGAATATTTACAGTCAAGTGCACTAAATCCCCTCAGTCAGGGAGGGATGCCTTGGTGTCGCGTCTGTCAGACGAGAGGACATCGACCAAAAGAATGCATGTACCTGCAAAAGATGTTGTCAAGGCCAGTGAATTGGTATTGCAAATTCTATCGATCAGTTGGCCATGACGAAAAATATTACACGGCTTATGACCTACTCCAAGAAAGGACTATGGATACATTTTTCATGAAGGGAGAAGAGCAACCACCGGTACAACAACAAGAATAGTATAGTCAAAAACAACCTCACTATCATCCGCAACCGCAGTATGATAAATCAAAGTATGGTCAATTGCAATATGGTCAACCGCAATATCCAAAACCACAATATCAACAATCGTAGTATGGTCAACTGCAATATCCACAACCGCAGTACCCACCATATGGGTCACTACGAGGAGGTTTCAGAGGGGGGTTCCACGGAGGTTGAGGTACTGATTCCGGCCGAGGAGGAGCTGCTGGACAAGGATGAGGACCAATCATATGTTACAATTGTGGTCAGCAGGGGCACTACCAAAGGGATTTCCCAAATCCAACCCCACAGTGCACTTATTGCAGCGCTGTGGACCATGGTGTCGAACACTGTCCTCAGCTCATCGCGAAGAGGAAAACTAAGAACCTACCCCCACCTCCACCAAATCAGAATCCACCACCAGTGGTACAAAAGATATCAGTAGAGGTCAGAAGTCAAAATGCGACTGTTGGAATAGTGACCTAAGGAAGAGCTGTGACAGGGGCCGACAGGTCACAGGCTAGAGTCCAACTGACAGCAAGAAAAAAAGTCACATTCGATGTGGAAGTAGAAAGGGATATTTTCTTGAAAGAACAGGAGGCAATGAGACATATGAGGTAGCCACCTCTTCACCAGGAAGAAGTTACTTATGACATGTTGCCGACATTTGACACAACGAATTCACAGAAAAAGTCTAACACCTTAAGAGCCTTCCTAGAGAGCTGCCTAGAGATGGAAAAAGATCAGGATGCATTAGAAGAAATATACAACCTATTGTATCGACGGGAGGGTGCACGACATGATTGAATAGTCAATCGAATACATAAGAGAAAGACAGGAAGAGAAATGTGAATGTCTGTGCAAATCATATCATTCAATGTTGATTCCATTATTTTATACTTGGGATCATACGTAAACATCCTGACAAAACAGACCTGGGAAACGATGGGGAAACCAGAGTTGGCATGGTCCTTGGTACAACTGCGATTAGCAAATCAAAGTAAGGTCACCTCGATCGGTCGACTAATATGCCAGGTCCCAATTGAGATAGAGGGACTCAAAACATACATAGATTTTGATGTGATAGAGATTTTCAACAACACAAGCCCCTATCCAGTGCTTCTAGGGATAGACTGGGCGATGGAGAATCAGGCCATCATCAATTTCAAGAAACGTACCATGTCGTTTGAAAATCGCAAGATAAGAGTAGTTGCACCTCTTGATCTCGCAGAAGGGAAGATATATGTTGATCCGACGAGGGATGAATTCACTAAGGGATGGGATAGTATCTATAACATATCAAAAGACTACATCAATCCTACTGCAGATGGAGAGTTAGGATGGCGCAGTAGCATTTCGACGTCGTCAAATTTGGATGAAGCACTTGAAAATTGGCAGAATCGGCTACATGAAGTATCATTTAGGAGGTGTGCTTGAATCACCTAGTCGCTGCGATGGATAGCTACAGAAGAGCGCGAACTACCAATGTATGAGGGGTTGACTAAACTGAATGCATTTATCACTAAATTTGAACAGAAAGTGGCAGAGCCAAAGCGACTACTAGCCTTGGAGGAATCCCTGAAGGCTACACCAGCGCGATGGTGGGTGGTGCACAAGTCAACTATAAACAACTGGCCATTATGTTGACACCTAATGGAGGTTAGGTTCGACAACACTGAAGGATACTGCGAAAGGAATTACACTGGTAGAGGAGATCCAAAGGAGCATTTGAATGAATGTCAAAGCAAATGGGGGACAAGATTGAAACATGAATAGGTCAACGCATTTATTCACACATTGGATGAAGTACCATGAAATTGGTATACCACAATAGATCTACGATGTGGAACAACCTCATGGGAACAAATCACTATTGGCTTTAGCCAAACATTTAGTTTCTCCAATGAAAACCCCTTCATCCCCAACGTGTTATAGGAGGTCCGTGAGAAAGTATTCGAAGTAGTTCTAACATAGAAACCTATGGGACTTCAGTGGACTGCGACACCCCAAATGCTGATTGAATGCTACAACATAACAGGAGAACCAAACGATGATGATAACCTGAGGGCTATGTATATACTAGAGTCAGAAGGAAGTCGTAGTGTCGAAGCACCTGATATGCCTTTCGACAAGTTTCAACAGCCATTCCGAATCAAGAAAGTGAACATTGGGTCGGAAGAGTATCCCAAGTTCGTGAGCATTGGAGACTATTGGGATGACTCCACCATTTCCAAGATGACCGATCTATTGCACGAATTTCAAGACTTGTTCCTGAAAAAAATTCAGAGATTAAAGGGATTTCTGGGGACCTAGGCGAGATGAAAATCGCACTGTGTCGATTTAAGAAAGCTGAATGACGCATGCTTACACAATCCATTCCATACACCGTTCACAAATGAAGTATTAGAAGGTGTAGGAGGTCAGGAAATATACTCCTTCATAGATGGATTCTCAAGATATCACCAGATAAAAATTGCGGAGGATCGACACAAAACAACATTCGTCGCGGAATGGGGATGTTTTCAATATACAATGAAGCCATTCGGCCTGAAGAATGCTCCAGCAATCTTTTCAAGACTGGTAGTTGTTGCATTCAAAGATTTCATGCATAAATTTCTTGCTGTATACATGGATGATTGGATAGTATACAGGCTGGTCAAGGATCACATCGCGAATCTGAGGTTGATGCTGGAAATATGTCGACAAACCCAGATTTCTTAAACCTCAAGAAGTGCATTTTATGTGCTCCATTTGGGATTTTGCTGGGGCATATTGTTTGCAGGGAAGGAATGATGGCCGACCCCACGTAGATTGGGATTATCGTCGACCTACCACCGCCAACAATAGTAAAACAATTAAGAGCGACATTGGGACACACGGGATACTACATGAAGTTTATCAGAGGTTATGCAGCGATCCTGGCACCAATGGAAAAAAATTCTGAAGAAGGATGCCAAGTTCAAGTGGAACAAAGAATGCGAAAAGAGCCTGGATACACTAAAATCAAAGATGGTCGTAGCACCCATGCTAGTGTTTCCAGATTGGACGAAGGAATTCCATGTTCATGTTGACGTGTTCTTAGTCACACTAGTAGTATTAACCCAGCCAGGGGAAGGAGTGATCGACCACCTGATCGCATTCGCAAGTAGGAAGTTGTCTACTTTGGAGAAGAACTGTACAATAACGGAAAGGGAAGGTTTGACAATGGTCTGCGCCCTACAGAATTTTTGACACTATATACTAGGAGGCCACTTTAAAATGTTCATTGATCATTCAACACTCAAATACCTAGTGAACAAGCCTGTGTTGGGGGGGGGAATTTGTCGATGGCTATTACTCTTCCAAGAATTTAATTTCGAGATAATTGTAAAGACTGGGCGACTAAATGCAGGACTAGACCATCTGTCGCAGATAGAATCAAGGGAAGAAACAAGGAACATTGATGAAGGACTGCAAGATGCTCATTTATTCAGGGTCGACATGGTTGATGATCATTATGAGCAAATTATTCAATTTCTGGTGACAAGGAAGGAACCAGAGGAATTCACTACCAACCAGAAGAAGCAGTTAGTTGTCAGAGTTGCAGATTTCTAGCTAATTGCAGGGAAACTATATAAGATGGGACCCAACGAGATACTTCGACGATATGTCCTTCCGCATGAAAAGGAAAGGATCTTAGCGGAAGCTCACGATGGGATTGCAGGAGGACACTATGGACAATGTGCCACTGCTAGAAATATACTTCGAGTTGGATTTTGGTGGCCAACAATGCATGGAGATGCTGCAGATTATGCAAAAAGCTACGACATATGTTAGAGAACATGGAAACCGTCATGAAGGGATGAAATTCCATTAGTACCTCAATTGACACTGCAGGATTTCGATAAGTGGGAAATTGACTTTGTGGGACCTATCAACCCACCAGGAAAAAGAATAGGTTCACGCTATATAATTACTGTGACAAATTATTTGATGGGATGGGAGGAGGCTGCACCAGTGAAAGATTGCACAGCTGCGACTACAACAAGGTTTCTCTTTGATAATGTGGTCACCAGGTTTGGGTGTCTGAAGATATTGATGAGCGACTAGGGTACTAATTTTGTCAATCAAACGATCGCGGTGATGAAAGAGGAGTTTCATATTCAACAAAGGAAGAGTACCCCATATCACCCTCAAGCTAACGGGATAGTTGAGGCATTTTAAAAAATATTGGAGCATGCACTCACAAAGGTGTGCAACACCAATCGCGACGATTGGTATTTGAAGGTTACAACAATACTCCGGGCATGCCAAAAAACTTGCAAATGATTGACAGGAATGACCTCATTCAAGCTAGTTTACGGACAAGAAGCAGTAATGCCAATGGATGATATTGTCCCAAGTCTACGCATCACAGCAACCATAGGAATGAGCGACGATGGAGCGATTGAAGAACGGTTGGCGCAGTTAGTACAACTTGATGAGGATCAGTTTATCGTAGGCTTCCATCAAAAGGTAGAAACGGATCGATAGAAGGCTTGGCATGATCGACACGTCAAAGAAAAGCACTTCCAGCAAGGATTTATGGTCTTATTATATGACAATAAGTTTTCCAAGCATCCAGGTAAGCTGCAGTTGCATTGGTTGGGTCCATACATATTCAATTTTTTTACTGATGGAGGTGCGGTGCTGTTACAAAGGCTAGATGGGACAATGTTGACAAATCTAGTAAATGGGAATAGGATGAAACCATATCGCCATAACTAGGCGCATAGAAGCTGAGAAAGGTGTTGAAAAAAAGAAAAGCAATAATGACAAAAAGTGGGAGACATGGCAAGACAGTCACTTGTCGATGTTTGGCATGCAGGAGTCAAGTTAGAGCATGATTACTACGGCTAAGAATCATCGGAAGATGGAAGAAGGTTATGATGACACACTTGAGAACAAAATCTGAGGAATACGTGAAATATTTAGCAATTATACATCAAGGTCATGAGGAACGAGCATAAATACAGGTGAAGAGATTGGAATATTAAGGCTTATGAGTAGTATGAAGAGAGCCAATAAGTCGACTGAGAGATTCCAAGGAAGCTATGGAAAAAGAAAGTGAGAGAGTTGCAATGGTGCATTTTGTTTCCAGCGGAAGCACCCAAGGTGCGCCAAGGGAAAGAATGAAAAGTGTTAATGAGAAATCGACAAATGTAGAGGCACCATGTATCAGGAAGAACACATATGAGGTCTTAGCCGATATGTCTAAGCAAGTTTCGAGTGTTAGAAGAGAAGTGATCCATTTGACTGCATAAGTACCAAGAGAAAAGGAATGGCGACACCAACAAAGGATGATCAAATGTGCGAAACAGATGTGCTAGACCACAATGTCCCTTCCACAATTTGGTGCTTTCAACGAACTCCTGTCTAGTCGCAAGCCAGGGTCAGGGATAACAAACGGTCGAGAAGGAATAGATGATGAAGCTTCCAAGAGACTGGAGGATGAGTTCGAGAAGTACAAGATAGCGACCAAGATACTAGAGGATGAGTTTGAGAATTACATGACAGTGACCAAGAGACTGGAGGATGATTTTGATAAGTACATGACAGCGAGCATAAGACGGAAGGATCAGCTTCAGAACTACATAACAACGAAGGACGAGAATAGTACCAGAGGTTTCCAACTAAGGTGGATCGAGAGCGATCTAAAAGTTTGTGTTGGGGGGCTATTGGCACGGGGTTTGAATGCATAAAGTGCAGAAACTGATAGCAACGAAGAAGGATCATTAGCGGAAGAAAGGGCCATTCACGAAGAACAAGGAGCCGATGAAAGCAAAGGATTAGCTTAGTTAGTTAGAAAGGGTCATTTGGACCATTTGGTAAGCACCTTAGTTAGCTATAAATAGGAGTATATGATTGTAAGCATAAGGGCATCAATTGAACAATACATAAGAGAATGAATTATAATGTTTTGTTCTGCCTTTCGCAAGTTTTGAATGGATCCACAATAAGTGTTTGAACTATCCCTGTGAAGGTTGCACCACAGGTTTTTGATGAGTTAATGCATGAAGATGCTCAACTATGTCTCTTTTGTATCTCTGTTTGTGTTGAATGATGAATATTGTGATATACTTGAGTGTTGTTATTTCTGTTGATACGACTGCTAGTTTTACCCTATTGATACGAATGTCGAGTACATATTGAATATGCGAATGATGAATGTATCTTTAATTTGATATGAATGATGCAAAGATGAATCTCCGGTGTCTGTAGCGATAGATTAAGAATAGATGCATGTCCTCCCCCCACTGTGGAAACCTAGTTCCTGCAGCCCCCTTAATCATCTCCGGAAAGACTTCACTCGCTTCGTAGGTGTTACTGGAAAGGGTAAAACCTTTCTGAGCTGGTGCTTAAGGGTTTTTGGTTGGTGTTTGTTGAAAATAGTGCGAAGTGAACCCCTGTCGACAGAACTGTGTCAACATGCACCTGAGCACTCATGCACCCGAAGTATGGCCCTCAGGAACACCCCTTTGGATGCATGACGGAGGAGTTAAGCTCATACCCTCGGGCCACTTTGGACCTACCTCTCATATACCTCGAGCTATACAAAACCCATGGGCTATGCATTGGGATCCCAAAGGGCCACCCAATGGATAGCTGAGCCTAATGCATAGCCCATGGGATATGAATTGGGAACCCTTTGGGTATCCCATTTCATATCCCATGGGATATGCATTGGGTGCTCATATCACCCACCCAACGGCAGGTGCTGTGGGATCCGAAGCGGGGTCGGGGGCAGCGAAGCTCCTTCCCTGGTCCCCCTTTGCATGCCAAGAATGCTCGCTCAAAGGGGTGGGAGCTGTGGGAACCCAAAGGGGGTTGGGGGGGAGACAAAGATCCCCCCAATATCCCTATGGGCATCCACAACACATTCCTAACAAGCAGAGCGAGCACTATGGGAACCCAGAGGGGGTCGGGGGGGAGTAGAGCTCCATCCTTGGGCCCCCTTTGGGCACCCACAGCAACCACAAAGCTCCACCCCTGGGACCCCTTTGGGATTCCACATCGCCTTCCCATTTGGGAGGGAATTGTGGGCGTCCAAAGGGGGCTCAAGGGTGGGTGGAGATGAACCCCTGAGACCCCTTTGAGTGGGCGCCATGGGGAGGAGCTCCAATCCTCCCCCGAGCACCCTTTGGACTGCTCTTTGGGCAGCGGGGAGGAGATACCCTCCTCCCTTGGGTGCCATTTGAGCTCCCATAGCATATCCCTTGGGCTATGCATTGGGATCCCACCTTTGGGCACACCCAATGCATAGTCCATCGGCTATGCATAACCAATGGGATATGCATTGGGAGTGCCCAAAGGGCCCAAGGCGACTTAGATCATCCCTTGTGCGCCCAGAGGCGTGTGTCTTATGGCCATCCCTTTGGGTGCACCAGGGTGGATCTAATCTCCTCTTCTCAGGCCCCCTTTAAAACTAAAAAAAAAATTATGTTTTTTGTAACAATATGTTAACTTTTTTTTTAAATACAAGTATTTTTTTTAAATATACTAAAAGTTTTTATTTCTGACTATAGGGAAAATGGCATCAAGAAAGTTATTTGTAAACATATATGGAGCGAGATCATTGATGAAGTCATAAAAAAAAATGGTTGAGCCATTTGAGAATGTTGCACATGATGAAGTTGTATCCAGTGATGATTTAAAAACCAAGAATGCTAGAGAATGGAAACACGCACCAGATGAAGAAAAAATGGATTATTCTTGGTTTCTGAAGGAGAGATATCAAGGCAACCTAGAAAGTATTCACTTATATTGTGCTACATTTGCATATCTTAAAAATGATTATCACTCATTGGGATTGTTGCGAGATATTTTTTGGGTGTTGGGTAAAGACATTGTTTATGCACTAAAGAAACAAGCTAAAACCTATGTCAAAATCCGATATTATTTAAAGGTTTCAAACTATAAGATCGACAAAATTTTCACAAAATTTTGTGCAGGAGTTGTGCACGATATTGAACGCAAGAGTGTAAGTTTCTATATTTTTATATCTTTTTGAATTTCTTATAGTTTGGATTATATGACAATGTAATACATTTAATACATTATTATTTTTATTTCATAGGATTTTGCTATGCCACTTTCCCATATTTTGAATGGAATTTATTCTACAGAAGAAAATCCGATGGATGTCATTAATGGATCTCTTCATAAGGGAGAAACACCAAAGCATAAATGAGTGCAAAATGTTCATACTGAAGAAGTACAAGCATAGAACGGAAAAGGAATCCAACAATCAAATGAAGTACCTAGGAAGGTTAAATTCAAAAGGATATCTCGCCCAACTGAACATGATCGATGAATTGTTGCTGATGAGGATGTTACTTCGGCTGGTAAGAGTATGAAACACTCTTCCAAAATACCTATGGATGAGGGTGTTTCCATTTCGATCAACAGGTTGTTCTTTTAGATACAATTGCTTCAAGACATAAAAGGAGGAGACAAGATGTTCAATCCAATGTTGAAATTCATAGTGAAAACTTGAGGGACAGTTTGGAAATCATCACTCCAGGTGGTGATTTGGATGCTTTTGTCAAGACAACACAAAATGTTATTCAAGATCGATTGCATAGGGATAAGTTGGTTCACAATGGGCATACAATTGATTTAAATGTGAAGAAACTTTATAGACCCATAGAAGGCCAGGAGAATTATCAAATTAGGAAACCACATCGCTTGCATGTTCATAACTTGAAAGCATCAATGAGGCACAATCCCTATGCACATGTAGTTGACTACCTAGTTCTTGTTGACCTGAAAGATGTTCCTATTAGAGATGCATTTGATGAATCAATATGGTTTGATTACAACAACTATGTTTTGTGGGGCAATCATTCTGTGGATGCTAGAAGAGAATTGATGCAAGAGTTTCCCAAACACCCTATTTTCCAAACATTGAAATGCATCATTTATGCAACACATGTGGAAGCAAAACTATTAACACGGGATCACAACACAGATAGTGACTATAGTATGTCCATGACATTCATTCAAAGGGTTATATATATCCACAATGAATTTGAACAAATATGTGGTGGGGATAGATCAAAAGTTGATGCAGATTTCCGGAAACAATGTTGTATGGAAATAGGTATCCCTATTGAAGAGGACAATGTAAAACATAAAAGTTTGAAAGGAAGCGATGCATTCATAGCTGTAGATAAATATTTTCATTTGGTACTTAGAATGGGGCCCGTATGAGATTTGATTGATGACATATTTAGCATGTGGGAGAATATTAGCATCAAATATAAAAAAGTAAAAAAAATAAAGTAGTTGCATGGAGCAGCACTCAAGGAGGGCCTGACGTCACAAATTTGCTAGAAGATATAACTATAACACCTTGGAGATCATTGGAAGGTGTGAACGATTAAACACTTCTATTTACAGTACCGTCATATGTAAATTCAGGTGAATTATACATGGAGGAAATGTGCAATGAATTTGAAAAGTAAGTTAATAGGTTGTTTTTATATTTTAAAGTTTATTTTTTTAGTTTAATATGTTTTATTGATTAAGCATTGTGATATTATTAGATGTGATTGTAAATTTCATTTATTTTTACATCATGTAGTCATAAGGTTTACATGAAAATACAAGAGGATATGGTTATAATGTTGGGTGAGAAGAGTTGGAATGATGTCATATGCAACTATCTAGATTCAAGCTCCATAGAAAACTTAAAACATGTTTTTGTTGCATACAAAAATGTATGATGATTTATGATATATTCTATTTTATTTATTTATAAGTCAATTCATTTCTATTTTATTACTTGTAGATATACTTTTGTTTTCAAAGATGCCAAAGAAGAGTACAGTACCAGAGTCCTTCAAAATTCATATTCAAATAGCCAAAATAGAACAACAAAGAAGACAATGTCTTGCAAACATTGAACTTGATGACACCCTTGATCATCACGTTTGGAATGGGCTCGACACTGTGCAATATAAAGTGATTTTAGGTGATTGTGAAAACATTGCAAATCTTGTTCCCAAAAAGGATACTCCCTAGTTATTACAGATATCCCTCATGGATACAATATCAAAAACATTACATATGATTGTGAGCCTTATACATACCAATCATTTAATAAATTCGTTTCAGGATTTCTAGACATCACAACATCACCTCTATGGAGATTTCTTGTTTTCCATTCAGATGTACAAGGAGGAGCAATGATAACAACCTTCAAGGATAAATCAAACTCAAGGAAACAACTGTATTGGTAAGATATTTGCAATGTATTATTAAACATTTGAATTTAGAAACCAAATTTATTTTTCTATAAGTTAATTAGATTCTTATCTATTTGTGTTACATGCATAAGCCTAATATTTGTAGCTCCAGCAGTGATCCATTTATGAGTGATACTGAAAACATACATCTTGATGTTGGAGAAATGATGAGAACCATGAAGTTCTTTTAATCAATGAAAAGAGTGAAGGAAAACATAGTCAAATATTGTCTTATAATGTCGTGGTTAAAAAGTTGACATATGAAGAAAGAGATTTGAAATGAGAGACTGTAAACATCTACCAGAAGCCACAAGCATTGATTAATTATCTCATAGATACTTTTTTAAAAGAAGGATATTTGGTTTCAGATTTGCTCTCGGGATCATGTAATATTTTTTATATTACATATGAAACTAGTGCCATAATCTAAATTTAGTAATATATATATATTTTTATATTAAATTTTCATTATGCTATTTAATTTTTTTTGTATGTGGTGATTAGGTACAACGATAGCATGTTCGTTACAAAAAGGAAGAAATTGCATATCCATTGATAATGATCCACTACAATGCAATTATATCAAGAACATAATTAATACTATGAAAGCTCTTCCAGATGAAATGCATGAAGTTGCTTTGAAGAAAGGAGAATTTAGTGAGTCACTTGTGGAGAAGATGTAAAAAGAGCCTCAACCTCCTTTAAAAGGGATGTTTGCAAAATATCACTTTGGGCATTTTGCATAAGTAGAGGACCCAATGGAAGAACACACTGAGGTCCAGGAAGAGAGCCAACAAACATCAAATGTCAATTTCGATGAATATTTCAACCTGCATGAAATTGTTGATTAGTTTCATATCATTGAGGAAAATGTCAAAGTTGACAATTTTTTGATAAGATATTTTTGTAATGTTTTGAATTTAAGATTTTATTTTGAGAATAACTGTTATGTTTTTAATATGCCATTTAAAAATATATGGTATATGTTTTGTTGAGTTTATGTGAATCATCACTTTATGGAAAATAATGTTAAATAGTATCATTTATATACATCAAATAGATGAAAATACGTTGAAAAATGGTTTGAAATGTATTTTTTCTCATTTTTTTAAGAAATTTTCCCAAAATTGACTTCTTTAAGATAAAAATTTAATGAAAAAAATTTGAAAATACATATATTTTTCATTTTAACTAGCTTCTAAATCTTAACAAAAATAAATTTAATGTGTGTATTTATTCATTATAACTAGCTACTAAATGTATTTTTTTTGTAAAATTTGAAAAAATGCCCTTGTAAATAAAAGTTATAGTTTTCTTATAACCAAAAAGTTTCAAAATCACAAAAAAGGATCAAAATGAAAAAAGGTGCTACCAATATACACACTTTTTGAAATGGAGGTAAAAAAATCTACTAAAATTTACCCCCCAAAAAACGAGAACAATGTCGGGTTCTTGTCAAGTTCTATAACTTGTTGTTTAATGGTCTGAAAAATTTTGTAGACCAGGGAAAATTTTAAGGTTTTATAATTTTCTTAAAGTGTAGAAACCTTGGCAAATCTTATTAATTGTTAAATTTCCAACCATAAAATGTTTAGCGATATTTTTATAAAAGTTCTCAAATTCCTGATGATTTTATATAGTTTCTGAACAATTTTGTCGATTAAAGTAATTTTTTTTTATCCTATGGAATTTGGGAAAATTATTTTAAAGACAATGGAAATTGATGAATCTTTTTTTGTAAAAAGACATAAAAAATTGTCCCATGGGATAAAATTTTCCCCTAAAATTTTCCATGTTCTAGATTCATTTGATTCCCTAGTACACTAGTATGAAATCACTAGTTCAATTGTCCACTCCACTCATCAGAACCCGTGTATCCTATGTAATATCCCTTCAAAATTATAGACCTTAAGTTTTTGAGAGATACTACATGGATATACACAATGACAACCATGTGAAAGAATCCACCTACCTAAAATTGTAAACCTCTTACTAGCTTGTTGTGTTTGTGAATGCAACATCAGATAAAAAATGCCTATCCTTGACCCATTTTAGCCTAAGATAATAAGTCTTGAATTTGTATTATGTCATATAAACATCCCTCTTGTTTACAATCTTAACATGGCAAGTTGAGCTAGTTTATTTCTTCTTTTTCACTAGTAGATGCAATCTTGGATACACCATAACCATTTTTCCATTTCTACCCTCAACTTCTAATATATTGTCCAATTTACCTACACCATAGATACTCTTTGCTTCCTTTTCGATAAAGAGTAAATCTCCACATAAATGTTACACAACAGAATATGCATACATAGGAAAAAATTTAATTACTCAGGCAAAGAACGCCCACAATAGAAATTATACACCACAAATATTTAGGAGAAATAAACACATAATCTACAAGATTTATTTATTATGATTGGGCGACTCTTGATTACAATTTTCATACAGCCTCATTGTGAATTTCCACACCTCCCTCAACCTCTACGGGATAAACTGAGAGCAACACTCAACTACCTCTCCCTCACTACACCTCCACTGCCCTTCACGCTGTATACTGACAACAAGAAGGTTCTCATTAATAGAATTGTTGGAGCCATACCAAGAAAAGGGAACTGTTCAACTGCCAATGATTTGGTTAGGGAATCATTTCTCATTCCCATCGTTTCACATTCAATTATTTTACATTCAAATCATTTAATAAACTAAACCATAATTTTAATTTTATCCCAACCACATTTTTATTAATTCGATTAGGCTAATATATTGTGAATAATTATTAAAATTCAGAATGGATTCTGTAGCAACTGTGATCTATAGCAACATGTAGCATCTTTCGCAACAACCTATAGCAGCTTCTACAACAACTTGTAGCAGCTTCCACAACAACCTGTAGAAGCTTCTACAACAACCTGTAGCAAATTCTGTAGTAACTTCCCAATGCCTAACTAATCAAAGAAAACTAGGTGTGCAGGATAGCTCTCTAGACTAGGGGTTCTCCTACATTAGTTCTATCCAGCCCTTATCATGGTGATCCTTCTAGCTACCCATGTAGTAGTTCTCGATATATTTTGATAAGAATAATCAAATCATTATAGCTTAAAAGACCTATCCTTTTGTTGTATAGTCTAGTTACCCTATATTGGGTTGCAAGACTTCTTGGCATTATCATCTATAATGTCAATTGTTATCCCACATTTTTTCAATACGATTCTTTTAGGGTTTTCACCCTCGATTTTAATTATTCTGAACAACCCAATGGAGCCATCAACTCTTATATGATGGGATTTCAAGGGTAGATTTAGTTGTTTGATCATCATAATATTTCCGTAAGTGGTTTCCTTGTAAGATGTCGATGTTATAGTGAAATAAAGTACTTTCCATAAAATTCCATGTGTTTGGTCATTGTAGCATCTTTCAACTAGGACCCACCAAGCCTTTACAGGGAATTAAAGCTATGAGATGTCATATTCCCTTGTATAGAGGACCTATGATTGAATACTTGGATACATCTAGAATTTGCATAAATTGAACATGAATGCGTTCAAAGGGTATCTACTCCAATGCATACTAGCATGCAGGAAATAGTGGGATATCAATTGATAGTTTTGTTACATTTTGAGGAATGGCCAGTGTGCTTACACATGTTGGCAATAGATGTAAACAATAGAATATGGAACTTCTTCCACAGTCTCCTATATATATCACCTCCTAATCTCTATAAATTCCTTTTTAAATGAAGGGATAAATGTAGTTTACAAACTTGGTTGTGCGACTCATTATGGTGATGCACTAAATGGCATTGAGATGAAAATATGGGTGGTCGAAGACAAATAGATCACACCCTTCTGCAATTGGAATTCAAGAGACTTGTCCAAACCTTCATGACATAAATATTTTGTATCTTCAAGGTTAAGAACATTGTATGTTGTACTAGCCTACATTAACAACTCTAAATAGCCCATTAACACCTCCAATAGGAAACACCTACAATAGGAGACTCTATGGGTGACATAAATATTTTGTATCTTCAAGGTTAAGAACATTGTATGTTGTACTAGCCTACATTAACAACTCTAATTAGCCCATTAACACCTCCAATAGGAAACACCTACAATAGGAGACTCTATGGGTGATTGCGTAAACTTGCTACAAAGGCCTAAGATACATTCCAAGAGGTAGGTAGATTTCATCTAGCAAATAACATGAAAGGTTTTTAAAAATCATATAATACTATATCAGATTAGAGTCCATTACAAAATTTCAATTTCAATACAAAAATTATACATCTTGATCCAACTATTGTCTATTAAATTCAATATGTAGTACAATTGAATATCTAGTACTATAGAAAATAATTGCCTATGGGGGATTTCTATATGTTTCCCACTTGAAAATTAATTCTACAAATTTAAGTACGGACAAAGCTTTTAAGGCGTGTTAATTAGTGAGAGATTGACTCAAAGGTATTTTAGTTTGAATTTTTACGTGTAAGTTGAGATTCCACTTGCTAATTTGTGTCGACTTAGCATATTTAATTTTGAATGGTTATTATCCATGTAACCTTATTATATGTCCATAAATTATGTTTTTCTGTACCTCCAAGGGGACATATAGCAATTTTTCGAAAACTAAATGTTTTTCTATAGTTATAATTTTTTATATTAAATCAAATTTAAAAAAATATATATATGAAATTTTATTGGATCCCTACTATTGATATTGTCACGAAACCAATGGAGATTGAAAGCCAAACTGCTTGTCAAATTTTTAGCTTTGTTACCTACGTGTTTGTACTATGTTATGATGGAGTGTGTTAATATTTGTAAATTTGATATTATTCATTTTTAATCTTTTTTGGAAAGTTTTATATGAGAATTTATGGTTAATAAACTAGTTCTTTTAATATATATTATTTTAAATTTTTTTATTATCTCATTTTTCAATTTAGTATATAATGCATGTGATATGAAAATTTAGGATTAATAAATTATTTTAATTAATTTTATTTTACATGTTACATGAAAATTTATGAGTAATAAATCTATACTTAATAAATTATTTTATTTATACGTAGTTTTTTAAAATTTTGAAATGAAAATACTAAATTATTATTATAACAACTATGTAAACAATACAAGTTCTCAATATTATTAACAATAATATGCTATTTTTAAATATTGTTTTTCATAAATATCTTCTTAATAAACATATATATTTCAAAAAAATTATGTATGTCATCTCAAGTTTGATAGCAAGTTAGGTACTAAGATACTAAACTTATAATCTTAATTTATGTAGAAACATGATTAGATAATCACCCTACAAAAGAGCTACCATCTTATTTATCTAGATTATCTTCCCATATTTATTGGCATGTTTAACCTTAATGATTTGCATAATAAGAACAAATGGAAACTGTTGAATTTTTAATTATTTTCAGATATTGAGATTACTGCCTTATGATATAACATATATCATAGAATACCATACACTGAAAATATCAACCACATATGCAATAGGATCACATAAATATAGCCAAGCACAAGAGACATAAGATTTACCCTGAGATCAAAACTGCATCCTTCTTATTACTTCATTGTAGTAGAGAGATGGATGAATTAATTCACTCCGTGTTATAAGTTGGTACAATAATGAATTGATCTTTAGCAATATATAGGTATTCAAGGTAAATTTTACGTAAAGTCCTATCTTTACGTGATTTTACCTTTTCATTAAATAAATACATTATTAATAATATTATGAGCTTACGTGAATACCTCCCGAAGGTACATAAACATCAAACCTCCCTCTTAGCTAGGGAGGTATTCTCATTTGTAGAAATATGTCCAACTGGATGACAAGTCCATGTCATCATATATGGAACACTCCCACTAAAGAGTAGAACAAGGCATGTCTATGGATCTCCAAGGCATGATCTTCAGCACTGTCTTTCTTCTTGTCTTCTGAATATAAGAGAATTTTTTCCCTTCTAATTAAGTCCTCCTAACCAGAATAATTGTCCCCACTGGAACCACATCACCTTCTCAAAGAAGATATCTTGATCAATTTGATCATCTTGGTCATCCTAAACCACATATGATTTACTTCCTCATGCACTTTATCAATGTAAAACCGAAAGGAGGTTGCACTCCTTAGGAAGACTCTTCTTCCATTTTATTGGTCATTACAACTGGAAGGCGATGATGACTGCATCTAGTCCACCCCTTTGGTCCCATGCTCCACACAGGAGAACATCTCACACAGGGATCATCCCACACAGGGATACACTCCAAAAATGAGTCTTATCCTTAGTCAAAAGAGCAGCCAGAGAATTAGCTCTATACTAACATACACAATGTTAGCACTTCAAGTCTCTTTTTGAGACTCTACCTGAGCTTCTCCTTAGTGAAAAGAGAAACCATAGAATTATATCTATGCTTGCATACATAATGTTAGCACTTCAAGTCTCTTCTCGAGACTCTACTTGAGCTTCTCCTTAGTCAAAAGACCAACTGGAGAATCTGCTCATATGCTAACATACACATTGTTAGCACTTCAAGTCTCTTCTTGAGACTCTACCTGGAGCTTCTCCTTAAAATACCAACTGGAGAATTTTCTCCTATGCTAAAATACACAATGTTAGCACTTAAAGTCTCTTCTCGAGACTCTACTTGAGCTTCTCCTTAGTCAAAATACCAATCGGAGAATATGCTCCCATGCTAACATACACAGTGTTATCACTTCAAGTCTCTTCTCAAGACTCTACCTGGAGCTTCTCCTTAAAAGACAAACTAAAGAATCTACTCCTATGCTAACATACACAATGTTATCAGTTCAAGTCTCTTCTTGAGACTCTACCTGGATATTCTCCTTAAAATAGCAACCGAAGAATATACTCATATGCTGACATACACAATGTTAGCACTTCAAGTCTCTTCTCAAGACTCTACCTAGAGCTTCTCCTTAAAATACCAACTGTAGAATATTCTCCTATGTTGACATACACAATGTTAGCACTTCAAGTCTCTTCTTGAGACTCTACCTGGAGCTTCTCCTTATAATACCAACCGAAGAATCTGCTCCTATGCTGACATACACAATGTTAGCACTTCAAGTCTCTTCTCGAGACTCTACCTGGAGCTTCTCCTTAAAAAACTAACGAGAGAATCTGCTCCTATGCCGACATACACAATTTTAACACTTCAAGTCTCTTCTCGAGACTCTACCCGAAGCTTATCATTACCTAGATGATTTTATCCTTCTCCTTGCATGCATATCTATTCATGTATAGGGCTCTAATGTGTGTGCACCCACATTAGAGTATACATTGTTTATTCCACAAGGGGTAGCTAGTCCCTATCAAATAAACAAGCTAAACTTGCTCTATAATGAGATATATCACTCCATCACGGACCACTCCCTCATAGAGTATGCAATGTGACCTCAAGCCTTATCCACACCTATCCAAATATGACTAAGAAAGGTTGTGCAAGCACCTCATCCCTAATCAAACCTAGCCAAATCACATGGCTAAGCAAGGCTACACCAGGGCCATTCACCATTAGCCAAGTCAAATGGCCATTTCCTATGAGTGAATGTATAATTCTTTTTGGTCAAATCACATGACCAATCTAGTAAAATGTATGCCCGATGCTACACCCTCGATAAACATCAACATCAAATCCACAGAATCCTTGCTCTTGACAATCAATCCTGGAGAATGTACAAGATTTGCAAATATGGGATACCTGCCCATTTATAACAGTATTTCGATATTTGCTCCCTCTATCACGAAAGAAATATGTGCATTGACTCCTCCTGAGTCATCTTAGGGACTAGTCTCTCAATCTAGTCACAAGGTGTCTAAGATATCTCCCAAATCCATCACAGAGTGTATGGGAGAAAGCACTAATCTCCCCACCCCATCACATGGTGTCTGGGAGAAAGCACTTCCCTGCCTCTGGGCCATTCACCCCTAACCAAGTCACATGGCTAATATTGGGGGAACAGCTACTTGATATTGCAAACATCACATCTCCCTCTATGCTGGAGCGCCCTTCTCCCTCTGCATCTGATCATCTTGCTCCTTCTACATCTGAGCATCCTACTCCTTCTGCACTCGAGCATTCTTCTCCTTCTTCATAGAAGCCATCTTGATGTCCTGGGATGTAAATCCAACTCCCTCTGACAAATGAGTTCCTCTTGATCCTTCTTAAGCCTAAACTCATCATCAATCTTGGAGTACCAAGCTTCCTCTGGATGTTGAGCCTCACTGCTACATCCTGGGTAGATGCTCCCTCTGAATATAGAAGTCTATGTCCATGCTTATAATTCCTCATCGAGCAAGTCTTCCGTTTTGAGTTATTCCTATGATTACTTTGAGTTGGAATCCAACTCATCCTTCATTCCATGGTTGAGCTTCCACACTGGATCTCCATGATAGGAGTTAACCAAAATTAATTAACCATTTGTGCTAAGCATCAACAAAACATCGTCTTTAAGTAAATAAGGTTTATTACTCAAGACATTAAATACTTATCTTTATTGTTGAATTCCTTTATTTGCAATCATTTTTTAACTTTGGTAAAAGCATTTTAATGTGTGCATATAAATCACCCAACCAATTGGTAAAACCATGTGTTAGAAAAAAAAGCGTGTTCATATGTGAAAGCTCACATACAAAACCATGTTTATACGTGAAAGTCCACATACAAAACCATGTTTATACATGAAAGTCCACATACAAAACCTATCCACAGTAAATAGAAATTAGTAAATACCATATACTAATGAAATACCATGGTTTGGAATGGAATACCATGGGACAATACCCTCACAACTCCAAACCACTAACAAAACCATTGGCTATGATACCATGTTGAATATTTAATTATTTCTAGATATTGATGATTACTTCCTTATATACAACATATATCATAGAATAATTATACACTAAAAATACCAACCACATATGCAATAGGATCACATAAATACAGCCAAGCACAAGAGACATAAGATTTATCCTATAAAGCATCATTCTTATTACTTTGTTGTAGTAGAGAGATGAACATCAACATAAATTATAGGCATTGAGAGAAAATTGTAATCAATACCTAATCCAAAATAGAGTAAAATTAGTTTCAAGTTCACAATCTTAATTATATAGATGTTTTATTCTTACGGTTTTTGTTTTAATAATGATAGCAGTGCTTTGAGAATTTGAAAACAACCTATTAACAATGGTGCAGGTACATTACCACCTATTAACTAATTAAATAAATAATTACTTAAATATCATTTGAATAACAGGTTATTCTTACTTATGTTTCAACATACTTTTGATAATATCTAAAGATAACTACTTTATTTATATATATATATAAAAGATTATTCTTACTTATATTTCAACATACTTTTAGATATTATCTAGATACAACTACTTGATATATATATATATATATATATATATATATATATATATATATATAAAATAACTCATATATTATAATCTACTATTCTTTCATATGCTAAAATGAAAACACCTAACAACTTTTCTATAAAACGCTACTAAAAGTCATGACTCTATGTCTCATATCTTATTACATGTTCCTTTTGCAAAACCATTAATTTTACGAAAAATACTAAAAAGAACTCATGGCTCTATGTCTCACATTTTATTATGTGTTCATTTGTAAAACCTTGATACTTTTAACAAAACTACTAAAAGTCATGGCTCTATGTCTCTTATTATGTCCCCGACATCTAGTTTTTCATCTGGGGCTATTAATCAGGGCTACTGGGGCTATTAAGCAGGGCTACTGTTCGTCAATGGAGGCTCTGTTTATGGTTGAAACCTTTGTTCTGCAAAAATCGGGCATTTTCGAAATTTTTTAGCTGCTATTTTTCTGTGGCCTGATTGGCGCCGTGCATGGTGACGTTTGCCTTGGCTCTTGCGCCCCAGGAGCCGGCGGCGGGATGGCGTCATGGTGTGTTAAATTTCGGCATGGTGGGTTGTCCTCGGTTTACAGTGTTCAGGTATGGGGTTTTGTCCTGGTTTTTCTTATGGCGGACAAGGGTTTACGGCTGGCTCGGTGTTTTCAGTGGCGTTTTCGCCTGTTGTCCGGACATTTGTGGGCTCGAGGTCTTTTAAGAGGGTTTCTTCTTGCGTGTTTCAGAGGGTTTGTACAAGGGCCGTTCTGGTTTTTCTTTATTTCGGTATGGCCATGGCCATCGTTGCTGGTTCGTGCTTTTATAGCTTGCCAGCGTTCGGACGAGGGGGCGTTCTGATTTTTCTTATGCCGGAGGAGGGTTTACGGCTGGCTCGGGGTCTTTTCAATAGCGTTTTCGCCTGTTGTCTCGACATTTGTGGGCTCGGGGTCTTTTAAGAGGGGTTTCTTCTCGCGTCTTTCAGAGGGTTTGTACAGGAATGGGCTTCTGTGGGTTTCGTGAGGGCTTCGTCAAAGACTGGGCAGGGGCCGTTCTGATTTTTCTTTATTTCGGTATGGCCATGGCCATGGTGGCTGGTTCGTGCTTTTATAGCTTTCCAACGTTCGTATCTTTGCCTTTGATAGCGATTTCAACTTGTTTGGCTCTATACTCTGTTTTGGCGGTTTCTGTTGCACATTTGGAGAGATCTGGTTGCTGTTGCGGTCGTCATTCACCGGGTTCATTTACAGTGTCTCGTTTCCAGTTTGCCGTCTCTCGCGTCTTTCGTGGAAGCTCAATGACGGGTTGCTTGCACAGGTGCGTCTTTGCTGTTCGTTGCAGAGGTATGTCTTTCGTGTAGAACAGAAACCATGAACCGATTTTGGATTTTGCTTGTTATTCAATGAAATGTCAGCTGTTTTATTGTTAAGAAGTTCGTGCTAGTTCATTGTCTGTTCAGTAGTGCCCGACTGTTATGTTGTTTGCAGATTTGGCTAGTTCTATGAAAAGTATTCATCTCACCGCGGTTCAACCTTCCCCTTGCTGCCCCAACCCAATATTGTTAGGTTAGTTCTCGCCTTCAAGTGTTTTCTTCGTGCCTCGGTTACCCGTACCTTCACACGATGTTAAGGTCAATATAACAGGGACCGTAGCTGGAGATAAATAACCCTCTTTATGAATATGACAATGAGTTTGCTCTTTCACACAGTGCCATAGAACTAACTCCTAGTTTACTCATTCAGTCAAATAAAATAAAAAAACATCAGCGCTAGGGTTCCAGGTTGTCCTGCAAGTATGGCTCTGACCTATCCCATGACTACTCTGGGTCAGCAATAGGAGGGCGATGGCTGGGTTGTGTCAATTGGTTGGGTGGGATAAGAGGGGCAAGCCTTTCTCGGTGGATATATCCGTAACGGGATGGATCAGTAATTACATATAGAAATACAAGCCAGCCAGAGAGAATGCTGCCTTCATACCCTCACCCACTCCACAAGAAGGAAGATAGGCATAAGACCGTGGGTTTGCCCATCGGAGCTACGTGGAAGGAACAGACTGCATTGGTGAATTAGATTCTACTTGCCTATGGAACATTGGTCTCTGTTGCCCTGGATGGAGTTGTTATTTTTGTGGATGTCTTTTTACCTTGTTTGGCTCCGGAGGGGTTCATGTGTTTTGCTTTGGAAATGCTCCAATGAAATGTAGCATACTTGGTTTGCTTGTTTTATTTTTCTTGGTGTATTCACTATGAGAGATTGTATTCCGAAAAGAAGGCTCTAAACAGTGAACAACAGAGTGAGCTCAAGTTTTAGCTCTTCGTTGGGTGGAAAAATCCGTACCATTCTAGTCCCTTAGGGTGAACATGTTGTGGTCAGCTGTAACCCTATCCTCTTGATTTATTACTACTAGTAGTAGCAAGATTGATCTATTTCAATTTTATGTTAGACATCTTCATATGACTTCTACATCTTTCATAATTTGCTTTAGTAGTTTCCGTAGCTGTTGTGTGGAAAGATGACCTTGTTTGGAAATTAGCTTGTAATTTATAGCCTCTTTAATAGATTAAAATAAGAGACAGAAAGGTTTGTTAGCAGGATCTGTAAGCCTTTAAAGACTAATCTAGGAGTGGTATTAAAAGTGTTTACCTAGCCCATTGACTGTGCAATATTGCTTTAGTCTTCTATTTTATATGCATTAAGCCTTGGGTCGTAGCTTGGGGAATTTTGTATATTGTATTAATGTAAATCTTAATGCCAATGTAGCCAATGTCTTGGGATAAACCATATTCAGCAGTATGCATAAGATAAAAATTGTTTTGATAAGAATGTGGAAAAATCAGAATTTGCATGTCAGTTTTGTATTCCTATTCAGTTTTTCTGTTTTTCATCCTTCTTTGTTTATTCATACATGGTCACGGTTTACAACTTTTGGATAAGTTTTATAAATTTTGAATTATATTGAGTCTTCTCTCTTGAAAGTATATGAAAGCCTAAGTGCAGTGTACACCTCTGAAAATGATGTGAAATACCACAAAGAACCCACAACATGGAATAGTTTTATAAAAACTTGTTATAAATTTCAAGCTCCTTCATGAATCGTTTGCAGAGAACAGGACCCTGTAGGTGCTGCATTAGAGTGATCTGCATGTAATTCTGAATGAATGTATCCTCAACAAATTGAGTCCTTGCGGTTGTTAGTGCAGCATCCAGAAATAAACTCAAGTAGTTCATGGATCCTTTTTAATCCAGGATTAAATTTTTTGTGTTGGGCGTCCAGGTTTAAGGAGTAATGCATTAGGGCTTCAGTCAGGGAACCTCCTTCTAAAATATGGGTGGTTTTGAGAGAATAAAGCACTGTTGAAGCATTATATTATATTGGACTGGTGCACTGAGAATAAATTGTTCTCTTCTAAAATGAAGCATTTATTCCTAATTTTGGTTAGGCTTCCTTTAGGAACCTTCACAATGACCATCCAATATACTAGGAAGCTTTCCAATACAGACTTAATTAGAACCAACCTATCCCCTTGAGAAAGTCACCTATTGACCCATACTGATACTCTGGCTTCAATTGTTTTATATAACCAAGTCCAATATTCAAAATCATAGTGGTTTTGGTTTAATATTAAAGCCAATATATTTAATCCCTTTCTCCAGGTACTTAACTAAGAAATAAAACATTTCCCCCCAAAAATATGATTCCTCCTCCAAAATTCCCTTAGTGGAGATTGGAGACTTTGACAAGTTTATCTCTATGCTAGTTGCTCTACGGTATTTCTGCAAAGTTTACTTGATCTTTCTCAATTCCCAAGAATCCCCATGTCCTAATATCAATATAACATCTACAAACAAAAGGTTTGTAATCACCCCTGAATTTGAGATTTTAATTCGTTTCAAATCCCCCTTCTCTTTTGTCTCCTTGATCAACAAGTTGATCCCTTATGCTACTAGTATGAAAAGGAAAGGAGACAAAGCACAATCTCATCGTATCCCTTATGTTGATCTAAATAACTAAGATGTTGAACCATTGATCAACACCATGAAGGAGGCCAACTGAATGCTTCCCATCATCTAATTTATGGTTGCAAATTCATTGTCATTTGCGTTAATATAAATCTGATATACATATCCATCTCATCTTGTCATATGCTTTGGCTAAATCAACCTTGAGCACAACTGCTTGCTTTTTTTCCATCTTTATTGTATGAAATTATTCTTGCACTATAGTCACCGTGTCATGAATCTGTCAGTGGAATAGGAAGTTGAATTTCTCCTCAGAAATGAAACCTTGCTCCATTTCAGGGTGTTTGGTTGGACCTCTTTAATTCTTAATGTTAACTTCAATTTTAACATTAAATTAAAGTAGGACCTCTATTTCAGGATGTTTGGTTGGATCAATCCCACTAGACCTCACATGGAGAAATTATATTTTGGATGCTTTTCAGCATTCAGTGTACTTAGCAGCATTTATATTGTGAAAATTGTTGTCTTCTTGGTCTAGGAAAACTTCTGCAAATTGAATACATGGTACATAGCACCTCAAATAAGTGATATAGTCTGTTTGTTGTCAGAGATAAGGCTAGTTCCAGGAAAAAAAAATTGTTGGAATGGTACCCAGATAGCTAATATTTCTATAGTCATAGTGGCTATAGTTTCAGCTTTAGGTTCCAATATAAAAATGCCAGAAGCTGGTAATTCGGATATTTTGTCTACTGGAATAGTTAGTGGCAATGTGAAGTCCAATCATACTATAAAAATTGTTGGTATGAAAAGGATTTATGTAAGTCTCGGTGGTTTTCAAACTTAGACAAAAAAATCCAATGGAATCCTTCAATTACAATAATAACAAAAAAGTTTAAGAGAGGAAGAATCCTCTCTCTTTCACTCACAAAGAGATTTGTTCCAAGAAGAAAAATTTCTTCTTGGTCTAGGAAAATTTCTGCAAATTGATCATATGGTATAGAGCACCTCAAATAAGTGATGTAGTCTCTTTGTTGTCAGAGATAAGGCTAGTTGCAGGGAAAAAAAATTGTTGGAATGGTACCCAGATAGCTAATATTGCCGTAGTCATAGTGGCTATAATTGAAATCCTGGTGGAATAATTGACATGCTTCACTGATTCTCGAGCTTGTATAGGTTTTAAATAACTTGGACAGTTCAGCTCCATATTGCTTGAATCTAAATCAGTCTTTTTTCTGACTGTTATTACGGAAAAGTGGACAATTTCCGAGTGTGATTTTTGTACAAGTTATCTAGTACCTTATACCTTGGAACGACCACCTGCTTATGTACTTATCAGGCCTAATGCTGATGCAGACATTAAGATGCAGAAAAAGGATTTATTATGTTATTGCCACTGGGCTTTTCTCATCAGTTTCTGATGTAAGAATTTCTATCAACATAGAATATGTCAAAGACTGAATGGCAAGAAATTCAGGAGTGTTCTCTTGCAAACACTATCTATGTTGTTTAATACCTATACAAGCTGGAGAATCACTGAAACATGTCAATTATTCCATCAGCATTTCAATTTCCATTTGCCAAAGTTTGTTATTTGCCAAGAATACTGTTATAAGAAACATGAACCTTAAGAAACCCTTAGATGCAGTGATGGTGGTATTGACAAACTGCTGCTTTATTTAAGGGGAAATTAATGAAATATGCAATTTGAAATAGCTTCTCCTTTAGATGAAACCAAATCAGCTTATTGCTTTGGACTGTGTGGACAGGGGTTTGACACCAAGGCAAAGGTTAATGGCCTCTAGTCATGGCAATAACCATAGTAAAGGGATGAGATGCTGACTGTATGATTCTGAACCACAATTTGGCTTATCTTGTTATTACAAATGGTCTTTTGTTATCAGATTTTGATGTAAGAATTTCTACCAACATAGGATATGTCAGAGACTGAATGGCAAAAAATTTATGATCAGCAATGGAAATTGAAATGGTGGTAATTGGAACCTCCTTCTAAAATCTGGGTGGTTTTGAGAGAATAAACCACTGTTGAAGCATTATATTATATTTGTGTTGGTGCACTGAGAATAAATTGTTCTCTTCTAAGATGAAGCATTTATTCCTAATTTTGGTTAGGATTCCTTTAGGAACCTTCACAATGACCATCCAATATACTAGGATGCTTTCCAATACAGACTTAATTAGAACCAATCTATCGCCTCGAGAAAGTCACCTGTTGACCCGTACTGATACTCTGGCTTCAATTGTTTTATATAACCAAGTCCAATATTCAAAATCATAGTGGTTTTGGTTTAATATTAAAGCCAATATATTTAATCCCTTTCTCCAGGTACTTAACTAAGAAATAAAACATTTCCCCCCAAAAATATGATTCCTCCTCCAAAATTCCCTTAGTGGAGATTGGAGACTTTGACAAGTTTATCTCCATGCTAGTTGCTCTACGGTATTTCTGCAAAGTTTACTTGATCTTTCTCAATTCCCAAGAATCCCCATGTCCTAATATCAATATATCATCTACAAACAAAAGGTTTGTAATCACCCCTGAATTTGAGATTTTAATTCGTTTCAAATCCCCCTTCTCTTTTGTCTCCTTGATCAACAAGTTGATCCCTTATGCTACTAGTATAAAAAGGAAAGGAGACAAAGCACAATCTCATCGTATCCCTTATGTTGATCTAAATAACTAAGATGTTGAACCATTGATCAACACCATGAAGGAGGCCAACTGAATGCTTCCCATCATCTAATTTATGGTTGCAAATTCATTCTCATTTGCGTTAATATAAATCTGATATACATATCCATCTCATCTTGTCATATGCTTTGGCTAAATCAACCTTGAGCACAACTGCTTGCTTTTTTTCCATCTTTATTGTATGAAATTATTCTTGCACTATAGTCACCGTGTCATGAATCTGTCAGTGGAATAGGAAGTTGAATTTCTCCTCAGAAATGAAACCTTGCTCCATTTCAGGGTGTTTGGTTGGACCTCTTTAATTCTTAATGTTAACTTAAATTTTAACATTAAATTAAAGTAGGACCTCTATTTCAGGATGTTTGGTTGGATCAATCCCACTAGACCTCACATGGAGAAATTATATTTCGGATGCTTTTCAGCATTCAGTGTACTTAGCAGCATTTATATTGTGAAAATTGTTGTCTTCTTGGTCTAGAAAAACTTATGCAAATTGAATACATGGTACAGAGCACCTCAAATAAGTGATGTAGTCTGTTTGTTGTTAGAGATAAGGCTAGTTCCAGGGAAAAAAAATTGTTGGAATGGTACCCAGATAGCTAATATTTCTATAGTCATAGTGCCTATAGTTTCAGCTTTAGGTTCCAATATAAAAATGCCAAAAGCTGGTAATTTGGATATTTTGTCTACTGGAATAGTTAGTGGCAATGTGAAGTCCAATCATACTATAAAAATTGTTGGTATTAAAATGATTTATGTAAGTATTGGTGGTTTTCCAACTTAGACAAAAAAATCCAATGGAATCCTTCAATTACAATAATAACAAAAAAGTTTAAGAGAGGAAGAATCCTCTCTCTTTCACTCACAAAGAGATTTGTTCCAAGAAGAAAAATTTCTTCTTGGTCTAGGAAAATTTCTGCAAATTGATCACATGGTACAGAGCACCTCAAATAAGTGATGTAGTCTCTTTGTTGTCAGAGATAAGACTAGTTGCAGGGAAAAAAAATTGTTGGAATGGTACCCAGATAGCTAATATTCCCATAGTCATAGTGGCTATAATTGAAATCCTGGTGGAATAATTGACATGCTTCACTGATTCTCGAGCTTGTATAGGTTTTAAACAACTTGGACAGTCCAGCTCCATATTGCTTGAATCTAAATCAGTCTTTTTTTCTGACTGTTATTACGGAAAAGTGGACAATTTCCGAGTCTGATTTTTGTACAAGTTATCTAGTGCCTTATTGGTGCCTTGGAACGGCCACCTGCTTATGTACTTATCAGGCCTAATGCTGATGCAGACATTAAGATGCAGAAAAAGGCTTTATTATGTTATTGCCACTGGGCTTTTCTCATCAGTTTCTGATGTAAGAATTTCTATTAACATAGAATATGTCAAAGACTGAATGGCAAGAAATTCAGGAGTGTTCTCTTGCAAACACTGTCTATGTTGTTTAATAACTCTACAAGCTGGAGAATCACTGAAACATGTCAATTATTCCATCAGCATTTCAATTTCCATTTGCCAAAGTTTGTTATTTGCCAAGAATACTGTTACAAGAAACATGAACCTTAAGAAACCCTTAGATGCAGTGATGGTGATATTGACAAATTGCTGCTTTATTTAAGGGGAAATTAATGAAATATCCAATTTGAAATAGCTTCTCCTTTAGATGAAACCAAATCAGCTTATTGCTAGGTTACCATAGACTACATCGGTGACTTTGGCTATGCTCGAGTGATCTAAAGTTTGTTACACCAATCTAGATGTATACTTTTTTGGACTGTGTGGACAGGGGTTTGACACCAAGGCAAAGGTTAATGGCCTGTAGTCATCGCAATAACCATAGTAAAGGGATGAGATGCCGATTGTATGATTCTGAACCACAATTTGGCTTATCTTGTTATTACAAATGGTCTTTTGTTATCAGATTTTGATATAAGAATTTCTACCAACAGAGGATATGTCAGAGACTGAATGGCAAAAAAATTATGATCAGCAATGGAAATTGAAATGGTGGTAGAATAATTGACATGTTTCACTCATTCTGCATCTTGTATAGGTATTAAACAACCTAAACAATCCAGCTCCATATTGCTTGAATCTAAATCAGTTTTTCTTCTCATTGTTATTACAGAAAAGTGGACAATTTCTGAGTCTGATTTTTGTACGAGTTATCTAGTACCCTATTTGTGTGGTTTCTTATTTTAAGAGCTTTTATAATGATTTTCTGCTAATATAGATGCTTGGCTGTTCTTTTCATTCCAGTATAAGCTATTTTCTTCATGACTTGGTATTTGCTATGATCTGCTATCTTCTTCGTTACTTGAGTCTTGCTATGATCTGTTTTTGATGGCTTTCAAGATGATTCTCTGCTAAACTGCATGTGTTGGTCCTTTGGATTACAACATAATTTATTTTTACTTTTTATTTTTTGAGTTCTTGTAATGATCATTTTTTCAATGGCTTTGACGAAGATGTTTTGATCTCTTTCACTAAAATGAGTTGTTCATTCATTGAAATGCTTTCATGCATAATCACTAAGAAGGTTACACTAACAGAAATATGAACCCAAATTACACTTCCTAATTGAATGCATCTAGCTTCTTTAATAAGCCATTTGCAGCATCGAAATGCTTTCATGCATAATCACTAGGAGGGTTACACTAACAGAAATATGAACCCAAATTACACTTCCTAATTAAATGCATCTAGCTTCTTTAATAAGCCATTTGCAGCTAGATTTTTCTTACTCTTTTTGCACAAAATGTCAAAATAAAAAACCTAGATTTGCTCACCTGTTTTTGTTGTTTTGACGAAAGATATTTGGGGGTTAAGAAATACTTTAGATTTTGTGTTATGTTCTGATGAGAAATTTATCTCCCAACAACTACTACTTCCATTTGACCAAGGCATGCACTATTGCCAACATCTTTTCGTCGTATGTAGATTTTATTTGCTCATTCAGTTGTAAGTTTTGACTCTCAAAGGCAATGAGATGTTTATCATTTATGAGCATAACTCTTACACATGTCTCTGAAACATAGTATTCATACAGACATGTTTTTGTGACAGCTGGATCTGTCAAGACCGGAGTCAATGTCATTAAGATTTTCAACTATTCAAAATACTCTTTAGCTTTTTTATGCCATATGAAGGCATCACTTTTAAATAATGATGTTAATAGTGCCACAATTTTTGGGTAGATTTACAGACAGGCACTTACAGGTGTATTTGCTTATCCTTGGATAATTGGTAGAGTTATTATAGGTGACTTCTTTTCACAAAAATCAGAAAAAAATATAGAAGTGGTACTGATCTAAACCCTTTGAAAAACACCATTTTAAATAAATTCCTAACAGAAATATCTATTGAATTGTTTTCCAACATAGCTTTGATTGCAAGTGGCTATGCAAAAGACACTGTTTTCTTTGGTTGATTGCTTGCAAGTGTCACAAACACTGTGACTTATTTTTGTTTATTTCCAAATTTGCATTTTCCATGCAGGTTTTTGTTCCTGTGTTTGTTCTTCTCATGGAGAACATTGAACGTGATCAATGTTCTAGCATAGGAGCAAGATCTCTTCCGATTATACGAGGGGCATTCGATGGTATTGATGTTGCTTTGTCAACAAACCACTTGTTTCGTTTGCAAGCTTTTCATTATCGAAATGGAGATTGTCTCTTTGATTCCTTTGCTGTGCTCTTGCATTTTCGGTACACGTCCTTGGAGATAAGAGAAGGAACCATAAACCATTTTCGTTTGCGTCTAGCTGCAAATGATCCAGCCGCAATTTCTTCTCTGAATTTGGAATTGGATCCTTTATACTTGTCTCAATTGCATGGGATAGAGGATAGAGATCTTTACTTGGAACGAATGTCCCAAACTGCATCTCAACCGGATGCAAATAATGTTTATGGCCTTTGGGGTGATATCTTCTGCATAAAATGGTTTGCAAATTGGTTAAATGTTCCTGTTGCTATATGGTCATTGACAAGCAAAAGGAAATATCTTCATTTCAATCCTTCTTGTGCTGGATATTGCTACAATATTCTATTCCATGATCACACCCCAGCTGCTGGACACTTCGAACCTTTGCTTTCATACAAATTGCCAGGACCCGACTATGCTATTTTGCATAGACGATCAGATACTTCTTTTGTTGATTCTTGTCAAGATATCTTTCTCGAGTGCCATCGCTTAAGAGAGAGTCTATTGCAACAAGGATTCCAATTAATCTCTCGAATTGATGGCCACTGTTGTGATTCATTATTTGAATCAATTTCAAAATTGACAAACACATTTGATAGTGCAAGCCTTAGAAAAACAATAGCGCAAACTTTTTTCAACTGCATGCTTTCAAATGATGCAAGAGCCTTTCGTTGTCTAGAAACATTTCTTCAGATTAAGACAGTGCAAGAAAATCAACTTGTTTCTAGTTGGCAAACCTTTGTAGTGAATTTGGCAGAGCCTTATACAATTGGCCATGTCAATGATGGCCATTTCACAATTCAATGGTTGTGCGAGGTTTTGGAAATCAACATATTTCTTTTGAACATACACTCTTACAAAGTCGAAAACCGATTCTTCTCAACAAATACATCGTCAAAGATCTATTTTCTTCTTCATCATGAAATTGACAAATGCCATTCGCATTTTCATCCCTTGTCCCAAACAAGCATTCAAAGAAATTCTCCAATATTGTCAAATGCCATGACTAGCAACCTCCCTATGAATGCAATGATGAAAACAACTGACATTTGCCATCATTCAGCTCTTTGCAATGTCATTGAACAAGAACATTCTCCCGATCTTTGCAAGGAACATTCTAAAATAGAAACAAACAAAAGAAAAAAAACTTGTTCCACGAAAAAAACATTGCAAAAAAAAACAAGACTCTTTTGCATTGGCCCAGAAATTTCAATTGTGATGGAAAAATGCCTGGAGAAAGATTCCATTATGAAACGGAAAAATCCCATTGGCCCGTTCAAGAACATACGTGCCATGAAAAAACAAATGCGTCTAGAAGCATTTCAGTCTCTTCAAAAGCAAAAGGCATATGAGAAAGCAAAAAAAGCACTTAAACAATACTTGAAAAATATCCAAGATACCCCTATTCATGCATGCTCTGTCTGTAAACGCTTGCACTTTAAAAGGGATGTTTGCTATATCAATGAAGACACTTTCTATGCATTGAAATGTCTTCCTTGGAATACTATGCCTTCTTCAATTGCATTGTACAATTACATATGCAGATATTGCAAAAAGAGTATTTCAAATTCAGAAACACCATTGTTTGCAACACCACTTAACATTTGTTGCAACACTTCATTGCCTCATGTAGACAAATTGACTTCGCTTGAAGAGCGGCTTGTGTCACCAAGAATTGCTTTTGCTCAGATTCGGCAACTAGGCTATAAACGACCTCAAGTAGGCTTGACAGGAACAATCATCAATGTGCCTGCATCTCTAGACAAAGTACAAAGAGCATTGCCTAGGAGCCTAGAAGAGGGCAAGACCATTGCAGTTATGCTTAAGCGAAAACTAGAATACAAAAATGCATTTGCTTCTGGAAATGTTCGGCCAAATATTATCATGCAAGCATTGAAAACCCTTTGTGACATGGATCTTTACAAAATGGAGAATGTACATACCAATTCAGATTGGGAAGAAACATTCCATGAGTTGTTGACAAAGCAAGAATCTAATGAACTATCAATATCAGAATCAAATGATTTAGATGAACCTTTTACAAAGTTAGGAGAAAGCGATGAAGATACACATGACCAATTCATAGAACCAGTTACAGAGACATTGGTACATGGATATGGAGAAACCCATCTAATAGATGATTTGGCCACCAAAATCATTGAGCTTGCACCTTCTGAAAACTATCGACCCCTAGGAATTTTCCAAGATCGGTTCTCTGAAGAACTTAATTTCCCTACACTTTTCTTTGGATGCAGCCGCCCCAATGACATATACAAACGCTTTCGACACCAACAAATATTCCAATGGGAGCTTCAACATGAAAGCACACATTTTGAAGCACATCCCACAAATATATTCTTTAAAGCAGTGAAAGTGTTAATAGGTCAAATCTCTAGCACTGCTTGGATATCTATTCGCATAGGGGAGTTAAAAGGGAAAAAACTAAAAGCCAAAGATGTGAAATGCAAAGACAACCTTCTTAAGATAATGAAATCCCCAATTGCATATCGTTCACTAAAAGCAGTCCGAACATCTCCTGACTATTTTGACAACATGAAAAAAAATCTTTTCGCAATGATACGTCAACTAGGGCCACCAACCTTTTTTGTAAGCTTTTCTACTGCTGAACATCTTTGGAAACCTTTGTGTGATGCTTTGCACACGCTAGAGAAAAAAGACAGAGAAAATTGCGATGAACTTCTTGCTGATGATGATATTGATAATTTGATAAGAAAACATCCTGTGCTTTGTAGCCGTTACTATAAACACAAAATGAATGCATTCAAGTCCTTGATCTTGAAAAACAAATACTTTTTTGGTGAAGTAAATGATTTTTTCTTTACAACTGAATTTCAACAAAGAGGAAATGAGCATGAACATGGGCTTCTTTGGATTGAAAATGCACCTATCTTTGGCAATAATAGAAATGATTAAATAAGTTCTTTTGTCGATTGCTACATTTCAACAGACTCCTCATTGCTTGAAGAAGACTTAATCAAAATTCAAACTCATAAACATACAAGAACATGTAAAAAACATAGACGCTCTGCATGTAGGTTTCGATTCCCGATGTTCCCTATTGATGTTACAATGGTTTTAGAACCTCTAGAAACTAAATCGGATGCCTTAACTGAAAAAAAAAAACTCCTTTCTTTTGCTCTTGAATCTAAAGAATATCCAAAGAACATGACATTTGATTCATTCTTGCAAGAACTACATTTAAACAAGGACGAGTACATTGAACTAGTGCGTTCTACAATTGAGCAACCGACATTGCTATTAAAAAGAGACCCTTCAGATATTTGGATAAACTGTTTTGCAAAAGGAATTCCAAGTTTGTGGCAAGCAAATACAGATGCCCAATTCATCTTAGATGCATATGCAACTGCAACATACGTAAGCTCATACATAACGAAATTAGACAGGCCTATGACAACGGCTTTGAAAAAAATCAAAGAAGAGTCTGTTTTAAACAATTGTAATGAACTAGAAACAATTCGTAGGCTTGGAAACACTTTTCTGAACATGCAACAGATGTCTGTTAGACAAGCAGTACATATTGTGCTTTCCTTACCTCTACATTCATCTTCAAGAACGACACTTTTTATCAACACTGCTCCAGATGATAAAAAAACTGTTGTCTTAAAAAAACCGTCTCTACTAGAAAAGGGGCATGATGATTCTGAAGACATCATTTGCCCGTCGATTATAGACAGGTACATTGAACGCCCAACAAATCTAGAACATGTATCTTTAGCTGAATACGCTTCTTCCTATTGCCTAGTTCATGGAAAAACAATAAAAAAAAACAAACAATCTATCATTCGATACATTCATTACAATCAAGAAAAAGATCCTGAAAATTTTGCCCGTGAAAGGCTATTGCTCTTTGTGCCTCACAGAAATCTTTCCAATTTGTTGGACCACCCCCTTCAAACATGGACAGAGGCAAAAGAAAAACACAAAGAACAAATAGAAAATGTTGAAGGAAAAATTATGGCAAAATCAATTTCAAAATGGGGTGATATTGACATTGCAAAAGACAAAGTTGAAACACATTTTCAAATACCTCTAGATTTTGCAAAAGATACCAATGATGGACTCAAATTGGATGGTGTTGAAAAGTATGACATGGGTGATGATCTTCTCTGTAGAAGAAAGAATCGACTGTTTGAAACACCAAAGACATTTAGCATAGCAAAAAAACCATTTCTCCGTGATAAAGACGAATACTTTGCAATTAGACGTAGTTTAAACAATGAGCAACAGTCCATTGTGAAAGAAATTATTACTAGCAAAAAAAACAATCCTACAAAACCAATTCATATCTTCCTTACAGGAAGTGCAGGAACAGGAAAAACACATACTGCAAAGGCCCTTTATGATGCTCTTGTCTTTTTCTATGAAAAAGAGCTTGGTAGAAACCCCTTGAAAAGAAAAGGTCTTATTGTTGCATTCACTGGAAAAGCAGCATACAATGTAGATGGGATTACTGTCCACTCTGCTTTTAAGCTTCCTTTTGGTTCCTCGATCTTGATCCCATTAAGCTCAAACACACTAGATCTTTTGAGCAAAGACTATGAACAAGTTCACGTTCTATTAATTGATGAAGTTTCTTTGATAGGTTCACGAATGCTACATAACATAGATAAACGTCTTCGTGAGATCATGCATACTCCAACAAAACCATTTGGAAATCTAGATGTCATCTTTTGCGGCGATTTCTGCCAAGCAGAACCTGTTCATGATTCTTGGATTTTTGACTTCCCAAGTTTCAATAATCAAAAATTCCCTTATAGTTTTTGGAATGACTCTATACAATACTATGAGTTAAAAACCGTTGTCAGACAAAAAGACGAAACTTTTATATCGGTCTTGAATAGAATCAGAACAGGAAAACAAACATTTGACGATATACAATATTTGAATCAAAAATGCTACAGACAAGCACCAGTTGATTCATCGTTTCCATTTCTTTATTATTGCAACAAAGATGTTCAACAACATAACTCAAAGATGTTGGCCCTTGTTAATACAGAAGCATTTACAATTGCTGCTCAAGACACGAAAATTGATCAAATCGATAACATAGCTAATGTACATAAGAAAATTCATTTGCCATCTACAATTACTCTAAAAAAAAACATGCTTATCGAAATAGTAGGTGGGAACTATTCAATTGAAGATGGCCTTGTCAATGGTGCTGAAGGCATCTTCAAACATTATAGTCAAGCAACAACAGACATTTTATGGATTCAATTTTCAGATCCAAAGATTGGAGCAATTGCACGAGCATCTATGCAGCATCTTTATACTGATTCCATCCTATGTACTTGGACACCTATAAAAAGAGTTACAACACAAATTTCTCTTGGAAAGAGAAAGAACTACATCCGAGTACAATTCCCAGTTCAATTAGCATGTGCTTGAACAATTCATAGAGCACAAGGTCTTACACTTGAAAAATTGGCATTTGATCCAAAAGGAGTCACAAAACATGGTCTTGTTTACACTGCACTGTCACGTGTAAAGAGCATTGAATGTCTCTATCTTGTAAACAAATTACAAGAAATTTTTTTTTCTGTTTCATCAAAAGTAGTTGCAGAATTGAATAGATTAAAGAAAGAGGCTTCTTTGCAATTTCAATATGGACTGAAGTCGTTTCCAAATACTAAGCACATGTTGATTTCTTCACTTAACACACGAAGTCTGCTTTCACACATTGATGATGTTGCAAATGACTTTGAACTTATGCAATCAGACATTCTTTGTTTACAAGAAACACACATGAATTTGCCACCTACTACTGCAGCATTTGTAAACCAAAACAATTGCATTGCAACACAATCAGTTCATGGCCTTCTGACAGTTGTCAATAAGACGATTCCTATTATGGAAACAATTTTTGTTAACGAGTCATCAGTCGAGGCAATTGTCACTTACATTAGACTCCCTGAGAACAATCTCCAGCTTGTCAATATTTATAGCAAACCAAATAATCTTGTTGACAACATTATTCATGTCTTGGACTCTGTTATGTTACAAAACAACAAGAAAATGCTAACCATAATAACTGGTGACTTTAACATTGACATGCACAAAGAAACGATATCGAAAAGGAGATTGGAACTGTTTATGCAGAGTAAATGCCTAAAGTTAAAAACAAACATAGCTACAACAGAATATGGTTCTATGATTGACCATTTTTGGACAAACATAGATATTGACATGCTTTCATTTACCATTTCTGATGCATATTGGTCAGATCATTTTATTACTATCTTATCAGTACCTGCAACTTGCATATAGTCTTTCTCATTTGTTTCTGTTTTTTACATGTGCATATTCTGATGCCATTGATTTTGTTTTGCTTCTGTACAGTTTGTTGCCAACACTTCCTTTGTTTCTTACAAATGCATTTTCTTTTATATTAGAAAATTTGGAATCAGGATCATTTTCTTGCTGAAATAATGTCCATGTCATCCTTTACCGCCACAACAAACCAATTTAAAAAATATTTGTCTTTTTCTTTTGACAGTGATCAGTTCCATACAAATCTTTTTTATAAATGAAAACCCACTTTGAAAAGCACTTGATACTATAATCTAGTGCACTTTTCACCTCATATATACATTGTTCTAATGCAATGCTCCTACCATCGGAGCAAAAAAAGCAAAACAACAAAGCTTTAGAAAGTATTTAACAAAGCAATGAAACCATATCGCTGAAAAAAAAACAAAGTCTCTTCATGGAACAAAGCATATACTAATATTTATGTTCCTGGCTTTGCTAGATTTCATTGATCTTTTTTTCCTATTCAATAAATGCAATATTAAAACATTATAAGCTTCGTTTATGTCTTACAACAGTATTCTTTTTTTCTTGCTATGCAAAAGTCTAATTTGCAAAGTTTCTGCAACCAGCTTTTTTTTTGCCTTTGTCATTAGTGAGACTGTTATAGTCCATTTCATATTTGCTGCTTGCAGCTGACATTATTCTGATTGCTGATCAATAACATGACTTCCTTTCTTATTGAAAAGTGAATTACCATTTCAAATGAAAAGCATGAAAAGCTGAAAAAACAAAAAAAAAAAAGACAAGAAAAAAATTCACTGTCATCATTTTTTGTTGTTTTATCTTTGTTGTTTTTTGTCTTTTTTTTAGATGCTTTTGTATTTGAAATATATTCTTGAATATTTTAATATGCTCTCAGTCTTGATTGAATCTGCAAATTGAAAAAAAAAATACAGCATTTCAAAAAAACAACTAATCAGAAACAATATTCTCAACCAAGAAGACAACCTAGCTATGTCTTCGACATCAGACAGTCCACGAATAGAAAGAAATGTTTCTTGCTCGCAAGATGTTCCAGAGACTATTGCAATGGAAACACTGTCATAGCCTTCAGAAAATGCAACAGCAAGTAGTCCTAAGAGGTAATGTTCCTATCCAACAGCTTTTTTCATTCACTATTCTTGACCACATTGTTTCATCTTCTACCTAACACAAATATCAATGTTTGGATCAAGCATCTAGTTCGGCTCCTGTACTAATTTCATTTTAGTGTATTCGATTCAAAATCCAACATTGAATGAAAGACTAATCCATTTGTTGTTTCACTTTTTGATATTTTTAAATGTGCACAGATTAAAGCAAATGGCAGTTGAACCATCATCCATAATACAGCTATGTACTGCAACACATAAACATGTATTTGAGGGGGATGTTTTGGTTGTCTATGGACCTGCACAAAATCGGAACCAAAACTCTCCTGTGAAGACAAAGATTCTACATGCAGATCTTGTTGACAAAAATGGATTGATGACAATGACGGTTACAATTAATGATAGTTTGATAAATCGCTTTGGCAGTTTCTTTTTGCCTGGCAAAAGTGTCAGAATTTCTGGTTTTGAACTGAAAAAGAAAGGTCAATATGACCGAGGAGATGCCATAAATACAATAGCAATATTGCCAACAACTGTCATAGAGACAATTGAACAAGTATGCAAAATGCATTGCCTTCCACCAGATACAACAATCAATGAGTTGGTTACTTCGGATGAGACATATGTCGTTGGCTCTGTCGTAGTCATAGTTGTTTCCTGTGAATACAACAATAAACAATTGGACTTCTACATAAGAGATGGTGAAACTACAAATGACTATGCAACTGTAAAGTGCATTCTCTTTAAACAATTTTTTTTCACTATATTTCTTTTCATTTTTTACGTTTTTTGTTTGCTGATCCATCTACTGCTAGATGCATATACAAAAAAAAAGAAAAAAGTAGAACCAATAACAAAAAACATTTGTCTATTCCGATCCCCTGTTCACTAATTCTTCTTCAGCTATTCATGCTCAGTTTCAGGTTAATGAGAGCTACACAAATTTCTTCCTCCGAGTGCAACAACAACTTGCACTTGATGAACCGCCTCTGTATCTAATAAAAAATATTGTAAGGCCAGGTGCAAAAGGAACTCATCTTATGAAGAGTTCACAAGCAACATTTATAGATCCCCTAAATGATGAATTCGCAATACAAAGTTTACTTCCAATTATTGAAGCTAAAACACAGGTGAGATATGAAGAACGTCTCCTGTACTGTGACTTGAAATGTTTTTTTGTCATTTCATTATCAATTAAGCAAGTTCTTTATATGTAGTTTCAGCAGTTTCACAGTTATTAAAAGAGATTTTATTCTTTCTTAAATCTTCACTCTATTGCATTACTGATATCAAAGTTTATTGCTTCTGATATAAACAAAATATAGACTTTTTACTTGTCAAAATGTCTTTTTTACAGTTCCAGATTTAGTGTTGCAATTAAGAGCAACATAACTCATTACAATGATATCTTTTCAAACATCATGTTGCAAAACCTGCATTTGCAAACTTCTTTTCATAACTTCGTTTCTGTGCTTTTTCCTATCATGGCCTTCATATCAAAACATGCTGACTGCAATGTTTTTTTATGTTTTCTGTTTCCTTGGCTACAACAGGTATATGGAACATTGAAAGCAAAAAATGTTTTTGCACCACCCTACCACTGCATTTGCACACAGTGTAAACTGCCAATGATACAAAGCACTGTTTTTTGTACATTTTGCAATTGTGAAACATCAACTACTTATGAACATATATTGCAATGCAAACTAGAGACCGAAGAAGGGATTATTGAATGTACCCTTCGAGGTACACAGTTAAAAGAATGTTGTCCCGATGTTGTGGCTGTTTCTTATGAACAATACTCTAATAGTGTTTCCTCAGCCATTTACAATCTTCGTAAATTGAAGCAACAAGGGCTTTACACATTGGCAATGAACAACAGAATTGTCGAAGTCAAAATTTTTTGAATAAAAGGTATGATCATAATTTTCCTTTTTCCCCAAACACTTTGAACAATTTTTCCCTTGTTTCAGTCTGTTTTTTATAAAATATACACAATATTAAATAATTTTTCTTTTCCCATTCACACAAATCTTGCATCCTAATCATGTTCATTGGTTATATACTTGTCAGTTGCCCCATTTATTGTCTAATCAACAATAGCCTTCAAGGACTTTCCCAAGATCCAATTTTAATATATCTGGAGTTCACTTTTGTTACTGTGTTCATTTGTTTGAACATTGCAGAAAGCAATGAACCTAATAAAACCAGAGGAGGCATCCCTAGTATAAGACCTACCCTTCATTACAGAGAATCATCTCTCATTTAGAGGATCCAAAGTATCATGCTTAAGTAGTTATCTGATGCAAATAGAACATTCGTCAATGTATTCTGCACATATATTTTGGCACATATCCCCCTCATCTTAAGACAATATTTAGGCTTCTCATCTTCTTTCAGAGACTAGAACAAATGAAAGATTCCTCATCGCATGATAGGTACCCCTTTTTGGCACTGTGCTCCTTTAAATTACTTGCATCCTAACATTAGTCAACTTGGTGACATTGAATTGTTTTTTAGGCATATCATTCTTGGAATCAGTAGGCATTTCAATTGATTGCTTCTATGCCTACCTGATATTCCTTGATGGCCTACCCCATGCCCTCCCTTGAAACGAGAAGACCTGATACATGCAACAGCTCTATCTTAGTATTTTGCACTGCACTGCTTAGGCTCTTGAACTGCAACATGGCCATTTACTCTGATCATTTCCTCCAGATTTTGTCAAGTTTATTTTTGAGGCTAACTACTTCCAGTTTCATTTTCTACATGTGCATTGTTTTTCCCTACATCAACTTTGGCTGTGGTCACACCAATTGTAATTAGACTCAGATAACAATCTCCTTAAAGCAAAACAGGTTTCCAAGCTTTTCTCTTTGTGTGGAACACTTTATTAAGTGCCTAGTTTATTATAAGATTAAGGAAAGGTTTCATTTTCTCTACAGGTGCTGCGACAAATTCTCATTGACATTTTTAATATCCCTTCACTAAAAATTCTCTTCTTTTTATGTTAGACCAGTCTTTACTTTCACAAAGTTTATTTTAGACCTCTTTTTGGACTACGTAGATGATCTCCTCTCACCTAGGTTGAGGAAAGGAGACTAAACAACCGTCAATTTACATGGAAAACATTAGGTCTGTCCAACATTGTTCTACACCAAATAGGCTTTACATCATGCCATTGACAGCGCATACAAGGACAAAATCCAGTTAGAGGCATCACCACTATAGCAGGGTCTATTTTCCCATAGATGTTAAGAGTGCTCCTTTTTAGGCCAAGCATCAGAGCACATTATTTGGCAAGTTCTTGCTCTTGACATTTTCCAACTGATACATCTGACGAGATATGCTAATTCAGAAATATTCCCCTCCTCTTGAGACAGCCACATCTTATTCTCAGTCTATATTCCTTTATTGACTTTTCTTCATTCTGTAGGATCTAATTTGCAAAGATCTAATGTTCTTGCAAAAAAAAAAAAACTCTAAAATAGGACTGTATTCGATCAGTTGCTTTGCCCTTTTAATAACATAGTTGAAACTGGACTCCTTTCATTGCACACAACTTTGCACTTTCCACTGCAATATCTATATTTATAGACAAAAAACATGTTTCCCAAATCCTGTTCACTTTTAATATATTTTTTGCTTTTCCAACGGTTCATTGTCAATCACAAAGCTCTTGCAGTTGCTATAGCCCTGTTTTTTTTTTGACATTTTGTCCATTCCAATGGCCAATGTATGGAAAAGAAAAAAAGACATAGAAATATAACAGTTAACAGGATTTATTTTTCATTTAAATTAGCATTTGCTACATATGTTATCTTCATATCTGCTTTTATATTCTCTCCATAATTGCTCATAATAATGCACGGCGCATATGCAGGAATGATAGAAAGTCACACGCTACTGCAACATACCTTATCTTGTCACTGCTGCAGATCTTGGCAAAGGGTGACCTGTTTTAGCTTTTGATACAAAGTGCATATGCAATGACTTGAACAAATCTATGTTCTCATTATATATTTTGTAAATTTATATGCTTTTAAAACCTTTTACATATTTATAAACTTAATGCAACTGAAACAACTTCTGTTAAAATATTGGTAAATTGTTTTTTTCTCTACCTCTTTTGTGCTTGTAGAACTGTTAATTTTGGTCATCTAATTGCTTTGTTTTTTCTTTATCTAATGATTTTTCTCTGAGATTTTGGATTTTGCTTATTATCATTGAATGTGATTTTGCAATTCAAATTTTTGCAATGTATTCTGAAAAATGGCATGCAATGGCCAAATTTTGCCTCTATATCAAAAGTATATATTACTCAATGCTAGTTAAATAGGAATTATTTCATGAATTTACCCTTTCGATTATGAGTTAGGATAGTGAATTTACCCTTGTCATTATGATTATGAATTTACCCTTGTAACTTGACACAAATACTAAATCTTCGATAACTTCACTCTATGAAAAAGGCTAGTCATCTAGTCTAAGGTACATTTCTATCATTTTTTCTTGCTTATTAATTCTCAGCTTTAACTAGATAAATCAGAACAAAATCAATATAGATCGTTCTTTGGATTTTTGGGGAGAGTGAAGATTGTACTTTGTTAAGAAGCTCAAATTATGAATAAAGCTGTTAGCAAGCTGACAATGCATACAAGCCTAATTACAGTGCACACAAAAACAACCGTAGGTTGTGAAAGTTTGACTGTAACATAGCAGTTTGAAAGTTTAATAGAAATTGTTCACCATTTGCTTCCTCAATCATAGGTTATGGAAATTTGAGTGTAACGAAGCAATTCCAAAGTTTAATATCATAGATTATGGTAAGCTGATAGCTCTTGGTGTTCTGATTCTACTTCATTGACTTTCATACATACTAAGCATTAGAATATGTAATTTCATCGGGATTAACGTTCTGATATAGATTGGCAATTGCCACCAGTTAACTGTGCTGATATAACCTCTGCAAGCTTCATATCGAGATTTATTTGCATCTACCTTTTCATAGTGCTTGACTGAAAGAATGCAAAATATGTCAGTAGACATTAATGATTTCTAAGCAAATGCTGGAGAACCATTTTCTGAGAAACTAACATTCATAGATGACATAAGTGTATCTATATAGCAGCTTATTTGACAAAAACTATTTTTCTTGTGGCCTGGCAAAAGCAAGGGTACTGTTAAGCAAATCTTCAGGTATCATAGTTACTGTTTCTGAATACTCTAAATCTGTTATAGTTTCCCAAAGTTTGATTAGCTGGTTTGTTAGATCTGTTTGCATGTGACATATTGACTTAATCTTCATGAGGACTGTTATTGTTGCCAATAATGTCTCCCAGCTAAACAAAGAGATAAATACACCTGTTTTTACTACTGATTATATCAAAAACATGAACAAAATAGCAAATAGACAGCATACATTTGGTCTGCTAGCAAAGTCACCGGCTCCATCAATATATGAGCATACATGGATAAAGAAAGCTGTTATTTTGCAGTTACTAAGGGAAGTGGAAAAGAACCTTAAGAATGGAACTCACTTAAGACAATAAATAACTGAAACCCATTTTTTGTCTACAATTTTTTGTGTTAAGATTATTGAGTTCATGCTATTCAGTTTGCCTCATTTACAGTGACAATGATCATGATTGGTGATCCTTCTGTGGCTAAGTCCCAAATGTTGAAACCTATTATGAAAATTGCTCCTTTACCAATTTCAATCATGGGCCGAGGATACTCTAGTGCAAATTTGAGAGCAGCTGTTACCTCTGACCAAGAGACTGGTAAATATTTTCTGCGTACATTTTTATCATTACATTTTCTGGTAAATAATGATTTGAAGTCCTTAACTAACTCCCTGTAAACAATTCAGATGAACGCCAATTAGAAGCTAGAGCAATGCTTTTGGCCGACCATGATGTTGTTTGTATTCATGAATTTGATAAGATGACTGATCAAGATCGCATGTCCATTGACAAGATTACGAAACAACAGACAACAACAATTGCTAAAGCTGGCATTCATGCATCACTTAATGCACACTGTGGTATGGATACTGCTGCAAACCCTGTATATGGTACAGTAAGTCTTTTCCACATTTTTAATGCCCAATAACAACAATTGCATAAATGCATTGAATTTTCAAGCTATTTTCCTTTTTCTCCACAAGGTATCATTCACCACTTGATATTGTTGACTGAGATATTGTGTTGTATATAATTTGGTTGCATTCCATGGTAACTGTGTTTCTCAATATGTTTTGGGCTAACATTCTTTTAATAATTTTCTTTGCATGTTTGGTTATGGCAACTTCTTATAAACATATCTGCTTTTGCTATCAATAGTACTACACTTTGCTTACTAATCACCACTTACTATGAATAATTCCTTGCTATTTGGCAGGGTTTTAGTCTGCTGGTTTCAAATAATGTTATCACATAGGTTTAAGCATTTTTGACACTACAAGGATGTTATTTGTTAGCAAAGGCTATGTTATTTTTTCTCCAATCTGTGTTAAAATAAATCTTTCATTTGTGCAGATCAAGCGGGAAATTTCTACCATGAAATTGATCAAGCATCAAAATGTCATACGGTTACATGAGGTAAAATTTGATTATGGACTTGTGGCTTCTGTTAATAAGGAATGACAAACTTGACATTGGCAAATAATTACATGCTTCATGGTGCCAATATCCACAATCCCACTTTCTTTGATTGGAAAATAATCAGTTAAAATTGCATCTTTATTCCCCATGTCCCTTACACATCATAGTGACAAGTTTTCTATTTTTCTTAGCCATAGATCACTGGATGTTAAAAGTCTTCTAAGCAAAGGTTTGGTGTTGTTGGAAATGGACCCCTTAGAGTATCAAATGGGGATTTCATGTTATTATTCCATGCATAGAATCTTTTGTTTTAGGGAAGATGTGAGAATTAGTCTGTTCATGCAATAGTACAGTTTGTAATGGGTTATCCGTTACACTAAAGAATTAAAACTGACCTGTGTTGTTGTTATCTGGTATTTTCAGGTCATGGCTAGTAAAACAAAAATCTATATTGTACTTGATCTTCTATGGCGGTCAAACAAAAAGCCTATGGACATACCAGATGACAAACTGTAATTACTACCAGACCGCAGTAGTCACATTGGTAGGTGCAATTCATAATGTTTGAAATGTGATGGATTTAAATAACTGTTGTCATCATTCTTGGTCCGTTTTAAGCATGCTTCACGTAACAGTACTCTGCTACTTGACAACAGTTCCCATATCCCAAAGCTTTAATTAATTGCAGGTCGGCAGGCACACTAATTACAAAGGTTGTGGAGAACGGTTTCATGGACCACGGTACCTTTTTTTTTTCAACATGATGGACCACAGTACCTATCTCTTTGGATCCTTTTTTTTAAATATTGACTTGTCCTGAGAATCCCATATGCTGCAATTGAAGCTTATAAAAATCCAGTGCTTATGTTGTACTTTTTTACTTAGGAAACAGTCACTGTGTCATGGTTGGTAATTTGGTGGACATAGAAGCTTTTGTGGGAACAAAAATGGAAGAAGATTGTTTTCCAATTATTACGAAGATGTATAACTCTTGATTATAATAACATATGTAAATTTTAACAGTTTTGGTTGAAATTAGTTGAAGAAAATATTTTGTAATTTTATTACTATAACAAGTTTGAAATGTCAGAATTATACAATCTGTTAAATTTAAGTAAAGATGTATGTCAAATTTAGACAAAGTAAGAGTTTTATTTTCAAGCACTTGGTAGCCATCTGTCTTTTGACAAATATGTTTTGGATTTGTTGTTTGGATGTGATTTAAATAACTAGGATATCCACTGTTTTATGTTCCTGCTGTTAAAAGCTCATTTCTTTTGAAATGGCAGCTTAACCATGGAAGATTAAAAGAAGATGAAGCAAGAAAATACTTCCAGCAACTCATCAATGCTGTCGACTACTTCCATGGTAGCGGTGTGTCCCATAGAGACTTGAAGGTAACATGTGACCTCGAAATCAGTTAATATCCTACTCATTCTCAATTCATCTTTATCTATTGAAACCAACTATAAAACCTCGACTTCCTTTGTAAGATCTCTCAATAGACAATAACATGTTCTGGCTTTTGCAGCCAGAAAATCTGCTTCTAGATGCCCATCGAAATCTCAAAGTTTCTGATTTTGGTTTGAGTGCCCTGCCTCAGCAAATTAGGGTAAGCATGTGTCTAGCAAACACTCAAATTTGACCATTGGATGTACTGTAGCTTTTTATTTGACATTATTGATCTATACTTTTAAGCTTTACAGAAAAGTGAAATATGAATTTTTACTTGTGATGTTTACAACATGACTGCAAAGTAAATTGCGTGTATTTCATAAAATTGACAATTGTTGAAGCTGCAGTGTTTGCAAAGATAAAATTTATTATCCTGTGAAAACTGAAGAATTGGCTTTCAGTCTATATCATATGATGCTTTCTTATTGCATACCGATAACTATCTTTAATTTTAAATTTTTGCCTTTCAGATTCATTTTATGCTGGAAATGAAAAATGCACTTTGAATTTATTGCAGCTCTCCCATTATTTGTTGATAAGAATATTTGGTCATCCATTGTTTAGTTATTGTTCTTCTGAGTGGCATGTAACTTCAGAAATTACATTATCAAAAACTATTTAAAAGTATAGATTTTTCTTTGTAGTATATTATGATTGATAAAGGTTATGGATGGATTTTGCTGCATTCTGAAAAGTAAATGTAAATAGCTGATCTTCTTAATCTGTTTAATTGCAGGAGGATGGGTTACTTCATACTACTTGTGGAACACCAAATTATGTTGCTCCTGAGGTATTGTCAATTTTTTTTCACATTAATTGCCAAATAAAATAGGGCATTCAACTTACCCTGTTTGACTGCATGGCAGTTTTGTTAGCATCAGACTCTAAATTTAGATCTATCGCCTTGTTTTATGGAAGTCATCAATGATAAAGGTTATGATGGTGCAACTTCAGACTTGTGGTGCAGGTTACTTGCCTTTTGACAAGACAAATCTTCTGACACTATATAAAAAAGTAACAAGGCCAGATCAATGTAAAGATACATCCTTTTGCTGTATTTACTTCTCTTTTTAGCATTTATGAAAAAAACCTCAATGACCGATATGATAGTATTGAACTGTAGATTCATAGAGCCGATTTCACCTGTCCTTCATTCTTTTCTTCTAGTGCAAAAAAACTGATTTCAAGGATTTTGGATCCAAAACCAAGACAGTAAGTGAACTGGTATTGACTTGTATTCCGTAATGTGCAAGATATCTTCAGCTTGTCCACTGGATTAGCTTCACTGTTTTTATATCCATCTCATACTTGCTAGCAAAAGAATTTGAAAAGATTAAAAAATCATGAATTTTTGAGTGAGCAAAGACATTGCACTTATTTTTGAAATGAGCTTTCGAATAAACTGACATGCACATTAATATCTTTTGTTGGCAGTGTATTACAGAACCTCAGATTTTAGAGAATGATTGGTTTAAGAAAGGCTACAAGCTGCCCAAGTTCCAAGAAGACAAGGAAATAAGACTGCATGATGTGGATGCTGTTTTTAATGACTTGGAGGTAAGATTTTGTATGTGAAATGTTATTTTTCAATTTCTGACTATTCAAGAAACAATGACTAAGTTTTTGCTACTTCTTATAATCAGGACCATCTTGTCTTTAAGACAAGAAAGATACACAGTCTGTGTTGATGAATGCATTTGAACTTATCTCTATGTCACAAGATCTCAACCATGGCAATTTGTTTGAACAGCATATGGTATGTTATATTTGCAACTGAAACCTCATATTCAAAATATTAGCTTCTGAAGAACTATTCTTTGAAAGCATTTTTGCTGAATGCATGCCTTGTATAGGACAGTAATTATATTCTTTTCCATCTGTCACACCATTCTGTCTATCCCATGCTTCACTGCTTGTGATTGATTCAATCGTTGTTAAGCAATAGGAATGACCTGCTAACCACAAAAGTCAAGTAGCTTGTTCTTTGATATTGTATATAGGTATATAGCATGTTTGAGATATTTGCAAAAGAAATCTGTCGCCAATATTGATAAATGTTTAGAACTTCAAGTTGTGCGTGCTTCTACGGTTTTATCCACTTCTCTTTCATTAATACTTGGAGAATTCACTGATATGGTTGATGGAAATGTCCTCTTGCTATTAGGGCCTTGTTAAGCAAGAGACAAGGTTCATATCCAAACGCCCTGCCAAAGAAATAATATCAAACATTGAAGCTGCTGCCGGACCTCTTGAATTTACTGTGAAAACACAAAATTATAAGGTGAAAATAATCTCATAGACATGAAGTTCCCTGATTAGCATATGGAACTCTTAACTCCATTCTCATTTATGTCAGTTTTAGACGTACCTATCTGTTTAGAACTTGTTTCTCGCTTTCTTTAGATTTTCTTTTAGGTCTGGCTACATTTAAATTGAACGTATTTTGATCTAAGTTCTAATACCTATTATTTCACCTGCTTTCAGATGAAGCTGCAAGGTGCCGAGACTGGAAAGAAGGGGCACTTATCAATAACAGAGGTAGTAATATGTTTGATAAATTTATGCACACTGCATTCAAGGACACTACTGCATATCATATACAAATCCTATAACTTCAAAAATCCCTCTCTTGGCCCTTTGAGTATGAGCTGGTATTTTTTCAGGTATTTGAAGTAGCTCCTTCTCTTTTCATGGTCGAGGTTTGTAAATCCGCAGGTGACATGTTGGAATTCCACAAGGTTGCAACGCATTTCTTTCATATATGCCCCTACTGAATAAGTATTTGAGTGTTCATAGTAAACTTCACTGATATTTAAATTCATTTCCTTGGGTTGCTTGATCCTTCAGTATAATCTATTTTATATTGCTTTGATTTTTTACTCATGGTGGATGCATATTTTTTTTCTACTGCAGTTTTAGAAAAATCTTTCATCTGGGCTAAAGGACATTGTCTGGAAGTCTAAAGTTGTCATGGAGGAGAACAAATAAACCTGATCATTATTTGTATCAAAAAATCCCATGGGCCAATAAATATGGAGATTGTACAGAGTTCAGGGATTCATTATGCTTGCTTATACATTCGTTGTACATGATTGATTAGCTAAGTGGTACAGTCTCCTTCTTTGCAGGATGTGAAGTAGTCCTACAAGATATTGATTATTGATATGAAGACAGATTAGTTGTGGAGTAATGCCATTATATACAACTTTTGCTTTAATGTTAAACATAATATGATCAAGATTCCTAGAATGTATTATGGATCATTAATGGAGTTGTTCAGTTAGATGATGAAAACCAACATGAGAATATTCTTCCTGTTAAAAAATGCACTTCTAAATCTATCATACACTATACAGTGTCGACTATCAATCTTCTTATTATTTCTCCTTCCTTGTGCTTATGTATCATTGTATTATAAGAATCTGAAAACACTTGTATGTCTTGTTCTATGGATAATGTTCCAGTGTAACTCTGTTCCATCACAATTTGACACCAATTTGTATAGAGGCAATAAAATCTGATAGTCGCAAATATATTTGGAAATATGTTGGATTGTTTTTCGCAGCAAATTCTATAGAGGCAATAAAATCTAATAGTCGCAAATATATTTGAAAATATGTTGGATTGTTAATGGAGGGTCTTCGTTTTTCAATCATTACTGGGCTATCTCCTTGTTTTTCTTTTTAAACACATAGATTTGGTCATGAATGTTAGTTTTATTAGTTAAGATAATAAATGCTAGTTACAATAATGATATAATAAATTAGGTTATTGTATGAACCTCAATAAAAAATCCGTTGGGTGTATAATGTAGGTTAGGTCATGCACATGCAATTTTGGATTTGTTGTTGAAAGTGAATTGTGTCCTGCAATGTGTGGTTATGTATGTTACTTTGGTAAATTAATGAGGTGTACTTTCAATTTGTTATCTCTGCCTTTAGGTTTGGAATCTTGAGAAGATCACTATCACTACTACAATACAAGTATGTAGCATTGCTTATTTGTGTTTCCACAAGCCATTTTATGATTTTCATTTTCATTTTTTATTTTTTTTTGGAGCGCGTCAAGATTTTGTCACATGTATTTACGTCAAATTTATGACACTAAAAATATTGAAAAACGTCATAATATTTGTTTAAGTGTCACTAAAATATATCATGCATTCTGGCCATTGTAATGGTATCATGTTGTGTATAAATAATGTCTCATATATGAATACATAATGCTGTATAAACATCATATTTGTATAAACGTCATATTAGTGTTGTAAATATTATATTCTATAAAAAAACTATATGATATGAAATTATTGTCATGTTTGCACATAAGTTTGATGTCAATCTTTTAGGGAGTTCCAATTGATCATTGAAAAAAGTAAAGTTTGCAAAACCTAATCCAAGGAACAATACAATCACCTTGTTGAAAAATCCTGCTCATATACACAGAGAGTTGTTGAAAGCAGAGTAAAATTTAAATTTGTTCACTTCTTTCATGAAATAGGCCATGAAGGTCATATGCTTATCATTATCATGATATCTAAAAAAAAGTGAGTACTTTAGGCCAAAAAAATCGCTTTTATCACTTAATGACAATTTCATATACAGTTGCCAATGCCCCCACTAGCAATGTCGGGGACATCGCCACCTTGTGGCTCTTGTTAGTATAAGTAATCGATTTGCGTTGAATTGCAAATACGTGATGCGTTGACCAAAAAAAATTTGCTGCTTTTTGAAACTCGTACATTAGTTCTAATTGGGTAAATTCTTTTTTGGTAAAATTTAAATTTAAAAGTATTTAAATTGTGTTTTTAAATCCATAAATAAATTCAACACCCTCTAATACCCCATAGCACTCAAATTAAATGCAATTTCCATAAGTAATATATGTGATTCTAATTTTTTTAAATTATTTTCAATAGAACTTTGAACAAAATAAGACATAAAATATATTGAAAGAAAATTGAAAATGTAGATAAGAATATTAGCAAAGCAAAGTCCCAATATCCACACAATCTTAAAAGAAAAATCCAAAATATCTTAAACTAGATGTTCAACACAAGAGCTATTGCAAACATGGCAGCATCATACTTCTCAAGAGATTTCTGTAGCATCCCTCCTATTTTGATCCTTATTATTATTAATTTTGGTAATTGTAATTGTAATTTTGTGAATGACCCTGGTGAGGAGCTCAAGGCAAAGGCCCCGCCAATGGACCTTGAAACTATTGTTGTGTTCAAAAGTATTATGTTAAGGCTTAAGGGACAAATGACGATGACGTAACTAAAAGATGGACACTGGGAAAAAAGTAAAGTAATTTACGGGTTGACCTTAGAAATCGTAAGTGTCGACGTCATAGAGAGAGAAGGGGGTTACTTGTTTTCAACCTTCTAAATAAATTATACATGCATTATGTAACATCCCTCTTTTAACACTATTATGTTGTAAAAGGAATTGTAAAATTGTAACTATGTAAGTGTTACTGGTGAGGAGCTCAAGGACAAGGCCCCACCAGTAAGCCTTGTTGGTTTGTTATTTATGTTAAAAAAGAAGAAGAAAAATTGAAAATGGTTGATTGTAGACTAGGGACTGAAGGTTGGGACGCAACCAAACGATGGACAAAACTAATTCACTAGGGGGGAGATGAATGTCTAGGAATGCATAGTAACCATTGGATGGCAAGAGGATTCTCATCACGGTTAATTGGGTTGTTGGGAAGAATGGAAGATTCACTTAGGGTTTTACCCCTAGCTTGTGCAAATGAGAACCTACTAAGGAGAAGGGACTCCTTAGTAGCAGTTCAGTAAATGTAAATAATTAAGCTAAAACAGAAATAAAAACTAATCTAAAACACATGCATGAAAAATAAACAACAATTTGTAAACAAGGGTTTTGTATTAATATTACCTTCAATGTGAAGGTTGATGAAGCTCCTTGCAATGTCCAAGAGGGTTGCTCCAAGCTCCAATGTGCTCCTTCTCTTTCTCCAATGGTGGAAATGGGCCAAAAGGGGCTCTCAAGGTGAAAGTAGTTCAATGGTGAACTAGGGTTTCGAGAGAGATTTTGGCAGAGTAAGGGTATACTTGATTGTGGATATGGCATAAGGGATCTCCATCACCTATTTATAGTTTTTTGGTGGTGGAGTGCTGACCCATGGTTTTGGGAAACACATGGTTTAGGGCAACTGTATAGGGTTTTTTCCTCCTTTTCCTCATTATTTTATATTTTTCTTCCCTTTTTAGGGGTTTTTTTGCTATTTTTAGAGGAATTTTGGATATTTTTGGAGGAAAAATGGGTTTTTTAACCTTTTTGAGGCTATTTTAAGGGTTTTGTGGCCTTTTGGAGGCATTTTAGGCCTTTTGGAGGCTTTTTAGTGGGATTTTTTTGGGTTTTTAAGGGAAATATGGTAGGAAAATGGACAAATGAGCCATATAATGTGGTAGATGAGGTAGTGAACACTTTTTGGGTATTAACAGATTGTCCCCTGATGTGCGAGGGCAGGAGCTCATCGTATGGCCGATGGACATCATAAGTCATGAATGGTTTTCCTGGGGTGTGGAGAGAAGAGAAGAAACAAACTGAAGCCCGGAACAACGATCCCGAACAACTGCAAGGACTAAAAGTACATAACCTCAATAATGGATGAGGAATCATCTGATCATATGGACGAGGCGGGCATTCCCATGCTCGTATCAGGATATAACATAACAATAACAATGGGGTCCAAAAAATGGGGACCTGACATATACATGACCTCAAATACTGACTGAGGAATAATCTCAATGTATGGACGAGGCGGGCATACCCATGCTCGTATCAAGATACATAAAATAATTGTGAGGCCTGAAAAGGGGGACCTGTAAGATACATAGCCACTGTGTACATCATAAGAGTCCAGAGGGGACACAAAATCTGGGACATATTGTACTGCTGAGTTGATCATGTGGTAACTGAAGAACTGGTGCACTGGAACATCAACAGTGCTGCTGACTGGGGTACCAGAGGAACTGATGAGCTGCTGGATCATAATGACTGGGAGCAATAACCTCGATGGTACACTGAGCGGGAACTGAAATGGGTACTCAAGGAAGCATATAGCTGGATGGCTTCCGAATACAATCGCCAACGCAGCCCAGACATCCACAGGAACATATAACTGGTCGTTCCGAAGTGACTCACCAATGAGCTAGAGTCGGGGGAAATCCGGGGTCTTCGACACATAATGTAAAGGATGTAACCCTACGCGATTCTCAACGATGCGATCAAGGTGCTGAAGTCGAGCATGTGAGAAACAACCACTCCGAGAGGCAATGATGACTCCTCTCAGAATGGTCCGTAGGCACTTACCACAGATGGTGATAAGTCCAAGGCGTAGGGACCTCTGGGCCTATCCTCTGGAATAGAGGGGCTATCGTCGACAGAGGGAGACCTGCAACGATCAAGGCAATGATGTTTCCTTGACAGGAGCGCGAGGTGAAGAACCGAAATGTGATAGTACTAATGGTAGGACTAACAAACTGGGAGGGAAAAACTGGGCAAGTAGAGTTGGTGGACTCAAACTTCCTTTGTTCAGAGTATGATAATGGGAGTGATCGGGCAGCATATGAAACTGACTGAGGGGAAAGGGATCATAGCTGTATGGGATCTGGGAAGGGTGACTGGTCTGAGGGAGACTCAAGCTGGGGTAAAATGGCAGGAGACTGCAGAATACTCTGAACAAAGGCGACCTAATTGGGGGTGTTGCCGAGATGATCGATCATAGTGCCAGGAGGCACGGGAGGAGACTTCTTCATGGGTTAATGAACTAGAAGAAGTGTGTGTAAAATGGTACTGTCGTGTGGATTTTATACGAGCCCAGGACAGTTCATGCTCGTGGTTGCTTTCAGTTTTAAGGAGTCTGAAAGCAAATAAGAAGACTCTGAGAGGATGTAATGGTACTGTCGTGTGGATTTTACGAGCCCAGGACAGTTCATGCTCGTGGTTGCTTTCAATTTTAGAGAGTCGGAAAGCAAATAAGAAGACTCCAAGGGGTTGCTTTTTCGTATATTTAGTCTCCAAGGCCCAAAGAAGCATAAAAGGATACAATGAAGAACTCTTCTAGCCGGTGTGACTAGAGTATTCCTTTTTCGTAATTAGTCTACCAGGTCCGGAAAAGGGTTAAACTTATACCAGATAGACGTCCTTTCAGGTACTTTAGCGAGCATGAAAGGAAGCGAGATTGCTAGGCGATCTTTTCATTCTTTTAGGAGTCAGAAAAGAGCTTAACGGAAACTCCCTAAGTGCCTTTTTCGTAAAGGACTTGTCCGGCCCGAAAAAGGGATAAAATTATACCGAACAAAAGGAATGGCCAGGCAAGGAGGAAGTGTTCAATCAAGGATCAGTAATGATGATCAAGAACGAGGGTAGTGGGGAACACTGGTGGGCCTCCTTGCGGGGTAGTTGAAATGGTGGCAAAATAACGAAACATTTGTAGTATGACAGGAGTGAATGGCTCATGTAAAAATGTGGAACAATCCGATAGCGGCCGATGTGGCGCGCAAATCGAGGAAGCAAGGTGTCGGGACACAATGTGGAAATTGTACCAAGTGAGAGTGAGAAATGATCTCAAGCATCATCACGAGCTCGGAAAAATGAATCCGGCGATATAAAGGGTGTCAAAAATGGGTAACGGCCGATGTGACACGCACACCGAGGAGACGAGGGCGTTTTGGAAAAAATACCCAAAAAATCTGGGGGTGAGAGTGAGAAATGATCTCAAGCATCATCACCAGCTCGAAAAAATGAATCCGATGATATAAAACATGTGAAAAATGGAGAACGGCCGATGTTGCACGCAAACCGAGCTGACTAGTGGTGTCTGAAAAATGGGCAAAAAATTACGAGTAAAAAATAATGCAACGAGGTGACCATCATGACGGTCTCGGCGTGCTGATTCCAATGGTGGAAAATATGTGTAAAACAAAAAGGGAAGCAAACTGTACAATGCGGACCAATGGGGCCGCGAGTTATTTAAGGATAAAAGCGTTTAAGGTACAACCCGTTACGCGCGGGTTGCGCAAGGGATGGCCTTCGGAGTCGGCGAGGATGTATGCCCCCTTGCCCAGGCAGGTCTGCACGATGTAAGGGCCTTGCCACATGGATTCAAACTTCCCTTTGCCAGTTTTGTCGTGGGCTTGGTCATAGGCAAGGACGAGGTCCCCTTCATGGAAAGTTCGAGGGTGAACATGTTTGTCGTAACCGGCTTTGGAGCGGTTCTTGGCAGCTTCGATGTTCTGAAGAGTGGCCCGACGGTCTTCGTCGGCTTGTTCGAGGGATAGCAGACGTTGCTCGAGGGGGGAAGTGTCGGGGAGAAGCTCAATGGTGATCTGTAAGGCAGGAATCTGACATTCGATGGGGAGGACAGACTCTACACCGTGAACTAGATGAAATGGTGTAAAACCAGTGGCGGTCTTGGTGGAAGTACGGTAAGCCCATAAGGCAGGGAACAACATGTGGTGCCAATTGGACTTATGCTTGTCAACCGTTCGTTGGAGGATGGTTTTGAGAATTTTATTAATGGCCTCTACTTGACCGTTCCCTTGGGGGTAGTAAGCAGAGGAAAATTGGTGTTCAAATTTGAGGAGGGTGGATAACTCACGCCAGACAGCATCTTCGAAGTGGGAACCGTGGTCAGAGACTAACTGCTTAGGAACCCCGAATCGAGCGATGACATGGTTGAAAAAGAAGCGGGCAGCAGTGTCGGCGGTACAATTGAAGGTAGGCATGGCTTCCGCCCATTTGGTGAAGTAATCAACAGCGACAATAATATATTTGTGGCCGTTGGCAGACTGGGGTCTACATTCCATGAAGTCTATGGCCCACTTACAAAAGGGACCAACGGTGACGACTGGGTGTAACGGAGCAGGAGGTGTCCGGGCCTTGGGGGCAAAAAGTTGGCAGTTATGGCAGTGTTTGACTACAGTGATGCAGTCGGTGAAAAGTGTGGGCCAGAAGTATCCTGCGCGGACGACCTTTTGGGCAGTGGCCATCCCTGAGAAATGGCCGCCGCAAGCACCGCTATGATAGTCATTAAGGACTTGTTCAGCTTCCTCGTGTGTAAGGAAACGATAAAGAATTGTGTCAACCCCGCGCCGGTAAAGGACATCGCCTAAGAGGAGATACCGAGAGGCCTGGTGACGGATGCGACGACGTCCATTACGGGTAACTTTGGGTCTGAACTTCTGCGTGCGCAGGTATAACAAGATATCACCGTACCATGGGTCGTCGGACGAGATAGTGAACAGGTGATTGTCGGGTAACTCATCGGAGATTGGTTTGGCCGGGAGAAGGGAAGGGAGATCAGTAATGAGATGGGCAAGCGCGAGGGCTTTAGTGCTCTTAGGTGTTTTGAAGGTAAGGTCATATTCCTGGAGGATAATGACCCATTTAGCAACACGACCTTGCAGGAGCCGCCGGTTTAGAAGATATACCATGGGGTTAGAGTCAGCGACGACTGTGGTATGACTCATTAAGATATAGTGCCGCAATTTTAGGACGGAAAAGACCACTGCTAGGGCAAGTCTCTCCTCATATGGGTAACGTAGGGGTGGACCAGACAAGGTCTGGCTGACGTAGTAAATGACGTGCTCTTGGTGAGAAGCGTCTTCTTGAACCAAGACTCCAGATACGGCATGCTCAGATGCCAAAACGTAAAGGATGAAGTCTTGTGTGAAATCCAGAGGGGAAATAAGAGGAGCTTGTGTGAGAGCCTTCTTGAGGGCTTCGAATGCAGCTTCTGCTTGCTCATCCCAGACGAAGGGTATGTGGGTATGGAGCAGGCGCAAGAAACCGTGAACGGTAGTGGCGTAATCAGGAACAAAACGTCGAAGGAAATTGGATCGCCCCTACAAACTTTGGAGTTGCCGGAGCGTGCGAGGAGAGGGAAGGTCTAATATGGCTTGGACTTTTAGAGGGTCAACTGTAATTCCTTTCTGGGAAACAATGAAACCCAACAATCGGCATGCCGGAACGTAAAAGACACACTTGTGTGGGTTCAAGTGGATTTGATATTTGCGACAACGCAGAAATACTTGTCGAAGGTCGTTAAGGTGGTCAGATCGTTTCCAGGAACGAGCTGTAAGGTCATAAAGGTAGACTAACAGGATATGGACCAAGTCGTGAAAGCAATAGGTCATGGCTCGCTGGAAAGTGGCACCAGCATTTTTGAGGCTGAAAGGCATGACGGGATAGGCAAAGGTGCCCCATGGGGTAGTAAAGGCAGTTTTGTACTGGTCTTCCTTACGGATCTGAATCTGGTTGTATCCGAAAAAACCATCCATGAAGGAGAGGACTTCATGCCCCACACACGCATCGATGAGCTGGTCAATAAATGGCGTGGGGAAATTGTCCTTGGGACAAGCGCGGTTTAAGTCACGGAAGTCAGTGCATACTCGGATGGTGCCTTGTTTTTTGTTAATGGGAACGGGGTTTGAAACCCAAGTGGTATAGGCAATAGGATAAATGAACCCTTCCTTGCGCAGTTTCTCAATCTCGGCTTTAACAGCTGGGAGCTTGGAAGGATGAATGGGGCGCTGTTTTTGACGAACGGGGGGTACATCAGGCCATGTGTCGATGTGGTGCTCTATAATGGCGGGGTCAAGACCGGGCATTTCGGTATAGGACCAGGCAAAGACATCACGGAATTCTCGGAAAAGGTTTATGTAGTCCTCAATCTCTTGTTTACTGCAGAATGCTCCTAAAGTGATGAGTTCAGGGGCACGTCCTGGGGCAGCGATATCAACTTGGATGACGGGTGAGATGTTGGCCATGTTACCTTGCTCGAAGGCATCAGGAGCAGGAATAGGGTCCTTGAACCAGTCTACTTTGGTGGGGAGGAAGTCTTTGGATTCAACCGCAAATTGGGTAGCGGTGCTAGAGGAAGATGCTTCTGGAAGGAAATACGAACGATGGTGCATGTCATCCCAGGGATACTCCGGGGCAGTGAGGGCCTCGAGAATCTCCTCATCGGTACGGAAAGTTTGCGTCGTCAAATCGGTTGACGAGGGGGTACTGGTTGAAGAGATCATATAGATGATATTAACCTCTCCAGAAGGGGGAGAAATCGGGGGGTAGATCTCCTCAATGGTGGGTGGTGCCGTCTCAAGATCCAGGTTGTTCATCTCATAGAGAGCCGCTCTGTAATCCGGGAGATCAGGACAATGATGGGAGTAATGCCCGTAAACACCGCATATGGCACAGGGGTGGTTAGTGCGTAGGGATTTGTCTTTAGGCTTAGGAGTGGGGTTTAGTTCGACAACCGGGATGTTGGGGTCATCGTCGAGCATCTGCATGTGCTTCTGTAGGGCTGGTAACTGTGGACACTGGTGAGTCGCATGGACCAACTCGTCGCACAACGAGCATTTGGGGGGAGCACGAAATACTGGGGGGGTTTTAACTATCTTGGGAGGTGGTACAGCAGTGTAAGGGTTGGGACCTCTACCCCCAGTGGGTTTGGGAGTAGGAGGAGGAGTCGTGGAGGACGAAGGGGTAAAGACACTGGGAGGTGGCTGAGTGGTAGTAGCCATGGGTTTAACCGGTTGGAGGACAACGTCTGGTGTTGGTGGGCGAACGGGAGGCGAAAGATACCATACGGGTAATCCCAAAGTTAACCCAGGGAGGCTAAGGGTAGCCATGACCGGGGCGCTTACTACTCCTGACGGAGGGACTAAGAAGGGGATCGTATGGATAGGTGTAACACCAATGTTGCTAGGTACCAACGGTGGTTTAGGCAACAAGGGTGGTTGATTGTTAGGTGGTTGGTTGTCGTGGGACAAGGTACATAAGTCAGACACTTCGGGCATAGATGACGGGGGAGGAATGGATTGAAAGGTGGAGGTCATCGGCACGTCTGAGTAGACTCCAGGCCCTGTAGAGGAAACAAACGAGGTGGTGGCACAAGAAACAGGTTGTTCAACCATGGGGAGAACATTTTCAGGTGCCGTGGGAGCACTGGGATCATAGTAGGTGAGCTGGTCAACCTTAACCACGCGTCCCTCATGGGGGAACATCATGGTGCGAAAGACGGAAGAGGCAACCGCCCGCATGGCATACATGTAGCTGCGGCCAAGTAAAAGGTTATAATCCAATTGGGCATTGATTACCTCAATGTCAATAAGTACGGTTTTGCCACCTAACTGGACGGGGACATTGGCTAGGAGGCCTTGGGGCTGAGCCGAACGACCGTCGTAGGCGCGTAATGCAGTGGTGGACTGCTGGAGAGTGGGGGATCCCAACTTCTTCCACACGAATGTAGACATGACGCATGTGGAGGCACCTTCATCGATGATGCATCGATGGATGACAAGATTCCGAATGGAAAAAAAAACTTGGAATGCTAAGGAGGAAGGCAGGCGAGGTTCAGACTGGTCTAAATCAAATGCCATTAAATTCAAATCATTTGGGTCAATCCCCCCAATGTCGGAGAGTAAAGTCTTGCGCTGGGAAGGGCAGTTCTTCAAGACTTCTAACGCAGACATGGCTGCGGGAGATTGGGCTAGGTCGTCTACAATGTTGTAGTTTGACGCAGCACGCGCATTGGGGTTATTGTTGATACGGCGAAGTGGGAAACGAGGGGCTTTGGGAGCGCCATCTAGTGGAGGTGGAGGAATACGTAACGCTTGATCGGTGGGATGAGCGGTAGTAGGTTTATCTGTGGGAGGTACGTCAGTGGTGGAGCCATATTGGTTCCGACGGGTCTGAAGGTTGACGTCAGCGGATGACATCATCAATAGGTGATGGGTACCTGATTCAAACATGGGTTGATCAGGAGCAGCGTAAGTAATTTGCTGTTGTTGGGGTTGCGCGTTAGCTTGAGGGGATAACGGCTGAGTGTTCACCACGCCTTGGGTTGGTAAGGGATTTTGCAGAACCAAAGGTGGCTGCTGAGGCTGAGGGGGGTTAGGTGGCGCCTGAGGAGCCGCATGCCCTTGGCGGTGGGCATTGTCAACCCAGAGCTGCCGAGCTCACTCCAAGTGTGGGAAAGTATGCGTGTAGTGTCCATAGACCCCGCAAATAGAACAAGGGTGGTTTGTTCGCAAATTGGGGTTTTTAGCCTGCTTGGGCGGGCGATCAGGGTTTTGATTAGTGGGGGCCGCATTGTTGTTGTCGGGGGGATTAGTCGGTTGACCGGCTTGGTCTGCAGGTTGGTTGTTCCCACGATTACAGCCCTTGCCGCGGTTCTGTTGGCCCTGGTTGCGCTGGTTGTTCTGGTTCTGCTGTGGATTTTGTTGGGCATAGACTTACCCTTGGGCAGCAGGTGGATTCTGAGGTTGCGCAGGTGCGGGAGCAGGCTGCGGGGGATGATATGCAGGTTGAGGCTGAGCAGGGGCAGCAACTTGAGGGGGTTGCTAATATGGCTGTGGAGCGGGTTGTGGATTTTCCGCAGGGGCTGCCTGTGGCGGATAATAAGCAGGTTGGGCTTGTGAAGGCGCAGGAGCTGGGGCAACCTGCTGATAGTAGTAAGGCTGAGGTGCGACTGGGGGGGCATAAGCAGGAGTCGCATGACCGAAGCACTGAGGAGGACATGAGGGTCCATGCTGATGGTGATGTGCCATGGGAGCATATGAGTTGGTTGGTCCAGACTGTGAGGTCGCCCGTGAAAGGTCGGGGCCAGGGGAAGGACGTGTAATAGAAAATAGTTGAGGATGCAAAGAAACACGACCAATGATACCGTCTGCAGCGTGGGATGCACCCGGGGCATCATGCTGGGAGGAATCGCCGCGAGGGGCGTCAGGTATAATGGTATAAAGGTAACCCGACTGGGCATAAATGAGGTCGAACTGCTGTGCCTTAAGGATGGCCTCTTCTTCAGACTGGGGTCTTTCTGATGCTACATCCTTAGCAATAACAGGGAGAAGGGATTTGAGGAACCAATCTAGGAAGATACGGTCGTCTAGTTTGATCTTGCATAAGCTACGGCGTCGACGCCACTCATGGATGTGGTCCGTGATATGGGTAGCCGTGTTTTGTCTGCAGGATAGGAGGATCTCAACGCCCGCGTCATAGCGGACAGGCAACTGGAAGAACTGCAGGAATGTCGAGGCAAGGGAAGCAAAGGTGGCATGGGTCCCATGAGGTTGCTCGATATACCATTTGGCTGCAGAGCCAGTGAAGGTGCGCTGTAAGAGACGGAGGCGAACAGAGTCATCCATTATGCAGTTGGAGGAACACCATAGGTGGAAAGACATGATATGGTTTTGTGGGTCCTCACCTACCTTACCCTCGAACTTAGGGATGTCAGAGGGGAGCTTTGTAGGCATATGAGGCCACGTAGGGTCGTGTCGAATAGGATCGTTGGTCAATCTGGCCAGGTCAGGTAGGTTGAGGCTAGCCATGAATGGAAAACTGGAAGAAGGATGTGACACAGTAATGGGTTGCACCAAGTTAGGGCCAATGCCCCCAAGTGGAGGGACAAGATTTGGGATGGTGCCCCCAAGTGGGGGAACTAAGGTGGTGGAGGATGGGCCGGCACCACCATGGGTAGTGTGAGCCACTGATGTAGTGGGGATATGGATTCCTGCTGCGGGAATAGGTACCGTGAGGGGAACGGTAGATGGGGGCCCCATGGAGGGCATACCCAAAACAGGTGTAGTAACTGGTTTAGTGGTGGATGTGCCACCAATGGTCCCTATAACAAAAGGAGTGGAAGTCGTGCCAGCCATGGGGCTAGTAGGGGCAGTGTAAATAGGGTTCTCAGACTCTTCGTCAGAATCGGAGGTAAAGTAAGGAGCGTCAATATCTGGTGACGGAGTCCTATGTCGCTGACGAGTGGAGTCAAGTGACAAGGCTCTAGATCTGTGATGAGTGGTATCAACGGATGATGATCGGAATCTATGACGTGTGGTGTCAAGAGAACCGTGCTGTGGGGGCTCGCCCCTGAGGTGCTGAGAATGTCTCAGGGACTCAATGGTGACAGATGGTGTCAAATCTCTGTGGGTTGAGGTGAGTAGAAAAACAACTCAAAAAGGCCTAATGCAACCGAGTGTGCAGAAGGAGAGCTAAAAAACAAGGCACTCAGGCCAACAACCAACTCAAAACACCCACTGCAACAGCTGTGCTACGATAGGTGGAGTATCAACAAAGATGGTCAGAATACCAACAAGTAGCAGGTTTCCTAAAAATAAAAAATGGTGGACTCACTAGACCAAAGGGAGGTAAAGGAGCATGCAAACACCTAACTAAAAGTATTCTGACTCAACTAAACATATCCTCTGCAAGGTGATGAAATCCAAGTCAGACAATATGAGTAGGAAATCCAAGTGGCTATGATATCCCCCTACCGGGAGGGATACCGGGTAGTCAATCCTAGAAGAATGGCAACTAAGATACCCCGTTCATGACACGTCCAGAAAGGTGAATCTGCCGTTTAGTCCGTTTACCGCAATACCCCTATACAGGGATATCCCGCGAACCGCGAAAGGTAGCCCTTCGGTTACTGAATGGAGTGCGGTATTCCACTCAAGCCTCCGGAACCTGTCTCCCGACTTCAACCCTCCTAAGGGAGAGGCCCTTTGATAAACTGGTCGTGACCGTGCCAAAAAGTACTAGGGGATTTTGGTTCCCTATTTGGACAACAACTATGTCTCAAGTGAAAGTAACCGAGGGGTGTTATTGGAAGCCTATCCCCCCGATCCTACCTAACTACAATGATTCTTTTGTGTTCCCCAAGTGGGGTTAGAATGTTGGTTTAGTTAGGTACTTTTTAAGGCTCACTTGAATTATGTGACAGAGTGTGTGCTCGTGAGGTGATGAACCCAAAATAGAAGTGCCACAAGGGGGGCAACTTCTAATTATCAATAATGCTGGAATTGAAACTTTAACTTGCAAAATTTTCTGAATTAAAAATACTGAAATTTTAAAAAGATTCTGTAAAGGGAACAGAAATTATGTTGCAGGAAGGCTGTAAGGAAGTGGGGCTGTAGGTAGGACAGGGGGCTGTTCAGATGCAGAAAATATTGCAGCAAAAGGGGCTGGGCTCAAAACAGGAAAAATGCAGAAATCAGACCACGGGTCTGTGGCGAATCAGAACAGGAAGACCGCGGGTTTGAGGGAAACATACGCGGTCAGGTCGCGGCTTTCGGGCCAACAGACGCAGTCGGGATGCAGGAAATAGGGAAAAAGACGTAGTCGGGTCGCGGCAAAAAGGATAACAGACGCATCATACTTCTCAAGAGATTTCTGTAGCATCCCTCCTATTTTGATCCTTATTATTATTAATTTTGGTAATTGTAATTGTAATTTTGTGAATGACCCTGGTGAGGAGCTCAAGGAAAAGGCCCCGCCAATGGACCTTGAAACTATTGTTGTGTTCAAAAGTATTATGTTAAGGCTTAAGGGACAAATGACGATGACGTAACTAAAAGATGGAAACTGGGAAAAAAGTAAAGTAATTTACGGGTTGACCTTAGAAATCGTAAGTGTTGACGTCATAGAGAGAGAAGGGGGTTACTTCTTTTCAACCTTCTAAATAAATTATACATGCATTATGTAACATCCCTCTTTTAACACTATTATGTTGTAAAAGGAATTGTAAAATTGTAACTATGTAAGTGTTACTGGTGAGGAGCTCAAGGACAAGGCCCCACCAGTAAGCCTTGTTGGTTTGTTATTTATGTTAAAAAAGAAGAAGAAAAATTGAAAATGGTTGATTGTAGACTAGGGACTGAAGGTTGGGACGCAACCAAACGATGGACAAAACTAATTCACTAGGGGGAGATGAATGTCTAGGAATGCATAGTAACCATTGGATGGCAAGAGGATTCTCATCACGGTTAATTGGGTTGTTGGGAAGAATGGAAGATTCACTTAGGGTTTTACCCCTAGCTTGTGCAAATGAGCACCTACTAAGGAGAAGGGACACCTTAGTAGCAGTTCAGTAAATGTAAATAATTAAGCTAAAACAGAAATAAAAACTAATCTAAAACACATGCATGAAAAATAAACAACAATTTGTAAACAAGGGTTTTGTATTAATATTACCTTCAATGTGAAGGTTGATGAAGCTCCTTGCAATGTCCAAGAGGGTTGCTCCAAGCTCCAATGTGCTCCTTCTCTTTCTCCAATGGTGGAAATGGGCCAAAAGGGGCTCTCAAGGTGAAAGTAGTTCAATGGTGAACTAGGGTTTCGAGAGAGATTTTGGCAGAGTAAGGGTATACTTGATTGTGGATATGGAATAAGGGATCTCCATCACCTATTTATAGTTTTTTGGTGGTGGAGTGCTGACCCATGGTTTTGGGAAACACATGGTTTAGGGCAACTGTATAGGGTTTTTTCCTCCTTTTCCTCATTATTTTATATTTTTCTTCCCTTTTTAGGGGTTTTTTGCTATTTTTAGAGGAATTTTGGATATTTTTGGAGGAAAAATGGGTTTTTTAACCTTTTTGAGGCTATTTTAAGGGTTTTGTGGCCTTTTGGAGGCATTTTAGGCCTTTTGGAGGCTTTTTAGTGGGATTTTTTGGGTTTTTAAGGGAAATATGGTAGGAAAATGGACAAATGAGCCATATAATGTGGTAGATGAGGTAGTGAACACTTTTTGGGTGTTAACAGGGACGCAACCAAACGATGGACAAAACTAATTCACTAGGGGGGAGATGAATGTCTAGGAATGCATAGTAACCATTGGATGGCAAGAGGATTCTCATCACGGTTAATTGGGTTGTTGGGAAGAATGGAAGATTCACTTAAAATAAAAAAGATATATATCCCTAAAAACCCTATAGATGTCATTTAATTAAAATCAGTATTAAGGAAAACGATAAATAAAATTATCATTTAGTAGCAAGGATTTGGTAAACTTTCATTATGCACATAATAACCTAATCCTAACTATTATTACGGACACTAGTCTAAGTGAGACTAAGTTACCAAGTACCGTTTGTACTACACTAAAGACATTGATACATCTATGAGATTTATTAATGGTATGAACACATCTTAGGATTTTTATAAAGGAAAATATTTTGAATACCCAAATAATATATATAGTTTAAATATATAATGCGATGCATTCTAAATAAAAAGAAATGAGGATAACATATATCCATGGTTCAATTAGTGTTCTCTGTCAAGTTTTACACACAGTAGATCTCGGAGTAGATCTCTAGGTGTTCCCTGTCAATTTTCACATGCAGTAGATCTCGGAGTAGATCTCCTATTGTTCTTGGTCAAGTTTTACATACAGTAGATCACGGAGTAGATCTCCAAAAGAAATACGTCATTTTAGTAAGATCTCAGCCTAGTTTTCTCTTTCTCCAATGGGAGTGCTATCCTGAAGTTCTCTAGTTCTGAATTAATGTGTTTTACACACACTGGTTGATAAGTGAGTTCTAAAAACATAATCATGTGATGTTTAGGCAGTGTATGAGAAGGTCGTTGTGAGGTTAAGATTCCCTTCTAGCCTTCGTGAAAGAGAATTTATATATAATTAATATAGATAATAATGGAATTACGTAAAATACATACATTTGGTGTATGTTGAAAGGATGATAACCTTAATTTTATAGCCAAGTAATTAAGTGACTACACTTAGTATGAAAAGTGGAAAGGTATTCCCCATTGCCTTGTGCAAGTAAGTTATTAACCTAAGTCTAAGATAGGCAATTTTGGGCATTGTTGTATTATTAGAAGACAAAAAGTTAAATGAGTATATATTGCAACAAACTGTGTTGCCGAATGTATCTCCTCGATTTGTGATAAATATTATACTAGTGTGACCTTTCCTGGTGGACGTAGCCCATATGTTTTGGGTGAACCATGTAAATACTGTCTCTCTTATGTGTGTGAATTCATGATGGCTTTGAGTTGTGTCATGTTTAAGTGTATAATTTTTGTCAAGTATTTGTTGGGCAAAAGATAATTCATAATTAAGTCATGTATTCATGTGGTGGACATTTGAATGTATTTTGTTGTTATGGTTCAAGCATATTTAAGCTCATCACTATTGGGTAGGAATTTCTTAAGAATGCAATAATCGAATATGGACTATTACTGATAAGTGAATTATTTAACTTATATGTTTATTGGTTGATATGTTTATTGATTGGTCGAAGCAATTTTACTATTGTTATCATAGTGAACATGTAACATCCCACTTTTTCCCTAATTATTTTATAAGACTAGGTTATTTTATTAAGCCTTTTTTTTTGGTAAAGAGGATATATTACATGGTTACCATACCAGATATATTACATGGTTACCTAGGAGAGATAATCCTTTATAGAACAAGTATCATATATTGCCTTACATAATTATAATACATTATAATTATAATTTCATGATTCATACGAAAGTATTATTATGTTAGTGAATACACCATTTTGTTATTTGATACTAAAGGGAATATTATAATGGGAACTAGCATGTGAAAAGTATTATGGTCTATGTGTGCATATAATTACATATATATATATATATATATATATATATATATGCATATTTGTTGTATAAAGATACTAAAAACAAAAGATATGCAGAAAAGACCTTCCTCTCCATTTTGGCGCACTCCATTTAGTGGAGTTGCAAATGAATGACTTTCAACACTTGGTAGATCACTACCTAGTCATTACCTCGGTCTTCTCTAAACTCGTCGTGGAGCCCCAGTTCCTGCCGTGTGTCTCCTCCACTGAAAAAGCTGTTACTTCCCAAATCGCCACCTGTCTTGGAAGGAGCTATGAGTTCGATAAATGCAGATCTCTGCGTGGGAGTGAGGGGATACGAAGGAGGTAGGAGAGCTATTCGATCTGAATGATTCTAGCTCTGCGTTTAGATCTTTCGATCATCTCATATCTCTGGAACTCTCTAACTCGACCGATGGAGGTAGATAGGTATCCAAAAATAATGGTTTGGAGGAGGCATGGGTAAGCCGACGCAGATCGCATGTAGTGTGAGCTGGGACGCTGCTGTCAACATGGTATTGGAGATTGCAGGTATTTGAATGTGTGGATCCCCTGGTATTTTCAATTATGTGTACTTTAAATAGTATCCATTGAATGGTAGCTCACTGTAATCGGCTTGATCAATATGTTTTAGTTAGGGTTTGTATATTATTATGCCAGAACCCCAAAGTAAGGGAATACATTATAACACTCTTTGGTTAAATCACACCGGGGCACCCGGTCGAGGGATTTTGGGGAAAGGCCCTTGATGCCTATCAAATCGTGATCGGTTTTCTGGGTATTGATGATTAGAAAACAATTTAGTGGATCCTTGTTGCAGGATTCGCCATTGTGATATGGGAAGAGTTTTCGATTTTGCTATATTTTAATTGCTGAGAGTGAAACATTTCAAATCGATAGATCTCCGTGAAAATAGATATTAGGGGCATCTTTCTTTATTTTGGTAGTTGTCGGCTAGGATCATCTCCCGAGTTTTGTACGCCTATTTGAAATCAAAACTTCCTGACTACTGGATTCGTAATTCCTGTCAAAAGAACGCATTTCGAGATTGAGTTGGTAATTGCCAAAGTATAGTTGTCAGTTTTATTATTGTTATCTACTGCCAAATCGCACAGCCTTCATGCATTAGTTTTTGTCTTTCATTTAAATGATGATCACCTGGCGAGAATCGCAGCCTTGGATTTGGTGGTATGCCATTGAATTGTTTTTCATTTAAATGATGGTCTCCTGGATGGAACCGCAACTGTACATGTGATTTGGTAGGCAGTGGAGCTGTATTTTCATTTAAATGGTGATTGCCTCGTTGGAATCGCAGCCTTGCATTAGATTTGGTATTTCACTTAATTGACGGTAGCTTGGCTGGAATCGTGTCTTTTGCATTATATGTGATAGTTATTTAAAGTATAGTTGTCAGTTTTATTATTGTTATCTACTGCCAAATCGCACAGCCTTCATGGATTAGTTTTTGTCTTTCATTTAAATGATGATCACCTGGCAAGAATCGCAGCCTTGGATTTGGTGGTATGCCATTGAATTGTTTTTCATTTAAATGATGGTCTCCTGGATGGAACCGCAACTGTACATGTGATTTGGTATGCAGTGGAGCTGTATTTTCATTTAAATGGTGATTGCCTCGTTGGAATCGCAGCCTTGCATTAGATTTGGTATTTCACTTAATTGACGGTAGCTTGGCTGGAATCGTGTCTTTTGCATTATATGTGATAGTTATTTGAAGTATAGTTTCCAGTTTTATTATTGTTATCTATTGCCAAATCGCACAGCCTTCCATGCATTAGTTTTTGTCTTTCATTCAAATGATGATCGCCTGGCGAGAATCGCAGCCTTGGATTTGGTTGATATGCCATTGTATTGTTTTTCATTTAAATGATGGTCTCCTGGATGGAACCGCAACCTTACATGTGATTTGGTATACAGTAGCGTTGTATTTTCATTTAAACCGTGATTTCCTCGTTGGAATCACAGCCTTGCATTAGATTTGGTATTTCAATTAATTGACGGTCGCTTGGCTGGAATCGTATCTTTTGCATTATATTTGATAGTTATTTGAAGTATAGTTTCAAGTTTTATTATTGTTATCTATTGCCAGATCGCAGTTACTGGTTGTTGAAGCCAAATCGTAGAACATTAGTTGTGGATGAGATAAATTGCCAAAGTATAGTTTTCAGTTTTATTATCTATTGTGAAATCAAAGTTACTGGTTGTTGAAGGTTGTTTTCCTTTTATCACATCAGGGAGAAAAGCCAGCATTGTACATATAGAGAAATTCCTCTGTAGTTATGCAAGTTAAGTTCATCGCTGAATGTCGTGGAAAAACTCTCACACTGTAAGAGAGCAATAGCAACCGGGAGTTGCAGATTGTAACCCTCACTATTTCAGGATGATTAATACATAATGTGGCATATTCTCTTTGTGGACGTAGCCCGGATAGCGGGTGAACCACGGTTATATTTGGTCTCTCTCCTTTGTGTAATGGTTGTATTGTTAGATTTAGATGCATTCATATTAATTTCCTCAATCGTGAAGAAGTCATTTTTATATCAATTAATTAAAGAAATGCATGCAGATTAAATTTAGTTGAAGTGATCTCAATGAGAAAGATGAAGTGCTTAACATACACATGTAAAGTTTCCCTTACATCATTGTACTGATTAAGATATATCAAATGTTAAGGTAAGATAATCTTATATTATAAGCATGGGTTACATTAAGGATGCTTGTAGGGAATGTTAAACATTTATGCATTGTTGAATACTCCCTTTTCCTAATTACTAACCTTTAACCATGGATATCTTAGATATGTTTTCATAGTGGTAATTATATTGGTTAGAAGTACTAAGTTTAATCCTAACAAGTAGAAGTTTCATAAGGATGAACAAGATAGGAATGTGAACTTTATTATTATGGTATTTCTCCTACATTGTAGGAAGGAATTATTTGTACTAATGTATATGTTTTTGTTTATATTCATGGCTAACGAAACTCTCGAATATGCAATCAAGATAAAGTGGGAACTTTACATCTTTATGGATTTTGTTGGGTTCGTTATTTACTAACCTAGTTAATTTGGGGTGTTACACATATGGTCTCCCATGTGTGATCTTTGTATACTTTTTTTTTAATTATCTCTTTCCGAAATTTCACTCAAAATCTGAATTTTTAAACTTGGGTTTGTTACAAATGGTATCAGAGCTGAGGTTTCAGCACTCGGGCCTATAGGGGCTCAAAATAAGGTAAATAAATATGAGGGTTTCGAAAACTAACAAACAGATTGTGTTTTGGATGCATGGGACGAATGGACGAGAGGATACTATCCAAATTAATCGTCGAGTTCTCCAAGAAGAAACTAAGGGGGATATGGAAATATCGTGACGAAGCAAGTTATTGTGGAATTCCAACCAAAACTCGTCTGATTAAACTGTAAGTATATGAGTTCCACTTTCATCTCTAGTCTAGTATGTTGTACTTTATTTACATACTGAAATTTGAAAGTTATTGGATTGAATGATATTGATCATCCACTATCATGTATAAGGATCATCCACTATCATGTATAAGGATCATCCGCATTATGAAAGACAAAATGTATCATTAAAGGTTAAAGGGATTAACTTTAATGGTTTACTTAGAACTCCTAACAATGGATGTGTTCGATGCCTAGAAAATGCCCTACTTACTACATAGATAGACGTCTGTAAGATAAAACTCGTCGATGATCCGACATCCAAGAAGAATATTATACAAACTGGAAATTATTAGAATATTGACCACATAGATATGGAAGGGTGGAAATGACTAAAGGAGTTGGTAAGTTTCCCTCAACTTTGAGTAGAAAGGTTATTTAGTATATAGAATTTATGACGATATTATCTTGTTTTGATAACTACAATACATCTTCTTTCTGAAGGGATGATGCTCCTCTAAGATAAAACCAAAGAATAAGAAGTTTAGATAAGTAAATTCATAACTAGTATATGGTGATGTGTGGTTCTCTTATGGAATAAACTGTATCACCTTGATAGGAAATGATGTAAAAAGTTATATCCTTGCTTGTGCGAAATATAATTATTGGAATTTGTTGTTTACAAATCTTAGAAGTTTAAACGTGTTCGGTTGATTGAATGACAAATGGAGCAAGAATGTAGGCTAAACATTTACTACCTTGAGAAGGAAGTTAGCATGTTCTTCACCTAAGTGTACTTCCACAGATGAACAGTCTTGTTTAATATATTTTTATTTATTTATTTATCTGGAGTTGCCAATGAGAAAAATTGTGAAGAGTCTCCTTGAAAAAAAACAATTTCACTTTAGAAGATGAAGGTATAGGATAAGTGATTACGATACTGAATGTGAGACATTAGAGCATTCTTATACCCTTGCTTGTTAGTTCAACAAAAGGACAAAAGGGTTATAAACACTTAAAAAAGTATGCATATGTAGTTAATAGGGTGCATATGATGAAAATGCATGTTTCCTTTTTACAACTTCTTATTCCAGCAATCCTTAAGATAGATGTTGGGAACGATGAGTGATGGTTATAGAAGTTATACTTTTATTTGTTCGAGATTTATGATGACTTGCTAACCATGTGCAATTATAGGTTTGGTCAAAATGATTTTGTTAAGGGATAAATTATGGTTGTTCACGTAATGATCGTATAGATGCAAATCAAGTGTTGTCAAAGAGTATGTTTATGGTTCGAAAAGGGTATTGGAAATATACAACCAATATGAAATGGTGATGCATGTTAGTAGGACGTTGTAAGTGTCCGGCATCCTTATGTTGCCGAAAGGAATGATTGTTTTATAATGATTATGAGTTAAGAAAACCACTGATGACATGGAATTTCCATCGTAGATCAGAAGCAATCCTTAAAATAGTAATAAATGTATAAGATTTTATGAAACAAGTAAAAATGATGTTTAGGCACATGTTACATATATAGTTGTTCTTATGATTTAATTATCTTTATACGACTCACATTCTGAATGTGTTGTCAAACAAGTTTTTCCTACACATCACTGCCTTACAACTAGCAACAGGTAAATGTGGGATATACAGATTCATATTTAGTGCAATACAAATATGGGAGGATACCAGTAAATTGGTTCCTCGACATATGAGGATCTTATGATAAGGAGACATGCGGTCGGCCTTATAAATGAACATGGTTATCCTTATAAGGTATGCAAGTATGTTTTGACATTTGGTTATTTCCTATATGATGTTAGTGTATACAGAGGAGTGTTGTATAACTAAAATAGGGATTGTGTGGAAATGGTAAAATCTAACATTCATAGTGTCCATGAATCATACTAGGAAGGATGTATATTGTGTTCAAAGCATTATGTAACCTATAAGCTAGCTTATGTGTAGTAGGAAAGGATATCTCATATGATCACGTATAAATATTGTGGTAACAAAGATGATTTTCGATTTTCGGAAGAGATCTTCTTACAATAATTCGATTCTTTTATTAAGGTGATACTAACAAGTGAAATTGGGCAGATGGGCGAATTTATGTGGAGCTTGTGAAAAGGTAAGAGCATTAATGTTATGCATGGTAAAATAAGGAGTGAGGAATTAAGATTCACATCACAATTGTTACTTATTCTTTTAAAAATGTTGATAATTATTGTTGAAACAAAGCACCCGACCCAGATTGGTCAGAGTAATCATATGGGTACAGAATGTAATATGACGAAATAAATTGATTAAATTGAAAGAGATTTTTGTAGACTCAAGCAAGGCGGCTTGGGAAAAATAAATTCCGGGACTTAAGCGAGAAGGCTTGAGGGGAATTGTGTAAAGAGTGTTGTAATGGCATTGAAATACTCCCTAAAATCAGGGATTGAAGAGCCACTAGGATTCTCGGAGAATCGGCTGGCTGTAAGACCTAGGAAAGCTATAAGAAAATGTATATGTGGGAGGCAGGACGCTGCTTAGTATGCATGAAAGGAATGTTTGCTGCATGAGCACTAAGGTGTTAGGCAAGACATGAAAGAAATGGTTGCTGCATGAGCACTAAGGTGTTAGGCAAGACATGAAAGAAATGTTTGCTGCGTGAGCACTAAGGTGTTAGGAAAGACATGAAAGAAATGTTTGCTGCGTGAGCACTAAGGTGTTAGGCAAAACATGAGAGAAATGTTTGCTGCGTGAGCACTAAGGTGTTAGGCAAGGCATGAGAGAAATGATTGCTGCATGAGCACTAAGGTGTTAGGAAAGAATTTCCTGGATTAAGTGAAAGATGTGTTCATATTAAGTTAACAGTCTACATTATTGGAGAGCGAGATTTATGCATGCTTCTGATAATAGAAGCACAAACAAAGACTAAAAGATATTCCATGAATTACAAAAGTTTATGTTGCAATAAAATGGCTCATTGTTTATGTTTCTGAGTTTTATTATGGAATTAATGCTAAGTTTTTTGTTTTTACGGTTTCTGTGAATTCGGGTTGTGTGGTCAAAAATACAAAAGCAATCGACGCGGACTTGTGGAAAGTCCTAAAAGTCCGAAGGAGGTCAAATAGAAATGACGAAACAAGCAAAAGATGACTACAGAAGAAAAGACAAACTATTGAACACCGAGGACGGTGTTATTCTTAAGGGGAGGAGGATGTAACATCCCACTTTTTCCCTAATTATTTTATAAGACTAGGTTATTTTATTAAGCCTTTTTTTTTGGTAAAGAGGATATATTACATGGTTACCTAGGAGAGATAATCCTTTATAGAACAAGTATCATATATTGCCTTACATAATTATAATACATTATAATTATAATTTCATGATTCATACGAAAGTATTATTATGTTAGTGAATACACCATTTTGTTATTTGATACTAAAGGGAATATTATAATGGGAACTAGCATGTGAAAAGTATTATGGTCTATGTGTGCATATAATTACATATATATATATATATATATGCATATTTGTTGTATAAAGATATTAAAAACAAAAGATATGCAGAAAAGACCTTCCTCTCCATTTTGGCGCACTCCATTTAGTGGAGTTGCAAATGAATGACTTTCGACACTTGGTAGATCACTACCTAGTCATTACCTCGGTCTTCTCTAAACTCATCGTGGAGCCCCAGTTCCTGCCGTGTGTCTCCTCCACTGAAAAAGCCGTTACTTCCCAAATCGCCACCTGTCTTGGAAGGAGATATGAGTTCGATAAATGCAGATCTCTGCGTGGGAGTGAGGGGATACGAAGGAGGTAGGAGAGCTATTCGATCTGAATGATTCTAGCTCTGCGTTTAGATCTTTCGATCATCTCATATCTCTGGAACTCTCTAACTCGACCGATGGAGGTAGATAGGTATCCAAAAATAATGGTTTGGAGGAGGCATGGGTAAGCCGACGCAGATCGCATGTAGTGTGAGCTGGGACGCTGCTGTCAGCATGGTATTGGAGATTGCAGGTATTTGAATGTGTGGATCCCCTGGTATTTTAAATTATGTGTATTTTAAATAGTATCCATTGAATGGTAGCTCACCGTAATCGGCTTGATCAGTATGTTTTAGTTAGGGTTTGTATATTATTATGCCAGAACCCCAAAGTAAGGGAATACATTATAACACTCTTTGGTTAAATCGCACCGGGGCACCCGGTCGAGGGATTTTGGGGAAAGGCCCTTGATGCCTATCAAATCGTGATCGGTTTTCTGGGTATTGATGATTAGAAAACAATTTAGTGGATCCTTGTTGCAGGATTCGCCATTGTGATATGGGAAGAGTTTTCGATTTTGCTATATTTTAATTGCTGAGAGTGAAACATTTCAAATGGATAGATCTCCGTGAAAATAGATATTAGGGGCATCTTTCTTTATTTTGGTAGTTGTCGGCTAGGATCATCTCCCGAGTTTTGTACGCCTATTTGAAATCAAAACTTCCTGACTACTGGATTCGTAATTCCTGTCGAAAGAATGCATTTCGAGATTGAGTTGGTAATTGCCAAAGTATAGTTGTCAGTTTTATTATTGTTATCTACTGCCAAATTGCACAGCCTTCATGCATTAGTTTTTGTCTTTCATTTAACTGATGATCACCTGGCGAGAATCGCAGCCTTGGATTTGGTGGTATGCCATTGAATTGTTTTTCATTTAAATGATGGTCTCCTGGATGGAACCACAACTGTACATGTGATTTGGTATGCAGTGGAGCTGTATTTTCATTTAAATGGTGATTGCCTCGTTGGAATCGCAGCCTTGCATTAGATTTGGTATTTCACTTAATTGACGGTAGCTTGGCTGGAATCGTGTCTTTTGCATTATATGTGATAGTTATTTAAAGTATAGTTGTCAGTTTTATTATTGTTATCTACTGCCAAATCGCACAGCCTTCATGCATTAGTTTTTGTCTTTCATTTAAATGATGATCACCTGGCGAGAATCGCAGCCTTGGATTTGGTGGTATGCCATTGAATTGTTTTTCATTTAAATGATGGTCTCCTGGATGGAACCGCAACTGTACATGTGATTTGGTATGCAGTGGAGCTGTATTTTCATTTAAATGGTGATTGCCTCGTTGGAATCGCAGCCTTGCATTAGATTTGGTATTTCACTTAATTGACGGTAGCTTGGCTGGAATCGTGTCTTTTGCATTATATGTGATAGTTATTTGCAGTATAGTTTCCAGTTTTATTATTGTTATCTATTGCCAAATCGCACAGCCTTCCATGCATTAGTTTTTGTCTTTCATTCAAATGATGATCGCCTGGCGAGAATCGCAGCCTTGGATTTGGTTGATATGCCATTGTATTGTTTTTCATTTAAATGATGGTCTCCTGGATGGAACCGCAACCTTACATGTGATTTGGTATACAGTAGCGTTGTATTTTCATTTAAACCGTGATTTCCTCGTTGGAATCGCAGCCTTGCATTAGATTTGGTATTTCAATTAATTGACGGTCGCTTGGCTGGAATCGTATCTTTTGCATTATATTTGATAGTTATTTGAAGTATAGTTTCAAGTTTTATTATTGTTATCTATTGCCAGATCGCAGTTACTGGTTGTTGAAGCCAAATCGTAGAACATTAGTTGTGGATGAGATAAATTGCCAAAGTATAGTTTTCAGTTTTATTATCTATTGTGAAATCACAGTTACTGGTTGTTGAAGGCTGTTTTCCTTTTATCACATCAGGGAGAAAAGCCAGCATTGTACATATAGAGAAATTCCTCTGTAGTTATGCAAGTTAAGTTCATCGCTGAATGTCGTGGAAAAACTCTCACACTGTAAGAGAGCAATAGCAACCGGGAGTTGCAGATTGTAACCCTCACTATTTCAGGATGATTAATACATAATGTGGCATATTCTCTTTGTGGACGTAGCCCGGATAGCGGGTGAACCACGGTTATATTTGGTCTCTCTCCTTTGTGTAATGGTTGTATTGTTAGATTTAGATGCATTCATATTAATTTCCTCAATCGTGAAGAAGTCATTTTTATATCAATTAATTAAAGAAATGCATGCAGATTAAATTTAGTTGAAGTGATCTCAATGAGAAAGATGAAGTGCTTAACATACACATGTAAAGTTTCCCTTACATCATTGTACTGATTAAGATATATCAAATGTTAAGGTAAGATAATATTATAGTATAAGCATGGGTTACATTAAGGATGCTTGTAGGGAATATTAAACATTTATGCATTGTTGAATACTCCCTTTTCCTAATTACTAACCTTTAACCATGGATATCTTACATATGTTTTCATAGTGGTAATTATATTGGTTAGAAGTACTAAGTTTAATCCTAACAAGTAGAAGTTTCATAAGGATGAACAAGATAGGAATGTGAACTTTATTATTATGGTATTTCTCCTACATTGTAGGAAGGAATTATTTGTACTAATGTATATGTTTTTGTTTATATTCATGGCTAACGAAACTCTCGAATATGCAATCAAGATAAAGTGGGAACTTTACATCTTTATGGATTTTGTTGGGTTCGTTATTTACTAACCTAGTTAATTTGGGGTGTTACACATATGGTCTCCCATGTGTGATCTTTGTATACTTTTTTTTTTAGTTATCTCTTTCCGAAATTTCACTCAAAATCTGAATTTTGAAACTTGGGTTTGTTACAGAACAATTGAAATGTTTTCCCTTCTATATACTTGACCTAAGTAAAAGTAAAAGAAGTGGTATAGATATCACTTACCATAAAAGGTAAATTGGCGTTATATAAGTTTTGGAAGTATTGATTACGACCTATATAAATGAGTAAATTATGTTATATGAAGTAACAATATTATAGTGTAAGTGTATAGAAATTGTTCTCTTAAGGTTTTATGGACCTTGTTTAGAAGGCGCATTGCGGTAATAGTGTTTTTACGAGTATCATTTTAGATAACTATGATTAAAGAAATTTTGTTTTTACACTCCCTTCTCTACTAGGAAATATGGGTATGTTACATATGGTATCAGAGCTACAAGCTACAAACACTTGGGCCTATTTGGGATCAACCGGAGGAAGCAAATGTATGTTGGTGGAACTAATAAGGTAACTCCAGCTACAAAGACGCAATCGAGCTACAAAGACGCAACAGGAAAATTGCATTTTCATAGTTCGACAAGAGGTAACGGATAAGTCATCTATGAGTTTGCAAGTAAGTAAGTCCACCGTGTTTAAATACTGAAATTAATGTTACCCTGATTTGTTTGGTTAACTAGTTCCTTTATGTAAAAATTTGTTGTACTCGCATGCATAGAGCGTATACTATAGTGGACGAAAATTGTGTTGTGTTGAAATGATATAACTAATAGCTTTGATCAAAGAGAACTATTATGGCATTGGTAAAAGTGTTATCTATGTTCCGGTTGAATTGAGGACTAATGTGTATAGTTTAAAGTTGAAAGTATTGAGCTTGAAATTGATTTCATTTTGGCATCATAATAGTATTATTTTGTTAAGTGTAAAGACAATGATTCGTTTGTATGTTGGTAACATGAATTGCAAGGTGGATATTTTAGACTTTAAGACTAAAAGAGTTGTCAAGTTTCCCCTCATAAGATCACTCCACTCTATGTAGCTTAATGAGTATTAAATTGATTCTTAGTAAGGTTTTTCTTAAAAGTGAGTTGTTGATATCTTGTCTTGTAAATGAAAATTCTTCATTAGTGTAGAATGTACATCCTGACATTTGTGATAAATGTTACGGTTAGGAGAAAGTATGTTAAAAAATAATATGAGAAAGTAGAAAGTAAGATAGAGGATAATGCCGGTTATTAAGTGTCTTATCATGTTATTTAATAGGATGGAAAATCTAAATGTAAAGCTATTTAGCATGTTTCCAATTGTTAAGATAAGAAGGGTATTTTAGAAATCATCACATAGACTGTTTGTGTCGTAAAGGGTTTTGTCTATTACAAATATAGATAGATGAGGAATCTATATAATTAATGAACATTTGTTAAACATTGCTTGTATACTTTCCTTATTGATAGCAAATAACATTGGACCTTCCTAACTTTATGATTCTGGTTGGATACTTTCATATGACAAAGATAAAGTATAAAAGATAGATAATGTGCAATAACACATGCTTTTGGGGTAATTCAAATTAGTACTGAGTTGATATGGATACAGAATTATCCTACAGTATCTCATATAGGAGTGAAATCATTTTGACAATAACATTATAGTGACGATTGATTTCTTTTCATACTTAGTATAAGGAAGAGTTTGCATTTATGAATACATTGAGAAGATAACCATGACGACTAAAACTGTTTGTATCGAGAAATACTATATTCCATTTTCTTTGTATATAGACATGATTTTTTTTTCCACAAGACATGTTATTACATTAACCAATAAAAGTTGCGGATTGAAAACTGTAAACATAGGAATGTTCATGTATCTTGTCGACATACTAAATTAAAAGTTGGGTTATGAATTACACTCAACAATAGATATTGTCTAGAATTTTCCAGATATATATAGAGTTATATACATACATAAATTGCCTTACAATAGCCTCGTAAATCTATGAGGAGGTAAACTGTAAACCTCAAAAGACAAATAAGATGGTCATTGGAATTATCGTAAAGAGCTAAGTTAATTATGGATGCTATATGCTAACATCGCAAATCTTATGCTGTAAAGGTATGTCAATGAAATTAATGAAAATGTTAATCTTGTATGGAGGTTGTAAGTGAATGATGATTTCCTTACTATTATGTTAGGAGAAGATTTTCTCATGAAATATGTTTTGTGTTATATAAAAAGTACTAACAAGTGAATTCGGCAGATGGTCACATTCTGTGGAACTTTTGGAAAGACAAGGACGCGAAATAGTATACATGGTAAGAATATGGTAAGAATATGAATAAATATCAAGGACTTATGAAAGGATATGCTAAAATCATGCATTCGAACTGATGAGTAAAAAGGTGAACATATGTGATGTTAATATTTTTTTGCTATTATGTTGCATGTGGTGGTTAAACAAAACTACAAGAAATAATAAATTATTGTTATTTCCTGGACTCAAACGAGAAGTTTTGAGGGGAAAAGAATATTCCTGGGCTCAAAGGAGAAGGTTTGAGAAGAAAAGAATAATTTCGGGACTCAAGTGAGAGGACTTAATGGGTGGCAAAATTGACCCAACTCTGCTTTGCTAAAGCAACTTTTCCTGGACTCAAGCAGGAGGTTGGGTGGAAAAGAAATTCCTGGACTGAAGTGAGGAGGCTTGAGGGCAATTACGAAAGCGTTTTGTGGTATCAATGGCAAAAAATTAGGTACAAAGTTTGACATATGGAGATAGGACATTGTTTGATGTCTTAAGGAGGAATTTTTTTTGACTAGCAATAAAAAAGGAGAGTAACCTCAAAAGTGTAGCTGGTAAGTCATCAGGAATTGGTGACATAACTCGAGGAAGAATTCTGTGTTCAGCAGATGGTTACTGAAGTTCCAAACTCATGGAAGAGTTTGAGGATTAACAAAGTATTGTTGAAAGATTTGTTTTATGACATAACAAATAGTAATGATTGTCTTGTAACTAGACTATTGGATGCATTTAGGTGTGAATGTTATGAATGCTTGAGTAAGAAAATTTCCTCAAGGATGAGGATGAATGTTAAATGTTAAAAGTTTACTGTTGGAAATATTGTGAAGTATATGATGCTAACCTGTGAATGTAAGAGGTGTCTACCTCAAGTGGAGGACTAGTAAAATGTCCAAGTATTAGAGGTAAAAGAATTCGAGGCAATCTTTACACACTTCCCAATGACTCAGTTGAAACCACCCTAAAACGTTTTGATCAGAATATCTAGCTAACTGAGTTGAAAATTGCCCTAACTTGTAGTGATATGTACACTTAGCTGACAGAGTTGAACTGCCATGGAATGGGTGATCTACACACCTAGCTGATTGAGTTTGTATCTCAGTCTCCTTATATCCTTCTTAAAAAAAATATCCCCTATTTTTTTTTTTATATCTAGATCGGTGTTAAAGTCATCATTCCGCTCTGCATTTTGTTAAGGTAGAGAGGGTGTTCTCTGTCAAGTTTTACACACAGTAGATCTCGGAGTAGATCTCTGGGTGTTCCCTATCAATTTTCACATGCAGTAGATCTCAGAGTAGATCTCCTATTGTTCTCAGTCAAGTTTTGCATACAGTAGATCACGGAGTAGATCTCCAAAATAACTACATCATTTTAGTAAGATCTCAGCCTAGTTTTCTCTTTCTCCAATGGGAGTGCTATCCTGAACTTCTCTAGTTCTGAATTAATGTGTTTTACACACACTAGTTGATAAGTGATTTCTAAAAAGATAATGGTGTGATGTTTAGGTAGTGTATGAGAAGGTCATTGTGAGGTTAAGATTCCCTTCTAGCCTTCATGAAAGAGAATTTATATGTAATTAATATAGATAATAATGGAATTACATAAAATACATACATTTGGTGTATGTTGAAAGGATGATAACCTTAATTTTATAGCCAAGTAATTAAATGACTACACTTAGTATGAAAAGTAGAAAGGTATTCCCCATTGCCTTGTGCAAGAAAGATATTAACCTAAGTCTAAGATAGGCAATTTTGGGCATTATTGTATTATTAGAAGACAAAAAGTGAAATGACTATATATTGCAACAAACTGTGTTTCTGAATGTATCGCCTCGATTTGTAATAAATATTATAAAAGTGTGACCTTTCCTGGTGGACGTAGCCCATATGTTTTGGGTGAACCATGTAAATACTATCTCTCTTATGTGTGTGAATTCATGATGGCTTTGAGTTGTGTCATGTTTAAGTGTATAATTTTTGTCAAGTATTTGTTGGGCAAAAGATAATTCATAATTAAGTCATGTATTCATGTATTCATGTGGTGGACATTTGAATGTATTTTGTTGTTATGGTTCAAGCATATTTAAGCTCATCACTAATGGGTAGGAATTTCTTAAGAATGCAATAATCAAATATGAACTATTACTGATAAGTGAATTATTTGACTTATATGTTTATTGGTTGATCGAAGCAATTTTTCCATTGTTATCATAGTGAACAATTGAAATGTTTGCCCTTCCATATACTCGACCTAAGTAAAAGTAAAAGAAGTGGTATAGATATCACTTACAATAGAAGGTAAATTGGCGTTATATAAGTTTTAGAAGTATTGATTACGACCTATATAAATGAGTAAATTATGTTATATGAAGTAACAATATTATAGTGTATGGGTATAGAAATTGTTCTCTTAAGGTTTTATGGACCTTGTTTAGGAGGCACATTACGGTAATAGTGTTTTTAAGAGTATCATTTTAGATAACTATGATTAAAGAAATTTTGTTTTTACACCCCTTTTTCAACTAGGAAATATGGGTATGTTATACATTATCTCTTAGTTTAAATAAAACTATGATCTAATGATCCTAAGTAGACATAAGATAGGTCACACCTAGGTAGTACCCTAACCTCGGTTAAAAGACACCAAGAGAATGAGTTGGAATTCTCTAAGTACTACTTATATCTCATACTTAGAATTATTTAGCATCACTCCTAGGATGATATATATATATATTATATATATATATTAATATTACTCTTGGTGAAACATACCAAGGAAAAACTATTTGGGAGGCTCTTAGTTGTAAAACAATTAACCTTTACCCTATCTAGGAAATTATTATTTAGCACTAATTTTAAAATGCTATTTATATTGAGGATCTTAAGAGGACTCTATAAAGCGACATATATATATATATATAAGAAATTATAGATATTACATTTCATATAAAAATATATATATATATGCATATGTTTTCATAAATAGGTATGAAAAAGAATGTCGATAAAAGGGTATATTATCTTTTGACACTATATAGTAAGCCTTACCTAATATATATATATATATATATATATATATAGTTAAGCTCTTTTGTGACTTTTATGATTACAAATAAGTTAGCTCATACCGGAATCTTCTAAGGGAATAAGTCTACTGAAATTTAGGACGATGCTCCCTTCTAAAGAACCGACCTTCTGTAAATCGTGGGAAACAAACATAAACCCCACTCCAAAAACGGTTAACTCCAGTTTTGCACCATCGTTTTAACAAGTCGAGGTGTGCATTGAAGTCTTCCTATCGACCACTCTTCATGAGAATTATGGTATGGAACAGGTTCCCGTAAGAAAAGGGACAGCCGCGCTTGTTTAAGGGAAATCCCTGCCAGGTGGAAAGGATCTTTCTTCCTTAAAAGAGCACTGAGCTCAAGAGAGTGGGGGGGCGGATCTACGCAGACGTTTGAGGATCATTATGGGGATATCTTGTGTTGTCGCAGATTGATGATGGAGGAAAAAAAAACTCAGAATGGTGTTACTTGTGATATCTGCAAGGGAGGAGGAGCATATAAGGTTGCGGAGAGAACAAAGCCTCTGCGCGAAAACTAACGATAAGCAAATCGCCGCTATATGAGGTAGAATGAAATTTTTGCCATGTTTGATACTATCTCTTTATTGTTACATTCTTCAAAATATGATAAAATTTGAATAGCGACTTCCTGGAGACATGCCCTCATTTGAACAACATTCTTTGGTTGGGTTCATGGTCTAAATCTCTGCGTTAAGGTTAGAGTCTGCATTGTCCAGATTGATAGTACTAATTTTTTAGAAATCCCTTTGCGTTATAGCGATGACTAGCACTGTGGTTATGAGATCATAATGATTCCAGTAATGGTCGTTTGACATTTGTCTCATTAAAATCTCTGAGAACAAATTCTACAACTGTCTTACTTAGACAACCCTTCTTTTTTATCTTTGTATGAGACACGTGATTGTTGTATGGAGTTGGTGGATAAATAGCTATGCAATTTTATTTCAGAGACGGAGTTATTTAAGAAAATCCCTACAATAATCGCCAAACCCCCTTTCTGGATTTACGATTTCTTGGATTTATAAAGAATACTCTTAGTCACCTGGACATAGTTATCTTGGAATATAGTTGTAGCTTTTATATGCATTCATCTTTGGGTAGAATTGGTTGCCACGGATTTCATCAAGATCCCGATTTATTTTATTTTGATGAGAATAGAAACTTGGTGCATGCTTGCTTAATTGAAGTCTCATATAAAATTATCTACATAGATGTGCTCGATTGAGTTGAAACTCTCGTAAGAAATTATAATCATCATGTATACTATCTTTGTTGTTTGAGATCATACTTAATACTTAAGTTAGAACTTTGTTGGCTATTTAATACTTAAGTTAGTACTTTGTAACCGTTGTTGTGGCTAGTATTATTTATCTTGTAAAAGATTTCCTCGATGAGAGAGACTTCACGAAGGAAATTATGGCAACCACTAAGTTGCGGATTGTAACCTCTATGTTTTGGAATAAATAGATGAGGCAACACACTTTGTGGACGTAGCCCGGGTTTGGGTGAACCACGTTAAATGGTCTCTCTTTGTGTGTGTTCTTATGGGTCCTTTTGTGATTTCTCCTTGTTTATGTTTCCCCTTGATAATTATGACCGTTGTAACAATGGTATATATAAATGTTTATTCGGTATTTCTCGTTTGAGTGCATTATTTGGTCTTTCATTTACATGTGCTTATGATAGTTTTGTCGTTATGTAAAATTTTATGCTTTCTTCAAGATCAAAATCTTCGGAAAAGACAATTTTAACACTGAAATTGACCCCCAAGGCTGAAAGAGGGTAATTCTGGGTAACTACTAACCAATCTTTGGCTTGTGCTACTGACCCAACACAGACAAAGAGGGCTCTCTCTAAAATCTCATGGAAAGACTAGTATAATCAACATTGTCAATAATGAAAAAGAAACACCAGCATTCACGACCAAGATATTCAATTACAACAATTATACAGAAGATCAGTTTTCTGTTTGGAAACAAAATGATTCAAGCAGTGTTCGGTTGAAAACATATGAATTCCGTTTTGGCAGTGGAGTCACATTTAACAAACTCTGAAACATGATTCACAAATATTCTGCAAACGCATTTACAAGGGCAAGGTAGCAAGCAGCTAGTTGTCAAAGAGATTTAATTTGTGGAACAGAAGAGAAAAGAAACAATCCATCAATGTAAGGCATACCAAGATGAATCCTACATCAACTTTAGTAGAATATGTTGGTGAAATGCTTGGAAAAGACTAAGCGGAGCATAACTTCTATGAATTCCACTTAATCATTACCCTAATCAAGGCATGAAAGAAATGACACAAATGGGATAAAAAAGAGAGAAACAAAATTTCACATGGGAAGAGAGAAAATATAGACTACCAAACCAATTACATAGGAATCCTTGTCAAAACACAGGCTTTGGCTTTGCAAACTTTATTAAAACAACTCAAAAATGTCTTACAGACTAATCCTCAAAATACCAAATGCTTTCAAATAAGATTTTCAACCCTTCTGCCTTCGATTACAAACATATTTATAGATGTCTTTGAGCTCTAGGCTCAACTCCTCTAAACCAAAAATGTTTTACAACAGAATGACACCTCATCAAAATTTGTTTGTCATAACTGCTTTGAAACAAAAATAGGCAGAGCTGGCCTAACTATTTCTTACAATTACTGGTATTATCACTGAATGAGATTAACCTTATAGTAAAACCATAGTAAGATAAAAGTTCCAGCTGGTCTATTGGAGAAAACTCATCATGGCTTGGGAATACCACAACAGACAGATGACTACCAGAAATCTACTCAATTCTCAAAGCAATGCTATTATAAATGACAATGTTAAGATAATGGAGAAATGTAACCAACCTCGATCGAAATGTTTGATGTAGATCCCCATTGGAGCTTTCAATCCGTGCACTTGTAATTTGCAAATTAGTCTTGATAGCCAATATACAACAAGTACAAATAATATATAATTGACATTAACATTATCAATAACAATGGTCCATAGTATCATAAGCAAATGTAACCCAATGTATAATAAACAACATTCACACCATGAATGGACGAGAATATGAGCATTTCTATTAATGAACAAGAATAAGTACAAAGTGATACGACCTCTTGGCGACAACCAATCTGAACCAAGATCTAGATCAATCCACTTGTGTCTCCACCACTTCAATCCTCCATGAATGGCAAACTCAAACTAGAAAGGAGTTTGGAAGGTGAATATAAATGGTCCACAACTACAAGGATCAATGAGTGTAGACTCAAGATAGGGAAAGAATCCACTAGAGTTCTCTTACTATTCTCTTCTTCCTCTCGTCCATAAGCCATATGTGCTCAATATATGGTCCTCTCAAAGGTAGGTGAAAGGACACATTGAAACGTTACTTGGGAAGATGGAGAGCCAAAGGTCACCCAATGACCACTTTTTGGGAGTAAAAAGTAATTAATAGTGGTTTTTACCATTTTACTTGATACCCGCAGGCTATAGTGATGCAACTCGGGCGTACGCATGCTATAATGATGGAACATGCGGGTAGGAACAAAAATAGGGAAAAATAGTATCTCTGAAGAATATAAGTGGATCTGAGTCACTGAAATGGATCCTACAGGCCAAATAATGCTGATGCTCACGGGGTGGAAGATTACGATGTAACAGATGCCCCCTAATGTGTGAGGTCAGAGACTAAATGTGCTACGATGGCCGAAATACATTATAAAACTTAGAAGTGGAGTGATAGAGACACAAGTGGAAAGAGCAGTTCACTCGTTATAATACAATAGTATCTCTGAATACATGTCGATATAGTACAAAAATCTAATATAATGGCCATGAATAGGCAGTTATAGTGAATACATGTCATAAGTGACCATAGCTATGATCCCTCTACAGTAAAACATGGTCTTCTGCTGAAAAGAAGACAACTGGTGCAAACTGGAGGCACAAACTGCTGAAATCTGAGAGGTGATATCTTAGATGTAAAGTCAAAGTCATATGTAGCATACTGAATTGCCACAATCGCCTGGGATCTTCTACACAAGTCTTCGACGGTGCAAATCCCATCAAGTGAATAAAGGAGTTGGGGTCAAACCTGATGAGACGTTGTCTGATTACTAGTCAATGATGTATACCGTTAACAGATGCAAGATGACCCACCAATAATGAAAATGGGCATCAAGGCACAGAGCACAATCATCAGAGTGTGAATAAATGGGTTGAAGTTGAACACTAGGACGAATCCATTGATCAGGGGACATTGATGTATTCCCAAAACTGTCGATGGCGAGAGAACCTGCCACTAATGACTACAAGCCTCAAGGTACTCAAATGAACTCTAAGCCTCAAGTCCCGGAGTAAATGAGTTGAAGTCGACGGAACGAGACTCGCTGGAAGGAGGGAATTAAGGCATCCCCCATCAACCAGCACGAGGTACCAGCAATGCTCAAAGATTTGGAAGATCTCAGGTGAAACAAAGTGACTCAATAAGGATGGTTGACATGCAATAGTCAAGAGATATAAGGAGTGGCCGACACTGGTTCAGGACTTCCTTTGAACAAGAGCATGAGCAGATGAATAGACTCAGGCAGCATAGACTTGACATAAACTGTGCAATGCAAGAGGCATTACAAAGGGCTCCATAATGACTCGAAGCTTAACCAATTGGTGGAGAAAACTGAGAAACAAGTACAACTCCTAAGGCCCAACTATAGTCCCGACTCATAATGTACGGAGTGGAATGAATGCTCTGTTCAAAAGCGACACAACAGCTGCGAACAAGAAATAGTGACCATAATCCTATCCGGGTTTTTGGAATATTTGATTTTTTTGCTCTTTTTCATATTTGGGAAAAGCTTGAAAAAGAATAAAATTGCTTATAATACAAGAAGTGAGGGAACGAATGTCAAATAGCTAGCAGACTAGTCCCAAGCAGTGGAACATACCTATGCTCAATGCAAGGAAATGCGTGCAGGATGTGGACACTCGAGGTTATGTTCCCTTAGGGTCAAAGGGTCATCAAATTGTGAAGGGAAAATATATAAGCTCTGCAGGGCTCGACAGGGAAAAGTGCTAAGGCACTAGGCTAACAATTGAGTAAGCGGGATCCGGCACAAGCCTTGAGCGGCAAGCAGGATGATGCAATGCAATCACAACATGATATAACAGACGGGAGTCCTTAAGGGAGATGGCCAGCATAAGACAAAGTAGAGTATGAGTCTTTATCGCAATGTCATGGCGTAACTACAAAGGAATCCCAATCCTAAGGACAAACAACGGCATGGGCACCAAAATGCATAAGGGGTTCTACCTAGGGTACGGATGTTCGGAAATGCCCTACCACCACATAATGACACTTCTCAAGTAGTGTGAAGGTTCTGTGTCAGTTACAAAGCGGGGTCACACCTAGGGTTTATGAAAATGGTCAACAGGTCAAATGCATAATGCATGCGAAAATTGCATCTAACCTATATGCCAGGGTGAAACGTACCTACCGTAGGTGTGAAATGGTTCAGAACAACTCTCGCTGAGGAAATCTAATTAAAAAACACTACTCCATGACACGATATTAGTTCATAACGGCTCAAAATGGCAAAAACTATAGAAAAGTGGGTTTAGAAAATTATAAATAGTAATAAAATTTTCCAAATTAGCATTCATTTGCACTATTCACAAATTTGGAGTTTAGTGGTAAGTTTTCACCTGAAACTTCAGTTGTCGATCGTGGGAGCTACAAGCAACCGTTCAATGAACCATCAGGAGTAGGTTGGTGGTTACTTCCATACCTTTCATTTTAATGATTTTATTTCAATTTTTGTCAGTGGATTTTTTAGTTTAGCTAAGCCCTAGATGGCTTCGGCGCTACCCGCGGGCTATAACGATGCATGTCACGTGTGGGGCATGAAAAGCGCAGTCAAAAAATACACTACCCGCGGGTACCTACCACTGTATACAAATTAGCCTGCGGGTATGGCCGTGAAGAAATTTTAAATCATGAAACTGACCAAAACTTACTTGGTTTTCACTCAAGGATGGTTCTAGAGTGGAGGGAGAGAGAGCATGACCAGGTTTATGAGTCCGTAGGCAATAATGTGCAAGCGCAACAAGCATTGCAAGCATTTGGTTTGTACAAGTTCTGGAGTATAGGGGGTTTAAGGGCCCAAAACCTATTACTCCGTCGCTTGAGAGACTACTGGGATGTGGATGCTCAAAACTTCATCCTCAACGGGAAAACACTAACACTGGAAGTAGACGATATCTATTTCATTACTGGTTTGTCCTGTAGAGGGGAGGTGGCTAGTCTTCAGTCTCATACCGTGGGTGGCGGGATCACTGTTCAGGACTACATAGCGTGGTATTGTCTCGCAAACACACGAGTGGTGGGAAGTCAAGTGCCTGTCAACGCCATAGTGGATCTGAGCACAAAGATCATTGTGGTTACCCTGGTGCGGATCACTGGATCCAAAGCACTGCACCAGGCATCCAGCCCAGTGATGTTCTACACATCACAATGCATGCAACCTATGATGTTCGACTGGTGTACTACTCTCCTAGTGTCTATGAAGACACAATTGAAGGAATGCAAAGAGGGAAAGGCCAAAAAATTTGGGTATGGTAGCATTCTATGCAACTTCTTCTTTGAGAGGGTTCTGAGGCTTAGTCTGAGGGTGGATGTCCCTCCACACAGTCTCCGTGATCCAGCCCTGACCTGGTGGGCTGATATCTTGACACGATAGGGTGGTGGCCTCTGGCGTCACCATATACTAAGGAGTTCTTCTACTGGTGGAATCGGCAGGTTATCACTATAGAGGACTATCCCTATGCGGGGATAGACTTCAGACAGGATCGTGACATGCCACTGTCACCAGGCGCAGCGTTCAGAGACATCGGTGAGTACTCTTTTTGGTTTTATGGTTATTAAATTTTTATGGATTTTTTTATTATAGTTGAAATGTAAAAAATATTTTTGGTGGTAGTATCATGTGCTAATGGGTGACTGTTTGCTCGTAGACAAAGGCCCAGTGAGACTAGAGGGCTTCCCGAGACATGGTCATCGGGGTAGAGATGACATGGCAGTAGATCTTGCAGCAGGGCACACACTTCAGATGTTGCAGCGCCAAATAGTACCACAGATAGAGGTAGCCCGACTACCCAAGGCCATGCAGCGCCAAGTAGTGGGTGTTTCTGGTGAGTGGGTGCGGCTACTGCAATGGGTGGCCAATGCAGTACAGTATTTCTATGAGACACATCCCGTCGAGGTAGTAGCTAGGCCTCCCCGGAGGGAATAGATATCCCAGGGTCTCATTTTTGTATCGATATGTATATTTTTGAAGGCTATGGGCTCTAGTTTTGTATGACACTAGCATTTTTGGACATATTTATATATATATACAACTTTGGTTCTTGGTTCTACTACATGTGTGTATGTACAAATGTATGAATGTCTTTGTATCTATGTGCTTCATGATGAATGTGACAAATGCCAATCTAGTACATAGTTAGCGTATGCATCAGATATATAATTAACACTTCTAGGAATATGAATATATGTAATTGAAACAAAATGTCTCTCCAAGAGTCATACCTTAAGGAATATCCATAGTAATGTAGGGTCTCGTACATGGTATTTCCCATTCAGCTAAGACACAACTAGTTGTGAATCTAGGTGGACTTCTAAAGACTGGATGTCATGTCAAATAGCATCCCGAAGTAGCTCAATAATGGCACTATATTCATCCATATTATTAGATGTAGGACTGAGACAAGCACCTCCTGAGGACACAACTAGGTGGTCAGGTGAGAAGATAACCCAGGCAACAGAAGCAAGCTGCTGCGTATGTCATCTAGCACCATCCACGAAACCTAAGAACGTAGGAAATCCCATTGACATCTGTCAATCAAACAGAGGCTAATCAGCAGACCTGATACTAAAAGGCAAGCTAAACTATCTACATAAAAACTATACAATAGTGTACAAAAGTATCAACCTGAACCAAAGGTTCAAGCGTAATACCGCTTAAGGTAGATCCCATTTCTAGGGTCCTTCAAGATAGTCCCCTCATATTCTTCTAACTCATAAGCTCCTTTTTCAAGGACATGCCTCACAATATAAGGACCGTGCCACATGGGATTGAACTTGCATGCCCCCAGGGGTTCTTTAGCTTGGTCATACAAGAGTACCAAGTCACCTTTAGCATATTGTCGGGGACAGACAGACCTATCATATTGGACCTTGATACGATGCTTGTTAACATCAATAGCCACAGCGACATCTCGACAGTGCTCGTCAAGTTGCTCGAGGTGTACTAAACGTTGCTCAATATCTGTCATATCAGGGAGGAGCTCTATGGCTAGCTTGAGTGAAGGGATTTCGCATTCAATCGGTAGAAGTGAATCCACACCATGAACTAACTAGAATGGTGAGAACCTGGTGGCAGTCTTAATTGCAGTTCGATATGCCCACAAAGCAGGATATAACATGATATGCCAATTGGTATTGCTTTATTCGATGGTACATTGGAGAATGGTATTCAAAGACTTATTTACTGCTTCAACCTGACCATTCGCTTGAGGATAGTAGGAAGATGAGTGTTCCTGACGAAACCGAAGCTTGAGAGACAAATCCTCTATCATCTTGTTTTGAAAGTGACTGCCATGGTCAGTGACAATCTCTTTCGGGATACCGAACCGAGTGATAATCTGGTTGAACACTAAATGGGCTGCAGTAGCACCGTCGAATTTTACAGTAGGCATAGCCTCAGCCCATTTGGAAAAATAATCCACGGCCACGATAATATGGTGATGCCCCCCAGCTGAAGCTAGTTTGCAATCCATGAAATCTACCCCCCACTTAGTGAAGGGACCAATAGTGACGACCGGATGGAGGGGCATTAGATGCGAGTGTATGTTTCGAGAAAACACCTGGCAAGGGTGACATCTCTTCACAGCATTAATACAATATTTAAAGATAGTAGGCCAAAAATAACTAGCTCGCATGATACACTAGGTTGTAGCAAGCCCGGATAAGTGACCGCCACACGCCCCCGCATGGCAATCATTAAGTACTTATTCCGCTTCTTCGTGAGTCAAACAACGATGGAGAATGGAATCCTTTCCTCAGTAATACAAAGTGTCACCGACGATAGTATAATCTTTAGCATGATGTCTCACACGTCGTCGCTCATCTCATGAATAATGTGGAGGAAACTTCAAAGTTTGGAGATATATAATGACATCCCCATACCAAGGGTCCTCGAATGAGATAAGAAATAAGTCTTCATCCACAAAGGAATCTTCATGAATGACATCCTCATCAAGTCATGGAAGGTCCAACATAAGCTCAGCGAATACCAATGATTTCACCAATTTTGCCGAAGCAAAATCAAGATCAAATTCCTGAAGGATCACAATCCATTTATTATACTTACCCCCGATAAGGCATCATGATAGCACGAACTAAAATGGATTGATGTGAGCTACAACTATGGTTGTTCGAATCAAAATATAATTTCATAACTGCTAGACTACATGGACAGTCATAAGTGCCAGCTTTTCTATGTGAGTATATCTTAGTTCAGCGTCTACTAAATGTCGACTGAGATAATAGATAACATGCTCGATGAGTGCATCATCTACCTGAACCAAGACCATGCCAATAGTCTCTTGAGACGCGGCCACATAAAGAATAAAATCTCGTGTAAAATCCGGTGGATTAATCACAAGGGCTGATACCAAAGCTTTCTTAAGGGAATCGAAAGACTGCTCGGCTCGCTCATCCCAGATAAAAGGTGTGTCTTTCTTCAATAAGCGTGCGAAACCTTTGGTAATACTTGCATAGTTAGCTATAAACCGACGCAGGAAAGTAGCTCTCCCTTGGAGGCTCTGAAGCTGTAACAAATTACGTGGAGGAGGCAACTGAAGTATTTCCTCAACTTTGAGAGGATCGACTCTAATACCCTCCCGCGAAACTATGAATCCTAGAAGGCGACCAGTCCTAACAGCGAAGATGCATTTGTTTGGATTCAATCAAATTTTGTAGTGGATACATCGTTCGAGAATCATACAGAGGTGCTTGGGGTGGTGCACCCTCTTGCGAGAATGGCTAGCAAGATCATCCAAGAAAAATTCCATAATCATCTTAAGATCGTGAAAGGAATAGGTCATGTCTCGTTGAAAAGTAGCTCCGGCGTTTTTAAGGCCGAAGGGCATTTTCCGATATGCAAATGTTCCCCATGGACAAATAAATGTCGTCTTGTGTTGGTCCACGGGTTTGATTTGAATATGATTATAACCTGAGAAGTCATCCATGAATGAAAAAATCTCACTCCCCTCACAAACATCCAATATTTGATCAATGAATGGTGCGGGGAAGTTGTCTTTCGGACATGCACGGTTCAAATCTCTAAAATCAATGCATACACGGATCGTTCCCTTCTTCTTATGCACAGGAACAGGGTTTGACACCCATTCAGTAAGGGGAACGGGGTAGATGAAACCAACTTTGAGAAGTTTCTCCACCTCTGCCTTAATAGCAGCTGCCTTCCTAGGGTTCACAGCACGTAAGTGTTGTCAAACTAGTTTAGCATTAGGATACGTTCTAATATTGTGTTCAACAATGCAGGGGTCTATTCCTGGCATCTCCTCATATGACCAGGTGAAAGCTTCCTGTAGTTCTATAAACAAGTCAGTGTAAATAGCAATCTCCTCAGGAGTGCAATCAGCACCGATGTAAATGTTCTCCACCTTTCCAGGAGTGCAGAAGATGTTGATCAAAGTGGTTGGGGAAATATTGGCCATATTCCCCTCTGTAAAAACATCATGCGACTCCAAAAGAGCCACAAGGTGACCAACCATCTTTGCAAGAGTCATCTTAAACTCCTCTTTCTCAACAATCTCGAGGTTGGGAAGGAAGCAAGAGCGATGGTGCATATCTTCCCAAGGCCTCTCACTACCACACATGGCCTCGAGGATAGCTTCATAAGATGGTAAAGTATCATCAAGGCAATCGTGGGAACAAGATGAGTTGGCTGCCCAAACTGGCAGCGTAACGGGATCTTCTTCAATTGTCTGAGAAGAAGAGAGATATGGATCTGCAGTGGTTTGTTGGATATGATCGTAAGCGATCTCCGCTACAGATAAAGGCATATACATCCTGACATGCGCAATGTCTCTAGACGTGGAATTCGTGGATGGTAAAGTCCATGGATCATCTAAATAGGAGGTCTAGAATAACATATTATTCGAAGGAGGAGACACATTGTCGGTAATGGTTCCAATAAAATTCACAGGTGCAGAATGGTTAAAAGTTCCCATCAATGAAGGGTACATTCCAACACCTATGTTCCCAGTTTTCGGCTGAGAATTAGAAACTTGTGGGATTACAGATCCCGTGGATGCTGTGGAAGGAGTGCCACCATAATCCAGCTGATCGATCATCACAATCTTGCCTTCATGGGGAAAGCAGATAACTCTAAATACAGTAGATGTGACAGCCTTCATAATGTACATCCAGTTCTGACCCAGTAAAAGGTTGTATTCGATGGGCACATCAACCACTTCGACTTCAATAGGCACAGACTTACCTCCCAAGGAGACAAGAAGGGAAGGGATAATTCCATGTGGCGTAAAAGATCTACCGTCGAATGCAATGAGTGTAGTTCTAGATGTAAGTAGAGGAGGAGAGCCAAGAGCTTTCCAACAAGCTAACGACATTACTGACATGAAGGCACCTTCATCAACCATAGTACGCTTGATGAAGATCTTAAGGAAAACCACCTGGATTTGAAAAGCCATGTGGTAAGGAAAGTGAGGTTGGAAATCAGTAGTATTGAACTTGATAACACTATGATTTCCCCCATCCTGAACTCCTAACACACTCAAAAGGGCATGCGTCTGATAAGGACAAGCTTGCAAAACTTCAAGAGCCGACATGGCACACAGAGTTTGGCCCAAATATTCTACGATGGAGTAGTTCTGGGCGGCTCGAGCATTAGGATTATGCGTGAAGCACTTGAAAACACCTTTCGGTATCCGCGGCATAATGGAATGCTTCTCGATATGCAAGGAATTGTCAGGAGGAGGGGGAGGCTCACTCCCCAAATTGGGTTGTCGTGCACCATAATCACGCTGATGAGTGGCAACACAAACCTCCGACTTAACCATATTCACACATCCATAACCACTAGTATTGGAAGAAGACGTTGCCATTTAATTAGTACCATAACCAGTAGTGGAAGCATGCGAATCCATGTTTTGGTGATGGGGTAGGGGATCCTTCAACACAGCTGGGATCTGTGCCAAATACTTCGATTCTTCTTCAATTCAAGGACATAAGTGAGTAAGATGATCTTCCCCACAAAGTTTGCAAGGGAATTTTACCTTACCCCTAGGTTTACGATCCTCACCAGCATTACCACCTTCCCGAGGAGGGTTGGAATTCTCTTTACGAGGAGTATTACGATATCCATTGTTATTACTTCCATTGTTTCCACACCTACGATTATTTCTCCCCTTTTTCTTACCACCAGGTTGCTGGTTACCCAACAGTTTTGTTGATTGCACATTGTGTACATCAGACGACAGAGTGGAAGTGGACATGGTGTGAACCTGTCTGGGAGCAAACTAGTTGAGCAACAAATTTTGCATTTGATTATCTACCAAGTCTACAGGGCGAGTGCATACGAACCCCACGATGCCATCTGCATGTGGTTCAGGAACTGACGTGGGCTCATGTCTTGTTCTCGGTGCATCAGGAGTAATGTCATACAGAATTCCAGACTGAGAATAAAGTAGATCTAACTATTGGACTTTCAAGATAGCTTGTTCCTCAGTCACAATGCCGGACATCAAAACATCCTTAGCAATGCATGGGAGTAAAGACTTAAGGAACCATTCCAACAGGAATTCTGGAGGAATTTTCGCTTTCACTAATCTCTTCCGTCGATGCCACTCTTGAACGTGGTCAAAAATATGTGTGGCCTTATTCTGACAGATAGTGGACAATAACTCAATACCAGTTTCATAACGAATTGATAACTGGAAATGGTCTAAGAAAACCAAAGTAATCTCGTTGAATCCCCTATAGGTTTTTCCAGGAAACTCCACATACCACTTCGCGGCTGCCCCTGTGAGGGTGCATTGAAATAGTTGTAATCTAATGGAATCATGATTCAATGAGTTGGAGGAGCACCAAAGGTGAAACATCGTGACATGATCTCCCGGGTCCTCACCACCTTTCCCCTAAAACTTTGGAATGCCCGAAGGAAGTTTGGTAGGGACCGGGGGCCAATTAGGGTCGTGACACACCAGATCATTCGTGAGCTTCGAAAGATCCAGGAGATTCAAGCATGCAAGGAATGGGAGCTGAGGTTGGAAAGATTGATTATAAGCTCCCATAAAAGGTTGATTAAACGGAACTATGTTATAAGATGGACCAAAAGCTTGACCATGAGTATTAAACTGCTGATAATGAGGACCTAACCGTCCATAAGATTTCCCATGGCCATAGGATTGATAACCTCGTCCTGGCTGACCCATTTGAGAGTAAGCAGGTATATGCATGTTTTGGTCACCATATTGGGGTGGTGGGTGATACTGATGGCCAACACCGACTATGTTGTAGTAAGGGTTTCCACCATGAGTATGGGGCATATATGTACTATTCATAGCGGGAACTGTGTTGTAATAACCATTATGGTATGGTATGTTCCCACCCCCAGCATTAGGATTAGCTTGAGCAGTCATGTGATGACTATAAGCATGAGAAGTATTCTCAGCCCCAACATTGGTGTGATTAGTAGCAGGGTTGGTGGTGTGATGTCCATGTGGATATGAAATATTCCCACCCCCTACATTAGCATTACTAGTGGCGGCAGTGGACGCAAAAGTATGCAGTATATGTCCACCCCCATGGTTGGGAGGAACGCTATCATTCATAAAAGTAGTCCTGGGTTGACGAGTAGCGGCATGTGTATTAGGTGGTGGATGGTGAGTCATATTTCGAACAACATTCTTGTTAGGTTGAGTAATCCTAGGAGGTGGTCGTCTTCCAGCATTAGCATTATTTGGAGGAACATGACCAGTCCCCATACTATGTGTGTGGGTGGAAAATGTAGTGCCCTCAGCAATGGTAGTGCCCTCGGTGGGTATAGTATGGCTAACACTTTGACTAGTGCCAGTGTAACTGGAAACCATAGTGGAAGGTTCGATAGTACTATGACTGGGCATACCAAAAGAGAGTGCGGTGGGGTTGATCGTAGTGTCATTATGTGATTCAGGAATCTTGTATCTATAACTACGTGGAAACGAAGGAACAAAAGGCTCGTCTTGTTCTTCATCCTCGAGTAAGTCGGGCATCCCGTAAAGATAATTATCCAGATTCGCAGGATCAAACAGATCTCAACCAAGTGGATTAGGCCAAATAGAACCAGGTTGAGTCTCAGGTGGATCACCTCCCCACTCCTCACGAGGAGTATGGGGATTGGAAGTATGTTCAACTCTACCCAAAGGAGTTGAAGGTTTTTCCTTAGTATCAGGATGTGCAGCCATGACGTCTTGGACGTAAGTCTCGTATGAATTCGAAGACTCAAAGGGAGCCCTCCGGCGACCTATAGCAACATGGCATGAAAACTCGAGTGGCTTTAGACCAGCCAAATGATGGGACCGGTGGAGAGTAGGGCTCCGTGCCACGATATCTATGGAGAGAATATGTAACCAAAACGTCCCCTAAAGGCCAACTATCGATAAAAATAGTAAATCAAAAGCACACACCTAGAGAAACTACGGCCAAGAGCAGACAAATAGAGTGGCTAAATGAGCTCCCGACACTAGAGCCGGTATGTCTCTCCTAGGAGAGGCTTGAGACTCCCAAACTATAGCCGGAGGTAACATAATCAATTATAGAGACACCCAGGCTTCACTACGTCGATAGGGTCAAGTCCACTGTGCAACACAACTGTGTTGTCCAATCCCTATCTGACTCAGGACACAAACAACATAACCACTGCAAGTACCCTATCTGGTACCTAGGTAAGGAAACTATGTTCACCGCAATATAACCAATGCTCAGGGGGACAGTTGCAGGTGGGACCCATCATATGGGCAGGGTAGCTAAGCCCGAAGCACAAGAGGACGAACCTCCGGTACCCCCAGATATGAACAAATCCTGGATATATCTCCCACGTTCAGCCGGTATCAGAGGGATGTCTCCTCAACCAACCTCCCGTGACCTCATGCTTAACTCTGGATTGAGTAGAGCTTCTTGAGAACACCGATCTATACCATGGATTCCTCCACTCCCTGGTCAGACACCTAATGTTTCATCTAGTAGTCTTGGATTGTTAACTCACAATGATCTATTCCAAGACTCTAAACCTATGCTAGTTGGTGTACCCTATAAATAAAATCAGTCTAATCAATTTTAAGATTAAGTGTTAATTTTAGTGGCTGTGATTACTCAAGGAATATGATCGTGAAACTACTGACATGTAGACTCAATAGTATGCAAAATCGTCCAATCCTAGACTCATCTATCCAATGAAACAATGTCACTAATATGCAAAATCAACCAACAATTACGAAATAAAGATGCAAAATTTTATCTTTTCGATGCACAAGCAGAACCTAAATGAAGGCAACAAGCACTCAATGCAAGATGCAGTACATGAGAGTAAAATATTTTTGTATTTTTCGCTTATAAACAAGAAGGAAAATGCAAAAAACTAAATGTATATTTTTGTATTTTTTCAATATAAATGGAATGAAAAAATGCAAGCAAAATCCTACTATTTAGTCATTGAAGTGCCGAGAAGATCACTAAGACAACCCAACAGATCCTAAACAGCAAGACTCAGCCAAAGGAAAGAGCTCAAAAGGAAAAAACCAAGAGGCTAAATCTAAAGTTGGGTAAAACACCAAGAAGGCTCAACCAAGAGAAACAAAGAGATCTGGTCACATCCAAGGCATGAAATAGTCAAGAAAGAGGCCAACAAAGACTCAGGAACCAACAAAGCCAACCCAGCAACAACCAATAGCCATAAACCAACAAAAATCGGAGTTACACGCTACTGTCGAAGGAATACCTGCGAGTATCCGCGAGCAATAGTGTAAACAGAGGCAGGTATACATAGATCTCTATCATAGATCATTGTAACTACTTTATTTAGTATTACAAGAACTTTGTTGGCTATTTAATACTTAAGTTAGAACTTTGTAACCGTTGTTGCGGCTAGTATTATTTATCTTGTAAAATATTTTGTCAATGAGAGAGACTTCGAGAAGGAAATTATGACAACGACTAAGTTGCGGATTGTAACCTCTATGTTTTGGAATAAATAGATGAGGCAACACACTTTGTGGACGTAGCCTGGGTTTGGGTGAACCACGTTAAATGGTCTCTCTTTGTGTGTGTTCTTATGGGTCATTTTGTGATTTCTCCTTGTTTATGTTTCCCCTTGATAATTATGACGGTTGTAACAATGGTATATATAAATGTTTATTTGGTATTTCTCGTTTGAGTGCATTATTTTGTCTTTCATTTACATGTGCTTATGATAGTTTTGTCGTTATGTAAAATTTTATGCTGTCCTCAAGATCAGAATCTTTGGAAAAGACAATTTTAACACTGAAATTTACCACCAAGGATGAAAGGGGGTAATTCTGGGTAACTACTAACCAATCTTTGGCTTGTGTTACTGACCCATCACAGACAGAGAGGGCTCTCTCTAAAAGCTCATGAAAATACTGAAATAATCAAGATTGTTAATAATGAAAAAGAAACACCAGCATTCACGACCAAGATATTCAATTACAACAATTATACAGAAGATCAGTTTCTGTTTGGAAACAAAATGATTCAAGCACTGTTCGTTCGAAAACATATGAATTTTGTTTGGGCAATGGAGTCACATTTAACAAACTCTGAAACATCATTCAAAAAGATTCTACAAACACATTTACAAGGGCAAGGTATCAAGCAGCTAGTAGTCAAAGAGATTTAATTTGTGGAACAGAAGAGAAAAGAAATAGTCCATCAATGTAAGGCATACCAAGATGAATCCCACATAAACTTTAGTAGAATATGTTGGTGAAATGCTTGGAAAAGACTAAGCGGAGCATAACTTCTATGAATTCCACTTAATCATTACCCTGATCCAAGCATGAAAGAAATGGCACAAAATGGGATAACAAAGAGAGAAACAAAATTTCACATGGGAAGAGAGAAAATACAGACTACCAGACCAATTACACAGGAATCCTTGTCAAAACGCAGGCTTTGGCTCTGCAAACTTTATTAAAACAACTCAAAAATGTCTTACAGAATAATCCTCAAAATACCAAAATCTTTCAAATAAGATTTTCAACCCTTCTGCCTTCGATTACAAACATATTTATAGATGTTTTTGAGCTCTAGGATCGACTCCTCTAAACCAAAAATGTTTTACAACAGAATGACACCTCATCAAAATGTGTTTGTCATAACTACTTTGAAACAAAAGTAGGCAGAGCTAGCCTAACTATTTCTTACAATTACCGGTATTAGCACTGAATAAGATTAACCTTATAGTAAAAACATAGTAAAGATAAAAGTTCCAGCTGGTGTATTGGAGAAAATTCACTATGGCTTGGGAATACCACAATAGACAGATGACTACCAGAAATCTACTCAATTCTCAAAGCAATGTTATTATAAATGACAATGTTAAGATAATGGAGAAATGTAACCAACCTCGATCCAAACGTTTGATGTAGATCCCCGTTGGAGCTTTCAATCCATGCACTTGTAATCTGCAAATTAGTCTTGATAGCCAATATCCAACAAGTACAAATAATATATAATTGACATTAACATTATCAATAACAATGGTCCATAGTTTCATAAGAAAATGTAACCCAATATATAATAAACAACATTCACACCATGAATGGACGAGAATATGAGCATTTCTATTAATGAACAAGAAGAAGTACAAAGTGATACGACCTCTTGTCGGCAACCAATCTGATCCAAGATCTAGATCAATCCACTTGTGCCTCCACCACTTCAATCCTCCATGAATGGCAAACTCAAACTAGAAAGGAGTTTGGAAGGTGAACATAAATGGTCTACAACTACAAGGATCAATGAGTGCAGACTCAAGATAGGGAAAAAATCCACTAGATTTCTCTTACTATTCTCTTCTTCCTCCCATCCATAAGCCATATGTGCTCAATATATAGTCCTCTCAAAGGTAGGTGAAAGGATACATTGAGACGTTACTTGGCCAGATGGAGAGCCAAAGGTCACCCAATGACCGCTTTTTGGGAGTAAACAGTAATTAATAGTGGTTTTTACCATTTTACTTGATACCCGCGGGCTATAGTGATGCAACACGTGGGTATGCATGCTATAATGATGCAACATGCGGGTAGGAACAAAAATAGGGAAAAATAGTATCTCTGAAGGATATAAGTGGATCTGCGTCACTGAAATGGATCCTACAGGCCAAATAATGCCAATGCTCATAGGGTGGAAGATTACGATGTAACAGCTGGCTATCCATTTAGCCGCCTCAATGAATATTACAAATTATATAAAAAATTGAAAATGTCTTATGTGTCTTCAGACCTTTCAAACAATACTTGGCAACTCATAAAAAATTAGACAGTTACTGTAGCTGACAGAGACTATATCTCATATTTGCATATGCATTTACAGCAACCCAGTGCTCAACTGAAGGGCGGTCATAATCTGTCATCTCTTTCACCATCACCCGCATTTCAATATGATCAGAATAGGAGGCTAGTGGAAGCCTTTCGCCAATGGAAATCAATCTGTTCATAATTTCAAAGTTGTCTTCAATCTTTTCCCTTAAAGTTTTTCCTATGAGCAGATGTTCCATATGTTTGAATTTCGAGTGATCCATTCTTATAGCCCAGATCTTCTTTTTGTAAGCGGTTTTAGAGATTAGCTCTACATTATTATCCCAAAAGGATGGTAGTACCATTTCATTTAGATTACCAAATGATCCTCTGAATTCAGCTACCTGCCTTTTCATATCTTCCGCTTTGGCCTCCACACTTTCCACCTGAGCATACTTTCCCAAAACTCTCCGAGCCGCAGCGATTGTCACGATCCGGTTCCAAATGTTTAACCTGATCCTTTCTTCTTCTGACAAATCATTTAAAAAGGAAACAACATTTAACGCTGTTTCTTTGGGTTTTCGGGCCAAAGTTTCTTTCGCGGCTAGACATCCTGACAAAGCATCACTGGTTGTCTTCTCCTTGACTCTTATGAACTCCAAGTAGGGCCAAAAACCTTCATCCTCTTTATATATCCTATCCCATACCAAATGGCTGCACCCTTACATAACAGCTTGTCCTACAACTTGGCGAGTGAGAATTTTATTCTGCTCAATCGATTCCCTCTGCTTTTCCCAGAGGCCATCTATCTCCTCCTCTAGCTTTTCATTCTCTTCTTCCAATTTTCGCACTCTTTCTCTTAGCTCCCTGATCTCACTGTCTTTTAGGCTGACATGTGACATAGCCTGTTCCAGATCATTGGTACTGTCTTCATCACCACCTTGACTCACATTTGTAGGCCGCATGTCCAGACTGGACAAGTTACTTCTTAGATCTTCAAGTTGCTTTTCCAAGCTTATTTTCTCCTCTTTCCAATTATCGTTTTCTCCAGCAAGGTTCAGTATTTCCACTTTACAATCATCTCATTCCTTAGATAAAGCCTCCCTTCGTATTTAAAATTGTGTTTCCTCAGGGGCCTGGATCAACTGGATGTTAGGGACTTTTGCCTTTTTCTTCAGGCTTGAAATTATCTTTTCTTTATCGGCTAACAGCTGCTTCATGGCTTTTCCTCCCCTGTCAACTCCAACAAGTTCAATTTGTAACCTTTTTACAAGTTGCTGAAGGGATCGATTTTCACTCTTTTCCTGTTTTAGTTGATTCTCTAATTTCCCTACAGTAACTTCCAAGTTATCACCTCTCAATGCCACTTTCACAAGATCAACATGGATAAGATCACCAATTTGTTGGTGAAAATGGATCTTGTCAGGTAGTGGTATCGTATCCCATATGAGCTTCATCTTTGTTACTTCGGCTTCTGTCGATACTACTAAATTTAAAGTGTTATCTTTCTCATCTCGATTGGCTATTGAGAAAGTATTAATTTTGGACAAATTGCTGGCTCTCGGGATTAGGTAAAAAATATTCTAGGCCAAGGCTTGTCTAGTCTGTTTATATTGCTCGCACAGATCAGCTTTAGACTGGAATCTACTATTGTTCTCATCTTCTTTAACATCCTGAAACTTGTATTCTCTTATTTGAACTTCGGGGGTTGGGGACCCCTCATTGTCTGCTTTTTCATTATCCATCCAGGAAGTCAAATCTTCCTGAGGTGTCCCACCAACCAATTCTTCTTCATTGAGGAAAATCAGTGACTCGACCTGAGTATTTTCACCAAATGCTTCAACTTGTGTTATCATCCTAGTTCGTTTGTCTTCACCCCCCATTTCAGTATCCATATCCTGAATTTCCTCCAAATCTCTCTTCCGGCCCACTTCTCCAGTGTCCGGCACCTATTCGATATTCATTACAGCATCAGACATTATAGGGTCTCTTTCCTGCAAAATTGGTACTTCTTTTGCTTCGGGCTCCCATCCTAGCAGGTTCTGTCCCCTGAGTGCCCTTTCTGGCTCCTTGTGTTCGAAAGCCCTTAGGTTACACTACTTCCTTCTCCATGAATAATATGCAGGGGGTCGTATTCAACAACTACGTCTTTTTTAAACCCTAGGAGTCTCATCAATTCCTCTATCTTAAATAAATCTTCCTTGCTCTTCACAATGAAAGGGCCTACCTTCCAAGGGTATTTTATATCTGTGCCCTTTTTAAACTACAGGAAAAGTGCCTCTTCCAAGCTCAGTTTCTGCCTGATAAATTCCAGGGCAAAGATTCTTAATGTTAGAAAGGAAGGAAAAATATAGGGTTCCTTCACAAAACCATACAGCCTGATGACTGTAGCATCTTTCAAAAGGAAGCAATCTCCGACGGCCACTACATCCTTTAATCGCATCATTGACTTCATCTCGGGTAGTACTCTTGGCAGTCCCTCCCCAAAAAGGACTTTATACACAGGGGGTAAAACACAGTTGAAATAATAAAAAACATTGTCCAAAAAAGCATTTGTCTCAAGCAAAGGGAGAAAATGCGAGCTTTCCGCATTACTATATAGGATCATCTTCATAGGCTGCGTCTGGTATCTGAAAAATCTAGTATTCGAGAATTTTCCCAACTGTACATGCATTTTTTTTGCTAAAAATTCATCAAACTTAAGAGGTGGGATGAGTCCAATGTCAAACCTTGCTAAAAAAATACTAATCCTAAAGAGTAGACTCAGCTGGACCTCCGTTACCCATTGGTCAGTATCTAAACCTAAGAATTGAGCCAGCAGTGAGAAGACCAACTAGGAAACGTCATCAAAAAGGTTGACATCCAAGGGGTACAGCTTTTTGTAACTTCGAACTCAGGTTTCAGACATGGGGCTAGGAAAGTTTGACAGCTTTCCGGGGCAATTTGATGGAATAGGGCAACCACAGACTCTTCTAAAAAGCTTTTCGACTCCTGGTACTGCGACTCACGGACAAAAACTGAATTCTTTACAACCGACGCATCTAAAATGCAAACAACTTTAGACCTAGAGGAATCCATGATTATCCTTGTGGATTCAGAGTAATTCACGGAGCACCATGTTAAAAACTCGGGGAAAGAGGGTACTTTGTCTAGGCAAAAGAAAATAAAAGATGACCTGAAGACCCTGTATATGTCCAGACCCTATTCATGCAGAGCATCTAACTTTGTTTTAATTTCATGGACAGAGAGCCGAATGCATGGCTCAAACACATCCACGTCCCTATCTTCCAGGGCCACCCTAGCTTTATGGCTGGTAGAAGCCTATTCCTCTCCCATCTTATGACTAAAGATTCAACTTTTAAGAGAAAAGGACAGTTACAAGGCCCCACCTGTCGGTTTTGAAGCTCTAAGCAGGCTACTGGAGGTTCTGTCACCTTCGCCATCTGCACACGCCAAGGTGTTATAGGTTAAACTTGCACCTCTCCGTCCGTGATCACCCTGAGCTGTTGATCACACAAAAGGACAACTTGGATGGAGGAGCATGTTGACCTTAGATGATACTTTGACTTACTCCATTTCCTAATTTTACTGGAAAAACCCTAAACATATCATTCTGAGATATGAGCGCTACTCTACCTAGAGAGACTAGCGCCCATACGCTACTCTAGTGTACAATAGTAGCGCCAAAAGCCTTATGGGCACTACTCATTCTCAGCATAGTAGCGCTCACCATTTAAAATCGAATGAGTGCTAGTTGGTAAGGACTAAAGTAGCGCCCTATACGCTACTTCATTGTATAATAGTCGCGTACATATCAAAAGATGATTAAAATATAAATTAATTTCTCGAGGAGGATTAGTTGTTGGTAGTTTCCCAACTTCCCCAACTTCCTCCATAACCATACATCGACCTAAACTACTTCTCTAATCCTATAAATACAAAGAATATTAAAGAGAAAGGTTAGATGGATTAATGGAGAAACTTTAAGACATAGAAATCTAAAGAAGAAGATTGCATTTGGAGGAGTTGATGCTGAAGATATCCAAGCCAGAGAAGAGCCAGAACCCAGAATCAAGTTGCAGGAGCCTATCATAGAGTCAGGTATACTTGTACATCAATTTACTTTTGACAATAAAGGTTGAAGTGTCTTTCTTGTTCCAATTTAAATGTGTTCTAAAATGACATCTTAATTTGGATCTGTTTTGGTCAATTTTGAATGTTAAACATTGTTTTTTTCTTTCTTTCAAGCTTTATATATTGCCCAAAATGCTTTGAGAAAGGTATTGTTATTGCAGGTTTACTGAAAGGAAGGTGGATTTGAAGGTTGAGCACAAGATCAAGTCAATGCTAGGATCGAACTTCGATTGAAAGGTGTGTTCTCAAGATCCGTAACTTATTTCTTTTCGTAAATGTCTCTGTAATATCATCAATACACTTACTTGTCACCCCACTCCAGTTGATAGCATTAGTTTCCTTGCTATAGGGTAGATTTGCCCGCCAACAGACTGGCGACTCCGCTGGGGATAGTTGAGTTTTTTCTCTAGGAAACCTTGTTCTTGTTTGTCTTCCCAAGATTGTTTTAACTCCTTTGATGTGTTGAGAAACCCTGTAGGTATCCCCTGCCTGTTTCTTTTTGCTTCCATCAGTTTTTGGTATCTTTCAAGGTCAGTTTTTTAAGCTTTTGAGATATGAGCGCTACTCTGCTATATATGCAGTAGCGCCCATATGCTACTGTGCTATATATACAGTAGCGCCCGTCTCTGCAGGGGCACGAGTTTCCCTACTGCACAGTAGGGTACGTTTCCTGAAGCCTCCTGTTAGTGGTTTGCTTGATTTTTAGCCATTTTTTGTGGTTTGCTGACTTTGCTTTTAGGTCTCCGTGACTGGTGTAGGTTTTTAACTGTTGTTTGAGTCATAGAACCTTTTCTTGAAGTCTTTTTCCATATTTTGAATCGCTTGTTTACTTTTGGAACGTTTTGATTGATTATCACTTTTTTGGAAGACTAGGTTGTGTTTTGTGGTGAACACTTCCGCTTTTTAGACCCTGACTGTATGTTGCTAGTTTAAAAACCTGCATACTCTTGTATCCGCTGTTTGTGACAATGCTTGTCTGCTCTCTGCTCATCCTATCCTTTGTTTTAGGGTTTGGTCTGTGTTAGAGCCTCTAGGGTGTCTTCCATTTTTGTTGATTTCCAATCTTCCTAGGCTTATTGTCTTTTTCGGATTTCAAGTGTATTTGAAAGTGCTGTAGGCTGATTCATTTCCCAGTTCTTTGTGTTAGTAGTTGGCAGCTTGCTTGTCTATTTTTGCTTGGCATATTGGTCTTGCTAGGGTTAGATGCTTTAGGTCAGTCCTCTTGTATCTATCTCCTTTGTTTTCTCCCACTTTGTTTCCGAGTATAGAGGTTTTTTCTTTGCAAAAAACCTGTAGATCAAGTCTTTTTTGAGCTAATGTCTCGACAGCTATAAGCTTAAGAATATTTTTATCCATACTTACACACATTGCATATAAGTTTTATTTTGCTTTCTATATTTACAGTTCTTTTTCATTTATAGAAAAAGCAAAAAGAAATTGGTAGTTTAAGTTTAATAAGACTTATTTTTATTGTTACAAGATAGCATAGGATATTTTGTACAATTTCAAAAAATAAAACAATTTTTTTTTTTAGTAGGTTTACTCAGATTTTCAGTTTTGGAAAGAAGTAAATGAAAAAATGAAAAGAGATTTGTTGTAGAAAGTTTTGATTTTTATGCACTTTTGTTTTCTTGTTGTAACAACGCCACACAAAAGCACTACCCTTTTTGAGTAATAACAGCCCTAAAAATATTTTAATAAAATAAACTAGAAACACTTTTTCTTTTTAGGGATACACTACACCAACTAGTTTTGGTTAGGATCTTGAGTTTAAATCACCTTAAACCACTCAAGATCACACATTACGCAAAAATCGTAGTAAGACTATCACAGGTAAACCCATTTCACTCAAAACTTGCCTGGGATCTATGCAGTAGGTCATTGCGAGATCAGATTGTTGGGAATACTCCTCCTACTTTCTGTTCGAGCATACGCTAGGATTGGATTGCGTATTAGGGACTCTTTCGAGTTTCGGGCTTAGTTACCCTACCCACGCTTTCTGATTCGACTGGTGATTGTTCCCCCAGGAGTTTTCGATGTTGTGGTATCCTTAGTATCTGACTTTAGGTTCATACACAGGTGACAGCATAGGGTATATCTGTTGTACCTAAGACAGACGTGGGAGGAAACCCCTTGCAGGTCTTTGGGAGGGCGGTTGGGTGATTCCAGCGCTTGCACCCTTAGTCATTGTATTGTGGACCCCGGGTAACTATCCTTCTTCCTTCGTTGATCTGTTATGGGCCCTCATCATCCTAGACTCTTCTCCGGAAGGCACCTTTGTTTGCCTGGTTTGCATACTTAGGAATTTTTAGTTGGCGTGTTGTTTGCCCCCTAGTTGTAGTGGCCACTAGGTTCTAGTTTGTTATTTTATATATATAATCATGGAGAATCAAGAGCTTCGTAGATCGAGAAGGTTTCAAAACCTTCCACCACTTAGAACAGAACCTTTACAGCTAGCTAGACGACAGCGGGTAAACCCCGGTATTTCTTCAGAAATTACTCCTGAAACAGAATTTCCTAAGGAAATTCTTGCAACAGAAAACTTTGAAATAGAGGTTCCTGAGGAACCACTACCAGGTACCACAGATCAGCGACACTTTAGTTCAGTCGAGGTTGAAGATCTTACATCTGCGGAGTATAGCACTCCTTTCAATCCCCCTTTGACCAACACTAGAATTCCACTTCTCTCACCTGTTGGTTTCCAGCAGCCCCATTTCAGTGCAGATAATTCATTGCCTGGACATCTGATGTCTACTTTAGGAGGTGAACAGGGAGTTCCCCAAACTCCCACTTTAGGTATGAACACTAGCACAGTAAATCCTTCTTTTACTTCTACATCGAGTCAAGAACAGACAACCTCTGTGCCTACTCTGTCTTTCAATTTCAATACTGGTACATTAGGTATGCCATGTGTAACAATGATGGCATCTATCCCTACACCTACTGTTGGACCTAGCATTACAGCCAACTTTGCACCACCTCCTTCTTTTCAACCGTTATATCAGATACCTAGTACTTGGATTTCCACACCTGCTGTAGAACCAAGTGCTTCTGCTACCGTGCCAGTCATGAGTACCATGACTGCACCGTCTACATCAGCTTCTACTGGTTTCAATACCTTTGCAGGCCCTAACATGAATCAAGGTAATATGCATGTAGGTAATGTCCCTTTTTCCTTATTCTCAGGGGGAGGGGGTAATATTTTTAACTAGCAGTATGGCGGGGCTAATACCCAGCCACAGTAGAAAAACCCATAGAGCACCAATCCACTTTCATATGGGTGGAGAAATTTTAATAACTCTTTCGTACAACAACAGATGGAAGGGGGCAATCCCTACCAACAAATAGATGGGGGCAACCCCTACCAACAAGTAACTGGGGGCAACCCCTATCAACATATGGTAGGTGGCAACTCCTATCAGCATATGGCCAGGAGCAACCCTTATCACTAGATGGCTGGGGGCAACCCCTACCAACAGTTCATAGGTGGTTCCCCTTATCAAGTACCATCTTACCGGCCTCGTTTACCATTTCGGGAAACTTTAAATTTGCCAGATCATTCCAAACTGACAAACGATCCCGTGCACCATAATGCTACATGGACATTAGTTCCCACCAAGTTACCTTCGGACATTCCAAATTTCGAAGGCAAAACAGGTGAAGACCCTGGTGACCATGTCACTACTTTCCACTTATGGTGTTCCTCAAATTCATTAAACGAAGACTCCATTAGATTGAGACTGTTCCAAAGGACCTTAACTGGTCCTGCAGCCAAATGGTACATTGAGTTACCTACGGCTACTTTCTCTAATTTTGGAGATCTCACTACCGTCTTTTTGAATCACTTCCAACTTCCTGTTCGGTATGATGTCGGAACAGACCTTTTGTCTACATTTAGGAAAAAGAAAGCCACTCAGTTATCTGACCACATTCAGGAATGGCGAAGACGAAAGAGGCTCATTAAGGCCAACATACCTCCAGAGTTCCGTCTTGAGTGGTATTTGAAATCACTCCTTCCTTATATTTCTAAGGAAGTAGCTACATCTGGAGTATCTAATGAGGAAGAAGCCATCCTACGGACTCAGCAGTTAGACCTTGTTTATGCATAATCTGGGTTACTGTATGAGATTATACCTGATGCACCGCAATCAAATACTGATCCGATTAGACCGAAACCTAGACCATATGATGATGGCATAGTGGGTTCAGTTGATTCTGCAGCTTTCGAAGCACTGACCAAACAGGTTCATGCCTTATCAGTCAAACAATCGAATGCAGGTGTTTCTTCCGTCACAACCTATCCTTCTACTTCTAAGCTTGTCAACCAGGTTCAGAATAATCAAAAGGGCCCTTGGCAACCCAATAACAAAAAGAAGGGAAAGAAAGGAGAGGGGAACCAACAAAAGCCCAAAAAAGAGAATGCCGAAGAGGGTAACAAAGAGGAAAAGAAGGTTAAGTTCCCTTGTAAACTTTGCAAGCAGAACCACCTTACTCACCAATGCCCTCTGCTTGAAGAAGCCCAGAAGCTCTTAAGAGAAAAGAAGCCTGCCATCCTGAAAGATCCATTTCCTAAAGGGCAGGGCTCAACTTCTTGCACCTCAAAAACTAGGGGCACTACACATGCTATGGTTGATCAAACGTTTATCAACATGGTTAATTCGGATGCACTCTTGCAAACGAGAACTAGGAACTATACCCCGGACGTACAAAAAAAGGATAAGGAGATTCCAAAATCCTCCACTCCACTCCACATACCTATGGACCCAATGCCCAAGATTCCGAAAGGAGTCTTGAAACGGGCATCGCACAATCCCAACACACAGGCTGCTTCTAACTACAATGTGCTTGAAGATTTAGCCCAGACCCCTTGTGCCATGTCTACTTTAGAAGTCTTGCAAAGTTGTCCTTTACAACGGAATGCGCTTCTGGAAACGATTGGAAGTATGGAATCCTCTAATATGTCTGCATGATTTGATATGACTGATGTCAAATACCGTTTGCCCTATTACATTTCCCTTCAGATTGAAGTCATGCATGGTCCAATGACCATCAGACGAGCTGTAGTAGATGAGGGCGCGTCGACTTGCGTAACGTCAATTTCCTGTTGGAAAGATCTAGGTTCTCCTGAGTTAGCCCCTTCTAACACACTGCTTACTGCATTTGATGGCAGAACTTTTCGTCCACATGGAGTTTTTCCATCATTTGATGTCACTTTGGCCGGTAAGACAGTTGCTGTAGAAGTAGAAGTTCTGGACGCTCCGCTTGATTACAATATGTTGTTGGGCAAGAGTTGGACATATGCCATGCGAGCTATTGCATCGATAGTTTTTCGAGTGGTCATGTTCCCATTTGAAGGTAAGATCGTTACAGTCGATCAACTTTCTTTCACTCAGAGAAACAACCAGACTTCTTCGGAGACCACAGTTCCATTGATTGATCAAACCACCCCAGTTGGTGAAAGTTTAGGAGCAGGACTATACGGGTCATTAATCGACACTTTTGACCTACCGGCTCCTACCTTATTCATTGGTACTGAGGGATTTTCATTGTCTGAAATTTCCATGGTTAATTTAACAACTGATTCTAGTTTTCTCCCAACTAATACAAACCCCTTCGTGCCCATCCCTGTTGTAGAAGTTACTCATTTGGATTCTTATCAAACTGCAACAGAACATGTGTCAACTCCATTGGTGTCTGTTGAGTCAAATATAGATTGTGTTATTACTCAGTCACCGGACCCGATCCGCTCTCTTAACAGTTCAGATACTACTTTGCCTTCTAAAGAGGAAATGTTAGAAGCCATGACCGACCCAGATCATCCTCAGGAACATATAGATCCTAGGTCCTTCTTGGTTCCTGTTCTTAACTTGATAGAGAGAGGTGAATTTTGTCCAACACCCGATGAAAATACTAATTCCACTTCTTCACAAGTTGGTGTTGTTGAAGCGAATAGATTGCATACATCGCTGGTGAACATTTTCACTGGGGTCAACGGAAACATTTTCTTTGAAACGGGCTGTTATCTCGATGAGATCATTCCGTATACCAACCTTTTGCGTGATTTCCATAACACCTTTTCCCGACCTCACGAGGAGAATCCAGACATTGACCCTACCTGAAGAAGTATTACACTTAGGCTGAAGTACTTTTTCTTGTAACATAGCTGTATATTTTTGTAAAGCTAGTTTTTGTTATGCTCATTAGGTAATCTTATGTGTGTTTCTCGTTTCATGTACCAGATGTCAACTAAACATTTCTTAGGATTTGTTGATGGCGCCAGTCGCCACACCTGTCAGTTGGCTACAGCAGCTTGGGTCATTTATTCACCCGCTGACCAACTCGTCTCTTCGGGGGGGGTTTGTTTGGGTCCTACCACGAATAATGTGGCTGAATACAGTGTAGTTATAGAACTTCTCCGAGATTCTCTCAGTCATGGAATTTCACATTTGGAGGTAAGGCTTGACTCACAATTAATTGTATTTCAGTTAACAGGTGTCTATCAGATTAGGGATCCGGGATTGCTACGTCAGTTTCTACAAGTTAGACTATTGGAAAGACAATTTCATTGTATTATATATGAACACATTCCAAGAAGTTTAAACACTTTAGCTGATTCATTAGCAAACTATGTGTTAGACTGGCATTTGCATCATACATTTTCATAAACAACATTTCACACATAAAATTAAAACACATACAGATGTAAATAACCGATACTGTATATAGCCGATACTGTATCACAAAAAATATATGAGTTTTTGGTCACAAGTCTATCAAGTCAAGTCATAAAAGTACAAAAACTGGGCATAGTAGCCTCAAAATATATATACATAGAATGTATCCCTCTCCTATGGAGAAGGAGGGATATTATCATCATCTATTGCATTGCGATAGCATATGACTAGCCTAGCTATCTTCCGCAGCACCCTAAGCCATGTCGGGGGCACCCCAACAACATCTTCTTGCATATCAATAGGTATCTGATCCATATGGCATGCAGGAATCTCATGAGTCAACCGACTCATTTTTCTCTCTAAGGTCCCCAACATAGCATCTGCTGCAGCAATATCAGCTGACCTCACAAAGATGGTAGGATGTCCCTCAGGACGAACAGGCCCCAGATCTGCATATGACACTTGATTAGAACTTCAAAACTCATTCATAAAAATTAAATACTTGAAAAAGTTTGAAAAAATTAAATAAACCTCAAAAATTTAAACATACTAATATCTCCCTAGGCTCCACCTGGAGGAAGCACCAACTCTGGATCATGACGAAAATCCAATCCAACATATGGAAACTGCTCAAAAGCAGGCACTTGCCTCTCCCACCACCCCCATAAATCATCAGTATGATAACAGTAGTGACTTTCTCCACCACCCTGGCGGAGGAATATGTCACCCCAACGGCCTAGTCTGGGCTCACGGGGGTTAACCTGAGGTAGAGGCATCCCCAAACTGATAGCAGGCATCCTCTCAAAGAAGAAAGTACACAAAATGCTACCGTACCCAAAATTATTCATTGTGCTGGATTTGCAACCTGTCAATTGAGATTTCATGTTTGCCAGTAAACTAGTACTCCAATCATAGACATGACCGTGTAAGCATTGTACACCAATATGCATAGAGTGCTTGGAAGCTAATTGTTTTGAAGCACTACCTGCTACTCGGTTGATCATGCTCACTATCACTTTCAAAGGGAGACCATCAATGGTTGAGATCAAGACTTGGCTTCCCGATTTCTCAGCTCCGGCAATACAATATGTATTCACGTACTCTTGCACAGACCTTACACCCACACGAGAAGACCCTTTCAGATTGATTACATCTCCTCTCCTTGAGAGACCAGTAATGAAATATATGTCATCAACTGTAAGCTCCAATGTTTGCCCATGGATGACAAAAGTATTGGTATCCACATCCCAGTACTGAATAAGTCTTCGAAACAGTTTGTTTAAAGCACTCATGTTTACGTTTCGGTAAAACTTCAACAAACCGCATCTTCAGAGAGCGTGGAGAGTGGCTGGATCTTGCATGGCCAACCTATCCATGTCCTCATGCTCCCTCTCCCTCCATTGAAGGACCATCCTGCACAAAAAAACCAAAATTTTTGAGTCTCGACGCTTGTATGTAGGTTTTCAAGAGTGTACGCTACTATGTATACTACACAGTCGCGTATGGGCACTACTCTGCTTCAGCATAGTAGCTCCCATCATGTTTATGTGCTACTGTTATGGTTACACAGTAGCGCCCGTGCAGTAACACTTGTGAGCATCGCGTTACAAGCTATTTTTTTGCTAAAAAATTGAAAACTAAACCATGAAAATGCAATCAAAGTGAATTTTAACTTACTTGGTGGAGGAAGTTTGACGTTTGGATGCTTGGTTTGATCACCACGGAGATTTGAAATTTGCAAAAGGTTGCTCCAATCTTTGCCCTACAAAACAAATTGAAAATTGATTTTTAAAATGCAATTATATATATGAATTGGATTTTGATTTTTACCCATAATTGTTAATTTTCTATAGTTTCAAAACTTTCAAAAAATCCCTAATTAATCAATTGAAACACACAATATGGTACAATACTAATTCAAGCTCAATTTTCATTTAATTTTTGTCGAATTCGTCTCCTAAGTTTAAAAATTCTTGATGATAGACCTTGTCAACTAGCTAAATAGTTCAATTTCATATATCATTCGAGATTTTTTGCTGCATCGCCTAATATTTTGTTGCAGACCTAGTTTTGGCAGAACATGAAGCTATGATCCTAGAAGCTGACCTTTAAGTCATTTTAAGCTCTTGTTTGGACTATTTAAACCTAAACAAGATTGTCGATCAAGTTTGTCCTCTTCAAGCTCGTTAAAGTACTCGAAGGCTCATCCACTCAGGTATAGAATTACCCATTTTCCGGGCCTAAGTGGATTAACTACGGAAAAGGTATAATCTAGGTATACTCCTGTATGCGCTAGAAGAGTTCTCCTTTCATTGTTTTATACTTTTTCGGGGGAGGAGACTAACTGCATGAAAAAGGACCTTTTTGAAGCCTTTCTTTAGGGTTTTCAGGCTCTCTAAATATGAAAATACCAAGCGAGCAGTCACCTACTCGGGCTCGATGTGAAATCCACGAGAGGGTAAGTAGAGGACTGTTTAAGTTTTTCAACTCTATAAACAAGAAAACACCGCCGATCACAAACCAATCCGGGCTCAATATAAAATCCACGGATAGGTGAAAAGAGGATTGTTTAAGTTTTTCAGACTCTATAAACAGGAAAACACCGGCGAGCATTAATCTGCTTGGGATTGATACTAAAATCCATGAGCAGATATATGGATTTATTGTTTAAGTTTTTCAGACTCCTTAAAATTGAAAACACCGGCGAGCAAGAACAGATCTTGGCTCGATATTAAAATCCAGAGATCAGTAAATATAGAGTAATCTTCTATCTCTTCTTCGAACTCTATAAATAATGAAGAAGGTCCTGATTCTTCCTCCCATGGGCTCGTTAAACTTTTTACATGGTTGGATCTATCGAGTTTTCATTCTTTCTTGGACTCATTAAAATAACAAGAAGGGTATTATTTTATCTAAAAAGAATAAGGAACGAGAAAGACATATCATATCTTCATTGTCAAAGACAGTTCAGTAAGTTCTATCCTTGAACACAATACCTACTTGAGTCTATCTTGTCGGTTGGGTTTAGTTTTTTGACCTCAAGGTGAACCTTTCCTCCGAGTTATTTACTCCCTCGGTTGGTTATTCTTCCAACCATATGGAAGGTCTGATAATGTCTCTTACATTTCAGACTTATTATTTACCTCATTATGTCAGAAACTGCCTGAGTCACTTTGTGTCATGCTCAATGTTCAAGGATATACCCTGTGTCGGCCATTCCACAGTTTACCTTGACCTCATGTGTCAGCCTTCCTAGTGTTAGTCTTGTTACATATTATTCCATATCAGCTCTTACCAGTTGAGTGTTCCTCGAGTTGGATGATGGAGGATTCCTTAAGGCCTCCCTTCCAACGGACTTCTTCCCATCGACATCAACTCATTATTCTTGGAATGAAGTTTAGAGTTTCGGTTAGTACCTTGGAGATTGCAGTCACCAGTGGCAATTTTCCTCGCTGTTGAATGATGAGAATACGTCAATGTCTCTTCTTCGACAGGATTCCCAAGTGTTCGACTCCAATTCCATTTATTCACATTTGGCGAATCGTACTTGGTACCTTGGACCCCATCATCATTATCGGTGGAAGTCCTCGTGTTTGTTAACGGTATACATCACTGACTGGTAATCAAACGATACCCCGAATGTTTGACAATCAGCTCATCTAGTCACATGGTTAGGGTTTGTACCTAGAGTTTTTTTTGGATGAAGACCTTGGGATTTTGGATGATAGTACCTCATTTTGTTATCACCCAAGTTGCGCAAGACTGAGCCTCACTTATATTTAGCTCTCCATGAGACATAGATCCAGTTTGTTGTTATGGATATGATCTCTCAGTTTGACATGGATCCACGCTTGTATTCCAAGTGGTCATTATTTTATATACATCTCATTGTTATGTATCGGAGATCATGTTGTATCACACTACACATCTATATGATGTCAAAAATGTAATTGCTCGCTGACCTTGATCTTTATTGCAGGTGTTCTTGCGACTTGTTTTCTGCGGCTCTTTGCTCCTCCTCTGGCTTTGGATTATAATGTATTTCGGCCATCGTTTCCCTCTGACCTCACAAATTTTGGGGCATCTGTTATAGGTTAAACTTGCACCTCTCTGTCCGTGATCACCCTGAGCTGTTGATCACACAAAAGGACAACTTGGATGGAGGAGCATGTTGACCTTAGATGATACTTTGACTTACTCCATTTCCTAATTTTACTGAAAAAACCCTAAACATATCATTCTGAGATATGAGCGCTACTCTACCTAGAGAGACTAGCGCCAATATGCTACTCCAGTGTACAATAGTAGCGCCCAAAGCCTTATGGGCGCTACTCCTTCTCAGCATAGTAGCGCTCACCATTTAAAATCGAATGAGCGCTAGTTGGTAAGGACTAAAGTAGCGCCCTATACGCTACTTCACTGTATAATAGTCGCGTACATATCAAAAGATGATTAAAATATAAATTAATTTCTCGAGGAGGATTAGTTGCTGCTAGTTTCCCAACTTCCCCAACTTCCTCCATAACCATACATCGACCTGAACTACTTCTCTAATCCTATAAATACAAAGAAGATTAAAGACAAAGGTTAGATGGATTAATGGAGAAACTTTAAGACATAGAAATCTAAAGAAGAAGATTGCATTTGGAGGAGTTGATGATGAAGATATCCAAGCCAGAGAAGAGCCAGAACCCAGAATCAAGTTGCAGGAGCCTGTCATAGAGTTAGGTATACTTGTACATCAATTTACTTTTGACAATAAAGGTTGAAGTGTCTTTCTTGTTCCAATTTAAATGTGTTTTGAAATGACATCTTAATTTGGATCTATTTTGGTCAATTTTGAATGTTAAACATTGTTTTTGTTTCTTTCAAGCTTTATATATTGCGCAAAATGCTTTGAGAAAGGTATTGTTATTGTAGGTTTACTGAAAGGAAGGTGGATTTGAAGGTTGAGCACAAGATCAAGTCAAGGCTAGGATCGAAATTCGATTGAAAGGTGTGTTCTCAAGATCCATAACTTATTTCTTTTCGTAAATGCCTATGTAATATCATCAATACACTTACCTGTCACCCCACTCTAGTTGATAGCATTAGTTTCCTTGCTATAGGGTAGATTTTCCCGCCAACACAAGGGACCACCTGACTTCGACAATCTTCGAGAACAAATGTCAACCCTCATGGTTGTTTCTTATATATATAACCGTGCTAACATAACTCCCACCCTTCTTCACATTCTGTCCTTTAATTTTCGCCATCAGTTTTCTCACATGTCTTTTCACTACTGTAAGATCAACTACTTCTTTATCCCTTGATTTGACAACCAACTCTTCTTTACCGTCGGATCTGATTTAACTTTCCATCTACGCCATTCATCTTGTCCAAATTTATCCATACGGTGGCCTCACATGTACCCAAGTGGTCCCTACTACAATATTCTTCCTCTATACGATGGGCTCTGAGGCTGACATCTGGCAGGCGGAAAAGTTTCATCGCATTCGCTATTTCTCTATCCAGCGCGCTACTTCTTCATGCGATTAGCTACGAGAGCCGTGGATGTACCTCCCTTTCGCCATCTGAGCCATGGATCTTTCCACCTGCTCACACCATCGCATGCGCCCGATCTTATATATGTCCTTTTGTCATTTCTCCTTGCGACATCATTTGCTGCTGACACCCGGTCGGTGGGAAAGGCTCGTCGCATCTGCCCTATTCCTATCCTCCTCACAACTTGACTGTGCGGTATTCCATATAGTGCCGTGGATCTAATCCCTGTGCCTAATCTACGACGTAGATCAGTGTGATGTTTAGTCTCCCATTATTTGACCGACGGACTATAGGTTATAAAGGGTGATTCTCTCCTATTAATACCCACACTTCAACATTTTCCCATCTTTTGTACATTTGGTTCTTCTTAGACCCCTTAGCCTTTCCCATTAGCACCTAGCCCTGGAGCATGGAGGATATCTTGGGTTCTCTATCAGGTACATTTTGACCCTCCATCCCTTCCATTTAACTGCATATTGTAAAAAAATATATGGGTGTTAACAACTGGCTCCAAAGGGGATGCTATCCTCCCTGCGAGGTAGCAAAGAACTCCATAGATTAAGTGGTTGATCCATTGGGAGGCTCCTTCAAACCCTAGAATGAGACTTCTTTTTAGTAACTGAGGACCATACTTGTCGCATATCTAGGCTCAACCTTCAAAAATAAAATCATGGCTTCTCCTTCCTGACCTTAGGGCCTTCACTTTCGAGCTTCAAAGATCTCTCGTTTCACCCCAAAACAAAAACTTCATAACAACTGTAACAATAAAAAATATACATATATACAAGTTATGGTACATGGGTCGCCTGGCACCTCTAGGATAGATAGTGCTTTAGGAACCTTCCATTGACCGGTCCTCCAGACCAGGCGGATCCATCTTGCTTTTCTAGGATAAAATAATTTAACCCTCGACTTGCTGCAATAACATATGGCCCCGTCCACATATGGTAAAATTTTCCGTGTTTATCTTCTCTAGGGGCATCCCATTTCAGTACCAAATCGTTTACCTGGAATTCATCTTCTTTGGCTTTCTTGTTGAAAGCTTCCTTCATCTTTTCTGGTGTCCCTGCACTTTGTCGTAGGCTTTCGTCCTTAGCTCATTTAGCTCGATTATCTGGCTTATTCTCCTCTGCATATGGTTCGGCTCTTCTTCCATTCCTTGCAGCAACCTCATAACCAACAACCCTAGAGATGATGGGAACACCACCTCGGCTCCATATACCAACTGAAAAGGGGACATCCCAATGGCTCTTTTCGTGCTTATTCTGTCAGCCCATAATCCATATCTCAGTTTTGTATGCCAAGCCCTTTTATTCTCTTCCAATAATTTCTTTATGATTCTTACTAAGCTTTTGTTGGAAGACTCTGCTAGTCCATTTCCCTGCAGGTAGTATGCTGTAGAGTGGTTCAGACTGATATGGTATTTTGACAAAAATTAATCATCTTCTTAGAACAAAAGGCAGGCGCATTATTAGTCACAATTCTTTTGGGGCATCCAAATCTAGATAGGATTTTATCCTCCAGAAAGTCCATAATAACATTTTTTGTTGCATTTTTGGTGGGTATAGCTTCTATCCATTTGGTAAAGTAGTCAGTAGCTGTCAATATCCACCTATGCTTCCCATAAGAGTTAGGGTTTATTTCCCCAATGAAATCTAGTCCCCATTGTTGAAAAGGAGCTTCTACTATGACTGGGTGAAGGGGTAGTGAGACAACTTTCCTCTTCCCTTAAAATTTTGACATTGGTGACAAGCAACAGTTTCTTTATACACATCTGTGAACATGGTAGGCCAATAGAATCCAGCCCTCAAGATCTTATTTACTGTCACTTTCCCAGAATGATGTCCACCACAGTCTCCCTTATGAAATTCTTTCTTAGTATACTTAGCTTCTTCCTCCAATAGACAATTTAGCAACACACCTCCGAGGTCCTTCCAGTATAAGAACTGATTCATAATACAATATTTGGGTAAAAACGTGAAGCTGGGTAACACTTTCGTGAGAAACTAGTGCAAAATCGTCTTAGCGGAAGTTATTCGGCCGAATAATTTTCATTATTCAGCCGAATAATGTAGAGGTTATTCGGCCGAATAACCATTAACATTTCTCCGTTCCGTTTAACGGCTATCCTTGATATGTGTGCAAACTGTTGCCGGACGGAAAAAAAAATCGGTTGTTGGTTTATTCGGCCGAATAATTGTTCGGTCGAATAATTATTCGGCGGAATAATTCTTCGGCCGAACAATTATTCGGCCGAATAATTATTCGGCCGAAGAATTGATCGGCCGAATACTGTTTCTGCATAAAATCCCGGCCTCGACTGCCATTTGGCATTTTCTGTTGGAAATTCCTGGACCCCGCATTGGGCCCGCAGTTGTGTTTGCCACCCTTTGCCGTCGAAGCTTGTGACGACGACTCTGTCGCTGCATTCTGTCGTTGCTCGCTGTTGGCATTCTTGTTCGTTTGTTGTTGGTGCACCCCTTCAGTAGCTTGCTCGTCTTCTGTTGTTGCACCCCTTCCGCTGCTTGCTCGTCTTCTGTTCCTGTTGGTGCACTGCAGCCGCTGCTTGCTCGTCTTCTGCTGCGCTGTTGTTGTTTCTTGTCGAGGCTGTGGAACTTGTTTACGGTGGCTGTGCAAGCTGTTTTCGGGTGCCGGGTGGATATGTAAGAGACGAGAGCGCTCGGTGGATGCTGTGTTCATCGGCGAGGGTGTTGTGGGGATTTGTGCTCGGCTTAAGGACGTGGAGCCAACGGCTACGAGTGTAAGTAGTTGTTTTATGGTGATTTTGGTCTTAGAATTTTAAGTTTGATGTCTATAGAGTATCTCTACCTGTAATGATTTGATGAAATTTTCTTTGTTGGCAGGATTGATCGTTTGTGTTGTCGGTGCTGTTATCGGTGTGTTGTTGGTTTTGCGGTTTTCACGTTGAATTGACAGTTAGTGAAGGTACGTTTTTTCGTCGAGTTGTTTTGTTTTGATTTTGTTATCCTATTTTTATAGTTTTCAGGTGCCAACATAATTTGGTGTTGTGTGAAGGAAATATTTGCTGTTTGGAGAGTTTCTGGTCTGAACCGACGAGGCTTCGCGGATTGACAGTGTTTTCGCTAGCTGTTTGGGTTACAGGTATTTATTCTTTCGCCAAATTAGATTGTTTAGTTTTTTTATTTTTAATTATCTGTTTATCATTTTAGTCGTTATTCCCTTAACATGAGTTCATGTTCATGAGCTCTGTTCGTGAACATGAACTCTGTTCATGAACAGAGTTCGTGGACAGTGTTCATGAACTCTGTTCATGAACTCTGTTCGTGAACAGAGTTCAAGGACAGTGTTCATGAACTCTGTTCGTGAACAGTGTTCTTGAACTCTGTTCGTGAACAGTGTTCATGAACTTTGTTCGTGAACAGTGTTCATGAACAATGAACAGAGTTCATGTTCATGAACAGTGAACAGAGTTCATGTTCATGAACTCTGTTCATGAACATGAACACATCATAGTAGAATCGTTTTGTGCCATATAATTGCATCACAGTATCATTTTTGCGCAGTACTATTTTCAAAATAAGAAACTTTGTAAATACTTTCCATTATACTTGCATTGTGTTTGCATCAAAAGTGTATGTTTCTTTCCATTGGAATGATAGTGTATCATATTAGCATTATAGTGTGCATCATACTATCATCAAAATATATAACTTTTAAATTAAATCATAAAATAGTCATGTAAATTTTATTGGTTGTGTTCATGAACAGAGTTGAAGAACTCTGTACATGAACAGAGTTGAAGAACTCTGTTCATGCTCTATTCATGTACAGAGTTCTTCAACTCTGTTCATGTACAGAGTTCTTCAACTCTGTTCATGTACAGAGTTGAAGAACTCTGTTCATGAACAGAGTTCTTCCTCTCTGTTCTTGAACAGAGTTCCCTAATTTTTTTTTTTATGAATATTATGTAATGTTTATTTATTGAGATATAGATTAAAATCATAAGTGATCGATGAAAAAATTCTAAGGTTACTATACTATTACAATTAACTGCATTATACTTTTTATCTGATTATGAAATGAAAATTAATGTTATCTTTATGGTGCAATAGTATTACTCTTAGAGTGTTAGGGAAGGAATTCACAAAAAAAATTAACTTATACAACTTTATGCACCTCTACATTTGGTATGCAGTTCTTAATGAGATATGCCTTCAAGTTTGTAGAATTAACATGTACAAATTTAGTGTGTAAATTTTTCTATCATAAATATAAAGTAGAAATCTTCTAATAAGTGTATATATATATATATTTTGTGAGATGTTTTTTAATTGAGATATATAATTCAACCATATTTGATGGATGAAAAGTTTTTAAGGTTACTATAGTACTACAATTAATTGTGTTATAATATATATTTGATAATGAAATGACTCTTAAGTATGTCTTTACGTTGCAATAGTAGTAATGTTAAGGAATTTTAGTTAATTAATTAGAGTTAGGACAGGGACTTACAAAAAATCTTAGCTTATACTACTTTAGACACCCTTACATTTTGTTGTAGTTTTTTATAAGATATGGCTTTATGCTTGTAGGATAAACATGTACAATTTCAATTTGTTAATGTTTGTGTAAATTTAGAAATCATATCAAATGGAAAGAGTGGAGTCTTCGAGGGGAAAGCGTAGGAGGTCATCACATTCATCAGGAAATGGTGTTCCAATTGGTAGTCCAAGGTTGTCGAATTCACCACAGGGTTCGAGTTTATTGTATGGGTCATAGTCATTTGATCACCAACGAGTTGATAGGGGTACAAATGATTCTCCTTTGTCATCTGTTGGAGAGCGTCGATCTCAACCGTCTGTTGGTATGAACATTAATGTTTAATTGAATGTATAATTTGTATTTTTGTGTGTTTTGAAGTTTTGGACAAGTTTAACTCTTCACTATGGCTATATTTGAAGCAGAGCGAGGTTCAGAAGATGTCCGTAATTCGACAGAGCGAGACGAAGATCAAGATAGGATTGTAGATGATGGAATAGGTGTGGGTGTAGAGCAGGGTCCTGAAGATCCTCCTAGAGCAAGGACGACATATGTTCCTCTGGCTGAGGGTTGTACACCCATATCAACTTATCCGTCTGATTTACCTGATGAGCTTCCATGGCAAGGTGTTGAGCAACAAACTATCCTTGAAAGTTGTAGATCCCACTATGACAGGATGAACAAAGATCTTTGTTCTTTAGATCTCCCTCCAGAGAGCCGACAAAGTCTAGAGATTGTTTTGGGGTCTTTGTACAAATTCATTGATGCATATGAGGAACTTGGACCAACTACAAATGGTTTTGTTCATTTGATGCACAGGCGAAGGGAACAAGTTATGGGTCCAGACAAGTGGGAGGTTGTGAAGGAGAGAGTTACTAGAGAACAAGTCAATTCAATGTTCAATTTCAAAGAAGGACTTAAGCGAAAAATGTTGAAAGTGCAATATTTTAAGCATCCTCAAATTGCACATTTAATATATGATCGGTTTCTTGCAGCTTATGGTCGACTGCCATGGAATGATGAGGTTCCTAATTATTTTGCTAGATTTTTCTATGCGAAGTTTTTTTTAGGTATGAAGCCAAACTATACTGATGTTCCTTCTGACTTTTATGGAGTTGGAAAGGGACGAATATATAATCGAACAGGTGCTCTCAGAGACCCAACGACTCTTCAACCTCCACCTGAGATACCTCGTCCACCTAGGCTTGTGGCTTTAAGATCAGAGATGGAGCCCACATCCCAACTAGGGACAGTTGCAAGGGAATCGGTAGGTGATGGTTTAGCGTCAGCTCTTGTTGGAGTAGAAGTGGGTTTGGGTCGAGAAAGGGCTCGCGCTACTGTTCATCAAAATTTTGTTTACAAGACGAATGACGAGGTAGATGCATTGAGCATCGATGATCTCAGGGCTTATGCTAAGTCTTGTCGAGATATAGCATCAGATGTGTTATCCAATGACACATTGAGTATGGGAGAGGTTTGTTGATTATGCTATGACAATCTATTTGATTTTTTATTATTCATTTTGAATTGAATTTTTTGCTACATAGTAATAAATATATTAAGCAAATATATTTTGTTTGCAGTTTTCTAGAATGTTAAATGCACATAATTTTCGAGTCTCTAGTAGTCAAAATGAAGAGCAACCTATTCAAAATGAAGAGCATTTTGGAGAGGTATTTTAATTATAATATTTATGATTTAACTTGATTTTTTTTGTTTGTTTGAATTTTAATAAATATCAATGTATCTTATTGTTAATTTGACTTATCTATGCAGGTTTGTTTAGATTTCAACTTTTTAGATGATTTACCATCTCTTGTGAGCTAATAATTTTAATTTTTTTGTTTTGGTTTTAAGTTAATTGCTTAATTTATTATATGTATTTAAGTTATGTTTTATTCATTAACAAAATTTAAATTTTAGGGGAGAGACCATTTGGAAATTGGGGGTGAAGATGTGGGCTCTTTAATGAATGCGGATATTGGCACCAAGGTAATTTTGTTGTTCTCTAGAAATAATCTTTGATATAAGTTTAATGTTTTAAATTTTTTGGATTTATTTGAAGATTGTTTGCATGCTTTAGGATTTATAAATTACTTTTGTACATGTTGCAGCTTGGCTCTTTGAGATCCTTTGGAGCCAAAGGAAAGGCTCTAGTGGAAAAAAGTGGTGGGCATGCATTCAAAGAATTTGATGTACGACTTTTTTAATAATTGAATTGTATTTTTAGTATAAGTTTAATATTTTAATATCTTGAATTTAGTTTAAAATTGTTTAAATAATTTATGATCTAGATTTATAATTTGTTTTTCTGTGTATTGTAGGTTGTGCTGAGCCCTAGGGAAGGTCCTAGTGGAAAATAGTGGAAAGATATTGGTCCAGATGGACAGTGGTTCAGACTTTATTGTTTTTGTTGATATATATATATATATTGTAGTTCAGACATGAAGGGTATTTATTTTTTGATTATATGTATACATGTACATTGATCTCATGTGCATTAACTTTTTTTGGATTATATATGAGTACATGTTAATTATTTCTCGTTTGGTAAAATGTTTAAAATATGTTTTGAATGAATGTTTAAAATGTTTTGATAATGTTTATAATGTGTTTTGCATGAATGTTTAGATTGTCTTGATAGGTGCAATCTAAAGTAAGGAAATGTTGAATGATGAGAATGAATGTTATATAAAGTTAGGAAATGTTGAATGATGAGAATAAATGTTATGGAAGAATGAAGGTTGGAAAAGAATGAATGGGAGGTGTTAGGAATTTGTTTAAAATGTTAATCTAAGTTAGGAAATGTTCAATGTTGAGAATGAATGTTATGGTAAGAATCAATGTTGGGAAAGAATGAATGGGAGGTGTTAGGAATGTTAAAATGTTAATCTAAGTTAGGAAATGTTCAATGTTGAGAATGAATGTTAGGGTAAGAATCAATGTTGGGAAAAAAATGAATGGGAGGTATGTTATGGAAAAAGAAATGTTGGGAAAGAATGAATGGGAGGTGTTATGGAAGAAGGAATGTTTTCAATTTGTTATGTTGAGAATAAATGTTATTAAAATGTTGTTATGATGAAACATTGAAACATTTGATAGGTGCAATTTAAACTTTGGAAATGTTGAATTTGTATGTTAAGAAATGTTATGAAAAGAATGAACGTTGAGAAAGTGTTGAACCAGAAGAATGAAGATTTAAATTTTAATTAATGTTGATATGATTATTGTTTGATGTGCATATGTAAATTTCAAAATTTAACTAATGTTTTTCATATGTTCATTGTTCAGGTACTTTGTAGTTCGTGAATTTCCAAATGTTGAAATCATGGCAAATGGGGATAATGATTTTTTGTTTTTTAATCACAAGTGAGGATTTCCGGATTGTGAAGTTTATGCTAAGTTAGAGCAATGAATTTTAGACAACAATTCGATGAATTTTTATCGATTTGTTGTAAATAATCATTGCTCTAATTTAGCATAAGCTTCACAATCCAAGAATTCTTGTTTGTGATTAAAAATCAAATAATTGTTATCTTCATTTGCCATGATTTCAGTTATGTGAACATACATGTGAGAGATATATTATTTTTGTGCAACAATCATATATTTAAAAATTATATAGATGAACAACTTGTTTTAAAAAATTCATTTAGATTATATTTGTGGTGAAGTATATTAAAGAAACATGTTTGATGGATTAAAATAATACAAAATTTAAGAGGTTTCTTTGTGATTTTTCTTTGGCATCATCTATCAAAAGTAAAAATTCGGGGCGGAGTGGGGATAGCCACATCCGTTATCTCATCCCTTAGTGGTCTAAAAGACATATGGGGACCCGAATAAAGTACTTTTGAATTTTCAAATTATATTTGAATTCATTTTTAAGCATGTTAAAGTACAACCATTTAAGCTCTTATGTTTGTTGTCATTCAAAAAAATATTCATAAAAACTCCATGAAAAAATATACTGTGCACAACAATTTTGATACATAGACAAAAAATATATTGCACACAACAATTGACATGGACAAAAATATAGATCAATTTATTTTTGACATGTAGTTAAAAACATCGCAATGGAATGCCATCTTCAACTATCCGTTCATGGTCATATATGGATAGTTTCCATTTTTTGGTTTTTAATTGTTTTTTTTATGGAACTTGTATCAACTTTATTCGAGATGCACATACTAAATGACTATACTGACAACATATAACATCAGGCTCATAATCTTGAAAGTAGACATAATTTTTAGTCATATGCGTCTGCTGAAAAAAGTAGCCTTTTAAAATGATGGATCCTCTTTCGTATGTAAATCCATTGTCATTGTAGTCCTCCAATAACTTCATTTTTCCTTCATTGCATCGCATCAAATAATATTTGACATTTTCGTTGTTGTCTACCGGTGCAATCACAACGAAAACATCTCCTGCGCAAGTTATAATTAGTGTGAGCGTATTTAAATGAATTAAATTGACTATATTTATGGCGATGGACTAGAATGAACAATTAACTTAAAAGTCAAGAACAAGTTTATTACCTTCTCTGACGAGATCTGAAATTCTATCGCCATCAGACGATATTGCTATTTCTTCTGATTCTAATTCTTCTACACTTGCCAGTGGCATTTTTCCTTTTGGATTAATCTCTGTGTGTCTCCAAGCTTTTACGTAGTTGTTTGTTATGTTTTCACAAACTTCTGTAGACTCAACATTTTCAATGCAAATATGACAAAAGCATGATTGCTTTCTACTGTCAAATGCAAACACGTTGTGAAATGATTTTGTTTGAATAGAGTGAAGATCTCTAGTCCCATGTATGGTGCTAGCGTCATATGGTATTGATCTATTTATATCTTGGATCCCAACAAGCCAAAAAAACCTACACAATAAATGATGAATCACTTTCAAAGAACAACTTTTAATGTTAGTGTACATGTACTTAAATGTTAGTACATACATTTTTTAAATTTCAAGAAATAATATAAATTAAAAAAATAGTGGACATACCTGCGCACATCTTTTGATTGTTGATTATAATCATGGCTTAGATTTAATTGACACCATTGGACAATCTCTGCAGCTAAATGAAATCGTGCAGAAGAATAGTTCATTTGCCATCTTCGAAGTGCTCTTTTCACGCATGCTCCTGCACCATCATGCTCACCTTTTCCATGCCCAGTTTCAAAGAAATTTCAGCGATGTTTAATGTTCAGCGCTTTATGAAGTCGACATAACCAAAAAAATGATCATGAAGATTTAAATTGACCCGCACATCCATCGGACCATATCCAATGCTCATTGAATTTGACTTCGCGTTTTTTAAGTGAGTCATAGAAAATATTTTCTATACAATGTTGAACAAAATGTGTATCGTGTGTACGATCATCGCTGATATAGAAGTGATATTCTTTAATCACATCTCGATTGTCACATGTGCTTTCAATGCCATCAACATCCTGTTGAGAATGTCTATATACAACATGGACAAATATCGAAACTTGGTCAGAGTGATAGTATTCACTCTATATCTCTTTCTGTGCAACAAATCTATAGTTTTCAGCAAAATCAACCACTGACAAAATTGTTCCGGGTGGAAAAATTTCACGAGACTGTTTGAATTGAAGATCTTGCCATCGTGCTCTATGTGAATGCTGAGTGTATTTATAAATTTTGCTTTCAATTTTTTTGAGAAAATCTGTGACGCATATCTTGTCTTCTAATAAATCAATTCTTTTGGAATGTGAATCACTAGAACTTGTACTATAGTTGATGTATTCGTATCTCCTCCAATCAACATTTACATTTGACAATGATTGATCATTATCGATAGGATATTTATTGTGGAATAGCACCAAATTCCCACAATGATGACAATGTTTTCCATTGACACATTTTTTTGAATAAAATACTTCATCGTGATTTCTCTCACATAAAATTTGAGATATGAATTCACGTATCGTCAGTGGAGGTGGTGAATTTGTCCAAAATTTTTTACCAAATTCAAGAAACGTGTCATAATATAACTGAAATTGCACATGATAACGGCAACAACATGTATCACGTATAGTTATAGGTCGAACATACCATGGTTTTTGTTGCACAAATGTAGTGATTGATATATTAGTTCCACGATGATCTTCTTTGAATTTATTGAACAATTGTACTTGTGTCATGTCCATTATATGTTTTGGTTGGCTTTCATATACATTTCGTGATATTCTTTTGCGTATCACATCTCTTGAATTTGGTGAAACTCGAGCATGTTCCAACCAATATTCTCGTACAATATCTTTAACACCTGCTCCTAATCTATCTTTGTAAGGTTGTTTACAAATAATTGCCCAACAAGCAAGTTTTATTTTCATCTATTTGCATTCTGAATTTGCTATGTTTGTATAATGTCTTTCTTGATGTTTCAACTGCTTTTGCTAGTTCTGTTGTCAAACGCTTTTGTTTAGTACTAGCTGAAAGAATTGCTGTATGAATTGCTTTACGTGCAGCACTGATATCTTTCTTCCTGGATTTTCCAAATTTTTTATTGCATCACCTATATTTTCCATCACATTTTGTTTCAATTTCGACTCTTTTATCGCTTTGTGAATACCCAATAATGATGTAGCACCTTCTAACTTCTTGGACACTAATAAACATCTCAAAATTTGTGCTTGTCCTGCTATTGAGTAATCCTTGAGAACTTCATCATAAATTTTTGTAGCACGATATCGTCCAACATGTATTGGTATTTTTTATCCATATTTGTCGCAATCAATGTCTTCTAACATTTCATCATCAATAGTAAAAGCACCTATACATCAAGTTAAATTTAATTTAACATATATCAAAAAATAAAATTCATTATAAAAAAATGAATTTGGAAAATATATGATATATACATACCAGGTCCAATTTCTGGATCTTGAACTTGATCTTCAATATTGACTTCATCGACATTAGCATGTAAATCACTATTTACATCTTCTACAATGTTCTTTTCAACTTCAATTTGTTCTTCTTGTACTCTATTTTCAATTTCCATCTCTTCAACATTATCATGTAAATCTGTATTTATATCTTCAATAGTTCTCTCTTCCGTTTCGGCAACCCTTTGTTTTTTGGCAATATATCTGAGTTTTTGTTTCTCTCTATTATCATCATCATCACGTTTACGATCAGCTTTTCTTTGACGTTTTCTCTTATTGCCCATGGTTGTTTAATCTATAGATGATAAATTAAATAATCATGTTACTTTATAGTAAAAATAAATAAATTAAGGTTTAAAAACATTTACGGAATTTATAAAAACATGAACTGAAATTTACTTTACCTTATAAAAAATTTGTAAGAGTCTTTTGAAGAAGATTTCTTTGGAATTAACTTTCTTTTGAAAAAACTCTCTGAACAAAAATCTTCTTTGAAAAAAACCTTCTTGGAAAGAAATAAGAAACTCATTGACAATAAATTACCTACCCATTGGAAAATAATAAAAACACCTTGTAAATAAATCTTTGTTGTAAAAATCATTACAAAAAAACCTCTTTGAAAAAATATCTACGAAAAAAACCACTAGAAAAAAGTACTTTGAATAAAAACTTATTTGTAAACATATCTGGGAAAAAACCATTGCAAAGAAATAACTCTTTGAAAAAATCCATTTCAAAGAAATAAGAAGTACAAAACTACCTTACAAAAAATCCTTTGCAAAATACCTTAGCAACATAACTATTTGAAAAAACTCATTTCAAATAAATAAGAAGTGCAAAACTACTTTGGAAAAAAATCATTTGCAAAATACCTTAACAAAACAACTATTTGAAAAAACCTCTTTCAATTAAATAAGAAGTGCAAAACTACTTTGGAAAAAAACCATTTGTAAATTATTTTACCAAAACAACTCTTTGAAAAAATCCCTTTCAAAGAAACAAGAAGGAAAAATGTATTTTTTTTTGCAGAAATACTTTCGAATACACATTTTTTAAATTCAATCCTTGCAAAGAACCTCCTTGCAAACATGTCTAAGAAAAGAAATATTTTGAAAAAACTCCTTGCAAATATGCCTTAAAAAAAAACACTTTCAATGTGTCTTTTGGAAAAAAGAAGAAAAAATATACTTTGTAAAAATTTTTTTTTGCAAAAAATGTCTTATTTGCAAATATGCAATAAGAAAAGAAATATTTTGAAAAAACTCCTTGCAAATATGTCTTAGAAAAAAATCACCTTCAATGTGCCTTTTGGAAAAAAGAAGAAGAAACATACCTTGTAAAAACCTCATTTTGCAAAAAATGTCTTCTTTGCAAATATGCAATAAGAAAAGAAATATTTTGGAAAAACTCCTTCCAAATATGCTTTAGAAAAAAGACTCCTTCAATGTGCCTTTTGGAAAAAAGAAGAAGAAACATACCTTGTAAAAACCTCCTTTTTCAAAAAATGTCTCCTCCTTTCAGAATTAGCTTGACAAAAAACATGCAAAGTTAAAACATGCGAAAATAATGAATTAACTTTAGGTTTATTTATATGAGTATATATATATATATATATATATATATATATATATATATATATATATATATATATTTATTTATTTATTTTTTTCTCGGCTGACGTGATTTTTTTCCGTTTAGTTATTCGACCGAATAACCTTCGCCATAATTTACGGCGCCGTTACGGAAAACCGTTATTCGGCCGAATAATTATTCGGCCGAATAATTATTTCGGTCGAATAATCTCTGAAACATGAAAGATTCAGATCTCTGCAAAATTTTCAAGTTTCTCCATTTTCGGAAGGAGAAAACCACCTCTTACACAACAAAACAAATGTCGGACTTAATACCAATAGATTCATCATTGAATCTACTTTACGAGGGTATAAATTTTGTTGTATATAGATAAGAACTGATATTTTTTAAGTTTTATTTTCGTAACATGTGTCGAGTTATGATTCAGCTCTTTAAAAAAACGGCGAAAAGAAAAATTCATAACTTTGAAAATACAACACCAAAAAAATCGAAACAAATGTGGGACTCTTCATTGACGTGTCTACTTCAAAAAGGTGTTCGTAGATTTTTTGCTTTTATAGCAGATTGAGAGAAAAGTGGTGCAACAAAAAGGTTGTTGAAAATCGACTGAGTTTCCCCATTGATCGACTTTAAAAAAATATAATAATTAGTATAGAGATCCATTGGATGCAAACTTATAGTCAGGCACTAGTACATTGTGTGTAGATTATCGTAGCATTTTCTGTTTTTGCAAAACACAAGTCTAACAACGATTTTAGTGGTGCAACAAATCATAACTCTTTTGTAGTCTTTTCATTTTATAAGAACACACTGTCAAACATTTGCGAAATCGACATATCAAATCTTAATAAAAAAAATTGAAAAAATTATGAGTAGAAATCTAACATAATTCTACAAAAGTTTTTTTTTTACGGCAAAGTGAAATTTTAAACAAAAATATCACTTTTGTTCGCCCGAAGTTGAAAAACATGAAAAAACCAGAATTATTTTCTCACGAAACCCCCCAAAATAGACACCCATCTTCATTTTTTCACCCATTTCACAGCTTTTAACTTCACAGCCTTGGACCTACTCTTGCTTAATCCTGGAGGAGCTTGTAAATTTTGTAACACATAAACACCGTCGGCATACCAAGGGGATGCAGAAAATTTTGGACTTATCTGTACTTCAGTGTTGAGCTACTACGAATATTCTTCTAAAAAATTCATCTGCAAGGAATCACAATTGGCCTTGGTCATCAATTTTGCTAATCCCTGCCCTTTCACCAGTTTTGTAGGCCTTATTTCTAAGTCATATTCTAGTAATACAGAAATCCATTTTTCCCTTCTACCTTCGGGATTTGCATGGGTAAGAAGACCTTTCACAACACTATTTGGTACATGGGCGATGATGTGTGATTGAAGTATGTAAATCCTAAAATCCTTTAGTGATTTGATCAAGGCATAAGCCTATTTCTCCATTATGTCATACTTCAACTCTGCATCTCTCAGCACCCTACTGAAAAAAGAAATTGGTTGTTCTACATTCTGGTCATTCTTTTATAGCAGTACTCTTGTCAATGTATGCTCAGAAGCATAAGAAAAAATCAAAAAATATTTAGAAAAATCGGGGTTGGCTAATACAGGGGCCTCAGTGATAACACTCTTTATTCCCTTCAAAGAATCCCTAGCTTCCTTTGTCCATTTTATTTGACTTTCCTTTCTTAGCATATTAGTGATACTCATCATAATTTCAACGAAACTAGGAATGAACCTTCTCAGAAAACCAACTTGTCCAATGAAAGACTGCACCTCTCTTTTTCTTCTTGTTTTTCCAACTTTTTGGATGGCACTAACCCTCTCAGGGTCAATCTTTATACTTCCTTTGGATATGATATGCCCCAAGAGTTTATCTTCTTCTAAAGCAAAATGAGATTTCTTTGGGTTGAGGGAGATACCATATTTTATGCATTTCTTAAAGACCCATTCTAGGTGTCTTAGATGCTCGTCATCACACTTTGAATATATCGTTATGTCGTCCATGTACACCACTACGAACTTATCCTTTTCTTCAGCAAAGGAATTGTCCATTGATCTCTGGAAAGTGGCTCCAGCATTCATCAATCCAAAAGGCATCTTTGCATACATGAAAGTCCCCCATGGAGTGGTAAAAGCAGTATTTTCTTGATCTTCTGGACTAACTTTGATCTGATTATACCCAGAGAAACCATCCATTATAGAAATCCTTTCTGCTCCTACTACGTTCTGCAAGATGTGTTCCATTTTTGATAGAGGGTAATTATCTTTTAAGGAAGCTCTGTTCAAGTTCCTGAAGTCTATACAGATTCTAATCTCTCCATTCTTTTTTCTTACAGGAACTAGGTTTGCTACCCATCGAGAGAATCTCAAAGTGACAATAATCTTTGCGTCAAACAAACCTCTTGATCTCTTTTCCTATTACCGATACCAACTTAGGATTCATTCTCCTCAACTTCTGTTTGAAAGGTTTTTCCCCAGGACGGATTGGGATAGAATGCTAGATTATTGAGGTATCATAATCCTTTAACTCTTCATAGCTCCAGGCGAAAGAAACAACATACTTTTTCATCAAATTGACATACTGCTTTTTCCTCCTAGTCTCCAACTTTTTAAACATCTTCACCATCCGAGGTTCCCCAAAAGAACCCAAGTTCTGTTCTTCTACTATATCCTTGGGAGGTTTGAATTTGGGATTCTTTGCCACATCGTTTTGATAAAAGAGCTTTTCTAGAGGTATCAATCCTTTGGGGATATAGTTGCTTTTTAGTTGGACAATGTCTTTGCCTCCCAAAGTATTCTTCCAATCCTTATTTTCATTCTCTTCGCTTTCTAACTGTTCCTGGTCCATCAGACCTTCTACATTCTCATTTTCTATATCGATCTGAACATTAGCAAACTCGTGAGATAGTTCTAAAAACCTTCTAATCTATAGATCATCTTCAAACACTTGCCATTACTTGGAATTGTCTGGTATGGAGGGTATGTTTATCACTTCGACCTCGTATTTTTCTTGGGAAAAAATGGGGGTTTTAAAACCACCTCTAGTAGTGGCCAAGGAGTCTGCTATTTGATTTTCACATCTCAGAATTGCCCAGATCTTATGTTCGTCAAAAAAATTCCCAAACTTCGTTTCTATAAGATCTCATCCTGGGATGTTTTGCCTGATAACTATCATTTACCTGGTTCACCACCAGCTCTGAATCTCCAAATACATGTACTCTTCTGGCTCCCAGATCTTTTAGAGCTCTCAGTCCTAAAAGTAGAGCTTCATACTCAGCCACATTGTTTGTACATTCAAAAGTCAATTTATAGGATAGGTCCCTAGATTCTTGGTCTAGAGGTATGATCCAAACCCCAGCCCCAGCCCCATTTTTACTCAGTGACCCATCAAAGTACATCTTCCACAGTCTTTCTTCATTTTTTCGCCTCTCTGATGCCTCATGCCTTGTTGCAAATTCCTTGTCTTCTTCAACTTCATGAAAAAATGGGGGTCTAGGATCAGTATGTGGACCATCATTGAAGAGGATGGAGGAACCTATGTCTGTATCCACAGTGAATATAGGGTGATTTTCAGGCTTGTCATCACTGTTGACCACATAAGCCATCCTTTTCTCTCTGTATAACTTCCTATTGCTTCTGAAAAGTTGTATAGTAGCATAAGATAAGTCCATCTGCATGGTTCCCTTTAGCTTTTTTACCCAGGATCTTGACAACAATATCCCAAAATTAGCAGGCAAATCAACCACTACTATGTCCATCATGACACTCTTCACTGGAATCTGGGATAGGGTTACCACCACATCTTTAATCAGACCTACATAGGGTACCTTTCTGGAATCAAAAGAATATAGGTCTTTGTAGAGTCTAGTGACTTCTAACCCCAACTGGTCCACCACTGACTTTGGCATCAAGTTGTGTGAAGCTCCAGAATCTATTAGGGAGTTGTGTAATAACTTATTATGGATATTCAGACTCAAATAAAAGGGAGGGACTTCTTCATCATCTGGTTCCTCTAGTTTGGAACCAAAGATTATAGTGGGGGCATCATCTGTCACTTCCAACATGTCTTGTGTATTTCCTGTCTGCCCCTTCACCAGGCTATTTATCTCTTCCCTATATTCATTGTTTCTCAACAGTTCATTCAGGGGGATAGAGATCTTTACCTTAGATAGTTCATCCTTCAAACTGAATATTGAAGCTAGCTTCCCTACTTCAGTGACTTCTAGTTTCCTACCTTCTTTAGAATGCTGCCCCTTATCTTCTGAGATTTTCTGTGTAGGATCCTCTGGTTTTTTTTCTTTTAGCTTATCTATATTCTGTTGAGTCTTAGGGGGCTGAATTTGAGTGAACTTCCCTTCATTTATTGGTATTTCTCTGTTTCTCAACCTCATCTTTCTCTGGATATCATCCACAGCATTCATGTAGCCCATTTGGTACTGTTCAGAATCGAATTCTGCAGCTTTATCAGCATTTTCCCTGGTGAAAAAATCATGCTCCTTTTCAGTCAAATGAACTTCATGTTCTTGGGTATCGAAGAGATGTATCTGGTCAGCTGCAGGGTTTTCAGGTCCCTCTTCATTGATCAAATTCTCAGGGAAAGGAGGCCTTATCTAGTGATCTTCTTGGCTTCTGGGATTTCTAGGAGGAGGCGGCCTTCTAAAGTTAGGGTTCCTTATCTGATTTTCAGGTTGTTCCCTAACAAGAGGCTTATTTTCCATGGCTAACCTATCCATCAATATTTCCATAGTTTTCATCATGGTATCAAATTTAGCATCACTAGAAGAGGCTTGGGTTTCTTGCTTCTTCCTATCTGTTTCAGTCTTGCCTTTTATTTTCCCAGAAGCCATCATGTTGGCTTCAATTTCCATGGCATCTTTCAGCATAGCAGGCAGGGAGGCATATTTTCTTTCTCTTAAGGTGCATGAGAAATCTCCATCAAAGGCATCTGCATAGTGGAGCTTTGCAGTGCCTACCGAGGGTTTTAGATCATTGGGAATAGAATTATAGGACTTCATGAATCTGGCATAAAACTCATGGACTGATTCAAACCTGCCTTTCTTTAAGTGATTATACTGGGATAAGACTATGGCAGGACTGCCCATTGTTTCCCATCTTTCTAGAAACAATACATTAAAAGCTGTAAAATATGTTATGGAAGCATTGGGTAGCTATCTGAACCATTTCTTGGGTTCTCCAAACAGGCTTTGGGAAAACAATCTCATTTTAGCGTTATTGTGGTCCACTTCCTCCAAGTCCATAAAATCTTCAAATCTATCAACATGTTATTTGGCTGACCAGTCTCCCTCTCCATTATAAGAGACAATTCTTTGAGCGTAGTTCTGAGGGAGGTCATGCAAAGCAACAGGCAGGACCAAAGGTGCAAATATGGCAGCCATGGGTCTAGGTGGATTCTGAGCTTGTGGGGGAGTATTCTGAGCAAGATCATTGGCTGGGATTGTAGTATGGGCTTGGGGGGCTTGAGAAATGGGTTTATTGCCTTCAACTTTGCAAAGATTTTTAGAATCAAACCACACAGGATCTAAAAGATATGATTCAAAATTATTCAGAGCTTCTTCACCTAGGCTTAGGTATGACTCAAATTTTGTTCTTGACAAAGGTTTGCTAATATCAATCTCTAGATCCAATTCCTAAAAAACAGATGCATCTTCTGAAAAAGAAATAGTCTCGATGATAGGAGCACTAGCTCGATCTTTCACGGTTCTATGTCTGAGTAAAATTTCAGGATTATCTACTCCTAGTAGGATTTCAGAGAAAGGATTACATCTCATATGGATCTTTCTTGAGGCCAGGATGCCTTTGGAATTTCTTCAGTAGTATCTCTTGGCATACTGATCTTTCTCCAGTGGAGTCTTCCTGAATTGCCTAATCTTTGTAAGTGGAGTCGCCAGGGAAAAATTCTTCAACCTTCTTGAAAATGTAGAAACCTCTGTTTTCCCACAGGGATCTCTCTTGTTCTTTGAAATTCGGATGTATATGTCGTTCTCATAGGGATTGATAAAACAATCGTACTCCCCAGCAACAACGCCAATTTGTTAACACCGAAATTGACACCCAAGGCTGAAAGAGGGTAATTTTGGGTAACTACTAACCAATCTTTGGCCTGTACTACTGACCCAACACAGACAGAGAGGGCTCTCTCTAAAATCTCATGAAAAGACTGGAATAATCAAGATTGTCAATAATGAAAAAGAAACACTAGCATTCACGGCCAAGATATTCAATTACAACAATTATACAGAAGATCAGTTTTCTATTTGGAAACAAAATGATTCAAGCACTGTTCGGTTGAAAACATATCAATTTTGTTTGGGCAATGGAGTCACATTTAACAAACTCTGAAACATGATTCACAAAGATTCTGCAAGCGCATTTACAAGGGCAAGGTAGCAAGCAGCTAGTAGTCAAAGAGATTTAATTTGTGGAACAGAAGAGAAAAGAAACAGTCCATCAATGTAAGGCATACCAAGATGAATCCTATATCAACTTTAGTAGAATATGTTGGTGAAATGCTTGGAAAATACTAAGCGGAGCATAACTTCTATGAATTCCACTTAATCATTACCCTGATCCAAGCATGAAAGAAATGACACAAAATGGGATAACAAAGAGGGAAACACAATTTCACATGGGAAGAGAGAAAATACAGACTACTAGACCAATTACACAGGAACCCCTGTCAAAACACAGACTTCAGATCTACAAACTTTATTAAACCAACTCAAAAATGTCTTACAGACTAATCCTCAAAATACCAAAAGCTTTCAAATAAGATTTTCAACCCTTGTGCCTTCAATTACAAACATATTTATAGATGTCTTTGAGCTCTAGAATCGACTCCTCTAAACCAAAAATGTTTTACAACATAATGACACCTCATCAAAATTTGTTTGTCATAACTGCTTTGAAACAAAAACACGCAGAGCTGGCCTAACTATTTCTTACAATTACCGGTATTATCACTGAATGAGATTAACCTTACTGTAAAAACAAACATAGTAAATATAAAAGTTCCAGCTGGCTATCCATTTAGCCGCCTCAACAAATATTACAAATTATATCAAAAATTGAAAATGTCTTATGTGTCTTCATATCTTTCAAACAATATTTGACAACTCGTAAAAAATAAGATAGTTACTCTAGCTGACATAGAGTATATCTCATATTTGCATATCCATTTACAGTAGCCTAGTGCTCAGATGAAGGGAGGTCGTAATCTGTCATCTCTTTCACCATCACCCAGATTTCAATATGATTAGAATAGGAGGCTGGTCGAAGCCTTTCGCCCATGGCAATAAATCTGTTCAGGACTTCAAAGTCGTCTTCAATCTTTTCCATTAAATGTTTTCCTATGAGCAGTTGTTCCATATGTTTGAATTTCGAGTGATCCATTCTTATAGCCGAGATCTTCTTTTTGTAAGCGGTTTTAGAGATTAGCTCTAGATTATTATCCCAAAAGGATGGTAGTCCCATTTCATTTAGCTTACCGAATGATCCTCTGAAGTCAGCTACCTACTTTTTCACATCTTCTGCTTTGGCCTCCACGCTTTCCACCTGAGCATACTTTCCCAAAACAATCCGAGCCACAGCGATTGTCACGATTTGGTGCCCAATGTCTAACCTGATCCTTTCTTCTTCTGACCAATCATTTAAAAAGGCAACAGCACTTAACGTTGTTTCTTTGGGTTTTCGGGCCAAAGTTTCTCTCGCGGCTACACATCCTGACAAAGAATCACTAATTGTATTCTCCTTGACTCTTATGAACTCCAAGTAGGTCCAAAAACCTTTAGCCTCTTTATATATCCTATCCCACACCAAATTTCTGCACCCTTGCATAGCAGCCTGTCCTGCAACTTAGCGAGTGATTTTTTTATTCTGCTCAATTGATTCCCTTTGCTTTTCCCGGAGGTCGTTTATCTCCTCCTCTCACTTCTCATTCTCTTCTTCCAGTTTCCACACTCTTTCTCTTAGCTCCCTGATCTCATTTTCTTTCAAGCTGACATGTGACATAGCTTGTGCCAGATCATTGGTACTATCTTCATCACTACCTTGAATCACATTTGTAGGCCACATGTCAAGACTAAACAAGTTACTTCTTAGATCTTCAAGTTGCTTTTCCAGGATTGTTTTCTCCTTTTTTCATATATCTTTTTCTCCAGCAAGCTTTAGTATTTCCGCTTTAAAATCATCCCATTCCTTAGATAAAGCCTCCCTTCGTATTTCAAATTGTGTTTCCTCAGGGGCCTGGATCAGTTAGATGTTAGGGACTTTTTCCGTTTTCTGCAGGTTTGAAATTAGCTTTTCTTTATCAGCTAGCAACTGCTTCATGGATTTTACTCCCCCATCAACTCCAACAAGTTCAATTTGTAACCTTTTTACAAGTTACTGAAGGGCTCGGTTTTCACTCTTTTCCTGTTTTAACTGATTCTCTAATTTCCCTACAGTAACTTCCAAGTTATCACCTCTCAATGCTGCTTTCACAAGATCAACATGGATAAGATCACCAATCTGTTGGTGAAAATGGATCTTGTCAGGTACTGGTATCGTATCCCATCTGAGCTTCATCTCTGTTACTTCGGCTTTTGTTGATACTGCTAAATTTAAAGTGTTATCCTTCTCATCTCTACTGGCTACTAAGGAATTCTTAATTTTGGACAAATTGTTGGCTCTTGGCATTAGGTCAAAAAGCTTCTGGGCCGAGGCCTGTCTAGTGTGTTTATATTGCTCGCACAGATCAGCTTTAGACAGGAATCTACTGTTGTTCTCATCTTCTTTAACATCTTGAAACTTGTATTCTCTTATTTGAACTTCAGGGATTGGGGACCCCTCATTGTCTGCTTTTTCATTATCCATCCAGGCAGCCAAATCTTCCTGAGGTGTCCCACCAACCAATTCTACTTCATTGAGGGAAATCAATTATTCGACCTGAGTATTTTCACCAAACACCTCAACTTGTGTTATCATCCTAGGTCGTTTGTCTTCACCCCCCATTTCAGTATCCATATCCTGAATTTCCTCCAGATCTCTCTTCCGGCCAACTTCTCCAGTGTCCGGCACCTGTTCGATATTCATTACAGCATCAAACATTACAAGGTCTCTTTCCTACAAACTTGGTACTTATTCTGCTTCAGGTTCCCATTGTAGCAAGTTCCGTCCCCTGAGTGCCCTTTCTAGCTCCTTGTGTTCGAAAGCCCTTAGGTTACACTCCTTCCTTCTCCTAGAAATAACATGCAGGGGGTCGTATTCAACAACTACATATTTTTTAAACCCTAGAAGTCTCATCAATTCCTCTATCTCTGGTAAAGCTTCCCTTCTCTTCACAATGAAAGGGCCTATCTTCCAAGGGTATTTTATATCCGTGCCCTTTTTAAACTACAAGAAAAGTGCCTCTTCCAAGCTCAATTTCTCCCTGATAAATTCTAGGGCAAATATTCTTAATGTTAGAAAGGAAGGCAAAACATAGGGTTCCTTCACAAAACCATACATCTTGATGACGGTAGCATCTTTCAAAAGGAAGCAATCTCCGACGGCCACTTCATCCTTTAATCGCATCATTGACTTCATCTCGGGTAGTACTCTTGGCAGTCCCTCTCCAAAAATGACTTTATACAGAGGGGGTAAAACACAGTTGAAATAATAAAAAACATTGTCCAACAAATCATTTGTCTCAAGCAAAGGGTGAAAATGTGGGCTTTCCGCGTTACTATACAGGATCATCTTCATAAGCTACGTCTCGTATCTGAAAAATCTAGTATTCGGGAATTTTCCCAACTGTACATGCATTTTTTCTGCTAAAAATTCATCAAACTTAAGAGTTGGGATGAGTCCAGTGTCAGACCTTGCTAAACAAATACTAATCCTAAAGAGTAGACTCAGCTGGACCTCCGTTACCCATTGGTCAGTATCTAAACCTAAGAATTGAGCCAGCAGTGAGAAGACCAACTAGGAAATGTCATAAAAAAGGTTGACGTCCAAGGGGTACTTCTTTTATGTAACTTCAGACTGAGGTTTCAAATATGTGGCTAGGAAAGTTCGATGGCTTTCCTGGGTGATTTGACGGAACAGGGAAACCACAGACTCTTCTAAAAAGCTTTCCGACTCATGGTACTGTGACTCGGGGATGAAAAATGAATTCTTTACAATCGACGCATCTAAAACATAGACAACTTTAGAACTAGAGGCATCCATGATTATACTTGTGGATTTGGACTAATTAACGAAGCACCATGTTTCAATCTCAGGGAAAGAGGGTACTTGGTCTAGGCAAAATAAAATAAAAGATGACCTAAAGACCCCGTGTATGTCCAGACCCTGTTCATGCAGAGCATCTAACTTTGTTTTAATTTCAGGGACAGAGAGTCGAATGCATGGGTCAAACACAACCGCGTCCCTATCTTCCAGGGCCACCCTAGCTTTATGGCTGGTAGAAGCCTATTCCTCTCCCATATTATGACTAAAGATTCAACTTTTAAGAGAAAAGGACGGTTACAAGGCCCTACCTGTCGGTTTTGAAGCTCTGAGTAGGCTACTGGAGGTTTTGTCGCCTTCGTCGTCTGCCACACGCCGAGGGACCACCTGACTTCGACAATATTTGAGAACAAATGTCAAACCTCGTGGTTGTTCCTTATATATATAACCGTGCTAACATAACTCCCACCCTTCTTCACATGCTGTCCTTTAATCTCCGCCATCGGTTTTCTGACATGTCTATTCACTACCGTCAGATCGGTTGCTTCTTTATCCCTTGATTTGACAGCTGACTCTTCTTTACCGTCAGATCTGATTTAACTTTCCATCTACGTCATTCATCTTGTCCACATTTCTCCATAAGGTGGCCTCGGATATACCCAAGTGGTCCCTACTACAATATTCTTCCTCTATGCGACGATCTCTGAGGCTGACATCTAGCAAGCGGAAAAGTTTCATCACATCCGCTATTTTGCTATGTAGCGTGCTACTTCGTCATGCGATCAGCTATGAGAGCCATTGATGTACCTCCCTTTCGCCGTCCAAGCCATGGATCTTTCCATCTGCTCACACCATCGCATGCGCCCGATCTTATATATGGCCTTTTGTCATTTCTCCTTGCGACATCGTTTGTTGTTGACACTTGGCCGGCGGGAAAGGCTCGTCGCATCCGCCCTTTTCCTATCCTCCTCGCAACTTGGCTGTGCAGTATTCCATATAGGGTCGTGGATCTGATCCCCACGCCTAATCTATGGCGTAGATTTGTGTGATGTTTAGTCTCCCATTATTTGACCAGTGGACTATAGGTTATAAAGGGTGATTCTCGCCTATTAATACACACACTTCAACATTTTCCCATCTTTTGTACATTTGGTTCTTCTTAGACCCCTTAGCCTTTCCCATTAGCACCTAGCTCTAGAGCATGGAGGATATCTCAGGTTCTCTATCAGGTACATTTTGACCCTCCATCCCTTCCATTCAACTACATATTGTAGAAAAATATATGGGTGTTAACAGACAATTCATGGTCATTCATGTTGTAAAGAATGATTATGTAAGCATTTAGGAAGGGTTGAATATTCCTGTAGTTAAATAGTGAGAATGTTATAAAGAGTAATACCTTTTTAATAAGATTTCGTTATGAAATAAGAATATTTGTATTGCACTTAGTTTTTTATCAACGATTACACAAAGTTTTATTGAAGTCAATTAAAGTAATCGTAATCAAAAAGAAATATGTAAAATTTTCACTAAAATACTAACCTTGAACATTTGGGTTTGTGACATATGGTATCAGAGCGCTAGCTTACAACACTTGAGCCAATTGGGCTCAACATGGAATGAGTAAAGCATGAAGGTTGATAAACTAATCACTCAAGTTGATTTTGTTTTGTTTTGGATGCATGAACTGCAATGGACAAGGGATTAATGTCATCTGAGTTAAACTTCAAGTTCTCCAAAAGGAGTAAAGATAAGTATTTTAATCCTCATAAAATTGTAAGTCAGGTATGTTATCCTTGACGTAAATTTTCCTTGCTAGGTAAAAGATATAGATACTCACATTGCTGTATAGTATTTTGATGGAATGTGATATTTTGTTGAAAAAAAATTCAGTATATGTGAAATGTGGTTATGATATTTACCTAAAGTATGGATTACGCGTATTTAGTTGATGTTATGATACAAGTGTATGGGTGATTCACTTCCATTGACATCTATACTAGGGAAAGCATACATAATACTTTAATCAATGCTACGATGTTTTCTTGTAACCTAAAAGAATGAGTCATTATTTATCGAAGTAATTAGATTTGTTACAAAATGGCACAATCGATGTTAGCATGAAAAGCACATTCTAGGACATAGTTATAAGGATTAAACTAGATGAAGTATGTACAAATAAATACATGAAAGGTTTGAAAGTAGTGAAGAAATACTAGGATGTCATTATCTCATATGAAGGATGTATCGATATAGATGTTTCTAAGATTGATAAGAAGTATAATGATTTTTGTATCATGATTTATTTACTTTGTTAAAAATGATAGAAGCATCATAAAATTTTATGTTGGATTGATGATTCATAATTCTAGGTCATTTGTTAAAGTACTAGCTAAAGGAATACATTAATATATGGAAAACTTTGGAAAACGTGTTATTACCTTGACCAAACAAACGTTATGAATAATGTTCTAAACATGCAGATTTACTTAATAATTAATCTCACCTTGCATAGGAGTATCAGGTAGAACTACAAATTAGTTGTTGGTATTTTATATTCCTTTAAGAACTATTAAGCGTACTACCTATGAGCTTCATTAGATTAGAATGTAGTATTATTATTCGTACACTCCAAATAATTGAGTTTGCTTGATCAGGCGGAGTCACTTGAATATATTCAAATTACAATAGTTATATTTTAGTTGGTATCGTATACTTGATACGACAGTTTTGTGTAATGCTATATCGAAAAATATTGCATTCATAGATATTATAGAATATGATTGATGCTTGTTTAATATAATGGGTAGGAAGTTATAGTTATGTATTAATAGGTTCAACCGAAATAAAAGTTGGTCCTCAAGTACCAATGATAGAATGTACATCGTTTTTACTTAGGTTTTCTTATTAAGAAATATTTGTTGACTTCCTTTCATTCTCTTGCATGGATCCAATAGTATGGAGTCGCCTAAGTAATTATTACTCTTAAGTAATTGATAGGAAAATGAATTTGACATACCTTTAGATCATAGGTTACAAGCTATGTTTAAAGATATGAACAAATTCATTTGAATATTGTTTTGGTTTTATTATGGTATTTGAGTATAAAGATATAAAGTTTCTTATTATTATTAGAACTTTTAAGATAAGCCTAAAGGTGCATTATTGCATGGAATTGCATGCAGTATTACAATGAGTTTAAATGATCTTATTCTAGAATGCATTATGATTTCTAATTATTTATTCTTAGATAGACCCCTGGTAGGGTTTGTTATATATTCTAACAAAGATTAATGTGTATAAAGTTAAAGGATCTTGTTAATAGTAGGATTTTGATTATAGGAAAAGAAGAATCCTAAATCTTGTTATGATTAAATTAAATCATGGTATCTTTTAAACAAAGAGTACGGAAAGATTATGGAGAAGAGAATCTTAGATGATGAGTCTCAATTTGAAATGAATCTATATGCAACTAAATGTTTAAATTATGGTACTAACATGTTTGTTTGTTAGCAAACTTGATCTCAAACTCACATTAAGGATGTTGAAGAGCTTACATTCATACATCGGGATGAATTGAAGATGATGCACAAGTTAATTGAATGAGCATGCATGTAATACTATGGAACTAATGTGTTCAATTGTTGAACAATTGAAGCAAATAAATTTTTCTTTTATACTAACATTTGAGGAAGTGATCTTAACTACGACTGAGGTCATGATCAAAGAGGAACGTTGATTATAAAACCACTTATATAGATAAGTTGAACTAAATCGCTTAAGAGTAAGTAGTGATTTACTTTACATTTTATTTGTATTACAGGATTTTATGAATCACGATTAGTGATAAGAATTATGATTAATGATGTGTAATCATCAAAATGCATAAAATGTGATAAGCGAATAGGTGAATATATTTGTTAAATATTTTGTTTCTATTATGATGCATGTGGCATGCAAGAAATAATAAATGATTGTTACTTTGTAAATTTACTGGACTCAAATGAGAAGGTTTGAGGGGAAAGGAACATTTCCGGGACTCAAGCAGAAAGGCCGCATCTTGCACTCGCTTACTAGTTGTTGTAGGGTGCAACTTCCCTAAAAAAATGTGGTCAAGTTCCCCAAGGAAGTGCAACTGAGCAGGAAACTCATTGAATATTACACTGACCCTTAAGACCTAGGAAATCTTTATATAGCCATCAAATTGAGCAGGCAGCTTACACATGTATACAAATATACAAATTTTTTCTTGTGCTGCTGGAAACTACTATGTTGAGCACACAAGAGATTCGATGAGGGGATAAGCTAACTAATGAGTTGCAGAGTAAGACTGTCAGATTTAATTTCTGCCGAGTTTATAGAGAGTGTTCTTACCTCCAAGTTTTATGTACAAGACCACAAAAACTCGAGGACAAGTTCTGCCGAGTTTATAGAGAGTGTTCTTACCTCCAAGTTTTATGTACAAGACCACAAAAACTCGAGGACAAGTAGTGTGTCCAGCAAAGGATTGCTAAAGTCCCAAAATCACGAGAGAGTTTGATGATCAACAAAGTGTTGTTGAAAGATTGTGTTATGATATAACCAATATTAATGATTTGTAATGTGGACTAGTGGATGTCTTTATCTGTAAACTTTATGAATGCTTGAGTAAGTGTGTCCAACAAAGAATTTCTGAAGTTCCAAACTCATGGGAGAGTTTGGTGATCAACAAAGTGTTGTTGAAAGATTATGTTATGATATAACCAATATTAATGAATTGCATTGTAGACTAATGGATTTCTTTATGTGTGAACGTTATGAATGCTTGAGTAAGCAAAAATAATCCTCAAGGATGAGGATGAATGATGAATGTTAAACATTGTGACTATTGAAATTTTGTGAATTATAATTATGTCATGTTGAAGAATGATAGAAAAATCTTGCATGGGTTGTACTATGTACAGGATCTGAATGATAAAAGCATGTGGAAATCAAGAAAAGGTGAAGATGACCAAAGTAGAAGAACAAAGCAAGCGAAATATGATGTGAGGATGCGAAAGACAAACTGTTGAACACCGAGGACAGTGTTATTCTTAAGAGGAGGAGGATGTAACATCCCTCCTATTTTGATCCTTATTATTATTAATTTTGGTAATTGTAATTGTAATTTTGTGAATGACCCTCGTGAGGAGCTCAAGGGAAAGACCCCGCCAGTGGACCTTGAAAATATTGTTGTGTTCAAAAGTATTATGTTGAGGCTTAAGAGATGAATGACGACGATGTAACTAAAAGACAGACACTTGGAAAAAGGTAAAGTAATTTACAGGTTGACCTTAGAAATCATAAGTGTCGGCATCATAGAGAGAGAAAGGGGTTACTTGTTTTCAACCTTCTAAATAAATTATAAAGGAAAATTATCTCTTAGTCTAAATATAATTGTGATCTAATGATCCTAAGTAGACCTAAGACAGATCACACCTAGGTAGTACCCTAACCTCGGTAAAAAGACACCAAGAAAATGAGCTAGAATTCTCTAAGTACTACTTATATCTCATACTTAGAATGATTTAACATCACTCCTAGGATGCTATATATATATATATATATATATATATATATCTCTTGGTAAAACATACCAAGGAAAAACTATTTGGGAGGCTCTTAGTTGTAAAACAATTAACCTTTAGTCTATCTAGGAAATTATTATTTAGCACTAATTTTAAAGATGCTATTTATATTCAAGTTCTTAAGAGGACTCTATAAAGCGATATATATATATATATATATATATATAAGAAATTATAGATATTACATTTCATATAAAAATAATATATATATATATATAAGAAATTATAGATATTACATTTCATATAAAAATAATATATATATATATGTTTTCATAAATAGGTATGAAAAAGAATGTCGATAAAAGGGTATATTATCTTTTGACACTATATATTAAACCTTACCTTTTATATATATATATATATATAATCTCTCTCGTAACTTTTATGATTACAAATAAGTTAGCTCACACCAGAATCTTCTAAGGGAACAAGTCTACTGAAATTTAGGACGACGCTCCCTTCTAAAGAACCGACCTTCTACAAATCGTGGGGGACAAACATAAATCCCACTCCACAAATGGTTAACTCCAGTTTTGCTCCATCGTTTTAACAAGTCGAGGTGTGCATTGAAGTCTTCCTATGGACCACTCTTCTTGAGAATTATGGTATGGAATAGGTTCCCATAAGAAAAGGGACAACCAATCTTGTTTAAGGGAAATCCCTGCCAGGTAGAAAGGATCTTTCTTCCTTAAAAGAGCACTGAGATAAAGAGAGTGGGGGGAGGATCTCCGCAGACGTTTGAGGCTCATTATGGGGATATCTTGTGTGGTCGTAGATTGATGATGGAGGAAAACAAAACTCAAAATGGCGTTACTTGTGATATCTGCAAGGGAGGAGGGGCATATAAGGTTGCGGAGATAACAAGGCCTCTACGCGAAGACTGGCTATAAGCAATTCCCCTCTATATGAGGTAGAATGAAATTTCTACCATGTTTTATACTATATCTTTATTGTTACATTCCTCTTCATATGATAAAATTTGAATAGCGGCTTCCTGGAGATATGCCCTCATTTGAACAACGTTCTTTGGTTGGGTTCATGGTCTGAATCTCTGCGTTAAGGTTAGAGTCTGCATTGTTCAAATAAAATGATCCGGATTGATAGTACTGAATTTTTAGAAATCCCTGTGCGTTATAACGACGACTAGCACTACGGTTATCAGAACGCAATGATTCCAGTAATGGTCGTTTGACATTTGTCTCATTAAAATCTCTGAGAACAAATTCTACAACTGTCTTACTTAGACAACCCTTCTTTTTGATCTTTGAATGAGACGCGCGATTGTTGTATGGAGTTGGTGGATAAATAGCTATGCAATTTTATTTCAGAGACGGAGTTATTTAAGAAATTCTAACCATTATTATTTAGAAAAATAACACATCCGAATATGTATAATATCATTGTTGTTTGCGATCGTTGCTGTTTGCGATCGGAAATATAGTTTCACTGCCTTGGTTGTTGACCTCCGCAATTTTCCTGTAGGTATTTATTTGCACCATCAGATTTTCCTTCAGTTGGAATTAGGGTTTGAGAATAGATTATGGAGTGTTTTCCTTAAAAGGATAGGTGTTGACCTTTAACTAAGTTCAGAGTTACTATCTGAGTATATATACAATTCCGTTATAATTAGCGGAGATCAAAGAGGTGATCTCTGCGTGTGTGTGCAAACAGGTTTTGTCATCTAAGACAAAGCTTTTTTATTAATGTATAATGTTGATTCCAGATAAGTTTATGTGCTTAATATACTGTTTTACTATTTATTTGGGCAACAAACTTTGTACTCAGGGAGTTGTTACATTTCTACACATAGCCTTGGAAAGGGACGGCTAATGATAGCCTGATCCTTGAGTACCTTAGGATTGATGTACATAGAGTTTCTCATGTGTATTAATTTGTACCACGAATTAGTAGTCCCTATTTTACAGACATCTTAATGCATGCTGCTATGAAATTCTGAATAAGATCTCTGTAAGATCCCCTATCATGTGTTGATATTATTCAAATGATTCTTAGTTTAAATATTTATTCTCTGACTTTTCATGTTCCCTTGGAAAGGAGAACTCAGGAACTAATACTGGTAACAGTTCATATATATATATATATATATGTATTTCTGTATTGGAAGGTAGTTTGTGGGAAAGAAAATCAATAAGTTGGAACATTGTGGAATTGTTCTATGTAAGGATCTATGTCTATGCGCATAATCCAGTCGGATCATATCTAGGTTGAAAAGATCAAAGGTCGCTAAAACTTAAGTTGGATATTAGAAGAAATGCTAGTATTTAAATTATATATAACATATCTTTTAAATGATTATGACTTCGCTTGAAAACTTCTTTTCCTAAAATTTTAATTTCGACGAACTATTGGATCTTATTTGATGCAAGTTTAGAGAAGAAGGCAAAGGTCGATCCTCATAGGAATAATATTATTATGTCAAGTCATTTTAGATTTCTATCATAGATCATTGTAATTACTTTATTTAGTATTAAAAGAAGTTTGTTGGCTATTTAAGTATTAGTATTAAAAGAAGTTTGTTGGCTATTTAAGTATTAGTATTAAAAGAAGTTTGTTGGCTATTTAATACTTGAGTTAGAACATTGTAACCGTTGTTGCGACTAGTATTATTTATCTTATAAAAGATTTTTTCGATGAGAGAGACTTAGAGAAGGAAATTATGGCAACTACTAAGTTGCAGATTGTAGCCTTTATGTTTTGGAATAAATAGATGAGGCAACATACTTTGTGGACGTAGTCCGGGTTTGGGTGAACCATGTTAAATGGTCTCTCTTTGTGTGTGTTCTTATGGATCCTTTTGTGATTTCTCCTTGTTTATGTTTATTTTGTGTTATGTTTCCCCTTGATAATATGACGGATATATATAAATGTTTATTTGGTATTTCTGGTTTGAGTGCATTATTTGGTCTTTCATTTATATGTGCTTATGATGGTTTTGTTGTTATGTAAAATTTTATGCTTTCCTCAAGAAAATCTTTGGAAAAGACAATTCATGGTCATTCATGTTGTAAAGAATGATTATGTAAACATTTAGGAAGGGTTGAATATTCCTCTAGTTAAATAGTGAGAATGTTATAAAGAATAATACTTTTTAGTAAGATTTAGTTATGATATTAGAATATTTGTATTGCACTCACTTTTTGATCAACCATTACACAAAGTTTTATTGAAGTTAATTAAAATAATCATAATCGAAAAGAAATTTGTAAAATTTTCACTGATGGTTAAGACATAAATATTACATTCCATTAATGTTTTTAACATGTCCTCCAATGACATTATGACCTAACATATGCAATTCTAAACACTTTGTTTGAGAACACTGGAAAGGTAGCATTTGAAACAAGAGACTTTCAATACTGTAGTGCATTTTATATGTTTATTTAATTTTTTTATAGATAACTTATTTGATATTTAATTAATATTTAATTTATTTTTTTTTATATATAACTTATTTGGCATTTAATTAATGAAAAACAAAAGAGAACTCATAAGTTATATTTAATATTTATTTTTTCAAAATCCAATCATAAATTCTTTTTTTCCATTACTAACTACTTGCTAACCATCTCAACCTAACTACTTCTTGCTAACCCTCTCAACCTGACTTGTTAGTAACTACTTGCTAACCATCTCAGCCTAACTACTTCTTGCTAACCATCTCAACCTGACTTGTTAGCCGATCCATGATTCTTTTATTCAAGATCAATGAGTTTCTATCAAACACTCTACAGATCCAACCAATAAGCAATGGTTTCTCTGCAGCCATTACATTGGTGCATGAATCTTTATTTTACTTATTCTTTTATTCAAGATCAATGAGTTTGTATCAAACACTCTACAGATCCAACCAATAAGCAATGGTTTTTCTGCAGCCATTACATTGGTGCATGAATCTTTATTTTACTTTCGCCAGACAAAATTTTCACAAGTTAAATGGAAGTACATCCCGAAGCTCAGACAAATCTTTTAAACAAAGCTAATCTCATAAATTGCGCAAGTGCTCATTGTTATTTTTTACTTTGAGTATCTTTGCCATCTATTTAGTTTTACATAGTTTTACCCATATCAGATTTTGTTCATAATAACCTTGACTTTGTCATCACAAATTTTATTGTATTTGTCCACTACAAATTTGCAAATTTCTTCACTAGGAGGTAATCCTACCACGCAGCAACTTGTTTTATTTTATGTTCCTTCTGCAAAACTAATAATATCCTTCCAAGGTAATAAGTGAGATCTATGTTTCCTATTTTATTTTGGGTTCCTTTTGCAAAATCAATAATATCCTTCCAAGATAATAAGTCTATAATTTGTGTTTTAAAACATCAATAATATCCTTTTAAGGTAATAAGTGAGAAATAGTTATTAATCGAGGTAGTCTAAAAATTCTACATTTTCAATTTTTTCTGAACATATTTTCCATCTAATTTTGTTCATATTTCTATTGGAAATCTTTAAAATATTTTAGAATCACATATATTACATATATTAGTTATGGAAATTGTATAATTTACATGACCTGAAGGTATTTGAGGGTGCTGAATCTATTTATAAATTCAAAAATACAATTTAAACATTTATAAATTTGAATTTTACCAAAAAAAATTATCTAATTCCGACCAATAATCTCTTTCTAAAAAAATTATTAAACATCCTAGAGTTGTTTTTTACTATCACACAATCTAGGTTTTACCCTGAATCTTCACATGGTATCAAAGTGAGGCTGAACTTAACTCCCTCACCAAAGAGCCCATGAACTTAACTCCCTCACCAAAGAGTCCAGAGATTCAGATTGCTTCTGCTTTGATTTTTTTGGATGTGGCCAGCTACGAAGCACGAGACAGAGTGCTTGTCTTTTGCTATTTCAAAGCCCCTGGTGTTTTACCCTGGATCTTCACATGGTATCAAAGTGAGACTGAACTTAACTCCCTCACCAAAGAACCCATGAACTTAACTCCCTCACCAAAGAGCCCAGGAATTCAGATTGCTCCTGCTCTGATTTTTTTGGGTGTGGCTGGCTAAGAGGCACGAGACAGAGTGGTTGTCTTTCGCTGTTTCTTGGCTTTGAGACCCTGGTGTTTGCAGGAGTTATCAGATCTGACAGCGCTGGAGTTATCTGATCTGAGCGCGCAATCGTCCTCCTCTTGTTGGTGTTCCTTGATCTGTGCTAGAGATACAGCTTTGGTTTGTCTCTTCATTGTCTCAGAACACAATGCAGTTGGATAGACGGATCTATTGGTTATCTGGTTTGGTCGAGGTGGGCTTGGCTTATAGCTTAGCGCTTTTTCTGGCCATAACCACGTTGAGGGTGACGAGATCTAATATCAGGACTGAGGCAGATCTGTCGAAAACACCGCATAGGAGCGTAACTAGCACCAAGTATCTTGTTTTATAACCATGTTTGGTCTTGGCGGCCAGCATTTGGGATCTGCCATGAGTAGATGCTTCTTTGATCGGCTTAATTTGTGGATCGGTGCTCAGTTGTTTTCTCTTTGAGTTCAAGGCAGCATTTTGATGAGAATTTTCATGCATCTACGACCCTTCGTGGTTTCCTATCGACCGTTCCTCTCATATAGCGATCGTTGCCCCCACATAAATGCATGGGACAATCCTCCATTAAGAATGTTGCTCTTTGCTTTGTTTTTTTTGGAGCAGCTTGTAGTTTTCCTATACATTGGAGGATTGATGGACACCAAATGATTTTCCTATATGAGATTGTTTTGCTCATTAACTTATTGAAATTGAGTTGTTTCTTTTATTGTAAAGGAATATCTAAAATGATCTTGTTTGTCAAAATCAATATTGAGGATTATTGTCAATGATGATTTTATGGTACTTCTTGTTATGCACTTTTTATAGTCTTAGGAGGGTAACCTGGTAATTCTGTCCTCCTTTGGAATGTTTCTTGCTTAGGTCTTTTTGTATCTTTGCCGCCTCGAGTTCGTACTCCATACTTTCTCCATCAGTTGTGATATTCATTGTTGTCACTTTTTCCACTCGGTTCAACATTGTAGGGGGCGGGGGTTAGGATGCAATGCTCCCTCAAATGATTTTTTATTCACCAACTTCAATTGAGATCAAGCATCTTTTAGAGTGAGCCTTGTACACATCACCAATTCCTATTTTGACTCGGCACTTGCACTAGCTAATTACCCATGCAGTCTAGTGAGATGGATTGGCATCCATAGGGACATTCAACATATGATCTTTTCTGAGTTGTTAGAATTCATTCTCGATGATCAATTTATTTTGATAGGTGTGCATTCATCTCTTATTGCCTCAGCAGTTTGGAACATGCATTCAGCCTCAGGAGTTTGAAATTTGTTGCTTGGATTTCTACATGTATCTTTGATGGCATTGACAACCTAGAGTTTTCTTGCCCTCTTAAAAGTTTTAACCATTCTTTCTGTTTGGATCCATTAGTTTTCAGAGGCCTCATTACTTGTTCAATGGTTGATGGTGTGTGCTTTTGTTTAAAGCCTTGTCTAGTTCTGACTAGCACCTATTTCTTTGGAGCATTCATGTGGTGGTTGTCACTATTTTCCATTTTCGTGGCTTTGCAACTTATCCACTTGTTCAAAGTTCAACCATGTTCTTTGAGGTTACTTGGCTTGAGACTTGTTCAGAGTCTCTGTGGGTCATCATTGTGAAGTCTTCATAGCGCCTTTTCAACATGTGTGCATTTCTCTCTTTTGGGGAGGAGTTTTTACAATGAGGTTTTCTCCTTTTATCCGCTTATGACATCTTGTACAGGGGTACCTTATTAGGCATGGTTGTCAGGACTCATCTATGGTTTTTTTGTTTCCTTCTTAAGTTTCACTTTAATTCTCATTCATGATTCACAATAAAACTTGGATCTTTACAATTTTATGTTCTTTTGCAAAATCAATAATATCCTTCTAAGATAAGTTAGAAAGAGAATAATCTCTCTACATGAAGTCAATAATCATATATATATATATATTTTTTTTTAATTTTTTTTTGAACATAGAAGAGTAGGAAGTCAATAATCATATATATATATATATATATTATTTTTTTAATTTTATTTTGAACATATATATATATTATTTTTTTAATTTTATAATATATATTTTTTTAATTTTATTTTAAACATAGAAGAGTAATTAGAGTAGTTATATATATATATATATATATATATATATATTATTTTTTTAATTTTATTTTGAATATAGAAGAGTAGTTAGACTACGCCTGTAGGCGAATCATGAGAGCACAAGGCGTGGGGTTCGATCTGAGGTGAGGACTGCCCCAACCGACAGCCTTAACCAACCGGCCTACAGCAGGACCCCAAATCAATGATCATATTATGAAGTTTCTTCGACAACTTTTTAACTTTTCTAATTAAGATAAAGTCCATTATTAATTCATACTTAAATTAATATAAACTATAAAGTCCATTGTTAATTCATAGTTTGAACACGACAAGTATAATGTACACAGTTCTTGCTAATTCTTAAGGGTGAATCATTATTCTTAAACAATTAAATATAAACTATAATAAAAATATTTCTACTAAAATTACAATAGCATGAAATGATCCAACAAGTAATTTTTATTATCTTAAATACTTTAAAATAACAATAAATACTTCAAAGTTGATAACTCTAATGTTTACGCGTCTTAATCTATACAATTAATCTTTGATTCCAAGGCATTTTCTAAGTTTGAATTTTAGCGATACCGTGAATGAAGAGAAAACATGTCTTCTTAATCGGTGTCATCTTGTCTGATCAGAATTACGACGCTTCGTTCGCTCCACAGAAATCAACTTCGTCCACATGCGAGTCGTACAATTATTTGTGACTCATTCCACATCAACAGATTTTTACTGACTGCGGAAAGATGAAGGAATATTTTATTATATCTTTTTATCACTGGTCTAGGTTTTCATAGTAAGAGTGTCTTTGGCTTCAAAAACTGCGGCATGTTTAATAATGTTTAATAAAAAATATTGTTATAAAAAAATTCATTTTATTGGAATTAATTTATGAGGATTTAGAAAATGTTCTATAAACCATTTTAAACAAATTTACAAGTATTTTTCCATATAATTTTTTAAATAAAGACTCATGTCACAATTATATTTTAAATTTAAAATATGTTTCAAAATTTTCCTAATAATAATTGAAAGTTTCTTTAAAATGTTATATTATAAATTATGTTTTAAATTTGAAATTTAAAATGTATATTATAAATTATGTTTTAAATTTAAAATATATTTCAAGTTTTACAATAAAAAATAAATGTTACTTTAAAATTGTGAAGTCAAATAAATATTTTCAATGTCTATTTAATTAACATTACAAGAATTTTTCTTTACATTATTATTTTAGTTATAACATTATTATTATTCCAATGTGGTAAAAAATAGCTAACATTACAGTACTATTACATGTGAATGAATGTATGGTAAGTAGATTCAGTTCTCGTTTCAAAAGGATGCACAATTCTCTATAAGTTAGGAACTTGTATGGTAAGTAGATTCAGTTCTCTTTTTCAAAAGGATGCACAATTCTCCATAAGTTAGGAACATACAAGTACGATTGCTTTCTTTCATATTAATTGCTGTTGACTCGAAACGAGTGGGAGAGATTTCATTTTCACCTTTCAATAAATGTTGAACTACTAGCTTTGTGATAGTTACAACTCAAATAGACTCTCATTTTGGGTCATTCACAAATAATATAATAATCATTTTTTACTGTGATATAATCGCATAATAATTGGTAAATTAAAATTTAGAAATTATTATGTTAATATATATATATATGATTTCAAAATCAAGAGTTATAGTAGAAAAATTTAAATAAATAATTATAATGATAATGGTTATTAATATAGATCAACTTTGGTTTATGAACTTAAAAAAAGATAAACATCCACTGAGTTTACTTTAAAATTTTATTTACCTGCTTGAAAAGTTTTAAGAGAAGTATTCCTACATCACCATAATCATGATGAGCAAAAATGTTACAAGATCAGTATTATAGCAAATATTTTAAAATTACACTTTAATGTGGGTATCCACATGATTCTATGAGAAAGTGATTTTCATATTCAACTTTCTTAGTAACACAAAGATGACAATTTTTTCATCCCAAGATGTTTGAATTTGTTCTTAGTTTTAGCACTGCTTGTTAACAAGTGCATCTCCATTTAATATGATAGAGATGTTATCACATGAGTTTAATGCTTACATCATCATATGTCAACTTTGAAAATATATAATACCTATAACCACAAATAATAGTACTATTATATGTTAACCAAATACACATACAAACAAAATAAAAATCTCCCTCTAGAGAGTTTATATATACACTTTATATAAAAAATTCTATATAAAAAAATTAAACTAAAGATACTTGATTTACACATAAATAGAAATATTCATATCTTGGCTTTGAAAAAAAATATAAAACCTATAAGAATTAATATTATAGGTGAGTTAAATAAAAATAAAAATATCTCTATATATTTTTTGGTCGGCAAAATGTTTCTATATATATGAAAAAGAAAGATTTCATATATACATATACTATAAAAAAAGAGATAAAATAAGAGATATTATATTGCCAAATAATTAGAAATACTATAAAATGATATTTGCATGAAAATATAATTACAATGAAAATAAAAATATTTTAACATTAATCAAAATTGTATTTTTACATATTCATATATGCAGAAGTTGAACATATAACATATTTTATCTCTTTTGGAATGGATTTAGATTAGTATGTTTTAGGAAAGTTTTTGATAGGTGTTTAAAAATAACTTTTGAAAGATATTGGAAGATTTACAAGGTTCCTTTTGGGTAAGGTTGGATGTTATATGGTGCTATTAGATGTAATTGTTAAGTTTACGAATAGTGGGCACTTTGTGTAGCAACTATTTTAAGGCTTAATTGTCATCATCATTTTTCATTAAGTTATATATATATATATATATATATATATATATTCTGCGAAGCGCTCCTTTGATATTGAGAAACAAAGTAGAATTCTTAAATATTTCCATGCTATTATTGGGATGTCAATAAACAAAAAGAAGCCGAAAAAATATGCTCATGAAGTCTAGGAAATCACTTATTATAAAAAAAATTATGACAATAATGACTTGGAGTTGACATCATCACAAACTTTACTACAACTAGAATATTGAAAGCAATAAAACATAAGGAAAGATGGAGAAGGAAAAAGTGGATTATGAGGAGGGCAAGGCGGTCTTTCTGAATCCCATTTTCAACACAAGAGAAGAACTAATTGAAATTTGGAATGGGACAAGCACATACAATAAGGACATTTCTGCTAGATTTTCTAATTTTAATCAATATTTATCTAGGATCTTACTTAAAAGAATAACTTGCACAACATAACACAATATACACAAAGAATTTCCTCGGGGAAACCATAAAGGAGAAAACTCCGAAACTTTCTCAGATATAGAACCGTCACTAATACAATATCACAAAAGTAAAACCCCAAAACAAAGATGGTATTTTGCAGCTCCTCTTCTTTTCCTCCCATGCGAACTTGTCCTCTCTCTCACTTATGCAAACTTGTGAGTGAGTGTTATGTCCAAATGAGAGAGCTCCACTCTCTATTTATAATTTATCTTTCACTTGACCTTTTCACTTACTAGGTCGGCCCAAGTTGTACCTGACTGGGCCAACTTCTCTAGAAGACTCTATTAACCCTAATACAATCTGAATATGGGGTCTATTGCCCCAACTTACAATGGAGGGTTAGCCTCAATGACTTTGCATGACCAAATACAATTTAATGAATTCTCCAGCCGGAGGAATAAACATCTCCGTCGGAGGTACAAATAAAATGCAATAACAAATAGAATATAAAATACAAGTGAAAATCTTTTGAAGTTACAATTACATTAACACTCCCTATTAACTAGGAAGGTATTCTCTTGACACAGTCATCAACACATATGGACACAAGTCTTCATCATTGGATCATCATCAATGCTAGAACATCATCAATGCTGGAACATCATCATCAAAACTGCATCAACATCGTCGCTGCTACAATCCTCATCATGTCGATTATCGATTGGTGACATCTCTCGAATCTACTCATCATAGGTATTTCTACAGAGCCAACCCTTTTTCATGTTGGATGTAGGCCTAGCCTCCATGTTGGTCTTCATCATCTCTGTGAGCAAGCCATCAAGTAGGTACAACGAAGGACCATTCATTACATTGCCTCTACAAGTACCTGCATCTCCTACTGTCACCTCATCGTATTCAGATCATCTCATCGTCACATGGAGCATAGCCCGGATGCACATAAGAAGTTTACCAACATGGGAGGACCAACCTACCACCATGTGAGACACAACACTTACATCAACCGACATGGGAGGACTTTCCTACCACCATTCAGGAAAGGCTCAGCACTTACATCAACCGAAATGTGAGGACTTTCCTACCACCATTCAAGAAAGGCATAACACTTACATCAAATGACATGAGAGGAATTTACTACCACCATTCAAGAAAGGCACAACAATTACATCAACTGACATGGGAGGACTTTCCTACCACCATTCAGGAAAGGATCATCAATTACATCAATGGCCATGGGAGGAATTTCCTTCCACCATGCTGGAATGGCTCGACACTTATATCAATGGTCATGGGAGGACTTTCTTGCCACCATGCTGGAATGTACCGATTTATTTCAATGGCCATGGGAGGACTTTCCTTCCACCATACCGGAATGGCCCATGTGCATCTGCGTCTTCTAGACTCATCACTTCCTCTTGGAAGGAACCTTGATCTGAAGAAGACCAAGCTTCTCTATGAAGTACTTGAAAATCACTCTGGCTAGCAGCTTGGTCAACACATCAGCTATATGCTCATCCGTCACAACATACTGGAGCTTTACTGCTCCTCTCTGCACCATATCCATGGTATAGTGATACTTGATCTCAATATGCTTCGACTTGTCATGGAACACCGGGTTCTCGGACAAATTCACACAACTCTGGTTGTCACAGAATATACAAGTTGCCTCTAATCAGAGATCAAACAAATCAGACAGTAACATCCTAAGACATACTGCCTCACAACTAACCGAATAAGCTGCAACATACTCTGATTCGGTTGTATTCAGTGCCACGCATGACTTATTCCTACTAAACCATGAGATCATACCGGATCCCATATTGAAGGAGCATCCCAAAGTGCTCTTCCTATTAGCGGCACTTGCTTCCCAATCCGAATATAACCCTATAGGTTAATATTCTGATTCATGTCATACTTGATCCCATAATAAACTGTACCCTTCAGGTATCTCAAAATATGCTTTGCAGCAATCAAGTGAACATGTCTCGGATCCATCAAGAACTAGCTCAATGTGCTCACAGCAAGGCACAAGTCTAGTCGCATATTCACCAGGTACATCAATGACCCAATCATCTGACGATACATCATGGCATCAACTGAATATGATGAAGCATCACTCAATAGATTCAGCCCTCGATGTCATAGGTGTGGCCATGGCCTTGCAGTCCATCATTATGAATCTCTTTAGAATCTCTACTGCATAGTTCCCTTGTCCAAGGAAGATCCCATCCGCATTCTGCCACACCTCCATGCCTAGGAAATAATGCATCATACCCAGGTCCTTCATCTCGAACTCTGCAACAAGTTTCCTCTTCGTATTAGAAATGAGCCCATCCTCCCCTGTTAAAAATAGGTCATCTACATAGAGTAGAAGTATCACTGGATTTCCCACCTCAGCCTTGTAGTAAAGGTTGGAATCTGGTTTACTCTTGGTAAATCCTAATCTCATCAGGAAACTATCCTTCCTGCTGTACCACGTCCTGGGTGCTTGCTTCAATCCGTACAAGTCCTTCTTCAATTTGCACACATGAGTCTGCCTGTCATGTGTCTCAAATCTGAGTGGCTGCTCCATGTACACTTCTTACTCTACTACACCATTCAAGAATGTTGTCTTGACATCCATCTGGTGTACCTTCCATTTCATCATTGCAGCCAATGCAAGTACTAATCTGATGGAAGTGTATCTTGCTATAGGTGCAAATGTCTCCTCATAATCTATGCCTTCCTTATGGGAGAAGCCACGTTCCACAAACCTCGCCTTGTGTTTCTCTATGCTTCCATCTGCAGCATGCTTGATCTTGTAGATCCACTTGGAACTCACAACAGACTTCCCTTCTGGTCTTGGAACTACATCCCATATATCATTCTTCATGATCAACTGGTACTCCTCCATCATGGCATCCTTCAATTCCTTCCTCTTTGTTGCTTCCTCATAGGTGGCAAGTTCATTGTCAATGATGTCGCGCAGCAGGTCTACATAGCTGGAGTATGGCCTCGATCTCTTGCTTTCTTTATGCATCCCCTTTTGAGCACCATAGCTCTTTGCATCTTGTATTGATTCTTGTACCCATGTTGGTTTTCTCTTGTGAGATTTCTTCTCATGGGGTGGATCTACACATTCCTATGGATCTTCTATCTCGCAATTTTCATGTTCTTATGGAATTGCCTATTCCATTACTACATCTCTGATCTTGGGTGCTTCTGGTTCTTCAATGTCTTCAACAAATAGATTTCTGGATTTATTGTAGGCCGAGTCTTTGTCAAATGTCACGTCCCTATTGATGTTGATCTTCTTGAATCCTGGCAAGTATATTCTGTAGGCCTTCGAGCTTTCATTGCATCCTACGAATATACCCTTCTTTCTTGAAGGATCTAGCTTCGTCCTCTTCTCCTTAGGAATATGTATGTACATTGGGTAGCCAAATATCATGAGATGGCTGAATTCTGGTTTCTCACCGAAGAATGCTTCTTCCGGAGTTTTGTTTTCAAGTACTTGATTTGGAGTACAATTTTGTACATACACGACTGTCCTCATAGCTTCTACCCATATATGCATCGGAAGATATTGGTCATGAAGCATTGCTCTTGCTGCTTCCATGATTGTTCTATTCTTCCTTTTTGCAACGTCGTTCTGTTGTGGATTGTATGGATTGGTCAAATCCCTCTTAATCCCTTATTCTCCGCATAAATTTTTGAAGTCTTTCGATGTGAATTCTCTACCATTGTCTAATCGAAAGGTCTTGATATTCTTCTCTGTGTGGTTCTCGATCAAGGATTTGAATTCCTTGAATTTGTTGAATACTTCATCTTTTCTCTTTAAGAAATATATGCAAGTCTTCCTAGAAAAATAATCAATAAAAGAAACATAATATACATACCCACTCAATGAACTAGATGACATCGGACCACATACATCAGAGTGGATAATTTCCAAAATTCCTTTCTCCTTGCTCTCGCTACTTGGAAATGTCTTCTTTATGTTCTTTCCTTTCGCACATCCTTTGTAAACGCCTTCATGCTTTGTTTGAATTTCTAGAATTCCTTCAATTGCTTTGCTTGTAATGGGTAGTGCCCTATAGTGCAGATGTGCAAGCCTCCTATGCCATAGTTCACTTGGCTCCTTTGAGTCATGGACCAAGGCTTGTTCAGGTTGGCCCTTCAATTTATATAATCCTCCCTCTTGCTCTCCAATCACAATTGCATCATCTATGGTATTTCCCTTTGGCCACATTAGAACTTGGACATCTACAAATGCAAACCTCATACCTTTTTCATCTAGTGCCGATATGGAGAGATGGTTCTTCTTGAGTCCTGGAACATATAGGACATCCTTCATCTTTAGAGACTTCCCAGAGTCTAGCTTGTAAGAGGCTTATCCACTTCCTTTTATGGGGTATTGGTAATCATCCCGAAGTTTCACCTTGTGAGGTGAGTCATGTTCAGATAGGTTCACAAAGGATTCTTTAAATCCTGGCATATGATTGGAAGCCCCACTATCTACAAGCCAATCATTGCTTCCATGTGTGATAGTGCATGTGAGCGTTGGTATCAGGACATACTCTTCATCACTTGAATATTATCCATTGTCTTCTCTGGTTCTCTTCCTTGGGGGTTCATCATCCTCTGTAGTGTGAGAATGATGTCTTTTCTCGTTGTTCTTCTTGTTGGAGCCTCTGTTTCTGGGACATTCTTTGGATTAGTTTCCCTTCTCATCGCATGTATAACATCTAGCAGTAGATAGATCTCTCCTAAATCTTCTAAAGTTATTCCTTTGAATTTGGTGGTGGTGTTTCTCCCCCTTACTGTGATGGTGGTGATCCCTCTTGTTGTTATTCCTCCTGGTGTGTGTTGTGAGAGCTTGATCTTCATTTCCCATATTATCTTCTCGATCTATAAGTCGATCTTCTTCTTCTGAGCATTCTTCCCATACTCTACTGAAGGTATTTAACTTCTTCCTTGCACAAATCCTTTGAATGACGGAGTCCCATGATCTAGGGAGACCATTCAAGGTGGCCATCACAGTTTCTCCATCTTCTACATATTATCCCACAGATTCAAGTTGCTCCTTGATCTGAGAGACCCTTGTAAAGTATGACTGCATGGTCTCTGCATTTTGAATCTTCACATTCTTCAACTAGTTCCTCAAGGTCATCTTTCGATTTATATTCTTCCCCGTAAACAACTTAGTCAAGGCATCAAACATCTCTTTGGGTGTCTTCAAGGATGACACACGTGGGATGAGATGATCCTTAATAGAATCTGCAATGATCCTCTTGGCCTTAACCATTTTTTTCTTGTGTAAGTCTTTAGCCTCATCTCCCTCTGGTGCTGGAACCTCTTCATTTACATATATGTCCAATTCATTTTCTTCTATGACAAGCCCAATCCTATACTTCCATGCTTAGAATTTATTAGCCCCTTCAATATTATCCTCATGACTGGTGTGCTGAGACATCTTTAATGAGAACCTCAAATGGAAATGACAAATATTTATATCTTACCAATTTGAGATGCTGAGCTGAGATTGGTTCTAGAGCTGGCTGGCCTAAGGTTTGTTAGAGAAACCCTAAATTTTCAAACTTGGAATTTCGAACTTCTGATTGGACAGATAGATGCGCTTGACTGAGGAGAGTATGCTGGTATACTTGGTTTCTGAAGATTCCAAAATTTCACCCTTGAAAATTGACTTGCGAAATTCTGATTTGTAGTTTCTCGCCTTTTCTGGTTTTTTGTAGTTTTTGGTCCAAAGTCAAACTAGGGTTTGACTTTTCGAGAGTTTTACCCACTCAAAAATTTTGATTTTGGTATGAAAATTTCGATATTGGAGAGGTGCACTTCCTTATTCCAATTGCACTCCAAAATTCCAATTTTGTGAGAAGCCCTAATTTTCCTCCGGCAGCAGTGACGGGCCAAAAATGAAAACTTCTCAGAAATCAACTTCTGCTTTGATAGAAATATGCGCCCTCCTTAGGCGAGCTATCCTATCCTCTTTTCGTTGATGATATGTGGAGATAAGTCCAAAAATTAAGAATACCTAGCTTCCACAGCTGCACAATGTCTTCTTTTTTAGGTTAGCTCTAATACCATGTTAGATTTTCTACTTTTAATCAATATTTGTCTAGGATCTTACTGAAAAAAATAACATGCATAGAATAACACAATAGACAAAGAATTTCCTCGGGGAAACCATAAAGAAGAAAACCCCATAACTTCCTCAGAGATAGAATCGTCGCCAATACAATATCACAAAAGTAAAACCCCAAAACAAAGATGGTCATCTACAACTCCTCTTCTTCTCCTCCTATGCGAACTTGTCCTTCTCTCACTTATGCGAACTTGTGAGTGAGTGTTATGTCAAAATGAGAGAGCTCCATTCTCTATTTATACTTGATATTTCACTTGACCTTTTCACTTACTAGGTCAGCCCCAGTTGTACCTGATTGGGCCGACTTCTATAGAAGGCTCTATTAACCCTATTACAATCTGACTATGGGGTTTGTTGCCCCGAATTACAATGGAGGGTTAACCTCAATGAATTTACATGACCAAATACAATAATGAATTCTTCGACTAGAGAAATAAACATCTCCATCGGAGGTACAAATAAAATACAATAATAAATACAATATAAAATACAAGTGAATATCTTCCAAAGTTACAATTACATTAACAATTTCTAAGGGTAAGAGGTATATCTAGGCCTAGGAAAAACATTGGAAAATGCCATCCAATGAGAAGAGGATATGCCAACAAAGGTAGTACAATCTAATCAATATGAAAAGGGAAAAAAATAAAGATTCAGTCATTTAAGGACACGAGGAGAGGATAATCTTGGGCCAAGAAATGTTACAATGTGGATATTTTTAGTTGAAATTTTAATGGTCTCTTTTTTTAAGTGGGGTATTCTTGAAAGGATATTGAAAGAGATATAGAGCATTCTAATAATCTTGTCGGGCCAATTTTCTCGTCAAATCATAAAGAGAAACCTAGTTGGGAAGATATCTATGTAATATCCTGGGCAAGATCTGACCCAGATATTAACTCCACTTTAAAACTTTTACAACTTTTACTAGTGAAATTTTGTGGCAAATCCTTCGAACCGGATGGGAGGTAAGTGAGGGGTACTGGTGTGCAGACTGAGGATGGTGGGATGAAATTTTGATTCTGGAATTTATATGGGATTAGGTGCAGCAGCAGAAAAAATTGTTTTTAGTAGGAGTCCTTGGCACAACGTACTAAAGCCATTCACTTTTCAGCAATAGAATGAATCTATTTCCTACTTCAAGGCTTCCTGGGCTTCTAGCATATGCCAACAAGACTGGGTAAGGGTTAAAGGTGTTTAGGAAAGAGATATATCAGTCATAAAACTCATAAGGAATTCTGGAATAAAGAATGGATTGACTTGGAAAGGTTTGGAACAATTTGGGGATTATTTGCAGATGGTGGACAACTGAGCTAGTCACAATATAGGCTTTCCAAAACAAAGTTAAAAGCATTCAAAATCTTATTACAGGGACTGATATGGATATTATATTGAACTAACAACCTCCTCCAACTAACAAAATGCAAAATGGATCCTCAGAAAAGATTCAACAGCAAATATGGTGAAACTAGTCTAGATTAAGCACCAAACTAGCTAGTCTTGCATTTTAATCCTTTAAACTGCTCCAATAAATGATAAAATCTACTATGACATTGAATAATTATCTGATATAACATACTGAACATATTCAGGTCAAAAATAATATATGAGAATCATTATTTTATTGATTTAACTGTCTCCCAACACAATAGTGCCTCACAGGCTAAATATTCATTACATTTGATGGAAAATGAAGAGAAGAAATAGAATATTACTGTGGATCTGCTATGGTGATAGGATCAGGTCATATACAGGTCATATGACTGTAAATGGCTGCTTACTGAGCTTCTAAACTTGTCTGGAGCGCATTCACTAGGTCAACCCTCTCCTTCAGGGAAAACTCCTCTAGATTTAGCTGTGAATGGAGAACGAGTGAGAAGATAAGTATGGATCTGATCTGAAGCTGGTTACTGATATTGAACACCTTTGATGTCTACAACAATGGCTGCACCAACTCTCCTTCATCCCCTGGGCTCATTCCCAAGTTCTATCTTCTTCAATAGATGGATCTTCACGAAAACTAGCTGGAGAATCACTGTTGGAGGAACCTATTCTCCCGAATGACTGTAGATCTTCAATGGAGGCTAGAAGCATATGTTACTAGCTATAATATCTTGACATAGACCTACACAAAACTCTCTGGAAACTAAGGGCCTTGGGGCACATCACCCAAGAAGCCCAACTGAGGCACATCACTCAACTAGAGAAGCATCGGAGCTCTCATGAGAAAACATAAATGATCAAAAGTTGTCAAATGGAGTTGGTTGGATTCTTTTATAAACTTCATGATGAACTGTTGAGCAAGTTCTTGGCTTGGTGACCTGTGAGAGTAGGTTACCCATTTGCCCATTCTACTCCAAAGCCTTGAGGGTGCCTTTCTTGAGGAGAATAACAACTTCTGAGCTTTCAAAACTTTCTTTCCTTCACCTCCTTCACCGAATTTGGGCAAGTGCGCTTTAGGTAGCTTTTCTAGTTGTTTTTATTTTCTTTCAGAAAGCTTTTCTGTATCTTTCCACTTTCTTTACTTTCTTCTTTCCTGCTTTTGTTTGATTTTGCTAGCTTTTGTCAGTTTCCTTTCTGGGTTCATCTTGCCAACTTGTCTCCACTAGATTCCTTAGCTTTTCTGAGACTTTACCACTTAGGAAAGTTTGGCTCACTTACCAATTCGAATTTTGTAGCCAAGTCATCAACCACTTGGCACATTTATTAGCAATAAACATTTAAATGGAAATAATATAACTCAGAAATAATTTAACTTAGCAATTAATTAATTATACAGTAATTAATTAATTGTTATGTTGTAATGCCTCAAAATTTCCTCAATTAATTAATTTCTCAATTATTCAATCACTTGGACTTAGTCATGGGGTTAATAACTGCATGGGGGGCCCTCCTTGTCCATTTAATTCCCAAATACAACCTTAGGCATCTTCCATAAGGTATTTTCCATACTTGCTCATTAATTAAATAATTATTGCATAGGTGACTTAGGCCAAAATTACTGCATGGACCATGGAAAAATATGGGGACATGACAGAGATATAGAACATTCTATATCTTGTCGGGCCGATTTTCTCGTCAAATCATAAAGAGAAACCTAGTTGGGAAGATATCTGTCATGATTTGTAAAAGCGATTAGGGTTAATTTTTTTGTTATTGGGTGTGAGATAGGTTTTGAGCAAGAGCGAGGGTTCAAATCTCTATTACAGTTTGACTTGATAGTAGGCAAGGAGGTTAATAATAGGAGAAGGGAGGAGGCATGAAGTCTTGGTTTTTCAAGTAGAAAGAGGAAGAAAAAGTGTATAAGATTGAGGAAAGAGTAAAAATGGTGCTCATTGAAGATGCAAGCATGGAAGAGGTTAAAAATCTAATGAAAATGACTGTAACTGAGTAGTTCATGTCAAAACAAATGAAGGAAGATTCATTATGATAGTGGTTGCAAATGAACTAGAAGGAAACCCTAGGATATATTTCATTATTCAATAAGTTTATTCAAGAGTGGCTTACATTTGATTTCAAGTGTGGAAGTGACGTGGAGAAAATATTGGGGGCCTTCTATATTATTCCTACAGCATAGGTAGCTTGATTTGAACCATAGAAATAAATGATTTATATGCAATCTTTTAGGGTAATTGTGCCTATATTACCCATGAATTTTTGAAACAAAAATATCTCAAAGATATTATGAGAAGGTATGTGTAGTTTTATAGATTTTGAAAAAGACTTCCAAATCAAATCAAGCTGGAACACAATAAAAAGTTTATTAGAAATGGACCTCTAGGAGGGTTTTCTAGATGAAATAGAGGAAATGGAAATGAAATTTTCTCATCCTTTGGATTACTATAAATTACCCTTCAAATTCCTAACATGCTATGATATAGGAAATATCTAAAAAGAATGAACATAGAAGGATGAGAGGCGTGTTTGAAGGACCAAAAGAAAGGCCTCCAAGGAAGAAATAAAAGAACTAGGAAGAGAAGAAGTAGCAAAGGGTAATTTGGTATCCTTGGTTGTAGAGGAGGCATTGGACAATTAAAGTGAAGATTTGGGGAAAATCTATCAAAGGAATAAAGGGAGACATGATAATCTCGTTGTGCAAGTGTGGAGAAAAAAATTGAAAATTTGAGAATCAAGCCAAAAGAGGAGATACATAGAAAGTAAATTGGGAAAGGTATGCTTTGTCATAATTCTAATCCTAGTTCTCAATTGAATTTTTCCATGGGGGTTCAATAATCATGTGATATTATAGCATGCAAGTTCACAAAGCATAATTTAATTCTCTATAATATGGAAGAAATATATTTCCTAGTATACACTACTAAATTTGGCCCAATTTCCAATGATTTCATGATGAAGTTTCATCATACAATTGTCGCAAGTGCTACCAACCCTTGATGTAATTTTTTTTTTAATCCATTTAATCGATAGACTAATGAGTGTGTCTTTTTATCGTTATTTCGATAGAAACAAACTTCCTTGTGTCATCCCAACTTCAAGAAAAAAATTGTTGAAACACCAATGTAGTGGTGTCATACTTCTTACTACAATGTCCTTCATACTACCAATGAAGATTATGGACCTTTGTTATGATTTCAAATTCACTTTCTGTTGGAAGCACAATGACCATTGGTCATGTATGTCAATAACGAAAAAACATTTCCTAGGAGTATGATGGCATACCATCGTACTAATGATGAAATTAAGTTGATCTTATGACAAAATGTGAAAGACTTTTTCCATTAATTCGATGATTGACCATCATAAGTGTGACGACACTGACTCTAAGGTACAAGGATTCACTACAATGGAAAGAGATTATAGCAGAGGTTTTTAGTGTTACAAGAATGGTGAAAATTGTCAAAAAAACTCCGCTACAGCCTTTACCAATGGTACTAGATGTGTTGGTGGAGGTTTTTATGGAAATTTATTATAACTAAAAAACCTTGGCCATTGTAGGCTTTAATGAAAGATTTTTTATTGGTGCACTTTGTTGATATAAGTGCACCAGTGCTAACAAATACAAAATGAATTGGTGAATTTAAATACAAACAAGAAGTGGAAAGTACCAAAATATTAACACCACCGGTGCTTTATAACAATATATGCAATAGTTCTTTATAATAAATATAGCACTAGTGCTTATGAAACCTTATAAAGAAGCAGTGTTATAAGGGAAGGAAATGCACTAATGAAGTTGTCTGGGATGTTGACTTTCAAAGATTTTTAAAATTCAATGATGTTATTACAATATAGTAGCACACTATTGCTTAAATAGAAATCACTAGGCATAATAATAAAAAACATCGAGGCATGCAACATGTAGTTTGATGCACCAGTGCATGTTTGTTTTAAATGCATCGGTGCTACATTTACTAAAACACACCCGTGTGATTAAAACGATCAAAGGCACTAGTAATCATTTTCTATTTGGTGAACAATGACTTGTGACATTGTACTAGAATATATATATTTTATTTTTATTTTTTTAATTCCATTATTCGTCATAAATTGAAATATTTTTTTATAATAGTATTCATATAATTTGAATTTTAAATTATTGTGTTTGGATATGATGTTTGGATTAATTTGTTATACAATAATTTCTCGCACCTATTTTAATATTTAATCATCGATGTAACATTCCACAACAACATTAGTCTTGATGCAATAGAATAAGAAACTTTATTTTATTATACATTAATAAGAGGCCCTTTGTCATAAAAAGTGGGATGACATAAAGGTCCATAATAATCAAAATGTCAACAGGTAATTTTTACACTTATTGGTAACCCGTTGTCTTTCAATTGAGACACTATGTCCAGTACATTATACAAAATGTTTGGTTTTCACAGATAATTATTTCAAAATATACAACATCTTGCAATAACATACAAATATATTGATCATCATTCTTTGCCGGAACTATTGTTAGTGCTCGAGCTACTTACATGACTTGGGTTATTTGGCCAATGTTGTTTTGATTTCCTTTATTGTTTTCCTCATCTTCAACTTCCATCTACAAACATAACAATAAAGTGTAATGAGTGTATCGACATTGGTGGGAATAATGAAAGTTAAAATAGATAATATACATGAATGTGAATTGAAAAACATACCATACAAATAATTGAGTCCTGAATGATGCATATTCTTTAAATATCATGTGTTCTCTCAACAACTCTTCTATTGGCTCCACTCCATACTTTGTTTCCTACAAGTTTTATACCCCATAATAAATCATAGTTTTAATATAAAGGATTTTTATTGTCCCATTAATTATAAAATGAGAGAATTAAAATAGCATAGATACTTACAAATTCCACTGTTAATTTTTTATATGCCAGCATATTCTCACAACCCATACTTAACCCATTGTTAATCAATTCTTCTTATGAATCTTCTTTGTATGTCAACACCTGTTTGAAGATATCCAAGGATGATTGGTGTAAAAAAATAAAAATATTTAAAGATTACAACCAATATGAAATCTTAAGGTATTATAAGGAAATCACAACTAGTTAGAAACTTTGCTATCAACCCTTTTTTCCTTATCATCCTATCTTACGTGTTGAATGGGTTCCATGATTTTCTTTTCTTTTCTACAACAAAACAATTGAAAATTAATAATTAATGATAAATTAATTAATTATATGTACATAATAGAAAAATTCAATGATTTCATACTTTTGAAGCATGTTGCTGTTGAGATGGCTCCTCCCGCGATGCAATTATGTCCATTTCTTTGGCCATCTCCTTGTACATTTTTTTGGATATCCCTACTGTCATATTTTGGATATCACCTTTTTCATCCTTTGATATTTTCATAATCTTCCTAAAAACTTAAAATGACATTAAAATATTCTTACACTAATATGAAACATAAATATAGCAGAATTACTATTAATAAATGTATGCTTTGTAGTAGTATATACATATTCTATAAAAACATGTTTAGGAATATTACTTTTTAAATGATTCATTTTGTTGCTATATGTTTTTTCTATTGCAAGTTTGATAGATCTCATTGACCATTGGTCTAGAAATGCCTCCTGTACTTTAGATATAACATTATTTTTGGAATCATTGGATTGATTTCTGTACTGTAAGTGAAAAGTACATATACACGTTCTTTCCATTATATACCTCATACTTTTATGAAAGTCCCCCCCCCTTTCATGAACTTTTAGCACCACTCTAGATGAGCTAAGGACCAATTCATCATCATTTACAACTTCCATAATTTGTTTTTTCTTATGATGCGTCATGCAACCAAGTCCCAGATATAGCATTAAAATAGCATAAATAGACCAAAAGAAAGTAATCCACGACTTAATAATGAATAAATGAGATGAATAACAATCCTCTTCAAGGGAGGGACCTCCTTACACAATGTAATAACTACAAAATACAATACAAGATACAATTATGACTAAAATGAAAAGGTCTCCTTTGTATATATAGGAGACAAAGGGCTACAATAACAACTAATAGACCCACTAATACACCCAAGCCGACATCAATAATATGTAATGCACCATAATAAAGGGGTAATGTGCCTCTACATAAGGGGTAATGTGTCAATATTTAGGTCTTAACATGCCCCTCCCATTTAGAAAAGTGTTGTCCTCAATGCTTGATTAGTTGTGGATGCTTTTGTATGAAGGACTCATCTTTCCATGTTGAATCTTCCACTGGAAGGTTCTTCCATTTGATAAGGTACTCAATAATATCCCGATTACGTAGCTATTTGGTCCTTGTTTCAGTGATTTGTTCAGGTTCCAATATGACTCTTCCTTCTTCATTAAGCTCAGGAAATGTTGTTTGAATTGGGATCTTGTCTCCTGTTACCTTCTTTAAGCAAGAAACATGGAAAAATGGATTCACTCTTGAAGATGAAGGGAGCTCCAATTTGTAAGCCATACTACCAATCTTCTGCAACATTTTATAAGGACCATAATACTTGGGTGCTAATTTATTGTCCTTATTTAATTGCTTGAGGGACATCTTCTTGTAAGGTTTTAGCCTCAGAAATACCCAATCCCCTTCTTCAAAACTCCTTTCACTCCGATGTTCATCAGCTTGTTGTTTCATCTTGTTTTGTGGCATGGCTAGGTTGTCCTTAAGTATCTGGAGAACTTATTTCTAGTGGTCTATGTCATCTTCCACAGCTTGAAATTAAGATTTTCCCTTTAAGGGAGATGTGATAGATGGAGGATGGTACCCATAAAGTGTCATAAAAGGAGACTTTTTTATGATGTATGGAAGGAAATATTGTACCACCATTCTGCCAAAGATAACCATTTCACCCACTGTGTTTGTTTATTAGATGCAAAGCAGCGAATATATCCTTGCAAACATTTGTTCACTATATCAGTTTTCCCATTAGATTGAGGATGATAAGATGAACTGTGAGCCAATTAGGTACCCAAACAAGAAAATAATTCAGTCCAAAATTTTCCAGTGAAAATTAACTCTCTATCGCTTACAATAATCTTCGGATTTCCATGTAACTTCTAAATTGTTTCTAGGAACGTTGCGACTACTGTACTTGCATTAAAAGGGTGAGAAAGTGAAAAATAATGTGCATACTTAGCGAGTCTATCAACAATCACCATAATAACATTATTTCCTTTTGAATTGGGTAGACCTGTGATAAAATCCATTGAGACTTCTTCCCAATGCTGGAAAGGTATGTCTAATTGTTGTAGATGTCCCGGGGTATTAACTATTTCCACCTTATTTTATTGGAAAACCAAGCATTTGACCATAAACCCGTGAACATCATATTTAAGACCTTCCCAAAAAAATTCCTTCTTGACCCTGTGGTAGGTTTTCAAGAATTCGGAGTGCCCACCTATATGAGAGGTGTGTAATTCCAAGAGGACCTTTTGTTTGAGTTGGGAGTCTTTGCATAAATATAAGCGATCCTTATACCATAGTGAATCATTTTTCCACACAAAAGTATCTGATACACTTGGATCGTCATTTTATCCCCTTGCATCTACTACCCAATCGGGTTGTAGAATGGGAATTGCATAAACTTAATGCCACAACATATTCATCTTTTCTAGAAAGCACATCTACCATCACATTATGTTTCCATTTTTTATATATGATTTCAGAGTCATATCCAAACATCTTGGTTACCCATTTTTGTTGCTCTTCCCAATATAATCTTCATTCCAAGAAGTAATTAAGACTATCATGATTTTTTTTACCTTTAAATGTCTACCTATTAGGTAAGGACACCATTTCGTAAGAGCATGTAGAATTTCCAACATTTCCTTCTCATAAATGGGCTTCTATAAGTGATTTCCCTTGATTGGATGACTTGTGAAAGTAAGCGAGTGTCCTTCTTGCATTAGAACAACACCAATGTTGTTTCTTGAAGCATCACGTTCCACAATAATTTTTTTTGTGAAGTCTAGTGCTGTCAAAACATTTCACCCTTTCATCCTTAGTAGATTGCTATGTGCTTAGTGTGACACATCATTTAACATCTCCTTAGTGTTCCACTATATTTGCATTTTGAGTAATTAATGTCAGTTTTAAGAATTCAAAGTTCCAAATAAAAAATGGAAGCGATGTTTCATTGATGATATCCCTCCGATCCTTGCTAGATTTGTTAGATCAAAGTCACCATGAACATTTTCCATCAAGTTATGGGGGAATACTTTCCAAATCATAATGAACAACCATTACATCATCATTTGAATCAATCAAGTACATTCAATTTTAAATACATTTTCATTTGAGGATAATCCATCCTTTTTACAAACATAGGACCATGAACATCTTATTTTACTTCATCAAAACAACATTATCAATCAAGATCATTAAACTAGTTAGGTATTTCATTTTCCATGGATTCTGTATGATTACTTTTGCATTACACATTTTTGTATGCACATTCAACATATTTAGAGCCATGCTTCACCACTAAGATATTTTTTTCAATGACTAATGGTTTGAGGCATGTTTAGGACCCTAAATATCGAAAGGATGCACATTTAAACATGAATTAGAATTATGAAAAGTGGAAAATGGACATATGAAAGAGGTAAAGCACAAACCAGGGTATTACATACTAGGGTTTATATCTTCAATGGTTTTATGAGAGTGAATTCATGACCAATTATTGGTTAGCATATTGGAACAATCTAGGGTCTTACAAACTATGGTATATTTTTTGTATATTTGACCATATGTACATGAAGGCCCAATGAATTTTATTACACTTTAGTTCATGCATTCATTTCCATTGTACTTGATACTTTGCCATTGTTTTTAGCATGCTAGAGTAGGCACACTTCAACTGAACTTGATAGATGATCATGTACGTATTGTTTGATGAAATACGATAGCATTGATGAACTGTGTAGCATCTATTATACTTCCTCTTAGTTTGTGAAAATGCTATAGGTTTACATTGATGATATGTGTAGCATGTTTTACATGAAAGAGGTGATTCAGACATATTTTGACTTATTTTGTTAACTTTTGTTTTTTCCTTGCAACCATAATCCTGATCAATGGGTATGAACCCTTGGAGTTGACAAAAACCACAACTTTAAATTAGATATCAAATTAGCATGCATGTACTGAGTTCATTGAACTGTTGAAAGATATTATTATTTTGTTCCATTAAGATAATGTTTTCATATCACAATGGTGAGATGTTACTTGATCAATGCAATAAATGTAAGAGAATAAATATTGGTTAAAATGTAATTATATAAATTTCAATATCATAATTTATCAATTTGTGGAAGAGATAAATCATCACAAGAACAAGTCGAAACTCAAGAGAAAATATGCAATATATTGTATCATGCATTGATATCCGAATGTTTGTAATACAAAATATGGCAAAGTAGTCGACCCTTAAATGGCCTGTCAATGTATGTGTATCCCTAAGTGCAACAATGTGCATTTATGTCAAAATACATATATATAGGACTATGAGACATCAAAAATCAATATTTCTCTTGTTTTTCCCTGACTTTCCTCTATCAACCATCTCCCTAGGATCGCTCTGCATCTCAGGAATCTGCAAAACAAAGATCATTATTTTTATCAAATAACTACATTAATTCCCTACCATTAACAAACTTAAAAAATTAACTTATGGACAAATTATTTATGACAAACACTCACCAAATCCAATCGGGGTATATATTCCCATGGTGTGCTAATGGAAGTCCTCTCTATAATCGTTCTCTACAAATAAAATATCTTATCTCAATTAACTCAACAATTCAACATTGATCAACATGTTTGCGTAAATTGAATAAAAATACTTGGTCATTATTGAAAATCTCACCATAAGAGGAGACTCAGTTACAACAATGGATTGAGTGGAGGGGCCGGGTACTAATGCCGCTAATGGATACAATCACCAAATGGGAAAATAGTTAGACATGCATGAATAAAAAATATAGTAACATGGTTAAATACTATGCATTGTAATTCTTGAAATAGTTACCTCCATATGACTTGTTTCTATTACAGATGCGACACTAACTGCAGCATCAATGACCCTTGTTAGGTGAGGTGAAGATGGATCTCCCGTGTGTCTATTATAGAGGACATCCAAACCCTTTCTAATAGTGGATCCTCTCTTATACACTTGTCCCTTATGCACATTTGGACTACGAGGAGACGCAACTGCTGATTGTTTCCTAAATATAGAAGGTGGTGGCCATAATCACCAATTACTGACATAGTTAGAAATGCATTGGTCAATAAAATAACATGTATTAACAAACTGACAATGATGAAATACATATCGATGTACGGTATGCTTCAATCAATTCTATGAAACGTTCTGCCACCCGTTGATCCTCTATGGGCATGCTAATGCTTTTCTTCCCACCAGGGGGGAGCTCACTAGATGAAATCATTTCCCTCTGAGGGGGATCTACAACCTACAATTTAGAAATTTGTAAATATTAGATCATGTAGCATTAATTAAGTAACATGTGATAACAAACTAACATGTATTAAATTAATGTCATGTTGAAATAGTTACCTCAGTGTGAGTTGTTGTCTCCGAAGGTATGACAACATCCTGTACATTAGAAGGTTCTGGTGCATGATCCTATGGAATATCCTAGGAATCATTAGTGGGAAATTCTTGCCCCTCGTCCTCTTCTTGTAGAAACTACAAGTTTTAAAATCATTAAAAATATTAGCAATTGATACATGTGTATAGAAAGGAAAAATAATTTACAAAAAACATTAAATTTTTAACCATTTACTTGTGTAAAATACCCAGTAAAGCTATCATCTGTCTGGACAGGACCAAAGCAAGGATGGTTGCATATTGTGGATGGGTGGGGCTCTCGACTGTGCTCATGATGTGCAGGTCTAGTGCCACTACTAGATGCTCCTCGACCATTGGAAGGTGGTGGATCTACCCCACTGGGAGGTGGTAGATCTACCCCACCGGGAGGTGGTGGCTCTACTGCACGCATGGAAGGTGTCTCTAATGGCCCTTCCTAGTACGCACCTTGAATATATGTGCTATGGGGAACAACCTCTTGTTCCAATAGTAGTAATGACTCTTGCATCTGTGGGACCAACTAATGTGCACGTGGCACATATGGACTGGGTATATTCCTGCGAGGTGGAGATACTGGGCGATTGGGATCTATGTGCCTCACAATAGGACGTTGTTGAGGCATCCCCATCCCAACTCCCTGGTACTCCAAGATATCAAAATAATTAACATGCTTCCCCAAAACAAATTCTGCATACATCTTTCTAAGAAAATATAGAGGCATTTCCCTATTTTTATGTGGTGGTACATCAAATACCATGTACCATCAGTCCATCCAATTATCTATGAATGGTTGATATGTACACCACTCGATAGAAATATGGCTTTTGTTTACATTCGGGATTTCACTCTTACGTGGATCTCTAAAACGGGAAAGATATGTTGTTTCGTTATCTTCAACTTATTAAATTCCTTGTAACTAAATCCATCATCATATTCTTGCTTCTTTCTCTCTCTATATGTCGCAATATCTTGCAGTGCACCATTTGACCTACTAAAGGTCTCTCTCATTGCATCCAAATTGGATGCAAGCATACGGTTCATATCATCAACAATTGTTATTGATACTCGAATGTATATGAGCCTCTCAGTTTCTCTTTGGATGTTTGAATGTGCATCCATGGCCATCAATGCAATCAAAAAATAAAAAAAAACAAATCATTAGAAACATATACATGTGCTATAATGACATCTCTCAAAAATGAAAAATGAAAAAACTTTGTGCAAGAATGAATAAATTACAAACATAAATATCATCTCAATATACTATAATAACAACTACATGTAAACCAAAGTGGAAGGTGAGGATCAACTACATGTAAATTGATTAATGATCGATGGCAGAGAGATCCTAATTCAATTAATACTAAAGAATTGAAACAATGGGGGCCTTAAAATCACTTTATGTACACCTTTCTAGAGCCGAGGTATTGTAGAAGATGGTATTTGTCATCCTCTACCTTCAGAAATTTCTCCTTTGTATCTAATTCATTTCATGTTTGTGGCCCTTTCCTTGCTTAGAATCTACTATATGATGAGGAAGATTTGGTGGTGAAGTCCTTTGCGTCATTAAGAAGGGGCAATTTTTGAATGTGAGGGTTTATCTACGCTTATTCCATGAAGTAAATCTATTATCATTTTCTAGGTATGAAGACCCAAATCCATCGATTGAGTGTCTTGGTGGTGAAGGAGGTAAAAAGAGATGTGGTAGTTCATCTTAGCAACAAAGTAAGTGGTGTGTCTGCAAAGGAGGGGAACCTAGTCCCTTGGGTTTTGGGGGATGATGTAAAATCCATCATGCCATTGGGTTGGCTTCACAAGCATTGTTTGGACATTTTTAGAGTAAAAGAATGTGGGAAAAAAAACATAGGGTTTGGTTGAGTCAAGTATAGAAAGCAAGCCTAGGTTATAGTCCATAGTTCCTCCTTCTAGCCAAATGGTGGACGGCTTCTCTTTTCCAATTTGAAATAGATGTGGAAAAAATATTGAGGAAAATTTGGTGTTGAGACTCAAATCCCTTATTTCTTATGTGGATGCAAAATTCATTAATGGGATTGATATTATGGAGGAATTTCCATATGTTAAATAAAATTTTTTAAAATTTTTAGTTTTGGAAGTTTCATTTACATGGATTTTTAATTTAGGGCAATATAAAATTTTATATTTTTATTGAGGAAATGAGGCAATGATGAATGTTTGGATGCCTACCTTTCCAATCCTCCTCACTCTTCGAATTCACCCTCCTTGATCTTCAAATTCACCCTCCCTCCACTTCTCCACGTCCACGTTGGAAGCTCTGATAGCTCGAGCATTTTTGGTTAATTCGTTCAATGAATAGTGGACGCGGAAGCGGCCTATTTTTTGTCTTTTAATATATTAACTAGAACGCGCGAGCGTTATGTATTACAATAACCCTCGCACATTATAGTGATACATAATGCTCACACATTATTGAATTCATAATGCATGCACGATATGAATTCCTATCATGTGTGTTAAGTGACATGGTAGGCTTGGGCCAACCCATGCCTAGTTGAAAGAAATGCACGATATGAATTCTAACTTATCTTAAAACCATGTTGACATTAGAATCCCAAGTATAGAAATAATACTATATAGTAAGTAATTTCTATCTTAAATCAGATCAACCATAATAAATTTTTAATATATTTTAATAACAAATTATTATTATTATTATTATTATTATTATAAAATAATTTTTAATATATTTTAATATATAATTATTTATATTAAAATATTTTTAATTGATTATTGATTTATGTAAGGTTTTGTTTTGATTTTATTATAAAAAATATATGTTGATGTGAAACTAATATTAAATGTATTAATATTAAAGCTAAAGCTATTAGGTGCATTGCAAGTTTATGATTATTAACATGTGTACACTTGATAATCATTGTACTAGTATATTTAAAAGTTAATTAAATCTTACAAATTGTTTGAGAAGATTGTTAAATTATACATTATTATTCTGTGGATTGTATTAATTAGTATGATTATATTAAGAAATTATGTATTAATTAAAAGATTTAATTAAATTTTATTAATTATATTAATTTAATATATGTCAAATTAAATTAAGTATAAATTAAAATTTCACATAATAGTGTTAAACTTGGTTGTGCCGTGGAGGTTTTTGAGAGTGTTAACTAAGAGGCAAATAGTGCAACGTTTAGATTTTTTTATTTAGTTAAGGAATAAAATATCATAATTTAATATTTGGAATTATGTGTCAAGATTGGATTTAGAAGGATTATTATTTTAAATTATGTGTCGAAGGCTTTAGCTTCATTTATGATATACATGATACTTATTATTGTTGACATGTTGGAAATTTGGTTTATGACACTTATTATTGTTAAAATGTGTGTAGACATTCTGTTTATAATATTTATTATTGTTTTGAAATGCCTCATGATATTGGTGGGTTGATGATTTTGATTATTTTTAAATGTCTAGGGGGAAATGATGGTGGAAGGAAGGGTTTCTGTAAGAGAAGAAAACCTCAATCTTATAAGTTACGAAGGAGGGATATTTTGGAAGGGAGAATAAGTTTTGGGATGTTTGGTTGTTGGATTTTCTTTTGCGAAAGAATGGATATTTTTTTGGAAATTTTATGAGGAAAAACTTGGATTAAGAGATGAATTTCTATCAGCCTGGAGTTATCAAAACCGAGGAGTCACATAGACTAATCCCGGTAAGCTTGTTGCAAATTTGAAGATTCAAGTGACTATAGGGTCTTTTCTAACGAGAGACTATTTTCTTATTAAGGTATTTAAGTTATGAATATTTATAATTTAAATTAAATTATTACAAAATTGAAAAAGAATTATTTTAATGCGTAGCACAATAGAATAATTTAAGTTGTTTAATACCAAATATTATTATTACAAGGAAACCACAAATTAAAAGAAAATAATAGTTTGAAGTTTATTTACAATTTCATAAAATGGTTTAAATAGATAAGGACTTATTAGAAGTGTGTGTGTATGAACCGAGTCTTAGGGTTTGAAACAATGTTAAGATATAAACAACACCATCGCAGATTTCCTGTCTTATTTGATTTTATTACTATTTGAATTTATGTTTAAATTTAAGGTAAATTTATTCATATTGTTGATTTGTTTGATATAGTTGTAAGTATTGAGATGATTGGATTGATCTTAATGTGTAGATGTTAGTACACAATAAGTTCATTAAATATAGATGAAATTAAATATAATTTTCCAAAAAAATTAATGGCATAAATATTTTATAAATACTTCTCAATGTTTAAGATTAATGAAAAAAATTATATAAATTATTAATTTAAAATAAATGAATGAATGCTAAAAAATTAAATATTATTTTTGATTGTTAATATATATCCAACTTTCCTCAAAAGAAAACTAGGAGGCTATGGAGGAGGCTCCTGTTTCACATTTTAAAGCTATTTATCAACAACATAGTTCAAGTAAATTGGATGAAAAACTATAGGTTTTGAAACACTATGTGAGATTCTTCAATAACAAGGAAGGACATATAATCGAGGATGTTGTCAATTCAGAGGAGTTAAAGTTTGTACTAACCAAATTTGCTAAGGCAGAAAACCCAGGTCCAGACGGGTGGACTATGGAGTTTTTACTTCACTTTTATGAATTATTGGAGGGGGATTTAGTGGAGACGGTTGAAGAATCTAGGAAAATGGGGTATGTACCAAGTAATATGAATGCAACCTTCATTGCATTAATTCCAAAAAAGGATAAACCTAAGTCCTTTAACGATTATCGTCTGATTTCTCTATGCAATTTAATTTATAAAGTCATAAATAAGATCATCTCTAATCGGATCAAGCCCATATTAGAAAGGAACATTTCAAAGGAACAATTCAGCTTTCTATCCTTGATGTAGTGGGTGTGGCTCAAGAGAGTCTCCATACTATTAATACCAAGACTATTCAAGCTTTTATCCTTAAAATGGATTTAGTTAAAGCTTATGACTAGGTGGATTGGATTTTTTTGTGATTTTTTCTTATTAAGATTGGCATACCAGTTGAAGTTACAAATTGGATTATGGCATGTATTACTTCAACAAAATTTTCCATACTGATCAACGGTTCTCCTACTGCCTTTTTCAAAATCAGTAGGGGACTATGAGAGGGCTATCCTTTGTCTCCTTTACTACTTCTTTTGGTAATTGAAGGACTCGGTAGCCTCATAAATGATGCAAAGGTGGAAAATAATATAATAGGTGTCAAATTTTCTCTTACACTCTATATTTCACACTTTCTCTTTGTCGATGATGGTCTTATATTTGGCAAAGGGGTTGTGTCTAAATGGGAGCACTATCTTGTCTTAATTAACATTTTATGTGCAGGCTCTGGAATGGTTATGAGTCCTCAGAAATCTATGTTCTTGTATTATAATCATGATCCTAGGATATGTATGCAAATTGCTCAATTATCCCCTTATAAAATGTCTGAGCTAGGTGAAGGTTTAAATTACCTCGGTTATTTTTTGAAACCAAACTGCTATTTGAAAGGGGATTGGGATTCGTAGATCCAAAAAGTTGAAAAAAGTATCAGTAACTAGAGTTTCAGATATATGTCTATTGGGTACATAATCATTTTGGCTAAATTAGTATTAGAAATTTTACCGGTGTATTGGCTATCACTTGCAATTATTCCTAACTCTGTAATGAGTATTATCAGGAAGAGGATGTTTCATTTTCTGTGGGAAAGTAATCTCAGTAATCATAAATTTCATCTAGCTTCTTGGGATAGTATTTATCTTCCTAAAAATTTGGGGGGTTGGGGTTTGAAATGCATTGACTAGTTTGGTTCAACTTTGAGTATTAAAAGTATGTGGAGAGGGATTTTTGGTGATGGTTTCTGGAGCAATTCTCAAAACAAATTATATCAAGTTATGCTCTGTAACACAATGGATGAGAAATCCTCCGAAATCTGCTCATAATGCCTCTATCATTTGGAGGGGTTTTATAAAAAAGTATCCTATTTTGGGAAAATGGTTCTCATGGAAGATTGGGAGGGGTACTCAAGTTTTTTTAGGTATCTATTCCTTCACTGGAGATGGAGGAAACTATCAGTTGTCTGAAGGTTTACTGTCCAAGCTACATTTCAGGAATATTTAGGTAATTGCAAAGGTTTGAAGACTTGATGTACCTAATGGTATACCCTCTTATTCAATTATTTTCTAGATATTTGGGATTATATGGTCATTTGGAAAATGAATGGGACAATTATGTTATGGTTTTAAATAGAGCAAGTATTAGATTATCTAAGCAAGAGGACATGATTGTGTGGGGTTGGAAAGATTCTAATGGGATTATTTTCAATAAAGAAGGTATATGATGCCATTATAGATGAAAAGGGGATCCCTCCTCCAAAATTGTGGGGAAAATATATTTGGAAATGGAACTTACTATTAAAATTAAAATGTTTCATGTAGTTATGTCGTAGAACAAAATTATTACATGGGAAAATTTGTTGAAGAGGGGGCATCAATGGACCTGGTATACGTGTTTTTGGAAGGGATGAATCGGAAAATATATCTCATATATCTACTTACTTTTATTTCTTCGTAACTATATGGGAAGAACTGTCATACTGGATTAATATACATGATGATTGGGTCACTTATGAATTCCAGGACTGCATGAATAATTGGTTTAAAAAAAGGGTCAAATTTAAAGAGCTCCCTCTTTTGACATGTTCAAGGATTCTTAGCTTATTATTTGAATACCATATGGAAAAGAATACTGGTAGGGAGAGGACTCTATGTAATCCACAGTTGGAAGATTTCATAGCTACAAGTTATTTTGATAGTGCAACATTCGATGGTATGTGTGGAGAGGGCATGGTGTTAAAGTTTAAATTTGACACTATTATCAATCTAAAAATGGGGGTTGGTCTTGCGACCAATACAAAATCAGAACTACTTGCTCTTTGGGGACTACTATGGTTTTCCAAGAAACATGGAATTTTCAATATTCAAATTGCAAGCGATTCAAAAGTTGTGATTGATTGGATAAAGGGTATGTCCAAGTTAAATGTGCTTAATATCGAATATTGGGAAAATAGAATTAGGAAGAGAAGATCAAATTTTTTTCCTGTATATCCTTTCTTCACAAATATAGAAAGTTTAATGGTAAAGATGGCATCATACGTTATGAAGAGTACATTTGTGAGAGCTTGGTTGACTTAGGATTGGTGGATTTTTTCTAGATTTTGGATATGCAAGCCTTTCAGAAATATTTTGGAGCATAATTTTTGTAACAAATGTTTTTTGTTGGCTATCCTTATGATGAAATATTGGAAGTGCTTTTTGTAAGCTTGATTAGGAATAAATTTGATTCAATATGAATAAGAAGTTACTTTTTTTTTAAATATATCAGACTTTAAAATAGATTTATGTTTATTATTTCTTTTAAATTTTTGGGTAAAACATTTGAATGCTTTAAAATTGTTGAAGAAAAATCCATTATGTTAATTTCTATTAATTAAATAGAATTATAACTTTAAATTTAAAAAAATGTAAATATTTTTAAATTTTGAATTATGTATTGAAATTTTTTAAGGGTAGATTAATGGTGTTTGATATTTATTTTGAGGACTAATGAATTTTTTTTTGGTTAAAAAAGGCTAAAATAAATGGGTTCTTATGTAATCATTTTTTAAGAACTATTATAATAAATAGGAGATTAATGACATCTGATAATCATTTTTTAAGAACTATTATAATAAATAGGAGATTAATGATATTTGATATTTAATTTGGGGATTAATGAAATTTTGGTTAAAAATTATAATTTGAAATATTGAAAAAATTGGCAGTATTTTCATTTTGTACTTATATTTCAATTACCACATAAATTTATATTATATTTCCATTTTCTACAAATTTTTTAGTTATCATATAATGAGATTCATAATTTATTGGAAATTAAATATACAATATCATTCCTAAAACATGTAGGTGGAAAGGATTTTCCATCTCTATGAGATTATGAGATCGCAGTTTCATAATCTTTGTTACAATACAAATCTCCCTAACCTTCTAGCATCTCAAAAATTTGACAATCTAGGAACGCGTCTTTCTAATATTTTTTAGCATAATTTTTTTTTTACAGCAATCCAAATAATCCTCTTTAAGTTTCAATATACCAAATGGTCTTAGTAGACATTAACTAGCATCATCATCATAAAATCTATAAACTACATGTTATTTTCATCCCATACAAGTGATTCAATTATTATTATTATATAAATGAAATTCATAAGTTTTTTGGAAACCAAGATTTTATGGGATAAAAATTCTTGGGACATTTACAACAGGCTCTACCAAAGTTCTATAAAAAGCATATTTCATAAACAATGATTTACAACTTTAAACAATGATTTACAACTTTAATTATAAAAGAGGTTGATTATTTCATAATCAATTTACAACTTTAATGGTAAAATAAATGGATGAACATTAAAATTTAAAAAACAATACCTGAAATAATATTTTTTTTTACCTATGTTTTAAAATATACTTTTGTTAACATAAAATAAATTATTTAAAATGTGTATATTTGTTTTCTATAAGTTATTAATGATTAAGAAATTTAAAGGTCCCATGGATCCTTATCCAAAATTATTGTTATATGTGTGAGTGAAATTTCTATCTTAAATAGCTTTATGAATCTTGAGATATCAAATATAGCATTCAAACTCTTTCTACGATAAAATAATTCTTCTCATTAAAACCCATTTATTTTGGAGTTAAGAGCATGGAATATAGAAAGGATACAGACATTGAAGGTTACTAAGTAGAAATCTTAAAAACTGGGGGGCCTCCCCATATCCCACACACACATCCACAAACTCTTCAATCTAGCGGTCAAGCAAGGTTTCCCTACAGCTTGGACTGAGAACCTCATTATTCTATTTTCAAAAGTGGAGACAAAAGTAACCCCTCTAATTATCATACCATTATGATTAGCCCTCTCTTAGCTAAGATTACGGTAGTATCTTATAAATGAAGATCGATGAACGGCTAGAAATGGATGGTAACTGGGATAAAGGAAAGGCATGTTTTAGAAGGAATCACTCAACCACATACCACCTCATTATGCTTAGGATCATTGTGGATGAATACCCTAATAATAAGTCATATCTGTTTTGTTGCTTTATGGACTTTAGAAATGCTTTCGATATGATTCCTGGAAATAACCTATGGAATAGGGTAGAAGAGATTAAGGTTCCTTTCGAGTTAATAGTTTCCACGATAAGGTTATACGAAAAGGTCATTTCCAAGTTTAAGAACACTGAGGAGTGGTACATGGATATAAACTGTAGTATTGGATTTAAGTAAGGCTGCCCCCTCTCCCCTACCCTTTTTGGCATTTACATTGATAAACTAGAATGTTGTTTAGAAGAAGCAGATTGCACTGACATGATCTTAGCTGGGATAGTTATCATCCTCTTGCTTTATGCTGATGATATCGTTCTTATGGAAAGGTGTCCCTTTGATCTCGATAAGCAATTAAGAATTCTCAAATATTTATGCTCTAATAAGGGTATGATTGTTAATACCAATAAGAGAAAAGTTATGATTATAAAGTCCAAGAATGACATCTACACTAAGTTTAAATATGACAATAGAAAACTGAAGGAAGTGACTTACAAATATCTTGGAATTGATATTCACCACAAGCTCAAATGGAACTATAGCATCAAGAAAATGATTAATAGAGGGTGGAAGCTATTTTGGTCTTGAAAACAATTGTAAATCAACCAATCTTATCATGTGGGATAAAATGAAGTTCATCTTTGAAACTCTTGTCATTCTGGTTGTCTTATACGATTGTGAAGTATGGGTTTGCAACATCTCTAGAGAATCTTGGAGAAATATTGAGCAAATCCAGAAACATTTTATAACTTATAACCTCAAAATTAAAAAAAATACACTTTTTCCTATTCTCCTCATAGAAGTGGGCATTTTCCCCATCAAGAACATGGCTATGACTAAGTACCTGATGTACAAACATAAGATAAATAACATGGGAGACGCGAGATTTCCTAAAATTGCTTTAAAAGCAAGTCAAAACCACATGTGCCTCAAGAGGGGTTGGTGTAAAGATACCATGGCTTGGTTAAACCATTGGGTCAATGACAAAAATGACACTTTGCAAAATATCAATAATATCAAAAATATTATTACGTCTAAGTTTAAAGAGAAAATGTAGCATGAGAAAGATTTAGATGTTAAAAGAAAATTAAGATACTATAAAGAGGTCATTAACCCTAATCTGGAAGATCAGAAGTATCTCTCATTTTTAACTAGGTCAAAGAAGAAACTTAATATAGCCAAGATAAGAACAAACTCTCATGAGCTCCATAGCGAAACAGGGCGTTGGTCAATTCTTAAAACACCATGGACCGAAATGATTTGTCATCTTCATGAATCTACGAGCATTGATGATGAAAATCACTTTCCCTTCGAGTGTCATGCTTACACTCACATTAGATTTCAATTTCATACTATTTGATATAATACAAACATTTCTAACCTTCAAACTTGCCAAAACTATAGTGAGCTAGAAAAGATTCTCTCCAAACTTTTTGAGCATAGGAATACAAATTCAGAGCAAACTAAATAAATCATTTATTTTTTCTTAAGATCAAATAAACTAAAATTGATCTGGATGTTCATCATCATCATCATCATCATATATATATATATATATATAAATAATAAAAAATAAATTATATAAATTATATTTATTAACCCTTTCATATAATTGTTTTCTTAATACAATTAAATGAGAACAAATTATCAATGTTGATGGAAATGAAATCAATAATCATGTTATGAATATTATCATGATACAAAACATGTTCAACCACTTTTGAAATTATTTGTAAAGAGATATCAATATATATAAAAAGAGAGTTGTTTAAAAATTCAATCATTTAATTATGAATCCAACATAGAATCTAATATTTTTTATTTTGTAAAATCTGAATTTAATTATGTTTTAATGATGATTTTGATGATAGAAATGGATTCAACACCATCAAAAACTCCTTAGACACTCAAAATTTTAGAGTTTAAATTGTAACCAAGATTTTCAAAAATTTATGCCCCAAAACATCAAATTTTTTAATTTGAAATTATAGAACTTTTAGGCTACGCTCATATAAAATGTGAATCTAGTTTAATATCCAACTCCTCAAAATATTTTTAGTTTTTAGTTTTTAAAATTAAATATTAATAAATCATTTCCATTTGTATTGATATTTATTTTTATTTTAAATACTTTAAATGTATTTTTTTACAATTTTACATGAAAATTATTTTCCAAAACAAAAACCGTCAAAAGACTTCAAATTTGATACCTGGGTTAGCTACATGCAGTGCCATATGCACTTATTAAGTCACTAGCTGGTTAACTTATAATCTGTGCAGTTCAGCTCGGTTCAAAGGTATTTAATATTGAATTTTTGCGATTCCGTGAATGAAGGAAAAACATGGCGTGTAAATATGTACCTTTCACTAAAATATATAGATTTAAAACAAAAAATTCTGGTAAATATGCTTAAGTAATTAAATCAGATTTACAATTTAACAAGATAGAGATATTGTTAAATATAATGTTTATAACGTCATTATATAAAAATATAATACTTATATATTAATCAAATAAAAATATATAAAAAAATATTTATTTGTATATATCACACTTGTAAATTTAAAATGTATAAAAGGATGAAAATATATATAATACATTTACACATAAATAGAATGATCATGTGTCCCCTTTGAAAAATATATAATAGTTATGATAATTAATATTAAATGTTAGGCATAAAGGATATCATTCTAAAAAAAATATTTCTATAAGTATGAAGGAGAAATAGATAGAAGCTCAAAACAGATATAAAGTTTATTAAATAGATGTAAAATCAATATTCATAAATGGATTTTTAAAATAAGTTTATGTTTTCTATTAAATAGATGTGAAATCAACATTCATAAATGGATTTTTTTTTAAAGTTGATGTGAAGCAATTATTAGATTACAAAATCAAAGGGCATTAAGATAAGGTATAGAAATTGAAGAAAACATTTTATTAGCTTAAGTAAACACCTAGAACCCGGTATAGTAGATTGATTCTTATCTGGTTAGTAATGGTTTCAACAAAAGTGACAATGATTTCTTATTTGGTCAGTAATGGTTTAAACAAAAGCGACAATGAACTCACCCTATATAAAAAGTAAATGAGCAAAGTCAAATCTTGATTTTTTGCTTGTAGATTGATGATACGGTTTTCACAAGAAGTTTATTAGTAAACATGTTTAAAGAAGGCATGGAACAAGAATTTGGAATGACTAATTTGCAGATAATGAAATATTTCCTTGGCATTGAATTTTTTCAAACAAATTCAAAAAAAATTGTGTGAAACAAAGTATGCAAATGATGTGCTTAAGAGGTTCAGGATGATGAATTGCAAATCAACACCAACTCAAGTTGCAAGGGGTATAAATTAGCAAAGAAGACGATGGATCAAATGTCAACCCCACTTTGTTTAAGAGATTTGTTGGTAACCCCATGTATCTCACTACCATGAGACAAAACATAATATAATGTATGCAATCAATTTGAACTCTAGGTTCATGGAGACTCCAAAAATATCACATTGGTAAGTTGGTAAGAGAATCCTAAGATATATTCTTCAAACATTGGGATATGGTATATTATATTTCATCATTAATGATGACTTTTTGGTTGGATATAATCACATTGATTTTGCAGGTAGCATGGATGATAAGAAAAGTACTTCTAGTTATGTCTTCCATCGTGGTTTATATGTGATCTCATGGGCATCCAAAAAGAAACCCACTGTGATGATTTTGTCAGTAGAATCTGAGTATGTAGCAACTACAACAAAATCTTGTCAATTCATCAAGTTGTGTAGAATTTTAAATGAACTTCAACAAGAACAAGAAGGAACAACGTCAGTATATTGTGACAACATCTCAATAATATCTTTGTCAAACAATCATGTTTTTTACCCAAAGAGATAGCATATCGACGTCATATATCATTTGATTAGAGAACTTGTATCTAATGGTGCAATCTACTTGAAATCTATTCACAAGAGATGTTTTCAAATTTCATAAACAAAATCTAGGTGTTTTAAATGAACTGAAACAATCATTAATTATAATTAAGAGGGAGTGTTAGAATAAAGTAATTATTATCACTAAACAAGTTAGTTATAAGAAGTTCTAGATATAAAGTAGTTAACTAGTTATGACTAGACTCTTCCATTCATTGCATCTTGACCTTTCGAGAATGGAGATCTACATGTATTTATAATCCATTTGAGATGTACAATACATTTCGAATTGAAATAAGCATTTTGAGATGTAGAAATAGCCTTATCTCTTCTTTATTATAATGATGATGTAGCATTTCTTTAGCATTTGTTTGCCTCGTTTTATCAATTTCTACTTGTCAAACTACTTTTTAAGACATTTGGATTTTTTTTTTGTAAAATCTCCAAATTGTATTAAGCTAATAGAAATACAGTAGAGGTTACAGTCAGTGGTGGTCTTATCCAGAGGTGACATCCGTATCTATCATCAGTGCTATAGAAAATAAAAAAAGGACAGTACAAAAAGCCCCTACCCACTGTGGGGAGACCAGGGTGAAAATGGAAAGTGTTCATAGCCATAGAGGCATATAATAGACTGGCAGTCATGAGCATATATAAAACAGGAAAAAAGTAAAACAAAGACAGCATAAAAACCTCCTCAACCAGTTGACGAGGGGTCTTCTGCATCAGACGGTGTCTCCTCTAGAATAGGACAACTATAGCCTTCACTATCCTTCCAAGCATTTGCAAGTGTCGGAGTGGCAATCCCCAGTGTTGAGGCGGCAATCCCAGGAGTCGACGTGGCATTCATAGGCTAACAAGTGGCATGAGAAGGGAGCTTGGCAAGTAGTGGCGTGGTCTTCCTGGGCAAGACAGGAACAAAACCAGTCGGGTCATTACGTGTGCGCTTGGCCAGGATCGGGCCCAAGGAGCTGAGGATGGGGAAGGAGGCATGTGGCTGCTCCTTTCCCTTCGGAGGGTCCCTACTACGTGTCAGATCCAAAGAGATGCCTCCAGGGTTGAGCGTATTCAAGCCGAGCGGAGTAGCTAGAGTGTCAAGGGTGGCTTCAACTCTAACAGCAGACAAGGTGGTTCCAGGTATAGTGTTCCCAGAATGGATGTCACGACATAAAGGTCGTGTGGGAGCATAAGATTCCCAGCAGTGCGTGTTTTCCAAGGTGCCGAGAGTGGTCGCCAAGTTAGGAAGAGTTGCGCACAGGGATTGGGTGGCATGGCGAGTAGAGGCCCAATTTCTCTGCATGTCCTCCATGAGTTGGCCCATCATATTCTTAACTAGCCAGTATGGGTCCCAAATCTGCTCCTGATTTTTGTTTGCCAAAGTGTCTGCAATTATCTTGCCCTCCCAGTTATCCAACACCAAACGAATTCGGATGGAGACTTCGGGACCATATCCTTTCCTGGTGGGACTCGCCTACGGAGTGTCCTCATTCATCTTATTCTTGGTATTGGATCCCTTTGGCATACGCATAGGATTCGTCGAGAAGGTGATACAGGCATAGGTGTGCATGTGCATGGGGATAACAGCAGCACAAGGAGTCTGGAGCACAGGGAACCTGGAGCCGAGAGCATGAGGATCCTGGAGCAGAACCAGGAAAATGTGCAGCACCAAACATGTTGACGGGAGTCTTGTACTGTGAAGCTGGAGCCTGCACTTTGAACACTGGAGATCCATCCGAGTGGTTTCCAGACAGGATGAGACAACGTCGGGGGCAGACATATTAAAGATCCTAGTGACATGACATCGCATGGCTTACCTTAGAAAGGCTGCATGTTGTGAGCCTATGGCCAAGTGTCTCATGGTTGGGTTCCGGTGTCACTTGGCTGGAGCTGGCACCCACATCCGGGAGAATGAGATCCCTGTTGGCCAGAGTTTGGCACTAGAGATTGATTGTCCTGGAGGTTGAATTAGTGAGGGAATCCTCCAAATACACATTGTTGCAGGTTACCCTTTCATTAGCAAGGTAGTCCACTAGCGTATTGGCTTTCCTTTTGACAAATTGGAAGGTAATAGAGTTGGAAATTGTAATAAAGTTAGCAATTTCCTGGAGTCTCTGCATTAGTCTCCAACTAGATGAGATTTTTTCCACTTTGGATCCATTGTGAAGTCTACTGGCGAGGTTGAGAATGATCTTGGAGTCTCCTTCAATGATGAGGGGCAGCCAGCCATGCCTATGAGTGCATTTGAGACCTTCTAGTAGACCAGAAATATCAACAACATTGTTGGTGTCGTGGTCGATATTACCCATGAAGATATTCTTAATGGCACTTGTATCATCCCGGATGGCTCCTCCGAATCCCGGAGCGCCTAGATTTCCCTTGGATTCTCCATCAAAGTTGATTTTGAAGAAACCATGGGGGGGCAAGCTCCAATGCTTAGGGTTGGGCGTGATGGCAGAGGATTTACGAGGAGATCAAGAGGCTGAATGGAGGATAAGGTTCTAGCCAGAAAGGATGGATCTTTCAACGGGGAGAGTGGGAAAGTCAGAGGAGCTCCAGGGATTGAGAGAGATAGTTTCTTGAAAGTTGGTGGTAAAAGTGGCCCAAATCTCTTGAGGCTGAGCTTTTTTGGAATCAAAGATTCTTCTGTTGCGTTCTTTCTAGATGTTCCAGACCAGCAGACCAAGAATAATTTCCCAAATTCTGTTGAGAAGAGCGCTCTGGAAGGGAGTGGAATTCCAATTGGTGATGGCTTGGACAATGTTCCCTCTTACCCTATTGGGTCTTTTGCTGAATTGAGCCACTTTTTCCCAAAATCCATTGGCAAAATCACAAGAGTTGAGGAGATGATCAATTGTTTCAGAATAAGTTTCGCACATGGGATAGCAAGAGGGTCCCTGTATGCCTCTTGTTTTGATATTATCCCAAGTTAGGATGCGTCTGTGAGCTAGGAGCCAGAGGAAGGAGGAGGTCTTGGGCTAGAGGTGAGACTCCCATATTTTCTTCCAATTGGGTCTAGGTGTTTCTTCAGGAGTATCTGTAAGGATGGAGTATGCTTCTTTGGTGGAGAAGGTTCCCGTTGGGAGGTGCCCTCATCGGAGAATGTCCGGATCATTACTTACACGGATTTGTCTGGTTTGCAGACTTTGCCAAAGGGGCTCGACATTGTCTTCCAGGACTGGAGGAGTCCAAAGGTCATAGTGCTTCCAAGCTAGGGTTTTTGTGGAGTCAGAGAGCGTCCAATAGTCCTGGATAGTGCGTTGTCTGATTTGGTCGCAGTGAGCATGAAGGTAAGGAGAAAGTGTTAGAGAATGAAGGGAAGGAAGTTGTTGCCAAGAATCATACTAGAAATTTGCATGGGGGCCATTGCAGACCTCCCAGAAACTATGCTGCTGAATGAGAGCTCTCTGACAATTGGCAGCTCACCAGATAAGAGATCCTGGAGGATTTTGGTCGTAGTGGATTCGGAGTTGAGCCAGCTAGTTGCGAGCATATTTGTTGTTCCATAGGAGGCACCAGGGAGAGACGGTGTTAGTTACCCATTTCCACCAAATTTTGGCAGAAAAGACATTATTGTTGATTTCCGGATCTCTAAGCCCAAGGCCCCCATGTCTTTTTGGAGTACAAAGAGTATCCCATTTCACAAGGTCCCACATGAGATTGTTATGTGTTCCCCCCCAAATAAAAGACTCTTGGATTTTTCTCATTAATTTGAGGACCCACTTGGGGGCAGCAAAGACCAAGAAGAGATAAAGAGGCAAAGATTGAAGTACCGACATGAGGAGCACCAATCTGCTGTGCAGGTTGAGAGTACGAAAGGTCCAGGATGAGATTTTGTTTTCAAGCTTGTACAAGAGCTCTCTCCAGGAGGAATGCTTGATAGCTGAGTCAAAAAGAGGGGCTCCCAAGTATTTGGAGGGGAGGGAGGTTGTGGAGTATCCCAAGATGCGTGAAATATTCCTTTGCATGATGGGGTCAATGCGGAAAAAGAAATCTGATACTTTTCAAGGTTTACCGTGGTACCAAAGGCTTCAGAGTAGGTCTGTAAGATGCGCTTCAGGGTTGAGGTCTCCTTGACCGAGGGATGAGCGAAGAGGATATTGTCATCAAAAAATTGTTGATAGACTATGGGGGGGCTGCTGTGTAAGGAAAGGTCAAGAAGGGTTCTCATAGTGATCTTTTCTTTTAGCATTCATCCCAATCCTTCGACCATGAGAATGAAAAGGAAGGGGGAGAGGGGGTCCCCTTGACGGATGCCTCTAGTGGGGGAGAACATGGAGGAGGGGTAGCCGTTGACAAGGATGGAGAAGAAGGCTGAGGAGGTTAGGGACATGATCCAGTTGATCTAGTCTTGACAAAACCCAAAATCCAGGAGCATCTTTTCACTAAAATTCCAACTGAGCTTGTCAAAGGCCTTGGAGAGGTCAATCTTGATAAGCATCCTAGGGGTTTTTTCCATTTTTAAGGAGTGTATGACCTCATGAGCTAGAATGATGCCTTCGAGTATTTGGCATCCTTCAACATAACCGGTTTGTTGAGGAGAGATCAAGAGAGGTAGGAGCACTTTGAGACGGTTGGAAATGACTTTAATGATGATTTTGTAAACAAAATTGTAGAGGGAGATGGGCATGAACTTTCCAAGGGTGGTTCTGTCAATTTCCTTGGGGATGAGGGTGAGATGGGTGGTGTTGAGCACCGGGAGAACCCATCGCTTGGATCTAGATTCCTCAACAATTTCAAGGATTTCTTGTTTCAACATGTCTCAATAGTGATGAAAGAAGTTGATGGTGAAGCCATCCGGACCAGGGGCTTTACCTTCTTCCATCTGATTGACCACGACCTCTAATTCCGTCATTGTGATTTCCTTCATAAGAGTGGCATTGTGCTCCAGGGTAAGAATGGAGGGAATGTGTCTAGTAACCTGGATGATGGCCTAAGATCTGTCATCATTTTCCTCAGTGAGCAAGGTCTTGAAGTGGTTGATGAGTTCTTGTTCAATCTCCCCTTGGTTGCTTAAAGTTGTGCCATCCGCATAAATTAATGAATTAATCTTGTTGTGCATTATGTGCTGGATGGTGGTGCGGTGGAAAAAGGTTGTGTTTTTCTCCCCCTCTTTAAGCCATTTGATTCTGGATTTCAGCTGCCACAACATTTCTTCTTGCTCACATCTAATATCCAGCTGCTTCAGGTGATCTTTCTCCTTTTGTTTGAGCTCTTCAGTGTGGCCCTGTTCCATGATATCTTTTTGGATGTTCTCCAGATCGTTCTCAATAGCGCTCTTAGCCGTGAAGATGTTTCCAAAGGTTGTTTTGTTCCAAATTCTCAGCTGGGATCTGAGCATTTTGAGTTTCTTGTGGAAGATGGCCATTTTGGAGAAACCTTCAACCTCCATGGTGCACCACCAGTCTTGTATAGTGTCCTGAAAGGAGCGTTGGGTTAGCCAAAAAATTTCAAAGCGAAAGGGGCGAAATTTTTTCAGACCTAAATGTTTCCAGTTGAGGGAGATCGACTAGTGATCCGAGCCTCCAGAGGGAAAAATAGTAGTGGTGAGTAGTCCTCCTGTGTCGATGAATTGTTTTGAGACTAGGAAGCAGTCAAGACGAGAAACGATCTAATGGGCCCCTCCTCTGTGATTGTTCCAGGTGAAGAATCCTTTAGAGGGTTGGAGATCAATGAGCTCACTGTCATTTATGTAGTGCTTGAAGAGGTTGTCTTCACGGGTGAGAAAATGACAGCCACCTTTCTTTTCCTGAAGGGAGGTTAACATGTTGAAGTATTCGCCCGAAATGAATAGAGATTCAAAGTGCTGCTAGGTGATCCAGGAGATGGTGCTGAGGAATTTGAGTTTAGCAGAGGGGGATTGGGGTCTGTAGACATTCATGAGATGTCCCGATAGGTTGGTGCCGAGGATGTGGAAAGAGGCAGAAAGGGAGTGGGCAGTTGCAGTAAAATTGTTCAAGGTGAGAATGGTAGGATTCCAGGCTATTGCAATTCCTCTAGAAGCACCCAGGGCATCATTTGCTATGACATGGCATCCCTTCCAGAGCTTGGAAAAAAGGGATTGGACTTTCTCATATGTACATTTGGTTTCTTGTAGAAAAATGACAGAGGGCGTGTCTTGCATTATTTTGCGCTTGAGCATACGGTGTTTGGTAGGCCCGTTGAGCCCTCGAACATTCCAGGAGATTAGCTGCATTGAGAACCTTGTAGAGAAGTAGGGAAGAATTCCATTAGCTGGGCATATTGCCTTGATTACACCAGTCTTGTTCCTAATTGGCTGATCCGTTGGAGATTAGTTTTTCTTCCTCTCTTTTTTGCATCTCGTTGCATCTCGAGTTTCTCTTTTTGGGGGAGGTTCTGAACTTTGAGTTTGAGATGCTTGACTTTGCTTAGGGCCTCTTTTAGGAGTTGTATCTATTTGGGGGAGATGGTGTTGAAGGATTTTTTGGTGCATGCATCCTCCAGGCTCAGGAGGTCCAGATCCCCAATCTCTAGATCTATCATTTCATCATCCATCTGTACTTCAGGTCCTTGGGTGCCAACTTTATGTATTGGCTCGTTTGCGGGGATTACGTGTTCCTCTAATATCTGTCCTTCCTCGGGAGACGGTTTGTCTTTGAGGCATTCATTTGATTGAGGATTGTCAATTTGGATCTGATCCATTGCCATTTCAGTAAGGAATGGCTCTTTTTGTTGATTTTCTTTGGTCGTGGGATCCTCCAGTTGTCCTTCTAGGGTGGCAAAGCTATTGCTGGTGGATGGGTCTTTAGTTTATTTCCCCTCAGTAGTTGTCTTACGGTGTTGTATTTTTTTCCTTCCAAGTTTTTGGAAACCCTCTTCATCTTTGGTATTTTCATGGGGGCTTCTATTGTTAAGATGACAGTCACGGTACAAATGGCCATGTTCATGTCATTTTCTGCATCGAAAAGGGACATGCTCATAGTCTAAAGGTTGAATCCATTCTGTATCTTCGTGACTGAGACAGATCGAGTCGGGGAAAGATTTGGCAATGTGCATGTAAACACATATATGAGCATAAGAGGTGTATTTACTATTTTTTGTTTGTTCCACTACTCTTACCTAGCTTCCAAGAGCGTTGCCAATGTCCATGAGCATATCTTCGTCCTAGTATTCTTGAGGTAATGATTACATCCTTATCCAGACTACAGCCCATGTAAAGTCTTCTTTATCAGGGTTGAATTTTTTCGTCCATTGTCTGAGGTATAGGCCTGCTGAGTTGAAGAAGTATGGTCCTCCATCCTCTACATTTTATTTGTCCTCAAGCCAGTGAAAAATGATGGTGAAAAATCCTTTTGATCCAAGCTGTAGATCAAAGTGTTCCTTGGGTTTCCACTTGGACATTATCCAGCCACGGAGGGCTTGTTCTGTTGGCCAAAAAACGATGAATTTTCCCACCAGGGCATGATCTTTGAGTTTCTGTGCACAGGCGTTGATGCGTTTGGCTGGGAGAGAGAGCTGGGTTCTTTCTGCAGCTTTGGCTATATAGGTGTTTGTGCTAGTAGACGACTTGGAATTCAGATGGATCTTCTGAGCGATCGAGGCTTCAGGGTACGTTAGAGGTGCCTCAGTCATTCCGATCTGCACAGAGACGGCAATGTTGGAGGACGAGGGGGTTGATCCAGGGGGGGCCTCCGCCCCTCCCCGTGGTTCATCCTTGGGTTGTACCAAGGGTTCGGGTCAACAGAAGAGAAGGTGGGGCAGAGGGGTGGGGATGAGAGAGCAACTCAGGACCCTAGATGCAGCATGCAAGGTTGCAGAGCTTCGGTACAACACAATTATGTTCCTACTTGTTTACATCAAGTCTAAGACGTTTGGATATTACATGTCATAGAACATATAGTTTAAAACTCCACCCTTTACAGATGAAGTTTTGCTAAAAGTATCACCTTGTAATAGTTATGTTTTGTTAATGAAATATGTGTGATATTGGAAATCATGGGCACATCTATTTTTTTAACAATAACAATAGTAGACAAACAAAAAATACTAGATAAACAAATTAGTTGTTGCACTATTGCTATAAATATGAACACAAGTTATGTATTAAAACTTATAACCATTCCAAAATTGTTGTTCTCCCACCATAGTTAGAAAATATGTTAACACTATAAACCTTAGTGTATAGTTCTTCTACAACCATTGACATTATAAACCGAATTTGAAAGTTTTGGAATATAAATGACATTTTGAGAAATATACTGCCAATCAACAAAACAAAACATTTAGTTGAATAACCCACTGTCCTCTAAAACGGTTTTATAAAACTTTTAACTGCATATGATGGGAAGATAAATGAGTCCAACGACTTTTTTTGTTTCCCTTTCCCTGCCTCATAAAGTTGAGTCGTTGCAAGGTCCAATTGGAAATTGTGAAGTTGGTTGTGTGCGTAAAGGGAGAATATTTGAGATAATGAATAATGTTAGGTAAGTCACTCTAAAATCAGTAAGGAAGAGCTAGTGTTATGCCAACGTGTTGGGAAAGTTTGAAATCAATGAAAGACTTAACCAAACAAAGGGGTGTGGTCCAACCTTGGCTAGTAACTATAATTTTACACTCAATGTAGTACTCGGTCAAATAAATAACACCTAATCATCATGATGATGCTCATTCATATGTGTTAAATTCAAAGCGTGTTACATAATGGATGATATTGAATTTAGAATCTCCACTTATCCTCAAAGATATTAACTTTCCTTCCTCGAGACAAAGATATCTAATAAAATGATATTACCTTCTTCATGAACAAGGATCACCATGGAAGGAATGCAAGGACCGTCCATAAACCCATGAGTTTTTGTAAGATTTGTATAAGGATACACACCAATGTAGATTCATATTAATTCCGGATCTATCATGTGTCAAGAGGGATCAATCTCTTTAAGGTGCAAACCTCATGATAGATCCATCAAATCCCTTGAGGTGCAAATTGATCTGAATTTTGACTTTATATTCTTCCTTACCACCCTCATTCGTTATTTGAATTGTAGTCTTTTTCTTTCACAATATTTTCTTCATTGTTCTTCTCTTTCATCCTCATTCATTCTTTCTAGTGTAGTCTTTTTCTTTCACAATCCTTATTTTTGTTTTTCTTCCCTTAAATCTTCAATCATGTGTTGTTGTCACAATACTTGTCTTTCATTTTTATTTTCCTCATCTCTTCTCTTTCATTCTCAACAAGTTGTTGTTGTTGGAATATTCTCACCAACATCATGAGTATTTGCATGCATGCATCCAGTCATCAGTATGGTAGTCTCCCCAACACCTAGAGCTTATTTTCAGCCTCCTAGAACCTGGTTTTATCCATTAGTAGTCCTCCTACCTACCTAGTGCACCTTATTTTCATCATCTGGATTACAAATGTGCCCTACTACACACACTTGGATTCCAGCAGTCAGTTCATGCATTTATTGCTTAGTTTAACTTATTGTAGCTTCCAGTCATCTATATCGGAGTGCCACTTGACTACTGATAGTCCTCATGCGCCCACCGTGGAGTCTTCTTCCCTACATTTGTGCTCACATGGTTCATTTAAACTCAGTTAGACTCACATTGACTGACATTTGACTATTTGTGACTACTACCCCTGATTGGGCGATGTCTCCTATGATGTCCAAGCCACACCTTGAGGATAATTAGAATCACCTTTGGAGTATTCGAATTCATTCTATTGTACTCTCACATTTTTTCTAGCTTACAGTCAATGAACATGATTACAACAGTTTTCCACATTCTTTGAGTTTTATGTGTGAATATTGATTCAATTCTTCTTCTTCTTCTCTGCAATTCTTTGAGTGAATTTGTGAGGTTTGTTCAAGTTAAGTGATCTAAACCTATAGAATATCACATGGTATTAGAGCTTGATACAACTATTCGAATTGCATCTATTGCAACAGTTTATTGAGCAAATTTTTTTCAGTAGAGCACTAGAAGCCTCTGGATTTCCTGAGCAAATCCTGGTGCCATTGCATTGAATTCACTGGAGAAATCTAGTGAGGTGTAGCCAGGTGTGAAGGATCTAGTTGTTGATGTATATGTAACTTCGGAATGTATTTCATATATATTTATTGTACCTTTATTAGAGATGTGTTATTCCTCTATAAGGAAGTGTCGTCATGTGGATTGACAAGTGTCGCAAGTGTGTGTACTTGCCGATGGGTTATTAGACCACCATGTGTGGGGTCAGCCCTGAAATATATATATTATAATGTGGATGTACCTAGCTAGATAAGTCGGCCCCATAAGGTCACTAGGCAAACAGGTTAGTATAAATAGAGATCAGGTGATCTCTATTTAGATCATTCAAAAAAGTACATCTCTCTCACTCAGAAAGTGGCGTACTAGTGAGGAGGAGGATCATCTGATACTAGGAGACTATCTCAGTGTATTTTGGTTGTACTTTGGTTGAGCCATTGCTATCTCTATCTCCGAGGAAGTTTGTTAGAAACCTATGTCAACCCTTCTCTTTACTATGTTAGTATATTGTTGTTGGACGCATATGCTTTGTAAGTCGTCCCGTAGTATTTGTTGATCCGTAGTTTATATTAGCCCATAGTATTGACCCATAGTATTGGACGCATATGCTTTGTAAGTCGTCCCATAGTATTATATGTCCCATAGTTTTGACTCATAGTATTGGGCATAGACTTAGTATATAAGTGTGTGTTGAGGTCATTGAAGGCACCGTGAAGTTAATTGTATTGAGCTTGCTCAAAGGAGGTTGCCCCCTCGAAGTGGCCCGTGATCAATATAAAAGCGATTATGTTCTATTATTTATGATATCTCGTGTATTTGTAGGTTCATCACATCTGTTATCAGAGCACTTTCTTGGGCTCGTTGGGTGGAATTTCTGCCAAAAAAAATTCTGCATCTGTTGCAGCTTCGAATTTGGGAATAATCCCTATCTGCTTAACTGTGGGAAGTACTTGGGCATAAGCCCTAAAACTCATTGTGAGGAGTACCACAGGAAACCCAAAGTAGCTGGCCCATTGAGAGGACCTACCAGCGAAAAGGGCAATGACCCCTACCTGATTGACTAGTTCCCACCCGTGAGGTAAACCAAGAGCTGTCGTTTGTGGCAAAGCGGTCATCAGTTTTACCTGAGCCATGGAGTGAGGGGTACTGCCCCAATATGCAAGCCGTCAGACAACATTGGTGCCCAAGTGAAACACCTGAACTGTTAGGAAGCCGTACATACCTGGGGTCCATATCTATTTTCAGTTGAACTGTTTCCGATCACTTCCGCTCTAGATCCAGCAGTTTCAGATCTATTCTGAAATTCGTTCCAGATCCAGTCGTCGTTTCAGATCCAACCATTTTTTATCCCTTCCGTGCCATTGCTGCCGATATCTATTTTGCATCTTTCATTCCTGAGGACCCTATCCCCAATTCCCCTTCCCAAAGCCCAAAATCCCACATTTGTCTATTTTTAGGGTTTGCCATAACTTCCTCAGATTTCACCCAATCACCTTCAAATTTTACCACAGAGTTCCTTTCTGAATTCTGCTTCTTTGTCCATCTTTGCCAAATTTTCTCATTCTATAACCCCGCTTCTTAAATCCCCCTTTTGATTTCTTGTCCTTTCGACAGTGTCCAAAATCTATTCAAACCCCAATTACCCATCAGATTGTTTCCCCAATCCAAATTTCCCTTTACTAAATCAGCTTCTGTTTGTGTTTTTCTACCCATTCCACCAAAAAAAAAAAACTGGTTATGGTTGTCACCCGTGCAGGAGCACACACCATGGAGGAAACACTTGCATCCATCCAAACCAAACTCCAAGATCTAGATGAAAAATTTCTCAGCCTCCATCTTCAGCATTCAGCCATGAACAATACCAAACAGCTAGAATCTTTTGCAGCCACTGGGTTCTCTTCTTCTAGCAATTTTCGTGGGCCGAAGCTTGATTTTCCTCGCTTCAATGGTACTGATCCGACGAGATGGATATACCGAGCAGAACAATATTTCATTCTGCATAATACTTTTGATGTTCAGAAAGTTCCACTTGCATCCTTTCATTTGGAACAGGAAGCCCTTCAATGGTACCGTTGGTACATCAAAGCTCATCTCGAGCCAAACTGGACAGATTTTTGCCAACTCATTTTGCCACGATTTGGTCCTAGTGCTTTTGACGACTTCATAGGAGCACTCACTAAACTTCACCAAATTGGCACAGTGAGAGAGTATCAGACGAAATTTGAGAAACTAGCCAATCACACAGAAGGATTGTCTCATGAATTCTACAGGAGTTGTTTTATCACTGGTCTCAAGGATTAAATCCGCTCAGAGGTCAAAATGTTTTGTCCCAACACAATGATGGAAATCCTAGGGTTGGCTAAGCCGGCCGAGGAAAAAATCATAGCTCAACAATGCTCCATACCCACCTTTGTTCCCTTTAGAAATATGGGTTCCCAACGACCTCCCATCACGCCTGCTCCTCAACCAACTCCTATCAAGCATTTGTCTGAAATAGAAATGCAGGCACGCCGAGAAAAAGGGCTTTTCTATAATTGTGATGAGAAATTCACTCAAGGACATAGATGTGTTCAACAGAATCTCTATCTCTTGGATATGGATTCTCCGCCTACCTTAGAACTTGGTGAAGAAGCTACAGATACAGTAGATGATCAAGTCAACATTCAACACTCGCCTGTTGACACCCCATCTCAGGACGACCCACCCGAGATCTCTCTCCATGCTGTAACCGGCGTCACCGCCCCACAAACAATGCGGGTCAGGGGATACTTCAAGAAGCTCCCTCTTACCATACTCATTGATTCTGGTAGCACTCATAACTTGCTTGACCCTCGGATTGCCAAACAGGCTGATTGTTTTGTCCGTCCTTGCTCCAACTTTGAAGTCATGGTTTCCAATGGGGGCACCTTACCTTGCAAGGGGAAGTGTCACAATGTGCGTATCTCTATGGAAGGTTATAACCTATGCTCTAACATGTTTGCCTTGTCCTTAGGCGGATGTGATGTGGTTTTGGGAATTCAATGGTTACACACACTTGGACCCATCTTATGGGATTTTGTTGAACTTTGGATGCAGTTTAAAGTCAATGGGGCACAACACAAATTTATGGGCTTACAACCAAGGTCTCTCTGCATCATCAATTCACATCGCCTGGAAAAAATACTTAAGAAGAATTCACATGGTGTCATCGCTCAGCTCAATTCCATTCAAATGCACCCATCAACAGTCTCCACTACTTCCTTGGATAGATATGCAGGTATCTTTGCTGAATCAATGCACTTGCTTCCTTCAAGAGACCTTTCTGATAAGAATGTAGCCACATCTACCTCTCAGTAGGAAATGATGGCTATTTTGCATGCAGTATAGAAGTGGCAGCCATACCTATTAGGGAATTATTTCTGCATCAAGACTGATCTCCCGAGTCTGGAAAATTTTCTGGAACAATGGGTCTCCTCCCCAACACACCTGAAATGGGTTATCCAACTCATGGGTTATCCCTATGTGATCACTTACAAGAAGGGTAAGGACAATATGGTGGAAGTTGCTCCTTCTCGCACAATTGATGACCTAGTTTCTCTTACAACTCTTTCTCTGCTGTTCCAAATTGGTTGCAATATGTTCAACAGGGATATCTCTTCTATGAACTCCATGCTTCTTCATCAACAGGGCACTCTGGGTTCTGCAAAATGTATGACCGGGAACAATGTAACTTCTTTTGGCCGGGACTAAAAATGACAAATCAATAGATGGTGGCTGACGATGATACTTTCCAAGTCAACAAGGGGGAAACGACACTCCTTTCGGGATTGCTCAAACCCTTGCCCATCCCTACACAGCTTTGGCCAACTATTTCTATGCATTTCCTAGCAGCGCTCTGGTGGTACAATACCACATCTCAAAGGACACCATATGAAGCAGTCTATGGAAAAACACCACCAGTTCTTCTTCCATACACCCTTAGTAGCTCCCCAGTTCAGGAAATTGACTCGGTTCTTCGAAACTGCAATCAGATTCTTCTCATTCTGCAGGACAATCTTCACATGGCCAGAATTCACGTGAAACAACAAGCCGATCAGCACCGTTCTGAGCGCATTTTCCACGCAGCTGACATGGTTCTTCTTCATCTATAGCCTTCCAAGTAATCCTCCTTGACACTCCAAAGGCATCAGTGGCCTGAAATGCAACCCGAGGATGCTATTGGGGAACCACTCCTTCAACTTCTGCAGCAATTTCTCCAACCAAATCTTTGAGGACAAAGCTTTTTCTAAGGGAGAGGGGATGTTAGGAACCTATGTCAACCCTTCTCTTTACTATGTTAGTATATTTTTGTTGGACGCATATGCTTTGTAAGTCATCCCATAGTATTTGTTGATCCGTAGTTTATATTAGCCCATAGTATTGGACACATATGCTTTGTAAGTCGTCCCGTAGTATTATATGTCCCATGGTTTTGGCTCATAGTATTGGGCATAGACTTAGTATATAAGTGTGTGTTGAGGTCATTGAAGGCATTGTGAAGTTAATTGTATTGAGATTTCTCAAAGGATATTGCCCCCTCGAAGTGGCCCATGATCAATATAAAAGCGATTCTGTTCTATTATTTCTGATATCTCGTGTATTTGCAGGTTCATCACAAAGTTGTGGGGTTTTTCACCTTAGGGTTTTCCCCACGGAAACTCTGTGCCTCTTGTCTCTCATGTTTTTTATTCTTGTGATGAATGTCATGCTTATTGTGATTGTTATGCATTGATATACTGTATATGTTATTCTCTCAGTGAAGATCCTAGAGTATTGTGAATTAATGCTCAAAATTTAACATGGTATCAGAGCTAACCTGAGAAGAAGACATTTTGCAGTGACGAAACTTGAGTTTCTTGTTTATTGGGTTTCTCTCCATAGTTTTTGGAAAATTAGTATAGTAGATTGACTCTACTCATCAAGGAGAATCTATCTGTCCAATCAGAATTCAATTATGAGCATTTTTCAGATTTGGCCCTAAACATTAGGGTTTCCACAAAAACAGGAATTTCTAAAATCTGAAGACATAGCTGGAAGCTCCTTGCAAAAATCGAAGTTTAGAGCTTTGGATGGAGTTTTTTGGCTGGGTAGATCTCCGGGAAACTCAAACCCTAATTCAGGGCTCTCCCTAGTGAACCCGAGAGGACAAAAAGGAAAATCTGAAGGGTAAAACTTTGCTGATATCAAATTCTGAATGCACCAGGCTGATCAGCTCATCAAAGCGCATCTTTCTATCCTTTCAGAAAATTGAAATTCACATTTTGAATTTTTTAGGGTTTTTTCGACAAACCCTAATCTGGGACCAGATCCAGTTTTCAACATTTCAAGTGGTAAGACCTAAATCTTTTCTACTTCCATTTGAAGTACTCTTTAAGATGTCTCACCACACCAAGCTTGAAGGGGTTGTTAACTTCCGAGCTTGGAAGTATAGGATTGGGTTAATCCTGGAAGAGAATGAGTTGGACTCATATATAAAAGAAGACATCCCCATCCCAGAGGATGAAGAGGCCAAGGTATTGCATAAGAAGAACTTGGTCAAGGCAAAGAGAATCATTATTGATTCTATCAAAGACCATCTCATAGCCCATGTGTCTTCTTTAAAGACACCCAAGGAGATGTTTGACTCTTTGACCAAGCTATTTGAAGGGAAGAACATAAATCGGAAGATGACTCTGCGAAATCAATTGAAAGGGGTCAAGATGTTGAATGGAGAAACCATTCAATCTTACTTCTCCAAGGTCTCTCAGATCAAGGAGCAACTTGAAGCTGTGGATGAAGTAGTGGACAATGGTGAAGTTGTTATGACCACTCTGAATGGCCTACCTAGGTCATGGGACTCCTTTATTCAAGGAATCTGTGCAAGAAAGAAATTGATCTCTTTCAATAAACTATGGGAGGAATGCTCTCAAGAAGAAGCTAGACTTGTAGCTCGTGAGGAAAATATGGGAGGTGAAGATCAAGCTCTCTCAACTCACACCAAAAGAAGCAAGCCCAAGAAGGAGCACTCTTGCTACAAAAGATCCTATCAAAAGAATAAGAAGGATCTAAGATGCTTCACATGCAATGAGAAGGGTCACTGATCCGGATTTATGTGGGAACGAAACAAAAGATAGCATATACAGAATCATATACAGAGATATATTGCAAATAACACAGTGATACAGTAAACACATATTCTATTAAATAGCGGAAATAGAACAGATTGTAAAATACAATAGCTAGAATGGTGGTAGCTATCTCTGAGAAGAGATGTGGCCACTATGCTCATTCGTGCCAAGATCAATACAAAGAGAGGCCGAAAGGGCCTATTTATCATAAGCATGAGGGAAAGAATCCAAAACATCCAAAAACCTAACCCTAGGAGATGAAGCGCCAAAATTCATGTGGGCCCCGTTTGGGTAAGTTAGTACATCAACTTCCCGGGGTCGTAACTTTTGCATACGATCTCCGTTTGGGGCGCTCGGTAGCTCGTTGGAAAGGTCTATCCGAGATTTACAACTTTCAATTGGGGCCAAATGCATGCCGAGGGCAACCATTTGGCACCCCAAATTGCCAAAAAAGGTCGTTTAGGGCCTCAAAATGGCCCCGGAAGTTCAGGACCCGAAAAACTGCTAAAAATAGCAATTTACCAAAATTGCCAGAACACTGTTTTGAGCCAGTTGGAAGAGGTGGGCCGCCACCTATATCCACCTGGATCAGTCACTTTGCTTCAGATTGTCCCAAGAACAAAAGGGATAATAACAACAACTTCACCAAGAAGAAGAAGGGCAGTAAAATAAAGTTCCATGCTCATGCTACCGAGGATGATGAACCTCCAAAGAAGAAGGCTAGGGCAGAAAGTGATGATGACTCATCAAGTGAAGAAGAGTATGTTCTAATATCTTCTCTCACAGGTACTATCTCCCATGGTTGTAATGATTGGTTGATTGATAGTGGGGCTTCCAAACACATGACTGGGTTTAAGGAATCTTTTATGAATCTATCTGAACATGAATCATCCCATAAGGTGAAACTTGGGGATGATTATTAATACCCAATCAAAGGAAGTGGTGAAGCCTCCTACAACCTAGATTCTGGAAAATCTTTGAAGATGAAAGAAGTCCTTTATGTACCTGGGCTCAAGAAGAACTTACTCTCCATCTCTGCATTGGATGCAAAAGGTATGAGGGTTGCATTTGTGGATGGCCAAGTCCTAATGTGGCCAAAGGGAAAGACCATAGATGATGTAGTAGTAATTGGAGAGAAAGAGGGAGGATTGTATAAATTGAAGGGACAACCTGAACATGCCATGGTGAATGAATCCATGGAGCCAAGTGAACTTTGGTATAGAAGACTTGCTCATATGCACTATAGGGCACTTCCAATTGCAAGCAAGGATGTAGAAGGTATGCCTGAAATCAAGACCAAACATGAAGGTGTTTGCAAAGGATGTGCAAAAGGTAAGAACATTAAGAAGGATTTCCCAAGCAGTGAAAGCAAGGAAAAAGACATCGTGTAAATCATCCACTCAGATGTATGTGGTCCTATGTCATCCAGTTCTCTGAGTGGGTATGTTCACTATGTCTTATTTATTGATGACTTCTCCAGGAATACTTGGGTATAATTCTTGAAGAGAAAAGATGAGGTGTTTGATAAATTCAAGGAATTCAAAACCTTGATGGAGAATCAAACTGACCAAAAGATCAAAACATTCAGATCCGACAATGGTGGAGAATTCACCTCAGGTGACTTCAAGAAGCTTTGTAGTGATTTAGGGATTAAGAGGGAGTTGACTACTCCTTATAATCCTCAACAGAATGGAGTTGCGGAAAGGAAGAACAGAACAATCATGGAAGCAGCAATGGCAATGCTGCATGACCAGGATCTACCTATGCATCTATGGGCAGAAGTAGCTAGAACATCTGTATATGTGTAGAACAGAACACCCTACAAGATATTGGATAACAAGACACCAAAAGAGGTATTTTCTGGTAAGAAACATGAAGTCAACCATCTCAGAATATTTGGTTGTCTAGTATACACTCATGTTCCAAAGGAAAAGAGGACTAAACTAGATCCTTCAGGGAAGAAGGGTATCTTTGTGGGTTACAGTGAAAGCTCGAAGGCTTACAGAATATACTTTCCAGGGTTCAAGAAGATTGATGTCAGCAAGGATGAATATAAGTTCAAGAATAGGTAATCCAAGAAGTAAAGATCAAGAGGGAGCACACTCCAGCAACTCCTGCAAGGATGCATATTTTCAAAGGGATTTGACCATCTTCCTACATTCCACAATAGAAAGGTGTAGAAGAAGCTACTTCAGTAGCTCCTGCCAGGAAGCAAAGACTCAGAGGGAGTCCACCCAACAAACAAACAAAGATAAGTATTTCAATTATCATTTCTTGCCTATTTTGTTTGTTTAAATAATATTATGCTTATGTTCCTAGACTTAGGAGATGTATTGTGCATATTAGAATGATTGCATTAATGAACAGTATACTACTAATATGCATGTATTGGGTAAGTGGCCTATGGCACTGTACAACATTCCAGTGCTACTTATCTAGAATGAAACCTCTTTGCTGACATGTTGGGAGTAGTGCAAACTCTTAACAATGTTCTGGTAGAGACTGGAAGGCATCTAGAAAGTTGTGGAACATGGATAAATGTTGTATTGAAGCATTGGCTAAGATAACTACATGACATATTTCTTTATGTGTAATGAATTTGTTCTGGAAATTATGAGATATTTCTAATCATGCAATTTAACTTGTTTTGTAGGAAAGACCGTATATCTTCACCTACAAAAGAAGGACTACAACATTTGTTCCAGCAACAAAGATATCTATTGAAGATATTGAAGTTCCCATGATTTGGGATGAAGAAATGGAATGCCATGATCTTTCGATCATGAAGATGATCTTTGGGATGCAGTCCCAAGACCTGACAGGGAGTCACATGTGTACAAATTGAAGAAAGCCTTGTATGGCTTGTAGCAAGCTCCCAGAACTTGGTATTGTAGGATGGACAGTTTCCTATCTATTTTGGGCTTTACCAAGAGTAAAGCGGATTCCAACCTTTACTACAAGGTTGAGGAAGGGAATCCTGTGATTCTACTCCTGTATGTGGATGACTTATTTGTAACAAGAGATGACAGATTGATTGCAGATACTAAGAGGAAGCTTGTTGCCGAGTTCGATATGAAAGATTTGGGAATGATGCACTATTTCCTAGGTATGGAGGTGTGGCAGAGTGCAAGTGGGATCTTCCTTGGTTAAGGGAAGTACACAGTAGATATCCTGAAGAGATTCGGGATGATGGATTGCAAGGCCATGGCCACACCTATGGAATCGAATCTGAAGCTTCTATGTGATGCTTCATCTGAGCCGGTTGATGTCTCTATGTATCGTCAGATGATTGGGTCCTTGATGTACCTAACAAACATGAGACCAGACATTTTCTTTGCTATGAACACATTGAGTCAGTTCCTGACAGATCCGAGGAGTGTTCACCTGGTTGTTGTAAAGCATGTTCTGAGGTACCTGAAGGGTATAGTGGATTATGGGCTCAAGTATGAAGTGAATCAAAAGTTTAACCTATAGGGTTATGTTGATTCAGATTGGGCTGGCAGTGCTGCAGATAGGAAGAGCAAATCTGGGTGCTGCTTCAGTATGGGATCAGGTGTGATATCTTAGTTTAGCAAGAAGCAGTCCCGCATAGCACTGAGTACAGCTGAGGCAGAGTATGTTGCATCATGTTCAGCTAGTTGTGAGGCAGTATGGCTACGGAAGCTACTGTCTGAGTTATTTGATCTCCCGTTGGATGCTACTAGTATCTTTTGTGATAAGCAGAGTTGTGTGAAGCTATCCGAGAACCCAGTGTTTCATGACAGGTCGAAACACATAGAGATCAAATATCACTATATCAGGGATATGGTGCAGAGCAGAGCTGTGAAGCTGTTGTACATTGCAACGGACGAGCAGATTGTAGATGTGTTGACGAAGCCACTAGCCAGGGTGAAGTTCGAGTACTTCAGGGAGAGGCTTGGTGTTCTTCAGATTGATGACACTTCGAGGAAGAAGTGATGGACACATTTGCAGAATCCATTCCAAGCATGTTAAGGAGGATCCTTCACATGGCTGTGGATGTAAGCGCTGGATGATGAGCATCAGGATGATGCTCCAGTTACTGCTCTATATACACGTCATGTTGGATGTTGGATATGATCAGTTGGATCATTTATATATGTATATGCATCATGTTGGATGCTTGGACCATGTATCTATATATGTATCAGGTGGATACATTGTATGATCAGGTGGATCATGTATGGTGATATGTATCATGTATTTGTATTTGTATCAGGTGGATACACTGTATGATCAGGTGGATCATGTATGATGATATGTATCAGGTAGATACTTGGTATGCATTAGGTAGATGCATTGTATGATCAGGTGGATCATGTATGGTGATATGTATCATGTATTTGTATTTGTATCAGGTGGATCATGTATGATGATATGTATCAGGTAGATACTTGGTATGCATTAGGTAGATGCATTGTATGATCAGGATGATCACGGATGACGAGCTTCAGGATGTTTCTCCAGATGACATGCAGCAAGATGTTGCAGTGATGATGATCAGGATTATGTATGGTGAGTATCAGGTTGATACTCTATGGCCGTGGATCAGGTTGTGCAGATGAGCATATAATTTGGCCCTGGGAGATTTGCAGATAGTCTTTCGAGGTTTTGCCTATGGCATATAATTTGGCTCTGGGATATCTGGAAAATGCTCTTTCAAGGTTTTTCTCTGGGAGGACATATAATTTGGCCCTAGGAGATTTGCAGATAGTCTTTTGAGGTTTTGCCTATGGCATATAATCTAGCCTTGGGATATCTGGCAGATGCTCTTTTGAGGTTTTGTCCTATGGCATATAATATGTCCCTGGGAGATCTGATAGGTTGGGCTGTGTTCCCGTAATAAGTCCTGGGATGCTCTTGCGAGGTTTTTCCATGACCACATATAATCTATCCCTAGGAGATCCTATAGGTAGAGCTATGTGCTCATAACAGCCTGGGATGCTCTTGCGAGGTTTTGTGGTGACCACATATAATCTGTCCCTGGGAGATCCTATAGGTAGAGCTATGTGCTCGTAATAGCCTGGGATGCTCTTGCGAGGTTTTGTGGTGAGGTCACATATGATATGGCCCTGGGAGATCCTATGGGTAGAGTCATGTGCTCATAACAGCCTGGGATGCTCTTTCGAGGTTTTGTGATGCACATAATAAGTCTGGAGGATTCCACAGTATGGCTAGTGATGACGAAGACTGGCTTTGTAGAAAAAGGACTGGCTTTGTAGAACTTCCTATGATGAGTAGAGTTAGAGATTGGTTGCGATAGCAGCAGCAATGACGATGACGATGACGATGCATCGATGACGATGATCCCAAGAAGAAGACTTGTCTAGCAGATCTATGTCGAGAAATACCTTCCTAGTTAAGAGGGAGTGTTGATGTATATGTAACTTCGGAATGTATTTCATCTATGTATTTCATATATATTTATTGTACCCTTATTAGAGATGTGTTATTCCTCCATAAGAAAGTGTCGTCATGTGGATTGACAAGTGTCGCAAGTGTGTGTACTTGCCGATGGGTTATTAGACCACCATGTGTGGGGTCGGCCCTGAAATATATATATTATAATGTGGATGTACCTAGCTAGACAATTTAGCCCCATAAGGTCACTGGGAAAATAGGTTAGTATAAATAGAGATCAGGTGATCTCTATTTAGATCATTCGGAAAAGTACATCTCTCTCACTCAGAAAGTGGAGCACTAGTGAGGAGGAGGATCATCTGCTACTAGGAGACTATCTCAGTGTATTTTGGTTGTACTTTGGTTGAGCCATTGCTCTCTCTATCTCTGAGGAAATTGTGGGGTTTTTCACCTTAGGGTTTTCCCCACGGAAAATCTATGTCTCTTGTCTCTCATGCTTTTGATTCTTGTGATGCTTGTCATGCTTATTGTGATTGTTATGCATTGATATACTGTACATGTTATTCTCTCAGTGAAGATACTAGAGTATTGTGAATTAATGCTCAAAATTTTACATGAAGAAGGTTAGACCAACAACATCGCAGAAGTGTCGAACATCGACTAGACAAGGCAGATCCAAAATCAACACAATGAGGAAATCGTCGAAGTATTGGAGGAACGCAAAGTGAGACGCACACAAAGTTTGCGGAAGAAGGAATATCTAGTCCAATGCAGAGATGATGAGTTGCAGGAAGCAACATGGATTTTTGAATAAGAATACAGGAGACTTATGGAGTAGTTGAGTTCTTTTTCACCTAGGGATTCTGATGCAGGAGCATTGGGGCCTAGGAGAAACCGTAAAAGTTGATCAATAGAAGAAGTCAATCATGGGGATTACCGATGACCACTGGTGTGAAAGGTAGATTGGTTTTCATAGCCAAGTAGTCGATATGGTATAGGAAGGAGAGAAAATTTGAGAGTCGACAAGTCTAAAGTCGACAGACGACAGAAACAGAGCAAAGAGGTCGGAGGCCGACATGTTGTCGAACAAGGACACCAACATGACTGCGGTGGAACCCAATCTTGGAGGACGGGGCATACTGGAAGCCATAAAGACTAAGTAAATATGACAAGTAAGGTCGAATATGGCGAAGTGTAGTATGGTCGAAGTCAGTGATGGGACCGACTACTATAGAAAAGTCAGAGATGCAAGATTCAAGGAAGTAGTCGTTGGAGATTGTTGAGGAAGTTATGAGAAGTTATGAAGGTGGTTGGGATCATTCCAAATGTCACCATAGGAGAAGGTTGTGCAGTAGGTCGTGAGGGCCCTGACAACTGCAGGTATGCAGGATCAGGGAGAATTCGACGGACAAAGAGGTAGAGTTTCTCATGGAACGAAGTGACCTTGGGAGAAGCAGTAGAGCATAGTAGAAGACTAGTACGAAAGCATAGGAGAATACAGTTAGATCGATCATCAGAGGATCAATGAGAGATCACTCATCCATATCTTAGTGATTTCTTGCATTCAGTGAAGACCGTGAGAGGGAGGAAGATCGCACATAGCTGAGAACACACTGGGAGACAAAGTTTCATTTCTATAAATTGTAAGAGGCTAAGGCCGACTAGTTCATTTGCTTTGTAGTTAAACATTGTAATTTGATTCAGTTTAATAGAAGCCAACTTCTAGAATTCAATTCACATCCAGTTTGTATGAGCACCTGTGTGTTGTTGTGTGTATTGTTAAGTAAGAGGCCCCTTGTCAGGACCTCCCTTGCGCCAAATGATCAACAAAAGTATAGTAGAGATTCATTTCATGGTCGCTGTATCTTGCTATGCTTAAATAAAGGGAATGTTTATTAATTAGTATTTTTTTATGTTTATATTAATTAGTTTAATGTTTATATTAACTAGCACAACCACTTAACGTGTGGCCGGTGAACACCGATAGGTCACAATTTAAGTGTCATGAACAATTTATATGTATTTTTCTCTCCAAGTTTGGTTGTAATCACCTATCTATGCTTCAGTTACCTGTGACCTTCTTTAGTTAAAATTATGAGTTGTTTGTCACTACCTATGATGCATGAGTTATAAGTTATACATGTATCAAATAATCCTTATATATATATATATATATATATATATATATATATATATATATATATATATATATATATATATATATATATATTACCGGTCGTCGCACGAAGTTGAGGGACCTTTTAGATCCAATCGCTCTTTCACGAAACGCGCTAAAGTTTAGTGAAAGGAAAACGCGCGCGCGTTTCTTTCAACTAGGCATGGGAGGGCCCAAGCCTACCATGTCACTTAACACACATGATAGGAATTCATATCGTGCAAGCATTATGAATTCAATAATGTGTGAGCATTATGTATCACTATAATGTGCGAGGGTTATTGTAATACATAATGCTCTCATGTTCTAGTTAATATATTAAAAGACAAAAAATAGGTCGCTTCCGCATCCACTATTCATTGACCAAATTAACAAAAAACGCGCGAGCTATCAGAGCTTCCAACGTGGACGTGGAGAAGTGGAGGGAGGGTGAATTCAAAGATCAAGGAGGGTGAATTCAAAGAGTGAGGAGGATTGGAAAAGTAGGCATCCAAACATTCATCGTTGCCTCATTTCCTCAATAAAAATATAAAATTTTATATTGCCCTAAATTAAAAATCCATGTAAATGAAACTTCCAAAACTAAAAAATTAAAAAAAATTTATTTAACATATGGAAATTCCTCCATAATATCAATCCCCTTAATGAATTTTGCATCCACATAAGAAATAAGGGATTTGAGTCTCAACACCAAATTTTCCTCAATATTTTTTCCACATCTATTTCAAATTGGAAAAGAAAAGCCATCCACCATTTGGCTAGAAGGAGGAACTATGGACTATAACCTAGGCTTGCTTTCTATACTTGACTCAACCAAACCCTATGTTTTTTTCCCACATTCTTTTACTCTAAAAATGTCCAACCAATGCTTGTGAAGCCAACCCAATGGCATGATGGATTTTACATCATCCCCCAAAACCCAAGGGACTAGGTTCCCCTCCTTTGTAGACACACCACTTACTTTGTTGCTAAGATGAACTACCACATCTTTTTTGACCTCCTTCACCACCAAGACACTCAATCGATAGATTTGGGTCTTCATACCTAGAAAATGATAATAGATTTACTTCATGGAACAAGCGTAGATCAACCCTCACATTCAAAAATTGCCCCTTCTTAATGACGCAGAGGACTTCACCACCAAATCTTCCTCGTCATACAGTAGATTCTAAGCAAGGAAAGGGCCACGAACATGAAATGAATTAGATACAAAGGACAAATTTCTGAAGGTAGAGGATGACAAATACCATCTTCTACAATTCCTTGGCTCTAGAAAGGTGTACATAAAGTGATTTTAAGGCCCCCATTGTTTCAATCCTTTAGTATTAATTGAATTAGGATCTCTCTGCCATCGATCATTAATCAATTTACATGTAGTTGATCCTCACCTTCCACTTTGGTTTACATGTAGTTGTTATTATAGTATATTGAGATGATATTTATGTTTGTAATGTATTCATTCTTGCACAAAGTTTTTTCATTTTTCATTTTTGAGAGATGTCATTATAGCACATGTATATGTTTCTAATGATTTGTTTTTTTTTTATTTTTTGATTGCATTGATGACCATGGATGCACATTCAAACATCCAAAGAGAAACTGAGAGGCTCATATACATTCGAGCATCAATAAAAATTGTTGATGATATGAACCGTATACTTGCATCCAATTTGGATTCAATGAGAGAGACCTTTAGTAGGTCAAATGGTGCACTGCAAGATATTGCGACATGCAGAGAGAGAAAGAAGGAAGAATATGATGATGGATTTAGTTACAAGGAAGTTAATAAGTTGAAGATAACGAAACAACATATCTTTTCCCTTTTTAGAGATCCACGTACAAGTGAAATCCCGAATGTAAACAAAAGGCATATTTCTATCGAGTGGTGTACATATCAACCATTCATAGATAATTGGATGGACTGATGGTACATGGTATTTGATGTACCACCACATAAAAATAGGGAAATGCCTCTATATTTTCTTAGAAAGATGTACGCAGAATTTGTTTTGGGGAAGCATGTTAATTATTTTGATATCTTGGAGTACCAGGGATTTGGGATGGGGATGCCTCAACAATGTCCTATTGTGAGGCACATAGATCCCAATCGCTCAATATCTCCACCTAGTAGGAATATACCCATTCCATATGTGCCACATGCACATCAGTTGGTCCCACAGACGCAGGAGTCATTACTACTATTGGAACAAGAGGTTGTTCTCCATAGCACATATATTCAATGTGCATACTAGGAAGGGCCATTAGAGACACCATCTATGCGTGAAGTAGAGACACCACCTCCCGATGGTGTAGATCTACCACCTCCCGGTGGGGTAGAGCCACCACCTTCCAATGGTTGAGGAGCATCTAGTAGTGGCACTAGACGTGCACATCATGAGCACAGCCGAGAGCCCCACCCATGCACAATATGCGGCCATCCTTGCTTTGGTCGTGTCCAGACAGATGATAGCTTTACTGGGTATTTTACACAGGTAAGTAAATGGTTAAAAATTTAGTGTTTTTTGTAAATTATTTTTCCTTGCTATACACATATATCGATTGCTAATATTTTTAATGATTTTAAAACTTGTAGTTTCTACAAGAAGAGGACAAGGGGCAAGAGTTTTCCACTGATGATTCCTAGGATATTCCATAGGATCATGCACCAGAACCTTCTAATGTACAAGATGTTGTCATACCTTTGAAGACAACAACTCACACTGAGGTAACTATTTCAACATGACATTAATTTAATACATGTTAGTTTGTTATCACATGTTACTTAATTAATGCTACATGATCTAATATTTACAAATTTCTAAATTGTAGGTTGTAGATACTATGTTTGTCATAATGTCTTTACTGCTTGCAAATGATTAAATGCATGTATTTATGTTGTCATTTACTGATGGATGTTTTATTTCCATGTTTGTTTTCTGAATAATTATGGTTACTTCTTTAAATGTATAAACATCGTCAATTAACTTATCTCTTTCTATGGTACTGTTTTTTCCTAAGTACTAACTGTTTGATTTTCTATTTGATGAAGGGGTCCTATAGGCACCCCGAGGCTTACTTAGCTATTTATAGCTAACGCTCTTAAACTTCTGTCGCTGATCACAGGTAAGAGCAAGATTCCTAACCGAAGCATTATCGATGTATGTCAAAATGACTTTGTTATATTTCCTCTAGCCTCCGATGTTAATTACAAAAGTATAGAGAACTTAACTTGTTCAAGGGTAAGATCTACCTTAGCTTCAATCATCAGTTTAAAGATGTCACCCATATTTTTATGTATTTCGAAAAGCATAATATACGTAACTCAAGATTGTATTATATATTTACTTATGTGTTCCATAGAGTTTAAACTTCATATTCAAAAATCATGCTTATGCCATCTTTGTATTAATGTCAATGCTTGCATGTATTCGAAATCAACTATAGTATTTATACCTGTATGGTTAACATGGAAATGTTATGACAATGAACTAACTTATAATGTGAAGAAAGGGTGACGAGACCTAACTATATGTTATAAGCTATGTGCTTTAAACTAAATGCAATTATAAAATATACTATGGACTATATGCGTAGTATGGCTTTCGAATTGCTCTAAGTGGAACTATACACTATATGTTATGACTATATACATAGACATACTTTACATTGTAAGCATAGTGAAGACCACAAGTTAACCTCAGTGGATCTCTACATTGGCAGGCATACGAGCATCTAGTAGATATAACACTTAAATGTTATTAAATGTGTTTTTGGGTGGAATGCCCGTTGGCAATCCTCGTGGCAAGGCTTCATGTGAAGGTTCTTGGTTTTTGTGTTAAACCCTAGCTGAGTTTTGAACTACCTCAAGGAGACAATAACTTGGAACATTCATTTGCATTGAAGGTGGGAGGAGAGGCCGATAGGCTCTCAAGTTTTTAGGGTTTGTAAACAACAATTGCAGTCTCTCCCAGGGTTCGATACTGAGACCTTGCATCCTGTATGTTGTCAACAATAGGTTATATGAACCCGAGTTCTTTACAGGGTTCGATGTTGAATCTTTGCACCACTAGTGTTGATGCTAAAAACTTAACCACCACATACGTTGATGAAGAAAATGCTCAAGCATACTGATTAGTTGCAAGTAATGTGATAATAGACCCTACGTGTTTTGCAAAGTGTTTTAAAGTTAGCATTGTTTAAATTTAAATGTCTGAGTTACTTTAAGATTTAACCAGTTGTCATGTTGATGTCCCTGACAGGTCACTTCCTCAGCATTTATTTTAAGGTTGTCCAGAAAGGGATAAGAGCTTCTTTGGCCCTGGTAAGCGTCAGTGACTCCCTATGGGCATCTATTTGCACTCAGAAGATTTTGGTGAAGCTTGGCACTGATGCCGATCTTATTTTGGTTAGCTGAAACTTTGGTTTAAATTATAATTTATTTTTACAGTTGGTTGTAATCCTATAAGCCGTTTGGCATTTGGTACAGGGATGGTTGAACCCTCGACCTTGACTTGCGTTGGTTTCTCAACGCTTCCTTTCGTTACTGTATATGTATAATTGTTTATGGATAATATATATGGTTTTTCAAGATCAAAGTATAGTTTGAAATACAATTTTCAGAGAGTTTACTCTCAGAATTTTCGTTATTTTTGCAATGAATAGATTTTGATACAAGTTACCCGTGTTTTAGGGCAAACCCCGTCTCTGTTGGAAAATGGTTGTGATGTTCATTTTTAAGCGTTGTTTCAAACATTGGTTATAAGGAAGGGTTGGAAACCCTACCATAACTGTTTACAGTGTTAAAGATTTGCTTGTGGAAAACTAAGGGTTTCAAACCCCGAACCTATTATGTATTTTATTTGATAGCTTAAAAACATTATTATGTGTATAGGTTTAATCGAGACTCCACCCTGCACACCTGCGCTTTAGAAAGCTTTGTAAAGGTCATGTTTATAATTTTATGAATGTATGGACTAGTTTTAGGTGAACCCTTACGGGTATTGAACCCTGGTCTTGTATTATATTCTCTTTTTGGAAAAGAATGCAATGTTATTATAGTATTACCAGTTGTGGATTATGAACAAGGTTTTCAACCCTAGAATGGTTGATAGACTGTTTAGAGTTACTATTTGCTTAGTAAATCTTAGTATAACTTAATGGTTTAATTAAATGGTAATTCTTTTGAAAGTGCATTAAGATGCAGTGTGTTTGAAGATCCCTGTGTAAATGTTTAAGTGGTTAATTATGATGATTCATTACATGATACATAATGTGTGATAAGGAATAGGTACATGTTTATAGATGCATTCACATATAATACTTATAACTTCGATTTGTTTATACAAATATTTTGTATCATGAACTTGCACTACTATTAGGGTTTTGCAACATCAAATGTTTATAAAAAGAGTTAGATTAATTCTGAAAGTAAACTAGGTTTAAGATTGTTACTTCTGTATGAAATAGTTGGAATGTTGAGTAAAGTTGTTCGGTATACAGGGTGATTCCTGTAATTTTTCCTACCTTATTTGTTTATTGATACAGAATTATAATAGTTTATTGATACAGATCTTTATAATACATTTTCAACCCATGATAAAGAATCATTCTAATCTACTCCTAAATTAACTTCTCTGTACTAGAGTACGATACATAATGAATGTGGAAAAATACAGAGAAGTATTTCTACTCTATCATTTATCATTTTAAAAATTTAGAATTATTCATTCAGTTTTATACCTAGCAGACACATGAACTTTTAGCATAGATAAAATGATAGAAATTTAAAAGCATTTACTAACAGTTCAAGAGATATCTAAGTTTTAAACAGAAAGCTGATAACTTAATATAATCATTTCCTTAGTAAATAATTGGGCATAAAGTAAATAAGATAACACAATTAGAACCTGGGAACTGTAGAAGATACAAACAACCAAAGGAGCCCATTCCACCCAACCTTTTTCCTGAAGACAACCAAGTTACTTGCCTTAGGACCCCCGAGCCTGTTCACTGAACCACCAGAATGAAGATACTGTTTGGAGAATGGAATAAATTCCTTTGCAACTCAGCAGTAGTACTTGATAGTAATACTTCTTCCTTTAGCAATATTGAACTCAGCAATGTGGCTGCACTAGTTCAGAATGCAATCTTAACTCACTCACTCACTTCTATCCTTCCCCTCATCAAATCTTTTATGCTCTTTTGTCTTTCTCTTTCAGAAATTTTCACAAGGTAAGAATTGAACAACCTCCTGCTGAATTCGATGGGTGGATAAAGTATGCCTAGGTCTTTGGTTAGTTTTCTTTAGTTAATTAGCAACCTGCTCAGTTCCACTTTCTTGGGGAATATGACCATAAAAATAGGGAAGTTGCCCCCTACAATAGCTATAAGTTAGTTGAGGATGCTGCCAAGTGTCAGTTTTCTCTCCACCCCGGTCCATTCCTCCTAGTGGGTCAGTGAACACTCATTCAACAATCTCCTTTGGATATTTGTCTCCTATTTTATTTATAAATAATAAAATATTTAGAGTAATTAATCATAAAACATAATGTTTTCCTGACAACATAAAATGTTTAGAATTTGGGTATGTGACATAAAGAGAGAAATTCGAATGAGCATAAGCCAAGAGAGGCTCCATATCAGTCAAAAGGGGCTTCGAATTCTAAGAGAGGCAAGCAATCTCAAAAGGAGAAGAGAAAATGCCCCTATTGAAAAAGGGGCTTTCATCCTAAGAGTGCTTGTATGAAGAAAACAATAGATATGATGGCACAACTATTGGAAAAAAACAACCTTCCAGTACTAACAAATGCTAGAAGAAAATTTGATCCAAAAGATGAGGACAAGGAGAGGTGCCATGCTCTCATGGTTGGTACTTCCAATGATTCCTCTTCATCATTGATTCTAGAGCATCAAGGCACATGTTTTCTCACAAGAATATCTTCTTTGATTTTGAATCCACAGTTGGCCCTTGAATCTTGCTAGGAAATGATTTTGAGGTCTCCTCTGATGGGATTGGAAGGATAAACATTGAGCATGGGTATTTGAGTGATGTACTCTATGTTCCTACTCTTGAAACAAATCTACTTTCTGTCTACCAAATGGCTCATACAAGAGTACCCAAGAAGGTCATCTTCAATCCTAATGAGGATGAGATCCAAGAGATCTCCACTGGAAAAATCATAGCAAAAGGTATTGCTGATCACAATTTCAAAACTCTATGAGTTTTCTCCCTTCCTACCTTACACAAAGTCGAATGCATTGCTCACACATGCAAATGAAGAAAGTAGAATTTGGAATGAAAGATTTGGGCACCTTAACTACAAGTACTTGCAAGACATGCACAATCAAGAAATGGTTGAAGGTCTACCCAAGATCAAGTTTTCCAAAGGCACCTATAAAGGTTGTTTGATGGGAAAGCATCCAGAGCATAAGTTTGAGAAAGGGAAGGAAAGGAGAGCCTCTCAACCTCTTGAGCTGATTCACAGTGATGTTTTAGAGCCACTTCCATATCTGTCTTTGAACAAAGCAAGGTATATCTTAACTTTCATTGATGACTATTCTAGATTCAGTTGGGTGTACTTTCTCAAATTTAAATCTGAATTTTTTGGATATTTCAAGTTCTTTAAAGATTCTGTTGAAAGGTTCTCTGACAAAAATATCAAGGCCCTCTGCACTAATAATGGAGGAGAATATGTGAAGGGTGAGTTCCAAACCTTTTGTGCAGATGAAGGTATAGAGATGTAGCATATTGTTCCCTACACACCACAAAAAAAACGATGTTACAGAGAGAAAGAACATAACCTTAAAGGAGATGGAAACCTGTATGCTAGAGTCCAAAGGATTGCATCCTAGTCTTTGGGCAGAGGCCATCAACTATGTTGCTTACCTTCAGAATAGATTCCCTCACAAAGATATGAAAGGGATGACTCTTTTAGAAGCATGGATGGGTTACAAACCTGTTGTATCTCATCTCAGAGTGTTTGGATCTAGAGCTGGGGATTAGATTCCAACAGAGAAAAGGAGAGCCCTGGATTCTCAGAGAAGAGAGTGTATACTGGTGGGTTATGCACTAAGTGCAAAATCCTACAAACTTCTTGATCCTTCTAATATGCAAGAATTCCTTGAAAGGAGTGTTCAGTTTGAGGAATGGCCTCTACATGATGCTCATCCTATTGAGTAAATAAATTTTCCTACCACACCACCATTTCTTGATGAGCAAGGGAGATAAGATTCATCTTCTGATAGTTCAGATTTAGATTCTAAAAGTGACAATGATGAAGTGTGAATGCTAGATCCAGATCAAAAAGTACCTGAAGATCTAACAATTGATAATGAATATGAGCGAATGTTAGATCCATATACACAAGAACCTGAAGATCTAGCACCTGACAATGAAGATGAGCGAATGGTTCATCCATATCTACAACCCGATGATCATCCTCTTCCAGAATGGGCAACCAAAACTCTTAGCTCTGTTGGTGATATTGTTGGTGATCCACTTGATCTAAGGAGAACCAGATCTGATTTTCAAAACGAAAGGTTTCATCCTTCTCACATTGATCATTTACACAATGATCCATTCCTTGCCGATAGATCCTTCCTCGGTAAAGAAGGTGACTTGCCTCCTCTTGGGGTGAATGATGCCATGCTACATTAGCATCTTACAGTCTATTTGGGGTGGGGGGGGCTCTCTTCCCACTGGGTTTTCCCTCTTTCCTCACTTTATTTATTTAGATTGTTGTACAGGTGACCTTTGGTCTCAGTTACTAGGGCCCTAATTTTCCAGTTACTTCCTCATAGTCCAGCTTGCAGGGGGTTGTTGGAATATTCTCACCATCATCATGAGTATTTGCATGCCTTGCATGCATGCATTCATCCATTCATCAATATGGTAGTCTCCCCAACACCTAGATCTTATTTTCAGCCCCCTAGAGCCTGTTTTTAGCCATCAGCAGCCCTCCTACCTACCTAGTGCACCTTGTTTTCATCATTTGGATTAAAAATGCACCCTATTACACCCTCTTGGATTCCAACAGTCAGTTCTTGCATTGATTGCTCATTTCATGCATGTATTGCTCGGTTTAACTTCCTGTAGCTTCAAGTTGTCTATATCGGAGTGCCACTTGACTACTGACAGTCCTCATGCACCCACCTTGGAGTCTCCTTCCCTACATTTGTGCTCACATGGTTTAGTTAGACTTTGTTAGACTCACATTGATTGAGATTTGACTATTTGTGACTACTACCACTGATTGGGTGATGTCTCCTATGTTGTCCAAGCCACACCTTGAGGAGAATTCGAATCACCTTTGGTGTATTCGAATTCATTCTATTGTACTGTCACATTTTTTCCAGCTTACAACTGATGAACATGATTACAACATTTTTCCACATTCTTTGAGTTTTATGTGTGAATATTGATTAAATTCTTCTTTTTCTTCTCTGCAATTCTTTGAGTGAATTTGTGAGGTTTGTTCAAGCTGAGTGATCTACACCTGTAGAATATCACATTTGTATTTGATTTAGTGCATTTGTTTTAACTGGCCGTGTCTTCTAACTCATTGTCATTTTCAACTTCTTACATCTTCCATCTTATCATAATTCACTATAGACATGATGTTTCTTAATTTTCAATTATTTATGATTTATATTCATGTATCAATCAAAAGCAACATAAAAACATGAATGCTGTTAATTCTAAAATAGTTATAGTGCAATAGTAAGATCAATGTTGAAAACAGGAGAAAAGAAACCAATGCATTGACTACATTTTATTGTCAATTTTCTAATCAAATGCATATTGAAATTGTAATATCCTTGGGAATATTCGACCAAGATATTAACTCTAACTTCATATTTTTTTAATAAAGTTCACTGGTTAAATTTTTTAATAATTCTTTTAAACCAAGTAGGAGGTCAGTGATGGGGATGGAGACTGAATCTGAGTATGGTGGGATGAACTTTCAATTCTGGAAATTTTATGGGAAAATGTACAACAAAAAATAATAACATCAAAGGGAGAGTCCTAACCACAAAGCACTAGAGCCATTTATGTTTCGAACATCAGCTACCGCTGAAGCCTACCGCAAAGCTTCTTGGGTGCACCAGCATATGCTTACTAGACTGGGTGGGTACAAAACTGATTTATGAAATTAGAATAGGTTCAATGGACACAATGACCAGCATTCAAAAGGATTTGGGAAGAGTAGGAGTGGTTTGAAAGTTTTAGGCCCTGCTAGGATGAAGAGCTAGTCAAAATGAAATCTTTACAAACAGGGGTTAAAGCCTCCCAAATTCTGTAAGTAGGGACTGATATAGATAATATGATGTGTTATTGACCTCCTACAACTTATAGAAAGTAAATCTGACATTTAGAACAAATTTGGCAGTCATTCTTGCAAAACTAGTCAATTAACAATGCTCAATGAGCTAGTCTTCCAATCTGAGTTAATAAATGACTTGATTTAATTAAATGCTCTATTCTGAAATATTAATATGCTCTGATATAATGTAATTAACAGAAGCAAGTCGAATTATTAATCACTGAACCAAGTTTGTACTCTTTAATGAGCTCCTCATTAGTACAATGTCTTGTAGACTAGAAAACCCCCTCTTAGGGCCATAGAATGACTGGAAGAAGAGATGTATTGGCTAAATCTCTGTTTTGAAAGTGTACTCTGGTCTTCAACAGGTCTAAAATAGTGTATGGATTTTTACTGGGCTTCCTGAGCTTCAATGGGCGCATTCAATTAACTGGAACTACACATGTGCGCTCGTTAACACATGAAATCTTGGCTCCGATGAAAATGGTTGTATCTTGGTCATCCGGACACCTTTTTCGATGAGACAAAAAGTGTTTCCTACTGGAAATGGCCCTTCAAACGCAATGGAATAGGTCTCAAATCCCAAAAATTATCAGAAGTGCTGAACCCGAAACCTCCATTTTGGCCCTTCAATGTTGTCTCCTCTGAATGTACCCTGTATGATGATGAATCCTTGTAAGCTTGGATTCTTCTTAGTATTGGATTATATGGACCTGCATATCAGATCTCCATGGCTGCAAATCCTAAGAGAATATTAGAGAAGAGAAGTAGAATAGAAGAATGGGGCACATCACCCATTAATTAGCTTGGGCACATCACCAAACCTTGAGAAGCTAAAATGCTTCACTCATAAACTCACAATGAAAAAAGGTCTTGAATGAAGTTGGAAACCTTCTTAAATAGAATTCTTGTTGACCTGTTGAGCAAGTTACTTAGCTTGGTGACCTGTGAGAATAGGTCACCCATGAGTGGACATACTTTCCTTGCTTGCTCTGCTTTGGCTTTCCTTCCTTTTTCCTCTTTTTCTGACTTTCCTTCTTTTCTAAACTTCCCTACTTTTCATACTTTCCTGCTTTCTAGATTTATGCTGTTTTTCTTGAAATATTCCTCTTTTCTCATTTTTGGCAACATTTTTGGACTCTAGTGCTTACTTGACTTCTACTCCAAGTAATTCCTTGATTTTCTGAGTTTCATCACTTAGGCAAGTTTGGATCACTTACCAATTTGAATTTCCTTGCCAAGTCATCAACCACTTGGCACATTTATTAGCAATAATTATTTAAATGAAAATAATACCACTCAGAAATAATTTAACTTAGCAATTAATTAATTATCCAGTAATTAATTAATTAATAAGGTGTAATGCCTCAAAATTTCCCCAATTAATTAATAAATCACCTTAGCACTTGAATTGGGGGTTAATAACTTCATGGGGGCCTTGTTGGCTTGGTTTTGCAACCAAGCTTAGTGCAATGGAGACCTGCTAACTAGTAGCAGCAGTTTCAATATTAAGCAAAAACAATAAACTAAATCTAAATCTAATCTAAACTAGCATGTGCGTTTTTTAATTAAAAAACAAGAACAAGAAATATAAAAAATAAATTTGTATTGAAAATGGGGGCAAGCAAGTGCTTGCAATAACAATACCTCCAAGTGATGAAGATAGTTGAGAAGCTCCAAGGGTGAGCAGCTCCAAACTCCAAAGGGTCCTTTCTCCAAGGTTGCTACAATGGCCAAAAGCTCAAGGGAGATTTTGGCAGCATGAGGATAGGAATATGGATGGATGTGAAATGAGGAGCCCCTACCACCTTTTTATAGGTTTTGGTGGTGGAAAATACCATTATGGTTTTATGAAAACCAATGGTATTGACCAACATGGTTTAGGTACTTTTCCCTCCTTTTTCCTTTTTTGAATAAAATTAATATTTTTATTCCCTTTTTAATATTTTTGGGAATTTTGGACCCTTTTTTAGGGTTTTTTATGCTTTTTTAGGAAAAATAATCTTTTTGAGTGGGAAAAGGGGTGTATTAAGGTCTTTTGGTGACCTTTTGTTGGCTTTAGAGGCTCAGATGGTGGAAAAAGTGGACAAATGGGTCATGTGAATAAGGAAATGAGATAGTGAGCACTTTTTAGGTGTTAAGAGGCCCCTCCTTATCCATTTAATTCTTCAAATTCACCCTTAGGAATCTTACTTCATCCATCCATTAATTATTTAATTAATGCCTAGGTGACTTAGGCTAAAATCATCCCCATGGACCATAGGAAAATTTGGGAACATGACAGACATCAATGCATGCAAGTGAATTGAAATCAATGCATGGTTAGAATAAAGTTAACATTTATATGACAATTTGAAAACATTTCAATATACACTAAAATCAATGCATGCAAATTTATTGAAATCATATTTTGAATGTTTTAACTAGGGATCTCCATTTATTAATTCAAATAAATATGTTATATATTGAATAAACCAATGCAAATTGATTATAGTTTATAGCCATTTTTTGAATTGAATGCATACTGAAATCAATGCATGCCAGTGCATTAAAAGCGATGTCTACCATCCCAAGATATCTTTCCATTGCTTAGCATTTCACACACTGCATGGAGAACACCTTCTAGCAAAGGTTGTAGAGGAGGTTTTTAGATTTACAAGATTTGGGAAAATTGTCCAAAAACCCTCCACTACAACCTCCACAATTGGTAACTTAGGTTTAGCAAAGGCACTAACAAATGTTTTTAGCAGAGGTTTTTTTTTCAGTGGCCAGATATTTTAGCGAATGTTTCTAGTGGAGGTTCAATGTGCCTATATTAAATAAGCACATGTGCACTTATACCAAATATGAGCATCAGCGCGCTTTCACCAAAGAGGAGAACTAATGCTGGTGTGCCTTCACCAAAGAGGAGCACCAATGTTTTTTTGGTCAAAAGCACACTAGTGCACATGGGTCATGGAGCACTAGTGTTCCTACAGTAAAGAAGCATGTGTGCACTCATATCAAACATGAGCACCAATTCACCTTAACCAACAATGAGCAACAGTGTGCCCATACCAAAAAGGAGAACTGATGACAAAAAACTATTTTCCATGTATGGACACCTAGTGAATGTGCAGATAAAGGGAGGTGATTTAATATAAATACATGATCATTAAGATGTAGTGATATAATAACTTTGATTTTGAATATTCCAAGTATTAGTTATTACCCTTCCTTATTAATGAATCTCTTATTTACAATTTAAAAATGAAGTACTTGTTGAATATTTAACAAAAAATATAATTTTGATTTTTTGAATTAAAAAATTATAGTTAAATGCATATGAAATAAGACATTATCAATCAACATAAAACAAATATCATGAAATTGTACAATAATTAATATTGAAATGTTAATCATATAATTTATAGTAATGGAGCACAAGTATGATGCATTGATGGAGAATTAATAGATGGATGATCTAGTTGCTTATGTTCCAATTTTATATCCTCTAATAGTAGAAACATAAACTCAGAATACTAGGAGTTCTCAACTAGGAGGTAAACACTAAACTAGTTCTTATCTTAGAAGATATACCTCTTTATATATAGTTGCTTATTCTTTTTTTAAACGTCGGTATACTCACCAAGATCTAGTTTCTTATGTTCCAACTAGCACTGAACAAGGAGTGAACATCTTGTAATTTTCTCTCTTCTAGAAGCATGCAAGGAGTGACAAACTTGTAATTTTCACCCTTTGGGCCACTGAGAGGGAGTGACAATCTCAATCAAGGCTTTAAGTAGGGTTTGTTAATATTGTTATTCAACCTCGAAATGTCAAAGTACCTTCCCAAACTTGTCTAGGAACTAGGTAAACCATATTATCATGGTACTAAGACCTCTAGGGAGCATCACAACCTTCACTTCTCATGGTGATGAAGTATATCAGGTCAAAGGGTGACCATTTGAGCTATAACACTATTGCCTAAATCACATGTATTTTTTCATTATGAATCCCATCACACCTATTATCAATGTTTAGGGAAATGATTTTGATACTTGAACCCCCGACATGAAGGTTTTAATTGCATCGCACTAAGTGAAACCATGGGTCTAAAACTCATTTAAAGAAACACATGTTGAGGCATTTGAGCAGATGAGGAAGGGTTCTACTAGTGTAATTATGATGTTTGGAATTGAATGTATCAAACAACTCATTGATTCAATGCCTAGTTTCCATTTTATCATATGTTTCATTTAATATCTAAATGGAATCCAAGGACACCTACAAGAATGGTCTCAAGAGTGTGGCTAGGGTTTTCACCCTAGCTGGTGCAAATGAGCACCTACTAAGGAGAATGGACTCCTTAGTAGCAATTCAATAAACAGTAAATTAAAATGCGAGGCTTTTTTGATGGTTTTGTGGCCTTTTGGAGGCTTTTTAGGCCTTTTGGGGGCTTTTTAATGGGATTTTAGGGTTCTGAAGGTAAATATGGTAGGAAATATGGACAAATGAGTCATGTAATGGGTAGATGAGGTAGTGAGCACTTTTTGGGTGTTAACAGATTTCCCCCTGATGTGTGAGGGCAGGATCTCATCGTATGGCCGATAGACATCATAAGTCCAATGGGGTTAGAAAAATTCTTATGTGTTCCCCAAGTGGGGTTAGAATGTTGGTTGTGTTAAGTAGTTTTGTAAGGCTCACTTGAATTAGGTGACAGAGTGTGTGCATGTGAGGTGATGAACCCAAATAAAAGTGCCACAAGGGGGGCAACTTTCTAACTAACAACAACAAGATAGAATGTAAACTTTGACATGCAAAATTTTCTCTTTTTTCAAATGTTTAAAAAATGATTCTGTAAATGGAACAGAAATAAAACTGTAGAAAAGGCTATAGGGAAGTATGGTTGCAGGTAGGACAGATGGTTGTGCAGGTGCAGAAAATAGTGCAGCAAAGTGCTGGGTTTAAAACAGGGAAAAAAGTGCAGAAAGTAGACTGCGGGTTTGTGGCAAATACCGGCAGTCGGACTGCGGGAAACAGAGAAACAGTCGCGGATGGGTTGCGGGTTTTTGGCCGAAATTTGCAGTCGGACCGCAGGAAACAAATAAAAAGCCGCAAGCGGGTTGCAGGAAAATGGTTGAAAGCCGCAGATAGGACGCAGAAAAAAGGTCGACAGACGCAGTCGGGTTGCAACAAAAGGGCTGAAAGCCACAGTCGGGACGCGGGAAAAGGGCCGACAGACGCAGGCGGGTTGAAGAAAACTGGCTGAAAGCCGCAGGCGGGACACCAAAAAATTTGTAACAGCCGCAGTCGGATCGCAACAAACAAGCGAATTAGCCGCGGTCGGATCGCAGGTAACAGACTTGAATCTGCCGGCAGGTCACCGGAAATAGTCTGAGAGCCGCGGTCGGGTCACAGGTAAATGCCTGAAAGACGCTGTCGGAACGCAACTGCGGGGGTAAAAGGCGCGGTTTACGGCAGCCGAAAGGGACAACCGAAAGGAAAATATTTAAAAACTATAACCAGAAATTCAAACCAAGGGGAGTCGCCAAAACTGTGGCTAGGGTTTTCACCTTAGCTGGTGCAAATGAGCACCTACTAAGGAGAATGGACTCCTTAGTAGCAGTTCAATAAATAGTAAATTAAAATGCTAAAACAATATAAATTCTAAACTAGCATGAGCATTAAGAAACATAACAAAACATGGGATATAAATGGTTTTTCTTTTGTATTAAAATTTTACCTCAAGTGTAGAGGTTGGTGAAGTTCTTGCAATGATCCAAGAGGGTTGCTCCAAACTCCAACTTTGATCCTTCTCTTTCTCCAATGGTGGAAATGGGCCAAAAGGGGCACTCAATGGTGAAAGTAGCTCAAGGGTGAGCTAGGGTTTCAAGAGTGATTTTGGCAGAGTAAGGGTATACTTGACTATGGATATAAAATGAGGGTTCTCCATCACCTATTTATAGGTTTTTGGTGGTGGAGTGCTGGCCCATGGTTTTGGGAACCATATGGTTTAGGTAAGCTGTATAGGGTTTTTTCCTCCTTTTTCCTCTTTTTCCTCATTTTTTTATATTTTTTATTCCCTTTTTAGAGGGTTTTTGCTATTTTTGGAGGAATTTTGGATTATTTTGGGGGAAAAAGGGTTTTTTTTAGCCTTTCTGAGGCTTTTTTGATGGTTTTGTGGCCTTTTGGAGGGTTTTTAGGCCTTTTGAGGGCTTTTTAATGGGATTTTAGGGATCTAAAGGTAAATATGGTAGGAAATATGGACAAATGAATCATGTAATGGGTAGATGAGGTAGTGAGCACTTTTTGGGTGTTAACAAAGAGCATGAAAAACAAAGAGATAAAAAAAATCGCATTCATCACCTCAAACATCTATATTTTCCATGATGGATCCTAATGCACCATATGTCAATGACACCCCCAATGTGAACTTCTACATTGTATCCCACTGAACAAAATCCTAGATCTAGAAATCATTTGTAATAAAAAGCATGCCAATGCATGTGACTGGAAAACTAATGGTTCCCCTAGCATAATTATTATCTTTGGATTCCAACAAAATAAAGGATGTGTTGATCTAACACCTAATTTTCATTTTATCAAGAGTTGCAACTCGCAACCAAATGGTATTTAGGGACACTTACAAAAATTATCTTAAGTGCATAAGGACCAAATCAATTAAGAAAATCCATTTTTTCACCTCTCAAATATGTATTTTTTCATTCTAGAGAGTGGCATGTGCCCTCCAACAATTCCAAGATATTTCTTTGCAAATTCAACCCCCCAATGCAAACTTTTGTGTTACATCCCAATAAAATAAACCATGGATACTGTAGTCGTATGAAAAAATGCATGTTTCTGAGGCATGTGATGAGAGGATGAAGGGGTCCCTAGTTTAATTATGCTTTCCAAAATCCAAAGGAATCAATGGCTCGTTCATCCAAATCTCGGTTTCCATTTTATAACGAGTTGTAACTCACATCCAAAGGGAATTTAGGGACACTTAGTACTAAAATGGCTTCAGAGGAATAAAATCAAATATATTAGTAGAACTAAATTATATGTCACCTCACATACATGTGTTTCTCCATTCAAAATCCCAGTGCACCCTTCATCAATGTCCAAGGTAGTGACTTCTGAAGTTGGCCTCCCAGTGTCCTCCAAATATAAAAAATTTCATTGCATCCAACTGAACAAAAACGTGAATATATAATTTGTCTTAAAAAATACATGTGAGTGTGTGACTAGTGGACAAAGTGACCCCATCGCCTAATTATGATGTCTATAATAACAGCTCACTAATGGTTGATTGAACAAATAGACAATTTCCATTATATCACAAGTTGAAACTCACATTAAAATGGAATTCAAGGAAACCTTCAAAAACGATCATCATTAGAGAAAATTTGAGGTCTTTAATGGGCCTCCTAAAGAAAATAATAAAATAATAGTTAAAATAATAAAATAATAGTGACTTAGATTGATCTTGCGTATACCTAGGATTGGGGTTCATCCAAAGAGATTACAAATTAACTAACAATACTTATAAGTTATTTTCCCAATTTATAAATTAACTACATAAATAAATTGACTACTACCCAATAATATAACAAAAGAACATTGCATCCATATAGGTTATGGGTGATTTTGATGTCCTCCTCCTCATGGAACTCTTCTCCACAATTGTTACCTACAAAACTTATAGGTAACCATTTAATTTGACCAATATGATTGCATGAATAGAATACCATGTCATTTTATCCTTAACATGTTCGTATTTTATTCATCTCACCACAAAAGTGTTTGTGAGCTATAATTTTAACTTGCGTAGCTAGGAGATGGATTCATTCTTCAAACATTATTCTCCCTGCAAACAAATATCAATGTCACTATGATGGTTATAGAAGTAAGTGAAGTAAAAACAATGTCATCATGTGCAAGTGCACTAGAACAACCAAGAACAAGGGTCATTTGAATGTTTGGTGCAGTTAGGGCATAGAATATTCTTGCCAATGGTTATAATAACTAGGTGTCAAACTAGTTAGATGACATACACATCTAACTTGTAAATTTTAACCACTTGTAAAATAATAGCGAGGAAATAACAATGGATGTGATGAGAGTAGATTCACCACTAAAATGTGGTCTCATAATAGATGCATAAGCAATAAAGTGTACAATAGTGACCTCACTCAAACTGATAGAGGGTATAGTGATGGGTGAAAGGAAAAAAACATTGATGTGTAAAGGCACATTAGATGTTCTAGGTACAAAGGTTACATGAATCTATGGCACAATTGGTGCATACAATAATCCTACTGATGGCTACAATAATTATGTGTTGAACTAGTTAAGTGCATGATTTGATGATAACATGAATTAAATACACTTGTAAATTGTAAATTCTAACCATGTGTAAAATACTTTTGGTTAGGGTATGTATGCAGGGACTAAAACAACAATAGTGGCATAGATAGATGAATAAAGAATTAGAGTAAAAATCCACGACAATGAACCAAACTTATCATTAGCTATAAACATTGAGGCACACAAAAGTATACATTATTTATAATTGATCAAGGTGGATAGAGTAATACTGTGATATTATGTACTTCAAATAGACCAAAGAAAACATTGATTAATGAATGCATTTAGAAACTTTACATTTAATCTTCACAGTCAATAGTTCTGAAGGTAAAATTCATTTAAAGATATTTTCTTAATTATAATAAAATATTTATTTGCACTCTAACATATGTAAATAAATGATTTAGGAGAAGAATGAGAAGATGAATGCACTCTACCTGGCTTTGGGCCATGCTAAGAAGAATAGGAATGTCAATGGTGAGAAGGCTAATTGGTCCAACTAAAAACTAGATCCAAGGAAGCATGTTATATGTAAAATTACTCTATAAGTCAATATAAAATATTAATTTTTAAATCAATATAAAATTTTACATATGATACTAAGTGGTTACCTCTATGTGAGTTGGTGCCATCGAACATGTAACAATAATAGTTGTTCTGACCATCCATGTTGAACCCAACATACTCATATCACTAAGAGACATGACACTCTAGTCTATGAAGATGGTTTATTGGGAAGGCATAGTTATATCTCTAGTTTAACACTACAAACATGCATGTATAAACACTTAAAAAATACACATACAATGAATCAATTCAATTAACAAATAAGAATAAGTTATAGGTTATTGAGGATTTATTAACACCTTATTATGTCCACACTTATTTATTTATTTATTGGAATGACCCTTGTCTATAACATGATGAATCACCTGCACCCAAACCATTAGAATCTACTTTTATAACTAGACATTGAGAATAAATGGATTTTATTTGAGAATTCAATTCAATCATTACCTGAGTGATATGATGGTAGAGGCACTGTGAACATGAATATTTTGGGTTCAAAAAGACATATAACAATTACAAGTTCCAAGGTAGGGAGAGACCAAAAAATAGGAGTGGCTGATGGGGCTTAGGATGTCTGATTCAACCTACAAGGTAGGGAGAGACCGATGAATAGGAGTTTCTAACATCTATGTTGGTCACCCTATATGCCAATCAATTACAACTAACACACAGGATGCTCAATATAAATTGTCAAACCAGGTAGGTCTTTTATCTCAAAGGCAATTAGCACAATCTATGCATAAACACTCAAGTATCTGATTGAAATAAAAGTGAAAATCAATTATCCTACCTAACTGCTCAGTCAGCTCAACTCATTACTAAAAATGAATCTAGATTATCCATCTAAGAACTTCAAAGGACTTCTATCTTCCTACAATATCAATCCAGCAGTTACTGATCTAGGAATAAATAAACTAGACTTACTTTTGCAAGAAGTTAAATTCTAAAAATATCAAACTACAGTATTCAATCACAACCTGTCTAATCCAATTAGCAACTATTGCAACTCAATCATAACATGTCTAATCTAATGAATTCTAATAAATATAAATAGTAGTAAAGAACTAGAATTAAACTTGAACCATTTAATTTGACTAAATTGGAAATCCTAAGAAAGATAAATGACTGAAAGGAATCAGAGCTGAGCTTGACTATAACAGCTAACTAACACACTTTGCATCAATGGAAAACTATTATACACAGTCGACTGTCACACCACAATGTTGTAGCACACCAAAGGAAATGCAATTCATAAACGATCTACCATTGCAGCTAACTGGAAATATACCTATTGTAATTCCACACTGAAAATAACTGAAATGAACTATAACATCTACCTAACTTGGCGATCTCCGTGAGAAGACGGACCTTGGCCTTCTAACAGAGATGCCAGGAACTAACACAAATTAAAACGTAAAGATATGAAGAATTATGCTCCTTATATTAAAATAGTGAATCACAGTCACAATACTCTGTTACAGCCCTCACGATCAAATGTTAATCAGCCAACCCCAGGATCAGAATGCCTTCTTACATTTATACATGGATGACATGGATTCGTTCCACAAATATCGGGCAGCCATGAAGATCTACGATCTTTAGGTTGTCAAATTACAATAGAGCAGTTGCAGCCATAAATGAACTTGAATGAGATCGTTGCGTTCAGGCCTGAGCCGTTACATGCTATTAGCAGACTGGAATAGATTCTAACTGTTTGGACTGAATGATACTCGGTTGCTTTTTCATGACCCAGTCAGAGCTGACCACGTGGAGGAACACTTGAACTATCACAACAATATGTGGAACCATACTCAGAAAAGGATAACTGGTGCCACGTATGCCTCTTCTCCAAAGGTTTAGCGAGTTGCTACACCTGTGGTCTTTCCAAGGATTCTGAGCTATCTTGGTCAAGTCAATTCATATTAGCATAAGTCAAAAGATAGAGTTCATAACCATAAACAAATTAGGCATTAATGAAATGAAGCAATAATAAATTACACCTGTTGCAATCCATGCTCTACTTAGGAAGATATTTGCTTAGGTTATGGAATGGTGAGGCAAAACAGGGAAAAAGATATAGATAAGTGTAGGCAAATAAGGGCTATTTTGGGGCCCAACATCTCCCCTAAGATATCCATTTGCATTTCCAAATGCAACAACCAATTAATCTGAATTAGAGTCTAGTCCTCATTCATGTTGAGAAGAAAAATTGAAGGAAATTTGAGAAGCAAAATTGAAGGAAATTTCAGGTTCCTTACCTACATCTAGAAATCCATTACAAGCAGCCCAATGTTCCCAACACTGTTTTTATTCTTCTTTGGTTAGTGTATAATTATCCCTGTATTTCCCTGCTAGCCATCATATGAGTGGAAATTTTAACTTGAGTCCCAACCAATGAATTCTACACATCTTCATGCAATTGGCATATCCTTCCACCCTGGGAAGACCCTGTTTAAAATTATTGAAGCAGTAAGGGTCACTTTTCTTCAAAGTTGAAGAAGAGGTTTGCCACCCATACTTGCTGCCTTCTAGGGAAAGATGTTGTTTTTTGTAGATAAGGTCAACACAGGTAGAGATAACCTTCTCTTGCAACTTCTTCTAATGCTAAGTCTTCATAGGAGATAAGAGACTCCTTCCATGTTTTACAATGAGAACCTAAGGAGATTGAGGTTCACTCCTAATCCATAAATTGGAGCTAGCCTAATTCTTAGAAATTTTATGAAAGGCATCTTCCCACTACACATGATTATTAATAAAAGAGGCAAAGGCCCTCAACTGAACATCTCCCAAATAGGGAACAGGGTTAGAGCGAGAATCCATGAAACAAACTATATTATGCAAATAGACTTCACACAATATATTATGCTCAAGGAAACTGCTTGCCATAAAGGTCTCTATGAACTGAAGAGAGGTTACCAATTGATAAGGTCTACCCTCCTTTAAATCTTTCAATTTAAACAAGGTCATTTGTTCATACAGAAACACTAGATAGGAAGGGGATGGGGCTCTAGAACTCAACAATTCCTGAGAGAGGGCATACATTTGGTCTTTTTTTTGCATGGATTTGAATTCCTTCAACTCCTCCAATTCGTTTTGCACCTCTTCCCACCAAAATCTCTTAAAAGTTAATTCCTCTGCCCATTTCTCCCTTAATTCTTTGATAATCCTCTTATATTCAAAAATGGGAACCATCCTTTCCTGACACCGGTTAGCATGATATTTCCACTTCTTCACTTCAAGTTTCAGTAGTGAAATCTCTTTTACCAGGACTTGAACCCTTCTATCATTTGCATCTTCCTTCTCATTTGCATATTTCTCATCATCATAATACAAATTAATAATTTTTTGAGATAATTGCATTCCTACCTTGTCACCAGATGTCTCATCCTTCTCATTTTGTATTGGAAGTGTAACGGATTCCTTTTCCATCAGTGTTGCAGTGACCTCTGTCTGTATGGCTTCCTCAACAAATAATTTTGGGAATGTTGGTTCTTGTGTAGCAGCATCCCTCTTCTAAATCCCATCCTCAGCAGCTTCAGTCTGTGTTGGAGTCTCAGCAAATACTTTTGGGGATGCTGGTTCTTGTGTGGTAGCATCCTCTCTTTGTAATTCAACCTTGACAACTTCAATAACCATTTTTAAGGATGTTGGTTCTTGTGTAACAACATCCTTCTCTTATATCTTAATCTCAGCATCTTCTGTCTGAGTTGCAGCTTCATCAAACATTTTTAAGGACGTTGGTTATTGTGTAACATCGTCCAATTTATGTGATTCACTTAAAGTGCATGCTGTTTGAGCTGCTACTTCAATGACGGATTCCTGGAGTGCTGGTTCTTGTGTAACAGCCTCCTGTTTTTCAATTTCCTTAGACTGTTGAGGTTGCTCTTGAGTTACTTCAATGTCTTCTAAAAAATGAGACTGACCCAGGAATAGTTTAGTATCCCCCGACGCCTTAGATTGCATCTCTTCATCTTCTCCTAGCTCCAGATCAGGGATTATGTCTATTTTAGGCTCATTTCATTCCATTGGGTCCATTGTAGGTACTTGCTCCCATTCTTGCCTTGGTTTTGCAGATTTTTGTGCTGCTAATTCCAGCATTGTGACTTTACACCCTGCCAATTTGAATATATCTCCACATTCTGGGCATACCACTTCTTCATGTCCTTCATCCCCCAAAACAGGAGGTGAATTCTCCAACTGATCTACAGCCTCCACCAATGTGTTCAAGCTCTTCTATGCCTGCTTCCTACATGCTTCTTTCCATTTCTTCAATTCATTCCGAAGCATTTGTACCTCCTCTTTTAGCATCTCATTCCTAAAAAGAAGATTTTTTATTTGGGGTTCTTCTACAGCAGTTTCTTGTGTAACAGCGGGTGATCAAGGTTTTAGAATTGGAATTTCAATATTTGCCCCGATTGAATGCATCTCTTTTGCTACAGTAACAAATCTGGTTCTTCTCTTTTTTTTTTCGGACTGGATGTCTAGCCCTCGTTCCTTGGTCTTTTCCTTCTTTTCTATGACCCAGAAGTCTCTATAGTTTCGGGAACATGGATAAATTCTTCCTCTTGAATTATAGTTCCCCTTATTTCAAGGAAGGATTCAACATCCAGAACCTCCATGTCTCCTCCTTCCACTTCCTCTATTTGATGTTCTCCCTCTGCCATTGCAACTTCCATAGCTACAGTTTCCACTGTCGCAGCTTCTACAACTGTTCCAATTTCAGCTTCCTCAGCTGCAACTGCTAATTATGCCATCTCTAATGCTTCATCTACGACCCTAACTGTTATTTCTATCGGGTCTGTTGCTTCTTCTATAGGGTCTTCTACTGTTGCAGCTTCTAATACCACAACCTCATTTGCCACAACTTCCATTATGTCTTCTTCTGCAACAGGGTTTGCTGCTGTCGCAACTTCTCCCATATCTACCTCCTCTTCATCCTCCAATTGGTATTCTAATACTCCATCCCTCCCCCCAACTGAATCTGAGGAGCTATGGTCCTCATCCACTATTTCAATACCCCCTACTTCCAAGGCAGGTTCTTGAGGTACCCTTGGCCGATCAACAAATTGTTCCCATGTAAAATTATGGTGTGCAAGGGCCCTTAAGACTAACAGTTTAATTAACCCATGATTTGTGAGGGAAGATAAGGGATGTAGAGCACTTCTGACATAATGAGCCATGCTTTGTAGGGATTTTAAAAGATAATATGGCATATTTAGAAATCTGCGATGGCATAAATGTGAAAGGAGGAAAAATTCATATATGTAAACGACTCGGTACCTACCCTCACAAGTAATGTATTTCTTTAGAAAGATTGCAACCTCGTCCCAAGGACTTGGTAGGGTCTCCAATGCTGTTCCTCTACCCCTTGGATGAACACTTTCTCCTACTGCCAGAAAATATTCAGCTGCAATCAAGTTGTGGTGCTTCCGACCAAACCATTGCCTCCCAATTCTGGGAAATCCTATTACTTCCGCCATGATTTCCTCTGTAACATATATCCTTATACCTCGAACCTCTGAGTGGGTGCTGGTCCAGTTTTGAGGAAATTCAAGTATCAATTCCACATGAAAACCATTCAATCGTTGGAAATAATCCGTCCACCCAGCTTCCTAAAAGATGGAAAAAAATTCTCTATTCTCGTGCAGAGATTCTATCGTTAAAGGTTCATATCTCACAGCGATACCTATATTGCTTATCTTCTGCGAGTTCTGCTAGCGAGTGCACCAGTTACAGTTTCAGACGTTGGAATTACTGCATGCAAACATGGTTGACGGATAGCCGAAGATGATTTGGGAATTTTTGGAAAGTTGGCATAGTTATTTTGGGCAATTGGCATGGTTATTTTTGGAATAAAATTGGTGGCAGGATTATTGCACGAGTTGGATAAAATGACGGTCATAACATAAGTACGAGCAACAGCTTAAATGTGGTTTCTGTTTTAGTTGATTGGCTATGGTTTGATGACATGGACTAACGATAAATATAATCATTATTTCTTGTTGCATCAACACATTCCTAATCATGGTTATGGTTAGAACCCGTACCTTTGAAATTAATGCTAGAGCTGTCACTTTGCCATGGTGGCACCATCTCACAGTCGCATCACTAGTGGGAATATAAATATGCATGTGCTTCCATGAGTTGGTCATCATCGACTGGGCATATAAAGTACATCCATGTTGGCATCAATCAAAAGAGTGCATGGTGAAAGTAGAGCAGACTAACAAAGGATGGCGGAGAAAGAATGGTCTTTCAACTATAGAATTAGCAGAGTTGCAGCCAAACTCAGAAAGATCTGGCGGAGTCGCAGCTGCGGAAATAGGGAAAATAGGCCAGATTTAGCAGTGTTGTAGCTGCGAAAATAGGGAAAAGAGGTCAGATTTAGCAATGTCGCAGCTGCAGAAAAAGGGAAAGACAGGCCAAATTTAGCAGTGTTGCAGCTGCGGAAAAGGGAAAATAGGCCAGATTTAGCAGTGTCACAGTTGCGGAAAATAGAGAAATGGGCGGGATTTAGCAATGTTGTAGCTGCGAAAAATACAGAAATGGGAAGGATTTAGCAGGATTTGGCAGGATTTGGCCCTGTTGCAGCTGCGGAAAGAGGGGAAATTTGGCAGGATTTGGCCATGTTGCAACTGCAAAAATAAGGAAATGGGCGGGATTTTAGTAGAGTTGCAACTGTGGAAAAGGTTGGAAAAACCTTTAACTAAGTAATTGGCGCTACAACATTGTTAACTTTTCATTCAATGAGTCATCCATGGAAGGAAGATCAACCAGAATCCCGTAATTGCTTGGCCCGAACTACGACTGCCTCCATTCGAGTAAATCTTTCTGCTTATACCTATACAAAATTCTAAAAAAAACAAACCCATCAAAGTTGAAAAACAAAATCAAAGAAAATGATTTATTTATGTACAGAAAAATTTGTGTAGAATTGCAAGAGTTTTTTTTAAGAATTATCAGGGACAGGGAAAAATACTTGCTCCTGAATAAGTTGATAATATGAATCAGCTGCAACATGCGAAATGAATGCATTCTTTGAAATCGGTTTATGATACAATTGCAACTGATGACCATTGGAAAAAAATGGTGTTTTGTTTTCATCAATGGTGATCAACCGAACTATTCCATTGCTAAAGACTTTGTCTATCTAGTAGGGTCCTAGCCATCTTGTACGTAGTTTTCCCTTGAAATCCCTTTTAAACCATGAATCATACAACAGAGCCCAGTCTCCTTCGCAGAAGACTTTCTCCTTTATAAATCTATCATGCCATTTGGAGCGTTGCTGTTGAATTAAAGTTGTATGATGTACTGCAGTTGTGCGCTTCTCAGCCAATTCATTTAGTTGATTCAGTCGGTTCTTCTGAGCTTCTGTTAAATCAAGGTTTGCTTCTATGGCTATCTTCCAAGTTTTGATTTCAAATTCAATCAGGAAGACAACATTTTTCTGTACACCAATTCATATGGGGAAAAAATAGTAGCGTTGCGCCCTGTGGTATGGTATTCCCATAATGCTTTTGGAAGTCTTTCAGCCCAATCTCTGTGGTGGCTCTTCACCATTTTTTTCAAAATAGCCTCAATTACCTTATTTGTGCTTTCCACTTGACCATTGTCCTGTGGATGATATGGTGAGGTTATCTTCTATTGAATTCGATACTTCTGCAACAGGGCTCCCAATTTGTGGGACACAAACTGTGGTCCTCCATCTGTAGCTATCTATTTGGGTACTCTAAAGCGAGTGAAGATCTCTTCATATAAGAAATCGATTACAACTTGATCATTAACCTTGACCAAAGCTACAGCCTCCACCCACTTGGTCATATAATCTATGCAAAAGAGGATATAAGCTTTCTGCTTCAAAGGAGGGTTGATAGGCCCTACAAAATCCAGAGCCCATCTATCAAAAGGTTCAACCACCAGCTATGGCTGAAGAGGCATTTCATCTAATCTGTTTGGCTGGCCCATTCTTTGGTAGTTGTCACAATCCTGAACATATTTCTTCGCATCTCTGAATATTGTTGGCAAAAAATACCCCATCCTTAATACTTTATGACTAGTTCTTTTGTCAGCAAAATGTCCCCCACAGGGCTCATCATGGCAAGCCTTCAAGATATTGTCAATTTCATCCTCTCTTACACATCTTCTGATTTCCAAATATGGACCTAGGTAGAAGAGATGCCCATCTATCCAGCAGTATCTAGCACTCCGTTGTATGATTTTCCTTTTTTCTCTTTTTGATAGATGTGCTAGAATCTTTCCTGCAGCCAAATAGTTAGCAACATCTGCATACCATGGGGAATAAGCTGAGACTGCAAACAAATGTTCATCAAGAAAAGAGTCTTCGACTGGTGTATCATCAACATTGTTAGTAAGTCGATAGAGAAAATCAGCTACAACAGTTTCTTTTCCTGGTCTGTCTACAATTGTAATATCAAATTCCTGTAACAGTAATAGATATCTAGTTACTCTAGCATTAGTGATTGGTTTATTCATTAAGTACTTAATGGTTGAATGGTCAGTGTGCACGAAAGTAGGATACGCAGTAATGTAGTGTCTAAACGTGTTAATAGAATAAACGATGGCAAGAAATTATTTCTCTGTAATAGTGTAGTTCAGTTCAGTAGGGGCTAATTTTTTACTGATGTAATAAACAACATATGGATTGTTACCTTCCTGTTGTCCCAACACTGCTCCAATGGCAGTATATAAAGCATCTGAGGAGATTTGAAAAGGAAAATCCCAGTTAGGTCCTTGTAGAATAGGCACTGTGGACAACCTTTTCTTGAGCTCTGCAAATGCTTCTTGACATGCACCTATCCAAACAAACTGCACATCCTTCATCAGTAAAGAAAATAAAGGAGAAGCTAGCTTGGAATTTTTTTCTATAAATCTTATGTAATAACCAGCATGCCCGAGAAAGCTACGTATCTCTTTCTGAGTTCCAGGAGTGGGAATATTAGTGATTACCTTAATTTTCTATGGATCTATCTGGATACCCATAGCAGAGATAAAGTGTCCCAGAACTATGCCCTCGTCCATCATCATGTGGCACTTTTCAGTGCTCAGAGAAAGATGGGTTTGTTCATAGCGTTCCAGAATGCTTTCCAAATTATTTAATGCTTCATAAAAACTACTACCATATGGAGTGAAGTAATCCATAAAAATTTCAATGCAATCGTTTACCATCTTGGAAAATATCCCAATCACAGCGCTCTGAAATGTGGCCGGTGCATTACACAACCCAAAAGGAAGTACCTTGTATGCAAAGGTGCCCTAGGGACAGGTGAAGGTGGTTTTGTCTTGATCTTTGGGAGCAATCTGGATCTTATTATAACCACTGAATCCATCCAGAAAAACAAAATACTTCTTTCGAGACAAGGTGTCAAGAACCTGATCAATAAAAGGTAGGGGAAAGTGGTCTTTCGGCATTGCTTTATTCAGTTCTCTGTAATCTATGCAGACTCTCCATTTCCCATTCTTTTTCGGTACGATCATGAGTGGAGAAACCCACTCGCTATCTGAAATTGGGTATATAAATCATGCTTCCAAAAAATTTTGGATTTCTTCCTTCACGATATCCCTTAAATTCGGGTTCATTCGACGTTGAGGTTCACACACTGGCCGGGAGTAACTTTTGATATAAATATGGTGGGTACATAGCTTAGAGGGGATACCCATCATATCTGTGTATTCCCACGCGAAGGATCCCTTATGTTTTTTTAGCAAAGTGATCAGGCATTCCAACTCATCGGGCGCAAGATTCGGATTAACGTTCAATGTTTTTCCTAGCTCGATTTCCACTGGAATGCTTTTCGAGTTTTTAAGTACTGGAATTATGTTGGCATCACTGACTAGAGTCTCTTCTGTTAGAGTTTATTATTCTTTTTCATCTAACGTACTATTCAAAATTTGGTAGGCATTTTTAGTGACAGATGTGGGTTCACTGATGAAAATGTTAATGGTGTCGTCCTTAGTTTCATCCTTAAAGGTTAAGGTTCTCCCTATCGTTAATAATGGTTGAACACCTTCTTCTTCTTCTAGATCCATCCACAGTGGAGTTTTAGCTTCTAAGATTGGTTGGGATGGAGGGTATAAAATCAGGATTTTAATGTCAGTCCCGTCTAAGATAGTCATGGACCCTGACCTGCAGCTGATGCAAGCATCTGTTGTGGCTAACCAAGGTCTTCCTAGGATCAGCGGGTGTCCCCCCAGCTGTGACTTCAATTGAAAAACCAAGAAGTCCACAGGGTATTCAACCGAATTGACAGAGACTACAAGGTTTTCCAGGATTCCTTTGGGTTTGATTGAATATATGTCAGCGAGTTCTAATATGGTAGGGGTTGGCCGAAGATTAGTGAGTCTGATTTTCTTCACAGTTTCGATGGTCATAACATTGATGGCTACGCCTAAATCTACCAAAACATTAGGTATCTGAGTGTGTCCAATGTGTACTGTAACAGTAGGATTTCTAGGGTCATCATACTTAGCCAAAGGGGTCTTTGCCATGATTAATTCAGAGAGTTTTCCCATTACATGGACAGTGGGAGGATCCCTAGGTTTTCTTCCTAGTTTTTTAACACACAAATCTCTAATGGTCTTGGCATAGATGGTAACGTCATGAAGGGTTTCTAATAGTGGAATTTTAACATATAAATTATTCAATTACCCTAAGAGATTGAACCGAGGTTGTTCCACTGTCTTTTGTAAGGCCAATCGTTGAGGATATGGTGGTTCTCTTGTCAGTTGTGTAGGTTGTGTTTCTTCATATGTTTCAATTGGTGTTTTAGTAGGATTTTCAGCATCCTTGATGATGGGAATTGCTAAGTTAACTGAATTCTCGAATTGTTGTTTCATTCTCGCTTCGGTCACTGAGGATGGAACATCCTCAATGATAATGGATTCCACTACCCTTCCTGATCGTAAATGTATGTCATTGCAGGGAATTTGGGAAATGGAATAAGCTGGCGTATTGGCATTTTCACACTGATGTATAGCCTTGTTATTTGGGTTGGGGTTAGGTTGTGCGGACAGTTGTGGTTATAGTGGTGCATTCATAGGTGCGGAATTGTTTTGGAGTTGCAGCTGAGGCTGCTGATACTGTTGTTGAGGGTATTGTTGATGAGGAGTTTAGTTGTGAGGGAACTAATTTCCTGGGTAGTAGTCTCTCCAACCAGGAGACTAGGGAGCTTGCTGGTTTGATTGTTGTTCCCATGGAATCCAGTTAGGATTTTGCATTGAATTTTGAGAAGGATGCCATTGGTTATTAGAATAATGTGAAGGGAATTGAGTATTCATATTATTCATCTTATTCCAAAAAGGTGATGGATCTGAGTTCATACCTTGATTCTGAGGCTACCAAGGCTTCTTCTGAGCAATAAAAAAGCTTGCTCCACATATGAAGTATATTCCTACAGGATTTCTTTGACCTTGGGTAGTGAAGGACATTATTTGGTGTCATGATCTAGTTCACATATACGAGATACCTCCACTTTGTCAAGCAGACATTCCTTCAGTGGGTGCTTATTCCTGCATTTAACACAAAATACACCAAGTTCCAGGTCTTCTACTGCTTGCCTCTATTTTTCTCTCAAGACATCCAACTTCAAGGAGATGGAACTCATCATATCTATTTTGAAATCCTCAATAAGTTTTCCTATTTCTGCCCGAGTGGCCCCTCCACTGGCTGACTTCTATGTCCTAGTGAGGACATCTCGATCTCGATCTCTGTCTCAATTGTTGGTTCTGGAGGATCCCCTCGAATATCTTCGACATAAGTCAATGATCTTTTCAAAAGGTTCCTTTGAAATGTCCCCCTTCCCCAACAAATTCAACATTTCCAGGAAATATTCTCTTATCCCATGCAGTAAGATAATCTTGAGTACATCTTTCCATATATCGGCAGGGCCAGACCTCTGTAAATTATACAACAATCTCTCAACAAAATATTCTAGGCTCTCCTCTTCTTTCTGGACAATTTTAAACAGTTCTTCTCTCTTATCTTTGGTTCTGCAATAATCTTGGTATTTGGAAAGAAAGCTTTGTTTCATCTGTTACCAGGTAGTAATGGTTTCCCGTCCCAAGCTCATGAACCGGCACATAGCATTTCCTTTCAAGGTGGCTGGGAATAATTTTAGTTTCTGCGCACTGGAGGTGTAGTTGTAACTGCGATAGAGGATGTCGAATTCAAAAAGGAATTTGTTTAAGTCTTCAATGGACTTTCCATGGAAATTCGGCAATATTGAGCATGAGATATTCTTCATAGGAGCAGCCCCAGGTGTTTGTCAAATCGGGAATTCGAGCGTGACAATCATGTCTTGCTAGTTGTCACTTGTTTCTTCTTCATGGCCATTAGTATTTTCATTATTTCCTTCACGTTCTCTATTTTCCATGTTTCCCCAAAATTTTAGTGCTTCTCTCACTCTTTCTTCCTTTTCCCTTGCTTCTTCTTATCTCCTCGTTTCTTCTTCTCGACTTCTTTCTTCTTCTTCTTCTTGCCGATATTCCAACCACTCTTATTTAGTGACTCTGCACCCATTAATGTGATAAATATGATTTCTACCCATTGCACCCACACCACTTCCTTTATCTTCTGGAGGTTTCTTCTCAGTAATGGGATTTGAAGGTCCCATTGCGTTCTCCACGGTTGATGTAAATGTTTCAAGATTAGGAGGAAAGGAATTTCCTCTTCCCAAAGATGTCCGCGGTAGTCTGGTAGAGGAATCAGCTTTGGCAATTATTTAATCAATGAATGTCTGTCTTCCCAAACCTTGGTTACTACCATGACCTCTTCCACCTGCAGGGTTAGTATTTTGAGGTGGTTCCCGAGTTTTCCTTCATGTATTCATGCATGCTTCAAATAATCATAGCTAAAATGAAATCAAATAATCAACTACTATCTATGTCTATGAATTATCATCCCAGTCAATGGCGCCAAAATTTTGGTCACCCTATATGTTAATCAATTACAACTAACACACAAGATGATCAATATAAATTGTCAACCGAGGTAGGTCCTTTATCTCAAAGGAAATTAGCACAATCTATGCATAAACACTCAAGTAGCTGATTGAAATAAAAGTGAAAATCAATTATCCTACCTAACTGCTCAGTCAGCTCAACTCATTACTAAAACTGAATCTAGATTATCCATCTAAGAACTTCAAAGGACTTCTATCTTCCTACAATATCAATCTAGTAGTTATTGATCTAGGAATAAATAAACTAGACTTACTTTTGCAAGAAGTTAAATCCTAAAAATATCAAATTACAGTATTCAATCACAACCTGTCTAATCCAATTAGAAACTACTGTAACTCAATCATAACATGTCTAATCTAATGAATTCTAAGAAAGATAAACAAAAGTGAAGAAGTAGAATTAAACTTGAACCATAATTTGCCTAAATTGGAAATCCTAAGAAAGATAAATGACTGAAAGGAATTAGAGATGAGATTGACTGTAACGGCTAACTAACACACTCTGCATCAAAGGAAAACTATTCTAAACAGTCGACTGTCACACCACACTGTTGCAGCACACCAAAGGAAATGCAATTCATAAACGATCTACTGTTGCAGCTAACTGGAAATATACCTACTGTAATTCCACACTGAAAATAATTGAAATGAACTAAAGAATCTACCTAACTTGATGATCTCTATGAGAAGGTGGGCCCTAGCCTTAAAACAGAGATGTCGGGAACTAACACAAATTAAAATGCAAAGATATGAAGAATTCTACTCATTATATTAATATAGTAAATCACAGTCACAGTACTCTGTTATAGCCCTCATGATCAAATGTTAATGAGGAAACCCCAGGCTCAGAACGACTTCTTACATTTATACATGGATGACATGGATTCATTCCACAAATATCGGGAATCCATGAATATCTACGATCTTCAGGCTGTCGAATTATAATAGAACAGTTGCAGCCATAAATGAACTTGAATGAGATCGTTGCGTTCAGACCTGAGCCGTTACATGTTGTTAGCAAACTGGAATAGATTCTAACTGTTTGGACTGAATGATACTCGGATGCTTTGTCGTGACCCAGTCATAGCTGACCACGTGGAGGAACACTTGAATGATCACATCAATACGTGGAACCGTACTCAAAAAGGGACAGCTGGAGCCACGTATTCCTCTTCTCCAAAGGTTCAACGAGTTGCTACACCTATGGTATTTCCAAGGCTTTTGAACTATCTTTGTCAAGTCAATTCATATTAGCATAAATCAAAAGATAGAGTTCATAACCATAGAAAAATTAGGCATTAATGAAATGAAGGAATAATAAATTATACCTATTGCAATCCATGCTCTGCTTAGGAAGATATTTTCTTATGTTATGGAATGGTGAGGCAAAACAGGGAAAAAGATATAGATAAGTGTAGGCAAAAAGGGGCTATTTTGGGGCCCAACATTCTACTTCTATACACTGTTTGTTAATCTAGATAGATTCTTGGAAACTTCCCAAGGGATATCATTTTGAATTATATTGATCTAGTTTCTTGTCCACAATTTTAAACTCAATTCTCCATGATTTGTGCATTTTTTTGTAGGATAAAATATCGCACAAGTTGCAGAGAACATAAAAAAAAAACTGTTATTAGATGGATGGGTTTTGTGGTCTAGGTGATGTTTGTGGACAACTAGAATACGCAGATCATAATAGATGTAAACCCTTAACCCAACTAGCATATCTTCTAGGAGGTATACTCGCCCTCACAAAAGATCTTGGTGCTCCTACCTGACGTTAAGCATACTCACAAGTATAAGTTTTATCCAACCTGTATCTGGAATGTACAAGTGCCACAAGTTTAGCAATAAACCTATAAACAACCCTCTCTCTCACCCTTATATCCAATGTATTCATACTAGTTAGACTACATGTATCTATAGTGGATATCCCTCTCTGAACTCCAATGTGAGTTTTGGTTGAATTGTACTGAAAAGTTAAGGTGTATGATCATTATTCATAATGAGGTACCATGTGGACAACTTAAACAACTCTTTGATTCATTTAATGACCTCTTTCCCTAGTGTATTTTTTTTTGGGTTTCTATAGGATGTTCACCATCTTGAATAATGGTTTCTATGATCTAGTGGGCTATGATCTTTATCCTTTTTCATTTGTCTATTGAGTATGGATTAGGTAGGGGCCTCTTAGCCATCTGGTCATGGAATTGCAATGATGTTTTGTGTTCAAAAGAGAGTAAATTATTGGTTGAAATTAGTGTTTTATAGACCTCATCATCAATGGAAAATGCATGCCTTACTGCCTTGTAATTTTCTAATATGAATTATGCATACCCAACAAGGTCCTATTTGAACTTTTTTCCCATGGTGCAGGTAGAACCAAACAAGTATTTGTCATATATGTCTTCCTCGAGTGAGGGGAGTTTAGGAAGACTAGAGGAAAGTGAGACATCTAGTAGGTCTACAAGAGTTATATCAACTAGATGTCAAAAGATCAGAAGAAAATTCCATAAACACATTGAAATTTTTCTTGCTGAAGGGGGGTCATGTTCCTATGATGCTGAGACAATAGGTGACATCGAGGTTCCCTTGAGGTACAAACATCTAGTGAAACAATGGGTACCCAAGGATCTTCCTCAACTAAACACATATTTTTGTGTGAACGAGAGGATATATTGAATTGCACCATCGCCATTACATGGTTTGGGGTTGTTTTGCATTGATGGCATAAAGGTTGGTTATGGTAGATGTACTGAATTGATGGAGTATGTTGGACCCTATTACACCTACAAATATTGGATGCGACTAGTCCAATACACACAAAGTATGCGCATATATGGATTGTCTACAAATTATTTACATCTGAAAGAGAAGGATGAAAATAAAGGAGCAACGATGTACATTTACGGAAGCCAAAAGCTACAGGGAATGTTGCAAGGTTTATATATAGTACACAACTAGGGTTTACAATTAAGCAACCTAATTGCATATTTGAGGGGCATGAAGGAAACCGTGTTTTTGTATGTGCCATTAAATCAATAGTTGTAGGTGAAGAGTTACTTATTAATTACAATTTGAATCGAATATATACAAACACAGTTACTATGGGAGTGGTACATCTAACAATTTACCCAACCTTTAATTAATGAATTTAACATCTTATGTATTTTTCATTAGTCTATTGTTATAATTTCGTTATAATTTTCTATATTTATTTCACAGGGTAGTGATCGGGGCATCTGCCCGCCAGCTGGTGAGAGGAGTACAAAATCCTCGAAACAATAGGTATACATATTTGTAATTGTACAAATATAATATGAACAAAAAGTTTTTTTTGTTGTGTTTTTTCATGAGTATATTTGTTTTGTTTAGATCATGTTATCTATATATTTGTTGCAGAGTGTTGATCAGGGAAACTACCCTGCTGCTGATCAAACGAAAATAGCATCGAGGCAACATGTATACATGATTGTAATTGTACAATTTAGATACGATCAATATGTTTTTTTCCTGAGTATTTTGGTTTCATTTAGATAATGTTTTATGTATTTTTGTTGTAGGGTGTTAATTGGGGCACCTCCCTAGCAGTAGATTAGACCAAACTAGCCTCGAGGCAACAAGTATACATCGTTTTACTTGTACTACTATAATATGCTCAGTGTGTTTTTTTATTATTTCTTTTTATGAGTATATTGGTTTCATTTCGATAATGAATTCTATATTTCCTTCACGGGCTAGTGATTGGGGCATCACCCCGGCAGCTGGTCAGAGGAGTACACCATCCTCGAGACAACATGTATACATCTTTGTAATTGTACAAATATAATATGAACAAAAAACATTTTGTCATGTTTTTCATGAGTATATGCGTTTCGTTTAGATAATGTTATCTATATATTTGTTGCAGAGTGTTGATCGGGGAAACTACCCGGCTGTTGATCAGACGATAGTAGCCTCGAGGCAACCGGTATACCTGAATGTAATTGTACAATTTAAATACGATCAAAATGTTTTCTATTATGTTTTTTTCATGACTGTTTTGGTTTTGTTTAGATAACTTTTCTATATTTTTGTTGTAGGGTGTTGATCGGGGCACCTCCCTAGTAGTAGATCAGACCAAACCAGACCATCCTCGAGGCAACAAGTATACATCATTGTACTTGTACTACTATAATATGCACAATATGTTTTTTTATTATTTATATTCATGAGTATATTGGTTTCATTTCAATAATGAATTCTATATTTTCATCACAGGATAGTGATTGGGGCATCTCCCAGGAAGTTGATCAGAGGAGTACACCATCCTCAAGGCGGTAGGTATACCTAATTGTAAATGCATAAATACAATTATATGAGCAATATTTTTTTTTATTATGTTTTTTTCGTGAGTATACTGGTTCCATTTCTATAATTTTTTATAGAATTTGTTTTCAGGGAAGTGATCGGGACAAGTCCTCGACCATTGATCAGATGAGTACATGTTCCGTGAGGCAGCAAGAATAACTCATTGTAATGGTACAAATATAATATGAGCAATATGTTTTTTTTGTTATGTCTTTTTCTTGTGTATATTGGTTTCATTATGATAATGTTTTCTACATTTTTTTTGTAGGGTGATGATCGGGCAAGTCCCCAGCTATGGATCAGATGACACCAGCCTCAAGGCATCAAGTATACCTTATGGTAATTTTAGAAATCTTACATGAGCGATATGTTTTTTTACTCAATCTATTGCTTTCACATCAGTAATGTTTTATATATTTTTGTTGTAGACTACTAATTCCGCATATGAAAAATACATAAGATGAGCTCATGCGTAATGTTGACATTGGATCTTCTCTACACCCAAGTATAATTATCAAGAAGACCTTAAAAAAATTCATAAGGATATCCTTCGTCTGCTATTCATTCAACCGCAGAAAAATGAGATTAGAGCAAAGGTTGATGTTTTGGTAAAGAGATCTCAGTCCTTGAAAGTAACTTGCGGGGATATTGAATTAGAATATAAATTCATTTATTATTTTATAATTTTTAATTGTATATGATGGTGAACTAACATGGTTTGTATTTATAGTATTTTTTGCGCCCACACACTAGTGGTCAAGGCGATGTTGGTACTAGTGATGCTCGTGGAGAGTCGACACATGAGAAAATGACTCCACTTTCATATCATGTGCCATTGTTTTCAACTGAACATTCGGAAACAGATTCTACGACACCCCCGAAGCCAGATGTGAGTGCACCCGCTAGTTGTCAGTGCATGCCAAATCGTGTAGAAGAAGGGGTCGATGCATAGACTAGTATTGATATTGTTGAATTGGCATTTCCTGGATCTTCTCATGAAACTAGAACGGGTAAACTATGGACCACATTTTTGGTGGACGAAGAGCTTGTTCCCATAAATATAGAGAATATCCCAGGTATTTATACATTGTTAAATTTATTGTTTATAATTTTATTGTAATATAGTGATAAAACATTGTTTTTCAACTAATGATGGCATGATCGTGTTGCAAGAAATGATATTTTTTATAAAAATCTAAATGATTTGTCATTGGATATATTTGGGCCCACCATCCACACAAGGTGGGATAAACAAAGTAAAAATTTAAAAGATGAGCTCACTAATCGCTTGGTTGGCCTGTTCGGCATCAAGACCTTTAATCGAGCCGAGGTCCTAAAGAAGGATGGACAAAATATGAAGATTGTGAGGACCAATATAGGTTTCATCTAGAAAGGAACCCTAGGCATGAGCTCCCTCCAATGATTTCAGGAAGAGAGTGGAAATTCCTAGTGGAAGATGGTAAGGAGAGGGATTTGAGAAAAGAATGAAAGCTACCACCGGGCACAGGAAGGTATGCAATACTTTCCACAATGTAATTATAAACCTTTTATTATTAATTTTTAGATCAAATTTGAAACATATAACATATTTCAACATTTTCATGCGCTATTAGACACATCAAAGGCCACAAAGGCAAGACAAGAAAAAATTGGTCAGCATAAGATTGGGACTGGTCATTATTCGAATTTGGCAACACAAATTGTAAGTATCAAAAAACCAATATTGCATCCAAATAATAAATTGCAAATTACTTTTCGTTTTATTGCACTCTAAAAGGTAAATTCATGGCGTTATGCAGATATGTAGGCCGACCGATTCAAGGAAGTTCCCATAGAGGAAGACTTGAAGCTTGGCTTCCAGCATGACTTTGGAGTTGTTGAATGCCGAAAAAGATTTCCTGGGAAATATAGTCTTCTAGTGATCCATATTGCACACAGGTATATAAAATCAATATAGTTTAATGAAGATTTATTACTTGTGCAATCTATTCGTTATAAATATTTGCCATAAAATATTGGCTATGTTTTGAGCAGGAAAGCAACAATCCACTTAATGTCGAGGATTGAGAAAAAACAATCGAAGATCATGCTTCGAATTCTGGTAATGAATATATTCATATGCTGCAATTTAAAATATTACATTGCAAATGGTGAATATTAATTGTACTTTTCAATGTTTCAACTGCAAAGCATGTAGAGGGTCACACTATACAAGATGAGCCTAAACAAGAATATGAAGTACATGATGTGGCCACATCAGGTAAAAAACACCTATGTAATGTTTTTTTAATGAAATACTTGTCATTATAATAACATAAGATATCAATGTAACATTTTTACATTATTGCAGCAAATCCAGACCCCTTTTCGTAACATCCACATCGCGAGTACTCTACTAGGAACACAGTATGACAAGTTGTATATTCCACAAGAACTAAAAAAACAAGTTGCAGAAGATGAGTTGCTTATTGATTTTGTCAAAAGAAAAAAACCTAGAAAGAAGTGACTGAAGAAACACTATGTATACTTATTTTTTATAATACAATGTCATGCATTATTTTTTGCCTACTGAATGAATGAGTAGTTTAATGAATGTTATATTTTAATGAATGAATGATAAATGTTTCTTTATGATGAAATCCACATGTTTGCACATAATGTTTTTTTTCAAGTACAAGCATTGGGTATGGGGAATTGAGAGTGATGTGAGGGGGGGGAGGGGCCATAAGAGCTTCCACCTTCACATGGTTGGCCCTATTCAATAGAGAATATTAAATTAATCTCAAAACAAAGAGGAGCTCAATGAGGTATTTATTCATGTCATTAATGAAGTAGATTCAGTACCTATCATAAGTGAGACCACACTATTATGATCACAAAGATCATCTAGGTTTCAACCCAACAAATCCTTCACACATGCAAGTGCTCATATCAAGCACACAAGGGTTTCACCATTAAGCAACCACTCCTAGGTTCACCAACTGAAATACTCGTGTTTCAAAACAACAAGAAGGAAATTTCATCCTAATAAACCCCCCTAGATATAAGAAGTTAATTCCAACCAAAGCTAGCTGCTTTGTCATTCATATCACAGAAGTGAACATTCAAGTACATCATCACATCACATTCCCAAGAAAGGCATCTCTCCAAAATCCATCAATCATGACATCACATCAAGATCCAATTCCTCCAAACAAATCATCTCACCATGCTCAAGGTCTTCACGTTAGTGCTCTTGTAGACAATAGGTCCATTTATCACCGCTAAAACCTACCCTATACAATATATAGTATTTCCAAAACCGAATAAGTTTTCCCATACTAGAGATTACATGATTATGATGCCTAAAGTTTCCCATACTATAAAATATTTTGTGAACAGGTTGAAGGAATTGTGCCTTCAATGGTTCAGAAACCATCTGCATTTGTCATTATCAAAGATATTGATGCACCTGCAGAAAGTAGTCATCCATGACATGGAGACTGAATTTGGCACACCTAGGGTCTATAAAGAAGACACAAAAACAAATGTATCAAAATTGCAAGTGATTCCGGTGCAACCAAACAAAGAAGATAAAAACAATCCTGGCCTAGCAAAGGCTAAACAAAGGCAAATTGTTGTAAGTCTTAAAATATGGAAAAAACTTGTAAAATCATATGAGAAGTCCGATGCATGGAGGAAGTATGGAGAGGAGAGTACCTAGGTAATTAAATTTTCTCATAACATTATATCATAATTAATAAACGATTTTTTATGTTTTATTTGTGCATATTTAAATTGATTTGGTATATGTTTCAGGACAAGGCCTCCAAGGCTAGGATTTCCAAACTTCATGCCACACATCATAATAGCCATAAAGGTCTACAGGCTTTGATATGTACTTTTGTAAGTATATTTAATTTGTGAAATGATTTTTTTAATTCCTAGAAAAAAGTAAATGATTGCATAATAATTAGGTTAACTAGTCCATGTGTCATGTGTTTTACAAGAGGAGAAACATGGTTGGCATACAACACCATTTGAAAAAAATGTTTCAAAGAAAAAAGTGGACCGAATTTGTAATATGGATGGAGAACAAGGTATGTATATTTGACTAATAACTCTTGTTCAGGCATTTTACTAAATTGCCATTCTTTCTTTGAGAATCTATAATATTAGGTGGTTTATCACATTTATTAGAGTTGAACTTAGGCACACTTCACCATCCCAAATATAGAATAGGTTGTCCCATGTCATACCTATCCTCATCTCGTTCATAACCAATAAGAAATTGAATAACACATCAGTTCCATCCCTTTGCATTCCTTTTTGTTGTAGATGTGAAAAAAAACCCTCATCTTTCTCACTATCTTGGTCTTGCAGTTTGGTTCAATGGAAGTGGAGAATGTTGGATCTCTTTATGGACATTGAAACTTGCCTCATACTAGAAATTATTGAGTATCAAACAGACATACTCCAAGAGATTGATAATGAGGCTCGGTGCATGGATTTGGTCATATTTTAGAATCCTTAAGAGCTATGGAAGGAGAAAAATATGTTGAGCATAACTAAGTCTGAGCCTTTTTGTGGAGACATCATAAATGTGTTGGCTTGAGAACATAAATAATTGCATTGGACAATGGAATACAAATAGTATTCAAGGCTATCATAGGAAAAGATAAGAAGAGTAAAGCATGTTATATAGGGATGGATAAAGTTGGCTCTATGCACCCAAATAGAGTTTTGGAACTTCTTGAAGTTGACACATTTTTGGAATCTTAGGGATCATAAGATTGAACCTCTTAAAAGAATATCTTGCATATCCATTAATGAGTACTTTAATCCCTTGCCAAATTGTAGTCGGTCGTATGATGGACCCACATAATGAATTGCCTTGTATTTTCACCCAGTTGGTCATATGTCAAAATTTGTACCCAAATTTAGTAGTGAGGAGGGATTAAAGCCCCATATGGCATGTGGTAAGTTGGATTTTTGTTATAAGGCTTGGATATGGATTTGGGACACCTCGGGATTCAATAGTGTTCTTCTAGGGTTGACCCAATATACTACATTGCTTAGGAGGATCAACAAAGTCTTTGGAGGCTTGTCATGAAGGTATGTGGGATTTCCTTCTGTAGCTACATCATCTTGGAGCCATTATTTTGTATAATATCACATTGGAGCATGGCACGCATACTTTAGAGTGGACATCTTACTTGTGTTGGCCTATAAGGATCATGTAAGTTGCTTATAAGTTTTTGTGCTAACATAATATTGTTGAGATCCCATACCTCTCACTCAAGTAGAGAAATGACATAGTATCTCCATTCATATAATATTTTTTACTCTTTTATTTGTACATAGCTTCTTAGGAGTCATTAGGGTTTCCTTATGTACCTTAGGAGGAGTTATGAAGTCTAGAGGATATGTCTTTATTGGGGCTTGATTCTTCTTACTAGGGTTTTCTCCTATGGAGAAGATGGTGGAGATGATCATATCACTTGTATGTTGATTCTTATTCACTCTTATGTAGAAATGTGACCTAGAAGAGGAATGCACTTGTCCTCTCTCTCTCTCTCTCTCTCTCTCTCTCTCTCTCTCTCTCGAAGTCTTCACTTGTACTTGGTATATCTTTCTCTCTTGAGGATGCATGGTTTAGTGGTATTTTTGGAATTTCTTGGAGCATATTGGATTTATAGGGTTAGGGTTTATCCATTGGATATTGGAGATCAGTTTTTTGAAGGAAAAACCTAGGGTGGGTTGGTGAAGAAGAGAAAATGAGGAGGATGTATTTCCTGGGAGGTTGCATTAGAGAGATTCTAGCACTTGGATATTCTTGGTGGAGCTAGGGCTTGTTGATTTACCCTACCTAGGGATTTTTGGATAGTTGGATTTTTTGTACTATCCTTGACATAAGGATCTGGTATGTACTTTACTTCATCTTGATCTTATATATAAAGTTTATATCTTTCATATCTTGAGCAATTTTCAGATATGAATTTTAGATATATATGTTTCTTATGCATTGTTATTTACAACTATTATGCCTTGTTATTTACATCCTTATCAACACATTATATTGACCTATTTTTTTCAAATAGCCCGTGTGAATATAAAAAAATCCAAAGAAGAGCCATTTTTTATGTTACATATGTATATTGTGCTAAGGATGTAACTTTTGTATTTGCAAAGAGATGATCTTTGTGAAAATAAGTGACAATTTGAACATGGTTTTTGAGCATAAGTGCATCAAAATTAACATAGTACATTGTGGGATGATCATGGTTCATATGTAAAAAGCATGATCAATCTACCATAGATCTATTACATGTTCTTAGAGTGATATCATGTTTCTATAACAAGAAGCATAAGATTTGCCTAAAGACACTACATAAGACCTTGATATAACAATTTGGTTCCAATCTTTTAGTTGTTGAATTCCAAATTTGATATGTGAACTATATTTTGAATATTCTTGAGTGATTGAATGTGTTTCCTACCTTGATTCCTTCAAAATTCATACCTTGAATGAGTTTCTGGGATTCTAGATCCTTCCATTATAGTGGAGGATGAATGACTAGGTTAGAAACAAGGCAATTCACTAGTGCAATAGGAACTAACCTAAGCTCTATTGTAACAACATATGCCATAGAGTATTTGTATATTTGATCGAGTTGGGCCAATAGGGAGTGTCAAATATTGTCAATAGTAATGGCTTCTTGTGGATGGACCAAGTTGTGATTTCTCCGCCATGTTTTGGTTGGATCCAATTGTCATTCCTTGAGATGTTCTTGGCTAGGGAATTATGCCAAGGAATCCATAAATGTAAAACCTATTTCAGGATTGCATGGAATAGTCCAACAACATAATAGCATTTTTTTAATGATTGTTTTTTTAAGCAATACTAGGACTATGGCTCTCACTTGGATTTTATTGAAGCAAATACTCAAAAAAATATAAAGTAAAGATATGGGAAAATAATTCTCCAAGGAACCACAATCAATGTATTAGAGGCTTTAAATTTTAGGTGATGGAGAAGAAGAAATCAAGAGGAGTTAATAGTAACAGAGGGCTCATTTCTATTCTTGAAATATTTTCTGAGATATCCTCCTTTGAACTTAAATCTTGATAAGTAGAAATACTTTACATCTCAAAATTGTTGATCCCTTGGCTTCAAGTTCCTTTCTCTCTTTATACCTTCTTTCTTCATAACTATTGCTATGATCGGAGTGAGTAGTGATTCTAAAGATATATTTTCATTTATGTTTATGTTATTTTCACCAATATTTTAGACGAGTGGCCATACCCAAATGTCGGCTATATAAACCCTCTTCTCTTCATCTCTTGTAGACCTAACTTGATGAGGAGGAATTCGACAAAGAAGGAGGGCCTTGCTTGAATAGCTAGCAATGCACTGTTGTTCTTGTCCTATTTGATATACATAATTAATTGCATTTTTATTTCTATTATGTCGAATGGTGTATATTGGTCATATGAAAGGGGACGAATTCTTTGAAATATGATTTTGATTTCTCCCAAGTGTTCACAATCATCATATAGTTTATCTATAATAACCTTCTCCTTCAAAGAATTCCCAAGGTTTTTTTTTTAAATTCCACAATTCCATCGCATATCCGACGGCAACTCAACTAGCTCCGATGAGGTTGCTATACCTCCAACAACAATTCTCGTCGGATTTTGTCTTCTCATTGTGGTCAAATATGTCGGATATTCGACCGTTTTTTGGTCGGTTATCTCACCTTGTGGTAAGTAAATTTTGTCGGATATTCGACGATCTCTTGGTTGATTATCCGACCTTGTCATAAGTAAATGTTGTGAGTTAATTGACTAAGCATGTGTCGGATATTCAACGTGTTCCTAGTCGGTTATCCAACCTTGTGGTAAATATATGTTGTCCTATATTGAACGTTATTAGTGTCGGTTATGCGACTTATTGATTAAAATAAATGCGTAGGTTATTCGACAATGTGTTGTTGGTAATCCAACAAGACGTTGTTGCTGTCGAATATTAAAAAAAGAATACTTTGTCTTTGATGGAGTGTTGTCGAAATTCAGACATATATGTCGTCGGGTTTTAGGTTCAAATTTACCCGTGTGGAGAAATTGTGTTCAATGTTTCTCTCTTTCATAATTCCATTATTGCTTGTTACACTCTCTGAGAGAGAGTGCTGCGTGGAAGTGTTTCTTGGCGTTCTAGTGCATGGTGGTGATCCCGATCGGGGGTGGAGTTGGGCTAACAGTTGTGTTACTCTCTGCTATGGTTGGGAGGAGTTGATTCTCCAAGTTGTCATTTGCATTGATCCAAGTAAGTATATGTTTATTTGTGTGAATGTATGAACAATGTTAATCGCGCAAGAAAAATTGCTGATTTGTGTTGATTGTATGAAGGATTTTGGATTATTTATATGGATTATTTGATTATGGGACTTATTATTAAAACTGTTCTTATAAGCCTAGCCATGGCAGCATTGATTGGATTTGTTGGTTAAACGACATGATAAACTGAGTATACCTATCAGAAATCGCGCATACTCTCTGAATTTTATTTTATTTTTAATGAAATGCTATGCATTAAATCTGCGTTCTGATTTGAAAGAACCGAGTATACATTTTTTATTTGAATAAACTGAGTATACCTATCAGAAATCGCACATGCTCTCTGTATTTTATTTTATTTTTAATGAAATGCTATGCATTAAATTTGCGTTCTGATTTGAACGAACTGAGTATACATTTTTTATTTGAATAAACTGAGTATACCTATCATAAATCATGCATGTGTATTTTATTTTAATGAAATGTTATGCACTAAATCTGTGTTTAGATTTGAATGAACCCAGTATACGGTTCGGATATGAGTAAAATGAGTTATATATATCATAGAAATCTCGTAACGGATCAAAAAGAAAACCTCTGCATATGGAATTGATTGCATATAAATTAGATTGAAAATGACCATGGAAGCATTGGCTTGTGAACCAAGTTCATGTATAGCCCTTGAACTTTGAGCTGTAACCATTTTTTTTTTCTTGGTAGTGTTGGTTCATCCCATTGATTTTCTGTGCTTCGATTCTTGGCTTAGGTATAAGCTATATGTTTAATAACTTGACTGTCTCAAAATGGTTAGCCGAGTTGCAGACTCATTTTAGTTAGGGTTTGACTTAACGTAGATCATCGGCGTGAAATTTATTTTTATATATATAAATCTTTAGGGCTATAAAACCATGTGAGATTGTGAAAGGTGTATTCATGCTTATGTGTTGTATTGTATTATTAATTTTTTGTGTTGATAAAACGTAGGGACATTGAATGAGATTTTTTAAATATATAATGGTTTACTAATAGAAAATTGTCTTTTATAATAGGAAAATAAATATATGGTAAAATAGAAAAATGGTCATTACAAATATTAGGGATTTTTAATATACACATGTATATAAATATAAACACTTACATTGAGAGATAACTTTATATTTTGATGTGCAAATTGAATCCATATATATGTATGTGGAACACTCAAGTGATGACCATGAATTTGAGTATATTATTAATGATCACAAATGTTGAATTTCTATATAGTTAGAAAAGACGTTAATTTGTTGGAAATTGCCTTTGAGGAATATTCAAGATTTTATTACATTAAGATTTTTTTATATTAATTTAATATTGTATTGCAGCGGGGGTTTCATTTTAAGAGTATGAGTAGACTTAGCAGTAATCTTAGAAAGTTTATTTATATTTATATTTAAATATATGGATAGAGAGTTTTATGATAAATGGAATATCTCTTTAAGATTAAAAGTGTTACGCAATTTTTTAAATTTAAAAAAAAAATGTGTATTTTTGGGTATATTACATTGTTGTATCTTAGGGTTATTACATGTAGAACATGAAAATGGAATCTTCATTATAGGACAATTCAAGGCACTCTTGACATCTCCAAAACCTCTTGGGTATGCCCAATGTTCATTTCTCTCTCTCTATGCCATTGCGAAATTACTCTAGTTTTCAATTGTCATATCTCCCTCGGAAATTGGATCCTATATCCTATTCATCCTGCTAAACTTAAAATAACTAAATTCACTACAGCATTGTGGTATCTTGTTTGAGGACAGTGGTGGTCATCTTGTACAAAAATAGAACTAATGGACTAATCGCTAAGTGCTATGGGAACCAACTACCATTGAATCGCCATGGCTTTGGAAATTTTCCCATAATGTTTGGAAGATGCAAGTCCAAGATATTCCCTTGTGTTGAATTCCAAGCTCCCCAGGTTTGGATATTAGAACAAAATGTGAGGGATTTCTAGGACTCTTGAAAAGGAATTCAGCATACTAGCTTCCGAGTGTATATTTATATCTAAATTCTTCAATGTGGTAATACATCCTAAACTCCACCAACTATTAAAATAGGACTGTATCTTAATAACAAAGAGATCACTTGATTCTTTTAAAATATAACCTAGTTACTACCAATGTTTCCTTGTAGAATCTCTAGACTAAAAATATTTAGACATTATATTGATTGGTAAAATATACAACACTAGATATACTACATCTAATGAATGAAGATAATCTACTATAATTAGTTTGAAAAAGGAATTCAGCATACTAGCTTCCGAGTGTATATTTATATCTAAATTCTTCAATGTGGTAATACATCCTAAACACCACCAACTATTAAAATAGGACTGTATCTTAAGAACAAAGAGATCACTTGATTCTTTTAAAATATAACCTAGTTACTGCCAATGTTTCCTTGAAGAATCTCTAGACTAAAAATATTTAGACATTATATTGATTGGTAAAATATACAACACTAGATATACTACATCTAATGAATGAAGAGAATCTACTATAATTAGTTTTAATTATAAGTTACATTACATCATATAAATCATTATAGTATGTATGTACCTTATTAATATAAAGTAAATTATGTTTATAATTATACATGTATGCTTTATCCATATGAAATATATGTTGTAGCTTTGAGCTATTTGATATAAATTAGATGTGTATTTTTTTATTTCTAGGTTTATATAAATAAATACAACTAAGGTAAAGATTCCTCGTTTTTCACGTTCAAAATAAAGTCGAGATGTGGAAGCCATACTCAAGCTAGGATAGGGTAAATCACTCTTTAGTAGTGATCTACAAGAACTAAGACCATATCTAACACCATTGCCACCACTTCTACTCACTCTACCTTGATTTCAAATGTCATCTTCTGTGAAGTAGTGAGGTGATGGGAGTATTCAGCTTGAAGTCTGTCAAAAAATATAAAAGTTTGAATGCACACAATCAGCAAAGGCCAAAATACTTTTGTTTGAGTGGTTGCAGGTCATGGTTATAAGTTGAAATGTTACACACTGATGAAGAAAATATTGATCATGACCACAAATATATATTTTTCATGTCATGTTTCAAATATTTAAAGTTTAAACTAATCCATTTTATTTCTTAGGTATTTCTATATTTGTTTTTATTTCTAACTAAAGATTGTTAAGATTTAATATGCTAAGACATAAAATAGCAGCATTACATTCCATTTCACAATAATAGCATATACAGGATCACTGAAGAAACAACAAGCATAGCATAAACACAAGAGACAGAGATTTATCCTGGGAAACCCTCATGGGGTAGAAAACCCAGCAAAGCTTCCTCAATATAGATGACCAGCAATATACAAAGATGAAACCCTGAGACATGATCTCCTCCTCCACAATAGCAGACCTCTCCTCCACAAGTGCGCTAACCTCAAGTGTGTGAGTGTATCAAATGAGGAACACACCTCCTCTATTTATACACTACTCTGATATGTATTTCACACAAGTACATGTAGGCTCGTATTTAACCATTAGGTTAAATACCCCATTATAACTGACTGGGCCGACCCCCACATGGTGGGTCTAATAACCCTAGTTACCACACCCAACTCGGAGGAATAACCATCTCCGGATTTATAGTATAATCACATCGGAGGTATGGAACATCTCCGGAATAAATAATATACAAATATAATATTCTTTGAAGTTACAATATTTCAACACTCCCCCTTAATGAGAAGGATATTATAACAGTATCTGCACGAGCAAGGAGTCATCAACATCATACATGATACATCTATAAATCATTGGAAGCTTTCTCAACATCATCAGTAACTCAAGCAGTTACTGGAACATCTTCAATACTGGAACATCAACATCTTCAGTACTGAGTCTTTATCTTCTGCAGCACTCGAACAGCTACAACAACATCAACATCTGGATCCTCACGATCATCAGTATCGTCATCTCATGATCATTAGCATCGTCATCACACGATCATCAGCATCATCATCACACAATCATCAGCATCGTCATCACACGATCATCATCATCGTCATCACACGATCATCAGCATCGTCATCGCACGATCATCAGCATCGTCATCGCACGATCATCAGCATCGTCATTGCACGATCATCAGCATCATCATCTCACGATCATCAGCATCATCATCACACGATCATCAACATCATCATCTCACGATCATCAGCATTGTCATCACACGATCATCAGCATCGTCATCTCACGATCATCAGCATCGTCATCACACGATCATGAGCATCATCATCACACGATCATCAGCATCGTCATCTCACGATCATCAGCATCGTCATCAATACAGGTATCCATAACAATACAAGTATCCACATCATTAGTACACGTATTCATGCCAATACAAGTGTACATATCATCAATACAAGTATCCACACTGATACAAGTAACCATATCATCAATACAAGTATCCTACCGATACAAGTAACCATATCATCAATACAAGTATCCTACCGATACAAGTAACCACATCATCAATACAAGTATCCTACCGATACAAGTAACCACATCATCAATACAAGTATCCTACCGATACAAGTAACCACATCAAAAATCACTTTCTCGGAGACCATACGTCTACGGTTCAATTCAAGGACCGAAGTCCGGGGATGATACAATCCCCACTTCTCGGAGACCATACGTCTACGGATCAATTCAGGGACCGCAGTCCGGGGATGATACAATCCCCACTTCTCGGAGACCTCACGTCTACGGATCAATTCAGGGACCTAAGTCCGGGGATGATACAATCCCCACTTCTCGGAGACCTCACGTCTACGGATCAATTCAGGGACCGCAATCCGGGGATGATACAATCCCCACTTCTCGGAGACCTCACGTCTATGGATCAATTCAGGGACCTAAGTCCGGGGATGATACAATCCCCACGTCTCGGAGACCTCACGTCTATGGATCAATTCAGGGATCGAAGTCCGGGGATGATACAATCCCCACTTCTCGGAGACCACACGTCTACGGATCAATTCAGGGACCGAAGTCCGGGGATGATACAATCCCCTGCCTGTTCATTCAGGACTTCATTATCGGAGACCCAGTCTACGACTCTATTCTGGGACCTCAGTCCGGGGATGATACAATCCCCTGCCTGTTCATTCAGGACTTCATTATCGGAGACCTCACGTCTACGGCTCTCTTTAGGACTGAAAGTCCAGGGATGATCCAATCCCCTCAACTGTCCACTAAGGACTTCATTCTCGGAGACCTCACGTCTACGGCTCTCTTTAGGACTGAAAGTCCAGGGATGATCCAATCCCCTCAACTGTCCACTAAGGACTTCATTCTCGGAGACCTCACGTCTACGGATCTCTTTAGGACTGAAAGTCCAGGGATGATCCAATCCCGTCAACTGTCCACTAAGGACTTCATTCTCGGAGACCTCACGTCTACGGCTCTCTTTAGGACTGAAAGTCCAGGTATGATCCAATCCCCTCAACTGTCCACTAAGGACTTCATTCTCGGAGACCTCACGTCTACGGCTCTCTTTAGGACTGAAAGTCCAGGGATGATCCAATCCCCTCAACTGTCCACTAAGGACTTCATTCTCGGAGACCTCACGTATACGGCTCTCTTTAGGACTGAAAGTCCAGGGATGATCCAATCCCCTCAACTGTCCATTAAGGACTTCATTTTCGGAGACCATACATCTACGGATCAATTCAGGGACCAAAGTCCGGGGATGATACAATCCCCACATGTATTCTCATCAATACAAGTACAAGTATCCTCAACCATACAAGTACATTAATCAATACATGTGTCATCAAAAGTATGTATTCTTACCAATACATCTTATCATCAAAAGCATGTATTCTCACCAATACATCTATCATCAAAAGCATGTAAAACAAAGTATTCTAAGCATAAGAGTCCTAAATCTAAATATTTCTAAGTATCTAGGTGTAGAGAACAGGTTACCTCATCATTGACCTTGTTGTTCGATGAGACAATCTCATCATCAGTGACTATACTACTCCCCCTTTCGAGGAGGGTCCTTTTGAGCTATACCAAGCTTGTCTCGGAAGTATTCAAATTTCACTCAAGGCAGAGGTTTGGTTAGTATGTTGGTAACTTCTTCACTTGAGGCAGAGATTTGGTTAGTAAATCGGTAACCTGTTACAAATTCAAACTTTAGTTCCTTCTGCATCATATCTTATTAGATCCCTATGTTCTTTGACTTATCATGGAACACTAGATTCTTTGTCATCTTCATACAACTCTATTTGTCACATAGGATCACAGTTGGTTCTATCTCTAATTCAAACCAATCCTGAAGCCAAGCTTCTTCACAACTAGCAGAGCAAGCAGCCATATATTCTGCTTGTGCTGAGAGAGCCACACTAGACTGCTTCCATCTAAACCACGAGATCATGGTTAATCCCAGACAATAACATCCTCTTGATGTGTTCTTCCTGTCTGATACACTTTCTTCCCAACCAGAATCTGATTATCCATCTAAAGTCATGATCTTCAAGATAGCATAGATCAAATTCTATCGTGTCCTTTATGTGCCTCATCACATGCTTTGCAACTATCAGGTGAACACATCTAGTTTCCACTAGATACTGACTCAAGGTGTTCACAACAAAGCATATATCTAATCTAGTATTTGTTAGATACATCAATGACCCAATAATTTGACTGTATAGAGTTATATCCACTAACTCTGATGAGTCATCTCCTAACAGCTTCAAGTTGGAATCCATAAGAGTGGCCATTCCAACATATCAAGTCTTCTCAAGATTTCTCAGCATACTTTCTCTGGTTGAGAGAGATTCCTTCTGAGACTTTCCATACTTTTAGACCTAGAAAGTAATGCATCAATCTGAGATCTTTCAATTTCATTTCTACAGTCATCTATCTGTGCCATCTCTCATCAGATGGCTCTATTGATATGAGCCTCAACATCATTCGAACTCTGTGGTGAGTTCCTTCTTGCATCCATGTCATATGTGTATAGAAGCCATATTCAACCTTGTAGCAAAGGTTGAGATCCATATCACCCATGGTGATCATTAAGCTCATCAATTGATTATCGATCCTGGGAACCATATAGAACCTGATTCACACTTCTTCTTTAATTACACCATTAAGAGAATGGTCTTATCTTAGCCACTTGGAGCAAACATCTCATCATGATTCTCTTCCTCTTTCTAAGAGAATCTTCTAGCCATGAGCCTTCTATATTTTGTTTGATTTGTAAATCTTCTTGTTGAACATCCATTGCTTGTTCAGTGTTCATCATTCATCATGATCTTTCCTACAAATCAAAATTAAGTACAGGATTAGTAATACTTCATAATCATCAAATCATATTGACATGGTAACCTATTATGCATACAGATATCATTTACATAGTGATGCAACTATTTTGACCAATACTTTGGCACAACACTTTCCCATATCCTGTATGCATACAGTGGCTATCTAGATGCCTTCCATCTCTACCAGAACATACTATCGAGAGTGTGCACAACTCTCAGCATGTCAGCAAAGAGGTTTCATTCTAGACAAGCAACAATGGAATGTTTGTCCAACTTACCAATCATATGCATATTAGTAGTATATTGTTCAATGTTCTATGAATATTTACACTCGGCATGATATATTATAGGAATACAAATATGCATACAATCTATTACAGGCAATATCATTTACTATTTCAAATAACAACTCAAATACTTATCTTTTATGTTTGTGTGGTTTCCTCCCGCTTGATCTTCTGTATGTCTTTTGAACTTCTATTCATTCTGTACCACTGTGCATGTTCAAGTGTCATCCTCATGATCTCATACACAAACATACACCCATTAGTATGTTCTAAATGTTATCAAAACATTATAGTTCTAAATTCTTGAAAATGTATAGTCATGATTAATTAGTATTCAAGATTTCAGGGAAGTATTCTTTTACTCATGCATATCATCAATCAAGATAAAAGACATAATATGCATAATCCCTTGATTACTAATTTTATGAATAAGCATAGCCAATCATACCAAGTATACTTATATAAGGGATCCTAACACAAGGTAAGATTCATGGGAAACATACTTGGATTAGTATACCTATTTAGTTATGTACAACATACCTAAACAATCTCTTCAATGATTTAGAGATCCTGAGCTAGAACCTGCATGTCTCATAGGTTAATCATAATATAACAAAGTCATACATACCTCGTAAGTAGAACAAAGATTATGGATGAGTCTTTGTCTTCATGTTTTCATGGTCATGGAGCCTGATTTGTCTTTTGTGATGTACCTGTATCTTGTTAGCAGACAACATCAACCTCACACAACATCATAATGCATTAGTACAATCATAAGTGTCAACACCCTAACCAATGAATATCTTCTATCATGCATTCATAATTTTGTTAAGGTGATACAACAAATCTAAAATCAAGATTGTACTAACCGTAATAACATGAAGACAAACATACCATAAACTTAATCATGAACAAATCTCAAAACATACCTCGATGAGTCATACCTGTCGAGATCGCTTGTAATCTCCTTATGTAAAGCCTTAGCCTCATCTCCCTCTGAAACAGGAACTCCTTCACTTATGCAGGTGACCAATCCATATTCTTCTAGGATTAACCCTATCCACTTGATTTGCAAGAACTGGACCTGGAGCTGGATATGGGTTTGTCAGAGAAACCCCAAAAATTCAAACTTTGAATTTCAAACTTCCGAAAGGATAGAAATATGCGCCTTGATGAGCTGATCAAACTGATATATTCAGAATTTGAAAACTGCAAAGTTTCACTCCTCAATTTTTCCTTTGAAACTTCCGGATTCACTGGACGTGACCCTGAACTGGGGTTTGATGAATCCCACTCTTCTTCCCAATCAAAATGTTTGATCCAAAGCTCTAAGCTTCTATTTTTCTGAGGAGCTTCCAGCCATGGTCAAAGATTTCAAAAATTCCCATTTTTACAGAAGCCCTAATTTTCCACTTTTCTGATCAAAGTCCCGAACTAGGGTTTGATCAAGCCCGGCCTTCTGCCCAACCAAAAAATCTAATCTTGGTCTCTAAATTTCTATTTTGATGAGTAGCATTCAGCCGTGGTCTCCGTTTACAAAAATTCCAACTTTCTTCAAAGCCCTAAATTTCGGACGCCATGAATGAAGGTACTCAAAAATAATTCTGTTTTGACAAAACTATGTACCTGATTGTTTCTGGTGTAACTCCAAACTTTTCAATCCACAGGGTCTGAAAAACGTTTTCTCAGATAGCCTGACCTGTAATCTTTCCATCCTGATAGGTCTGACCTCAATTGGATTCTCTGAGAGAGAGTTATGTCAAATGTCGCAATGTGACCTGTTTTGGGATAAAACAGAAGAGCGAACTTGTACGGCATGACACGTGTCACTGTTTGAACTTCGGCCTCTGAATTTTTTTTTTGAGGTAGCTATGCCTGTTAGCTTTCCATCCTGATAGGTCTGACCTCAATTGGACTCTCTGAGAGAGAGTTATGCCAAGTGTCGTAACATGACCTGTTTATGGGATAATACAGGAGAGCTAACTTGTACGGAGTGCCACGTGTCACTGGTTCAACTTCGGCCTTTGAAAACGTTTTCTGAGATAGTAAAGACTGTGTACTACCTGTCACTTTTTACGAAATTTCATTTGGAGCTTCCTAGCCCAAGATATGACCTTTTTCCCAAGGTCACCTGATTTTGACTCAGATCTGGAAGAGGCAGAAACCCTATATTGTACAGATCATAAATCACAAAGTGAAACGAATGACAGGTTGTCCTTTGGACACAAGGTACCTGGAGATTTAAGCTTCGTCCTGTAACAATTTCAGATCCTCAAACATCGCCAAAACGGATTTATAGCGAAAGTGCTACGATGACTGGTTTTTGCTATGTAAAACCCTAACCTTCAAATTGTCGTAAGTAAAGCAAGTGTCTTTAGTGCCATACCTTGTCTTCCTTCAGGTTAGCTTTGATACCATGTTAAGATTTAATATGCTAAGACATAAAATAGCAGCATTACATTCCATTTCACAATAATAGCATATACAGGATCACTGAAGAAACAACAAGCATAGCATAAACACAAGAGACAGAGATTTATCCTGGGAAACCCTCATGGGGTAGAAAACCCAGCAAAGCTTCCTCAATATAGATGACCAGCAATATACAAAGATGAAACCCTGAGACATGATCTCCTCCTCCACAATAGCAGACCTCTCCTCCACAAGTGCGCTAACCTCAAGTGTGTGAGTGTATCAAATGAGGAACACACCTCCTCTATTTATACACTACTCTGATATGTATTTTACACAAGTACATGTAGGCTCGTATTTAACCATTAGGTTAAATACCCCATTATAACTGACTGGGCCGACCCCCACATGGTGGGTCTAATAACCCTAGTTACCACACCCAACTCGGAGGAATAACCATCTCTGGATTTATAGTATAATCACATCGGAGGTATGGAACATCTCCGGAATAAATAATATACAAATATAATATTCTTTGAAGTTACAATATTTCAACAAAGATAAGCATGGCATATTGTAAAATGTGCGTTTTTTGGACCCATATAACCAAGTGTAATTATTTTTTTATTGTAACAAATTTCTTTCAAATTTAGCAATTATATTCTCATCTTCTAAAAATTACAATATTTAAGCACAAAAATTATTTAGTATACAAGTCATGATGGATTGAAATATTCAGAAATCACCTTATCAGAAGCGTTCTCACGTTTAATGTTGGCATTAGCATGATGATTTTTGCTAAATATTTTGACATCTCCTTGGACCTGAATTCGTAGGTAGCAATTCCAATTGTTCCTACTATTAGAATTGTTGTAACATTCATCAAATTTGAGGAAGTGCAATCTTCAGAAGAATTTGTAACTCATGTTTTAATTCTTGATTTTTTCAAGGATGCCAAAGGGAAAGATGTTGATGCTACAAAATCCTCGAGCTCTTGGATATCTTATCTCAGGTGTTCTCAAAGTGATCCAGTGAATGAAGTTTCATTCCTATAGGATTACTTGGAAGGTGATTTGGAACCTTTGCACATACCAAGTAACTATAATTGGGTTGGCATGAATGAAAAGAAGCAGCAAATGAAGATGAAAAATTCTAAGAACAAGAAAGATAAGAAGCCATATTTAGTGAGTAGAGACACCTGATGCTAAGGATTACAAGTTCTAAATATGTTATCCTTCTCATTCTATGGAGTTAGGAAATGTGTCCTTGACATCACTACATGGCATGGAAATGGGAATCCACATATTCTCGTACCATTGCCTCTTAACCTAGTTTCCATTTTCTGAAGGAAATGGTTTTTTGCAAGATAACAAGGGGAAAAGGATGCAAAGGGAATAGTATACAAGTTTGTTTTGTTCCCTATTGTTCATATTTCCCTATCTATACTCAGGATTTGACAACAACAAGATGAATTATTAACGAAAATGTCTACAGTTCAGTTGGTCTTCTTGGAAATAGGGAAAACTCCATACCCATATGCAAACACTGTGTTATCTCAAATTATGGTAGGATTGAGAACTCGAATAAGGAAGAAAGATGCAACTAAAAGAAAAATATGCACTGAAACAAAAATTAATTTCATTTGGTGGAGAAAACCATTATCGACATAGTTACTCAAAAATCCATGTTTTCGATATGGCCACTTCCACCGCTCTCCACTGATTTTTGATAGGTTTCGATTTGGTTTTAATTTGGGACTAGATAGATACCACCAGATGGAAGCGTACCTACTCACAGATCAACGTTAACAATAAAATTAACACCCTTTACAAGTGAAAGGTAGAAGCACATTTTACTATTCACCCGCAACATAAAGACAGAAGACAAGTACATAAGAGAACAATACTCTCTTATCTAATCACTACTTCCATAATCAGAAGGATAGAGTGAAGAAAGAGGTAGCCTAAAGAGGCAAGGTTTAGTGATTGAACTGCTCACTTGAAGGGTCAAATATAGTCTCCACCAGTACATAGTGAGAAGAAATGCACAAAAATTGCATTAATTGTGCCTGAGAATTCTGAACTCGTGACAAAAGCCTGAAAATACTATAGAAAGTGGATTTTTGAGTAAAAATAATCAAAAATCAAGAAAATGTATTATCCCACATTTTGAAACTTGAATAGTCTACTGGGTAGGGGTAGGAGGCTATAGTTTTAGGGGTTTAGAAGGCTAGGATGGTTAGGACTTGAAAAAAATGCTTCTTATTTCAATTTAATTGTTGTCTCTCTATAGTTTGATATCTTATTCCTACTGTCTTTCTAACATTCAAGAAGGGGGTACTTGATGTCAAAATTTGTTAAGTCATTCCTTGCACTTTAGTATTGTCATGGAAAAATAGTAACAAGTGGGGATAAATCCTTAGCGTATGCCCCAAACCATAGCTTGGGCCAAGAGGCCCATCCATACTACTATCAATTTGGCCTATATTCCTCTCATTGGGAAAAGATTAATTCTCTAGAGTATGCATATACATTGTACTATGGTTCATGCATGGTCTATGAGTGCAACAAAATTCAATATGGATAAATCCCTAATATTCAACCATGAACCATTGCTTGAACTAGGAGACCCATTCTTACTGTGTCATATCTTTAAAATCAGGTCCATATAACAAATGCAAGGAAAATATTATTTTGTAGGTATTGCATTGTACTCCAAAGTCTTGTGCATGGTTTATGACATTATAAAAAATTACTTTTTTTTACCTCAAATTATGGCTCGGGATAGGAGACCCATCCCCAATACACATAATCCTTAAAATTAGTCTCATATATTTCATCTTACTAAGGAATTATTGATTCTATAAGTGCCATATCATGGTATAATTCCTTGCAAATGGGTTGTGAACCTAAGAAACATGACTTGCAATAAATGCTTGTATTTTTACCCCATCTCATAACTTGGTTGAGGAAACCAAGCTTTATTGTGCCCAATCCTTGAATTTGGACATATTTTCCTCTTATAGGGTAAATATCCCTTTTGTTGGGCATGTATCATGGTCTAGTGTTCTTTCAATGGCCAAGGAAATTGAAAAAATGTGAACAAGATAAATCCCTAGAGGATTTATCATGAAAAATGGATTGGGATAGGAGATTCATTCCTATTGTGTCATTTTTTTTAATTTAGACCCATTAACCTCTCACAAGAAAATATTACTTCTAGATGTTGTTATCATGGTCCAAATTCAACTTTTAAATTCACTCGTCACTAAGTTTAATACGGTCTCTTTACTTGATATTCCAATGCTTGCTTTTAAATTCACTCTTCAATGAGTTCAACAAGGTCTCTTTACTCTTTACTTATCAATTAAATTTATTTCTCCCATTGTAAACTTTCATGTCTATTTTGTTGTTTTTTTCGACTTCATCACATCTACTTTCCTTTCCATTTTTTTTTATTTCGGCATTCCTTTACACCTTCTGAGGAAATTGGTTGCCTAAACATGTATATAGACTTCCACCAGATGGCATTCAATTACAAACTCCATTTCAGTTTTTAACAAAAGATTGATAATGTTTCTCTAGTTTAATATGTAATTTTAGTAATTAATATGCACAATATGAATAATGTGTAATTGATCTTGTTGTAAAATGTTGTTTAAACATAAAATGACAATTGAATTCCTTTATTACCAGCATCTACATGTGATAAAATATCAAGAATAAATAGTGGAAATTCAAATAAGGGATTGAATATATTGCTAGGTGGTGTTATGGAGGGGAAATAAGAGATCAGACACCGATGGATAAGGGAGGAAAAGTAAAAAAGACACATTTATATCGATATGAATTAATTTTAAATTTAGTTACACCTACAATAAAAAGAGAGCATGTGTTATGAAGCATATGTGATGAAAAAGAATTATGGTGTGTTACACGTTAGAGTTGGTCCAAATGAAAATATGACATGAAACTTCAAAAGAATTAAGGTATGTTACAGGTTAGATTTGGTCCAAAAGGATATATGACATGAAACTTCAAACTCATCCGTGGTGAATGCCATGCTATGAAAAATCAAAACTTCAAACTCATCCACAATGGATGCCTTGCTATGAAAAATCCAAAATCAAATGACTATGCTTCAAATTTTTTGTTTTATTTATCTTATGTGACTCTACTTATTTGTACTTTTGCATGCAATATAAATCAAATTTACACATTTGGAGTCTAAGTGAATGTGTTTTGAGAATTTTTGCACATTTGGAGTCTAAGTGAATGAGTTTTGAGAATTTCCTTTTAATTCTTAATATTGATATTGTACTTTATGTAAAGTCTCTACTTATTTGTACTTTTGCATGCAATATAAATCAAACTTGCACATTTGGAGTCTAAGTGAATGAGTTTTGAGAATTGCCTTTTTATGCTCAATATTGATATTGTATTTTATGTAAAGTTCATAATATTATTTTGAATTTTTATTTTTATTATAAAAATATTGAATTTTAGTGCATTGCAAAAATATAAAAGTAAAATAACAATTATTTTATTTAAAATATTATATATAACTCAAGGTTAAAACACTGGTCGACCTGTTTTCAAACAAAATGTCATTTTAAAAGCATGAAACTAAAAACACTTGGAGTGTTTCCAAAACCATTTGTTAAAGACAACAATCATAGAAACTTTCATAGACATGAATTGTACATATTTTACACTTGACATGAATTGTACATATTTTAAACTTGCCTACCTTTGCAAAGAAGTTATGTGAACAAGTGATTCTTCAGTTCATAGCACGTACATGCAAAGACATGAAAGATGGAATCCAAGTACGAATTGGATTAGAATCTTTAACATTATGTTTCCATTTTGTATGCCAATTTAATTTCCTATCCAACTATTTCTAACACATATTTTCATTGCTTTAGAATGCCATAATATTTTTGCATTTTGGGAAAGATGTTTGTAATAATTTTTACATAATCTTGTTTCAAACTATTTTGAAAATCCAAAAAATGTATAATTACATTTGTGTTTTTTTTCAAGTCTATATGCTTATAATATTATTGTGAATATGCCGGAAACTTTGAAGTAAAATGATAAACAAAACCATACACAAAAAAATGACTATTTTGGAAATACACACAAAAATTGTAGAATAAAAAATATATATATTTCAATCTATCATTTATAATCCTCTACAACCTTCCTCTGCATTCCCTTACAATTTCACTAAAATTTTGGGATTCTATTTCCAATATGATTTCTGAGACTTTAAATCATCTATAGATCTATTTTAATATTTTGTTGCTTGAATAATTGACACAAAAATCAATATTGCTGGAAAACATACATACTACATGGATGGAATAAGTGTTATCAAAATACATACATGCTACAAGAATTTATAAGCATTATCGAATACATACATGCTATAGGAAGTGATAAGCGTTACCGAAATAAATTTTTGCTACAGGAATATTGAATATGTTATAGGAATCCAATAGACTTCACCAGACCCATATGTGTTACCTCAATCCATATGACAATGATGACAATTATGATTGTGACGATAATGAAGAGATCAATGATGGTGATGATGATGATGGCGATGACCGTGACGATGATGACGATGATCATGATCACGACAATGATGACGATGATGGCAATGAAGACAGTGATGATGATGATCATCATCATGACAATGTCAATGATGAAGACGATGAAGAGAGTGATGAAGATGATGATGATGATGATGAAAGTGACAATGCTGATGATGATAAATATAGTGACAATGACAATGATGTTGATGATGTTGATGATGATAATGATGACGATGATGACAGTGATGATGATGATGAAGACAATGTTGATGACAATGATGATGATGATGGTGGTGTTGGTAGTGGTGGTGATGATGATGATGATGATGAGCTTCTCTTGGTTTCGAGAATAATTTATTCTCTACTAAACATGACCAACCACGTGAAAGTGGAAGCTCATATGGCCCCTCCCCCCTACATTACCCTCAATTCCCCATATAACCCAATCATGCATAGCAAGTAGAAAAACAAACATTAAATGTAAATGAAAGAAATGACGGTGACTATGATGATGACAACGATGATGATGATGAAGATAGTGATGGTGGTGATAATGATGATGATGATGATGATGATGATGATGAAAAAGATGATGATGATGACGATTGTTAGCACTCAGATTTTACCCTTTGGTTGTGGAAGGATAAACTTAAGGTAACTCTTTCAAACCAATCTTGAGGAGGGAAATTAACCTTTTCCCTACCAGAGAGGGCTCTCTCAAAAATATGTAAATGGCTAAAGATATATGAGAATGATTGAGGTTTTCTAAAACAAATGTATGGTTGAAATTCATACAATAATCCTTGGGCATGGAGTCAAAACTAAAAGATTTATATACCAGCAGATAAACAACAATAGAGATTTTCACAGAGGCAAGGTAATTGTCAGATTACAGTTAAATCTTTTTGCAGGTGATTTAGAAAGAAACATAGACAGTCCATCAATAATGGGCACCAAGTTACAGATGAATCCACTATCAATTTTAGAGAAGCGATGGATACTCAGACCCGATAAACCAAGGCATAAACATATGAATCTCAATTTATATCAAACTCTCATCTGAGTATAGAAGACATAACATAATGGAAAGTATAACGAAGAAAGCGAACATGCACATATAAGAAGAGAAAAATACAGACTGTAAATAAGATCAACACATGAATCTATGATTCCGTAAAATTGTGTTATTTCCTGTATGTCTCTTTATATTTAAGATATATCAAATCGATACAAAATCCTTGTCTCTCAAAAGGTTTCCAACCCTTTCAAAAATAACTTTCATTGTCTTTTATACAAAACTTCTTTGAAGCAAAATCTAACTGCTTCTTTTAACTAAAAACTAAAATAATTTAACTAAACTTGCCAAATGTCATTTGAGTCAAAGTCATAAAAATATTACAAATTTCTTTTGAATAAAAATGTCACGTCCCCTTCCATCAGTCCAGTGAAAGGAACGGAAACATGACCAATCTACTGGGCTTAATTGGAATTGTCTCAGCCCCATACATTACTCATAAATTTATAAATAAATAAAACTTCATGTACTGACTCATACTGAATATAAACACAACGGAAATAAACATATTTGCAGGTACACAAACAGTAATGCATCATCATATCTAACAAAGGCATATGATGGTTCATTATGCAAAGAATTCAATCTCGTACTCATGCTATGCACAGACTTCATACCAATTCCATTAATCATGAATAAATATCATTCCGAATTAGCACAATGCAGAACACATAATGCATATAATTTACAACACAGAGAACACTTATCTTTGAGATGAAGTTGTCCAACAACTGGCTATGTGAAAGCAACGTTCCACCCAACCATAGGTCTCTGTCCAGCCTGTATTCTTTCAGCTGAGAGATCACCCCCGAGCTGGGTTGTGTATCCACTAAGGAGTAACTAACTGGGCTCACTCACATCCATGGTTTCACTCAACAGCTATGCTAACCCAACAGACAATTGGGTTTATCAAGCATACAATAAGATAGAGGAGAGCAATGCTAAGCTAGTGAGCTCAACCACAGAGCTATAGGCATCTCAAGTTAATTCAAACAGTCAAGGCACCCACAATAACTACCACACCCAACACAAGGAAGGTCCCCTTCTCTGCTGCACAGTCCCTCAGGCGTCCCTTCCCTCTAGTGCTCTTCATGGTGGGCATAGAAAGGTCCAACTGCTAATTCTTTGAGATTCTATCCTTTACTGGGTTTATCAAGCAAACCCAACCTCTACTCAGTCATTCACAATTGGATTTCTCACAATTCTGCTCATCAAATAACTCAATCCCGTCACTAGTTTTCTGGGTTATAAAAACTGGGTTTTCCAATGGATTTCGAGGTATCTAATACTCTCAAATTCGCCCCAAGTTTCATATATATGGATCCCCCATTGGATTTCACTATCAAATACCAAATCTGGGCATTTCTGGCTCTTCAAAATGTGGGTTCTTGCAAGGTTGCGATTTCTGGTTTTTCTCACTGTTGGTAATTCGTCTTGGATGAAAACTGATGCTGGTAACTTCCACCATGGAATGTGGATGAGGAATAATCCATTCTCTTGAGGTAGAGTGACTTATGGTACAAGAAAACAGAGCTCATACTCTGCCATACGACTTTTTTGGGCTGCCCATGCTCCATTGAAGCCATGGACTGAAATCTTCAACAACTTCCTTACAACATAAATAAATGTCATCAAGGAAAGTCAAATGGGTTCTCACAATGACATTTGGAAACATATGGTTCATCCCCACAACCCCCTCACCACTCCCTAGTGGATACACATGGCCCCTTCTCATTGGTTGCTTCCATAGCCAGTTTTGATATTTTATTGAAATATTAATATTTGCATCAATTTACAATATTCCATGGCTTAATAGCACATGGGTATAAAAATATGAAACACTTGCTTGCTTTAAATAAAATCCGAACATACACTAGCGAGGCCTTGGCCTTGAGCTCCACGCTAAGAAAACATACAACGTATTTATACAATATTTACATTAAAAGCCAATATTTCATAAGGGTCAAAATTGGGGTATTACATTCCCCTCCTCTATAGAACAACACCATCCTCAGTGTTCTCAAAACTGAACAAAAATGGGAATGCCTCTCTCATGGCATCCTCCAGCTCCCGTGTAGCCTCATCAAGACTAAGGTGCTCCCATTGGACCTTTACCTACCCGATGGCTCTGTTCCAGAGCAAAGTGACCTTCTTGTCGAGGATGAGCATAGGATCTACTTGGAACTCTCCCTCAGGTTCCACCTATATCACATTCCAATCAATCATATGATTAGGATCATGTACATACTTCTTAAGCAAAGATATATGGAAAACATTATGGGCTCTTATGTTAGCAAGAAATGCAAGTCTATATGCAACTGGCCCTATCCTATCTAGGACTTCAAATGACCCACAATATCTTGGTGACAACTTGGCACAACTCCCCAACTTGAGAGAACTCTTCCTTAGTTTCACTCTCAAGTAAACATGATCCCCAATCTGAAATTCCTTATACACTCTTTTCAAATCTACATAACTCTTCTACCTATCCTGAGCTGCCCTTAAATTCTACCTAATATTAGCAATTTCTTATTCCATCTCTGGTCCAAGTACTACTCTGTTCACCGGGCTATCCCAATTCACTGGAGTCCTGCGTCCCTTTCCATACAATGCCTCAAATGGACTCATTCCCAATGATGCATGATGTCTATTATTGTATGCAAATTCTACCAAGTGTAGGTAATCTTCTGACTTGGATGGTTTATCCATCACATACATTCTCATCATGTCTTCAAGAACCTGATTCACCCTCTCAGTTTGGCCATCTGTTTTAGGATGATATGTTGTACTGAAATTCAATCTAGTTCCCAATTCCTGAAATAATCCCTTCTAGAAATTGGAAGTGAACTTTGTATCACGATCAGAAATTATTGCCTTGGGCAATCCATGCAATCTGAATATCTCTCTCATGAAGATATTCGCAATGTCATTAGCCTTGTGAGTGGAATTGACTGGAATAAAGTGAGCTACCTTGGATAGCTTGTCCACCACAACCATGATTGAATCATGCTTCTTCACTATCATTGGAAGACCTGTTATAAAATCCATAGAGATCACTTCCCACTTCCACTCTGGAATGGGTAAGGGCTGCAACAATCCTGTTGGATGTTGGTGCTCTGCCTTGACATGCTAGAACTTTTGACATCTAGCAATGTACTCAGCTATGTCCTTCTTCATGCCATGCCAAAAGTATTGATTTCTTGTTGTTGTTATAGTCTTCTGATATCTTGGGTGTCTAGAATATGGCACTTGATGTATTTCATCCATCACTAGCTTCTTCAAATCTACACAATTGGGAATGTACAATCTATCTTTATAGATGAGGATATTGTCTTCACCAAGATGATATCCCGCACACTTTTCATCCACATTACCCTGCTTCAACTTCTCTTTAATTTGAAGGCAAGTTCCATCACTTTTTTGGGCTTCAAGAACTCTTGTCTTCAAATCTGATTTGCACATGCTTACTGCTGCAACATGAAATTTTCTGCTAAGAACATCTACAACCTTATTCTCTTTCCCTTTCGAATACTTAATTTCAAAATCAAATTCACAAAGAAACTCCATCCATCTAGCTTGCCTAGCATTCAAGTTTGGTTGATCAAACAAATACTTTAAGCTCATGTGGTCGGTTCTAAGCTCGAATCTTCTTCCCATCAAATAATGTCTCCACATCTTGAGAGCATGCACTATGGCTGCTAATTCTAAATCATGTGTGGCATAATTCTTTTCATGCTCCTTTAATTTCCTTGACTCATAGCAAATCACAACTCCTTCTTACATGAGCACTCCACCTAGACCTTCAATGCAATCATCTGTGCACACTACAAAATCCTTCTTTGGATCTGCTATCTTCAAAACATGAGCGCTAGTAAGTAACTCCTTTAACTTCTGAAAATTTTCCTCACATTTTTCAGACCATACAAACTTGATGTTCTTTCATTGCAATGAAGTGATGGGATGAGCTATCCTAGAGAAGCCTTCAATAAACATTTTGTAGTAACCAGCAAGACCCATAAAAGATCTAACATCTGAAATAATCTTTGGAGTAGACCAATCCGTGATGGCATTAATCTTTTTTGGATCCACTGCAATGCCTTCATCAGAAATGACATGACCCAAATACTGAATCCTCTTTTGATAGAATTCACACTTGCTTAACTTGGCATACAACTGATGTTCTCTAAGGACTTGCAGCACCATCCTTAGATGTTCTTCATGTTCTTCTTCATTCCTTGAATAGACAAGAATGTCATCCAAGAACACAATCACAAACTTATCCAAATATTTGTTTATCACGCTGTTCATGAGACACATGAATGTAGCAGGTGCATTGGTAAGACCAAATGGAACCACAGTGAACTCATAATAACCATATCTAGTTCTAAAAGTCGTCTTGTGAATGACTTCTTCTTTAATCCTCACTTGATGGTAGCCAGACCTCAAGTCAATCTTTGAAAACACCTTAGCTTCCGTCATTTGATCAAACAAGTCGTCAATTCTTGGCAATGGATACTTGTTCTTGACTGTCACTTTATTTAGCTGTATGTAATCAACACATAGCCTCAAAGTCCCATCTTTCTTCTTAACAAACAACACCGGTGCTCCCCAAGGAGACACACTAGGTCTGATATACCTTTTGTCCATTAATTCTTGTAGCTACATCTTTAATTCTACCAATTCTGGTGTACTCATTCTATAAGGAGCTTTGGAATTCGATACTGCCCCTGGAACAAGATCGATGTTAAAATCAATATCTCTCTTTGGTGGTAGTCCCGACACTTCATCTGGAAATACATCTTGGAACTCTTGCAACAATGAGAAGTCTTCTATCCGTAGTCATTTGTTCTCTAACGAATCTGATATATGGACTACATATAATTGACAACCTTTCTTATAAAACTTTTTCAACTATAGGGATGAAATTTGTCTCACTGAAACTTGCTTGGGAATTCCTCTTAGCAATCTTGGTCTTCCCTCTTCATCAAAACATTCAAGTTCTTTCTCATAACAATCCAATTTGGCTCTATGTTTTTTCAACCAATCCATGCCAATCAAGGCATCATAAGATCCTAAAGGTAGTACATTTAAATATGCATGTGTGTGGAGTCCATTCAATTCTATGGGACACTCCACCACCACTTCACTTACTTTCATCTTAGTCGCTGTGGCTAATTGAACTAGCCAAGACTTATTATGCTTCACTTTTCTAAGAGAACAACCTTCAACCACTTTTGGAGAAACATAACTATGAGTAGATCCTGGATCAATCAAAACAAAAATAAACTGCTTAGTAATCTTACCTTCAACTTCCACCACTGATGATTGATGGTCTGCTTGATGATTGTCCAATGCTGTATAAATTCGAGGTGTTTCCCTTGCCATGTTCTCCACTGTAGTTTCTCCCTTTAAGTTGTGCAACCTTCGGGGATTATCCTTCCGATGTGGACAATCCTTCAACATGTATTTTTATCCACATCCCCAACATTGAAGCGGTCTCTTTGATGCTTTATCTACTGCTACTGCTAGCTTGAATCCATTCCTTGCCTATTGCCCCCGTGGAAAGTTTCTAGGCTGACTTTTGAATGGTGGATTGAATCCACTCTTCTTTTTTATCAAACCTCCCTCTTGGCTTTCCTTTCCATGCTTGGTTAACCTCTGTTTTTCCTTTATTCTGCTCATAGCAATGCATTTCCATTCTAATGGCTTCATCATGACTTGGTGGATTAACAAACTCAATCCTGTCTTTTAAACTTTGAGGTAGACTCCCAAGGAAACATTGGATTTTTATCCTCTCATCTTTAATGTAGTCCACATACCTCAACAATTCCAAAAACTTATGAACATGCTCTTCCATAGATTTTTGTCCCAACCTGAGTTCATTGAACTCTTTTCTCTTACTGTCATAATACCTAGCAGAAAGGTATTTCGCCTTGAAATACTTCTTAAATCTCTCCCAATTGATCTTCCTTTCATTGACTCCTTTCACTTGCAAGAGGTTGTCCCACCAAATTGAAGCTCTTCCATCTAGATTGTAAATGGCAATTCTGGCATTTTCATTTCCTGAGTAGTCCTAAATTCTGAAATATTTCTTCATTCCAAGAAGCCATGCCTCTGCCTCTTAGCCAGCCTTGTCTTCTCCATCAAATGTGGGAGGCCTTGCCTTCCTGAATTCCCCCTGTGGGATGCCTTTGAACTTATTTCTTCCATCAAATCTCTTGGGCATATTCCTTGGACTTATTTGAGAACCTCTGGAGTCACACGATTTGCTAGAAGAAGATCTAGAGACCAGGGTGTTCTATGCTTCTTGCTCACAGAGCTCTTCCTTGGGCTTGGAATCCTCTTATTTGAATGAACTCTAGAGCGACTCTCAGCCTCTCTTCATTAATCACCTGCATTGCTTGGGTTGGAACCAAGGTTTATCCTCTGATGCATATCAGTGAGGCTTTGCAAAATAACAGCATTGAGTTGGTGTTGTTCTTCTTGAGCCTTCATCAATCTTTCATTGAAGCTCACCATGGTTTCAACCAAATTCTGAGGAGTTACTTGCTCCCTTCTCCCATTAGATTCGATCTCAGAATTCTCTTCATGCACATTTTCTCCTAGGATGTCTTCTTCATGCTCATAAGGATCTTGAACATCATTTATGGTCACCATTTTTCTTGTATGCTACCTCTGCTACAATTATTAATTTTATGAGCTGCAAGCACTGTGCATTATGAAAATATTTGTTAGACATTTTAAGTATGCATATAGAAATATACAACAATCAATACTTAACATAATCAACTCATGGAATAATTCACATAGCTGTTATGCATTCATTTCTTTTGCCCATTCATGCAATCCTGGAAATTGCCCATATTATCAACAATTTGACAAAACAGTCACTAACACTTTTCTACTCTAATTATCTATGATGTATGATGTCCCCCTTCAAATTTTGTCTATGCACCATTGTTCCCTACTGGATAATCTTTCCAATGCCTATCTTCATGCTCCATTCCGACTTCAGGTGTGGAAACTACATCACTCCAAATATGACAATTTTCACCACAATTCTGCACATTTTCATAGTTGCAAAATATCATGAACTGCCAACTTCGGCCACCTGTAGAAGAAAATTTATGAAGAATCATGAAAACTTTTCTATCGAGTAAAGTTATTCCATATAACAAGGAACACTCAGCGACTCCCGGATCTATGTTCCGATGCACCATTCAACTTGTATATAATTTTGGGTTTGACTACTTTCCACTTTTCACATTTTTCCAAAATTTCAAATTTTGGGCCAAAAATGGCTCTTTCCCAAACGATGCATTTATGGGAAATATTTGTCTAACGGGATATGTTTGTTTTCATGAAAATAAGAAATCTTGATTTCAATAAATTTCTTGAATCCCAATTACAGGGTCACTTTCAACCACTGCAAGCTTTTCCAATTTCCAAAAACGTGGCCCGGAATAGTGTTTTTTGGCCTTCACACTCACCCTGACTCCACATCCTTTGGATTTTGGCTCCAAAACTCCAAAATTAACACCGTTCCTACTCCATGACTACTCCATATTCGACTCCATCCGACCTTCCATCAAGCGTCGGAACACCGATTTGTAAAAGCCATTCATTCTGATTTTATGCCAAATCGGAGCATAATGGGCTTGGGATCTTCACTAGTTCATTCATGGCCTTCGTAAATGGCCTCAGAATGCCCCTAAACTCATCAAATTCCGACCTTTCATGCTTTTCTAATCCAAAAATCAATTTTCGGGCTCACACAACCCGCAACCCGAAACCCGAAATGCGGGATCGGGAAGCCAAGTCGCGGTCCAAGAAATGTGACCATCCCACAACCCGCAACCCGAAATGCGGGATCGGGAAGCCAAGTCACGGTCACGGAAATGTGACCATCCCGCAACCTGCAACCTGCAACTTGAAACCCGAAATGCGGGATCAGGAAGCCAAGTCGCGGTCACGAAAATGTGACCATCCCGGAACCTGAAACCCGAAACCAAAATTTGCGGGTTCGGGATTTCAGAAATCCAATACGCAATTTTTGGAAAATTGCGTTTCCGAAACTCGAAACCCGAAACCGAAATTGCGGGTTCGGGATTTCGGAAATCCAATATGCAATTTTTGGAAAATTGCATTCCTGGAACCTGAAACCCAAAACCTTGGAACGCCTTCGGCCCTGCAACTTCAAGGGTTCATAACGCCTTCATCCGTTAACCAAATGAGGCAAGTATGGTATCGTTGGAAAGTTGTTGGAGAGATCTCTTCAATGGTGTGATCATCTACCATATCTGAGAACTCTAACTCTTCCATTTTTCCACATCAAAACGACGCCCCAACGTCTCCAATACCACATTAAAACATTATGTTACTTGCCTGTAACTCACAGTTTGGTCCATGCAGCCCCAGTGCTGCAACCTGGCTCTGATACCACTCTGTCACATCCCGTTCCATCATTCCGGTGCAAGGAAGGGAACATGACCAATCTACCGGGCTTAATTGGAACTGTCTCAGCCCCATACATTACTCATAAATTTATAAATAAATAAAACTTCATGTGCAGACTCATACTGAATATAAACGCAGCGGAAATAAATATATTTGCAAGCACACAAACAGTAATGCATCATCATATCTAACACAGACATATGATGGTTCATTATGCAGAGAATTCAATCTCGTACTCAAGCTATGCACAGACTTCATACCAATTCCATTAATTATGAATAAATATCATTCTGAATTAGCACAATGCAGAACACATAATGCATATAATTTACAACACAGAGAACACTTATATTTGAGATGAGGTTGTCCAACAACTGGCTATGTGAGAGCAACGTTCCATCCAACCATAGATCTCTGTCCAGCCTGTATTCTTTCAGCTTAGAGATCACCCCCGAGCTGGGTTGTGTATCCACTAAGGAGTAACTAACTAGGCTCGCTCACATCCATGGTTTCACTCAACATCTATGCTAAGCCAACACACAGTTGGGTTTATCAAGCATACAAGAAGATAGAGGAGGGAAATGCTAAGCCAGTGAGCTCAAACACAGAGCTACAGGCATCTCAAGTTAATTCAAATAGTCAAGGCACCCACAATACCTACCACACCCAACACAAGGAAGGTCCCCTTCTCTGCTGCACAGTCCCTCAGGTGTCCCTTCCCTCTAATGCTCTTCACGGTGGGCATAGAAAGGTCCAGCTACTAATTCTTTGAGATTCTATCCTTCACCGGGTTTATCAAGCAAACCCAACCTCTACTCAGTCATTCACAATTGGATTTCTCACAATTCTATTCATCAAATAACTCAATCCCGTCACTGGTTTTCTAGGCTATAAAAACTAGGTTTTTCGGGCTATAAAAACTGGGTTTTTCAATGGATTTCGGAGTATCTAATACTCTCAAATTCACCCCAACGTTCATATCTATGGATCTCCCATTGGATTTCACTGTCAAATACCAAATCTGGGCGTTTCGGGCTCTTCAAAATGTGGGTTCTTGCAAGGTTGCGATTTCTGGTTTTTCTCATTGTTGGTAATTCGTCCTGGATGAAAACTGATGCTGGTAACTTCCACCATGGAATGGGGATGAGGAATAATCCATTCTCCTGAGGTAGAGTGACTTATAGGTAGAGTGACTTATGGTACAAGAAAACAGATCCCATACTCTGCCATACGAATTTATGGGCTGCCCATGGTCCATTGAAGCCATGGACTGAAATCTTCAACAACTTCCTTACAACATAAATAAATGTCATCAAGGAAAGTCAAATGGGTTCTCACAATGACATTTGGAAACATATGCTTCATCCCCACAACCCCCTCACCACTCCCTAGTGGATACACATGGCCCCTTCTCATTGGTTGCTTCCATAGTTAGTTTTGGTATTTTATTGAAATATTAACATTTACATCAATTTACAATATTCCATGGCTTACTAGCACATGGGTATCAAAATATCAAACACTTGCTTGTTTTAAATAAAATCCGAACATACACTAGCGGCGCCTTGGCCTTGAGCTACATGCTAAGGAAACATACAACGCATGTATACAATATTTACATTAAAAACCAATATTTCATAAGGGTCAAAATTGGGGTATTACAAAAAATATTTTCATGTTTTCACTTGATGTAAAATCCAACGGACACTTTCAAGCACGAAGTGTGTACTTCATTTTCTCAAATTTCTCTACATTAGTCCACTGATCAGTAGTTGGAAGATCGTATCTTGTCATTTCTCTCACTATAACTCCTATTTTAATATGATCGAAACTAGCTTGTTTAGAATTTCAAAGTCTTCTGCAATCTTTTCCATTAAAATCTTCCCTGTAAGTAAGTGATTCAAATGCTGAAATTTCACATGGTCCATTCTTATATCAAACAATAATTTCTTATATTCATATTGGGGAATCAATTCCTTATTTTCATCCCAGAATGAAGGTAAACCTTTTTCAATCAATTTTTCAAACTATCTTTTGAGTCCTGATACTTGTTTCTTCATGGATCCATCTTTGGCTTCAACATTCTCAATATGTGCATGCTTTCCTAAGATTCTCCTTGCCCATGTAATCACTGCAATCCTATTCTTAATGCCCATAATCTTCATATCTTCTTCTGTTAAACTATTCAGAAAGGTAATTGCATTTTGTGCTGTCTCCTTGGGTTTCCTATTTATATTTTATCTGATTGCAGTACAACTTGTAAAAACATCTTTAATCACTTTTTCTTTCACTCTTATGAAATCCAAATAAGGTCTGAAATTTTCAGCTTCTTTTATAATCAAATCCCACACCATGTGCTTACACTCCTACATAGTTGCTTGCCCAGTCACTTGGCGTGCCAATTTTTTATTCGTTTCAATCAATTCTTTGTACTTCTCTTGTAAAGATTTCATTTCTTCATCTTTCTTTTCACCTTCTTCCTTTAACCTCTGAGTTTCTTCTTTTAATTCTCTAAACTCAACATATTTCAAACTTACTTGAGACATGGCCTATAAGATACTATCTGCACTATTCCCATCTTCAATCTGATCAGTAGCTGTTTGTTGCTAGGCTAGATTTGACAATTTGTTTTTCAAATCTTCAACTTGACTTTTCAAACTCATTTTTTCCTTTTCCCAGCTAGCTTCCTATTCAACCAATTTCAATAATCTAGTTGTGACATCATTTACTTCTTTAGATAACTCTTCTTTTTCATGCTCCAATTTTGTCAATTGGGGTCCTTGAATAAGCTGGGTGTCTAGGACTTTCAACCTTTTTCTCAACTCTTGGATTAATTTTTCTTTTCCTTTCAACAAATTTTTCCCTGCATCTCCTTCAGTGACACCTCCAACCAAATCCATTTGCAACTTATTAATTTGCTGCTGGTGGGATTATTTCTCTATATTTTCTTATTTTAATTGATTATTCATCTTATCTACCACAACTCTCAATTTTTCAACTTCCAAAGTTGCTTCCAAAAAATCAGCATATATCACCTCCCCTGTCTGCCTATGTAAAAGAATTTTATCAGGCACAATGATATTCTTCAGATTGAATTTCATCTCTGTAACTTTATCACTTGATGATATTGCCAAATTCAATGTATTCTCCTTTACATTTCGACTAGTAACCAAATTAACATCTGACTTAGCCAAGCTTCTAACTTTAGGGAATAAGTGGAAAGTATATTGAGACGAAGCTTTCTTGTCTTGGTTGTACTTGCTAAACATATCTGCTCTATTTTGAAATTTATTTACATCTCCTGTTTCTGTAGCCTCTTGAAATGTATACTCTTGTATCCAAACTTCTAGTACTTTTTCATCTGTAAGTAACAACAAATCTTGTTGTTCATCCACCTTAGATTTTTTTGTTTCTTCTTGCTCTCCAGCTTCTGAATCAACTACATCTTGAAAAATTCTTTTTCCTCCAATAACCGCAGTGCTCGTTGAAGTCTCTGCTTCTCCTGTGCAATCTGTCAACACCAGTTCTCCTCCTTGTAAACTTATATTTTCTTCGCTTTCATATTGTAACCAGTTTTGATTTTTCTAGCATTCCTTCCACTTCTTGATTAATGAAAGCTTTAGTATGATTTAATTGTCACCTTTTCGATATGATATGAAAAGGATCATAATCGATAGCTACTTCCTTCTTGAAATTAATTTCCTCTAGCACTCTCTATATATAGGATAGCATATTTATTTTTTACAGTAAATGGTCCTACTGTTAAAGGATACTTGATATCGGTGGATTTCTTAAAAAATAAAAAATTATTATCCTCTACAATCAGTTTCTGTCTAACAAACTCAAGTGCAAAGACCCTTAATGTCAAAAATGCTGGTAATATGTACAGTTGATGCTTAAAACCATACAGTCTTAGAACAGTATTGTATTTTGACAAAAACCAATCTCCCACGGCCAATTCAATAGTCAACTGCATCAATGTCTTCATTTTAGGTAACACTCTGGGTAGTCTTTCTCCAAAAATCATGTTGTATATCTCTGATAACATATAATTCATATTACTGAACATATTATCCTCCACTGGATTTGTGAAAATTATCTTTGGAAAAAGTACTTCTTCTCTACTGGCGAACATAACCATCTTCATGAGATGGGATTGAAACCTAAACTGCCTTAGAGAATGAAAATTTGCCAAGTGCAAATGGATTCTTTCAGCCAAAAATTCTTCAAACTTAAGATGAGGTATTTGACCACCTTCAGCTTGAGGTGAACTGATGTTCATTCTAAACAACAAACTTAATTGAAGCTCAGTCACCCATGCATCTGTATCGAGACCTAAAAAAAAATCCAACAGGGAAAGGACGAGTTGGGTATTTTCATTGAAAAGACTGACATCGAAAGGATAAGGAGTTTCAGTGACTTCTAACTCTGGTTTGAGGAAAGAGGCCATGAAAACCTGCTTAATTTCAGGGGGCGAGTGGTGAAATAGGTCAATAATTAACCTTTCAGAAAATCTCTCAAGTTCAGGTATCTCAGACACAGTGGCTTATAAGGCGTCTCTTACGTGCATGGGTTCTATATGACAGACAATTCTATTTTTGCAGCATTCATAACAATTCACTCGGCTTCAGAATATTTTGACGCACACCATGACACAAACTATGGAAACGAGACAATTTGGTCAAGGAAAAATGACAACAGGGATGACTGACTAACTCTGTACGTGTCCATACCTCCTTCCAACAAATTCTTCAACCTCATTTTAATTTCCGCCGCTGATAACCGAAGGGAGGTATCAAAAATATCCCTATCTCTATATTCCACAACATCTTTAACCTTAGCTTCATCTACGTCATGGACTGTTTCCATTCTTACCCGTTATAAACAAACTTAAAATATTATTAGTTTGAAGTTATAAGGGCCTACCTGTCGCTGAAAACCATGTGTTTTATCTTGCTCTGTCGCTTTCTGCCGTGCCCACTTGTCTGGAACCTTCTAGCACTGACAATGAAAGAAAAATGTCAACTTTCTCGGGTTTCTGTGCTATATATAACCCACTTTCTTTATCTTCCGGGCATCTCTTCGGGCACTTATCTTTCCCAACCTTTGATCTCACGTGCCACAATATCGACCATTAGATTGCATGTCCATTTGCTGCTTGATTAACTTCTTTATTCCCGTCGTCCAATCATTCTCATCCTTCAAATCTCGACCATTGGATCTCAGCGGTAATCACAATGAAAGACAACTTCACAACCCGAAAAGTGGTTTCCAGGACTAGATTTATCAAATGCGGACCAATCTTACGTTTCCATGTGTATAGCGGTTTCCCTTTCGAATTCACTACCTCTTCTATCTATCATGCATCTACTTGGTGTGTCAATCATCCAGGACCGTTGATCCTTTCCTGTTATGCATCTACGGTGGATATTTGTGAAATGTTTAACCTTGTAACCTTTACCGCTAGTCAGCTCCATACCATTATCCTTCACGCAACTTCAAAACTTTATCACTGTTGATTGAATTTTCCTGCAACCTGAGCCATTGATCACTTGAAACTTGTGCTACATTTTAAGGATGTATCCCAAACTGCCAGATCCTTCACTATTAATCTCAGTCATCGATCTCGGCGATCTATCACCGTCCATAGTGGTTTCGCATTCTAGCAAGAAGGTTTTCTATACCACTTTCCTTGTGGAGCGCCTTATAGCTACCACCTGTTCGTTGTATTTATTTTCGCAACCGCTTTCACACTTATTCCCCATGCATTTTGTCAATGCGACAACAAACAAGGACCGTGGATTTCTTACTTGCGTTCAATCAGTGCAATCCTGCATGACAATTAACACTTGCAATATTTGTTCTCGAACTATAGTCTTTAGCCTCCTTTTTTATCACTTCTATCATTTGTTTTATCCTTCTCTGCATATGATTTGGCTCCTCTGCAACTTCCTGCAATAATTTCATAACTAGTAAACCTAAAGATATTGCAAAAATTACTTCTATACCATAATCTAACTAAAAAGGAGAAGTGCCAATAGCTCTCTTTGTGCTAATTCTATCTTCCCATAAAGCATACTTGAGCTTGGTGTGCCATGCTCTTTTATTCTCCTCCAACAGTTTCTTGATAATCCTTACTAGACTCTTATTCGAGGACTTTGCCAATCCATTTCCCTAAGGATAATATGTAGTGGAATTATTTAAATGAATGTGGTACTTATGACAGAAATTTATCATGTTTTTAAACTTAAAGGCTGGAGAATTGTCTGTCACTATTCTTTTGGGACAACCGAATCTTGATAAAATGTTTTCTTCCAGAAAATTCATAATAACAGTTTCATTTGCATTTCTGGTTGGAATGGCTTCGATCCATTTTGTGAAATATTCTGTTGCAGTGAGGATCCACCTGTGTTGTCCTGAAGAATTTCGATTGATTTCACCAATGAAATCCAATCCTCATTGTTGAAATGGTGCTTCCACTAAAATTGGCTTTAAGGGTAGAGGAAGAAGTTCCCTTTTTCCATCAAATATCTGGCACTCATGACACTTGGATATCTCTTTATACACATCTGAAAAAATTGTTGGCTAGTAAAAACTTGCTCTTAGAATTTTATTAACAGTAGCCTTCCAAGAATGATGTCCTCCACACATCCCCTTATGAAATTCCCCCATGATATGTTGTGCTTCATTTTCCAATAGACAATTCAACAAAACTCCACCTTGATCTTTCCAATACAAGTACTCCACTTGCTTTTAAAATATTAATTATTTGTTTTGGTGAGTTGGATGATGACAAGGACACCATAAGGGAACATGGAGAGATAAGGATAGCTTTATGAGTTGTCACACCAAAGAAGAAAGTGGAGAAAAGTAGCACAAAGCAAGATGCCAAGATAAAAGGAAAGAAAATGACAAAAGAAGGAAGGTGAGAAAAATAGAAACAAAATTTTATTAATTTTAATTATTTTCATAAATAATTATTCCTAAATTTTGAGCAAGTGGGCCAAGAGGGTGCCCTCATGAGGATAAGGTTGCTAAAATGGAACTGGAGGCAAAAAAATAGAAAAAGATGAAAAGAATGGAAGGTGTAAGAAGTTGCATAAAGCAGAAAAGTGGAAACATCCATAAATTCCAAGGGAGGGCGCAATTTCCAAATTAGAGGCCAGTTTACAAAGCAGGAAACTATTTTACAAAGCAAGAAACATCTCAAGTTAAGTGGGGGCGCAGTTTCTAAAAGGATGAAAAGTTCTAAGAGAGGAAAAGAAATAAATCCTATCCACTCAAGGAGGGAAAATTTGGAAGGGCTCTCACAAGTCCCCAAGCACATAAACTTGCTCAGCAGTTCATCAGGAAATTTATAAAAGAATCCAAGCAACTCCTTTTTAGAACTTTTGATCATTATTGAATTTATGTGTGAGCACCTTAGCTTACCAAGGCAAGGAGATGTGCCCTAGCGAACATATGGGAGATGTGCCCAACCAACATATGGGAGATGTGCGCCATAGTTCCAATTCCACTCTTATGTACATGATCCAGTGCAACCATTGATACCACATTGCATATATTATCTAGCCATTTCATGTGAAGATCCATCCTTCATAAGTTGATGCAAATATCCAGACTTCTTGAGGTGGTTCTGTAGAGTTTCCCAGAGAAATAGTAGTCAGTTGGAGAGCTTGCAAGAAGAAATAGGAGGTTAGTGTGCACCGCAGGAGAATCTAGAAGCTCATATCCATCCTCCATATCTGATACAGTGACCACACATTCTCTTCTCACTCCTTTTGGTAATCTCCTTCTTCTTCATTGTAATAATTCAAGTATAGAGATTATCTATGATGTCTGAGGCTATGCCATTTAATGTTTAATATTAATGAAATTAGTAGTATTTTTTTGTTTTTGTAAATAACATATAAGATCCCCATTAAATATCATAATATTAATTAAAGAGCATCCTTTGGAATTTTGAGTCTTATATTTCAAAGACTAGCTCAAAGTACACCTTTTATTAATTAGTTTTCCAGTTTATGCATCATACATAGACCAGAGTAAATAATTCTCTTTATGAAGGTTTATATTATTTTTTAAATCCATGTATAATCCATCCCCATACAAAAATCAAATTTTTGTAACCCTCTCTAGATTTTTGAGTCCTCGGTAATCAAGACTAGCTCATTGGGCACCCAAAATTGACTAGTTTTACAGCTTGATCAATTAATAAGCATCTGTATTCCCAAATTCGATTATGTCAGTTTTGTTGGGTTCCTGATATATTTATTAATACCGTACTACCTTCATGTTGAAAATCCTATATCATCTCAGTTGATTTGGAAGATTTTGGAAAATTACTAGTTGAGCAGACCTACTTAGCATTTTTCCTCCCTTTGCTCCCAAACTCAACCAAAACCTCAAAAATTCTTAGAATAAAATTTTCCAACACCTAATCATGAATTTCATTTCTGATATATTCCATTTGGCTACATTCAGGTGTAAGCCCTGAGTTTAGTTTGCATATGTTGGTTGTGAAATCTAAACACAACAGATATAATTGAACAAGTAGATCAATTACAATGGATGCATAAAGAATAATATGTGTAAATTGTGTAGGAGAATTGCAGCAGTGCTCTATTGAACTCAAAACTAGAATACAATACAATGTGTAGTCACAATGACTGAATAATTCGAATTAACCAAGAAGGTCATTCGAATATGCTGCATGGAATAGCTTGGATCCACTAGGAGTCCTCATCATCAAATCAGTGGAGTCATCAATGCACTAGTAATAGTCAACCAAGTGTCAAACTGAGTTTAACTTAGTGTGATAGGTGTAACTGGCACATGGGAGCACTAATTGTTGAAATACTGTAACTTCTAAGAATATTATATTTGTACTTTATTATTCTGGAGATGTTCCATTCCTCCGAGGAGACCTATTGTATATCTAGAGATGTTTATTCCTCTGAGAGATTGTGGTAACTAGGGTTATTAGATCTCCCATGTGAGGTCGGCCCTGAGTTAGCTGTTTAGGGGTTATTAGACTCTCTTAGGAGAGGTAGGCCCCATTAGGGTGAAAATTCAATTAGAACATGAGTATAAATAGAGGAGGTGTGTTCCTCATTTATCTCATTCATTCACTCACTTGTGATTGGTGCATAAGAGAGAGAGAGGTCTGCATAGGAGGAGAAGGAGGTCTTGTTTGGGTACTACATCTTGTATTAGTTGATTATCTATATTGAGGAAAGCTTTTCTGGGTTTTCTACCCCATGAAGGTTTCCCAGGGTAAATTTTTTTCTATCTTGTGATTGTGTTTCTTTCAATGATCTTGCTTGTGAATTTAGGCTAAACTTAACATGGTATCAAAGCTAGCCTGAATAGGACATCTTTCACAAGGTGAAAATACCTCTCTCTCCTCCTCCGGTGAAAATTAGGGTTTCTGCAAAAGTCAGAATTTTTTGGATTCTGATTGCATGGTTGGATATCCCTCCTCAAAATCAAAGTTTTGAGCCCTAGATCAAACTTTTTGAGTGGGTAGAACCCCGAGCTTTGTCAAACCTTAGTTTGACTTCTAGCCCAGAAAACCAGTAACCAGAAAAAGTGTGCACCTGTGTACCAAAAAACCAGAAAAGGTGTGAAACAGAAAGCCATAAATTTTGTTGCAGATCTGAAAGTTGTTGATCAGATTTGAAGGGTGAAAAGTTGAATCTTCCAGAAGCAGAGTTCACCAGTTATCTCAATCCAATCAAGCATATCTCCTGGTAAGTGTTATTCTATATGTTGAGAAACTTCAATTTCTGTAACCCCCCGGTAAGATGGCTCCAAGCACTAAGCTTGAAGACAAGCTAGAGGGTATAGAGAATTTTCGAGCATGGAAATACAGGATTGGTCTCATTCTTGAAGAGAATGATCTTGTCCAATATATCAAAGATGAAATTGCAGAACCTGAAGAAGATGAAGCCAAAGAGAAGTATAAGAAGGACTTGATTAGGGCAAAGAGAATCATTGTTGATTCTATCAAGGACCACTTGATTCCCCACGTGGCATCCAAGAAGAACCTAAAGGAAATGTATGATGCCCTAGGAAGAATGTATGAAGGGAGGAACATCAATAGAAAGATGAATTTGAGAACTCAATTGAAGAATACCAAAATGAATAAAGAAGAATCCATTCAAGATTATTTCACAAGGTTTTCCTAGTTCAAGGAACAACTAGACGCCATTGGTGACACCCTTGATGAAGATGAACTAGTCATGACTGCACTCAATGGTCTCACTAGACCTTGGGAGTCATTCATCCAAACTATGTGTGCAAGAAAAGAAAGTATGAAGTTTGATGTGGTATGGGAAGATTTCATTCAAGAAGAGGCTAGGGTAGCCAATAGAGAAGCCCTACTCAAAGAAGATGACCAAGCTTTGGCCACTCACACCAGAAGAAGGAGTCATTTCAACTCCATGAAGAATGGCCATAAGAAATCTCATCCTCCACGTAGATTTCAAAAGAAAGAAGGAGTAAGCTCAAAAAGAGACCTCTCCTCAGCTAAGTGTTACAGTTGTCACAAACTAGGACACTTTGCTAGAAATTGTCCTTCAAAGATGAAGAAGAATTTTCACAAAATACATCATGCACATCTAGCAGAACATGATAGTCAAGAAGAAGAAGAGGTAAGGCCTAAAAGGAAGATAACCAAAGTAGAAGAAGAAGATGCAGAAGAATATGTTCTATTCTCTGCACTCTCTGGGTCAGTAACACCTGGAGAAGATACATGGCTCATTGATAGTGGTGCTTCAAAGCACATGACAGGTCAAAAGAAAACTCTCTCAAACCTGGAAAAAAAGACCTCTCCTCATAAGGTATCCTTTGGAGATGATTATCAATATCCCATCAAGGGAATTGGTGAAGCAAGCTACAAGCTTGATTCTGTAACTCCATTAAAGATGAAGGACATTCTATATGTACCAGGTTTGAAGAAGAACTTACTTTCTATCTCAGCTTTAGATAAGAAAGGCTATAGGGTTGCATTCATAGATGGACAAGTACTTATGTGGTCCAAAGGAAAATCAATTGAGGATGCAATTGTTATTGGTGAAGAGGAAGGAGGTTTGTACAAACTCAAGGGTCATCCAGAAGCTTCCCTTGTTCATGAAGCCACTAGCCCAAGTGAGATATGGAATAGGAGACTTGCTCACATTAATTACAAATCACTTCCTCATGTGAGCAAGGTAGTCATAGGACTACCAGACCTAAAGATTGATCATGATGGAACATGCAAGGTATGTGCAAAAGGGAAGAATATCAAGAACCCATTTCCAAAGAGTGAAACAAAGACCAAAAGTACCTTGGAATTGATTTATTCAGATGTATGTGGACCTATGCCCTCCACATCCTTGAGTGGATATGAATATTACCTTACATTCATTGATGACTACTCAAGAAAGACTTGGATATACTTCCTAAAGGGAAAGAATGAAGTCTTTGGAAAATTCAAGGAATTCAAAGAAAGCTAAGCTGGATCCTTCTGGGAAGAAGGGAATATTTGTTGGATATTGTGATGCATCCAAAGCATTCATAATATACATCCCAGGATTCCATCATATGGAAATAATTAGGGATGTGACATTTGATGAAGAAGAATCTCTCAAGAGATCTAGGAAGTGTCAGTATGAAGAAGTATATGAAGAAGATGCACCTTCCAGAATTACAGAGGCTGCACCTACCCCTGAAGATCATGACATGATAGAACCACAAGAACCCCTTTCTATAGACATATCAAGGAACAGAAATCCAGCATGGGAAAGAGACATTATACTAGGAGAAGAAAAGTATGGAGCTCCTGAAGGCTCCACCAAAGTGAGCAAGAAACCAAAGTCATTCACCAGCTATATGGATTTGATGTGTGATCATGTAGATCAAAAACCCACTAGTTATGAAGAAGCATCCCATAAGAAAGAGTGGGTTGAGGCGATGACAGAGGAGTACCAGTAAATAATGAAGAATGATGTTTGGGATATAGTTCCCAAACCAAAGGAAAAGAGTGTGGTATCCTCCAAATGGATATACAAGATAAAGCATGATGCGGATGGCAGCATTGAAAAGTATAAGGCAAGGTTTGTGGCCAGAGGATTCTCTGAGAAAGAGGGAATTGACTATGAAGAAACATTTGCACCAGTTGCAAGGTACACTTCCATTAGAACTATCATGGCACTTGCATCCATGATGAAGTGGAAATTACACCAGATGGATGCAAAGACAGCTTTCCTGAATGGTGTGATTGAGGAGGAAGTGTACATAGAACAACCACAAGGATTTGAGGTTGAAGATAGAAAAAAACACATATGAAAATTAAAGAAGGCCTTGTATGGGTTAAAACAAGCTCCCAGAGCTTGGTATGGAAGAATTGACAGTGTCTTGACAAGCCTTGGCTTTACCAAAAGTAAAGTTGATCCTAATATTTATCTCAAGGTTATGGATGATGAACATGTCATACTGTTGCTATATGTCGATGATCTATTTCTGATTGGGAATGAGAAACAGATTGTCGAATGCAAGAAGAAAATCTCTAGAGATTTTGAGATGAAAGATCTAGGTTTGATGCATTACTTCCTAGGACTGGAAGTATGGCAAGGCTCAGAAGGAATCTTTCTCAACCAGGGAAAGTATGTTGTGGAAATATTGAAAATATTTGATATGTTGGAATGCAAAGCCATGGCCACTCCCATGGATTCTAACTAAAAGCTATTAGTTGATGACTCATCAAAGTTAGTAGATATGACTCTATACAGATAGATTATTGGGTCATTGATGTATTTGACAAATACCAGACCAGATATATGCTTTGCCGTGAACACCTTGAGTTAGTATCTAGTGGAACCTAGACGAGTTCACCTGATAGTTGTAAAGCATGTGATGAGGTGGCTAAAGGGTACGATAGACTTTTTTCTATGTTATCTTGGAGATCATGACTTTAGATTGTATGGCTACATAGATGTTGATTGGGCGGGAAGTGTATCAGATAGGAAGAGCACATCGGGAGGATGTTATTATCTAGGATCTGCCATGACCTTGTGGTTTAGCAAGAAGCAGTCTAGTGTGGCTCTCAGCACAGCTGAAGCAGAATATATTGTTGCTTGCTCTACTAGTTGTGAAGCGATATGGCTTCGAAAGCTGTTATCAGGATTATTTGACTTAGAGATGGACCCCACTATGATCCAGTGTGACAACCAGAGTTGTATCAAGATGACAGAGAATCCAGCGTTCCATGATAAGTCAAAGCACATAGAGATCCGATATTTTTATATATGGGATATGGTGCATAAAGGAGCTATCAAGCTCGAGTATGTGATCACTAAAAAACAAGTTGCTGATATATTGATCAAACCTCTGTCTCGAGTAAATTTTGAGTATTTTCGAGACAAGCTTGGTGTAGTTCAGAAGGACCCTCCTCGAAAGTGGGAGTGACATGGTTGCTGATGATGAGTTTTCCTGTATCGACAGTGTTAAGTTTAAACTAATTTGACTAGCAAGATTACTGAAAGAAACACAATCACAAGATAGATAGATATTTTACCCTGGGAAACCCTCATCGGGTAGAAAACCCAACAAAGCTTTCCTCAATAAGATGATCAACCAAAATCCAAGATGTGCTCCAAGACTAAAGATCCTTCTCTACCTCCTATGCAGACCTCTCTCCCACAAGTGCGCTACTTTTCGAGTGATGGAAGTATGAGATAAGTGAGGAACATTTTCCTCTACTTATACTAGTTTCCCGACTGACTTTTTCCCTTATGGGGCCGACCTCTCCCAAGGGAGTCTAATAACCCCTAATAAATTAACTCAAGGCCAACGCCCACATGGTGGATCTAATAAACCTGGTTACCACAATCCATTAGAGGAATAAACATCTCCGGATACACAATAGGATCACCTCGGAGGGATGAAACATCTCCGGAATAATAAAGTACAAATATAATATTCTTAGAAGTTACAATATTCAAAACACTCCCCCTTAACGAGAAGGATATTATAACAACATCTGCAGGAGCAAGGATTCATCAACATCATACATGATACATCTATAAATCATTGGAAGCTTTCTTTATACATCATCATCAGTATTGAGTCTTCATCTTCTGCAGCACACGGACAGCTACAGCAACATCAATATCTGGATCCTCACGATCATTAGCATCGTCATCACACGATCATCAACATCGTCATCACACGATCATCAACATCATCATCACACAATCATCAGCATCGTCATCACACGATCATCAACATCGTCATCACACACATGATCCATTTAAGACACCTCATCATGTCTAGGGACGATGCATTCCACTTGTCAACTTAGACAAAGTCTAAGGACCACTTCTCGGAGACATATGTCTACGGATCATTTAAGACACCTCATCATGACTAGGGATGATACAATCCTCTTGTCAACTTAGACAGAGTCTAAGGACCACTTCTCGGAGACATACGTCTACGGATCATTTAAGACACCTCATCATTCCTAGGGATGATACAATCCTCTCATCAACTTAGATAGATTCTGAGGACCACTTCTCAGAGACATACGTCTATGGATCAATTCAAGACACCTCATCATGCCTAGGGATGATACAATCCTCTCGTCAACTTATATAGAGTCTAACGACCACTTCTCAGAGACATACGTCTACAGATCAATTCAAGGGACCGAAGTCTGGGGACGATACAATCCCCACCTATCCACTAAGGACTTCATTTTCGAAGACATCTATCTACGGATAAATTCAAGGGACTGAAGTCCGGGGACAATACAATCCCCACCTATCCACTAAGGACTTCATTTTTGAAGACATCTATCTACAGATCAATTCAAGCGACCGAATTCCGGGGACGATACAATCCCCACCTGTCCACTAAGGACTTCATTTTTGAAGACATCTATCTACGGATCAATTCAAGGGACCGAAGTCCAGGGACGATACAATCCCCACCTGTCCACTAAGGACTTCATTTTCGAAGACATCTGTCTACGAATCAATTCAAGGGACCGAAGTCCAGGGACGATACAATCCCCACCTATATCCTCATCAATACAAGTATCATTAGTACATCAATATCAATACAAAGTATCCTCATCAATATAAGTATACATATCATCAATACAAGTATCCACATCAATACATGTATACATATCATCAATACAAGTATCCACATCAATACATCAATACAAGTATCCACACCAATACATGTATACATATCATCAATACAAGTATCCACATCAATACATGTATACATATCATCAATACAAGTATCCTCATCAATACATGTATCAGAAATATAAGTAATATAAGTATCCTAAGTATACATATAAGAAATATAAATAACCTAAGCATACTAATACAGGTATCCTCATCATCGACCTTACTATCAATGTGGGCAATCTCATCATCAGTGTCTACATCACTCCCCCTTTCGAGGATGGTCCTTTTGAACTACACCAAGCTTGTCTCGGAAATACTCAAATTTTACTCGAGACAATGGTTTGGTCAATATATCAACAATTTGTTCATCAATTCTCACATACTCAAGCTTAATAGCTCATTTCTACACCATATCCCGTATATAGAAATATCAGATCTCTATGTGTTTTGACTTATCATGGAAAACTGGATTTTCTGTCATCTTAATACAGCTTTGGTTGTCACACATGATCACAGTGAGATCCATCTCTAAGTCAAACAACCCTGATAATAGTTTCTGAAGCCAAAACTGCTTCACAACTAGCAGAGCAAGCAGCTATATATTCTGCTTCGGCTATACTAAGAGCCACACTAGACTGTTTCTTGTTGAACCCTGAGATCATGATAGATCCAAGACCATAACATCCACCTGATGTACTCTTCCTATCTAAAACACTTCCTGCCCAATCAGAATCTGAGTAACCATGCAATTTGAATTCATGATTTCCAAGATAATATAGACCAAAATCTAATGTACCCTTTAGATACCTCATCACATGCTTTGCAGCTATTAAGTGAACTCTTCTAGGTTCCACTAGATACTGACTCAAGGTATTTATAGCAAAGCATATGTCTGGTCTGGTATTTGTCAAGTACATTAATGACCCAATGATCTGTCTGTATAGAGTCACATCTACTAACATTGATGAGTCATCAACTAATAAATTTAAGTTAGATTCCATGGGAGTGGCCATGGCTTTACACTCCAACATATCGAATCTTTTCAAAATCCCTATAGCATACTTACCTTGATTTAGAAAGATTCCTTTGGGTTCTTGCCATACTTCTAGACCTAAGAAGTAGTGCATTAATACGAGATCTTTCATGTCAAATTCTGAGGAGAGGTTCTTCTTGCACTCAATAATTTGTTTCTCATTTCCAGTCATAAATAGATCATCTACATACAACAATAATATAATAGGTTCATCATCCATAACTTTGAGATAAAGATTAGGGCCAGCTTTACTCTTGGTAAAGCCCATGCTTGTCAAGAAACTGTCGATCATTCTGTACCAAGCTCTGGGAGCTTGCTTTAATCCATACAAATCCTTTTTTAGTTTGCACACATGTGTTTTCCCATCTTTAACCTCAAATCCTTGTGGTTGTTATATGTACACTTCTTCTTCAATCACACCATTCAGGAAGGCTGTCTTAACATCCATCTGATGTAATTTCCATTTCATCATAGATGCAAGTGCCATAATAGTTCTAATGGAAGTGTACCTAGCAACTGGTGCAAATGTTTCTTCATAGTCAATTCCCTCTTTCTGAGAGAATCCTCTCGCTACAAATCTTGCCTTATATTTTTCAATGCTACCATCTATAGCATGTTTTATTTTGAATATCCATTTGGAAGATACCACACTTTTATCTTTTGGTTTGGGAACTATATCCCAAACATAATTTTTCATTATTGATTGGTATTCTTCTATCATTGCTTCTACCCACTCTTTCTTCTGAACTGCCTCTTCATAGCTAGTAGGTTCTTGATCCACAAGATCACACATAAAAGCCACATAGTTGGATACTAGCTTTGGTTTCTTCCTTTCTCTAGTGGATCCTTTAGGAGCCCCATATTTTTCAGCTCCTTGAATAATGTCTCTAGCCCATGCTGACCTTCTTTTTCTAGATAAGTTTGTAATGGGGGGTTCTTGTGGTTCTGACATGTCATGGTCTTCTGGTGTAGCATATTCAGGGATGGGAACAGCCTCTGTGATTCTAGGAGATGTATCTTCTTCATATATTTATTTAACTTGGCACTTCCTAGATTTCTTGAGGGTTGCTTCTTCATCAAATGTCACATCTCTACTTATTTCCATATGATGAAAGCCTGGGATGTAAATTATAAAAGCTTTGGATGATTCACAATATCCAACAAATATTCCCTTCTTACCAAAAGGATCCAACTTGGTTCTCTTTTCTTTTGGGATGTGAATGTGCACTGGACATCCAAATATCTTGAGATGACTTACCTCAGGCTTCTTTCCTGTGAACACTTCTTCTGGAGTCTTGAATTCAATAGCACTATGGGATAGTCTATTTTGTACATAGACTGTTGTCCTAGCTGATTCATCCCATAGATACATGGGTAGATCTTGGTCATGTATCATAGTCTTTACAACTTCCATGATGGTTCTATTCTTTGTTTCAGCAACACCATTTTGTTGAGGATTGTAGGGAGTGGTTAGCTCCCTCTTGATTCCAGCTTCCTTACAGAAATCTTCAAAGTCTTTTGAAGTATATTCTCCACCATTATTTGTCCTGAGTATTTTGATCTTCTTTTCTGAAAGGGTTTCTATCAAGGCTTTGAACTCCTTGAACTTTCCAAAGACTTCATTCTTCCCTTTTAGAAAGTAAATCCAATTCTTTCTGGAGTAGTCATCAATAAATGTAATTTAGTATTCATATCCACTCAAGGATGTGGAGGGCATTGGTCCAAATACATCCAAATGAATTAATTCCAGAATATTCTTGGTCTTTGTTTCACTCTTTGGAAAAGGGTTCTTGATATTCTTTCCTTTGGCACACCCCTTGCATGTGCCATCATGATCAATCTTCAAATCTGGTAGTCCTATGACAACTTTACTCACATGAGGTAGTGCTTTGTAGTTAATATGACCAATCCTTCTATGCCATAGTTCATTAGGACTAGTGGCTTCATTAACAAGGGCAGCTTCTGGATGTCCTCTGAGTTTGTATAGACCTCCTTCCTCTTCACCAATAACAATTGCATCCTTAATTGATTTTCCTTTGGACCACATGAGTACTTGTCCATCTATGAATGCAACCTTGTAACCTTTCTTATCTAGAGCTAAGATAGAGAGTAAGTTCTTCTTCATTCCTGAGACATATAATATCTCTTTCATTTTCAATGGTGTTCCAAAATCAAGCTTGTAGCTTGCTTCACCATTTCCCTTGATGGGATATTGATAGTCATCTCCTAATGACACCTTTTGTGGAGAGGTCTTATCTTCCAATTTTTAAAGAGTTTTCTTTTTTCTAGTCATGTGCTTTGAAGCACCACTATCAATAAGCCATGTATCTTCTCCAGGTGTTATAGATCTTGAGAGTGCAGAGAATAGAACATACTCTTCTGCATCTTCTTCTTCATTCCTTCTAGATATTTTCTTGGGGAGGGGCCTTTCTTCTTCTTCTTCTTCTTCTTCTTCTTCTTCATATCTTCTAGATCTTTTCTTGTGAGGCCTTTCTTCCTCTTCTTCTTCTTCTTCACGTTCATCTTCTGCAAGAGGTGCTTGATGTCTTTTATAGTGAAGATTTTTCTTCTTCTTTGAGGGACAAAATATGGCAATGTGTCCTTCTTTATGACAATTGAAACATTGGAAAGAAGAGAATTTTATTCTTCCTTTATTCTGAAATCTTTGTGGAGATTGAGACTCCTTGTGATTATCCTTCTTGAAGTAAGATTGATTCCTCCTTCTCTTGGTGTGTGTAGCCAAGGATTCGTCATCTTCTTTGAGCAGAGCTTCTTTGTTAGAAACCCTAGCTTCTTCTTGGATGCAATCTTTCAATACCACATCAAACTTCATGCTTTCTTTTCTGGCACACATGGTTTGGATGAATGACTCCCATGGTTTAGTGAGACCATTTAGAGCAGTCATGACTAGTTCATCTTTATCAAGGGTATCTCCAATAGCATCTAGTTGTTCTTTGAGCTGGGAGATCCTTGAGAAATAGTCTTGAATAGATTCTCCTTTGTTCATCTTTGTGCTCTTCAATTGAGTTCTCAGATTCATCTTTCTATTGATGTTCCTTCCTTCATACATTCTAGAAAGGGCATGATACATTTTTTTTGGAGTCTTCTTGGATGCCACTTGGAGAATCAAGTGGTATTTAATAGAATCAGCAATGATTCTCTTTTCCCTAATCAAATCCTTCCTATACTTCTCTTTGTCTTCTTCTTCTCTAGGTTCTGCAATCTCATCCTTGATATATTGGGCAAGATCATTCTCTTCAAGAATGAGACCAATTATATATTTCCATGCCTGAAAATTCTCTATTCCTTCTAACTTGTCTTCAAGCTAGTGCTTGGGGCCATATTCTCTTGGGGGAGTCCAAGGAGATTGAAGTTTATCAAGAGATAGAATAACACTTACCAGGAGATGTGCTTGATTGACTTAGAAACACTGGTGTGTTCTGTTTCTGGAAACTCCAACTTTTTCACTTTCCGGATCTGCAACAGAATTTATGGTTTATCGCACTGCTGGTCAAACTAGTGTTTGACTTTCTTGGAGTTCTACCCAACCAAAAACTTTGATCTAGGGCTCAAAACTTTGATTTGGAGAAGGGATATTCAGCCATGCAATCAGAATCCAAAAATACTAACTTTTGCAGAAACCCTAACCTTGGGAGAGAGAGAGAAAGATATTTTCACCTTGTGAAAGATGTTCTATTCAGGCTATCTCTAATACCATGTTAATTTTAAACTAATTTAACTAGAAATATTACTCAAAGAAACACAATCACAAGATAGACAGATATTTTACCCTGGGAAACCCTCATGGGGTAGAAAACCCAGCAAAGCTTTCCTCAATAAGATGATCAACCAAAATACAAGATGTGCTCCAATACTAGAGCTCCTTCTCTACCTCCTATGCAGACCTCTCTCCCACAAGTGAGCTACTTTTCGAGTGATGGAAGTATGAGATAAGTGAGGAACATCCTCCTCTACTTATACTAGTTTCCCGACTGACTTTTTCCCTTATGGGGCCGACCTCTCCCAAGGGAGTCTAATAATCCATAATAAATTAACTCAGGGCCGACCCCCACATGGTGGATCTAATAACCCTGGTTACCACAATCCATCAGAGGAATAAACATCTCCGGATACACAATAGGATCACCTCGGAGGGATGAAACATCTCCAGAATAATAAAGTACAAATATAATATTCTTAGAAGTTACAATATTCAACAGACAGTGAGGTCGATGATGTGGATACCTGTATTGGTGATACCAATGATGAAGTCGATGAGTGGTCCTTAGACTTGGTCTAAGTTGACAAGTGGATTGTATCATCCATGGACACATGTCCTAAAAGATATCCGTAGACATATGTCTCCGAGAAAGTGGTCCCTAGTGGACGTGATCGGACTGCATCGTCCCTGAACATTCAGTTCAAAATATACATGATAGGACTGCATCGTCCCTGAACATTCAGTTCAAAATGTATGTGATAGGACTGCATCATCCCTGAACATTTAGTTCAAAATGTACGTGATAGTACTACATCGTCCTTGAAAATTTAGTTCAAAATGTATGTGATAGGACTGCATCGTCCCTGAGCATTCAGTTCAAAATGTACATGATAGGACTACATCATCCCTGAACATTTAGTTCAAAATGTACGTGATGGGGATTGCATCATCCCAGAACCCTTGGTTCAAAATGTACGTGACATGGATTGCATCATCCCAGAACGCTTGGTTCAAAATATACGTGATGGGGATTGCATCATCCCGGAACCCTTGGTTCAAAATGTACATGATGGGGATTGCATCATCTCCGAAACCTTGGTTCAAAATGTACGTGATGGGGATTGCATCATCCAGGAACCCTTGTTTGAAAATGTACGTGAGGGCATTACATCATCCCGGAACCCTTGGTTCAAAATGTACGTGGTAGGATTGCATCATCCTTGGACTTATGTCCTAAATTGAGAGGGATTGACCATCCTGTAATTGGATCATGTGTATTGCAGAGGATGTTGCTTTGATGATCCAGATGTCGAGATGATCTAGATGTTGTTGATCGATATGATCTAGTTGATGATCCAGATGATGTTGATCGAGATGATCCATATTACTGTAGTTGTTCGGATGCTGCAGAAGATGAAGACTCAATACTGAAGTTGTTCCAGTATTGAAGATTTGAAGATACTCTAGTAATTGGTTGAGTTACTGATGATGTATGAATAAAGCTTCCAATGATTTATAGATGTATCATGTAGTTGATGACTCCTTTTTCTGCAGATGTTGTTATAATATCCTTCTTTTTAAGGGGGACTGTTGAAATATTGTAACTTCTAAGAATATTATATTTGTACTTTATTATTCCGGAGATGTTCCATTCCTCTGAGGAGACCCTATTGTATATCCAGAGATGTTTATTCCTCCAAGAGATTGTGGTAACTAGGGTTATTAGATCTCCCATGTGAGGTCGGACCTGAGTTAGTTGTTTAGGGGTTATTAGACTCTCTTAGGAGAGGTCAGCCACATTAGGTTGAAAAGTCAATTAGAACATGAGTATAAATAGAGGAGGTGTGTTCCTCATTTATCTCATTCATTCACTCACTTGTGATTGGTGCATAAGAGAGAGAGAAGTCTGCATAGGAGGAGAAGGAGGTCTTGTTTGGGTACTACATCTTGTATTGGTTGATTATCTATATTGAGGAAATCTTTGCTGGGTTTTCTACCCCATGAGGGTTTCCCAGGGTAAATCTTTGTCTATCTTGTGATTTTGTCTCTTTCAGTGATCTTGCTTGTGAATTTAGGCTAAACTTAACACTAATGTAGGGAAGGAGGCTAAGTGGAGGGTGCATGGGGAGGTAACTGGAGTCAAAATAGGAAATCTAGTCTCACTGGGGGTTCAACGGAGTGATACAATCAGTTGAGGAGTGTTGATGCCTCGGATGTGCAGGGTAAGTGCAAGGTGCTAGAATGGGTTCCAAGGCACACAACAGGGGATGAAAACCCAGCCAAAGGCTTTGAAAGACCCTACGCAAGGGAAATTCTATCCTCGAGCTGTTTGGTGTAGTAATCACCCACAGATATTAGGCCTCCGCTGGCACTCTATGACTAAGTGGTTTTGATCTATAAGATCAGTTTCCCAATTCAGGGAAACAAGGTATAAAAATGGTAAATCAAAGTTAACTTAATCTTATTTGAGAAGAGAATCTAATCTAAGTTAAATCTATTCTAAAATGAGTGTTTTGTTTATGCAGATCAACCTTGATGTGTAATAAATAAGTAAATTACAACCTTTCACAAAAATGCTTTTAGTTGTTTCACTTATTAACTTAAATCACAATCCATTAATGCAATTTAAAAGAAAATAATTTAAGTACTAAAGCCTTTTCAAGATAAATCTGTATCCACTTTGCTAATTAAAAAATTAACAATGATTATTGTGTTGTGAATCACTTGCATAAATTGATAAAGAAAATATTTTAATTAAATAAACTTAATAAAATATTCCCATGCATGGATCAGAGATAAAGAGAAATCTGTATAACAGACCTGTGCATTATTTTATGTAAGCAAAGAGATCACACAATATAGATGATAATTTTGAAATAATAAATCAGACACTGTCAAAGAAATTTGAACAATAAACAGGAAATGATTCAATGAGATTACTTCACTGTATTAATGAGGTCTGCAAACAAAATTACAGGCTCTGATAAGACAGAGTGTCTCCAAATCGTCTCCTGCTGATTTGAGCTCCAAAATTACCAACCATCTGGAAGTAGCGTTTCTCCTTCTTCTTCCTTGTCAACAATAAATTATTGCAAGAAGAATGAAGATATGAGAAGAATGAAAATTCTTCCATTCTTTAGAGAACTCTTCCCCCATCCTCATAGTCTTGGGAGGTCGAATTTATAGTGGTGAAGAGCATTGGGAAGAATAGGATCAAATCCCCGGATGCCTAGTTCGTTCACTGTATGCAAAAATGGTCGGAATAAATTTATGAACGTTCACCCCTATTCGGCAATGTTTTCCTCCCAAACTGTTCATAGATTTGCAAAACTATTCACAATTAGGTGTAAATCAGCCCATTTGGGAAGTGGGTTTTCAACCGTTTGATCTGATTCCTCACGGTTTTCCCGCAATCCTCCGTGTAAAAACATGTCTTTTACAGATTCCATTTTTTCAAATTTTATCTGCACGGCAAATTAGGATTTAGTGAAATATTATGCATTAAACTTTGTAAATAACATGATATACCAAAGTCAATTATATAAATAATACTATTAATATTGTTCTTCAAAAAATATATCGAATATAATTTAAACAATAATAATGATCCTGTAAATATGCAAAGCTAATTATTCTTTGTAAAACATAATACTTTGCTTAATGATAAATTATTGACTCTCTCCATGATTTAAAAGTATGTTTTTTCTTTTCAGGATTCAATTAAATTATACATAACAAGGCCTTGAAAAATATTTGTCATAAAATTATAGATTATTCCAAAATGACAAATTTTATAAAATATCCAAAGCTTAGTAAAATTCAATAATCCTCCCAAAGTCAATAATTAAATGCATGGTTCTATTATTTTATATAAACCCTTTCAAGTCATAAATCAAAATGATTTGTTTAAAAATAAGTGTTCAATCAAATAATTATAATCCGTCAACATGTTCTTTTAATCTTATTGATTTAATGAAGTTCAAATTTGTTGCCAAGACTATCGAAACATCATGTGAATTTAATTAACCAAAATTAAAGCATGTAAATGACTCAAACAAGTTCAAATAAGAATAAGCAATCATTAAATACAATAATCAAAATCGAATGACAACTGAAATAATAAAACCCAACTCAAAAATGGAAACAATCCAAATAATACCAGAAAAAATGGGAATCCAAAAATTATTCAAATCACGTAGCGTAACCTCAATCGCAGGATCAAAACAAATCGACGGTTGGGATTGAAAGTTGCAGGGTTTTATTTCATAAATATCTATAGTCATCCCGCAATCTGCAGTCCGCAGTTGCGGGTTGCGGAATGCTGGATCGCAACTCATAAAAACAAATAAATCAATCTTTCTGCATTTTGCAATCCGCGGTATGGGTTGTGGATCGCGGAAACGCAACTTCAAACAATCAAACAATAGTGCTCGCAAGTCGCAATCTGCAGTTGCGGGTGTTTATTGGCGAGCTTTATTTATGATACCCGAAAGCCGCAACCCAAAACTTGCAGGTTGCAGGTTTCGGGATTACAAAACAACATAAAAACGAGTTTCCAAAAGCCGAAAACCGACCATGTGGATGGCGGGTTTCGGGGACGTCAGACTGTGAGGAGAGATAACCATCCCAAAAGCCACATCCCGAAATTATGGGTTGCGGAGGCACATACCAAATCAACGAAAAATGTCAATCCCGAAAGCCGAATGTTGCCATTGCGGGATTCGGGTTTCGGCGTAACTATTTCCCAATCTCATTACAAAGTGACACCGCAATCCGCAACCGTTGGGTTGCGAGTTGCGGAACTACCAAAATCGAAACTAAAAAACAACCATTCCACTGCCGCAATCATCGGATCGCGGGTTGTCCAAATGTCGGGTTTCGGGATGATTTTATCAATCAACAAAATACTAAAAAAATTTGGCTTTTTGAAACCAAAACACTTTGGAAGAAATAATCAAACGCTTGCAAACAAGCAAACTAAAAGCATGGATGAAGATATTTTTAAGATGGAAATCAAAATCTGATATTTACAAGACAAATCACCCAAATACCTTTGCGTTTATTCAGAAATGGGGCTCTCGTGTTTCAACTAAGCATGGGATCTGTTGTGACCACAACAAGGAGTCAATCTAGCCTTAAATCAAGGAAAGATCTCAACTAACTGAAGTGAACTTAGTGGTAGGTGAAGAAGTGCAAATTTCTCAGGTGGTAGGTGAAAAGTGGATGCCTTATTGACTAGGAGGGCTAAAACTGCAAGGAAAGAAGCTCCCAGGGCTAGCAAAGTGGGGACTAGGTGCTGGGTGACACCAAAATGATGACTGGGATGCATGCAATTGCATGACATGCATGCAGACATAAAAATAAATGATGAATATATCCTAACACCCCCCCTCAAGCTATACTATGAAGTGTAAAATAAAATATAGGGCCCTGGTTATTGAGACCAAAGGTCACCCCAACAAAATAATAATCCAAAAATGCTAGAAAAAATCTAAGTGAGGAAAGAGGGAAAACCCAATGGGAAGAAAGCCCCCCCTGAAGCTGAAAATAGAAGGATCTAATATGTCTCCACCATGATGGAACTCAACCCCAACAGTGAACGGAGGTAAGAGAACTTCTTCTCAGTGAAGCTCTTGGTGATGATGTCTACAATTTGCTCATCGACAAGACAATATTGCAAAACAATGGTTCTGTCATTCACAAGCTCTGGGATGTAGTGCATGTGGATCTCGATGTGCTCGGTCCTCTGTCTCTAAAATGGATCCGTCGATATCTTGATAGAACTTTGATTGTCACAAAATATGGCAGTCGAAGTAGTACTACCAATATCAAATTCTACCAAAATACCCTGCAACCAAACTACCTGAATGCAAGCATTGACTGCTCCTCGATACTCTGCCTCTACTGAAGATAAGGCAATGGCTGCCTGCTTTTTGCTTGACCAGAAAATAGGCCCAGTTCCAATCATGAAAACATAACCGAAAGTGGACTTCTGATCAATACTATCACCCGCACAATCTGAATCAGTGTACCCAACCAAATCTAGTTCAGAATTGCAGCATAGTGTATGCCAAAATGTCTAGTACCTTGCACATAGTGCAAGATCCTTTTGGCTTCCCGCCAATGGAGCTCATGGGGATACTGCATATATCTTGATACAACACTCATGGCATAAGATATATCAGGCTTTGAGTGTGTCAAGTATAGAAGAGAACCGATCAACTGTCGATACAATGTAGAATCTGCAAGCGGTGTAGAATCTCCCTCCTCAAGACTGATTCCTAAGAGGAATGGGAATGGGGATGCCTTACAATATGACATATTGAATTTTTTTAACAGGTTTGAAACATATTTTCCTGAGATATGGTGATCCCATCAAAATTTTGAGCAATCTCAAGCCCCATTAATTGTTTTAGCAATCCCAAATCGCTCATGTCAAAAGCTAGATTTAAAGCAATTTTTAACTTATCGATTGAACTGAGAGTGCTACCAGTTATCAAAATATCATCAACATAAAGAACTATAATCAGAAAATTACCTTCAATTTTTTGTAGGTACACATTTGGATCTAATTTACACCTTCCAAAGTTTTGTGCGAGAAGGAAGGAGTCCATCTTAGCATACCAAGCTCTTGGGGCCTGTTTTAAGCCATACAATGACTTCTTCAATCTACATACTAACTTTGGATCTGATATATATCCTTCTAGATGCTTCATATATATTTCTTATTTCATATCTCCATGGAGAAATGCACTCTTCACTTCCATATGGGGCACTTCCAAGTTCTTGGATGCAGAAATGGACAAAACTAGACGGATAGAATCCTTCTTTGCAACTGGTGCAAAGGTCTCAGTGTAGTCCACTCCTTGGACTTGGGAGAAACCTTTTGCAACCAACCAAGCTTTGTATTTGTAGGTTGATCCATCAGCAGCAATATTTTTGCAGTAGACCCATTTACATTGGACTAATTTCTTCCCAGGTGGAAGAGAAACTAGCTCCCATGTAGCATTCTTTTGAAGAGAACTGTACTCTTCATCCATGGAGGTTTGCCATATCGGATCTTGGTGGGCATGATAATATGATTTAGGATCTAAAACTATCATAAAAAAATATTTCTTATATAGAAAAGGATCATAGAATGAAAGAGCCATACCTGATCTTTGAAAGTCTGCTCGAGTCCTCCTTCGATCGGCAGGATTTCCAATGTTTTGACCGACAGAATTGAGAGTATTTTGGGCCCACTTGGGAAAGTGTTGGGGCACAAATGGATCAGATTATGAACCTGATATATCATGTACATCAAATTCTGATAAAATATCAGAAATATCAGAACCAATACTTTCATCATCTTCTTCAAATTCTTCTTCTTGTAGAGGCAGTAAATCAACAGTTTCTTCCTCGACTAGTTCTAGATTTTGAAGCGGTTCTTCAAATATGACACTTCGCTCAATGAATATCTTTTTGGGTCTGATATCCATTAGTTTGTAGACTTTTTATTCTTTATCATATCCCAATAGGATGCATTCAACACTTTGTGGATCCAAATATTTTCTCTTTTCAGTCGAAATTCTAGCCCAAGCGGTTGAGCCAAAAACACAGAAATTGGACACATCAGGTTTGTGACCAGTGTAAGCTTTGAAAGGTGTAATATCAGTCAAAGATGAATGTGGAACTCTATTTTGAATGTATGCAACAACATTCATGGCCTCATCCCAAATTTTTTCAGCCAAACCTTTCCATTCAATCATACAGGTTTCCATCTCTTTCAGTGATCGGTTCTTCCTTTCCGCTACAGCGTTCATCTGAGGTGTGTAAGGAACTGTGTGCTGGATTTGAATGTTGCTTTTAGCACAAAGTTGAAGTAGCTCTGATTTGATATATTCACCTCCATTATCATATCTAAGAGCTTTTATATTCCTCTCGATGGAAATCTCAACAGAAGCCTTAAAAAACTTGATTTTTTCTAGTACTTCTGACTTGTTTTTGAGAAAGAAAACCCATGTAAATATGGAGAAGTCATCGATGAATGTCAAAACATACCTTGATCCATTCATGGAGTTATGTGGTAGTGGACTGCTGATATCAAAATGTATCAGCCCCAAAATCTAAGAAGCTCTGCTATCTTTGCCTCGGTCAAATTTGTGTTCGGGGTGCTTCCCAATGATGCAACCTTTGCATATTCCATTCGAGGATTTGATCGTCGGAAGGCCATCAACCATGGAATTTTTATGTAGCAGCTGCAAATATTTATAATTTAGGTGTCTAAACCTCTCATTCCATAGCCTACTAACCTCATTGCCATGAGTTAGAAGAGCGGTGGGCTTGTCATGCAGCAAAAAGTGTGAAAATTCATATGCTTTTGAAGCATGATTTGCTTTTTCGACCGCAATAATTTTCCACTTTGAATATCATAAATTTCAACTTTGTTAGGGAAGAATACAACTTTCTTTATTGAACCAGTTTGTGTCATCTGATAAACAAAAGAACATTCAAAGCTAAGGAAGGTACATAGAGAACATTGTGAAAACTGCCATGCTCTAAATGAATGGTTCCTTTGCCCTTTGAAGAGATCTGAGAGTCATCTCCCATGTGGATGGGGATGGTGTTGTTGGGATCAAATGATGATAGAGAATATTTATTTGCATCCATGTGTTTTGAAGCTCCATAATCAATGAGTAGAGTTGTGGAAGTCGAAACAGTTGCCATGAGTGCATGACCTCTCTCGGGATGATTATTTTTCTCCTTCTTCCTTGCACCGTCAGGAAGGGTTATGTTGTTTTTCTCTAAAAGAAGGGCCATCTGATTCTATGGTTTTCTTCATGCATGAAATTTCAGGATGAAATCCCTTGATTCAATAAGAACATTTAGATTTCTCTTTTGTTGAAATATTGTAACTTCAAAGAATATTATATTTGTACTTTATTATTCCAGAGATGTTTCATTCCTACGTGGAGATATTATTGTATATCCGGAGATGTTTATTCCTCTGTCGGAATGTGGTAACTTGGGTTATTAGACTTACCTAGTGGGGGTTGTCCCTGTATGTGTTATGTGGGTCAAGGGGTTGTTAGACCACCCTAGTGGGGTCGGCCCAGTCAATTGTAGTGGGGTGTTTAACCCAATGGTAAAGTTGGGGCCAACCTAGTTAATATATTGTACAAGTCGGAGATGTGTATAAATAGAGGAGGTGAGCTCCTCATTTGACACACTTCCCTCACTCAGAATGTAGTACGCTTGTGGAGGAGAGGTCTGCCATGGTGGAGGAGGAGATCATGTCTTTGGTTTGCATCTTTGTATATTGTTGGTCATCTATATTGAGGAAGCTTTGCTGGGTTTTCTACCCCATGAGGGTTTCCAAGGATAAATCTGTGTCTCTTGTGTTTATGTTGTGCTTGTTGTTTCTTCAGTGATCACGTATATGATATTATTGTGAAATGGAATGTAATGCTGCTATTTTCTGTCTTAGCATATTAAATCTTAACATCTTTGCCCTCTTTCCCTTTTTGCTAGTTTCTTGAACCGGATGGCTCATCCGATTGTTTTGTCTTCTCTCTTTGCTTAGACAGATCAAACTTTGGCTTCTCTTTTTTTTTCTTCCCTTTTCCATTCGTAGCTTTGGATCCTCCAACAAATAATGCTTGGTATTTGGAGCATATGGTCCCCATTTGAATGAGTTTATCATGCTCCTTCGTCACAGATTCAATGAAGGCACTTAAGGTAGGAATTTTCCAATTCGGAATTGTGAGCTTTCCCATATTGAAAGTTGAAACAAAAACTGAATAATCTTTCCCAAGTTTCAAAAGAATGCATAGGATCAATTGCTTATCATATTTTCCCACTCCACATTTCTTCAATAGCATAACCAAGATTTTAAACTTAGTGAAGAAGTCATTGATGGTCTCGAAAATTTTCAAGATTGAGGGCAATCAACTCATTCTCTAGCTGATAAGATCTCATATCATCCTGCTTGCCAAAGAGTGTGGCAATTTTCTCCCATACCTCTTTCAGAATAGTCAATCCACTGAGATGGAAAAGAAGATCCTTAGAGATGCTGAGACAAAGGAAACCATAAGCTTCATCAAGCTTATTGAAATATTTTTCCTTCTCTACTGCTGATGTAGCTTTGACTTCTAGGCCCATGGTAACTCTGTAGAAACCTTTAGAACATAGCAATATCTCCATATCAGCCTTCCACTGAAAATGGTTGAAAGGACTGAGGAGATTTGATGAAGAAGTCTCCATCTTTCAAGAGGAGCGAATGCAATAGAAGGAGTGAATAACCTGCAAATCACAAGAAAACAACAATAAGGTCTGACAATCCACACTTTTCAAGTCACTTCACAGCTGACATAAGACAATCAAGCAAGCTTGAAGATCCATTGATTCGAATCCAGGAATTATGTGGAAGACTCTCGGCTTCTGGTGTGGATTGGAAGAGAATTTTTGTCACTGCATGACCAAGGGTGAATGCACATGAGATTTTGCATGCTGCTGCTGAAATATTTTTCTAAGCAATTCACTCAATATTCATGAATAATCCATGCAGAAAAGAATTCTTGTCCTTGCCATGGCTCTGATAACATGTGAAACCTAAGCAAAACAGATCTAATTGAACAAGTAAATCAATTACAACAAATGCATAAAGAATAATATGTGTAAACTGTGCAAGAGAATTGCAGCAGTGCTCTATTGAACTCAGAAGGAGAATACAATACAATGTGCAGTCACAATGACTGAATAATTTGAATTAACCAAGGATTTCATTCAAATATGTTGCATGGAATAGCTTGGATCCACTATGAGTCCTCATCATCAGATCAGTGGAGTCATCAATGCACTAGTAATGGTCAACTAGGTGTCAAACTAAGTCTAACTGAGTGTGGTAGGTGTAACTGGCACATGGGAGCACTAATGTAGGGAAGGAGGCTCAGTGGAGGGCGCATGGGGAGCTAACTGGAGTCATAATAGGCAATATAGTCTCACTGGGGGTCCAACGGAGTGATACAATCAGCTGAGGAGTCAATCTAGCCTTAAATCATGGAAAGATCTCAACTAACTAAACTGAACTGAGTGGTAGGTGAAGAAGTGCGCCTGTCTCCGGTGGTATGTGAAAAGTGGGCGCCTTACTGACTAGGAGGGATAAAACTACAAGGAAAGAAGCTCCCAGGGCTAGAAAAGTGGGGACTAGGTACTGGGTGATGCCAAACTGATGACTGGGATGCATGCAATTGCATGACATGCATGCGGCATGCAAAAATGCATGCGGACATAAAACTGAATGATGAATATATCCTAACATTGTTTTGCATAGGACTTAGAGGTTGGCCCCGTTTCTGATTTTTTTTGCATCACATTCACCAATACTTTGGGAAGAACCTAAATATCCCAAATTCATAACCAGGAGGAATATGCTTATGCCTTAAACTAGCCCCTTTTCCACTTGTTTTGTTAACAAGTCTTCGCTGGTGAAAACGTTGTACTATAAGTTTTAATTTTTGAGATAATATCAGCTAATAATAGGTAAGGGATATTACAGTGGTATCAAAGCACTTTCCTTGGCTCGGGATGTCAAAATTAATTTTCAGTGGAAGATGTTGGCTTACTACCTTGTTTCTTAACTTTCTCTTACAGACCCAGGTTCTGCGTAGTTATGGTCCAACAACGCCACTTCTCCACCGACCCTTTCAGCAATAGGCTACAAACAAGCTGAGGTCTCACCCGAGGCAAAGTTATGGGAGATTACGGAAGCATTTTTTTGTAATCAGGTGATGCATGGTTATGGAACTGGTGCAACCGAAGTTCTCCCAAATTCGCATATACTGGAGGTTACAGCGCACTTACGGGACTGCGCACTTCACAAACTCATACAATATGATGCAATACAATCCGATCAGCGCAACCTTAGGACTGTGCTTCCAGGGAATTGCACTTAACACAAATTTGTTGACTTAGTGTTTACCCAAATAACTCATGCATTCAACATATTCAGAATCACTTGCTCATTCAGCCATAAACGTTCAGGACTTAGCATATTATTCTTATTCATCAACACATGAACATACATATGAAAGTCAGAATACTCATAAAAGGAAGTATGAATGTAAACATAACCTAAGCGTACAAAATCACACATTCATCACATAACACAAGTATTTACGTGGTTCACCCCCAGGATGGGAGCTACATCCAAAGGGAACTGTTGATTTTATTAATGGGAAGGGTTCAACATTTCCAGTCTGCGCACTCAGTTGCAGACTCTTCTCTCTATAGTAGGTCTCTGCGCACAGAGCTGCAGAGTCTTCGTCTCTCTTCAGCAGGTATCTGCACACACAGATGGAGAGTCCCTTACAATGCTTAGTATTTCCAAAAGACTAAGAGATCTAAGTACTCAACAAGTATTAATGTCCATCAAAGGTAAAAAATCAACCCTTCCCTTACAAAATTTCCCTATCTTTAGATCATTCCCAAAGGTCTAATCTTTACAATGAATGTGGGCCACAAATCCCCCCAAAATGGTGCGGTTACCCCGCTAACCCAGCCTGTTGTAGTCAACAACTGCTCTACTTTCCTTCAGCTGCCTCTCTACGTTTCTTCTAGCTCTGATACCTCTTCTGACAGCCGCAGTTCTGAATGGCGACTATGGCTACATTTTGGCACATCCCTTTTAGTTGCTCTGGATTCATTTGTCCCTATCGGCCCGTAGTTCTGCTTCTAACAGTCTTAGTACTCTATACCAATGATAGGTCACTTTCCTCCACTTCTGTACCGCTGCTTACCATGCTCCTGGGATTTATGGAGTCGCTTACCCAAAATGGGCCACTACTGGCCCTCACTGCACTTGTACTTCGCTACCAAAAATAGCTGCTGCACTGGTGCTACACATCATCAAAACTGTGTCGGCTTTAGACTTCACATTTGCAACTGTGCTTATTCATACTTCGCAATGCCAAAAAATGTGCCACTTCGACCATGCCCAACAGGACCCTAACACTTACTCATGGATCGCCTCTGATCCAATTGGCTCTGGCTCCACATCCTCTGGAGGACTCAATTTTTCAGTGAATCCCTAAAGAGTTGCACTCAACTTTGCAACTGCTTCCTTTGTATCTCACTTGAAGTCCTTAATAGTTGCTAACATCTCCTCGGAGACGTATTCTTGATCATACTCCTGGACTGTCTTCTCCATTGTGCGGAGTTCCTGCAGTTTCTTTTCGATCTCATCAGTGAGGGAGAGCGCCTATTCTTGCATTGGCTGCAGCTTTGTTGAATTCTCAGTCTCCCTATCCCTTAAAAATTTCAATTCTCTTGTCAAGTCCTTGACTTGCGCGAACTTTTGGATTTTCTCTCTAGGCTTCAAGGTCTTCATGGCCGTGTTCACAGTGTCCAACTCTGTCTGCCGCTGATGCAAGTCATCCTGAATTTGATGCATGGTGGGGTCATCTTGTAGCTTAGTACATATCTAAGTTGCTTCTTCCAGCAAGTCTCGACATTTTTCTATTTCAGCAGAGATACTTTCTACTGAAGCTCTAAGTGTTGCGACTCTTTCTTCTCCCATACCTGGTGGTGTAATAGGTGGCTTCTGAGTTGTGAGGTTAGAAACCTCTTCCTTTTGGGAGATCTCCATGTCCACCATCTATGCTTTAATATTTCTTACCACCTTTCCAATATCTACTATTGTATCTTCTAACTCTGGCTGCGCTTCGCATTCAGGTATCTGTGCGCAAACAGTAGCAACTATCTCTTCCAACCTTCTTCGCTTTTCCTGCACCTTGGCTAGTTCTCTAGTCTTCTGCACACATTACAATGTTAGTTCTTTGTAGCTATCCTCTAGGTGTTTGTTCTTGTTGTAAGAGGCGATGTCTCTATCTCTTATCTCCTCGACAACGTGTAGATGCAAATCGTGTAACCCCTCAAGAGGTAGCATGCCAATGTTAATGTCAAGGTGCTCCACCTGCTTCGCACCTTCAGCCATCTCCTCATTCGGGAAAATAATGTTGAGTGGGTGCATTCTGACTAAGCGGGGTTTCATTTTCTCGGTCGGTGGCCTTCTCCTTCATTGACTAGAGTCACCTGTCTTGCCTTTCGAATCAGATTCTCGAACCAAGTCTTGTTGGACTTGTTCTATCTTTGCAACAATAAGCTTGAGCTCTGCGAGGTTCTGATTCAACTACGCTTGCACCTATTCGTTCTTGTAATCTTTTATAGAGAGCGCCTACTCCAGATGCTCGCCTACGTGCAGAGTGATGTTTTCATAGTCGTCTTCATGCAACTCTACTTCTAGGTTGGTCTTGGTTGCCTTACTTTTCTTCCTTGGTCCTTTTTCTGGTCTCGAAATTTCAGGATCCTTTATCTTTTCTCTTTTTGGCACTTCAGTAGTGTCTTTGCCTATTTCTTCTTCAATGATTGTAGTCTTAGTGTCGCTTTCATCTAATGTAGAATGGATTTCTAGTGGCGCATCTACCTTCCACTTTGGTGGCCAGTCTTCCATGGAGAGCTCAACCCTTGACGCATCTAACTGGTAATCCATAGGGAACCATATTGGGTTCTGCTTTTCGACCCTTGGCTAAATGTAAATAGAGTGCAAATCATCCTTAAATAAAAACTTTTGATGATACATTGTTGTCGTATATTTTGAAATGCGTGGGGTGTGTAGTATTACATCGCACAATTGGCCATGGTAAGTGTAGAATTGCTCATTATTTACACACTTTCGTTCCGACTACACGTTTTCCCACATATTGGCATACTTTGCATCTCGACAATCTCCCGTTCTCATTGGAAGGTTGTGCTGCCACAGAAGCTCTTTCCAGCCTATAAAAGCAATCGATATCATCATCCAGGTATAGTGAAATGCGATGCCTATCTCCTAAGTTTCACGGACATCCTCTAAGAACTCATTCAACAGATAACTAGCCCAATTGTATGCTTTCACATCTTTGGCCTTCGCAACGAGAAAAAATGTTGCGGCTAACACTTCCTTCGGTCTACACTTTCTCAGGATTCTTCCTGTGAGCACCTGGACGGTGAACTTTGTGGCTTTGTCTTCAATTCCTTCTGTGATAAAGCCTAATTTCCCCTTTACTATTTTATATTCTTCTTTCATTTGCTTTGCAAGCTCTGTATCCTTCATTTTGCCCACAAACTCCGCCGCAACATCATCGCCTCGCTTACTAAGATGAGTGATGTTGTAGATGAGGTCAAAATTGATATCAATCTTGCAATCCAGCCATAGGTATCCCTAGTGCATGCACGATATCAGGGTGTGCACCACTGCGGTACATTCAAGACTTCGCTCAAAATGGGGTATACACAATAGATGAAGCAAGCCGAAGGGTGCCAATTGCTTAAGCCAATCCTATGGAATGATGATAGGTTTTCCTGATTTTGCATCCTCCCTTCGGCACATGTACTGGTCAGTTTGGAACTGAGGATATTTTGGCTCTTTTGAGTCTTTCACTTCTAGGAGATTATGGTCTGCGAACTTGCATCCTTCTACTTTCCTAAGAATGTTCCCTTGGATTTCCACATGGTTGGAAATCAGTGGTAACAGAATGTCATACTGCGCATTCTTGTACAGGGTAATTGCTGGTGCATCGAGCCTTCTTGGTGGGATATATTCATACGTGAGGTAGATGGGGTTGTCCCCTAGTGTTAATGGAGTTCCAGGTTTCAACTTTCTCAGTGCCTTCGGCTTCTCAGGTTCCTTAAGGGGTCCATTATCCTTTCGCTGCATATTGGTTGTGTTGTGGGGTGAGCTTCTTGACGCGAAACCTCTCTCTGAAACATAATTTTTAACAGGCATTTTCATCAACCCCTCCAACCCGGAGTGTTTAAAGTCCATCATAGCCTGCTTAATTGTATATTGCTCAGACACTCACCTGGAAATTTATTTGTATGCTCTCGAGATTGCTCAACACTTACTGGTGAAATTGAAACTGTTCTTGCGGGAAGATTGAAAACTTACGGTAAAACCTACGAGTTTGGTCTTAGCGGTATTTATAGGCGCAGTTAGGCTTGAGCCGCACCCATAAATGGCTAGATGAACATTAAATGTCATGACCATTGACCAAATATTCCAAGGATCTTGGTCCTTTCCTTCATTGAATTCATTAGAATGGATAAATTTGCGTTAAATGCACAAGCGGTCGTCAGTAAAAACACTATATAACGACTAGTTTTCCGAACGACATTTTAATGGCTAGTTTCTTCAAACTGCACACATGGCTTGGAAAAAATGTTTTTTCGTGGTTCCTCTATGCACTTGTGCTCCTTCATATTTAACTTTGCAGCTGTGCTTCTTCTTGGTACTTCGCATCGCAACTTCCCATGTGCACTTCGCATCCAACTTCCTTCGTGCACTACGTATCCATGTTTCATGCAACTTTGTGTTTCAAAAAAATTGTGTACAGACTCTGTGTAAATTTTAGTGTCCAATTGCAACTGTACTTGACACTTGAAATTTTCTTCACTCCTGATCACTAAGGGTCGAGTGAAGTAGGACTATCCCTATAGGGTTTTAGTCTACTTCCATTAATCAGACCTTATGGGTTTTCTCCCGCTAATTTTGCTAGCTTAACTACTCCACAATTAGTAACATGCTTGACAACATATGGCCCTAGCCAATACATCTTAAATTTTCCAGAAAACTTAACGAATTTACTGTCATAGAGGAGAATAATATCTCCTACCTGAAAGGATTTGTACTTGATGTGTCGATCATGCCATGTTTTTTCTTTGTCTTTCTGCACTTGTTGGTGAAATCCTGCAATGAAACGATCTTCTTCTAAGCCAACCAAGTTTAGTATCCTTTCTTCCATTGTCTCATCATCTATCATGCATTTGAAAGCTTAAATTCTCAAACTTGGTACTATGTATTCCATTGGCATCACAGCTTCCTATCCATATGCTAATCTGAATGGTGTATGTCCTGCAACTTTGTACAAGTTGTCCTGTATTCCCATAACACAGCCGGTATTCACAGATCCCAATCATCCATTTTTGTATTACATATCTTAGTCAGTGCATTTTCCAACACTTTGTTAAATGCTTCAATAGTGCCATTGTCCTGTGGATGATATTGTGTGCTCTTCTGATGGTAAATCTGAAATTCCCCAGTCAGGGCTTCGATAGTTCTATTCAAGAAATGATTTCCTTGATCGCTCATTAGGATATTTGGACATCCAAACCTTGTGAGGATGGTTTTAAAAATGAACTGCGTGGCCGTAACTACGCTACAATCCTTCACTATTTTTGCTTCTTCCCATCTGGTTAGATAGTCTATAGCTGTGATAATGTATCTCGAACCAATTCGCTTTCTTGGTGGATTGATAGGTCCCACAAAATCAATAGCCCATTTATCAAAGGCTTGCAATGTCAATTGTGGCCTTAATGGCATCTCATCTCTGCGAGATGACTTACCTATTCTTTGGAAAATGTCGCAACTACGAAAATGCTCCTTTGAATCCTTGTGTAGTGTAGGACACCATAGTCCTACTCTTAAGATCTTCTACGCGGTGGCTCTTCCTGTGTAGTGGCCTCTAGACACCCCTAAATGTGATTCAACAAGTATCAATGGTTTCTCATGTTCTAGCACACATCTGCGTAGTACTTCATCCGATCCTAGCTTGTATAATTGTCCTACAATTATAGTGAAGTCTATTGCTTTAACTACCAATTGTTTCTTTTGTTGCATAGTAAACTCTGTAGGTGCCAACCCTGTGGTCAGGAATTCTATGATATCCATATAATAGTCATCTGCTATCTGAATATCAAACAACTATGCATCTGGTAGATTATTTTCCAGGTTGGTAGGTTCTTCTCCTTACTCAATTATGGAAATATGGTCAGGTCCTGAGTTCAACCTTCTTGGCTTAACAACGATTTCAAAATCATACTCTTGAAAGAGTAAAAACCATCTACAAATTCTTCCTCCTAACACTGGATTATTGACCAAGTATTTCAAAGCTGAATGATCAGTAAACATACAGAAGTGCGCACCCAACAAATAGTGTATGAAATTTTGCAGTGCGTACACCATAGATAAACCTTCTCTTTCTGTTGTGGTATAATTCTTTTCTACTGAGGACAACTTCCTTCTTGAGAATGAAATAGGATGGTCAATGCCTCCCTCACCTGGATGAGCTAGCACAACTCCAAGTGCGATGGATGAAGCATCTACATGCACATGGAATGGTTTACTCCAATCCAGAAAAACTAAGATAGGCGCAATTGCCATCCTCTCTTTTAATGTGTCTAATCCTTTCTGACAGTCCTCAGTATAGATGAAATTCGCTTCTTTCTTCGACAATTTTTCCATAGGTGCAGTTATCTGCACATATACTTTGATAAAATTCCTGTAGTAGCCTATGTGTCCCAATGTGGTGCGTAGTCACTTTACTGAATTAGGTGCTGGAAAACTCACAATAACTGTGATTTTAGTTGGGTCAACCGTGAGTCCTTGTTTACAAACAATGTGTCCCAACAAAATTCCATAGGGTACACAAAAGATGTTTTTCTTCAAATTGAGGGAGATCTGATCTTGTATACACTTCGCTAACATCAACCTTAAGCTAGCATAATGGTTCTTCAATAAACCAAATATTGTCCAATCATCAAAAAAAATTCTAAATATTTATGGATAAAATCTTTGAATGCAGCAACAACTACTCTGGAAAAAATAGCAGGTGCATTCTTCAGACCAAAGGGAATAACTGTGTAATGAAATGAACCCCATTCAGTGGAAAATGTGGTCTTATGCCTGTCTGTTGTATCAATTATGATCTGATGATATCCGGAAAATCCATCAATGAAAGAGTGTGCCTCATTTCCTCCCGTTAGAAAAAAAAGATCGCAGATCAATAAAAATAAAAAAGATGCAAATATAATCACACAGGCACATTACAAGAGAGACACCAATATACCGTGGTTCACCGAAGATGGGTTATGTCCATACAGAAATTTCCATTCCTTATTATTATACCATCTAGCAAAGTGAAGGGATACAACCTGTAGCAAGGGCGCTGCAACTTCCTCTTCACACTCTCTCAGTCTCTCTTACATAATCTCATAGATCTTGACAATACACAATACCTAATGCATCAACCCTATCCGTATTACAATGTCTTTATTTTAAAGGGGAAATACAATGGTAAAATACCACAGGTTACCCAAAACTATGGGCCCGCAATCTATTGGCGTAAAAAATACCCCATAACCCATTTTGTGGATGTCGGGATCATAACCAAACCTCAGGTACAATACAACTAAAACAACATCATCGATGAGACTGGAAGATCAGGCTCCACAACCAACACCTCCAACATTGCCTAGCACTTCATCTGTGAATGGAGTAGGAAATGGATCATGCAGTGATGCGTCATTCAACTTCCTAAGATCTATGCAGATCCTAAATTGGCCTTTAGTTTTCTTTTCCTGGATAACCATGGGACTTATTCATTTTGACTCTTCTATAGGTTCAATGATTCCTACATCAAGCATCTTATCCAATTTTTCCTTTACCCTTTCTTTGTATCTTGGATTAAGTCGATAGGGTCTCTTCTTAATGGGATTCACATCCAGATTGAGAGTTATTTTCATGAATCCCAAGTGGCCCAAAATGCCTTTCATTTCGGAAAAACTCGTAGGAAATAAGTCTTCATATTCGCAGAGTAAATCTGCTGTCTGCGCAACCGTTTCCTCATCCCAGTAATCACCTATAGAAGTGAACTTTGGTTCTTTAGTATTTCCAATGTTCACTTTTCAAGTTTTCACAGGATTACTCAAATCTGGGATTTCCAATGGTGGTCCTTCTACTTCGTATTTTCCTTCCGACTCAGGTATGTTAACATTATGGAGGTCGTCATCTTCTTCGATTCCCTCTTCATCATCATCTAATGTGAAGTTGTAACATTCCAGGGCATGTTCTATCTGTCTTTCCCATTCTGGTTGTTGATACACAGGTTCTGGTGTGTCGTTGAATACCCTCTTTTTGATGATCAGTAGTGCGTCATTTATACTTGGACATTCATCCTCAAAGCTGAAAGTTGCATTGAAATTATGAGTCATGATGAACCATTCTACTATTTCTCTGCGAAGTTCTGTATCTGTGTACCAATTCTTCGGAATCAGCTCCAATGTGTGTACAAACCGATGGACCCATTCTGCTTGTGTTACGTGTGTCCATGATTTCGTGCAAAGGTCTATGTGGTCTCTAGGATCAATTTGTCCGTTATATTTCACTTGTACAAGATCAGTTTCTTCCATAAATCTGATCTCCATCATGTTCTTACACTATTCCCATGTGGTTAGATTCTGCTTATGCGCAGCCCACCATCTAGCAGGTGTAGGGCCCAAGGTTGTATCTAATGTTGTTAACTTATGTTCATCTGAAATGATATAAGATATTCTTGAAAAAATGCATGAATATTACTTAAACCATCATAAGTAGGGATTGAACTTACCTCTGTTCCGATCCAGCGCAGTGATCTAGTGAGCTGTGCACATCTCCTTGCAGATACTTCGTGCATTCTGCTTTGCCAGTTCTCGAGTCCTGCATCTGAGTCTGATATGCAAGAACTGTCACATCGCCAACTCAATGTTCCATCATTCGTTGGGTTGACATAGTCTTCCTGATTTGCTGTCATCTTGTAGATATGATCTAGATCTTGAACACTGCATCCTTCTCTGATTGGTTCATTGTATCTAGGTCCTTGTGCAGGGTCTAAAGGTGCGATGACCCTAATATCCTTTCCTTCGAATATCATCTGCTTCTTTTTCAAATTGATAATTGCGAGGTTATCAATTGCCCAATCTATACCCAATAGTGCAGGATATGGATTGCTATCATCTATAATTTCAATAACCTCGAGGTCTGCATGACTTCGCACTCCATCAATGTCAACGAGGACACTTGATAATCACCCAAAGGGTATAACCTTATGTTGATTTGCTAGTCTCAACTGTATGGGTGACCATGACAAATTTGGCTTCCTCATTTGTTCCCATGTCTGGTTTGTCAAGACATTCAACTCTTCCTAAATCAAGGATGATCTCATCCATTTCAAATTCTCCAATCTGCGCAATTAGTCTAATTTCTATGTCGGTTCCTTTATGAATCTTAATATGATGAACAAATATGTGTGCTTCATTCGCCACATTGCGCTGCTCATAATTACTCAGCAAGATTTGTAGTTCTGCTAAGGCATTATCATTCTTTAATAAATTCAGGAAGCTCTCTAGCAACTACGCAACAGGACTCACCGGGCCTGTTGTAGTGTGTGATCGATCATAGGAAGCTAGCATATCCTTCACAGGTGTGGTATCACTTCACAACTGGATTCTTGGAGTTACAAGTGTTGGCTCTTTGAAGGTTTCTCTTGCTTCCATGAAGACTTATTTTTCTTTCTTCAAGTTGAAATCAGGTGTTTTTCCCGTCACTTTTCTTATCCAAGCCCCTTCAGTAGGAGTCTGCCTAGCTTGGTGATTCTCAGAAGTTGAAGCTTCAGTTCTTCGATCTCCACCTTTGGTTGCTCCACTTCGTGTCATAGCATTAATGTTACAATCTGTGTTCCATTTTTCTACTGCGATCATCTGTATGTTCTGATTTTGGGCCTCTGGCCTTCTTTCTTTCATTTTTACTTGCAAAACAGGGCATGCCTCAATAACATGCTCAAATGATTTACAGTATTTACAAGTAGTACAAGCATTTGTACAATCTCTATCTAAATGTCCAGGTTGAGCGCAGTTATAACATACTATCTGACCTCTGCCTCTTCCCTGTCTTGTGTTTTGTCCTCTTCCTCTGAATCCGCCATGTCCTCTATACGTGCCTTGGTCGTACTGCACATTTTCATTGTTATTCTGGGTTTCTCCTTGAACTCTATAGACATCATGTTTTCTTTCTATCATAAGTTCGTATGCTCTATAGTTGCTATCATCATGACCAACTGATTTACAGAACGTGCAGTATAACTTCTTTGGTGTTTGTACATATTTATGAATCAAATAACAATCTTCTGGCCATGGTCCTCTACATCACCAAATTTCACACCATGGTCCTTGCTCTTGGTTTAGTGGTTTTGGTGCTCCACTAGCGATGTAATCTTTAAATACCAGAGAAATTTATTTAGGGTATCCTTCTCCTTTACATTTAGTACACCAAACCTCTTCTTTGGTTTCTTTTCCTTTCTTCATGTCTTGCAGTTGTAGTGTCAAGTTTGATAGCTGGCTCTGTATCTGAACCATTCCTGTGCTAGTCTCTCCTATTGGCGAAGCCTCTAGTTTCATCGCAATCTCTAGGGCCTCTTTCTGCGAAGTAACTTTCTGTTGCATCAATGGTAGTCTGATATGTGGAAACAGTGCAGCTATGAACAACTCTTGCTTCTAATGTGGTGTTATGTCAAAACTAACTTGATCTAGCAGCGCTTTGAACTTTTGGTCAAATTCCCACACTGAATCACTAGGTTTTTGCTTGATTTCTTTGTGCTCTGTGATACACTGTGATTCTGACTTCAGTTTTTTTAATTCTTTGGTCAGTGCAGTTCTAATATCTAGTAGGGTCATACTCTATCCAACAAAATACTTCATGAACCATGTCAAGACTCTGTCCCTAAATGTGGTGACTAATTGTGCTTGTCTAATAGCGTCATCATGCACTTGTTTGACATTCCAGACGACTTCTTAAAGAAACCAATGTTGCTCTGGGTCCTCAAGACTAGTTCCTTTGAATATCAGCAGCTTGATGTCGTATGCCATTCTTCTTCTGGAAGGCGTAGTGTTTTGTGATGTGTTGGGATACTACTACTTGGAACATTCTGGCTACTTTCTCCTTCGGTGTTACTACTACTATTGTTCTGCACGTTAGTAGTATTTTTGTCATCAACTTGAGGTTTCTGTGGAGTAATAGGCTGATAGGTAGTTGCTCTAGGTTTTGGTTCACTATCAGTCTCAACCTAATATGAGTCCCTAGTACTTCCTAACTCAGTCTCTAGAGAAGTGAGAGGTTCATGTTCCTTATACCTCTTCTCAGTGTTATACTTGTATCTTTTACCACTTCTTAATGTGTAAATATTTTCCTTAGTATCACTGTCTATATTACTGAACATTACAGATTGAAATTAATACAAATCTCATTACATTCATAAGACACCTTTCTCTGCTAACATCATTTTAATATATAGACTGAGATTGTTCAGGTACTTATTTCTGAATCCTTTCAACAAATCTACCTCGGCTGCGTTGTAAGACTTTAGAGTGTCCATAGCAAATTCTGTAATGTAGCCCTCTATTATACTGTCTATCCAAAAGCCTACTGCTCTTGAGATCAGGATATCCATTACTTTAACTCTTTGGATCAGTTCTGGAGTCCACTCTATAGGTTCTCCACCTTGATAACAGTCCTTACTTTTGGCAAGTCTTGATAGCCACTGATATAAATCGTTGCTGAAGAATGCGAAGAAAATTTTGTAAATGTCAGACAATAGGTATCTCTGCAACCATTCTATGTCAGAGAAGTGCGGATGTCTGTTCTCCTTTATTGCAAACTCATTTTCTATATTATCCACCCAATTATGTATTTATGTCCTCTTGGGATTCCAATATTTGGATCCCATCACCAGTTCAAGTGAGGAAACAGAACCATTTGTTGGATTACTACCTTGTTTCTTAACTTCCTTTTATAGTCCTAGGTTCTGCGTAGTTATGGGCCAACAATGCCACTTCTCCACTGGCCCTTTCGGCAACAGCCTACGAACAGGATGAGGTCTCACCCGAGGAAAATTTATGGGGGATTACAGAAGCAAGTTTCTGTAATCAGGTGACGCGCGGTTATGGAACTGGTGCAAGCAAAGTTCTCCCAACTTCACATATACTGGAGGTTACAGCGCACTTACGGGACTACGCACTTCACAAACTCAGACAATATGATGCAATAAAATGTGATCAACGCAACCTTAGGACTGCACTTCCAGGGAATTGCACTTAACACGGATTCACCGACTTAGTGTTTACCCAAATAACTCATGCATTCAACATATTTAGAATCACTTGCTCATTTAGCCATAAATGTTCAGGACTTAGCATATTATTCTTATTCATCAACACATGAACATACATATGAAAATGCGAATACTCATAAAAGGAAGTATGAACGTAAACATAACCTAAGCATACACAATCACACATTCATCGTATAACACAAGTATTTACGTGGTTCACCCCCAAGATGGGAGCTATGTCCATGGGAACTGTTGATTACATTAATGGGAAGGGTTCAACAGTTCCATTCTGCGCACTCAATTGCAGACTCTTCTCTCTATAGTAGGTCTCTACACACATAGTTGCAGAGCCTTTGTCTCTCTTCAGTAGGTCTCTGCGCAGACAGATGCAGAGTCCCTTACAATTCTTATTCTTTCCAAAATACTAAGAGATCCAAGTAATCAACAAGGATTAATGTCCATCAGAGATCAAAAATAAATCCTTCCCTTACAAAATTTCCCTATTTATACATCATTCCCGAAGGTCTCGTCTTTACAATGAATGTGGGCCAAAAATCCCCCCAAAATGGCACGGTTACCACGCTAACCCGGCTCATCGTAGACGACAGCTAGTCCACTTTCCTTCGACCGCATTTTTGCGTTTCTTCTAGCTCTGACGCCTCTTCTGACTGCGTGGCTGTGACTTCATTCTGGAATGTCCCTTTCAGTTTCTATAGCTTCATCTGTCGTTGTCGGCCTGTCGTTCCGCTTCTAACGGTCTTAGTAATATTGTAACATCCCGAAAAATTCACTAAAAATAAAAAATTTTAAAGTAGCATTAATTACTAAAAATATTGACTGCGGAAATAAAATGTCTGTTAACCATTCAATTAATCGCATTTTAACAAAGTGACACTTCATAATTCTTAAACATGATACGATAATAGTCCAAAAATATAAACCTACAATAGTATTTAAATTCTTATGCGATACAGTTTTTTTTTGCGATAAATACTGACAGTTATGTTTGAATGTTTATGAAGGGGTTCCTACGGGGTGCCCTGAGGTTTACTTAGCTTTGATAGCTAAAGCATTGAACCTGATTTCTTTTCGCAGATTCACAGGTAAGTATTACAACAATTCAAGTAATTCAAGCAAATAAATATGTTTCAGCTAGCTGTCAATGCACTAAGATAATTATAATTACTTATGTGCATGAAGATTAGTGATGGTATGGATCTTCAGTTTTGTTGTTTCAGTTTAACAAGTATTAATCTAGTTATTTATACAATTCGCAGAAGTCACTGTTATCACTATCTGCATTAATATATGGGTGCTCCAACTTTTATATTTATGGAAACATGAGTTACCTTCTATTCTAGCACCTGCAAGGGTTAGATAAGTTTTACATTTCAAGGTACAAGTATATAGTAATTTTCTTACTATTGCAAACAAAGTTTGACATATTGTATCTATTATTCAATGAGGTTACTAATGCATAATTCTTAGAAACTAGAACTATCCTTTCATTTACATTCATATTATTTACGGTTTTTGTGTAACAAGGTAATAATATAATAATGTAATGAAGTAACATTACTATTTGCAAAGTAATGATCTTAACCTATAGGTTGAAACCCATGCTATACAAGTGTGACCTATTGTAAAATAGAATCATATTCATCATATATATATTGACTATGCATTTGTGAATTAAATGTTTCTTTACTTAATATCTCTACTAGTCATTATATTAATGTATTGCTATAGTGCGGGTTTAGATATGTCAAAATAATATGATGCTTATTGAATTGGGTTCTATTTCTAATGCACTTACCATATAATGCCAATACTATATGTTTCGCATAACGCAATTACCATATGTTATTTATACTATAAACACCATATGTTACGCGTGATTTGCAACCTATGCACCATAGAAAAACTAACTATATGATTTGTAAACATTACAATGGGTAATATTATTGAACGTTGATATCATACAAAACCCTAGCTACGAAACTATGCAAACCTTTAAGTATGAAATATAATACTATGTAAATCGCGCCATTGAAAATTTAATGGTTGTTGACAAGTCTTTATGGTTCTGCAGTCCTTCGATGGTTGATATTAATATGATTGAGATGAGATTTTATGTTGATGTATATGTAACTTCGGAATGTATTTCACATATATGTATATTGTATTCCTATAGAGATGTTATTATTCCTCTATACGGAAGTGTCGTCATTTATATTGTAAGTGTTGTAACTTATACTTGATGGGTTATTAGACCACCTTGCTTGGGGTCGGCTCTGTATAAGTCATGTGGGTCAAAGGGTTATTAGACCACCTTATTGGGGGTCGGCCCACTCAGCATTATGTTATGTGGTAAAGTTCAAGCCTACATGAGTTAGGTAAAAAGGCAAGTCAAGTCAAGTATAAATAGAGTGCGGGAGGCACTCTATTTACTCACTCACTTCTCACACATGCACTCAAGGAGGAGTGGCGCACTTATGGAGGAGGAGGATCTGCTGCTAGGTTATGGCTATCTCTCTTGGTTGATTGTATCATTGCTCTATCTATCTCTGAGAAAGTTATTGGGGTTTTTCACCTTTATGGTTTTCCCCAAGTAAATATTTGTGTCTCTTGTGTGCTTGCATTATTGTCTCCATGATTGATATGCTGTAGATATGTTGTACATGTTGTTCTCTCAGTTAAGATCCTAGATCAGATTAAAGTAAATTCTGAAAATTTAACATGGTATCAGAGCTAGCCTGAAAGAAGGCATGATATGGCATGTATGACACTTGTTGCACTTACGATGCTAGGGCTTGATATAGCAAAAACCAGTCATCGTAGAACTTTTGCTATAAATCCGTTTTGGCGAATTTTTCGGATCTGAAATTCTTACAGGACAAAGCTAAGATCTCCAGGTACCTTGTGGCCAAAGGACAACCTCTAATTCGTTGTACTTTGTGATTTATGATCTGTGCAATATAGGGTTTCTGCCTCTTCCAGATCTGAGTTAAAATCAGGTGACCTTGGGAAAAAGGTCATAACTTGGGCTAGGAAGCTCCAAATGAAATTTCGTGAAAAGTGACAGGTAGTACACAGACTTTACTATCTCAGAAAACGTTTTCATAGGCCGAAGTTGAACCAGTGACACGTGGAACTCCGTACAAGTGCGCTCTCCTGTATTATCCCATAAACAGGTCATGTTGCGACATTTGGCATAACTCTCTCTCAGAGAGTCCAATTGAGGTCAGACCTGTCAGGATGGAAAGGTAACAGGCCGAGCTATCTCAAAAAACGTTTTCAGAGGCCTAAGTTAAAACAGTGACACGTGGCACGCCGTACAAGTTCGCTCTCCTGTTTTATCCCAAAACAGGTCACATTGCGACATTTGGCATAACTCTCTCTCAGAGAATCCAATTGAGGTCAAACCTGTCAGGATGGAAAGATAACAGGTCAGGCTATCTTAGGAAACTTTTTCAGACCCTGTGGATAAAAAATTTCGGAGTTACACCAGAAACAATCAGGTACATATTTCTGTCAAAACAGAATTATTTTTTGGTACCTTCATTCATGGCTTCCGGAATTTAGGGCTTTGGAGAAAGTTGGAATTTTTGTAATCGGAGACCACGGCTGGATGCTACTCATCAAAATAGAAATTTAGAGACCAAGATCAGAATTTTTGGTTGGGCAGAAGGCCGGGCTTGATTAGATCCTAGTTCGGGACTTTGATCAGAAAAGTGGAAAATTAGGGCTTCTGTAAAAATGGGAATTTTTGAAATCTATGACCACGGCTGGAAGCTCCTCAGAAAAATAGAAGCTTAGAGATTTGGATCAAACATTTTGATTGGGAAGAAGAGTGGGCTTCATCAAACCCCAGTTCAGGGTCACGTCCAGTGAATCCAGAAGTTTCAAAAGCAAAATTGAGGAGTGAAACTTTGCAGTTTTCAAATTCTGAATATACCAACTTGATCAGCTCATCAAGGCACATATTTCTATCCTGTCAGAAGTTTGAAATTCAAAGTTTGAATCTTTGGGGTTTCTCTGACAAACCCATATCCAGCTCAAGGTCCAGTTCTTGCAAATCAAGTGGATTGGGTTAATCCTAGAAGAAGATGGATTGATCATCTGCATAAGTGAAGAAGTTCCTATCTCAGAGGGAGATGAGGATAAGGCCTTACATAAGAAGATTACAAGAGATCTCGACAGGTATGACTCATCGAGGTATGTTTCGATATTTGTACATGATTAAGTTTATGGTATGTTTGTCTTCATGTTATTACGGTTAGTACAATTTTGATTTTAGATTTGTCGTATAACCTTAACAAAATTATGAATGCATGATAGAGGATATTCACTGGTTAGGGTGTTGACACTTATGATTGTACTAATGCATTATGGTGTTGTATGAGGTTTATGTTGTCTACTAACATGAAAGGTACACCAATAAAGACAAATCATGTTCTGGTCCAAGAACATATGATCATGATAACATGAGGACAAAGATTCATCCATTGTCATGGATCTCATACAAGATCCATTTACGAGGTATGTATAACTTGTTTATACAATGGTTAACTTATGAGACATGCAGGTTACTAGCACAAGTCACTAAAGAGAAACAAAAGACATTATACGGGTATGTTAGACATAAATAGCTAGCATGCTAATCCAGGTATGTTTTTCCTATATCAAGCTAGAATCCTACCTTGTGTTAGGATCTTATACTATTGTTGATAATGATTATTCCTGAAGAGTCATAGGTTTGAATAATCATGGTTTTATGCATATTATATCTCTTATCTTGATTGATGATTCAACTAACCTGAAGAGTCATAGGTTTGAGTAATTACAGGTTTAGACATGTTATGATTTGACTAACCATAAGAATCCTACATAAACCTTGAATGCTAATGCTTATTATTTCTATTTGAAATGATCATGACTATACATGCTTGAGATTATTGTGTTTTAATAGTATACTAATGAATGTATGATTTTATATGAGATCACAAGGATAACACATTCATGATACTAATAAGCATGCATAGGGACCAAGGATGAATATGAGTTCAAGAACAGGTAATCCAGGAAGCAAAGATCAAGAGGGAGTACACTCTAGTGGTTTATGCAAGGATGCAGATATTCAGAGGGAGTTGTCCATCTCTCTACATTCCACAACAGAAACGTGTAGAAGAAGCTACTTCAGGATTAGGACTCCAGTTTCTCCTGCAAGAAAGCAAAGGAGCACACTCCAGTTGTTCCTGCAAGAAAGAAAAGGAGCACACTTCAGTAGTTTCTGCAAGGATGCAGATATTCAGAGGGAGTTGTCCATCTCTCTACATTCCACAATAGAAAGTTACGGGATATGGATAAATGTTGTATTGAAGCATTGGCTAAAGATAATAGCATGACTGTATGACATATTTATTTATGTGTAAGAATTTGTTCTGAAAACTATGAGATGTTTTCTAATCATGCAATTTAACTTGTTGTGTAGGAAAGATCATATGCCATCACCTACAAAAGAAGAACTACAACATTTGTTCAGCAACAAAAATTATCTATTGAAGATATTGAAGTTCCCAGGATACGGGAAGAATGCCATGATCCGTCGATCATGAAGAATGATGTTTGAGATGTAGTCCCAAGATGTGAAGGGAAGTTTGTTATGACTTCCAAATGGAACTATCAGATCAAGCATGTTGCAGATGGCAGCATTGAGAAATATAAAAGTGATGAAATAGAAGATGCACCAGATGGATCTCAAGACAGCATGGTGTAGTCATATATGTGTGCAGAACTTGGTATGGTAGGATAGACAGCTTTCTATCCAGTTTGGGCATTACCAAGAGTAAAGCAGATTCCAACCTTTTCTACAAGGTTGAAGAAGGCAATCCAGTGATACTACTTTTGTATGCAGATAACCTGTTTGTTACAGGTAAAGATAGATTGATTGCCGACACGCAGCGGAAGCTTTCTTCCAAGTTCGAGATGAAGAACTTGGGGATGATGCACTATTTGTTTTTGGCATGGAATCTTCCTTGGACAAGGGAAGTATGTAGTAGAGATCCTGAAGAGGTTCGGGATGATGGACTGCAAGGATATGGCCACACCTATGGCATCGAATCTGAAGCTTCTATGTGATGCTTCATCTGAACCGGTTGATGTCTCTTTGTATCGTCAGATGATTGGGTCCTTGATGTACCTGAAGAACACGAGACCAGACATTTGCTTTGCTGTGAACACATTGAGCCAGTTCCTGACGGATCCGAGGAGTGTTCACCTGGTTGCTGTAAAGCATGTTCTGAGGTACCTGAAGGGTACAGTGGATTATGGGCTCAGGTATGAGGAGAATCAAAAGTTTAACCTGCAGGGTTATGTTGATTCAGATTGGGCTGGCAGTGCTGCAGACAGGAAGAGCACATCTGGGTGTTGCTTCAGTATGGGATCAGGTGTGATCTCTTAGTTTAGCAGGAAGCAGTCCTGCGTAGCACTGAGTGCAGCTGAGGCAGAGTATGTTGCAGCCTGTTCAGCTAGTTGTGAGACAGTATGGCTACGGAAGCTACTTTCTGAGTTATTTGATCTCCTGTTGGATGCTATTGGTATCTTCTGTGATAACTAGAGTTGTGTGAAGCTGTTCAAGAACCCAGTGTTTCATGATAGGTCGAAACACATAGAGATCAAATATCACTATATGAGGGATATGGTGCAGAGAGGAGCTGTGAAGCTTCTGTATGTTGTGACGGACGAGCAGATTGCAGATGTGCTGGCGAAGCCACGAGCCAGAGTGAAGTTCGAGTACTTCAGAGAGAGGCTTGGCGTTCTTCAGATCGAGGACACTTCGAGGAAGAAGTGATGGACACATTTGCTGAAGCCATTCCAAGCATGTTGGAAGGAGGATCCTTCACATGGCTGTGGATGTAAGCGCTAGATGATGAGCATCAGGATGATGTTCTGGTTTCTGCTTGGATATGATCAGTTGGATCATTTATGTATGTACGCATCATGTTGGATGTTGGATATGATCAGTTGGATCATTTATGTATGAACGCATCATGTTGGATGCTGTTGGATACATTTTGTGAATCATGTATCTTTGTATGATCAGGTAGATCATGGATGCTGTTGGATACATTGTGTGGATCATGTATCTTTGTATGATCAGGTAGATCATGGATGCTGTTGGATACATTGTGTGGATCATGTATCTTTGTATGATCAGGTAGATCATGGATGTTGATGGATACATTGTGTGGATCATGTATCTTTGTATGATCAGGTAGATCATGTATGTTGATGGGTACATTGTGTGGATCATGTATCTTTGTATGATCAGGTAGATCATGTATGATTGATGGATACATTGTGTGGATCATGTATCTATGTGTGCATCAGATGGATGCATTGTATGATCAGGATGATCGTGGATGACGAGCTTCTCCAGATGACATGCAGCAGGATGTTGCAGTGATGATGATGAGTATCAGATGATACTTTGTGGCCGTGGATCAGGTTGTGCAGGAAAGCATGTAATTTGTGCCCTGGGAGATTTGCAGATGGTCTTTCGAGGTTTTGCCTATGGCATGTAATTCGGTGCCCTGGGACATCTGGCAAATGCTCTTGCGAGGTTTTGCTTGGAAGGACATGTAATTTGTGCCCTGGGAGATCTACAGATAGTCTTTCGAGGTTTTTCCTATGGCATGTAATTCGGTGCCCTGGGATATCTGGAAGATGCTCTTGCGAGGTTTTGTCCTATGGCATGTAATTTGCTCCTGGGAGATCTGGACAGGATGAAAAAGGCCTCAGATGCTTCAGCCAGGTTTTGCCATGACCACATGTAATTTGCTCCTGGGAGATCTAGACAGGATGAAAAAGGCCTCAGATGCTTCAGCCAGGTTTTGTGGTGGACCACATGTAATGTGCTCCTGGGAGATCCGACAGGTAGAGCTGTGTGCTCGTAACAGCCTGGGATGCTTCAGCCAGGTTTTGTGGTGAGATCACATGTAATGTGCTCCTGGGAGATCCGACAGGTAGAGCCGTGTGCTCGTAACAGCCTGGGATGCTTCAGCCAGGTTTTGTGATGGGTCACATGTAATGTGCTCCTGGGAGATCCTACAGGTAGAGCTATGTGCTCGTAATAGCCTGGGATGCTGCAACCAGGTTTTGTGACGCACGTAATAAGTCCTGAGGATTCCACAGTATGGCCAGTGATGATGAAGACCTGCAGGTGGTGGGCCTACATCCAGTATGAAAAAGGACTGGCTCTGTAGAACTTCCTATGACGAGTAGATTCAGAGATTGATTGAGATAGCAGCAGCAATGACGATGATGATGACTCGATGACGATTATCCAGTGACGATGATCCAGAGAAGATGACTTGTGCTAGAAGAACTGTGCTGAGAAATACCTTCCTAGTTAAGAGGCAGTGTTGATGTATATGTAACTTTGGAATGTATTTCACATATATTTATATTGTATTCCTATAGAGATGTTATTATTCCTCTATACGGAAGTGTCGTCATTTATATTGTAAGTGTTGTAACTTATACTTGATGGGTTATTAGACCACCTTGCTTGGGGTCGGCCCTGTATAAGTCATGTGGGTCAAAGGGTTATTAGACCACCCTATTGGGGGTCGGCCATGTGGGTCAAAGGGTTATTAGACCACCCTATTGGGGGTCGGCCCACTCAGCATTATGTTATGTGGTAAAGTTCAAGCCTACATGAGTTAGGTAAAAAGGCAAGTCAAGTCAAGTATAAATAGAGTGCGGGAGGCACTCTATTTACTCACTCACTTCTCACACATGCACTCAAGGAGGAGTGGCGCACTTATGGAGGAGGAGGATCTGCTGCTAGGTTATGGCTATCTCTCTTGGTTGATTGTATCATTGCTCTATCTATCTCTGAGGAAGTTATTGGGGTTTTTCACCTTTATGGTTTTCCCCAAGTAAATCTTTGTGTCTCTTGTGTGCTTGCATTATTGTCTCCATGATTGATATGCTATAGATATGTTGTACATGTTGTTCTCTCAGTTAAGATCCTAGATCAGATTAAAGTAAATTCTGAAAATTTAACATTTTAATGCTCCCATCCACTCCTTCGGTGGGATGTCCCATTGGTTGTCTGAGTATTGGATTCCAAGTGACTTCTTGTGTAAAACGCTGATATTCCGAGCTGTGTGATAGTAATTTGTTTGAACTCCTCCAAGATGGACTATGTGTTGGTTGGGTTATTAATGAATTTTGTATGTACCGCTGCTTTGAACCTTGTGCTAACACAGTTGGCTCAATCGCCTCCGTTGATATGGTTCTATCCTCGGATTTGGGTTTTGACCTAACTGTTGCTACTATACCCTCGCTTGCAATACTTCTTGGCATTCATTTGGAGAGATTGGACTTGGGGAGAGGCCGACAGGATGTGTAGTTGTAAGGTTTGAAGGCCGAATGCCGGAGGACTCCTTCCTCGAGTTCGATGGTGAGACATTCAGTTAAAATTATGATAGTTTCAGGTTGTTAATGGAGCTTTGAGTGTCGATTTCCCTGTGGCTTTCGTCGTTTACTTTGATAGAGGGTTCCCAGAGTTTAGTTTTAGAACCAGTGATCTTGACTGAGAGTGAATGGTGAAGTTGTGGCATCTGAAATCTTTCTCTGTTGTGGCTGATAGATGAATCTAAACTTGTTACTAATGGCGTTCCCACTTCGTGTTTATGAATGCAAAGGTAATGCGTTCGACTCTGTGGAGAGTTACTTTGTAATGTCTAAAGTTGAACTTGTGCATTTTCTTATTTTTATTTGAATGATTTTTATCCTCTTGACGTTACTATGGCAGGTATTGACAGGGTTAAGGACTTGTAGAGCCGAATGTTTCATGGGAAGAAAATAGCTCGCTCTACCTGGTAAGCCTCAATGGTATAACTTCTCGTAGGTTCTCCTGGCATAGCTTGTTGATGACGCTGCTCATCCAATACTTGATACTTGATCTTGGCATCATCTTAGCCATATGTGTAATCATTTGAATGTAATGTTTTAAGAACAGAGGTTAATCCCTCATCATGTTCTGTTAACCGGTTCAGCCGTGTGTGGTTTTGGCATTTTACTTAAGTGTAACGGATTTATGAGATGAATCCTCAGATGTATTTATAAAAATACAGTATTACTATTTTGCAAACGTTAATAATGTAGTCTGTGTTTAAATTATAATATGGTTTGATTTTTTTGTCTACGGCATTAACAATAAAGCCGAGAGCCTTAGACTATTTATTTTTTACATATGAAGAAATAAAAGAAACTTAATAAATGCTAAGTCTGCAAATCTAAATCTCTGCATTATTTGATTGAAGTTTTAAATAGTAATTGAATAAACTAAGTGGCTTGACCACTCTCTATGATAGATGTTCAAATTACAAATGTTTTGAGTGAAGAAACCCTATGAGGGATGTTTTTGTTTCTTCAACTGTGTGATAATTAATTGTTTATAATCGATGGCTCCATCCTACTGATATGTTTAGTATCTGCATTGATTTTATTTGATTAAGTGCAAAGGGTTTTCCGCTGAGAGGGTATTAACCCTTGGTTGATTGACTAAAAGAATATATGTGATTTTCAAATCTTTGATACTGTTTTTGTAAAAGTCTTTAATAGTCTTGTTGATGGAATGATTGTTTAAATGATTAGGTTTTCGGCCGAATATTCAAAATGTCTATCAAAACTATTTCAAATTAATTTTATAAAGTTATGATAATTTAAATGCTAGGATACTTGCGGATATTTGCATAAAATATTATATAGGAAATAAAATAGAAAACTGCTGCAGGGTTAGAAGATAATATGAAAATAACATAAACCTCAAACCAAACTATCACTGTCAGAAAAGAATGAAATCAAATACTTGAGGATGCTACTTACTTTGCAGCTGTTAAATTTTCTTTACAGTCTAGTGAAAGAACTACAATGGATTTTTAAAAACATTAGACGGATAAAAGAATGATAAAAGAAGCATATAGAATTATATAATTAAATACAGAATATTGATGGAAGGAAAAACTTAATGAAATACAAAAGTAGTGATCTTCTCATTCATTTGGCAATATGCCTATCAATTCATCTATCTTAATCTCTTCTATGTACTAGAGTACGATGCAAATCCATTAGCATGGGGAAAAATGCAGAGAAATATTTTATTCAATTCATCATACATAATCAGTACTATACAGAATCCTAATTAACTAAGAAACTAAAATAAATACATTTGTTCAATAATGACTTTGAAAACAATAAATCAATAATTAGAGATAGAAATTTAACTTCTTAGAACTAGAAAAAGACAGTAGAACCTGTAAATGAATATAAGGCCGACAAACACCCAAGGAGGCCTGTTCCTCCCAACCTTTTCCAGAAGAAGCAACCAATCCACTTGCCTCCTTTGGACCCCCGAGCCTATTCACTGAACCACTAGGTAGAAGATTCTAGGTAGAAGCAAGGCATTCAACTTCAGCACTTGGTAGAATATCTTCAGCACTCAATACTATAGCTTCAGCACTCAATAGTATAACTCTGCACTCAGCAGTATAAGAGGCAAACTTACTCCATGATCAAAAACTCAGCATATCCCCTCATTGAATCTCTTAGGTGCAAGCACAGCAAAACCCCAAGGTAAATTTCCTCGTCAAGAAAAGTGATGAACCCCAGTTCACAATTCAATCGCTCTTTTAAAGATTGCCTAGGTCTTGAGTGGTCAGTTTTAGAATAAATGAGCCTCGAGCTCCAGTCCCACCTTCTAGGGCACTATGACCACATTTCAAGGGAGTTGTCCCATACCAACAGCTAGTTAGTTGAATCATGATGCTGCCATTTGTCCATTGCCTTCTACCCCAAATTCCATTGCGCCTAGTGGGTCAGTAAACACTCTTTCAACAGTCTCCTTAGGTGTTTGTCTCCTATTTAATTTATTAAATAATAAAATATTGTGCAAATTACAGTCATCCTTGGACACTTGTCCAACATAAAAACTTTACAATAAAATTTAACATAATGTTTCCAACATAAAATGTCCTTCAACAAAAAGGTTATGTTACAAATATGTACAAGCGACAGGTGTCTTTCCTCCACTTTTGCACCGCTCCTTACCCTGCTCCCAAGAATTATGGATTTTCTTACCCAAAATGGGTCACTGCTGGCCCTCGCTGCGCTTGTACTTTGCTACCAAAAATAGTTGTTGTGTTGGCGCTACACATCATCAAAAATGCATCGGCTTTAGACTTCGCATTCCCAACTATGCTTATTCGGACTTCGCAATGCCAAAAACTGTGCCACTTGGGCCACACCCAACATAAGACATCTCAAAAGTGTTCTCAAGTTGCAATTGTGGAAGAAGTGACAAACATGGAAGATGAAAGTTTTGAGTTGTACGAGGAAGAAGAGATAATTTACATTGATGGATAACTACCAAGATATGTGGATGGTTAAATTTATGTACAGATGTACATAAATCAATGGGATGAACCACCGATGGCTAATCCTAAGAAGGAGTTAGCAAAGAGGATATCTGCAGGTAAAAATTTTCCCTACCACTACCAGGAGTATATGACTTTGGGAGAAGAGATTGGTAAGGCCATTTCTTTCAAAGATTAACTTTACTGCAGATTTGGATTTGAGATCAAGGATCAATCCTTGGATTCAATAGAGAGCAGAAAACCACCCATAGAGGAAACAAGTTGTTCCACCTCTGTGAGTAAAGAAGAAGGAAGAAAAAATCAGCCAACTGCATCTTCTAGTATCATGAGATTGTTTGGGTTTACTTCAAACAGATCTTCCAAAGGAGGTAAGCATGAAAAATCCATCACTAGTTCTGCTAAGGATAGCAAAGTATGGATCAGGGAGTAACTATGAATGGGTTCCAAGAAGAGGGATCTACTAACAATTGCTCAAATTCTGAAGAAGCAGCTATTGATGTATGTTGTGAAGAGGTACCTACTGATGGGTGCCTAAGTTTTGAGGAGACATCTATTGATGGATTTCCATCTCTATATGTGGGTGACATAGAGATACCTCTTGATGAGGTTTCTTCAAGTACAAGTTTCCATAATACCAAAGAAGATGAGATCCTTTCAGTCAAGGAAGAAGTCACATGATCAATATCAATATCACCACCTGAGCTTCAAGAGGTTGATCCATGGCTAGAGGATGAGGAGGCTTATTATCCACCTTCCCCTTTTGAAATGCCACTCAAGATGAATGAAAGAAGTATCATGGAGGCCTTACACACTCTCTATGACACACATGTTTTAGTGTCAAAATCTTGTTGGAGAGCTACTTCATTGGAAGATTTACCTTTCCTTGAAGCCATGGAGAATACTCAGAGAGAAATGTCTACAATCCAAGGTTATTTTTCAGATATGCTTTCTGTCAAAAAATTATTTTCATGATATTGTGTATATGTTGCAGGAAGCATCCTTGAAGGATGATGAAGAGAGTATTAAGCTCAATGATGAGTTGATGGCGACCCAATATTCTTTGAGAAACACTCAAGGTTCCCTCTTAGAATCCAAGATCAAAATAGAGAAACTTCATCAAAAGTTGCAAATATCACTCATACCAGTCAACAAGTCTCTTATGGTTGGTTGTATTCAGATTTCCATGAAAGAACCTCATGAGATTGTGGTTCATGACGTGCATGATGAAATGCATGTCCTTGAGGAAATTTTAGTAGCAGAGGAAAATTTCAAAGCACATACAGTTTCCCAGATTGAAACTGAGCTTTTGCATCGAGTAATTCATTCCTCCACTAAGGAATCAGAAGAGCTCATGTGTGATGGACCAGCCTGTGATGGATTTGATGCATCCATTAGTTGGGTGGATTAAGTTTGTAGAGAAGATATTTTGGTCCATGATCGCACATCAGACCCTTATACTTCTTCCATGGCATTTGAGGATGAATTTTGGGTCAAGACTTTATTTTTGATGGTGCCTGAAAAGGAGCAGAAGGCTCCCACATTCACTTCAATTGATTTATGGGTGACACCATTCCCTACCCAGTAGTTGTAGAGGCATATCATGCCTATGTTTGATTCCACATCACATAAAGATGCATATGGTTCCCATTTGAATTAATTAAGTGGGACACAAGACGGTTGCAGGCATTCTTTGACCAGTGGCAGAGAGTTGAGCCATTGGAAATTTTCACATGCAGAAGTATCTTGGTTTTCGTTTGGACCATTGGGTTGGAGTGACTCTTCTTTTCCCACTTAGGAGAAAAGACACATGAGTAATATTCCTACTTGCAGCAATGGAGATTCATTTGATACATTTTACACCTTCGGTGAGCAGCATGGGAATCCATGGAATGTTGATGATGACTACCTTTTTGGTGATTGGACATGGGACCCTCACCCTTGTAATTGGAGCAACAATGTTTTGATTCTTGGTACTTGTGTGCATTGGGAACAAGGAGTAAAATATGATTTGCATGAGCTTGGAGAGATTGGATTTAAGCGAGATGAAGTCCAAGAACCTGTCCATTTCCAGAAATATTATAGGTTTCCTCTATTAGGAACCTATGTCAACCATTCTCTTTACTTTGTTAGTATACTGTTGTTGGGCACATATGCTTTGTAAGTCGTCCCGTAGTATTTGTTGATCCATAGTTTATATTAGCCCATGGTATTGACCCATAGTATTGGACGCATATGCTTTGTAAGTCATCTCGTAGTATTATATGTCCCATGGTTTTGACTCATAGTATTGGGCATAGACTTAGTATATAAGTGTGTGTTGAGGTCATTGAAGGCACCGTGAAGTTAATTGTATTGAGCTTGCGCAAAGGAGGTTGCCCCCTCGAAGTGGCCCGTGATCAATATAAAAGTGATTCTGAGTTATACTATTTCTGCTATCTCGTGTATTTGCATTAATTAATTATTGCAGGTTCTTCACATCTGGTATCAGAGTGCTTTCTTGGGCTCGCTGGGTGAAATTTCTGCCAAATTTTTTTTCGCATCTATTGCAGGTTAGGATTTGGGAATAATCCCTATCCGCTTAACTGTGGGAAGTACTTGGGCATAAGCCCTAAAACTCATCGTGAGGAGTACCACAGGAACCCCTAAGTAACTAGCACATTGAGAGGACCTGCCAGCGAAAAGGGCAACGACCCCTACCTGTTGACTAGTTCCCACCCGTGAGGTAAACCAAGAGCTGTGGTTTGTGGCAAAGCGGTTATCAGTTTTACCTAAGCCATGGAGTGAGGGGTACTTCCCCAATACACAAGCCATCAGACATCATTGGTTGCCAAGTGAAACCCCTGAACTATTAGGAAGCCACACTGTGAGGCACCTGTAACAATAAATTAATACGAATATGCGAAATACCAGAAATGACAGAACTCAGAATCACTTTTATATTGATCACAGGCCACTTCGAGGGGGAAACCTCCTATGAGCAAGCTCAATACAAATAACTTCACAGTCCTTCATAGGTCTCAACACACACTTATATACTAATTCTAGGCGCCAATACTATGGGTCGAAACCATGGGCCATTACAAACTATGGATCAACAATACTACGGGCGACTTACAAAGCATATGCGCCAACAACAATAACACAAACTATTGATCAACAAATACTATAGGACGACTTACAAAGCATATGCGTCCAACAACAACATACTAACAAAGTAAAGACATGTGTTCCTAACATCCCCTCCCCCTTAAAAAAAGCTTTGTCCTCAAAGCTTTAGATGTGGAAATTGTTGTTGAATCTGAAGGAGTGGTTCCCACGTAGCATCCTCTGGTTGCATGCCGTGCCACTGAATTAAGACCTCTGTGATAGAGTGAGAGCGAAGCTGACGTGTGCGCCGATTGAGGATGGCCTCTGGCTCCAAAAGGATAGATCCTTCATTATCCAGTTCGGGTAAAATCGTTTGGCCGCTGATGTTGGTGCCAAGAACTTTCTTCAGACAAGAGACATGAAAGACTGGATGAATGCGGGAAGAAGGAGGAAGTTCCAATTTATAAGCAACGGACCCAATCTTCTGAAGAATCTGAGATGGCCCATAGAACTTTGGAGCGAGCTTATGATGCCCTTTGAGTTTCAAGGAGGAATGTTTGTACAGCTGGAGACGAAGAAAAACCATATCGCCGACTTGAAAAGTGCGCTCCGAATGGTGTTGATCAGCTTGTTGCTTCATGCGATTTCTTGCCATGTGAAGATTGTCCTGCAAAATGCGAAGAATCCGATCGCGGTTGCGAAGGACCGTGTCAACTTCCTGAACTGGTGAACTGGTGGGGGTGTATGGAAGAAGAGCTGGAGGTGCCTGACCATAGACTGCTTCATATGGGGTCATTTTAGAGGCAGTGTGGTAAGAGGTATTGTACCACCATTCAGCGAGAGGGAGCCACTTTGCCCACTGATGTTGTTGTTCCGAGGTGAAGCAACGAAGATAAGTTTCCAAGCATTTCTTGACAATTTCAGTCTGACCATCTGTTTGTGGGTGATACCCTGAACTCATCTTCAGTTTGGTGCCAGTGTAGCGAAATAGTTCTGTCCAAAAATGACTAGTGAAAGTCGCATCACGATCCAAGACAATGGAAGAAGGGATGCCATGAAGACGAAAGATCTGGTCCATAAAAATTTGAGCGATGGAGGAGGCTGTATAGGGATGGCTGAGAGCACAAAAATGACTATATTTGGAGAGACGATCAACCACAATGAGAATCACTGTCTTCCCGCCAGATTTAGGGAGCCCTTCAATGAAATCCATAGAAATATCTGTCCAAATCCGTGTAGGTATGGGAAAGGGTTCAAGCAATCCTGGAAGGAGTGTTGTTTCACCCTTATTACGCTGGAAGGTATCACATTCGGCCACCATCTGTTGAATTGTCCTTTTCATGCCCTGCCAAAAGAATTTACGCCGTGCTCGTTCATATGTTTTGAGGAACCCAGAGTGCCCGGCCGATGGAGAAGCATGGAGTTCATAGAAGACAGCCTGTTGAAGATCTGTGCTCTGGGGAAGCACCAGGCGACCCTTGCATCACAGAGAAGCACCATCCCAAGAGTAATGTGGGACAGTAGAAGGATTGTTGGTCAAGCGTTGGATGATCTGAGATAAGGAAGATTCATTGACATAACCCTGTTGAACAGATTGCATCCAATTTGGAACAGGCATAGAAATAGCTGAAAGAGAACCTTGGGCATCAAATGTGCGAGAAAGAGCATCTGCCACAATATTGTCTTTACCCTTCTTGTAAGTGATCTCATAGTCATAACCCATGAGTTTGCTAACCCATTTTTGTTGTGCCGGGGAGGAGACACGCTGGTCCAAGAAATATTTCAGACTCTGGTGATCAGTCTTGATGCAGAAATGATTCCCTAATAGGTATGGATGCCAATTCTGTACTGCATGCAAAATAGCCATCATTTCCTTCTCATAGGTAGAGGCAGCTAAATTCTTACCTGAAAGGGCTTTGCTCGTGAACGCAATGGGGTGTTCATCTTGAAGGAGAACAGCACCAAGTCCATTGCTGCAAGCATCACTCTCAATAGTGAAGGGCTTGGAAAAATCGGGCATAGCTAGCACAGGTGTAGTACACATAGCTTGTTTTAGTTTGTCAAATGCACACTGAGCTGCAGGTGTCCATGTAAAAACATCTTTTTTCAATAGAGCAGTTAATGGAGCTGCAATCTTCCCATAATCCTTGACAAACTTACGGTAGTAGCCAGTCAACCCCAAAAAACCATGAAGGCTCTTGAGTGTCTGAGGATGTGGCCAATTGTTCATGGCCTCGATTTTGGCAGGATCCACGCGAACCCCTTGTGCTGAGATAATGTGCCCGAGATACTCAACTTCCTTTTGTCCAAAAACACATTTAGATTGCTTGGCATGGAGATGATGGTAAGAGAAAAGTTGCATGACAAGATCCAAATGTTGGATATGTTCATCCCATGTTTTACTGTAGATGAGGATATCATCAAAGAATACCAGAATGAATTTCCGCAAGTAGGGTCGAAATATTTTATTCATTAAGGCCTGGAATGTGGAAGGAGCATTAGTGAGGCCAAAGGGCATGACCAAAAACTCATAATGGCCATCATGTGTGCGGAAAGCTGTTTTAGGAATATCATCCTCATGAACCTGAATTTGATGATACCCAGAACGAAGATCCAACCTGGAGAAAAAGTGAGCCCCATGAAGCTCATCAACAACAGGAATTGGAAACTTATCCTTGATGGTGAGGTGATTAAGTGCTCGGAAGTCAATGCAGAGGCGCCATGACCCATCTTTTTTGCGGACAAGAATAACTGGAGAAGAAAAGGAACTAGTGCTTGGGCGAATAATACCTTGCTTCAATAAGTCCCGAACGAGCATTTCAATCTCTGTTTTTTGGTGAAATGGGTAGTGATAGGGCATGATGTTGGGAGGAACACTGCCAGGAAGGAGCTGAATACGATGGTCTTCTGGCCTGGAAGATGGTAATCCCACTGGTTCAGCAAAGACACCTGTATATCGATCCAAAATTTGTTGTAGATCCAAAGGAGTAGTGGAGACCGCTGATGGTTGCATCTAAATGGAATGGATCTGAGCGATGACACCATGTGAATTATTCTTGAGGAGTTTTTCTATGCGATGTGAACTGATGATGCTGAGAGAACCTAGTTGTAATCCTGTCAATGTGTGTTTGTGTCCATTGAGGGAAAACTGCATCCAAAGTTTGGCAAAATACCATAAGATAGGGTCGAGTGTGCGTAGCCATTGAGCGCCCAAAACCACATCACATCTGCCTAAGGGAAAGGAAAACATGTCAGAGCGCAAGGTATAATCTCCCATAGAGATACGCACATTTCGACACTTCCCTTTGCAAGGTAAGGTGCCCCTATTGGAAATCATGACTTCAAAGTTGGAGCAAGGATGGATAAAACAATCAGCTTGTTTGGCGATCCGAGGGTCAATGAAATTATGCATGCTACCAGAATCAATGAGGATTGTAAGAGGAAGCTTCTTGAAGTAACCCCTGACCCGCATTGTTTGGGGGGTGGTGATTCCAGCTAAAGCATGGAGAGATATCTCTGGCTGGTCATCCTGAGACGGAGGGTGAATAGGCGGTTCTTGAATGTCGACCGGAGCATCCAGTGTTTCTGGCTCTTTGTCACCCATTTCAGAGGTAGGTGGAGACTCCACATCCAGGAGATAGAGCTTTTGTTGAACACATCTATGTCCTTGAGTGAATTTCTCATCACAATTATAGCAAAGCCCCTTTTCTCTGCGTGCTTGCATCTCTGTTTCAGACAAACGCTTGATAGGAGTCGGTCGAGGAGCCTGCGGTATAGGTGGTCGCTGAGAACCCATATTTCGGAAGGGAACAAAAGTGGATTGGAGCGTTGTTGGGCTGCAATCTTGTCTTTTTCCAACTTAGCCAACCCGAGTGCTTCCATCATTGTGTTGGGACAGAACATTTTGACCTCAGAGCGAATGGCATCCTTTAGACCACTGATAAAACAACTCCGGTAAAATTCATCAGACAATCCTTCAGTGTGGTTGGCTAGATTCTCAAATTCGGTTTGATACTCTCTCACAGTGCCAGTTTGGCGAAGTTTAGTGAGGGCTCCTGTGAAGTCATCAAAAGCACTAGGACCAAATCGTTGCAAAAGGAGCTGGCAAAATTCTGGCCAGTTGGGCTCTGGATGAGCCTTGATGTACCAATGGTACCATTGAAGAGCTTCATGTTCCAAATGAAAGGATGCCAACGGAACTTTGTTGACATCAAAAGTATTATGCAGACTGAAATACTGTTCTGCACGATAGATCCATCCAGTTGGATCGGTACCATTGAAGCGAGGAAAATCAAGCTTCGTACCATGAAAATTGCTGGAAGAAGAGAACCCATTGTCTACTGAAGGCTCGGACTGCCGTTTGTTGTTCATAGCTGAATGTTCAAGATGGAGACCGAGAAATTTTTCATCCAGATCCTGGAGTTTGGCTTGGATGGCTGCAAGTGCTTCCTCCATGGTTTTTGCTCCTGCACGGGTGACAACCATAACCAGGATTTTTTTATTTTATTTTTTCTAACTGGGTAGGAAAACAAAAACAGGAACTACTTTAGTAAGGGAAAATTTGGATTTGGGAAAAAATCAGAAGGGTAATTGGGGTTTGACTAGGTTTTGGACACGGTTGGATAGACAGGGAAGCAAAAATGAGGATTTCAGAAGCGGGGTGAAAGAATGGGAAAATTTGGCAGAGGGGAACAAAGAAGCAGAATTCAGAAAGGAACTCTATGGTAAAATTTGAAGGTGATTGGGTGAAATCTGAGGAAGTTATGGCAAACCCTAAAAATAGACAAATGTGGGATTTCGGGCTTTGGGAAGGGGAATTGGGGATAGGGTCCTCAGGACTGAAATATGCAGAATGGGATGACAGGGGTTCCCCAAAAATTTCAAGGGAAACAGAGTGAAAATAAAGGAGATATGGAGAAAAAACTGAATTTTATAACCTTTTTTTTTCCCCAGACTGGAGCGGCTATGGCTCGAAAGAGATCTGGAACAGCGCCGAATGGATTGAGAACGGATGAATCTGGAACGACTTGCAAAATAGATCTGAAACGGCGCAGCAGTGATCGACAATAGTTCAGCTGAAAGTAGATATGGACCCCAGGTATGTGCAGCTTCCTAACGGTTCAGGGTTTTCACTCGGCCACCAATGCTATCTGACGGCTTTCGTATTGGGGCAGTACCCCTCACTCCACGGCTCAGGTAAAACTGATAACCTCTTTGCCACAAACGATAGCTCTTGGTTTACCTCACGGGTGGGAACTAGTCAATCAGGTAGGGGTCGTTGCCCTTTTCGCTGGCAGGTCCTCTCAATGGGCCAGCTACTTCGGGGTTCCTGTGGTACTCCTCACAATGAGTTTTAGGGCTTATGCCCAAGTACTTCCCACAGTTAAGCGGATAGGGATTATTCCCAAATCTGAACCTGCAACAGATGCGAAAAAAAATTTTGGTAGAAATTTCACCCAGCGAGCCCAAGAAAGTGCTCTGATACCAGATGTGAGGCACCTGCAATAATAAATTAATACGAATATGAGAAATACCAGAAATGACAGAACTCATAATCACTTTTATATTGATCACAGGCCACTTCGAGGGGGCAACCTCCTATGAGCAAGCTCAATACAAATAACTTCACGGTCCTTCATAGGTCTCAACACACACTTATATACTAATTCTAGGCGCCAATACTATGGGTCGACACCATGGGCCGTTACAAACTATGGATCAACAATACTACGGGCGACTTACAAAGCATATGCGCCAACAACAATAACACAAACTATTGATCAACAAATACTACGGGACAACTTACAAAGCATATGCATCCAACAACATACTAACAAAGTAAAGACATGGGTTCCTAACACGCACATACCTGGGGTCCATATCTATTTTCAACTGAACTGTTGTCGATCACTGCTGTGTCGTTTCAGATCTAGCCATTCAGATCCATTCTGAAAGCCATTCCAGATCCAGTCGTTTCAAATCTATTTTAGATCCATCTGTTTTCAATCCATTTAGCGTCGTTCGTATCCCTTTGTTTTCGCTCACTTCCGGGCCGTTCCAGATCTATCTGTTTTGGATCCCTTTCGCGCCGACGTTGCTGATCCATTTCTGGAAAAAAATAATAATAATAATAATAATCTATTTTTCGGCCATATCTCCCTTATTTCAACTCTGCCGTCAGACAGCATTGGTGGCCGAGTGAAACCCCTAAACTATTAGGAAGCCGCACATACCTAGGGTCCATATCTATTTTCAGTTGAACTGTTGTCGATCACTGCTGCGTCGTTTCAGATCCATCCGTCCAGATCCATTCTGAAAGCCGTTCCAGATCCAGCCATTTCAAATCTATTTTAGATCCAGCCATTTTCAATCCATTCAGCATCGTTTCAGATCCCTCTATTTCCACTCACTTTTGGGCCGTTCTAGATCTATCTATTTCAGATCCCTTTCACGCCGCCATTGCCGATCCATTTCTGTAAAAAAAAAAAATTAAAAAAAAAAAAAATCCACTTCGGCCATATCTCCCTTGTTTCAACTTTGTTTTCCCTGAAACTTCACTGACATCCCTGCAATCCCATTCTGCATATTTCATTCCTGAAGACCCTATCCCAAATTCCACTTCCCATGACTAGAAATCCCACATTTGTCTATTTTTAGGGTTTGCCATAACTCCTTCAATTTTCACCCAAACACCTTCAAATTTTGCCACCGTGTTCTTTTCCTAATTCTGCTTCTTTGTCCCTCTCTACCAAATTTTCTCATTCTTTCACCCCGCTTCTGAAATCCTCATTTTTTTCCTTCCTGTCCATCAGAAAGTGTCCAAATCCTAGTCAAACCCCAATTACCAATCCGAGTTTTTCCCAAATCCAAATTTTCCTTTACTACATAAGCTTTTGTTTGTGTTTTTCTATCCATTTCCGAAAAAAAAAAAACTCCTGGTTGTGGTTGTCACCCGCGCGGAAGCAAAAACCATGGAGGAAGCACTTGTAGCCATCCAAACCAAACTCCAAGATCTAGATGAAAAATTTCTCATCCTCCATCGTCAGCATTCATCCATGCATAATAACCGAAACCTAGAATCTTTTGCAGCCACCGGGTTCTCTTCTTCGAAAAATTTTCGTGGGCCGAAGCTTGATTTTCCTCGTTTCAATGGTACTGATCCAACTAGATGGATATACTGAGTCGAACAATATTTCATTCTGCATAATACTTTTGATTTCCAGAAAGTTTCACTTGCATCCTTTTATTTGGAATAGGAAGCCCTTCAATGGTACCGGTCGTACATCAAATCTCATCCCAAGCCAATCTGGAGAGATTTTTGCCAATTCCTTTTGCCATGATTTCGTCCTAGTGCTTTTGATGACTTCATAGGAGCACTCACTAAACTTCACCAAACTGGCACAGTGAGAGAGTATCAGATGGAATTTGAGAAACTAGCCAATCACACAGAAGGATTGTCTGATGAATTCTACAGGAGTTGTTTTATCAGTGGTCTCAAGGATTAAATCCTCTCAGAGGTCAAAATGTTCTGTCCCAACATAATGATGGAAGTCTTAGGGTTGGCTAAGCTATCCGAGGACAAGATCGCATCTCAACAACGCTCCAAACCCACCTTTGTTCCCTTCAGAAATATGGGTTCCCAATGACCTTCCATCACGCCTGCTCCTCAACCAACTCCTATCAAGCATTTGTCTGAAACAAAGATGCAGGGACGACGAGAAAAAGGGCTTTGTTATAATTGTGATGAGAAATTCACTTGGGGACATAGATGTGTTCAAAAAAATCTCTATCTCTTGGATGTGGATTCTCTGCCTGCTTCTAAACTTGGTGAAGAAGCTCTAGATACAGTAGATGATCAGGTTGACATTCAACACCCGCCTGTTGACACCCCATCTCAGGACGACCCACCTGAGATCTCTCTCCATGCTGTAACCAGCGTCACCACCCCACAAACAATGCGGGTCAGGGGATACTTCAAGAAGCTCCCTCTTATCATACTCATTTATTCTGGTAGCACTCATAACTTCATTGACCCTCGAATTGCCAAACAGGATGATTGTTTTGTCCATCCTTGCTCCCACTTTAAAGTCATGGTTTCCAATGGGGGCACCTTACCTTGCAAGGGGAAGTGTCACAATGTGCGTATCTCTATGGAAGATTATAACTTGCGCTCTGACATGTTTTCCTTGTCCTTAGGTGGATGTGATGTGGTTTTGGGCATTCAATGGTTACGCACACTTGGCCCTATCTTATGGGATTTTGCTGAACTTTGGATGAAGTTTTCAGTCAATGGGTCACAACACAAATTTATGGGCTTACAACCAAGGTCTCTTTGCATCATCAATTCACATCGCCTAGAAAACATCCTTAAAAAGAATTCACATGGTGTCATCATTCAGCTCCATTCCATTCAGATGCACCCATCAACAGTCTCCACTACTTCCTTGGATATATATGCAGGTGTCTTTGCTGAACCAATGAGCTTGTTGCCTTCAAGAGACCTTTTCGGTAAGAATTTAGCCGCATCTACCTCTCAGCAGGAAATGATGGCTATTTTGCATGCAGTACAGAAGTGGCAACCATACCTATTAGGGAATTATTTCTGCATCAAGAATGATCTCCAGGGTCTAGAAAATTTCCTGGAACAATGGGTCTCCTCCCCAACACACCTGAAATGGGTTATCCAACTCATGGGTTATCCCTATGCGATCACTTACAATAAGGGTAAGGACAATATGGTGGTAGATGCTCCTTCTCGCACAATTGATGATGCAGTTTCTCTTACAATTATTTCTCTGCTTATTCCAAATTGGTTGCAATATGTTCAACAGGGCTATCTCTTCTATGAACTCCATGCTTCTTCATCAGTAGGGCACTCTGGGTTCTTCAAAATGTATGACCGGGAACAATGTAACTTCTTTTGGAAGGGAATAAAAATGACAATTCAATAGATGGTGGCTGACTGTGATACCTTCCAGGTCAACAAGGGTGAAACAACACTCCTTTCGGGACTGCTCAAACCCTTGTCCATCCCTACACAGATTTGGCCAACTATTTCTATGGATTTCTTAGAAGCGCTCTAGTGGTACAATACCACATCTACAAGGACACCATATGAAGCAGTCTATGGACAGACACCGCTAGCTCTTCTTCCATACACCCTTAGCATCTCCCCAGTTCAGGCAATTGACTCCCTCTGCAGGACAATCTTCACATGGCTAGAATTCGACCGCAACAACAAGCCAATCAGCACCATTCTGAGCACACTTTTCATGCAGCTGATATGGTTCTTCTTCGTCTACAGCCTTCCAAGCAATCCTCCTGAAACTCCAAAGGCATCAGTGGCTGGAAATGCAACCCGAGGATGCTACCGGGGAACCACTCATTCAGATTCTGCATCCATTCCCCCAACGAAAGCTTTGAGGACAAAGCTTTTTCTAAGGGAGAGGGGATGTTAGGAACCCGTGTCAACCCTTCTCTTTACTTTGTTAGTATATTGTTGTTGGACGCATATGCTTTGTAAGTTGTCCCGTAGTATTTGTTGATCCATAGTGTATATTAGCCCATAGTATTGGACACATATGCTTTGTAAATCGTCCCATAGTATTATATGTCCCATGGTTTTGACTCATAGTATTGGGCATAGACTTAGTATATAAGTGTGTGTTGAGGTCATTGAAGGCACTGTGAAGTTAATTGTATTGAGCTTGCTCAAAGGAGGTTGCCCCCTTGAAGTGGCCCGTGATCAATATAAAAATGATTATGAGTTCTATTATTTCTGATATCTCGTGTATTTGCATTAATTAATTCTTGCAAGTTCTTCATGTCCTCATGGAGAAAGTTGCATATTTTTGGAGAAGGCACATGAATTCATCTTAGTTGAACCAACCACACTATTGATGGATAATTTGTTTCAAGAGGCTGATCGCTTTCCTTCACCCCACATACATATGGGATACAAAACACATAGGTATGAAGTTTGGATAAAAGGATTTTTCCTACGGGTTCCACATGAGGAGGAGGCTCCCACATATTCCATTTATGACTTCACGGTCAAGCCATGTGGCCTGACAAGTGCAACATTTACTTTCCAGCTTAATGAGAAACAATAGATATATTTATGTAATCTCTCCATCATGCATAATATTTCATTCAGTCAGAGTGTTTGTTCATCCATTGATTGAGTGGATGGATACATACTGGAGCTAAGCACCTACAAGGGTGAGTTTTCTATCGGCATCAGGGGAGAGTTGAATGACACATCATACATTTATTTTGAAATGTTTCATGGGCATCTATGGTTACTAGATGATACTTTGAAGACATGGGATTTCCACCTATATCAATTTTCTAGCAGATGTATGAGTCTATATCCTAGTTTGCACATGGAACATGAGGGTTTCCATACTTTGGTGGAGGGACTCATTGAGGTCTAGTTTTTCATTGGAGATGATAAACTTCCAGTATGGTGGAGTGATATAGAAATTCTTCATGATTATATATTCTTCATGCTAATATTGATGTTTGGAAGGATGTAGCTGACACAGTGGGACCCTAGAATTCTTTGAAATGACAGTTTTCCACAAGTAACCGTGACATTGGGATACATGCAGCACAAACATTGGGATCCAGGAATTCTTCTCAGTTGTTTTAGTTGGGTTGAAAATGAATTAATCATTGGTAGAATGATTATAATCAGAGTGGTGCAACATAAACATGGTGGACTTTTGGTTATATTTGGAGTTGGTTTCTTGCTTGAGGACAAGCAAGTTTGGGAGGGGAGGACTTTCACATCCCCAATTTTCCAGTACCAACGGTAGCAAAGAATCCACCAACCCCCCAATGGATCCTAGTGAAAATCAAGGAATTAATTAATGAAAGGGGGGATAACTTTATCCTAGGAAATTATTAACTAGGAATAAATTATCCTATAGTTGTTTAATTATTTAAATTAGAAGGATGTAATGATTATTTTCATAATTAAATATTAATTATTTGTTTTGGTGAGTTGGATAATAACAAGGACACCATGAGGGCGCATGGAGAGATAAGGATAGCCTTATGAGTTGTCACACCAAAGAAGAAAGTGGAGAAAAGTATCAAAAAGCAAGATGCTAAGCTAAAAGGAAAGAAACTGAGAAAAGCATGTAGGTGAGGAAAATAGAAACAAAATTTTATTAATTTTATTAATTTTAATTATTTTCATAAATAATTATTCCTAAGTTTTGTGCAAGTGGGACAAGAGGGAGCCCTCATGAGGATGAGGTTTCTAATATGGAACTAGAGGAAAGAAAATAGAAAAATATGAAAAGCAGGGAAGGTGTAAAAAGATTCCAAACACAGAAAAGTGGAAACATCCATAAAAGCCAAGGGAGGGCCCAATTTCCAAATCAGAGGCCAATTTACAAAGAAAGAAACTATGTTACAAAGCAAGAAACATCTCAAGTCAAGGGGGGGTGCAGCTTCTAAAAGGATGAAAAGTTGTAAGATAGGAAAAGCAGCTAATCCCACCCACTCAAGGAGAGATAATTTGCAAGGGCTCTCACAGGTGACCAAGCACATCAACTTGCTTAGCAGGTCATCAGGAAGTTTATAAAAGAATCCAAGCAACTCCTTTTCACAACTTTTGATCATTATTGAATTTATGTATGAGGAGCTTAGCTTACCAAGGAAAGGATATATTCCCTACCCAACCTATTGTCACGTTCCCCAACCTACCTGATGGCCTTCAGAGGCCATGGGAGATCTTTTGATCATATTGTTTTTCTCCAAATCCATCCATTTTCACACAGAGTTGCAATGGGCTCGGATCCACAATCCACATTTCACGTTCCACAGTCTACATGTCAAACTCGGAAGTGGGATTGAAACACCCAACTCTTCATCGAAATCGCGCTCCCAGCTTCTGCAATCTGCAATGCGGAAGTCGGAAGTCGGAAGCCATTTACGACCCCAACAATTTATCTATCTCACTTTGGCAATTCCGCAATCCACATGCGGAACTCAGAATCTAGGGTTGTCCATTTCTATCCTGGCAAAAATTACCTCCCGCAATTGTTGTGGGGAAAATGCACCTATAGTTCAGGGGAGAAACTACCAACTTACGGTGATAAAGATAGACTTACAAGCATTCTGCAAGTACAACAAATAAATGAAGAGATTAGGGTTTAGAGATGTAGGCACCTCATTCAGAAGGTTGATCCTAGCTTTGCTTCCCTCACATGACCCTTCTACCCTCCTTATATAGTCAGTGAGGAAGAGGAAAAGAAGTTATAACCACTCAAGAGGTTTCCCAACCAACTTAACTTACTCGAATTTCGAGATTTTGACCAAAATAGATGTGTACCCTACTCTATAGTAGACAAAGTCGCGTACACATGGCAATGGGCGCTACTTTGAATGAGGTAAAGTCGCGTACACACGCTACTATTATAACAGTAGAGTCGCGCTCATAGTGAAAAATGGCCAAAAACAGGCTTTTCTGCTCATTTTCAGGAGATGGTTTGGTCTGGAAAAATGTTCCTAAGGGTCATATACATCAAATGGGTCAAGAATGAGGTAATTTCAACCATTTTTAGTGTCCCAAATGACTCCTCCATCCACAAATGTCCTGTTGTGTGACTGAACTTGATCTCAAAAAGTGTCGTCATGCGACCAAGGGAAACAAGTTTCGTCACGGACGGAGAGGTGTCATTTCAAGCTATAACAGATGCCCCCTAATGTATGAGGTCAGAGGGAGTACGGGAAACGATGGCCGAAATACATTATAAATAAAAAAGAGTTGAATCGTGGAGGAACGGAGAAACCAAGAATCATAGGCTCAAATGAAGTACCTGAAAGCAAAGGCAAAGTCAGACAAACTTATCCATGGGGTAACTGTCCATGTTCAAATGGTGGAACATGATCTCCAAGAGGATACAATAATGATCCAAAATACTGATGCATATATCATGGCCACTAGAATACAAGCGTGGATCCATGAGGAACATAAGTGTAAACATAGCCACATAAATACAAGGTGGATCTATGTCAAAACTGGAGAACATAGCCATAGAGAACAAGCTGGATCTATGTCTCATCAAAAGCCAAAAAATATTGTGGCTCAGTCTTGCGCAACTTGGGGGATAACATAAATAAGGTGATGCTATCAAGGATCCCAAGGTCTTCATCCAAAAACAACCCAAGGTACAAACCTATCCATGCGAATAAATGAGTTGATGTCGAACATGGGAGGTATCGTTTGATTACCGGTCATTGATGTATACCGTTAACAAACGCGAGGGTGTCCACCAATAATGAAAATGGAACCCAAGGTACCTAGTACATTCAAGCAAGTGCGAATAAATGGTCTTGCCGTCGAACACTTGAAGAATCCATCGGATAGGAGACATTGATGTATTCCCATCTATCCAATAGCGAGGGAAACTGCCACTAATGACTGCAATCCCCAAGGTACTAACCGAAACTCTAAACTTCATTCCCAGAGCACAATGAGTTGAAGTCGATGGGAAGAAGTCCGTTGGAAGGGAGGCCTTAATGCATCCTCCATCATCCAACATGAGGGACACTCAAAAGGTATGAGCTTATTTGGAGTAGGACGGAACACAGGATGAAACATACTGACACCAAGGAATGGCCGACACATGAGGTCAAGGCAACTGCAGAATGGCCGACACAGGTTGTATCCTTGAACAGTGAGCACGACACAAGAGTGACTTAGGCAGCTTTGAACACAAAGAGACCACGAGACATATCTGCAATGTAGGAGACATTAACAGATTCTCCAAATGATTGGAAGACTAACCAAACGGAGGAGTAGGAACTCTGAGATCAAGTTTACCCTAAGGTCAATACTAGAACCCAACTTGTTTGATAGACTCAAAACAGGTGCTTTGTTCAAGGAGATAGTTGACTTGCTGCCATCATATTGAAAGATATTTTGACATTCTTCCCTTCCCTTTCCTTTGTCATTTTTTAACGAGCTTGACAAAGAACTAGAGCATGCTCGACGGTATTTTCATATTTAAGGAGTCTGAAAAACCTAGAAGAAAACTCCATACACCTATATGTGGATTTTATATCGAGCCCGGATTGGTCTGTGCTCGGCGGTGTTTTCTTGCTTATAGAGTTGAAAAACTTAAACAGTCCTCTACTTACCCTCTCGTGGATTTCACATCGAGCCCGAGTAGGTGAATGCTCGCTTGGTGTTTTCACATTTCGAGAGTCTGAAAACCCTAAAGACGACTCCAAAGGTCCTTTTTCGTAAAGTTAGTCTCCTTCCCCGAAAAAGTGTAAAATGATGGAAGAAGAACTCTTCTAGCGCATACAAGAGTATACCTAGAGTATACCTTTTCCGTAAATTATCCACCAAGGCCCGGAAAAGGGGTAATTCTATACCTAAGTGGATGTCAGTTCAGTTATTTTAACGAGCCTGAAAAGACAACTATGCTCGGCAAACTTTTCCTATTTAAGGAGTCTGAAAAGAGCTTAAAAGAACTCCATAGGGATCTTTTCCGTAAAGGTTTAACGAGTCCGGAAAAGTAAACTCATGACCTCCTTACTGTTTTTAACGAGCTCAAAGGAGATAGGAAAATGCTCACAACTTCCTTACTGTTTTTAACGAGCTCGAAGTGAAGATGAAAGAAATGCTCATAACCTACTTACTGTTTTTAACGAGCTCGAAGTGAAGGTAGAAGAATGCTCGTAGCCTCCTTACTGTTTTTAATGAGCTCGAAGGAAAGGTGGAAGACTGCTCGTAACTTACTTACTGTTTTTAACGAGCTCGAAGTAAAAGAAGAATGCTCGAAATGGGAAGAGACGAGTGTCAGGGACATGCGAAACTAGCTCCAAGCGCATGGAACAAAGCGATGCCTAATGCAAGGAACATGAGCAAGATAAGGACACTCAGGGTGTGTCTCCTCCAGGTAAAAGGTGTCAAATTGAAAAGGCAAAATGATACAGGGCTTAGCGGAAATGAGATCAGAGATGGAGGCTTATACAACGGGCTAAAAGCGTGGAAGCCGGCTTCAGGCTCATTAGCGCAAGCGGGATCCTAATAGATGCATATGCAATTTGAACACAAAGATGGGAACCTTATCAGGGATGGCCAGAAATATATGAGGAAGAAAGATATGAGGCTTCTTCTCAAAGTCATGGTGAATCTAAAAAGGCTCCCAAACCTATGAGAAAAACTCAGCATGGGCACCAGAATGGCATAAGGGTGCTGACTAGGATGACCCATGTTAGGTAGGTTCTGCTGTCGGACTGGTGCACAATGCATAAAGAGATGGCTATCACACCAATATCCAACAGGTTCGACCCTATGGCGAATTCGGATGGCAAAAGGTTCAAATGCAACATAACAGCGGGGAAGCCTAAACCTATATGCAAGGTTCTGAATATACCTGACATGGTCGCACAAGGTGTCGAAAAGGACCAGTAAGCAAGTATACATCCAGCTAAGAATCCTGTCTCCAAGAAACATTAGTACCCGGGATCATATCTAAAACATATGTAAAGGAAGACCCGATACAAGTCACTGTGGTAGAAATACTTTCAACTTCACTATCATCAACAGCAGGCATAAACAAGGCAGAGTTTTCGAATGAGGACTCTATGGTGCCCAAGCCCGAGGACTTACAATCAACAAGATCAAATTCAGGATGAAGATCAAAGTTGAAGGACATGATGGAATCTGCAGAAACAAATTCATCATCACGGGAGTTGAAAATTCTAGAAGCAGAATCAAACTCAGCAGGAACACCGATTTGCGGATCTATAGGAAAGTCCAAAGACTCAACAGTAGGAAGATCAAACTTTAAGGTCAAACCGGGGCTGGACATGACTGCGACTGGATCAACATCCAAATGAATGGCAGACTGTACTATAGACTCTAGGAAAACTTCATCGGAAGGAAGTATATAATCCCAGATAGAATACATATCTAAACATTCAGATGGAGGTGTCACTTGGTCAAAAGCTGGGACCAAGTCCCGAGAAGGTAAGCATGAACTCAGAGACTTCTTCTCAGTAGCAGTTGAACTCAAGGAACAATATGCCACATGAGGCGCATGTGACATAGTAGTGCCTAATGACGAGGGATCAGACTGGTCTATAGATGGGTAATAAGGAGGATCAACGAATGCAAGCTGGTCGATGGTGACAATGTTTTCGTTATGAGGGAAATGCATCACACGAAAAAGCGTAGACACCACAGCATGCATAGCATAAACGTAATCACGCCCGAGGATCATATCAAAGTCCATAGGGTCCTTTAGAACCATAAAATCAACTAATACTGTTTTTCCACCCAAGGTAACAGGTGCCTGACGGAGGAATCCGATCGGTTCACTAGGTCTTCTATCGAAGGTCAACGGCCAATTAACAGCTGGAATAATATTAGGGAAACCCAAATCTCTCCAAGCATAAGCGGATAAGATACTAACAGAAGCACCTTCATCAACAATGCATCGATCAACCGTATGGTTCCCGATATCAACCTTTATCTGGAAAGGTGTCGAAGAAGGAAGGCGAGGCTCGGCTAGACTATTCCTATCAAAGGAAACAATCCTAGGGCTTGGTAGGGGTTCACATGGCACAGATGAAGTGCCCCCTTTTTCAGGAACATCCAAACTGGTAATGCAGAAGACTTCAGTAGTAGGTGCATCAATCTCTGAAGGACTGATGGGATCGGTCGAATATTGCATCGATTCAATCACTTCACTCTCCGAAGGAAGAGTGGGGTCGACCAAAGATTGCATTGGTTCAACCACTTTATCAACCAAAGGCTGATCTGACTGCAGGGAATCTATAGACAACTCAGGAACAGAGGTTCCTTCAGACATGGACCACACTCTTCGTGCCTCTGGAATGGCAGGGCATCGGTGAGTAAGGTGATCTCCCTTACAAAGTTTACAAGGGAACTTTGGTTTCCGTCCTATAGGTTTAGACTCCTTTACAACGTCAGTACTCTCAGCATGACTAGCATTGGCTGACAGCTTGCCCCCAGCATGACTCACAGAGGCTGGTTGCTCAGAAGCAGAAGACTTTTGAACTAAGGACCACACTTTTTGCACTTCTGGAAGTACAGGGCACAAGTAAGTAAGGTGGTCTCCCTCGCAAAACTTACAAGGGAACTTAAGCTTCTGTTTGTTGGGTTTGTCGACAATGTCAACTCCCTCAGCATGACTTGCAGTGGCTGATCTGGTGTCTCCAGTATGACTCACAGGAACTGGTGACTTGTCATTAATATGGCTAGCAGTGATCAATGACGTGTCCTCAACATGACTGACAGTGGTTGAAGACAAACTTTCAGTATGATTTTCAGTGACTAAAAGTTTTCTCCCAGCATGACCTCCAGAGGCTGGGTGGGTGCCCCCTGCATGATTTGTAGAGGCAGGGTGCTTGCCCCCTTGTTTTGGCATCTTCTTCCTATTCTTCCCCCGTCTATTCCTTTTAGACTGCTGGTTACTAGTATTGCTACTTTCGCCACATGAGGTAGAAGGAGGAGGAGAAGATGTTACTGGAAAAGGAGGCACAGGGTTCTGATGCTCTTGATTTGAGGTGCTCACAAAAGAAGCGTCAGGAGCATGCAAGGCATTCGGAGTGGAAAACAACCAAACCGGCAGCCCAATAGTGAATCCAGGAAGATTCAGAGTAGCCATTAAGGGAGCACCAATGTTTCCAATGAATGGAACAGCACAAGGATCCCCCGGAACAGGGGTACCTTGATTGGCACTCGCCGGAATGCTAGACATAGTTTCCTGCTCAAAAGAACAAGAAGTTCTCTAAGGCAAACTAAAAAAAAAAGTAGCACAAAGAGCACACCACTAAAAAAAAGGTCCTAAGTAAATCAAACCAGGAAAACAGATGCCTTCCGGAGAAGAGTCTGGGATGATGAGGGCCCATAACAGATCAACGAAGGATGAAGGACAGTTACCCGGGGTCCACAATACAATGACTAAGGGTGCAAGCGCTGGAATCACCCAACCGCCCTCCCAAAGACCTGCAAGGGATTTCCTCCCACGTCTGTCCTAGGTACAGCAGATATACCCTCCGCTGTCACCTGTGTATGAACCTAGAGTCTGATACTAAGGATACCACAACACCGAAAACTCCTGGGGGAACAGTCACCGGTCGAATCAGAAAGCGTGGGCAGGGTAGCTAAGCCCGAAACTCGAAAGAGTCCCCAATACGCAATCCGATCCTGGCGTATGCTCGAACAGAAAGTAGGAGGAGTATTCCCACAAACTGATCTCACATTGACCTACTGCATATGCTCCCAGGCAAATTTTGAGTGAGGTGGGTTTGCCTAATGATAGTCTCACTACGATTTTTGCGCAATGTGTGATCTTGGGTGGTTTAAGGTGTTTTAAACCCAAGATCCTAACCAAAACTAGTTGGTGTAGTGTAACCTAGAAAAGAAAATGTTGCTAGTTCATTTTATTAGAGTTCATTTTAAAGGTTACTTGATTACTCAAAAAGGTAGTGGGTGTGTGAGAGTGGTTATAATAGAAATAGAGTACTGAAAATGAAATATTTACCACCAAACAAATCTTTTTCTTTTCAATGCGAGTCTTAAAATTCTGATCTAGAATGCATGTGCAAATGCAATTTTTTAATCTTTTGAATGCAAAAAAGGTAAAAATAAAGTCTAAATGTAAAAAATTAAACTCAAAACCTAAGAATGCAGCTACTCAAGCAACTAGGTATGCAAAAGAAAACTTGTTCTTTTTGATGCAAAGCACTCTAAAATCTTTTAAGCCACTTGCAAGGTACTCTATTTATAAGATAAATCAAAATTCTTTATGCTTTTCAAAGGTAAGAAACAAAAACTGAAACTAACCTACTATCAAAGCAAAGCAAAGAAACTTTCAGGTTCTCTTTATGAAACAGTAAAAGCTACCAATATGACTTTCAAATTCTTATTGATGTAAGCATGCCAAACATTGGGAAAAGAGTACAAAAACTACTTTTAGACCCAAACGAAGCGAATGACCTACGAAGAAGTATGGTTTGGTAAAGTCAGGTCTGCACGTAAACAATGCAAACAAGGTCTTGAACAACAACCAAAACACTTGAGCTTTCACTACAAAAGAAAAACTAAAAGCATAAGGGAGGACAAGAAACCAACCTAAAAGAGAAATTTCACTCAAATAGATACAAACAGGGTCAAAAAGACTCAAGAGGTTTCAAATCCAGTGGAAATGGGGCAAGCAAGTTCAATCAGACTCAAATTAGGGTACAAAACACCAAACAGGTCCACAACCCCCCAACTTAAGTCAACAAACCCCAAAACTTTCCAAACAAACCCAAATTGATCAAAAGAGGTTCAAATCATGAATGTAGGATCAATACAAGGATGGGAGACCACCTACAGGGGTTTAAAACAGACCTAAGGTCATCAGGGACCCCCAAAAATGCAGCCACAGCCCCCAGATTTGGGTCCACAACCCAAAAACTCAAAAATTTCAAACCCAGATTTTGAGCGCTACTGTATATGAAGGAAACTAGCGCTCATAGCAGTATGGGCGCTACTGTGTATGAAGGAAACTAGCGCTCATAATAGTATGGGCGCTACTGTGTGGTACAAACAGTAGCGTACAAAAAAAAAAAGTCTAAAAAACGGGGTTAAAACCCCCAAACTGGGTCCACAAAGGTTTGCAAGGGCTGGGAAGGGTCTGTAAAAAGCCCAGGAGGGTCAAACAGAGCCTACTAACTGATCCTAATCAAGAAAATGAACAAAGACCATCAAACAAGACTGAAGAAATGACCTTGGATACCCCTAAGCAGTTAGGATTTCCCTAGTGGAGTCGCCATTCTGTTGTGGGGAAAATGCACCTATAGTTCAGGGGAGAAACTACCAACTTACGGTGATAAAGATAGACTTACAAGCATTCTGCAAGTACAACAAATAAATGAAGAGATTAGGGTTTAGATATGTAGGCACCTCATTCAGAAGGTTGATCCTAGCTTTGCTTCCCTCACATGACCCTTCTACCCTCCTTATATAGTCAGTGAGGAAGAGGAAAAGAAGTTATAACCACTCAAGAGGTTTCCCAACCAACTTAACTTACTCGAATTTCGAGATTTTGACCAAAACAGATGTGTACCCTACTCTATAGTAGACAAAGTCGCGTACACATGGCAATGGGCGCTACTTTGAATGAGGTAAAGTCGCGTACACACGCTACTATTATAACAGTAGAGTCGCGCTCATAGTGAAAAATGGCCAAAAACAGGCTTTTCTGCTCATTTTCAGGAGATGGTTTGGTCTGGAAAAATGTTCCTAAGGGTCATATACATCAAATGGGTCAAGAATGAGGTAATTTCAACCATTTTTAGTGTCCCAAATGACTCCTCCATCCACAAATGTCCTGTTGTGTGACTGAACTTGATCTCAAAAAGTGTCGTCATGCGACCAAGGGAAACAAGTTTCGTCACGGACGGAGAGGTGTCATTTCAAGCTATAACAGCAATCCACATCCTGCATTCCACATTGTCGATGCATAAATGCGGAATTCCATATTCCAACTCTGGGGAGAATCACCTCCTGCAATCCACATCCTGCATTCCGGATTGTGGATGTGGAAATGCGGAATTCCATACGCCACCAATGGTTGGTCCCCGACCTCCACAATCCGTGATCCACATTGTGGATGTGGAAAGGTCCTTGCGGATGCAGAAGGGTCGGGACCAAAGACCCCTGCTCCAACAAGTTTCTAAGGAAACTTCCAAGGGTGATAACTCCTACATCCTTGGGCCAAATTGGGCAAGGTAGGTACCATTGGAAATCTCTTGGAGAGCTCTATCCACTGGTATGATCCTCCACCCAATATTAGAACCCTAAACCAGTCCTTTTTCCAACTAAAACACTAGTCTATAACTCCCTTAGTGCACCTACTAACCTTCTGCAAGGCTCTGCTCCACTTCTCTGCAAAGTCTTCTCTCCGTCATCTGATCCACAAGGTGTCCATTCTTTATCCAAATCTTGGATGGAGTGATCCTGCACATTTACCAGACTTAGCCACAATTATTCCAAGGACAGTTCAAGGCATTATCAAAAGGAATTACAAATATCATAATCATATTACATGAACACCAGAGATGAAACATGGACCACACATATATTGGATTTTATGCACAGGTTTCTCCTAGGCAGAGTGAGGAGAGCATGTAGGTATTATCCCTATTCCTCAATCATAATTACACATAAGTACCAAGTATAAATACAAGGATGCAGAGGTGCAAGGGCGTGATAAATGGCACAGGTAGGAAGATTCATGCATCAAAAAACCAAGGGGAAACTGTAACATTATCCATCCTTACATCTAACATGTATCCAACATTCAACATGGCATAACAACAACATATCTACAGACTTAACGAAAGCATAGTCATGCCACCCTATTCATGAATGGGTCATTTACACAAGTAAATAGCTGCATACATACACTTAACAACTATAACTAAAGCAACATCATTCACACTCAATGAGAGTCATGCATCCATCAATCATTAACATGTACAACAGAATGAAGCATAAGACATGGGCATTCATCCCTAATAACCAGTTGGATCCACTGTGCATCAAACATAAAAAAAAAAATAAAAAAATACACATGGATGGTTGCAAAATAGGCATCATTCATGGCACAAGAAACACTTATCTTTTGCATTAATCCTCCAAGTGAAATGGATATGAGTTGCAACTTTCCAACCCAACCATAGATCCCCGCCTAGACTTTATTATTTCAGCAATCATATATCATCCTTGAGATGGGGCTATGTATCCACTAAGGAGCATCACTTAGGCTCACTCACAACACTGGTCCACAGTCACTTAGGGTATCCAGGAAACAATTAGCTTGTCAAGCAAATGGGGAAGCCACGTAAGGGTTTCTAACTCAATAAGTTACTCTACAGAACTATGGAAGATAATCTAAGACCTCTTGGTTTTTCCCACATAGGTTTCCTTCTCCACATCCTCTGGTCGAGCAATGTTATCCCGTAGATGGGTTCATGGACACCAACGCAGGGTTCTTCCACACAGTTTTCTAGGCAAGTTACACTCTGCAATTCACCCCAAAACCCAGGTTCATAGATTTCTCAATAGGGTTTACCTTCCATGCAGCATTTTCTAAGTGTATTAGGCTCTCTACTTCACCTCCCTGCACAAAATCACAATTTATCCTTTCCTACTTCATGGCCTCGTTCTCTCTTTTGTTGTGATGCCTAAGGGTTCGATTGAGGTATCTGTGTATCCTCCCCTTCCCACTCCATTACCATGTGATCGATAACATCCTTGTTATGGAGGAACCCGTCTCCCCATGAAGTGAAGTGGCTTATGAGGAAAGCAACCGGTGCCCATACCTTGCCAACTCAAAATCCAGGCTGCCCCATACTACATCGATCTCATGCCCAGTATTCCCACAGTACTTTCCGTGCAGCAACAATTAATGGTAGTTAAGACAGTCTAAGGGTTCTCAGGGTGACAAATGGTGACCTAGGATTCCATCCCACACCCCCTCACCACCCTAGTGGATACATAGTTCCCCCTCATTTTGTTGCATCCATAGTCAACCCTTGGTTATTTTATTAGATAGTATTATTTACATCATTTACAATTATATCATGGCTTAACAGCACATGGATTATCAACAACTTTCCTATGTAATCAAACCTAATCATCCACTAGTGGGTCCTTGGCCTTGAGCTCCACACTAGGGAAACACACATTGCATACAATATTTACATTACAACCAAAATAGCCTAAGGTGAGACTGAGGGATATTACATCCTCCCTCCCTTAGAATAACACCATCCTCGGTGTTCCAACACTTAGGAATACATATACAATCTACACATGTCCCAAAATTGCAAAAATGTTGTAGGTATTCCTGCATTTCATCCCTTTACTTTGAACTTTCAGGACCAAGTCCTTTGGCCTCCACAAACTTCTCCCACTAGATTTGATATTCCAGATCCACTAGTCTGAAATATTCATGGTTGCTAGCTTTCTTGTTGTTTCTTGTTGAGAAGTTGCGGAGGCAATGCTCTCTCCCACATTTCCAACATTTCATCGGCTACGTTATCTTTGCCTGCTCAATTTCCTTGGAGTCTTCCCACCTGGAATGTTTCTTAGTGGGATGAGTGGATGAATGTCTCTTCATTGGTCCACTACCCCTTCCACTGCTGGTTGTTTCCGGAATAATTTTCACCTCCCTTTGTAGACAGATAGAATACTGTAAAGCCCAGTGGTTCATCTCATTCTGCTGCCTTTGTAGCTTGAGAATTTATCCAATATTCTCTTGAGTCTTATCCATTGTTCGAAGAAGGTTTTTAGACAACTCTAACATCCTTTGGTCTGCTACCATGGTCAATATGTGCAGTTTCCCACATTTACTGGATAGCACCACTTGCCTTGTAACTACTGCAACTAATTTGATTTCAATTCCTCACCTGTGAAATTCATTATTGTAATTCGTGTTAGGCCATGCATACATAAACATTAAAAATCAATCAATTATTCACCTAATTGACATGAAGAGACCATGCTTTATTCATGATACTTCCACACTTTTCATGCTTTCCCAACATACATATGAACTTATTCATGTTCATCATTTCACGGGAATTTTTCTATTTCATCATTCTCAATTAATTTCAAGCAATTAAACACAATCAATTTTCAGTCACATCATGCATTCAATAATTTTCTTCCTTCTGAAGTGCATCAGTAAAAAAGAGAAGAGAAGAGTGAGAGTTTTAGTCTTGATCAAATCCGGAGCCACACCACCATTGTGGTCTCATGCTCCTATCCTCTTTTAGTTCAACGTGAATGCTTGATTTTCCTTTTCTTGGCTATGTCACGTAGTGTCTAAGGTCTTTCCCAATCCTCTCATCCAGAACTCTTTCCCCATGATTTCCTATAGAACCTTTGGCGGCTAGGACCCTCACAAGTCCACTAGCACCACTCTTCATTGCTGCTCATACTGAGCTCTCTAGAATAGTTACATGTCCCCATGCATTCTTGGGGTGCCTTCAAGGATTCTTGCTTCCTGCAATGACCAAGGTTTCCAGCAAAGAAACAATAGTGTATCAGCTTGTTTTTATAAGACTTGTACATGAAATCTTTCATTTTCAGAATAAGAAATATATGGCAATTGAATACTTATTTGTATTGCACATTTCCTCTCTAGTCCACAAGGTCATGCTTTACTTTACAAGCCTTGGGATCACCTGTGGAAATGGATGTTGGCTATCCCACAGGCCACTCCATGCCATACAATACAATGACTGGGCTATCAGGCATTGATGGTTCCAAACCAGTCCCATACCTGGTTTTCCCTCTCCATTTCCAAGCCAGCACATCTGTCTGGGTCAGAGGTCAATGGAAGGAAACTGCACCATGACCATTTCTAGGTCAAGTATCTACTACGGATCCATATAAATGCATCAGCCTTTCATACATACAAAAACCCTTCATTCACATAGAATCCCTTCCCCACAACCCCTCATAACACCCTCTTCACTTTGCGTCTTTAGTGTGCAGCACCAAATTGTATCTATTTAAATTGACAACATAAGAGGGGTAAGTGTTGATGTATATGTAACTTCAAAATGTATTTCATATATATATTTATTGTACCCTTATAGAGATGTGTTATTCCTCTATAAGGAAGTGTCATCATTTGTATTGACAAGTGTTGCAAGTGTGTTAACTTGCTGATGGGTTATTAGACCACCTTAATGGGGTCGACCTTGTATGAGTCATGTGGGTAAAATGGTTATTAGACCACCAAGTGTGGGGTTGGACTGGATTAAGTTAACCATGGGTTAATCTAGACATGTAGGCCCCATTAGTTTATTGGGCAGGACAAGACAAGTATAAATAGAGATCGGGAGATCTCTATTTCATCATTCATTCACACACTTCTCTCATTCAGAAAGTGGCGCACTTATGAGGATGAGGCTCTGCTGCTAGGAGAAGACTATCTCTTGTATTCTGGTTGTATCATTGCTCTATCTATCTCTGAGGAAGTTATTTGGGTTTTTCACCTTTATGGTTTTCCCCAAGTAAACTCTGTGTCTCTTGTGTGCTTGCATTATTGTGTCCATGATTGATATGATGTAGATTTGTTGTACATTTTATTCTCTCAGTTAAGATCCTAGATCAGATTGAAGTAAATTCTGAAAATTTAACATGGTATCAGAGCTAGCCTGAAAGAAGGCATGATATGGCATGTATGACACTTGTTGCACTTGGTATGCTAGGGTTTGATATAGCAAAAACCAGTCATCGTATCACTTTCGCTATAAATCCATTTTGGCGAAGTTTTCGGATTGGAAACTTTTACAGGGCGAATATCAGATCCTCATGTATATTGTGTCCAAACGACAACTTCTAATTCGTTGTAGTTTGTGATTTAGGATCTGTTTAGTATAGGGTTTCTGCCTCTTCCAGATCTCGGTCAGAAACAGGTGACCTGGGAAAAAAGGTCATAACTTGGGCTAGGAAGCTCTAAATTAAATTTCGCAAAAATTGATAGGTGGTACACAGATTGTAGTATCTCAGAAAATGTTTTCAGAGGTCGAAGTTGAACCAATGGCACGTCGCATGCTGTACAAGTTCGCTCTCCTGTTTTATCCCATAAACAGGTCACGTTACGACACTTGGAATAACTCTCTCTTAGAGAATCCAATTGAGGTCAGACCTTTCGGGATGGAAATATGACAAGATGGGCTATCTCAAGAAAAAAATTTAGATCATGTCGATCAAAACGTTCGGAGTTACACCAGAAACAATGAGGTACATATTTCTGTCAAAACAGAATTATTTTTTAGCACCTTCATTCATGGCTTCCACAATTTAGGGTTTCAGAGAAAGTTGAAATTCTTGTAATCAGAGACCACGGATGAATTCTACTCATCAAAATCGAAATTTAGAGACCAAGATAAGAGTTTTTGGTTGGGAAGAAGGTCGGGCTTGATCAGACCCTAGTTCAGGACTTTGATCAGAAACGTGGAAAATTAGGGCTTCTGTAAAAATGGGAATTTTTGAAATCTGTGACCACGGCTGGAAGCTCCTCAGAAAAATAAAATCTTAGAGCTTTGGATCAAACCTTTTGATTGGGAAGAAGAGTGGGCTTCATCAAACCCCAGTTTAGGGTCACGTCCAGTGAATCCAGAAGTTTCAAAGGCAAAATTGAGGAGTGAAACTTTGCAGTTTTCAAATTCTGAATATACCAGCTTGACCAGCTCATCAAGGTGCATATTTCTATCCTTTCGGAAGTTTTAAATTCAAATTTTGAAGTTTTGGGGTTTCTCTGACAAACCCTAATACAGCTCCAGATCCAACTCCTACAAATCAAGTGGATTGGTTTAATCCTAGAAGAGGATGGATTGGTCACCTGCATAAGTGAAGAAGTTCATGTTTCAGAGGGAGATGAGGCTAAGGCCTTACATAAGAAGATTACAAGCGATATCAATAGGTATGACTCATCCAGGTATGTCTCAATATTTGTTCATGATTAAGTTTATGATATGTTTGTCTTCATGTTATTACGGTTAGAACAATCTTGATTTTAGACTCGTCGTATCACCTTAACAAAATTATGAATGCATGCATTAGGGTGTTGACACTTATGATTGTACTAATGCATTATGGTGTTGTATGAGGTTTATGTTGTCCGCTAACATGAAAGGTACACCAAGAAATACAAATCATGTTCTAGTTCAAGAACATATGATCATGAAGACATGAAGACAAAGATTCATCCATTGTCATGGATCACTTAGAAAATCTACTTACGAGGTATGTATAACTTGGTTCTAGAATGGATAACTTATGAGACATGCAGGTTACTAGCACAAGTCATTGAAGAGAACCAGAAGACATTATGCGGGTATGTTAGACATAACTAGCTAGCATGCTAATCCAGGTATGTTTTTCCTATATCAAGCTAGAATCCTACCTTGTGTTAGGATATTATACTGTTGTGTTGTTGATAATGATTATTCATGAAGTCATAGGTTTGAATAGTCATGGCTATATGCATATTATGTTTCTTACCATAATTGATGATATGACTAACGAAAAGAATCATGAAGGTATAGGTTTGAGTAATCATGGGTTTATGCATTGATGATTTAACTAATCAGAAGAGTCCTAGGATCAAATAAGAATATGCATGAGTAAAAGAAGACTTCCCTGAAACCTTGAATACTAATGTTTATTATGTGTAAATGATCATGACTATACATGTTTAAGATTATTGTGTTTTGATAGTATTAAGATTATACTAATAAATGTGTGATTATATATGAGACCTCAAGGATAACACAATGATGATACTAATAAGCATGCATAGTGATTAAGGATTCAGTTTTTCGCGCTCGTGATGATGCTTGAGATCATTTCTCGCTCTCACGCCCAGATTTTTTAGGCATTTTTTCCTATGCCCCCTCGTCGCCTCGGTTTGTGTGCCACATCGGTCGTTCTCCGTTTTTGACTAGTCTCATATTGTCGGATTCAGTTTTCCATGCTCGTGATGACGCTTGAGATCATTTCTTGCTCTCACCTCCAGATTTTTTGGGCATTTTTTCCATGCCCCCTCGTCACCTCGGTTTGCGTGCCACATCGGTCGTTCTCCGTCTTTGACGAGTCTTATATGGCCGGATTCAGTTTTCCGCGCTCGTGATGATGCTTGAGGTCATTTCTCGCTCACACCCCATAATGTTTGGGCATTTTTCAAAATGCCACTCATCACCTCGGTTTGCATGCCACATTGGTCGTTGCCCCTTTTTGACAATCTTTATGTCACCGGATTTAGTATTCCGCACTCATGATGATGCTTAAGACCTTTTCTCGCTCTCAAATCCCTTTTTGTTCGGTATAGTTTTACCCCTTTTTCGGGCCCAGCAATCCCTTTTACGAAAAAGGCACTTAGGGAGTTTCTGTTAAGCTCTTTTCTGACTCCTAAAACAATGAAAAGATCGTCGAGCAACCTTGCTTCCTTTCATACTCGTTAAACGTATCTGAAAGGGCGTCTACCTGGTATAATTTTACCCCTTTTCTGGACCTTGTAGACTAATTACGAAAAAGGAATACTCTAGTCACATCGGCTAGAAGAGTTCTCCATTTGCATCATTTTATGATTTTTCGGGCCTTGGAGACTAACTTACGAAAAAGAACACCAATGGAGTCCACTTAATGCTTTCAAACTCTCTAAACATGAAAGGGACCACGAGCAATCACCATCCTGGGCTCGTAAAAACCCACAGGACGGTACTCACAACCACTGCAGAGTCTTCTTATCGTTTTCAGACTCCTTAAAAATGAAAGCACCCATGAGCATGAACAGTCTTGGGCTCACAAAATCCACAGGACAGTACCATTTTAGAGCACACTTTTATCCCTTCTTGAAGCTCATTAAAACTACGAAGAAGGACCCAATGGTGCTTCTCGGCACCACAACAGATCACATCTACTCATACGGCAGCTTCCCCATTTTTTGTCGCCTTTGTTCAGAGTATTCTGCAGTATGTCACCCTGAGAATCCCTCGACAGCACCCATCAGCTTGACCCCCCAGATTCAATACATACCCTTCAGTGCCTAAAAGCTATGATCCCCGCACCTACAAGTCAGTTCCCTATGCTGCTAGGTCAACCATGTCATCATTCTCTGAACAAAGGAAGTTTGAGTCTACCCACTCTATGACCCCAGTAACTTCCCATCCCTACAAGTATGTCAATCCTACCATCAGTACTACCACACTTCAGTTCTACACCTAGTGTTACTATCAAGGAAACATCATTGCCTTGTTAGTTGTTGGTCTCCCTCTATCGACGACAACCAAATTTATTCCAGAGGATAGACCTAGAGGTCCCTATGTCTTGGACTCATCACCATTTATGATGAGTACCTACGAATCATTTCGAGAAGAGTCCTCAGTACCTCTCCAAATGGTTGTTTCTCACATGCTCAACTTCAACACCTTGATCGCATCGTTGAGACTCGCACAGGGTATTGGTCCGTTCAGTTATTTGTTCAAGACCCTGGATACCACCTGACTCTTCCACATTTGAGAGTCTACCTATGGAAACAACCAGTTGCATTTTTTCTATAGATATTCGGGTTGCGCATGGCGACAGCATTCCGATGTACCCCAGTTTTATACTCCCTCAAGTATACAGTTACATGTACTTCTCAGAGATGACTCACAATCATTGAGTCCCTACAGATGTTGGACACCTTCAGTTTCAGTAGTTCATCAACCCTTCTGGGACCTTATTCAGAACGGTTGTTGCTTTATTCCAGTGTATCTGTTATTGAGATCAGTCATGTTATGATCATGAGTACATCCCAAAATAGTGTCCCCTTTGGACCATTATGATGTACCAGCATATTTTTTTATGTCTTATTCAGGTCCCCCTTCTTGGGACTAATTGTTATGTATATGTCTTGATACAAGCATGGGTATGCCCGCCTCGTCCATTATCAGAGATTATTCCTCATTCATATTGAGGCCATGTAATATTTTTTCTTTTTGCAGCTTCCAAGGGCCGTGGATCCAGTCTCCAACCGGTATCTTCTCTTCCCCAAACCCTAGGAAAAAGACAAAAGAACTATGATGTCTATCGGCCATATGATGAGCTCCTGCCCTCACACATCAGGCGGGAATCTATTAACACCCAAAAAGTGCTCACTAGCTCATTTCCGTTTTCACATGACCCATTTGTCCACTTTTCCACCATTTGAGCCTCTAAAGCCATCAAAAGGTCACCAAAAGACCATAATACACCCCTTTTTCCCCTCAAAATGAATATTTTTCCTCAAAAAGCATAAAAAACCCTCAAAAAGGGTCCATAATTCCCAAAAATATTAAAAAGGGAATAAAAATATTCAAAATATTCAAAAAAGAAAAAAGGAGGAAAAAAGGTACCTAAACCATGTTGGTCAATACCATTGGTTTCCTCAAAACCATAATGGTATTCCTGTAGCTAGGGTTTTACCCCTAGCTTGTGCCAATGAGCACCTACTAAGGAGAATGGACTCCTTAGTAGCAGTTCAGTATATTAAACTAATAATGCAATAAACAAAACATTAAATTATTTCTAATACAAGCATAAAGCATAAACACCAAAATGAAAGAATGTCTTTGTATTGATGTTACCTTGAGTGTCAAGGTTGGTGAAGCCCTTTGCAGTGTCCAAGAGGATGCTCCAAGCTCCAAGAATGCTCCTTCTCCTTCTCCAATGTTGGGGATGGGCCAAAGGTGGCTCTCAAGGTGAAACTAGTTCAAAGGTGGACTAGGGTTTCGAGAGAGATTTTGGCAGAGTAAGGGTGCTTGTGATTGTGGATATGGAATAAGGGATCTCCATCACCTATTTATAGTTTTTTGGTGGTGGAGTGCTGACCCATGGTTTTAGGAAACACATGGTTTTAGGCAGCTGTATAGGGTTTTTTCTTCCTTTTCCTTGTTATTTTATATTTTTATTCCCTTTTTAGGGAATTTTTGCTATTTTTGGAGGAAAAGGGGGTTTTTTAGCCTTTTTTAGGCTATTTTGATGGTTTTTTGGCCTTTTGGAGGCATTTTAGGCCTTTTGGAGGCTTTTTAATGGGTTTTTTTGGGATTTTTAATGGAAATATGGTAGGAAAATGGACAAATGAGTCATGTAATGTGGTAAATGAGCTAGTGAGCACTTTTTGGGTGTTAACAGATTGCCCCCTGATGTGCGAGGGCAGGAGCTCATCGTATGGCCGATGGACATCATAAGTCATGAATGGTTTTCCTGGGATGTGGAGAGAAGAGAAGAAACAAACTGGAGCCCGGAACAACGATCCCGAACAACTGCAAGAACTAAAAGTACATAACCTCAATAAAGGATGAGGAATCATCTGATCATATGGACGAGGCGGGCATTCCCATGCTCGTATCAGGATATAACATAATAACAATGGGGTCCAAAAATGGGGACCTGAAATATACATGACCTCAAACACTGACTGAGGAATAATCTCAATATATGGACGAGGCGGGCATACCCATGCTCGTATCAAGATATATAAACATAACTGTGAGGCCCGAAAAGGGGGACCTGTAAGATACATGACCACTGTGTACATCATAAGAGTCCAGAGGGGACACAAATCTGGGACATACTGCTGAGCGGATCATGTGTGAACTGCAGAACTGGTGCACCGGAACAATCAACAGTGCTACTGAGTTTGGTACCAAAGGAACTGATGAGCTGCTGGATCATAGTGACTGGGGTCATACTCTCCATGGTACACTGAACTGGAACTGATCTGGAACTGAAACTGGGTACTCAAGGAAGCATGAAACTGGATGGCTTCCGAATACAAACGCCAACGCAGCCCGGACATCCACGGGAACATACAACTGGGCGTTCCGAAGTGACTCATCAATGTGCTAGAGTCGGGGGAAATCCGGGGTCTTCGACAAAAAACTGATGGAATATAATCCTACGCGATCCTCAACGATGCGATCAAGGTGCTGAAGTCGAGCATGTGAGGAACAACCACTCGGAGAGGCAATGATGTCTCCTCTCGGAATGATCCGTAGGCACCTACCACAGATGGTGATAAGTCCAAGGCGTAGGGACCTCTGGGCCTATCCTCTGGAATAGAGGAGCTGTCGTCGACAGAGGGAGACCTGCCCCTATCAAGGCAATGATGTTTCCTTGACAGGAGCGCGAGGTACAAGACCAAAATGTGATAGTGCTGATGGCAGGACTGATAAACTGTGGGGGGACAACTGGGCAAGTAGAGTGGGTGGACTCAAACTTCCTTTGTTCAGAGTATGATAATGGAAATGATCTGGCAGCATATGAAACTGACTCAGGGGAAAGGGATCATAGCTGTAATGGATCTGGGGGAATAACTGGTCTGAGGGAGACTCAAACTGGTATAAAATGGCAGGAGACTGCAGAATACTCTGAACAAAGGCGACCTGATTGGGGGTGCTGCCGAGATGATAGATCAAAGTGCCAAGAGGCACGGGGGAAAACTTCTTCATGGGTTAAGGAACTAGAAGAAGTGTGTGTAAAATGGTACTGTCGTGTGGATTTTACGAGCCCAGGACAGTTCATGCTCGTGGTTGCTTTCAATTTTAAGGAGTCTGAAAGCGATAAGAAGACTCTGAGGTAGTGGAATGGTACTGTCGTGTGGATTTTACGAGCCCAGGACAGTACATGCTCGTGGTTGCTTTCAATTTTAGAGAGTCTGAAAGCAAGTAAGAAGACTCCAGGGGGTTGCTTTTTCGTAGATTTAGTCTCCAAGGCCCAAAGAAGCATAAAAGGATGCAATGAAGAACTCTTCTAGCCGGTGTGACTAGAGTATTCCTTTTTCGTAATTAGTCTACCAGGTCCGGAAAAGGGTTAAACTTATACCAGATAGACGCCCTTTCAGGTACTTTAACGAGCATGAAAGGAAGCAAGATTGCTCGGCGATCTTTTCATTCTTTTAGGAGTCAGAAAAGAGCTTAACGGAAACTCCCTAAGTGCCTTTTTCGTAAAGGACTTGTCCGGCCCGAAAAAGGGAAAAAATTATACCGAACAAAAGGAATGGCCAGGCAAGGAGGAAGTGTTCAATCAAGGTTTAGGAATGATGACCAAGAACGAGGGTAGGTGGGAACACTGATGGACCTCCTTGCAGGGTAGATGAAATGGTGGCAAAATAACGAAACATTTGCAGTATGACAGGAGTGAATGGCTCATGTAAAAATGTGGAACAATCCGATGGCGGCCGACGTGGCGCGCAAACCGAGGCAGCAAGGTGTTGGGACACAATGTTGAAATTGTACCAAGTGAGAGCGAGAAATGATCTCAAGCATCATCACGGGCTCGGAAAAATGAATCCGGCGATATAAAGGATGTCAAAAACGGGTAACGGCCGATGTGGCACGCAAACCGAGGTGACGGGGGCCTTTTGAAAAACGCCCGGAAAAACTGGAGGTGAGAGCGAGAAATGATCTCTAGCATCATCACCAGCTCGGAAAAATGAATCCGATGATATAAAACATGTGAAAAACGGAGAACGGCCGATGTGGCACGCAGACCGAGGCGACTAGTGGCGTCTGAAAAATGGGTAAAAAATGACAGGACAAAAATAATGCAACGAGGTGACCATTATGCGGACCAAAATGGGGCCGCAAATTATTCTATGGATAGAGATTCCGCAGGATGCAACCCATCAGGGGGGTTGCGTAAAGGGAGGTCTTGAGAGTTGGTTTCAGTAAGAACATGGAGTTCCTCTGGCCGTGTGTCGATGTGATGGTTGAGAATGGCGGTGTCGAAACCGGGCATTCCGTTAGAGGGCCAAGCAAAGACATCACGGAACTTTTGGAAGAGTTGTATATAATCCTCAATCTCCCGCTCGCTGCAGGAGGCTCCTAAAGTGATGAGTTCAGGGGCAGATCCTGGGAACTTTGAGGGAGGAAGAGGATGTTGTTTTTGACGAACGGGGGTTACATCAGGCCATGTGTCAATGTGGTGCTCTATAATTGCAGGATCAAGACCAGGCATTTCGGTATAAGACCAGGCAAAGACATCACGGAATTCTTTGAAAAGGTGTGTGTAGTCCTCAATCTCTTGTTTACTGCAGAATGCTCCTAAAGTAATGAGTTCGGGGGCACGACCTGGAGCAGCAATATCAACTTGGATGACAGGTGAGATGTTGGCCATGTTGCCCTCCTCGAAAGCATCAGGAGCAGGAATAGGGTCCTTGAACCAGTCAACCTTGGTGGGGAGGAAGTCTTTGGATTCGACTGCGTATTGGGTAGCGGTGCTAGAGGAAGACGCTTCTGGGATGAAATAGGAACGGTGGTGCATATCATCCCAAGGATAATCCGGGGCAGTTAGGGCCTCAAGAATCTCCTCATCAGTACGGAAAGTCTGGGTCGTCAAATCGGTTGACGAGGGGGTAGTGGAAGTATTGGTTGAAGAGATCATGTAGATGGTATTAACCTCTCCGGAAGGTGAAGAGTCTGGGGGGTAGATCTCTTCAACGGTAGGTGGTGCCGTCTCAAGGTCCAGATTGTTCATCTCATAAAGAGCGGCTCTGTAATCCGGGAGATCAGGACAATGATGTGAATAGTGCCCGTAAATACCGCAGATGGCGCATGAGTGGTTGGTACGTAGGGACTTATCTTTAGGCTTAGGAGTGGGGTTTAATTCGACAGTTGGGACGTTGGGGTCATCATCGAGCATTTGCATGTGCTCCTGTAATGCGGGTAACTGTGGGCATTGGTGGGTCGCATGGCCCAACTCGTCACACAGCGAGCATTTGGGAGGAGCACGAAACACTGGAGGGTTCTTGACTGTCTTGGGAGGTGGGACAGCAGTGTAAGGTTGTGGACCTCTGCCCCCAGTGGGTTGAGGAGGAAGAGGAGTTGTCGTGGAGGACGAAGGGGTAGAGACACCGGGAGGTGGCTGAGTGGTAGTAGCCATGGGTTGCACCGGCTGGAGGACGACATCTGGTGTCGGCGGGCGAACGGGAGGCGAAAGATACCATACAGGTAATCCCAATGTTAACCCAGGAAGGCTAAGGGTAGCCATGACCGGGGCGCTTACTACTCCTGCTGGAGGAACTAGGAAGGGGATCGTATGGATCGGTGTAACACCAATGTGACTAGGTACCAAGGGTGGTTTAGGCAACAAAGATGGTTGATTGTTAGGTGTTAGGATGTCATGGGACAAGGTACATAAGTCAGACATTTCGGGCGTAGATGATGGCGGAGGAATGGATTGAAAGGTGGAGGTCATCGGCGCGTCTGAGTAGACTCCAGGCCCCGTAGAGGAAACGAACGAGGTGGAGGCAGGAGAAACAGGTTGTTCAACCATGGGGAGAACATTTTCCGGTGCCGCGGGAGCACTGGGATCATAGTAGGTGAGCTGGTTAATCTTAACCACGCGTCCTTCATGGGGGAACATCATGGTGCGAAAGACAGAAGAGGCAACCGCCCGCATGGCATACATGTAGCTGCGGCCAAGTAGAAGGTTGTAATCCAATTGGGCATTGATTACCTCTATGTCAATAAGGACTGTTTTACCACCTAACTGGACAGGAACGTTGGGCAGGAGGCCTTGGGGCTGGGCCGAACGACCGTCATAGGCACGTAACGCAGTGGTGGACTGCTGGAGAGGAGGGGATCCTAGTTTCTGCCATACAAATGTAGACATAACGCATGTGGAAGCACCCTCGTCAATGATGCACCGATGGATAACAAGATTCCTAACGGAGACTGTAACTTGGAAGGCTAAGCTAGAAGGTAGGCGTGGTTCAGACTGGTCTAAATCAAACGCCATCAAATGTGAATCAGTTGGGTCAATCCCCCCGATGGCGGAAAGTAAAGTCTTGCGCTGGGAAGGGCAGTTCTTCAAGACTTCTAACGCAGACATGGCTGCGGGAGATTGGGCTAGGTCGTCTACAATGTTGTAGTTTGACGCAGCACGTGCATTAGGGTTATTATTGATTCGGCGCAGTGGGAAACGAGGTGCTTTCGCAGCGCCGTCTGTGGGAGGCGGAGGTATGCGTAACGCCTGATCGGTGGGGTGGGCGTTAGTAGTTTTATCCGTGGGAGTGGCTTCAGAGGTGGAGCCATATTGGTTCCGACGGGTCTGGAGGTTGACGTCAGCGGATGACATCATCAGTAAGTGGTGGGTACCTGAGTCAAACATGGGTTGATCAGGGGCAGCGTAGGTGATCTGTTGTTGTTGGGGTTGCACGTTAGCTTGAGGGGCCAACGGCTGAGTGTTCACCACGCCTTGGGTCGGTAAGGGGTTTTGCAGCACCAAAGGGGGTTGCTGAGGTTGGGGGGGGTTGGGCGGTGCTTGGGGAGCCGCATGCCCTTGGCGATGGGCCTCGTCAACCCAAAGCTGCCGAGCTCGCTCCAAGTGTGGGCAAGCATGGGTGTAATGTCCATAGACCCCGCAAATAGAACAAGGGTGGTTTGTTCGCAGATTGGGGTTTTTGGCCTGCTTGGGCGGGCGATCGGGGTTTTGATTAGCGGGGGCCGCATTGTTATTGTCAGGGGGATTAGCCGGTTGACCAGCTTGGTCTGCAGGTTGGTTGTTTCCCCGATTACGGCCCTTGCCGCGGTTCTGTTGGCCCTGGTTACGTTGGTTATTCTGGTTTTGCTGCGGGTTGTGTTGGGCGTAAACTTGCCCTTGGGCAGCAGGTGGATTTTGAGGTTGTGCAGGTGCAGGAGCAGGCTGCGGAGGATGATATGTAGGTTGAGGCTGAGCAGGTGCAGCAACTTGAGGGGGTTGCTGATAGGACTGCGGAGCAGGTTGTGGATGTGCCGCAGGGGCTGCCTGGGGCGGATAATAAGCTGGTGGGGCTGGTGAAGGCGCAGGAGCTGGGGCAGCCTGCTGATGGTAGTAAGGCTGAGGGGCGACTGGAGGAGCATAAGCAGGAGTCGCATACCCGAAGCACTGTGGTGGACATGAGGGCCCATGGGAATGGTGATGTGTCATGGGAGCATACGAGTTGGTTGCTCCAGACTGTGAAGTAGCCCGCGATAGGTCGGGGCCAGGGGTAGGACGTGCTATAGAAAATGGTTGGGGATGCGAAGAAACACGGCCAATGATACCATCTGCAGCGTGGGATGCCCCCGGCGCATCATGATGGGAGGACTCGCCGCGAGGGGCGTCAGGTATAATGGTATAAAGGTAACCCGACTGGGCGTAAATGAGGTCGAACTGCTGTGCCTTAAGGATGGCCTCTTCTTCAGACTGGGGTCTTTCTGAAGCTACATCCTTAGCGATGACAGGAAGCAGGGACTTGAGGAACCAATCGAGGAAGATACGGTCATCTAGTTTAATCTTGCATAAGCTACGGCGTCTACGCCACTCATGGATGTGGTCCGTGATATGGGTAGCCGTGTTTTGTCTACAAGATAGAAGGATCTCAACGCCCGCGTCATAGCGGACTGGCAACTGGAAGAACTGCAGGAAGGTCGAGGCCAGGGAAGAAAAGGTGGCGTGGGTCCCATGAGGCTGCTCAATATACCACTTGGCTGCAGAGCCCGTGAAAGTGCGCTGTAAGAGACGGAGGCGAACAGAGTCATCCACAATGGAGTTAGAGGAACACCATAGGTGGAAAGACATGATGTGGTTCTGTGGGTCCTCACCGGCCTTACCCTCGAATTTAGGGATGTCAGAGGGTAGTTTGGTAGGCATATGAGGCCACATAGGGTCGTGTCGAATAGGATCGTTGGTCAATCTGGCCAGGTCAGGTAGGTTGAGGCTAGCCATGAATGGCAAACTGGAAGAAGGCTGCGACACAGTAGTGCTATGGACCAAGTTGGGGCCAGTGCCCCCAAGTGGAGGGACAAGATTTAGGGTGGTGCCCCCAAGTGGGGGAACTGAGGTAGTGGAGGATGGTCCAGCACCACCATGGGTAGTGTGAGCCACTGATGTAGTGGGGATAGGTATTCCCGCTGTGGGAATAGGTACCGTGGGGGAAACGGTAGATGGTTGCCCCATGGAGGGCATACCAAAAACAGGTGTAGTAACTGGTGTAGTGGTGGATGTGCCACCAATGGTCCCTATGACAAATGGAGTGGAAGTCGTGCCAGCCATGGGGCTAGTAGGGGCAGTATAAATAGGGTTCTCAGACTCTTCGTCAGAATCAGAGGTAAAGTAAGGTGCGTCACTATCTGGTGACGGAGACCTACGTCGCTGACGGGTGGAGTCAAGTGACAAGGCTCTAGATCTGTGATGAGTGGTATCAACGGACAATGATCGGAATCTATGACGAGTGGTGTCGAGAGAACCGTGCTGTGGGGGCTCGCCCCTGAGGCGCCGAGAGTGTCTCGGGGACTCAATGGTGACAGATGGTGTCTAAATCTCTGTGGGTTGAGGTGAGTATGAAAACAGCTCAAAAATCCTAATGCAACCGAGTGTGCAGAAGGAGAGCTAAAAAGCAAGGCACTCAGGCCAACAACCAACTCAAAACACCCACTGCAACAGCTGTGCTACAATAGGTGGAGTAACAACAAAGATGGTCAGAATACCAACAAGCAGCAGGCTTCCTAGAAAAAGAAAAATGGTGGACTCACTAGACCAAGGGAGGTAAAGGAGCATGCAAACACCTAGCTAAAAGTATTCTGACTTAACTAAACATATCCTCTGCAAGGTGATGAAATCCAAGTCAGACAATATGAGTAGGAAAGCCAAGTGGCTATGATATCCCCCTACCGGGAGGGATACCGGGTAGTCAATCCTAGAAGAATGGCAACTAAGATACCCCGTTCATGACACGTCCAGAAAGGTGAATCTGCCGTTTAGTTCGTTGACCGCAATACCCCTATACAGGGATATCCCGCGAACCGCGAAAGGTAGCCCTTCGGTTACTGAATGGAGTGCGGTATTCCACTCAGGCCTCCGGAACCAGTCTCCCGACTTCAACCCTCCTAAGGGAGAGGCCCTCTGATAAACTGGTCGTGACCGTGCCAAAAAGTACTAGGGGATTTTGGTTCCCTAGTTGGACAACAACTATGTCTCAAGTGAAATGACCAAGGGGTGTTATTGGAAGCCTATCCCCCTGATCCTACCTAACTACAATGATTCTTTAGTGTTCCCCAAGTGGGGTTAGAATGTTGGTTTAGTTAGGTACTTTTTAAGGCTCACTTGATTTAATGTGACAGAGTGTGTGCTCGTGAGGTGTTGAACCCAAAAACAGAAGTGCCACAAGGGAGGGCAACTTCCAATCTATCAATAATGCTGAAATTGATTCTTTTAATTTGCAAAATTTTCTGAAAATAAAAATACTGAAATTTTAAAAAGATTCTGTAAAAGGAACAGAAATTATGTTGCAGAAAGGCTGTAAGGAAGTAGGCTGCAGGTGGGACAGAGGGCTGTTCAAATGCAGAAAATATTGCAGCAAGAGGGGCTGGGCTCAAAAACAGGAAAAGAGCAGAAATCAGACCGCGGGTCTGTGGCGGGTCAGAACAGGCCGACCGCGGGTTTGAGGGCAACAGCGGCGGTCAGGTCGCGGCTATCGGGCCAATAGTTGCAGTCGGGACGCAGGAAACAGGGGACAAGGCACAGTCGGGTCGCGGCTATCGGGCCAACAGTGGCAGTCGGGACGCAGGAACAAAGGAAAAACAGACAGTCGGGTCGCGGCTAAAAGGCTGACAAGCGCAGTCGGGACGCCCGAAAGAGGCAGAAAGCCGCAGTCGAGACGCGTGAACAAGGCCGATAGGCGCAGTCAGATCGCGGCAAACAGGCTGGTTAGCCACGGTCAGATCGCAGGTAACAGACTTGAATCCGCCGACTGAGCGTCGGAAGCAGTCTGAGAGCCACGGTCGGATCGCGGGTAAAGGCCTGAAAGGCGCGGTCGGGACGCGACTGTAGAGGAAAAAGACGCGGTATGCAGCGGCCGAAAGGGACAGCCGAAAGAAAAAATTTAAAAACGGAAACCAGAAATTCGAAAACTAGGGGAGTCGCCAAAAACTGTAGCTAGGGTTTTACCCCTAGCTTGTGCCAATGAGCACCTACTAAGGAGAATGGACTCCTTAGTAGCAGTTCAGTATATTAAACTAATAATGCAATAAACAAAACATTAAATTATTTCTAATACAAGCATAAAGCATAAACACCAAAATGAAAGAATGTCTTTGTATTGATGTTACCTTGAGTGTCAAGGTTGGTGAAGCCCTTTGCAGTGTCCAAGAGGATGCTCCAAGCTCCAAGAATGCTCCTTCTCCTTCTCCAATGTTGGGGATGGGCCAAAGGTGGCTCTCAAGGTGAAACTAGTTCAAAGGTGGACTAGGGTTTCGAGAGAGATTTTGGCAGAGTAAGGGTGCTTGTGATTGTGGATATGGAATAAGGGATCTCCATCACCTATTTATAGTTTTTTGGTGGTGGAGTGCTGACCCATGGTTTTAGGAAACACATGGTTTTAGGCAGCTGTATAGGGTTTTTTCTTCCTTTTCCTTGTTATTTTATATTTTTATTCCCTTTTTAGGGAATTTTTGCTATTTTTGGAGGAAAAGGGGGTTTTTTAGCCTTTTTTAGGCTATTTTGATGGTTTTTTTGGCCTTTTGGAGGCATTTTAGGCCTTTTGGAGGCTTTTTAATGGGTTTTTTGGGATTTTTAATGGAAATATGGTAGGAAAATGGACAAATGAGTCATGTAATGTGGTAAATGAGCTAGTGAGCACTTTTTGGGTGTTAACAATTCCCCACCACCAAAAACTATAAAAAGGTGGTAGGGGCTCCTCACTTTCCATCCATCCATCATCCTATCCTCATGCTGTCAAAATCTCTCATGAGTTCTTGACCATTGTAGCAATCTTGGAGAAGAGACCATTGGAGCTTGGAGCTGCTCAACACCACAACATCCTCACCATTTGAGGTATCATAATACAAAAGTTATTTTTTATTTTATTTCTTGTTCTTGTTCTTAAATCTTTTCAAGTTTATTATGATATGCACATGCTAGTTTAGTTTTAGATTCAGATTTATAATTGTTTTTTTCTTTCAATCTTTGAAATTGCTATCACTTGTTGATAGGTGCCCATAGCACTCAAGCTTGGTTGCAAAACCAAGCCAACAATAAGTTCAAGGACAGGTAACTAAGGAAGCAAAGATCAAGAGGGAGCAAACTCCAGTTGTTTCTGCAAGAAAGCAAAGATCAAGAGGGAGTACACTCCAGTTGTTCCTGCAAGAAAGCAAAGGAGCACACTTCAGTAGTTTCTGCAAGGATGCAAATATTCAGAGGGAGTCCACCCAGCAACCAAACAAGATAAGTATTTTAATTGTCATTTCTTACATAATGTTATTCAATGATGTATATGCTTATGTTCCTAGAATTAGGTTGTGTATTATGTATATTAGAATAGTTGCATTGATGAACAGTATACTACTAATATACATGGGTAAGTGGCCTATGGCATTGTACAACATTCCATTGCTACTTACCTAGAATGAAACCTCTTTGCTGACATGTTAGGATTTGTGCACACTCTTAACAATGTTCTAGTAGAGATTGGAAGGCATCTAGAAAGTTACGGAATATGGATAAATGTTGTATTGAAGCATTGGCTAAGATAATTGCATGACTGTATGACATATTTCTTTATGTGTAAGAATTTGTTCTGAAAACTATAAGATGTTTTCTAATCATGCAATTTAACTTGTTGTGTAGGAAAGATCGTATACCGTCACCTAAAAAATAAGGACTACAACATTTGTTCAACAACAAAGTTATCTATTGAAAATATTGAAGATGTTGAAGTTCCCAGGATTTGGGAAGAATGCCATGATCGAGGAGTACCAGTCGATCATGAAGATGTTTGGGATGCCATCCCAAAGGGTAGTCTGTAGTGACTTCCAAGAGGATCTACAAGATCAAGCATGCTACAGGTGGTATCATAGAGACTTTTGCTCCTGTAGCTAGATACACTTCCATTAGATCCGTACTTGCTCTCACTCCAATGATGAAATGGAAGATACACCAAATGGATTTCAAGACAGCTTTCTTGAATGGTGTAGTTGAAGAAGAAGTGTATGTGGAGCAACCACTTGGTTCTGAGACACATGACAGGGATTCATATACGTGCACAACTTGGTATGGTAGGATAGACAGCTTTCTATCTAGTTTGGGCTTTACCAAGAGTAAAGCGGATTCCAACCTTTACTACAAGGTTGAGAAAGGCAATCCTGTGATTCTACTCCTGTATGTGGATGACCTATTTGTAACAAGAGATGACAGATTGATTGTCGATGCAAAGAGGAAGCCTGCTACCGAGTTCGATATGAAGGACTTGGGGATGATGCATTATTTCCTAGGGATGGAGGTATGGCAGAGTGCAGATGGGATCTTCCTTGGACAAGGGAAGTATGCAGTAGATATCATGAAGAGGTTCGAGATGATGGATTGCAAGGCCATGGCCACACCTATGGCATCGAACTTGAAGCTTCTGTGTGATGCTTCATCTGAGCCGATTGATGTCTCTATGTATCGTTAGATGATTGGGTCCTTGATGTATCTGACGAACACGAGACCAGATATTTGCTTTGCAGTGAACACATTGAGCCAGTTCCTGACGGATCCAAGGAGTGTTCACCTGGTTGTTGTAAATCATATTCTGAGGTACCTGAAGGGTGCAGTTGATTATGGGCTCAAGTATGATGCAAATCAAAAGTTTGACCTGTAGGGTTATGTTGATTCAGATTGGGTAGGCAGTGCTGCAGATAGGAAGAGCACATCTGGGTGTTTCTTCGTTATGGGATCAGGTGTGATCTCTTGGTTTCGTAGGAAGCAGTCTTGCGTAGCACTGAGTACAACCGAAGCAGAGTATGTTGCAGCTTGTTCGGCTAGTTGTGAGGCAGTATGGCTTCGAAAGCTACTGTCTGAGTTATTTGATATACCGCTGGAGGCTACTGGTATCTTTTGTGACAACCAGAGTTGTGTGAAGCTGTCTAAGAACCCAATGTTTCATGACAGGTCGAAACACATAGAGATCAAATATCACTATATCAGGGATATGGTGCAAAGAGGATCAATGAAGCTCCTGTATGTTGCGATGAATGAGCGGATTGCATATGTGTTAACGAAGCCACTAGCCAGAGTGAAGTTCGAGTACTTCAGAGAGAGGCTTGATGTCCTTCAGATTGATGACACTTCGATGAAGAAGTGATGGATACATTTACTAAAGCCATTCCAAGCATGTTGGAAGGAGGATTTATTCAAGCATGGATGGTATGTTAAGATGGATGAACCAAATAATTTGTACTCAGATTTATATCTATTCTGCTTGGATGAGGAAGGCGTTCCAACTTGAGCTGGAATATTGACATCTACAGATCCCATTTCTGATGATTTATTGTGTGTTCAAGTTGAAGTGATCGAGAGAGATCGATGTTTCCTTCTATAGATTGATCTTATGGTTTGTAATTTTCAACTAGATCTAATGAAAAGTGGTCTCGATTCAGATCCAGTTTCCTTTGCGAAGCAAGGGTGGGTTTTTCCCTCGTATGATGTTTGTAATCGGTCTGGAATTAAATTCACGTCATATTTGAATAAAGGAATTTTGTCGATGGAAGAAAAGAATCCTAGCTATGAAAACCTCGCATGTATTGTATTACATGAATATTGAAAAGAAGTTGACAAATGTAGACCATGAAAAAATTATTTTGTACCTTAGAAGATCATTTATCAACCATATTGAAAAAGATTTGACCAAATCTTCCTTCAAAGCACTCAAAGCAAGTCCTTCTAAAGCGATGATGTGGAAAGAGACTAAGAGATTCAAAATCTAAAAAGAAGTTCAACAATAACAGATCAAATACTTTTTTTCCAATGAGAAATTTTTTTCTATTGATGTAACAAGAAGTGTTATTGCGCCTCTGCATTTGCAATATCGAAAATTTGATGAAGAGGTCATGGCAAATATTGTCTTCTCTCTTGTCCCAACTTTTACAACAACATTGAGAGATGTTATTCTATTTATTTTCGATAAGGAGACCAAGTTGGGATTTCTTCCTAGAAATGAAGAGGCAATTAATTTGCCTTCAATAAATTTCTATATATTGGATGGAAAGCATACAATTTCAGCGCAAAAAAAAAAAATCATTGAAATTGATCAATATCAATCGGTCCATTCAAGGTATCATCATCGAACATCTCGTCTTCTACATAATGATGTTCCTCAAAACGTTATCAGCAAATTCTGCAAACAACAAAATTTATCAAACAAGGAATTTGTAGACACTCCATTCATTTCTCAAGTTGTAAAATAAAGGGATAAATGGATATCCTGCGGTAGGCCATCCCGCCCAGGATAGGGAAACGCTTCCAGTGATAATTTGCAGGTATAGAGTTTTTCTTCTTATCAATCAAAGTCTATATATTGATGTCTGTGTTCTGAAATTAGTAAATTAAATATTATCTTTAAGTTTACATGTTTACAAGATTTCCAAGGTGAATGTATGGATATTTTTTTTGTTCAAACAAAGGATAGCCTTAAAGACAAGCTAACTCTTGTTTTGACATCGGGTCGACTGTGGAGAAAATGGATGTCTGTATTCGAGCTTTACAAAATTGGTTCCTTGCCATGCTCACCCAAGAGAATCACTCAAGATGATTTTGTTCAAAATAAAATAAAGAATCATGGATCTAATTTTTTTAGTCCATTGCGTGATCTTGATGAAGATGAATTGACCGATGTGGCATACAATCTAATCAACGGATCAATTTTTCTAAGCACATCAGCTGACAAAAATGTTTGCGCAGAGACTCTATATCAATATTGTAAGCGAATCAAGGATGAGAGGTCAAGGAGGCATTCGATTTATGAATATTTCAAAGTTCATGATGTTCATACTTTTCGTTCACAGATTATCACTGACGATAATGTCATTGAAATCTATAAAATTGCTCCAAATCTTCTCCAGCAACTGTGCAGTATTTTATGCTATGATAAGCAAGCAAAAACTCCTAGGGAAAAGAGAAAGAAATAATTTGAAGAGGATATTGGTACCAAATTACCAAAGGATGTTGAGAAAATATTGAACATATATATCAATAAAGAGGTGATGGGTATGTCCATTGACTCCGTCAAAGATAGTTCACAATTTTCTTATCTATGTTGTTATACTGCATCTTTCGTCAACACACTAAGATCCATTGCATTTTTTGGTGCGGTAATCAGTTGTGAACTTGTTATTGTTGATATGTGTAATTGTGCTAGTGCATGGATAGAAGAAGATATGCTTGCATTGTTGTACTACTCATAATCAAATTAAGCAACTTGTGCTTGTATTTTTATAGCTGATATTGTATATCTACAATCTCACCATTGAGCTTACTTTAAATCTCCAACTTGCATCTCTATTTATACATGTTTTTCATGTATTGTATGTCCACAAGTTGGTTGTGACTTCCCTCTTCCATACTTCACGGATTGTGCTTTTTCCACATGTCATCATATGCGTTGTTGATGTGTCATCCTTTGTGGATCTTGTGCATTCATGATCCACGACTTAGTGGTGTACTTCTTGTTCTCTCGATGTACCATTGCTTTGGGATATGTGTGCATCCTTGCTCTTCAACTTGATGAGTCTTTGACCTTTTTTGTATCATCCCTTGTGGGTATTGTGCACTCGATGTATGAATGCTTTGCGGAAACTACGCATAAACAAACTTCTACTTGGTGGGACTTCTACCCTTCGGTATCATCATGTGTGGGACTTGTGTGCCATTTACTAACTGAAAGCATCTTCTGATTGGAAAGACTTGCGTTCTTTCAGGACTGTTCGACCATAGGTTGTATCTTACATCTTGCGCACTCCCAATCTTTGACCACACAGTGCTTGCACATTCTAGAGTCTTCTTTCAACATGCTTGCACACTTGTATGTTTTCTTAACCAACTCCTTGGATGCTTGTACACATGTACCTTTGTCCAACCAATTATTTGACTGCTACCTTGAGTGAGTATGACTTGGTGGACTTGACTTCTGCACTCGTACCACATGTATTAGGATACATTGCTTATGTGCTTCTTTGAACTAGATCTGCATGATGTTTCTTCCTTATGTGCTTCTTCATATTGATCATGCATGATGTATCCTTGGACACACATCTTCAGACTGGACGCAACTTCTAGATATACTTCTTCACATTGGCATCCATATCCTTCACCATCTTGTGCATATACTTCTTCAAAGTGGCTTCCATATACTTCTTCAAAGTGGCTTCCATATACTTATTTAAGTTCTCATAGGAATGATGTTGTGATAAGATTTTCTTCCTATGGATAAGATTAAAATCTCTTCAATGATAATGTGGCTCCCATAAACCAAATCCAAGACATAAATAAAACAAATGGGATCATATTCTCCAAGATTTAACATACTCATGCAATCATTCATAGTAAGAAATAAGATAGAGGTAGATGTCTTACCTCGATCTAGACGATTATCTTCACTTCTCCTTGTTGATTCATCCCTTTGCTTGATGATCCAAGCGAGAGAACCTATAAGCAAAAGAGAGAAGAAAATCTACTTTCTTACACTAACATGTTAGGTTAAATCTTCCTACTTAAGAAAGTACAAATTGAAGTATTTCAACATGAAACATACGATTTGGGAGAATAGGCCAAGATCTTTATTAGAAATCCAAAGAGGAAGCAATAAAATGTAGCATTATACCTGAGATCATTCCAGCAGCATTTCCTCCTACGCCTTCCAACAAGCCATCTTTGAGAATATTGAGAACATGAAGACTTATTCACAAGTAGTTATGCAACTATAATTCATACATAGTATCTATGTGTCGAATCCCCAAAACCAAAGAGCAATGGTCTTAAAATAGGTTGAAGGAGTTCAACCATCATGGAGAAGAAGATAGATCAAGAAAGGAGGATGTGGATCTAGGTAGGATAACATGGATATCATAACACCCAACTTACATTACAAGGAAAACCAAGATGATATTTGAATATATGATTAAATATTCGAGATAGGGAATCCCTAGATCCAAGGAAAATCTCACACACCCAAATTGTTGCACCCCAAACACTGATCAAGTTGCGAAACAGTTGTAATTTTTGCGCCCTAGTAGTTGAGCAGAACACGAAAATGTTGTATTTTCATGCCTCCATGATTGAGCAGGGCACAAAAATTCCTCCATGAATGACTTGATTTGGTTTGATGAAGTGGCATTTGACTTCATTAGCTAAGGGAACTTCTCTAACTTGTATAAGGAATGATTTCATCATGCAATAAACACACCTAGGAGGTTAGTTACTTCATACTCCCCATGGTGGTAAAGTATGTACAGTCAAAGGATGGAAAAATGAGGTATAACAAGTGCCCCCTAAAGTATGAGATCATAAAAGTTTGATGGACAAAACACTTTACCAAATTGCAGATTCTCAAAGATAGCTGGAAGAAAGGTCGAAGGAGAGCTGTAAAGAACTAACATACTCTAATCATCCCCCGAGGAAGGCATTCCCATGCTCGAAACATACTAACTCAAAACATGGATGTCAACCAATACATTGCAGATCCATGGTGATATTGACTGAACAAAATCATGGCTACTAAGATACAAGTGTATATCCATGATGAAATAATGACACAGCCACGACCATTACAAAAGTGGATATGTGTGACAGTACACCGATGAAGTTTCCACCACAACAACTGAGAGGGGTAGAAATTTCTTCCTACGGATAAAAATAAGTCCACTTGGTATTAATTAGGTCCCTAGAAACCTACCCAAGACATAAGTAAAACAAATGGTGATATATTCTCCTAGATCTAGCACAATACATAAGCTATTAAACATGGAATAAGAAGGGAAGAAGCAATACTTACCTCCAACCTGTAAGTTGTCTTAATCCTTGCTCCAAGCTTGATGTCCAAACTTGCAGATCTATAAACAACATAGAAAACCAACCTTCCAATCAAGCAAATGTAATATAATGGATCTAACTACACCATGTCATGCATCGATATAACAAGAAACAAGACATGTGAGAATAGGCCAAGTTATCATTAAGAAAGTCAAAGAATCTTATTACAATGTTATACCTTGATTTCCAAGATGATAGCATTTCCTTCCAAGCTCTCCAACATCACCCTTTCAATACTTATGGGATCATAATGCCCTCCTTTTTTAGTGTTCTCCAATCATAGGATCATAGGTTTGGTGCTTCCAAAAACTCCCTACTAAGCTTAGGGATGGCTCTCTTCTTATAGGATTTGAGAGGCCAACCACTTAGAGAAGATGATGGATCTAAGTGAGGAAGATGTGGATCAAGGATCTAAACCATGCCAAGGATGGAATGTGAGATAGGATTTGAAGGGTACCTCATCCCAAGAAAATATCCATGATACCCAAGATCCAAAATCAAAGGGATAAGCCTGAACTACAAATTTTCGCTCCCCTATAACTAAGCAAAATGCGAAAATGTTGTAATTTGCGCTCCTCCATAACTGAGCAAGGCACAAAAATATGGAATTGTTGCTCCTTGATGAATTGTCAGGGTGCGAAATATCAATAGGAGGTGAATTAAAGGGTTAATTAGGTTAGGTTTCGACTCCTTCATGATGGGATTTGATTCCAAGTAGATTAGGGAAGGGACCAATATGTTCATGAAGGGTCCTAACACCCTTTAGGAGGCATAAACATTATGTTTTACATGGTGGTGAAACATGCAAACCCTCACTTACACATGGTGTGAAAATTTGAGGTGTAACAGGTGCCCCCTAAAGTGTGAGGTCAGAAGGAATCTGATGGCCGAAACACTTTACCAATAATAAGTCTGCAAGGATATTTGAAGGAGAACTAGAGAAGAGTTGCAAGCAAATATCAACAATATGTCTAACAATCCCAAGGAGGGCATACCCATGCTCGGAACAAACTAACTCGAAACATGGCTACTAACTAATACATTGTAGGTCCATGACAATAATGACCAAGGATATGGCCACCAACATACAACGTGGATCCATACCTAAATGACTAAACACAATCATGGCTACTAGAATACAAGCGTAGATCCATGGTGAGATAATGACACAGCCACGACCAATACAAGAGTGGATCTGTGTGACAGTACATCAATGAGGTCACCAACATGATGTCCATGTGGGAACCTACTCAAAAAATCTCCATTGCAACCTAGGTAAAAACATAATAAGGATCCTCATGGTCTTCTACCCAATCACGAATCGGTACGAATCTAACCATGTGATGACAAGGCGTTGAAGTCGAACATGGTAGAAACCACTTGATTACCAGTCAATGATGTAAATCGTTAACAAGTGTGAGGGAAATCACCAATGATGATAATGATCTCCAAGGTATCATAGTACATTCCAATAAATGTGAATAGATGAGCTGACGTCAAACACTCGCGGAATATTTCGATCATAGGTCAATGATGAAAACCTACCATCAAAAGCGAGGAAACCTGCCATTGAGGTATGCATATACCAAGGTACTAAGGTTGGTTTTTAAGTTTAATTCCTGGATAATGTGTTGATGTCGACAAGAATAAATTTGTCGAAGGAGGGTCGTGATGAATCCCACGTCATCGACACCAAACCGACATAGGAAAGTGATGTGAAATAATGAATCAAATGAGTAAGGACTCACACAAGGATGTAAAGGATAACAATATTGCAGAGGCTAACTCAGGGAAATACTTCCCTTAAAAATTGAATGGCACGACAACAAGTGACTTGGCAGCATTGACTCAACGAGGCAGATACCAAGACATAATGCGACAATGATTGAGTCATTCTTCAGATAACTTGAAGAAGCGGGATGACTCATGGAATTGGAAGGAATTAGAGATGAGCATATTATCCAACTGTATGATAAGACGCAAACAGCTTCCATGTTCAAGGGAGACACAAGCTGCCATAAATCTTTCAAAATGGACTTGACTTTTTTCTCCCCAACCCCCATCATGATTGAAGAGTACCTCTTTGTTTTTTAACGAGCTTGAGGAGAATAACAGATGTTGGGTATAGATCATCTTCAATGAGTACAATCTCACATGTTTTACGAACCTGAGAAATGAGGGGTTTGGTCCCATAAGCGCCCTTCGATGTTTAATTTCATGAGTCCAACAAAGAAAAACTCGATGATGTTTCATGTTTAGAGAGCCTAAAGCGGTCAAAAGAAGACTCCAAAGTGACTTTTTCATGAATTTAGTCCCCTAAGCCTAAAAAAAGTGTAAAATAATGTAAAGGAGAACTCTCTTAGTCAATAGTTGACTAAGGTATACCCTTTTCGTAAATAGTCTAAATGGTCCAAAAAAGGGGTAAACTATCACTGGATAGACGACCTTTCAAATAAATTTACAAGCGTGAAAGAAACAAGTGCGCTCAGCAATATTTTCAAATTTAGGGAGTCTGAAAAGAGCTTAAAGGAAACTCCAGGGGGGTTCATTTTTCGTAATAACTTTTACAAGCCTGAAAAAGCGATAAAAGTGTACTTGATGACTTATTCTCATGTATTAACAAGCACGAGAAATGACAAAGACTAAGCTCGATACCTTTTTAATAGGTTTTTAATGAGTATGATAATGGTATCAATAGCACTCGTAATATTTTTCATGTTTGCATCCAAAGCACAAAAAATGAAAAAGTAAGCTCAAATCACTTTTCATGTTTTTTACCAGAGCACGAGAAAGTGAAAAGTAAGCTCGACACATATTTTTCATGTTTTAACCAGAGCACGAAAAAGTGGAAAAAGTAAGCTCAACGCCATCTTACTGTTTTTAACGAGTTCACAGATAGGTTGAAAGAATGCTCATGGTATCTGCTTCATTTTTTAACGAGCTTGCAACATAAAATGAACTATGTTTGGGATGATTTTCATGGTTTAGCGAGATTGAAATAAAAAAGAAAGTATGCTCAATAAGATTCCCATTGGATAATATCCAAAGGTTGACAAATGCCCCCAACATGATGTGGCTAGAAGTAAGTGACTTAATTCCAACATTGTGTGGAGAGGCTATCGAGTTGATTTCAACATGATGTCCAGAGGTTGAAGACATGCCCCCCAAGCTTTGTTTTGTCCACCTAATCTGCTTCTTCACCTGATTTAACTCCTGGATACTAATATGAATATGTTCACTAGAGTCGAAGGAGGATCAAATGGCATATGCGGATGAAAAGAAGATCCAGGCACTAAGTCTGGTGGAATACATGACTCAATGGGGAGAGGAATCCGTTTCATTTTTTAACGAGCTTGACACAGAAAGGGAACTTTGCTCGTGGTCATCTGTTTCATTTTTTAACGAGCTTGACACAGGAAAAGAACTCTGCTCCTGATGACCTGTTTCATTTTTCACAAGCTTGAAACAGAAAAGAACTATGCTTGATGATCGGTTTTATTTTTAAACAAACTTGAAACGGAAGGTAAACTATGCTTGGAATTAGTTCTTACCCAACATGATGTCTAGAGGTTTGTAGTGTGCCCCCCAGCATAAGAATCTAGGGGGATAACTCCATCATAATGTCTAGAGGCTGGAGACATGCCCCATCAACAAGTTATACAACTTGAGAAGAACTTTATACTCAAAACAAGAACTATAGCCATAAAAGCTCATATTTTTGCGTTTAAAACAACAAAAACAACCCTCTATTTGAAAAGTGATGCTAACGGTAGCACCCTTTTTTTTCGAAGCCAAATTTACAACCTTTTTTAAATCTCGATAGATGTGATTACAGTCAAAACCCTAAATCAACCCCTTAATGAAAAATAGTGCTCCGAGAGTCACAATTATTTGAGGAGGTTAAAATTAAGCCTTTGTTCAAACATTGACCCTCACAACAGACATCGTTACAATGAAACTTTTAAAAATAAAATAAAAATAAAACACTTCAAAACAATTATATAAAAAAATTATAAAAATAAAATGCATTAATATATAATATTTAAATTTTTAAAAAGAAAGTATACTGAATGTTAAAAACCAAAATAAAACATTAAAAAATAAATAAATAAAACAAATAGTAAAAAATTAGAAAACAAAACCTATTAAAAAACAAACATTAAAATTTTGAAAAGCATGACCATATAAAAAAACAAAAAATAAATAAAAATTAAGTTAAACTTGATATGATTATGAGAAATTTTTGCCAAATGAAAAATTTAAAATATTTTTAAAATTTTTGAAAAAAAATATATTAAAAATCAAAATAAAACATTAAAAATATTAATAAAAATAGATATTCAAATACTATAAAACATAGTTAGGAGGAGCTTGGGATGAAGGAATCAATCACGCCACCACCAAGCACAGCTCAAAGTGGCTACTTTGAGCGGCGCTTGACAATAACCTGATTTTGGAAATCGCCCCCACCCAAGCCCCTCCTAAGCTCAATTTGAACGGCGCCTAGTGATGACTCAATTATGGGAATCCCCGACCCCAATCCCCTCCTAACTCCCCACTTTGAGCTGCGCTTGGGGGTGGCGCGATTATGGGAATCACCCCGACCCCAAGCCCTCCTAACTCCCCCTTAAAAGCTTTCACGTTTCATTTTAATGTTGTTTGCTATGTTTTTAATGTTATTTTTTATTGTTTTTTATGGTTTTTTTAATTTGTTTTTATCATTTGCTTTGAGTTTTTAATATTGTTTGTTATGTTTTAAATATTATTTTTTATTTTTTATGTTATTTATTTTTTAATTTGTTTTTTATTATTTGTTGTCTTTTTATGGTTTTTATTACTTTGTATTTTATTATTGGTTTGTTATTTTTAGTTTTGAGTATTATAATTTTTAAAATTATGTTTTTTAATATGGTTTTGTATTTACGTGTTTTAATATATTTTTTTATTTGTTTTTTTTAAATGTTTAGTTTTGATTTTTGAAAATTTAGTGTAATTTAAAAATATATATATATCTATTATTAATTGATCAAATTTTAATTTATAAATTTCAACGTGGTTATATTTATTAAATTTGATAATGGGTATTTTTTAATGGCATAGCATAGTAAGGTTTATGAAGAGAGTTAAGCTCTAGATCTTGGTTTGCATAATATTTTTGATTAGTTTTATATCGTTGAGGAAAATGTTAAATTTGACAAATTTTTGATAAGATATTTTTATAATGTTTTGATTAAGATTTTATTTTAGGAATAAATATTATGTTTTTAATATGTTATTTATAAATATATGGTATAACTTTTGTTGAGTTTATCTGAATCATCATTTTGTGGAAAATAATGTTAAATAGTATCATATATATATATATATAGATGAAAATACGTTAAAAATGGTTTGAAATGTCTATTTTCTCATTTTGTTTACAAATTTGTCATAAAAATGACTTATTTAATAGGAAAGTATAAATAAAAAACTTCAAAAATGTATATATTTTTCATTATAATTAGCTTCTAAATGTGAAAAAAAATCCAAAATATACATATTTTTTCATTATAACTGACTACTAAATATTTTTTTTTTGTTAAATTTGAAAAACGCATTTGTAAATAAAAATTATAGTTTTTTTATGACCAGGAAGATTCAAAATCACAAAAAAATGGATCAAAATGAAAAATGGTGCTACTAGTATACACACTTTTTGAAATTGAGGTAAAAACAGCTACTAAAATTGACCTGAAAAAAATGATAACAATGTCAGGTTCTCGTCAAGTTGTATAACTTGTTCAACCCTAAGGGGAAGAAACCACTAAAACATTAGGAACATTCAGGGAAGTCCGATGACTAGCAGTCATGCGGTGATTAGGTTTGACAAAGGAAAATTGATCAATTATCACGATCCTCCCATCATGGGGAAAATACATCACTCAAAAGAGTGAGGACACTACAGCGTTCATAGCATAGACATAATCTTATCTAAGGAGCGGATTAAAATCTAAGGGACCTTGGACTACCATAACATCAATACAGATAATTTTTCCTCCTAAGGTAATAGGTAACTAAGGAAGGATCCCTAAAGGTCCAGTAGGTCTTCTATTAAAAGTCATTATCTGGTCAGTGACTGGCACAAGCTAAAGAGAACCTATAGCTTGCTAAGTAGTTGAGGATAAAATACTAACATTAGTTCCTTCATCAATTATAGTGTGAAATATTTCCTTATCGACAACTCCTACAGATATTTGAAAAGGAACACCTAAAGGAAGACGAGATTTTGCTAGATTACTCCAATCAAAGGAAATGGCCTCAGTACTTGGAGGGGGTCCTGTTGAAATGGGTAGGGTTTCCCCTCGTCCAGAATAATATGAACTGACTAGGAAAATATTAGTGATTTTCGGTTCACTCTCAACTGGAAGAGTTCGATGAGACGAAGATTGTTTCATGGTGACTACTTCAATCTCAGCATTCTCCAATGAAAAAGTGGGATCAAGCGGAGATGACATCGACTCGACCACTTCAACTTCACTTTTCAAAGGAAGAGTAGGATGAACTACTTGTTCTTCTCTTTTTGAGGAAAGAGTGGGATCGACCGGGGATAGAGCTGGATCAACTACTTCATCAACCAATGGGGCGTCAAGGGACAACTTACGATATCCTATTGGAAGATGTTTCTGAGATGTAGTAATGTCTTCCAACAATTGTGAAGCTTCATCCATGCGAGGAAAAAGGTAAGTAAGGTGCATTCCCTTGCATAACAAACAAGGATTCTTGACTTTACCTTTCCGACCCTTAATCATATAGTCATTGGTCAATGGGGTATTATCAGTATGATGTCCAGAGGTTGATGATATAGGTTGTTTGGAGGATTTAAACCACTCTTCTAACACTTTGGAAAGACCGGGACATTCCTTAAGAAGGTGATCACCCCTGCAATGCTTGCAAGGGAACTTGGGTCTACGAGGTGTTTGAATATAATGAGTGCCATCAAAGGCAGTTGGTTGATGCTTGGTCTATTTCTTATCCTTCTTCTTCTTAATCTTCATTTTCTTCTTCTTCTTATCCTCCTGATTACTAGCACCACCCCTTTTATCGGGCGAGGAAGAAGAAACAGAAGAAGATACATCCGATGAAGAAGGGGAAGGATCAGTTTGGGATGGATACTCTCGTGGTGGAGAATTAACATTTGAAACATTGGGTGTAGGCCGAATCATTGGATTGAATAACTATACCGGTAATCCTATGGTTAATCCAGGAAGATTTAAAGTGGTAATAAAGGGAGGACCAATATCTCCAACTGGAGGGAAAACAAAAGGTACCCCTTGAAAAGGGGCTTCTTGATTGGTAGACGTAGAAGAGGTTTCCATATCTAAACTCTCTTAGGCCTTCTAAATATCATGCACAGCAAACGCTACTCAAACTAAAAGCAACAGGAAAACTGTGAATAGGAGGGATATAAAAGTTGGATCCTCACGGGTGTGTCAAGTTGTCACAACTCGCGATATACTGTAGGGTCCAATAGTTATACTCGGCCCAATTTTTCAAAGCACTAACCAAGGAGGATTGGGACCATACCCTTGTCTGTATAACTCAACTACCTAGAAGTACGTGCGTAGTAGCTCCCCGAGTGTTATTCTTGGTGTATTGTAACAACAAAATGGTCGATAGTTTGCTCGATTGGTTTCAGGATCCTAAAATGGTCTCCCGATATACACAAGGTACGTGGGAGCTCCAATCTGTAGTAGTGTTGTCTAATGCACAATCATTCGAAAGGGGTCTTCCTATATACCATCAAGTACATGAAAGAACCTTTCTATATACATTCAAGTACGTGAAAGGCCTTTCTATATACTGACTAGTACGTAGAAGAACCACACAGTCCCCGAGATGCAGTGCAGGAAAATAACGACATCTCCTACGTTTCACGACGCTGCAACACCTCTCTAGCCTATCACACCAAGTTGCTAAAAGATTTTAACATAACTAGCACTTGATTTTATCTTATGTGGTTAAGTGGACAATGAAGTGATGACTCGACTCAAAACCGTGCAATGAATGAGTATGCAAGTCTTCTTTCGATGAAGTCCTACTTAATAAGGAGAGAGAGAGAGAGAGAGAGAGAGAGAGAGAGAGAGTGTTTTTCTTCCCAAATCCACAACCCAGTGAAAATGCAATTTTGGTTTTTACAAAATGATATAAAAAGTCAAAAATTCAAAATCATGCACCCAAAACTATCCTAAAGTGGCAAGAGAGATCTTTCTATGAACACCAAATGCAAGAGATCTAATTCGTTTCCTGTCTTTTTACACTTAAAAAGACAAATCTAAGCTACGAAAAGAATGATTCCACAAATGTTTTCAATCAAATGCAAGAAAAAGAAAATCACTCGATAATCTTTTGTAAATCAAATGCACACAAATCTGAAACAACATTTCTTCTTCTTAAGAGTGTAATACCAAGAATGTCAAATGATCAAACTAAGGCAAGAAGAATACTTATGTTTTCAAGCTTGTAAATCTAGCACGAAAGAAAAAAATGAAGTTTCTCTTTAAACTAAAATGGAAACAAGGAATCAATATACTCCAATGATCAGTGGATAGCTTAGAATGTAAATGAAAGCATGATGTACAACCCAAGAAAAAGGACTCAAAAAGACAAGGATGGCCCAAGCTTTTCAAACCCTTAAAACCAAACCAAACCACACCAAACCAAGAAAAACTTTGGAATAGCACACTAAAGAGGTCTCTAAAAATTGAATCCAATCACAATCAGATGGCAAGAAGAAGTTGAAAAACAAATGCAAGCTATTGGGACTTGAAAATAATGACAATTATGCCCAACAAGCAAACAAAGCACTAGTTTGACTTAAGAGACCAAACAAAGGATTCGAACTTCCAAACCATGCCAAGAGTGTCCAAACAAATCCAAATATGGTTTGTATGAGTTCGAATCAGTCATATAAAGGTCATACAATCACTGATCAAGGGACTCTAATTAAAAAAAAATCGAAAATGTACATAAGGGATCAAGTTAACCCAAGGGGATTTCAATTTTCCAAGCACAAACACCAACTTCCAAACAAGGAAGAAAGGTCCCAAATCTAACCAAAAGGGGTAGGAAAGGGTCCAAATCATTTTTAAGAAGATAGTAATACCATTGTACAAAATCATAAAACTCAGAAAACTGAAACAACAAGGAAATTGATCAAAGTTAACCCTAGGGGGTTTCAAGTTTCCAAGGTAGAACCTAGTATTCCAAACAAATAAACAAGGTCCAAAATTCTCCCATACAAGGTTTGGAATGGTTCAAACTGATGTTATATATATCCCAAATATACTGGGATGGCACACTTGACTCCTAGAAGTGGAAATTGGCTTAGAGGACTCCAAACTGACCAAATTGCCTTCAAGTTGCCAACGAAGGACTAGAGACAAAATGTGGATGAAAAGGACTCCAAAGAGACTCAAATTTCTTCAAAAATATACAAAAAATAAGCCAATGGACCATATGGAGGCACACCAAAAGTTTACAATCCAAAAACCAAAGGGAACCCCTCAAAACAAGCTCAAAAATGACCAAAATGGGGAATTTCCGCCCTTGTACAAACCAACACAGAGCAAAAATATGATATTCTCGCCCCCTAGAACACTGTGGGGGAGAAAAAATTTGTAAATTTTCGTGCCCTAGGACACTAGAAAGGAGTGAAAAAATGGAAATTTTGCTCTGTAACATGTTTTGAGGGAGCGAAAATTCTCCTGTATGATTAAAAAATGAAACATTTTGCCTAGATCTGAGCAAAGATGAGGTCCTGAGTTTAAAATGGTCCTCAATGATGATCAAAGAGGATCTAAGGTGATGAGAAACAACACTTAGAAGATGGATTAATGATCTAAACAAGTAATCCAAGGGTGAAACTAGGGAAAGGTCCCCAGGAGAGTGGAACATTTTTCCTATGGATTAAAAGAAGTCCTCTTGGGATTAATTAGGTCCCTAGACACCTACCCAAGACAGAAGTAAAACAAATGGTGATATATTCTCCTAGATCTAGAACAATACATAAGCTATTAAAAATGGAAGAAGAATGAAAGAAGTAAGACTTACCTCCAACCTATCGGTTGTCTTAATCCTTGCTCCAAGCTTGATGTCCAAACTTGCAGATCTGTAAACAACATAGAAAACCAACCTTCCAAACAAGCAAATGTAATATAATGGATCTAACTACAACATATCATGCATCAATATAATAAGAAACAATACATAGGAGAATAAGCCAAGTTATCATTAAGAAATCCAAAGAAGCTTATTACAATGTTATACCTTGATTTCCAAGATGATAGCATCTCCTTCCAAGCTCTCCAACATCACCCATGCAAGACTTATGGGGTCATAATGGCCTCATTTCTAAGTCTTCTCCAATCATAGGATCATAGGTTAGGTGCTTCCAAGAAATCCCTCCTAAGCTCATGGATGGCTCTCTTCATATAGGATTTGAGAGGCCAACCACTTAAAGAAGATGATAGATCTAAGTGAGAGAGATGTGGATCAAGGATCTAAACCATGCCAATGAGGGAATGTGAGATGGGATTCGAAGGGGTACCTCATCCCAAGAAAATCTCCATGAGATCCAAGATCCAAAATCAAAGGGATAATCCTAAACTACAAATTTGTGTTCCCTTATAACTGAGCAAAACGCGAAAATATTGTAATTTTCGCTCCTCCATAACTGAGCAGGGCACGCAAATATGGAATTGTCGCTCCTTGATGAACTGTCAGGGTGAAAAAGTATCAGTAGGAGGTGAATTTAAGGGTTAGTTAGGTTAGGTTTCGACTCCTTTATGATGAGATTTGCTTCCATGTAGATTAGGGAATGGACCAATATGTTAATGAAGGGTCCTAACACCCTTTAGGAGGCATAAACATTATGTTTTCCATGGTGGTGAAACGTGTAGACCCTCACTTACACATGGTGTGGCAATTTGAGGTGTAACAACGGTATCCACTTTGACATCAGTTGACATCAATGACTCAAACTAAATCGATTGACATCCTCTTTGACATTAGTTGATATCAATGAAAACCAAAGTTCAACATTCATTTGTTTTGCAGGTGTTGCCGAAAGGGTCAAACCCCTTTTGAGTCGGTATCTTGGATTTGGTCGGTATGGTTGTGGGTGAAGCTAGGTCAGGATAGAAGTACGCCAACAACACAACAATTTTCTCATGCATACTAGGTAGCATCTTGCCTAGGTCTTACACAAGTCCAACTTTCCATCCTTGGGAATTGGTTGGCCTTGGATTCCCTCCTAGATTTTAACTACAAAGCATAGAAGGCTTGCTCACATTAACTACAAAGCACTACCTCATGTGAGTAAAGTAGTCATAGGACTACCAGATTTGAAGATTGATCATGATGGCACATGCAAAGGATGTGTAAAAGGGAAGAATATCAAGAACCCATTTCCAAAGAGTGAAACAAAGAATAAAAGTATTTTGGAATTGATTCATTCAGATGTATGTGGACCAATGCCCTCCACATCATTGAGTGGATATGAATAGTACCTTACATTTATTGATGACTACTCTAGAAAGACTTGAATATACTTTCTAAAAGGAAAGAATGAAGTCTTTGGAAAGTTCAAGGAATTCAAATCCTTGATAGAAAATCTTTCAGAAAAGAAGATCAAAATACTCAGGACAGATAATGGTGGAGAATACACTTTAAAGGATTTTGAAGTCTTTTGTAAAGAAACTGGAATCAAGAGGGAGTTAACCACTCCCTACAATCCTCAACAAAATGGTGTTGCGGAAAGAAAGATTAGAACCATTATGGAAGCAGTGAAGACAATGATACATGATCAAGATCTACCTATATATCTATGGGTTGAAGCAGCCAGAACAACAGTCTATGTGCAGAATAGACTATTTCATAGTGCTCTCGATTTCAAGACCCCAGAAGAAGTGTTTTCAGGGAAGAAGCATGAGGTAAGCCACCTCAATATATTTGGTGTCCAGTATACATTCACATCCCGAAAGAAAGGAGGACCAAGCTAGATCCCTTTTGGAAGAAAGGAATATTTGTTGGATATTGTGAAGCATCCAAAGCATTCAGAATATACATCCCTGGATTCCATCATATGGAAATTAGTAGGGATGTGACATTTGATGAAGAGGAAGCTCTCAAGAGATCTAGGAAGTGCTACTATGAAGAAGTGTATGAGGAAGAAGCACCTTCTAGAATTATTGAAACTGCACCCACCCCCGAAGAGACAACACCTGAATACCCTGATACGATGGAACCACAAGAACCTCTTGTCATGGAAATATCGAGGAAGGCAAAACCAGCATGGGCAAGAGACATTGTACTAGGAGCATAAAAGTATGGAGCTCCTGAAGGCTCCACTAGGGTGAGCAAGAAACCAAATACATTCTCAAACTATGTGGCCCTCATGTGTGATCTTGTAGATCAAGTACCTACTAGTTATGAAGAAGCAGTTCATAAGAAAGAGTGGGTAGAGGCAATGACCGAGGAGTACCAGTCAATAATGAAGAATGATGTTTGGGATTTAGTTCCCAAGCCAAAGGAAAAAAGTGTGGTATCCTCCAAATGGATATACAAGATAAAGCATGCCGCAGATGGTAGCATTGAAAAATATAAGGCAAGATTTGTGGCCAGAGGATTCTCTCAGAAAGAGAGAATTGACTATGAAGAAACATTTGCACCAGTTGCAAGGTACACTTCCATTAGAACCATCATGGCACTTGCATTTATGATGAAGTGGGAATTACACTAGATGGATGTGAAGACAGCCTTCCTGAATGGTGTGATTGAGGAGTAAGTGTACATAGAACAACCACAAGGTTTTGAGGTTAAAGATAGAAGAACCCATGTATGCAAACTATAGAAGGCTTTGTATGGGTTGAAGCAAGCTCCCAGAGCTTGTTATGGAAGAATTGACAGTTTCTTGACAAGCTTGGGCTTTACCAAGAGTAAAGCTGATCCTAATGTTTATCTCAAAGTTATGGATGATGAACCTGTCATATTATTGTTGTATGTGGATGATCTATTTCTGACTGGAAATGAGAAATAGATTATCGAGTGTAAGAAGACGCTTTCTTCATAATTTGAGATGAAAGGTCATGGATTGATGCATTACTTCCTAGGTATAGAAGTATGGCAAGGCCCCAATGGAATCTTTCTTAACCAGGGAATGTATGTTGTGGAAATCCTGAAGAGATTTGACATGTTGGAATGCAAAGCCATGGCCACTCCCATTGATTCCAACTTGAAGCTGTTAGTTGATGACTCATCAGAGTTAGTGGATATGACTCTGTACAAACAGATTATTGGGTCATTGATGTATTTGACAAATACCAAACCAGATATATGCTTTGTCGTGAATACTTTGAGTCAGTATCTAGTGGAACCTAGACAAGTTCACCTAATAACTGCAAAGCATGTGATGAGGTACCTAAATGGTACGACAGATTTTGGCCTATGTTATCTTGGAGATCATGATTTCAGACTACATGGCTACACAGATGCTGATTGGGTAGGAAGTGTATCAAACAAGAAGAGCACATTGGGAGAATGTTATTGTTTGGGATCTGCCATGATCTCGTGGTTTAGAAGGAAGCAATCTAGTGTGGCTCTCAGTACAACTAAAGTGGAATATATAGCTGCTTGCTCTGCCAGTTGTGAAGTGGTATGGCTTCAGAAACTGTTATCAGGACTGTTTGAATTAGAGATGGAACCCACTGTGATCTTATGCAACAACCAGAGTTGTATCAAGATGACAGAGAATCCAGTGTTTCATGATAAGTCAAAGCACATAGAGATCTAATATTTTTATATACGGGATATGGTGCAGAAAGGAGCTATCAAGCTTGAGTATGTGAGCACTGACGAACAAGTTGTTGATATATTGACCAAACCTCTGTCTCGAGTAAAGTTTGAGTATTTTCGAGACAAGCTTGGTGTAGTTCAGAAGGACCCTCCTCGAAAGGGGGAGTGATGTGGTGACTAATGGTGAGATTGCCAGCATCGACAATGAGGTCGATGATGTGGATAATTGTACTGATGATGAGATCGATTAATGGTCCTTAGACTGGGTCTAAGTTGATGTGTGGGGATTGAATCATGCTGATGTATATGTAACTTCGGAATGTATTTCACCTATGTATTTCATTTATGTATATTGTACTCCTATAGAGATGTTATTATTCCTCTATACGGAAGTGTCGTCATTTGTATTAACAAGTGTCGCAAGTGTCATAACTTGCCGATGGGTTATTAGACCACCATGTGTGGGGTTGGCCGTGATTAAGTTAACCATGGTTTTTTAGGCTAAGCTAGACATGTTGGCCCCACTGGTTTATTAGGCAGGGCACAATAAGTATAAATAGAGATCGAGAGATCTCTATTTCATCATCTCATTACTCACTCTTCCATCACTCAGAAAGTGGCACACATGTGAGGAGGAGTATCAGCTGCTAGGAGAAGACTATCTCTTGTACTTTGGTTGTATCATTGCTCTCTCTATCTCTAAGGAAGTTGTGGGGTTTTTCACCTTTATGGTTTTCCCCAATGAAACTCTATGTGTCCATTGTCTTATGTGATTGTTTGATATGCTTGATGCATGCTTGATATGATTGATATGTTGTACATGTTATTCTCTCAGTAAAGATCCTAGAGTATGTTGAATTAATGCTAAAAAATCAACATGGTATCAGAGCTTCCCTGAGAAGAAGAGATTGTGCAGTGGTGGAAACTAGGGTTTCTTATTTATTGGGTTTCTCTCCATAGATTTTGGAAAAGCAGTAAGGTAGATTAACTATACTCATCAAGGAGAATCTATATGTCCAATCAGAATTCAATTATGATCACTTTCAGTTTTGGCCCTAAAAATTAGGGTTTCCACAAAAATAGGCATTTTTGAAATATGAAGACATAGCTGGAAGCTCCTTGGAAAAATCGAATTTTAGAGCTTTGGATCGAGATTTGTGGTTGGGTGAAGCTCCGAGAAACTCAAACCCTAATTCACGATCCTCCCTAGTGAATCGAGGAAGACTAAAAGGCATTTCTGAAGGGTGAAACTTTGCATATCTCAAATTTTGAATATACCAAGTTGATCAGCTCATCAAGGCACATCTTTCTATCCTTTCAAAAGTTTGAAATTCATATTTTAAATTTTTAGGGTTTCTCTGACAAACCCTAATCCGGGACGAGATCCAATTTTCAGCAAATAAAGTGGGAAGACCTAAATCTTTTCTATTTCCATTTGAAGTACTCTTTAAAGATGTCTCACCACACCAAGCTTGAGGATAAGCTTGAAGGGGCTGATAACTTCCGAGCATGGAAGTATAGGATTGGGTTAATCCTAGAAGAAAATGAGTTGGACACTTATATAAGTGAATAGGTCCCTGTCCCAGAGGGAGAAGAGGTTAAGGCTCTTCACAAGAAGAACTTGGTCAAGGAAAAGAGAATCATTACTGATTCTGTCAAGGACCATCTCATTCCACATGTGTCATCTCTAAAGACACCCAAGGCAATGTTTGACTCTTTGACCAAGCTGTTTGAAGGGAAGAACATAAATCGAAAGATGACTCTGCTGAACTAATTGAAAGGGGTAAAGCTTTGGAATGGAGAGACCATTCAATCCTATTTCTCCAAGGTCTCTCAGATCAAGGAACAACTTGAAGCTATGGATGAAATGGTGGAGAATGGTGAAATTGCCATGACCACTCTGAATGGCCTACCTAGGTCATGGGATTCCTTCATTCAAGGAATATGTGCAAGAAGGAAGTTGATCTCTTTCAGTAGACTGTGGGAGGAATGTTCATAAGAAGAAGCTAGGCTTGTAGCTCGAGAAGAAAATATGGGAAGTGAAGATCAAGCTCTCATAGCTCACACCAAAAGAAGCAATCCCAAGAAGGAGCACTCTCATCACAAGAAACCTTTTAAAAAGGGTAAGAAGGATTTGAGATGCTTCACATGTCATGAAAAGGGACACTTTGCTGCAGATTGTCCCAAGAACAAAAGGGACAACAACTCCAACAACAACAAGAAGGGAAACAAGAAGAGATATCATGCTCATGCTGCTGAGGATGATGAACCTCCCAAGAAGAAGGCTAGAGCAGAAAGTGATGACTCATCTAGTGAAGATGAATATGTTCTAATCTTTGCTCTCACAGGTACTATCTCTCATGGATGTAATGATTGGCTTATTTATAGTGGGGCTTCCAAACACATGATTGGGTTTAAAGAATCTTTTACAAATCTATCTGAACATGAGTCACCCCATAAGGTGAAACTTGTGGATGACTATCACAATATCCTATCAAAGGAAGTGGTGAAGCCTCCTACAACCTAGACTCTGGGAAGTATTTGAAGATGAAAGATGTTCTATATGTACCTGGGCTCAAGAAGAACCTACTCTCCATATCTGCATTGGATGCCAAAGGCATGAGGGTTGCATTGGTAGATTGCCAAGTCCTAATGTGGCCAAAGGGTAAATCTATAGATGATGCAGTAGTGATTGGAGAACAAGAGGGAGGATTGTACAAATTGAAGGGACAACCTGAACATGCCATGGTACATGAATCCATGGAGCGAAGTGAACTTTAGCATAGAAGGCTTGCACATGTGCACTATAGAGAACTACCAATTGCGAGCAAAGCTGTAGAAGGTCATCCTGAAATCGAGACAAAGAATGATGGTATTTGAAAAGGATGTGCAAAAGGAAAGAACATTAAGAAGGAATTTCCAAGCAGTGAAAGAAAAGCTAAAGGGATCTTGGAAATTATCCACTCTGATTTATACAGTTCAATGTCATCCAGTTCTTTGAGTGGGTATGTATACTATGTCTCTTTCATTGATGATTTTTCTAGGAAGACTTGGATTTATTTATTGAAGAACAATGATGAAGTATTTCATAAGTTCAAGGAATTCAAAGCCTTGATGGAAAATCAAACTAATAAGAAGATCAAGACCTTCAGATCCGACAATGGCGGAGAATTTACTCCAGGTGATTTCAAGAAGCTATGCCATGATTTAGGGATTAAGAGGGAGTTAACTACTCCCTACAATCCACAACAGAATGGAGTTGTAGAAAGGAAGAATATAACAATCATAGAAGTAGCATGGGAAATGCTGCATGACCAAGAACTTCCTATGCATCTATGGGCATAAGCAACTAGGACAGCTGTATATGTGCAGAATAGAACACCTCACAAGATATTGGACAACAAGACAATAGAAGAGGTATTCTTTGGTAAGAAACCTGAAGTTAGCCATCTCAGAATATTTGGTTGTCTAGTATACACTCATGTTCCAAAGGAAAAGAAAACAAAGCTAGATCCTTCAGGAAAGAAGGGCATCTTTGTGGGGTACAGTGAAAGCTCGAAGGCTTACAGAATATAGTTTTCAGCGTTCAAGAAGATTGATGTCAGCAGGGATGTAATATTTGATGAAAATCAGCCTTCATCAAATCAAGAAAGACACCTGTTGAAGATCATGAAGAACCAAAGGAAAACATATTTCAAGACACCATTATGACTGCATCAATTCCAGAAGCGGATCGGGAAGTTGAGGATCCACAAATACCTGTAGATCCACCCCGTGATAATAAATCTCACAAGAGGAAACCTACATGGGATAGAGAGCTCAGTCAAGATGCAGAAAGGTATGGCATTCCAGAAGAAGAACACAGAGCAAGAAAGAGAACTAGATCTCATACCGGTTATGTTGCTTTACTCTGTGATATTATGAACAAGGAACCTTCCAGTTATGAAGAGGTAGTGGAAAAGAAAGAATGGAAGGATGCCATGGTCGAGGAATGCCAGTTGATCATGAAGAATGATGTTTGGGATGTAGTCCCAAGACCTGAAGGGAAGTGTGTTGTGAATTCCAAGTGGATCTACAAGATCAAGCATGCTGTAGATGGTAGCATAGAAAAGTACAAAGAAAGATTTGTAGCTTTTGGCTTCTATCAAGAAAAGGGAATAGGCTATGAAGAAACTTTTTCTCATGTAGCCAGATACACCTCCATCAGATCAGTACTTTCTTTGGCTGCAGTGATGAAATGGAAGATACACCAGATGGATGTCAAGACAACTTTCTTGAATGGTGTAGTCGAGGAGGAAGTGTATGTGGAGAAGCCACCTGGTTTTGAGACACATGATAGGGATTCATATGTGTGCAGACTAAAGAAAGCCTTAGATGGCTTGAAGCAAGCTTCTAGGACTTGGTATGGTAGGATAGACATCTTTCTATCCAGTTTGGGCTTTACTAAGAGTAAAGAAGATTCCAACCTTTACTACAAGGTTGAGGAAGGAAATCCTGTGATACTACTCTTGTATGTGGATGACCTGTTTGTAATAGGTGAGGATGGATTGATTGTCGATACAAAGAGGAAGCTTGCTGCCGAGTTCGAGATGAAGGACTTGGGGATGATGCACTATTTTCTAGGCATGGAGTTGTGGCAGAGTGCAGATGGGATCTTCCTTAGACAAGGGAAGTATGTCGTAGAGATCCTGAAGAGGTTCGGGATGATGGACTGCAAGGCCATGGCCACACCTATGGCATCGAACCTAAATCTTTTGTGTGATGCTTCATCTAATCCGGTTGATGTCACTGTGTATCGTCAGATGATTGGGTCCTTGATGTACCTGATGAACACTAGACCAGATATTTGCTTTGCGGTGAACACATTGAGCCAGTTCCTGATGGATCCCAGAGGTGTTCAGCTGGTTCCTGTAAATCATATTCTGAGGTACCTAAAGTGTACAATTGATTATGGGCTCAAGTATGATGCGAATCAAAAGTTTAACCTGTAGGGTTATGTTGATTCAGATTGGGCAGGCAGTGCTGCAGATAGGAAGAGCACATCTGGGTGTTGCTTCAGTATGGGATCAGGTGTGATCTCTTGGTTTAGCAGGAAGCAGTCCTGTGTAGCACTGAGTATAGCCGAAGCAGAGTATGTTGTAGATTATTTGGCTAGTTGTGAGGCAGTATGGCTCCAGAAGCTATTGTCTGAGCTATTTGATCTCCCGCTGGAGGCTACTGGTATCTTTTGTGATAGCCAGAGTTGTGTGAAGTTATCTGAGAACCCAATGTTCCACGACAGGTCGAAACACATTGAGATCAAATATCACTATAATAGGAATATGGTGTAGAGAGGAGTAATGAAGCTCCTGTATGTTGCGATGGATGAACAGATTGCATATGTGCTGACGAAGCCACTATCCAAAGTCAAGTTCAAGTACTTTAGAGAGAGGCTTGGTGTTCTTCAGATTGATGACATTTCAAGGAAGAAGTGATGGACACATTTGCAGGAGCCATTCTAGGCATGGTGAGAGGAGGATCCTTCCCATGGCTGTGGATGTAAGCACTGGATGATGAGCATTAGGACGATGCTCTAGTTACTACTCTGTATATGCATCATGTTGGATGCTTGTTATGATCAGTTGGATCATGTATATGTATATGCATCATATTGAAAGCTTGTTATGATCAGTTGGATCATGTATATGTATATGCATCATGTTGGATGCTTGTTATGATCAGTTGGATCATGTATATGTATATGCATCATGTTGAATGCTTGTTATGATCAGATGGATCATGTATATGTATATGCATCATGTTGGATGCTTTTTATGATCAGTTGGATCATGTATATGTATATGCATCATGTTGGATGCTTGGACCATGTATCTGTATATCTATCAAGTGGATACGATTGTATGATCAGGTAGATCATGTATGTTGATATATATCAGGTGGATTATGTATCTGTGTATGTATCAGGTGGATACATTGTATGATCGAGTGGATCATGTATGATGATATGTATCAAGTAGATACTTGGTATGCATCAGGTGGATGCATTGTATGATAAAGATGATCATAGATGACGAGCTTCAGGATGTTTCTCCAGATGGCATTCATCAAGATGATGCAGTGATGATGATCAGGATGATCATGTACATCAGGACGTTGTAGGGTGAGTATCAGGTTGATACTCTGTGGTCGTGGACAAGTTGTGCAAGGGTAGCATGTAATAAGTCCTGGAGATCTGGACAGGATGAAAAGGGCCTCAGATGCGTTTTAGAGATATTGCTTGGCAAGACACTCTTTTAAGGTTTTGCTAGACCACATGTAATAAGTCCTAGAGATCTGGACAGGATGAAAAAGGCCTCAGATGCTCTTTAGAGATCTTTCTTGGAAAGACACTCTTTTAAGGTTTTGTGGGGACCACATGTAATAAGTCCTGGAGATCTGGACAGGATGAAAAAGGCCTCAGATGCTCTTTAGAAATCTTGCTTGGAAAGACACTCTTTTAAGTTTTTGTGGTAGGGGTCACATGTAATAAGTCTTGGAGATCTGGACAGGATGAAAAAGGCCTCAGATGCTCTTTAGAGATCTTGCTTGGCAAGACACTCTTTTAAGGTTTTGTGACAGTCACATGTAAAAGATCTTGGGAGATCCAATAGGTTGAGCTGTGTGCTCGTAGAATGCCAAGGATGCTCTTTCGAGGTTTTGTTGACGCACGTAATCAGTCCTGAGGATTCCACAGTATGGAAAGTGATGATGAAGACCTATAGGTGGTGGGCCTACATCCAGTATGAAAAAGGACTGGCTCTGTAGAACTTCCTATGACGAGTAGATCGGAGATTGATTGAGATAGTAGCAGCAGTGACGATGTCGATGATTCGAGGATGATGATTCGCTGATGATGATCCAGAGAAGAAGACTTGTACTAGTAGATCTATGTTGAGAAATACCTTCCTAGTTAAGAGGGAGTGTTGATGTATATGTAACTTCGGAATGTATTTCACCTATGTATTTCATCTATGTATATTGTACTCCTATAGAGATGTTATTATTCCTCTATATGGAAGTGTCATCATTTGTATTGAAAAGTGTCGCAAGTGTCGTAACTTGCTAATGGGTTATTAGACCACCATGTGTGGGGTCGACCCTGATTAAGTTAACCATGGGTTATTAGGCTAAGCTAGACAAGTCAGCCCCACTGGTCTATTTCATCATCTCATTACTCACTCTTCCATCACTCGAAAAGTGGCGCACATGTGAGGAGGAGGATTAGCTGCTAGGAGAAGACTATCTCTTGTACTTTGGTTGTATCATTACTCTCTCTATCTCTGAGGAAGTTGTGGGGTTTTTCACCTTTATGGTTTTCCCCAATGAAACTCTGTGTGTCCATTGTCTTATGTGATTGTTTGTTATGCTTGATACATGCTTGATATGATTGATATGCTGTACATGTTATTCTCTTAGTAAAGATCCTAGAGTATGTTGAATTAATGCTCAAAAATTAACGTATCATCCCCAAACTTCGGTCCCATAATTGATCCGTATACAGATGTCTCCGAGAATGTGGGGATTGTATCATCCCCAAACTTCGGTCCCAGAATTGATCTATAGATAGATGTCTCCAAGAATGTGGGGATTGTATCATCCCCGGACTTCGGTCCCAGAATTGATCTATAGACAGATGTCTCTGAGAATGTGGGGATTGTATCATCCCTGGACTTCGGTCCTAGAATTGATCCATAGACAGATGTCTCTGAGAATGTGGGGATTTTATCATCCCCAGACTTCGGTCCCAGAATTGATTTGTAGACAGATGTCTCCGAGAATGTGGGGATTGTATCATCCCTGGACTTTGGTCCCAGAATTGATCCGTAGAAAGATGTCTCTGAGAATGTGGGGATTGTATCATCCCCGGACGACGGTCCCAGAATTGATCCATAGATAGATGTCTCCAAGAATGTGGGGATTGTATCATCCCCGGACTTCGATCCCAGAATTGATCCGTAGACAGATGTCTTTGAGAATGTGGGGATTGTATCATCCCCAGACGATGGTCACATAATTGATGCATAGAAAGATGTCTCCAAGAATGTGGGGATTGTATCATCCCCGGACGACGGTCCCAGAATTGATCCATAGATAGATGTCTCTGAGAATGTGGGGATTGTATCATCCCTGGACGATAGTCCCAGAATTGATCCGTAGACAGATGTCTCCGAGAATGTGGGGATTGTATCATCCCCGGACTTCGGTCCCAGAATTGATCCGTAGACATCTGTCTCCGAGAATTGATGATAGGACTGCATCATACCTAGACATTTGGTTCAAAATGTACGTGATAGGATTGCATCGTCCTTGGACTCATGTCCTAAAGTGATAAGGATTGATCATCCTGGAAGTAGATCTGGATTGCATCGTCCATAGACATGAGACTTGTCTAAAATTGATAAGGATTGATCATCCTGGAATTGGATCATGTGTATTGCAGATTATGCTGCTATAATGATGCTATAGACCGAGATGATCCAGATGCTATAGATTGAGATGATCCAGATGCTGTAGATCGAGATGATCCAGATGCTGTAGATTGAGATGATCCAGATGCTGTAGATTGAGATGATTCAGATGCTGTAGATTGAGATGATCCAGATGCTATAGATCGAGATGATCCAGATGTTGTATATCAAGATGATCCAGATGTTGTAGATTGAAAGATCCAGATGATGATGATGTTATTGTGGCTATTTGAGTGCTGCAAAAGATGAAGACTCAATACTGAAGATGTTGATGTTCCAGTATTGATTATGTTCCAGTAAGTGTTTGAGTTACTGATGATGATGTATGAAGAAAGCTTCCAATGATTTATAGGTTATCATGTACCATGTAGTTGATGACTCCTTGCTCCTGCAAATGTTGTTATCATATCCTTCTCGTTAAGGGGGAGTGTTGAAATATTGTAACTTCAAAGAATATTATATTTGTATTTTATTATTCTGGAGATGGTACATTCCTCCGTTATGACCCTATTGTATATCCGAAGATGTTTATTCCTCTGAGAGAGTGTAGTAACTAGGTTTATTAGGTCTCCCATGTGAGTTCGGCCCTGAGTTTACTATTTGGGGGTTATTAGACTCTCCTGGGAGAGGTTGGCCCCATTAGGGTAAAAGTCAGTCAGGAAACAAGTATAAGTAGAAAAGATATGTTCCTCACTTATCTCATTCATTCACTCACTTGTGATTGGCACATAGGAGAGAGAGAGGTATGCATAGGAGGAGAAGGAGCTCTTGTTGAGGACGACATCTTGTATTCGGTTGATTATGTATATTGAGGAAAGCTTTACTGGGTTTTCCACCCCATGAGGGTTTCCCAAGGTAAATCTTTGTCTATCTTGTGATTATGTTTCTTTCAGTGATCTTGCTGGTCAAATTATGTTAAAATTAACATAGTCAAGTGTGAAGGATCCAGTGACATGTACTCATTGTCCTAAGGCAGTGTTCAATTCGAATTTGCAGCAAATCTCCATCAACAATCTTATTTGTTTTGCAAGTTATCTCCTTCTTTAATTCGAATTCAGCAGTATCAATGGATCTAAAACTGAAATCCTTCAATTATTTCGAATGGAAATCCAAGATGGACATCTTCATGAAGTCGAAAAGTCTTTCTAGAGTATTGAATGGAACTGTAGTTGAACCCACTAGTGCAGTTGAGAAATCTAAGTACTTGGATAAACTTGATGAAGCAGTAGGATTGTTTCTCCTTTGCATTTCCGAAGGCCTCCATTTTCATTTCATAGATCTAACAAGTCCAAAAGAAGTTTGGGACAAGTTCGAATCTCTTCTTGGACAGAAAGATGACTTGAAAGGTCACAAATTGGAAAATGAGCTCATCCTCTTGAGCCCCTGCAGTTTCGACTCCAGCACTGAGTTTCTAAACAAGTTCAAAGATCTGATTTCATAGTTTAAGAGATATGGGATTGAGAAAGAAAAGAAGCAACTCATCCTTTCCATACTATCAAAACTCATCTCTGACTACTCAGTATTTGTCTCTACCTTCTAGTCAGCGAAGCTGTCCATCCAAAAATGGAAGTTTCCAACACTTGAAGACTTCATCGAGTCTCTCACACTTGAGGAGGAGAATTTAGTTCATATGGGAATGATAAAACCGAAGTTGGATTCAACACTTGCTTCCACTAAAATGAAGAGAGCGAATGAAAAGGGAAATATTTTTTTTTTTGACAAAATTTGAATGAGCAGAAGCAGAAGGAGGCTCCAAACCAATCAGAAGGAGGTTCGAACTCCAAGAAAGACAAGCAATCTCATAAGGGGAAACCCAAATGTATCTATTGCAATATAGGATTTCATCCTAAGAGTTCATGTATGAAGAATACCATAGATCTCATGGCTTCACTTCTTGAAAAGATTAACCTTCCAGTACCTGCATGTGCTAGGAAGAAAGAAGGTGAACCATCAAGATCAGAGGACAAAAAGAGATGTCATGCTCTCATGGAAGGTGCATCAACACAATTCTCCTTCATCATAGATTCAGGAGCATCAAGACACATGTATTCCTCCAAACATCTCTTTACTAGTTTCATATCCATTGTTGGACCTTCTATCATGTTGGGGAATGATTCTGAGGTCTCCTCTAAGGGGATTGGAAGAATCAAACTTGATCATTGGTACTTCTCATGTTGATGTATATGTAACTTCGGAATGTATTTCATCTATGTATTTTATTGTACTCCTATAGAGATGTATTATTCCTCTATGCGGAAGTGTCGTCATTTATATTGACTAGTGTCGTAAGTGTCGTAACTTTCCAATGGGCTATTAGACCACCATGTGTGGGGTCGGCTCTGATTAAGTTAACCTAGGTTATTAGGCTGAGTTAGACAAGTCGGCCCCATAGGTTTATTAGGCTGCTCGGAACAAGTATAAATAGAGAGCAAGATCTCTCTATTTGATCACTTCACTTACTCACTTATCCATCACTTGGAAAGTGGCGCACATGTGAGGAGGCGGATCAGCTGCTAGGAGGAGTCTATCTCTATACTTGGGTTGTACTTTGGTTGTGCTATTGCTCTATCTATCTCTGAGGAAGTTGTGGGGTTTTTCACCTTAGGGTTTTCCCCACAGAAACTCTGTGTCTATTCTCTCTTATGATTACATCTTGTGATGATTGATATGCATTGATATACTGTACATGTTATTATCTCAGTAAATATCCTAGAGTATTGTGAATTAATGCTCAAAAATTAACATGGTATCAGAGCTAACCTGAGAAGAAGACACTGTGCAGTTGCAGAATCTAGGGCTTCTTGTTTTTGGGTTTCTCTCCATGGATTTTGGAAAATAAATATGATAGATTGACTCTCCTCAGCAAGGTGAATCTTTCTGTCCAATCAGAATTCAGTTAAGAGCACTTTCAGTTTTGTCCCTAAAAATTAGGGTTTTCGCAAAAATAGGAATTTCTGAAATCTGAAGACATAGCTGGAAGGTCCTTGGAAAACTTGAAGTTTAGAGCTTTGGATCGAGATTTTTGGCTGTGTAAATCTCTAGGAAACTCAAACCCTAATTTTGAGTCCTCCGAGTGAACCTGAGAAGACTAAAAGGCATTTCTGAAGGGTGAAGCTTTGCAGATATCAAATTATGAATACACCAGGCTGATCAGCTCATCAAGGCGCATCTTTCTATCCTTTCAGAAAGTTGAAATTCACATTTTGAATTTGTAGGGTTTCTGTGACAAACCCTAATCTGGGACGAGATCCAGTTTTCAGCAAATCAAGTGGTAAGACCTAAATCTTTTCTATTTCCATTTGAAGTACTCTTTAAAGATGTTTCACCACACCAAGCTTGAGGACAAGCTTGAAGGGGCTGATAACTTCTGAGCCTGGAAGTATAGGATTGGCTTAATCGTGGAAGAGAATGAGTTGGACTCATATATAAGGGAAGAGGCCCCCGTCCCAAAGGGAGAAGAGGCTAAAGCTCTCCACAAGAAGAAATTGGTTAAGGTAAAGAGAATCATTGTTGATTCTATCAAGGACCATCTCATCCCCCATGTGTCATCTCTGAAGACACCCAAAGAGATGTTTGATTCCCTATCCAAGCTATTTGAAGGGAAGAACATAAATCAGAAGATGACTCTACGGAACCAATTGAAAGGGGTAAAGCTTCAAAATGGAGAATCCATTCAATCTTATTTTTCTAGGGTCTCTCAGATCAAGGAACAACTAGAAGAAATGGATGAAAAGGTGTAGAATGGTGAAGTTGTCATGACCACTTTGAATGGCCTACCTAGGTCATGGGATTCCTTTATCCAAGGAATCTATGCAAGAAATAAGTTGGTATCCTTTAGCCGACTGTGGAAAGAATTCTCACAAGAAGAAGCAAGGCTTGTGGCACGAGAAGAAAAGTTGGGGAATGAAGATCAAGATCTCACAGCTCACACAAAGGGAAGCAAGTTTAAGAGGGAGAAATCTCATAACAAGAAACATTCTCATCCTCATCACAAGAAGAAAGATCTATCTCATGTTCGATGTTATGAATGTAATGAAATGGGATACTTTGCTTCAAATTGCCCCAATAAGAAGAAAGACAACAACTTCAACAAGAAGAAGAAGAATAACAAAAGAAGATATCATGCTCATGCTGCCAAGGATGATGAACCTCCTAGGAAGAAAGCTAGAGCAGAAAGTGATGATAATGACTCATCAAGCGAAGAAGATTATGTTCTAATCTCTGCCTCACAGGTACTATTTCTCATGGTTGTAATGATTGGTTAATTGACAGTGGGGCTTCTAAACACATGATTGGGCTTAAAGAATCTTTTGTAAATCTATCTGAACATGAATAACCCCATAAAGTGAAACTTGGGGATGATTATCAATACCCTATCAAAGGAAGTGGGGAAGCCTCCTACAACCTAGAATCTAGAAAATCCTTGAAGATGAAAGATGTGTTGCTTGTACCTGGACTCAAGAAGAACTTACTCTCCATCTATGCATTGGATGCAAAAGGCATGAGGGTTGCATTTGTAGATGGCCAAGTCCTAATGTGGCCAAAGGGTAAAACTATTGATGATGCAGTGGTGATTGGAGAGCAAGAGGGAGGATTGTACAAATTGATGGGACAGGCTAAACATGCCATGGTACATGAATCCATGGAGCCAAATGAAATTTGGCATAGAAGACTTGCACATATGCACTACAGAGCATTACCAATTGCAAGTAAAGCTATAGAAGGTCTTCTTGAAATTAAGACCAAGCATGAAGGTGTTTGCAAAGGATGTGCAAAAGGAAAGAACATAAAGAAGGCATTTCCAAGCAGTGAAAGCAAGACAAACGGTATCTTGGAAATTATCCACTCCAATGTATGTGGTCCAATGTCATCCAGTTCTCTGAGTGGGTATGCTTACTATGTCTCTTTCATTGATGACTTCTCTAGGAAGACCTGGGTTTACTTCTTGAAGAACAAAGATGAAGCGTTTGATAAGTTCAAGGAATTCAAAACCTTGATGGAGAACCAAACTGATAAGAAGATCAAAACATTCAGATTCGATAATGGTGGAGAATTCACTTCAGGTGACTTCAAGAAGTTATGCAGTGATTCAGGGATTAAGAGGGAGTTGACTGCTCCTTGAAACCAACAACATAATGGAGTTGCAGAAAGAAAGAATAGAACAATCATGGAAGCAGCAAGGGAAATGCTACATGACCAGGATCTTCCTATGCATCTATGGGCATAAGCAGCTACGACAGCTGTATATGTGTAGAACAGAACACCCCATAAGATATTGGACAACAAGACACCAGAAGAGGTCTTTTCTAGTAAGAAACCCAAAGTCAACCATCTCAGAATATTTGGTTGTCCAGTATACACACATGTCCCAAAGGAAAATAGGACCAAGATAGATCCTTCAGGAAAGAAGGGTATCTTTGTGGGTTATAGTGAAAGCTCGAAGGCTTACAGAATATACTTTCCAGGGTTCAAGAAGATTGATGTCAGCAGGGATGTGACATTTGATGAAAACTCAACATTCATCAAATCAAGGAAGACACTCGTTGATGATGATGAAGAACCTAAGGAAACTAGATTTCAAGACACTACTATGACTGAAGCAATTCTAGATGCAGATTGTGAAATTGAAGATCCACAAGAACCTGTAGATCCACCCTGTGAGAATAACTCTCACAAGAGGAAACCTGCATGGGCTAGAGAGCTCATTCAAGATGCAGAAAGATATGGCATTCCAGAAGAAGAACACAAAGCAAAGAAGAGGACCAGATCACATACCAGCTATGTTGCTTTACTCTATGATATCGTGAACAAAGAACCTTCCAGTTATGAAGAGGCAGCGGAAAAGAAAGAATGGAAGGATGCCATGATCAAGGAATACCAATCAATAATGAAGAATGATGTTTGGGATGTTGTCCCAAGACCTGAAGGGAAGTTTGTTGTGACTTCAAAATGGATCTACAAGATCAAGCATGCTGCAGATGGCAGCATAGAGAAATACAAAGCAAGATTCGTAGCTCATGGCTTCTCTCAGAAAGAGGGAATAGACTATGAAGAGAATTTTGCTCCTATAGCTAGGTACACTTCCATTAGATCAGTACTTGCCCTGGCTGCAGTGATGAAATGGAAGATACACTAGATAGATGTCAAGATAGATTTCTTGAATGGTGTAGTTGAGGAGGAAGTGTATGTGGAGCAGCCACTTGGTTTTGAGACACATGACAAGGAGTCATATGTGTGCAGAGTGAAGAAATCCTTCTATGGCTTGAAGCAAGCTCCCAAGACTTGGTATGGTAGGATGGGCGGTTTCCTATCCAGTTTGGGCTTTACCAAGAGTAAAGCAAATTCCAACCTTTATTACAAAGTTACGGAAGGCAATCCAGTGATACTACTTCTGTATGTGGATGATCTGTTTGTAACAGGTAATGATAATTTGATTGTCGATACCAAGAGGAATCTTGCAGTCGAGTTTGAGATGAAGGACTTGGGGATGATGCACTATTTTCTAGGCATGGAGGTGTGGCAGAGTGAAGATGGTATCTTACTTCGACAAGGGAAGTATGTAGTAGAGATCCTGAAGAGGTTCGGGATGATGGACTACAAGGCCAGGGCCACACCTATGGCATCGAACCTGAAGCTTCTGTGTGATGCTTCATCTGATCCGGTTGATGTCACTGTGTATTGTTAGATGATTGGATCCTTGATGTACCTGACGAACACTAGACTAGATATTTGATTTGCGATGAACACATTGAACCAGTTCCTGACGGATCCTAGAGGTGTTCACCTGGTTGTTGTAAATCATATTCTGAGGTACCTGAAGGGTACAGTTTACTATGGGCTCAAGTATGATGCGAATAAAAATTTTAACCTGCAGGGTTATGTTGATTCAGATTGGGCAGGCAGTGCTATAGATAGGAAGAGCACATCTGCGTGCTGCTTTAGTATGGGATCCAGTGTGATCTCTTGGTTTAGCAGGAAGCAATCCTGCGCAACACTGAGTACAGCCGAAGTAGAGTATGTTGTAGCATGTTTGGCTAGTTGTGAGGCAATATGGCTCCGAAAGCTACTATTTGAGTTATTTGATCTCCCATTGGAGGCTACTGGTATCTTTTGTGACAACCAGAGTTGTGTAAAGTTGTCTGAGAACTCGGTGTTCCACGACAGGTCGAAACACATCGAGATCAAATATCACTATATCAGGGATATGGTGCAGAGAGGAGCAGTGAAGCTCCTATATGTTGCGACAGATGAGCAGATTGCAGATGTGCTGACGAAGCCACTAGCCAGAGTGAAGTTCGAGTACTTCAGAGAGAGGCTTGGTGTTCTTTAGATTGACGACACTTTGAGGAATAAGTGATGGACATATCTACTAGAGCCATTCCAATCATGGTGAGAGGAGGATCCTTCCCATGGCTACGGATGTAAGTGCTGGATGATGAGCATCAGGACGATGCTCCAATTACTGCTTTGTATATGCATCATGTTGGATGCTGGATATGATCAATTGGATCCTTTATATGTATGTATATGTATGCATCATGCTGGATGCTGGATATGATCAGTTGGATCATTTATATGTTTGTACGCATCATGTTGGATGCTTTGATCAGTGTGATCATGTATTTGTATATGCATCATGTTGGATGCTTGATATGATCAGTTGGATCATGGACTTGTATCAGGTGGATACTTGTGTATGTATCAGGTGGATACTTGTATGATTAGGTAGATCATGTATATGTTTATGTATCAGGTGGATACTTGTATGATCAGGTAGATCATGTATTTGTATATGTATCAGGTGGATACTTGTATGATCGGGTAGATCATGTACTTATGTATGTATCAGGTGGATGCATTATGTATGTATTAGGTGGATGCATTATGTATATTAGGTAGATGCATTATATGATCAGGTAGATCATGTATGATGATATGTATCAGGTAGATACTTTGTATGCATCAGATGGATATACTGGTTGATTAGGATGATCACAGATGATGAGATTCAGGATGTTGCTCTAGATGATATGCATCAGGTTGATCAGGATGATCACAGATGATGAGCTTTAGGATGTTGCTCCAGATGATATGCATCAGGTTGACCAAGATGATCATAGATGATGAGCTTCAGGATGTTGCTCCAGATGATATGCATCAGGTTGATCAGGATGATCACAGATGACAAGCTTCAGGATGTTGCTCCAGATGATATGCATCAGGTTGATGCTATGATGATGTACATCAGGATGATGTATGGTGAGTATCAGTTTGATACTCTGTGGCCATGGACAGGTTGTGTAGGTAGCATAGAAAATATCCTTTAAAAATCAAACAAGTAGAGCGGTGTGCTCGTAAAAGCCTGGGTTGCTCTATTGAGATCCGGACAGGTAGAGCGGTGTGCTCGTAACATCCTGGGATGCTCGGAGTAGGTTTTGCTACAGTTTCGCATAGAAAAGATCCTTTAAAATCCAGATAGGTAGAGCGGTGTGCTCGTAACAGCCTGGGATGCTCTATCGAGATCCGGACAGGTAGAGCGGTTTTCTCGTAATAGTTTGGGATGCTCTGAGTAGGTTTTGCGAAAGTTCACATAGAAAAGATCCTTTAAAATCCAGACAGGTATAGCGGTGTGCTTGTAATAGCCTGGGATGCTCTATCGAGATCTAGACAGGTAGAGCAGTTTGCTCATAATATCCTGGGATGCTCTGAGTAGATTTTGTGAAGGTCAACATGTAAAAGATCCTGGGAGATCCAATAGGTTGAGCAGTGTGCTCGTAATCAGTCTTGGGATGCTCTTTCGAGGTTTTGTTGAGGCACATAATCAGTCCTAAGTATTCCACAGTATGGCCAGTGATGATGAAGACCTACAGGTGGTGGGCCTACATCCAGTATGAAAAAGGATTGGCTCTGTAGAACTTCCTATGACAAGTAGATCAGATATTGATTGAGATAGCAGCAGCAGTGATAATGACGATGATTCGAGGACAATGATTTGTTGATGATGATCCAGAGAAGAAGACTTGTGTTAGCAGATCTGTGTCGAGAAATACCTTCCTAATTAAGAGGGAGTGTTGATGTATATGTAACTTCGAAATGTATTTCATCTATGTATGTTATTGTACTCCTATGGAGATGTATTATTCCTCTATACAGAAGTGTCATCATTTGTATTGACTAGTGTCACAAGTGTCATAACTTGTCGATGGGTTATTAGACCACCATGTGTGGGGTCAGCCCTGATTAAGTTAACCTGGGGTTATTAGGCTGAGTTAGACAAGTCGGCCCCATAGGTTTATTAGGTTGCTCAGAACAAGTATAAATAGAGAGCATGATCTCTCTATTTGATCACTTCACTTACTCACTTATCCATCACTCGGAAAGTGGTGCACATGTGAGTAGGAGGATCAGCTGCTAGGAGGAGTCTATCTCTGTACTTGGGTTGTACTTTGGTTGTGATATTTCTCTATCTATCTCTAAGGAAGTTGTGGGGTTTTTCACCTTATGGTTTTCCCCACTGAAACTCTATGTGTCTATTGTCTCTTATGATTGCATCTTGTGATGATTGATATGCTTGCTATGATTGATATGCATTGATATACTGTACATGTTATTCTCTCAGTAAAGATCCTAGAGTATTGTGAATTAATTCTCAAAAATTAACATCTCAGATGTGCTCTATGTCCCTACACTCACTGGTAATCTACTTTCAGTCTACCATATGACCCACACTAGAGAGCCTATGAGGGTGATATTCCCTCCAAATGAGGTTGAAATCCAAGACATGGTATCAGGATCTACCATTGCAAAAGGTGTTGAAAACCACAAGTCGAAACTTTATGATTTCTCCCACTTTCAACCTCTCTCCAAACAGTCCGCTTGTAATGTCCCCATTCAAATAACTGTATAACAGACAATCCCCATCAGTCCTACCAAGTTCCCTAGGTTGAATGGGTACATTGGGAATTGTAATAAGGGAGCAAAGGAATAATGTTTATACATTTGAATAGTCCAAGTATTTAATAAATAATTTGAATAAATAAAAATTGCATTTGTGAAGAGAGAGCTAGTGGATGACTAGTTTCTTGCCTTAGCCAATCTTGAGGGTGAAAGATTCCCATCCAAGTTGGTGTTTGGAGAGGCCACTCAAGTATTTCATGGAGCTTTAATGGAGTTTTATTTGCAGGTATCAGCTACAGGGTAGCTCATGGTTTTTTTTAGTGCAACACCATCTCTCAACCATTTCCAGTTTTGAAGGCATATTCATGCTCCTTGAGCGAGGGCGTTTTTGGTGAGCTCTTATATTCATTGGGAGAGATTCATATGATGTATTTCTGATTGTAATAGATTCATATACTCTATTATTCATATTTAGAAATTCTCAAGATGAAATACCCACTGATTGTATGCAAAAATGTTGATTAATGAACAAACAATGTCCATTTCCCCACTACATTGATGTATATCATTATAATGTTGATGATTTTGAATTAATGGATGATTCTCTGATACATTTGTGATTAATAGACTGCCATGGATGTATTTTACAAGTTTCATGTGCTGTACTTGAGATTTTGACGTATTTTTACTTAGTTTAATTGCATTGGGAGAAGAAATAGTGCCATTTCCCCAAGGGTTGAATGGGTGATTTTTTAGCTGAATGGGAGAGGGTTGGAACAGAGATAATAATGAATTAATGGTGCAAATGAGACTTTAATAACATCCTTAATATATTCCCTACATATTTTCAGAAATTTGAGGGAGTTTGGAAGCATTTGGGAGGCCATTTTCAGTGTTACCTTGGGAGGATTTCATGCACAAATTACTAGTTAAAATCCCATACATTGACCAAAATATAAATCAAGTTTGAAGAAGTATTTCAAGAGTTATAAATAATCCCTGAACCTAATATTCAAGTCTAAATATCATTCATACACACTTATAGAATATTTGGGAGCATTTGGGTTAATTTGGAGGCCAAAACAACAAAACTAGTCAAAGGTCAAAATTGGGGAAAAATTGGAAAATTGGGCATTTTCATAAAATTTTGAAAAATGGTCATTACAAGTGGTATCAGAGCATGGTATTGGAACCTGATGGTATTAAAAAGAATCCAAACAAATAAAACACCACCCTTTGAACCAATAATTGAAGAATTTTTTGTTGAAGAAGAGGTAGTACAAGAAAAAGAGTTTTTTCCTAAAACCATGGGTAGAGAGGAGGATGAAAAATTAAGACATCAGGAGGAACTTATTGCAACCTTAGAACCATGTTTCTCTAAACTTTCCACCAATATAGAAATAATGGGTAGCAAAATGATGCAAGGATTGGAATTGTTGGTCATCCAACTTGGAAGCAAAGGGGTGATAGGAGATAACAGTGGTTCACACTCAGGGGAAAAGATAAAAAGGAGTGAGTATATTTTTTCAAGCACAGGACCACATAATAGACCTAATGAATTTCAAATCACACAAAGGCATACTGCACCTAAATTTTTCATACCCAAAGAAGAGCCTGACATTCAAGTGGATAGTATTAAACTAGCAACTGATTGGAATGGGTTGAGTGAAGAGTGTAAAATAGGTTTACCATTAAGTGACTGTATTGATGCTATACATAAAATGAAAAGGAGGGAAGAAAATAGGATTCCATTCCAAAACAATGAATTAAATAGTGATATTGGAAAAATGTCACTTTCTACTTTTGATGGTTCTTCTCAAAATTCTGCTAACACTTGGGTGCAAAAATTGGATGTGTATGTTCAGCTGAATCCTATGTTGGAAGAGGATGCATTAAAAATAGCCATTTTGCATTTGGAAGGAGATGCCAATGAATGGTGGTTTCATGGGATGAAAAACTTGGTTCATGATCAAGTTAAAACATATGGAGAATTCATTGACAAGGTACTAGAAAGATTTGAACAAAAAGATCTAGAATTTCCTTTCGAAGAACTAGCTCAATTGAAGCAAAATGGGACCCCTACTGAAGATATGTTGGACTTTCAAAAATTATCAGTCAAGGTGGTTGATGTATCTATGGGAAGGTTGGTATTTCTGTTCAATGAAGGTTTGGCTGAACCCTTAAAAGGTTTGGTCAAATCCCACAAGCCAACTACATTAAGAGATGCAATGAGCTTGACTAGGGATCTCCAAAATGTGCTTCCTAGAACAGGATATCCTCCCAAGCCTAACTTCAAATTTGAAAAGAAACCTTGGAAAAGGGATGCATATGATAAGAAATCTTGGCAAAAAGATTCGTTTGAAAGGAATAAAAAGGAAGGAATAAACATGGATGGACTTTGAAAAAAGAAATTGTGCTTCACATGCTTTCAACCATGGACACCGGGGCACAAATGTATGAAAGGAAAGGCTCAATACATATAAGTATTTTCTGATAATGAGGCGTATGATGGGGGCATGGATGAAGATGGACATATTTCAAATCAAGAGGAGGCATATGAGACAATAGTAGAAGAGAAAAGACACAAAGAAAATCATCCTTCACCGGACAAGGCAATAATGGCAGTACTTTCAGCAGTACCTCGCTATCATACTATCCGATGCAAGGGTGTGGTACTAGGGAAAATAAATTCAGTTTTGGTAGATGGAGGAGCCACCCATAACTTCATTGATGCAGAGATGGTGGAGAAAAGAAAGATACCTATTGAACCATTTGATGGCTTCACAGTTGTCATTCCTAGTCACAACACAATGCAATGCAAAACATGGGTACCAAAGCTGCAAGTCATCGTAGGTAACTATACTTTTGTTGATAGTTTTTATGTGGTTGATGTTGCTGATACTAATGTGGTTTTGGGAGTGCAATGGTTGTATTCAATAGGAGAGCATACAGTAAATTATCAAATTCCAGAAATGAAATTCCAAGATTCCAAAGGAGTACTAAGAGTGGTGAGAGGGTAACACACTTAGCCCGATCAAGTAGTAACTTGCAATATTATGAGATCTATATTGAGGCATTGGGACATAGAAGGGGCTGATGAATGTCATTTTATATCTCCCCATCCAAATATAAATATTGTTGAACACCCAAAGGAGATAGAGAGACTATTGCAAAAATATGAAAAAACATTTAGAGACCTTCCACATGGTAGATCACTAGATAAGGGGGTTGAGCATACCATTGTTTTGGAGGAGGGAACTTCACCCATTCATATACCACCTTATAAGCATGCTAAAAAGTTCAGATATGAGATTGAAAAATCTATCCAAGAACTCCTAGAGTTGGTACTCATTAGACCAAGTTCTAGCCCATATGCTTCTTCAGTAGTGTTAGTGAAGAAGAAAGATGGAACATTGAGAATGTGCATAGATTTTAGAGCCTTGAACAAAAAGACTATCAAGAATAGGTATCCTATTCCTAGGATTGACAAGCTCATGGATGAGATACATGGGGCCAAATACTTCTCCAAAATTGACCTTAGATCAGGGTATCATCAAATTCGAATGAAAGATGGAGATGTGCAAAAGACTGCTCTTCAATGTCATTATGGCCACTTTGAATTTCTTGTCATGAATTTTGGGTTAACTAATGATCCATCCACATTTAAAGCATGCATGAATAGGATATTTTACAAGCAACTAAGAAGGATTGTTTTGGTTTTCTTTGATGACATTCTCATTTACAGTAAAACATGGAAATAGCATTTGCAACAATTAGAGATTGTGTTGAGAATTTTGCAAGAAGAGTCCTTATTTGTTAAGTTATCAAAATGTGAATTTGGGATGAAAGAACTACTATATCTTGGGCACATTATTAGCCAAGAAGGGGTGAAGGTAAACATGGAAAAAATCAGGGCTATCTTAGAATGGCCATCACCAAAAAATATTACTGAATTAAGAGGCTTTATTGGCATATGCACCTACTATAGAAAATTCGTGAAATGATTCTCCAAGTTGACTTATCCACTCACTGATTTGAATAAGAAGGATGCTTTCAAGTGGGATGAAGAGGCTGAAAAGTCCTTCGAAAAAATGAAAGAGGTAATGAGTAGTTGTCCCATACTTGCACTTCTTGATTTTACTAAACCTTTTGTTGTGGAATGTGATGCTTCAAGTGGAGGAATAAGGGTTGTCCTAAAGAAAGGCCAACACCCCATATCCTTTGAGAGAAGAAAGTTCCAGCATCATGAAAAACTTTACTCCATCTATGATAAAGAAATGCTGGCCATTATGCATGCATTGGCCAAATTCAGACAATACTTCATGGGAAGCAAGTTTGTGGTGAAAATTGACCACAATAGTCTAAGACACTTTCTCACCCAAAAAGATCTAAATGAAAGGCCACAAAAGTGGGTAAGCAAGATTCAAGCTTATGATTTTGATACTGAATATTTCAAAGGAAAGAATAATATAGTAGCAGATGCTTTGTGAAGAAGACATTCTTTTTCTCTCTTGGACATTGCCATGGATTGGAAAAACATGCTACTAGTTGAATATGCTAAAGACAAATTTTCTTGTGATGTGTTGGATGGAATCAAAGGGGATGATAACTACATGATTTTGAATGGGCGTATATATTATAAGGGCGGAATTTATTTAGTTCAGAACTCAAATCTCAAGTACCAAATTTTGCAACAAGCACATGATTCCCCACTAGCAGGCCATCCGGGGATCTTCAAAACTTGTAGAGAGTTGAGGCAAATGTTTTTTTGGAAGGGGCTGAAGGAAGATGTTTAGAAATATGTGAATGAATGTAAGGTATTTCAACAAAACAAATCAGAACTTACATGTCCAACTGTCCTATTACAACCCTTTCCAATTCCAGAGCAAAAATGGGATAGTATCTCCATGGATTTCATCACTGGTTTTCCTAAATCTTTGGGTAAGGATTGAATCTATGTGGTAGTGGATAGGTGGAAAATTTTTTCTCCTTTCTTTACTGTTACATCATCTTTTAGTGCCGCACAAGTGGCTGATATTTTTTCAAATAAATCTTTAGATTGCATGGGCTCCCCAAGAGCATTATCAGTGATAGAGAAAGTAGATTCATGGGTGCTTTTTGGCAAGAAATTTTTAGATTGGTGGGCACTCAATTGACTCCAAGTACCAGCTATCATCCACAAACTAATGGAAAAATAGAGAGGGTGAATCAATGGTTGGAAGGGTACCTAAGAAACTATGTGGGAGAGCAGCAAAAAGCATGGGAAAAATGGCTACACTTGGGTGAGTTTTGCTACAACACCACTTATCATATGTCAATAGGGATGTCTCCTTTCAAAGCATTATATGGTTATGATGCACTTACATTTGATGAAATTATATTTGGTGATAGCAGAGCCCCAAAGGCTAAATATTGGGTGGAAGAGAGCCAAGAAATTTTAAAGCTCTTGAAAGACAATTTACAGGTTGCTCAAAATCAACAAAAACAATATGATGATAGACATAGAGAAGAAAGAACCTTTCAGGTCAATGATTTAGTATATTTAAGGTTGCATCCCTATAAACAAACATCTCTCAAAAAGAATGGAGCAGAAAAATTAAAACCAAGGTACTATGGGCCATACAAGGTAGTGCGGAAGGTTGGAGAAGTAGCATATGAACTAGAACTTCTGCAAGGGAGTAAAATCCATAATGTATTTCATGTTTCTTGTCTCAAGAAAACCCTTGGTTAGAAAATCATCACTTCAAAAATAATTCCTCCTTTGGATGATGAAGGTCAACTCACACTTGTTCCAAAAAATATTTTGAAGACACAGGAAAGGAGGTTGAGAAGTAGAATTATCAAAGAATATTTAGTGCAATGGAAGGACTTACCAAATGAAGATGCCACATGGGTAGAGGAGAAGATTTTGCAGCATCCTAATTTGAAATCGCTTGAGGACAAGCAATCTTGGGTGGGGAGGACTGTAATGTCCCCATTCAAATAATTGTATAACAGACAATCCCCATCAATCTTACCAAGTTCCCTAGGTTGAATGGGTACATTGGTAATTGTAATAAGGGAGCGAAGGAATAATGTTTATACATTTGAATAGTCTAATTATTTAATAAATAACTTGAATAAATAAATCCATGAGGAATTATAGGTGGCAAATGGTTTTGAGGATATTTGGAGGATGTGGGACCCACACTAGCTTGGTTTTTCACTACCACATGGCAAATATCACTTGCCATTTCGAATCCATGGGAAGGAAAACATTATTGGGTGAGCTGGTAAGGAATACACATGGAATGGAGCATTTTAGGTCGAAATGGGATGGAATGGTAACCTCCATGGAAGAGGAAGAGTCAAATTGGAGGCCAGTGGACACTTGGGCTAGATTCCCTAGTCTTATGACAACAATGATGAAGCATCTATGACATCTATGACAAAATTCAGATATGACATCTGACCATTATGACATGTCAGACCCAAAAATAGGCTCAATGAAGGCGCTCATGGAGTTGGATAATCCCAAGAGACTCCTACTCAAATTTGAGAGAAGATGGAAGGTTGGAAACTAGGAGACAAGTGGCAAATGTGGAATATTTCCTAAGTGGAAATATCTAGAAGCTAATGAGAGGATTTCGACTCTTAGAAGGCTAATGTTGGTTATAAAATGTAGAAATAAAGTATGATAATGGCTTTTAATCATTTGAGAAAAATTGCATTAGTGAAGAGAGAGCTAGTGGATGACTAGTTTCTTGCCTTAGCCAATTTCGAGGGTGAAAGATTCCCATCCTAGTTAGTGTTTGGAGAGGCCACTCAAGTATTTCATGGAGATTTAATGGAGTTTTATTTTTAGGTATCAGCTACAGGGAAGCTCTTTTTTTTTTTACTGCAGCACCATCTCTCAACCATTTCCAGTTTTGAAGGCATATTCATGCTCCTTGAGGGAGGGCGTTTTTGGTGAGATCTTGTATTCATTGGGAGAGATACATATGATGTATTTCTGATTGTAATAGGTTTATATCCTATTTTATTCATATTCATAAAGTCTCAGGTCAAAATACCCATTGATTGTATGCAAAAATGTTGATTAATGAGCAAACAATGTCCATTTCCCCACTACATTGATGTATATCATTATAATGCTGATGATTTCAAATGAATGGATGATTCTTTGATAAATTTGTGATTAATAGACTTCCATGGATGTATTTTACAATTTTCATGTACTGTACTTGAGCATTTGACATATTTTTACTCAATTTAATTGCATTGGGAGAAGAAATAGTGCCATTTCCCCAAGGGTTGAATGGGTGATTTTTGCAGTTGAATGGGAGAGGGTTGGAACATATATAATAATGAATTAATGGTGCACATGAGACCTTAATAGAATCCTTAATACATTTCCTACCTCTGCTCAGAAATTCGATGGATTTTGGAAGCATTTGGGAGGCCATTTTCAGTGTTACCCTGGGGGGATTTGATACACAAATTACTAGTTAAAATTCCATACATTGACTAGAATATAAATCAAGTTTGAAGAAGTATTTCGAGAGTTATAAATCATCCCTAAACCTAATATTAAATTCTAAATATCATTCATACACCCTTACAAAATATTTGGGAGCATTTGGGTTAATTTGGAGGCCAAAACAACAAAACTAGTCAAAGGTCGAAATTGGGGAAAAATTGGAAAATTTGGCATTTTCATAAAATTTTGAAAAATGGTCATTACACCACTCTTCACACTCAAGCAAATGAAACAAGCAGGCTATGGCATGAAATATTTTGGCATCTTAACTACAAGTACCTGCAAGATATGCATACTCAAGATATGGTTGAAAGACTACCCGAAGTCAAGTTTTCCAAGGGCAACTGTAATGGTTGTTTGATGGGAGAGCATCCAGAAAAGAAGTTTGAGAAAGGGAAGGCAAGGAGAGCCTCTCAAATGCTAGATCTGATTTATAGTGATGTTGTAGGGCCATTTCCAGATCTATCTTTAAACAAGGCAAGGTATATTCTTACTTGTATTGATGATTATTCAAGATTTACATGGGTATACTTTCTCAGATTAAAATCAAAAGTGTTTGGATACTTTAAGTTTTTCAAGTCTTCTGTAGAAATTTTTTTTCAGATAGAAATATCTAGGCGATTCACACTGATAATGGAGGAGAGTACATCAAAGGTGATTTTCAAACTTTTTGTGTTGAATAAGGCATTGATATGCAACTTATTGTTCGCTACACACCACAACAAAATGGTGTGGTAGAGAGAAAGAACATAACATTAAAAGAGATGGAAACCTGCATGCTAAATTCGAAATGGCTTCACCCTAGTCTTTGGGCATAAGCCATCAATTGTGCTACCTACCTTCAAAATAGAGTTCCTCACAAAGGTCTCAAAGATATGACTCCTTTCAAAGCATGGATGGGATACAAACCTGATGTCTCTCATATCAGAGTGTTTGGATCCATAGCATGGGAAAGGATTCCAAAAAAGAAAAGGAGAGCCCTATATCCACAAAATAGAGAGTGTATTATGGTGGGATATGCATTGAGTGCAAAATCCTACAAGCTTCTTGAAACTTCTTCTATGACAACATTCCTTGATAGGAGTGTATAGTTTGAGGAATGGCCACTTCATGATGCTCATCCTGTTGAGCAAGAGATATTTCCTACCACACCTCCACTACTTGATGAGAAAAAGAGCAATTTTTCATCACATGAGAGTTCATATTCAGAGTATGGAAGTGAAGATGATGAAGAGCAAATGCTAGATCCAGATCCACAAGACCATGAAGATCTAGCACCTATTAGTGAATATGAGCGAATGGAAGACAAATATATAGATCTACAGCATACAGATCCTCCTATTCCTAGATGGGAAACCACTACTCTTAGATCTGTTGGAGATCTTGTGGGACATCCATATGATCAAAGGAGAACTAGATCTGATTCTCAAAATGGAAGGTTTCATCCTTCTCACATTACTAATCCATTTCTTGCCGATAGATCTTTCTTCGGTGGAGAAGTCCACTTGCCTTTTTGGGGTGAGTGATGTATATGATTGATTATCCTACCACAGTCTATCTTGAGGGGGGGATTTCTTCCCACTGGGTTTTTCCTCTTTCCTCACTTTATTTATTTAGATTGTTGTAGGGGGTGACCTTTAGTCTTAGTTACGAGGGTCCTACTAGTTTTCAGTTACGTCCTCATAGTTTGGCTTGCCGAGTGATTGTTGGAATATTCTAACCATAATTATTTATATTTGCATGCATGCATATTTCATGCATCTAGTCATCAGTATGGTAGTCTCCCAGCACCTAGTCCCCAATTTTTCAGCCCCAAGATTATGTTTCTGCTCAGTTCTAGCCATCCTAGCCACATATGCACCCTTGTTTCAATCACTGGAGTAAAACTACGCCCTCTTCCACCTATTTAGGAGTTACATCAATCAGTTCCATGATTAGTGGATCGGTTTCTTGATTTGAGGACTCATTTCTTAGTTAACTAGTTGAAGCACTTAGATAGACATCTACAGAGACTAGTTCAGCTCTACTAACTACTGATAGCTCCTCATGCACCCACATTGGAGTCTCCTTCCCTAGATTTGTGCCACATGCACCAGTTAGACTTCGTTAGACTCATTTTATTGATATTTGACTATTTGTGACTACTACCACTAATTGGATGATGTCTCCAATGTCATCCAAGCCACACATTGAGGAGAATTCGAATGACCTTGGGAATATTTGAATTCATTTGATTATGTTCAGTTATTATTCTACTTTGACAGTGCCATCTTACAGATGATGTATGATTACAGTATTTTTTGTCATTGCTTGTGTTAATGAATGATTATTTATTCAATTCTTCTTCTTCTTCTTCTCTCAGCAATTCTTGAGTGAGATTAGTGAGATTTACTCTAGTTGTGTGATCTATCCTGTAAAATATCACATTGAGGGTCCTCGTACAAAGATGCGGGACCTTTTATATGCAAAGGATGTTTTGTAAAACATGTTCTTGTTGTAGAATTCAACAATGCGTATGCATTTATTAAACATAGGAATGGGAAACCCTGAGGCAGCCAAGTGGGATACTATGAAGGCCAGGAGAACAAAACAAGTGTGCGTTTTAGAGAGCCAAAATGAGCGCGAATTTTGTAAATAATATTGTATTCCATAAATACCCCCCCTAACACCCCTCCCCAACACCCTTACACCCCCTCTCCAACTAGATAACACCCCCTCCCTAACCCCTTAACACCCCATCTCAAAATCCCTAACACTCCCTACCCCCAATCAGCCACAAAACACTCTCCAACTCACTAAAACCCACCAACATCATAACATGCCACCCAAACACCTAGAAACCACTCTCTAACTCCCTAACACCCCCTACACCTAATCACCCACACCCTCCACTGACCTCTATCTCTCCCAAAAGGCCCCTAACACCCCCCCTCCCTACTCTTTCTCTCTCTCTCTCTCTCTTTCTCTCTCTCTCTCCCCCCCCCCTTAACCCTTACTAATTCTCTTGATCTCTCTTTTCCCTACCCCTCCACCTACACCTAGTAACCCCCATCCCTCTCTCTCTCCCCCAACCCTCTAACACTCCCTCTCTCTCTCTCTCTCACACACACACACACACCACTCCTCCCCTACCACTAAAACCATCTTCTCTCTCTCTCTCTCTCACTCTTACTAACTCCCTCTCTCACTCTTTCTTAACCCTACTCTTCTTACCTCTCATGGGATTAAGATTCATAAAAGCTTAATTTCAAGCGACGAATGTTGTTGGAAAGGTTGATATTGCGATTGGTTATTAACTAGCACAACCATAAGTAAAGTGGTTGGTAAACACCGATAGGAATAGCCTCTAAACACCTATAGATGTAATAATTTTCAAATAAAGTTTTCAACATATTTTTAACTTTGTAGAGACAAAAATAAATGTACCACAAACTGGTTGGTTTCACGGGGGGGGGTCAGTTGGTAGGCAATATCCTATCACATCCATTCATATTGGGGAATAAAATATGATACATAAATGAGAAAATATATTTCCCTGTATTAAGGGGCCAAGGGGGTTAAATAATGTTTTATAGCAATACAAATATTTAGGGTATATTTTATTACATTTCGTGTAGAAGCGATGGAGAGCAGGTAGAGGGAAAATCATGGGACAACGACATGATATATTGAGTTTGATGGACAATGGATACTCAATTGCGATGTAGGATGGTTGATGATAGTGCTCTATTGAATGGTTTTCATGTTGCTCATGTTCTTGGTTGGTTAATGGATCTTCAAATTGTTAATGGAATTGAGATAATGAAGGATTAGAATTTATATCTTTTATGTGATTGTTATCAATTAGAAGTGTAGTTTAAGTGCATATTTCGTGTCTAGAAATCATCTATTTTTTTATGCCTTTCAATGTAGCTTTCCTCCTTGAGTCCATGATTGAATTTGTTTTGCTCTAGAATTTTCCTTTTTTGTGATCTCTAAAATCATCCCATCCACTAGAGAGCATCTAGGTTTGTACATTGCAACCTTGTCCCTTTCTAATCTTCCTAAAGAAATCCTCATGCCATCTTTGGTTGACCCCATTTTCCTGTTGTATAAAACACTAGTCTCCAATTCCTTCATGACCCATATATTTTACAAAAACCAAAACACTTTCCTTTTGTAAAGTTACACTTCATTTTCACCATGTACTCCATTGTTAAACTCTAGTAACCCCACCCTAAATATTCCACCTTTGAGCTAGAGAAGAGATAGCCTAAAGAGACAAAAAATATTAGGTGTGGTGGCAATGGCCTCCATAACACCTCTGACATGATTATTATTTATTTATACTTAATATCACTTCATTTATTTTGTGCAGCTTTATCGAACTAACAAATTTGAACTTGTTTACATAAAAACAACTTATACTGTGTACATTTCATACATAATTATATATCAAAAGGTTATCTTGCAACTATCTTAATTTTTACAATATACTTATTAAGACTATTTTTTGTTGTATGGTCCAACTTATACTGTGTTTGGTACATTAAATTTATATTAAAGGGTCATCTTGCAACCATCTTAATTTGTTTGATCTACTTACTCTCGTTTTTGTGTGTATGGTCCCTCGCATTAATAAAGTAAGAATTATTTAGTATATAGACAAATAGGTAAGCAAGAATATGAGAACACATTATGATGAAAAAAAAGATAGTTCTCACTTTAATAATTTCTACATATTCTTATATAACATATAAATATAAATTGGTTATAAATTTTTATATTTATAAAATAAAACATCTTTTAGTTTCTTTTGCATAGTTAGTGGAATAAGCACTAGTCATGTAACTATTGTGCCATTAGTTCATATTATTGACTTCATGTTAACTTGTATTTGCACCACTCACAAGTCAAAAATACAAATAGAAATAAACAAGTAAATATATTAAAAATATAAATAATTAAAAATATAAAGAAGTTCATTGAGAGGAAGTGATTATTAAAAATTAAAGAAAGAGAAAACTAAGTACATTAAAATTTAACATGTGGTTTATATGTGGTGGTTTATAAAAGATAAAAAAGAAAAGTATTGAAAAAAATATTATTAAGTACTAATTAAAATATTATTGAATTTATAATAACTAAATTGATATTAAAACTAAATAAGATTAACATTTGATATTAATATATATACAATCCATAAAAGCAAATAGGATTAAAATTTAGTATTAATACATATTAAACAAAGAATACAGTAAACAATCACATCAAAACATATATGTAAAAATATAAATAAATAATTGCATAGAAAAGAAAGTAAATACAAAGAAAAAAGTAAAAGTAAGTACATTAATATGTGGTGATTTGAAAATAAAAAATATATAGAAAAAATAATTATTAAATATTTATTAAAATTTATCTCAATAAAATTAGTGAAATGAAATAAAATTAAAATATGACATTAATATAGATAAATAAATAAACAAGAAAGAATTAGTAATATTAGAATTTGTTATTAATACATGTAAAAAAACACTTTAAAAATATAAATAAACAAATAAATATATTAAAAATATAAATAAGTATATATTAAAAGGAAAGTGAATAAAAAGGATTTGAGAAAAAAAATTACATTAATATGGGATGATGTGACTTGATAAAATAATTGTATATTTATGTTTATAATAAAAACTAGCAATAACATAATTTATGTAAAAGGTATGGTATATGTAGAAGGTATGGTATCCACTCAGCTAATATCTAGAGAGACAAAATAGCATTTATTGATTTGCATGTACTCCCTTAGATATATTAATGCTATATCATGTTATTTATTGTATGAAAAAAATGCTATATCATGTTGCTCATTATATTAACTCTCATGGAAATCTACATGTATATAGGCATGCGAATATTGAAAACACAAGAGCTACTTAACCATGGTGGCCTTTTTGATATCGGGTCATGATGAAGCATTGAATTCTTGGTACTGTTTAGACGCGTGAGAATATTGAAAACACAAGAGCTACATAACCATGGTGGCCTTTTTGATATCTTGTCATGATCCAACATTGAATTCTGGACACTGTTTGGGTGAATAAGTAGATATCTTATTTAAGGTCTTTGTTTGGGGATCAACGCATGGTATATGGTTTATCCAGTTGTATACTACAATACAGTATACAATTATGCACTGACTAGAAATACAATTCTCTGCAGTTTCCTTATTTAATGTTTCGCTTGTCGAATTTTTATGCGTTGCTTCCAGCCTCCCACGAGACTTACTATGGAAATGATGTAAACCCTAAGCGACTGTAAGGAGATGAGAAAATTCTCAGGGATTTACTTAACGATCTTGATACTCACCTCAAGCATTCCCTATCTTGCAGGTAACATTATCATATGTTAATTTCTTTTTTCAATTCCATTGAAAAATTTTACAGTGAAATCTCTAGGCCTCGCCTTTGAATATAATATAGCGATTGAAAATGTTTACAATGAAATCTCTATGCCTTTGAATATAATATAGAAATCCGTTTCCTTTAATACAGGATGAATATAATGTAGACTTGTGTTTCTGGATGTCGCTAGGTTGAAGCTTGTCATATTGTGTTTATGACTAGCAGATGTAACTCATGACTTTGAAAGATTGGGAGATGTAAGTCAAATCCGGTATGTTAATTACATCCATATTTACATTCTGTAATGAACAATATTACAAAATATATATATGTTTGAGTTTTATATTATTTAGTTTATGCAAACTTTAAACCCTACCTGGTTGGAATCAAATACAATAAAACTGTGGCTTTTTTAAGGTATGCATATGTGCTTGGGATATCCAAGAATACTTCAACCTTTGTATTTTGATATTGGGTTAATGAGATAAGTTCAATATTACTAGTTTCTTTGGTATAACCTTGGGTATAAAACCCCAGAGGAAATATATAAATCTCTTATTTTTATTTAAGCCTTTCTGGGCTTCAATGTAGCCGAAATCTATTTTGCTAAAGACTGTTATTAATTTTTTAGATAAATATATGATTATTTATTATGAGTGAAACCCTCTTCCAAGTATTGGAACTCAAGATTTTTAAGTTTGAATGTTGTAATATAAATGGGTTATTTATATCCTGCATCTCATAGATTTCATGTTCTATATGCAAAAGTAAAATTATTTGATTATTGTGTTCTGTCAAATCATTTAAATTCCTTAGGCTTTCAATAGAGAATGGCTTTGAATAACCCATTTAATGATTCAAATGGAAGTATCAATTCTAAGGCGTGTCAGGTCCTCATTTGGCACAAGAGGGGATTCATATAAAGATTCTTAAAGGAAAGACTTTGTAGAGAATTTGATTATTACTAGTTATCGAGAGTAGCATCCTTCAGGTCAAAAGAGAAAAGTTTCTCATATCCATAAAGCTCAGCTGGTCATAATTCCCCACGGTACTTATGCGCCTTAGCACAGACATCAGACAATCATGTCCTAGGGAGTCTAGAAGAGCAAGGAATGGGTTAGATTCTGGGGTGAAATTTTGGAATAGGAGATTGAATGCAACACATCTGTAGAGTGGACGAACTTGGAAGACTCTATATATAGCCATACTACTGCTACCATCCATTTCTCATACCCTAGTAGAGGACCCTCTCTCTACACACCTTTGCTAGCAGCTAACGATAACAATAATGGCTCATGAGATCATTAGGACGTGCACTGGGAAGTAGCCTGGAGCGTGCTGTGTGCACATTTCTCTCCAAAGATATCAATGTTTCCATACTTGGCAACACCCATCAACAAAAAGAAACTAAAGCTTTGTACAATGCACTAACTCTTGTATCCTCTTCATCTTCTTCAGGTACCACTAATTGCTCAACAAGTTTCAAATTAATCACCTTTAATCCACAATTTCTCTCTTGCAATACAACCTTTTCTATGCTGAAGAATATGCCTCTGTTTAGAAGAAATTAATGCTTTGTTAAGTTGCACATTCCCATCATTTCCATCATCCTCAGCTGGACATGTACGTAAATATGCAAATAGCGGTATGCATCGATCGTTATTACTATCTATTTTTAAACCTATAAGATCATACCGGATTTTTAGGGTATTTAAAGGAAGTTATACCTCTAGCAGCATACAATATAGGACTGCAAACATTGATACGCTCTACTCGGTAAGCATATATAAAGAGGAAGTGCTCTCCCATCCCTTATATATATATATATAATATTTCCAAGTGAAGGCGTATTCTATTAAGGAAGTTTTTTTCTTGCCCGCATTGTCTAGAAAACCGGCCCAACAAGATATAAATAGTGACTGGATTAGCTCTATCTATATTACTGGCTATTTAAACAAATAGGTATAAATAAATGAAAAATTATTGTAGTTAAACGTAGGGAAGTTCCCGACCCTATGCACAAATTGTATGCAAACTAATTTAATTTAAATAGACAATAATCAGATAGGTTGGTTTTCCACATCTCCCGATCCATAAATTAATTACCTTTAATCCACCATTTCTCTCTTGCAATACAACTTTTCTACACTGAAGAATATGCCTCAGCTTATGTTTAGAATAAATTACTGCTTGGTTAAGTTGTACCTACCCATCATTGCTATCATCCTCAACTAGACATGTATGTACATATGCAACAAGCTCCGATGAAAGAATTCATGACAGTAGATACAAAGCAAGCTAATAGGAATCTTCCCACAAAGCTATAAATATGCAACAAGCCTCGGTGGAAGCATTCATGACAGTATATCCAAAGAAAGCCAATAGGAATCTTCCCACAAGGCTATCACCTACTGACTAAGAAGAAAAATGCATGTACCAGATGTTGAAGTAAAGCACCATCACAATATAATGTAGCATCACACAATTTTAATGACAAATAGACAAATCTAAAGTTCACCACTAAATTTTGAGAAATGAAACTTCATTTTGGTCATTTCATCCGTCAATAGAATTTATTGTTGACAACAAAGATGCGCGATGAAGAGAGTCATGACAATGAAAATTTCAGATGATTCGATTGTCGATGTTTTACAAATCTCATCGACGCATGTTTGATTGGGTGGATCAAAGATCTTGTTTTGAAATAAAGTGCTCATTTTTTTTTTCCATCACTAGGGGTGTCATTCACCGCATTTAGAAGTTGTTGCATGCTGAAATAGAGGGTCTGCAACCACCAAAGTGGGTTCCAAATCTAAGCACCCATTTTTATACTCAAGCCAGATGGTATAGGAGCTTGGGAGTAATATTTCTCTACATATTTAACTGGATACAACAGAGGGGTAATATTTCTCTAAGCACCGAGTTCTATACTCAAGCCAGATGGTATAGGAGCTCTGGGGTAATATTTCTCCACGTATTTAACTGGAACTAGTGTTACTTGAATAAAGAATAATAATGACAAGCATGGAGAAGTTCTGCAGTTTTTAGAGATTGTGAACTATTGGAATGACCAAAATGTGGTCTAAAACATTAAATTATTATTTGATTGTGTGTTCCCTAAGGTTATCATTACCTGAAGGGTATCCGAAAGGAAATTATGGAACTTTGAATTAACATCCAGAAAGCAATCAGGTTAATTTGACAATGACCATATTAAACTAAAATCAAAGAATAAATTCAAATAATGTTCAATGTAAGTTATCTATCCTGTAAATGGAAGCAGGAGGATTTAACCCATAAAACCCACTTCTGGTAGGAGAGGAGGCAAGGCTGGGCCGCAAAGGCCATCAGGCTTCAGGGGAGAATCCCTCCAATGTATATATCTATATATAACTGTAAATAACAATGGAAAATTCTATAATTATCACTCATAAAGGAGAAAGGCAGAGCCCTAAGGCCAAGCCACTCTCCAAAAATCAAGCCTTTTTTTTAAACCCTAAACAAAGAGAAAAAAAATAAATTTATTCATGAACTTGAGGCCAAACCAACTCCACATCCACCTCAAGCTTAGCATAAATGAATAGGAGGACATCCCGACAAAAAATTTAGGGAGAGAAATTGAGATTAGGGAGGCAAGCTAGGCTTTTGTACCACATACTCTCGAGGCACTTTACGTGGATTGAGTGGGAGAGAACACATGAAGGATCTGGAGGTATCCCCAGTTGGGCTGCATGTAATCAGTTTAATAAATGATAATCAAATCAAATTGATCTAAATCTTTTTAGGATGGGCCATGCTAAGTGTATCTTAAACCTTAAACCTAAAAAAGAAGATAAAATATAATTAGATTTTAATATATAAGCCTGGCTATTGAAGGATCTTAAATGAGCACGTACAATCATCCCTAATGGTGAATTAAACCTACCATACTTTATAGCCAAGTAATGACACAAAAACCAGTCATAACACCACTAGAGCTTCTAGTAATCTCTTCCAAGCTTAAAATCTGTGCCCAATGATGCCACCAAGCATGATGTATTCATTTAGGAAATATGGGGCCATTACAATACCTAGCATGCGAGCTATCAGGCATAACTTAATTCTTTCAAATATATCATCAAAAACAACAAAATTTTGTAAAACAAGAGATAAGGAATTGATATAGGATATAGGATATTTTGTAATGCCGATATCATATAGGATTATCACATAAATATTCATATAGGATTTGTTACATATTCATAAGGTATAAATAAACAATTGAATAAGAATATGAATAGATAGATGATAGAATGATTTACATTGATCTTTGCTCACAAGGAATATCACATAAATATAATTTGTGTTTAGCTTGTGAACAAGGTAATTTTGGAAAATAAGTAAGATATGTATTGTGTTGGAACATCATAGAATCAAAGAACGTATGTTGTTTTTCTAAAAGAATCCAAATAGAATTAGGAGACCCTACTAGAGAGGAATTTAGTTTAATTATCTATTACAAAAGAAGAGAGATCCAAATCTAAACACATCTTTTTAAAATATGATTTAGTTTAGATGGGTTTATCCTACTTTATTCTTATATATATATATATATATATATATATATACTTCGTTTAGTTTATTATTATTATGTATTTTTAAACATTTTAATTCTTTTTAATTTAATTTATTACCATTGTGATACATCTACTTAGTTTTTAATTGTATTTTATTTTTGCAATAATTCTCTTAAAAAATAAATTGCATCTTTATCTATTTTATGTACTTTCAATCCTCCTCTTTTAGAAAATTAATTTTATTCAAACATTCTTTGATGAAGATAATGATGACCTTATTAACATCCAGTTTAGTATACGGACTTCAAAAAATGTAAGGAATCACTTGGTTTTCTTTAAAATTATATTTATGTGTTTGAAAAACTTTAAGAAAATCATTTATAGATTGTCATAGTTGTGAGAACTTAAAAGGTTAGAAATGTCAATATTGTAAGAGAATAGCCCCAAGCAAGGAAGATGCCCCTATGCACCCATTGGACAACTTCACCTTATTCTCAGACTATTTCACCAACCACTTCCACGAATTTGAACTTAGTAAACAAAAAATAAAAACAGAAAACCATCATAACATAACCCAAATGTGAAAACCCTCATTATGAAGCCATAAAAAGTTAAACCATAAAAACCTAAAACCACTTAAATTCCTAAATGCTTGTGAATTTATTTTTGTTTTCATTAATGCTTGTGAATTTATTTTTCTTTTCATTTTGTAGTGCTCTAGTTTAATTTTATTTGTTATTTTTATTATTCTTTAAAAAATGGAAAAATGTGGCCACAATATTTTTAATCTTTTGATAATAGTTGGAGGATTAATAAAACAAGAAAATAGAATGGTTGACCTCTCCATCTTTTGTTTCACTTGGACTCTACCTTGTTTTTTTTGTTTTGTTTGGTTTCTGGTCCCTAAATCATGAAACATTTTTTAGAAACCCAAAATATTTTAGATGGAAACCATGAGGACAAGCTTTGCCAAGCCAACTATTGTAATGAAAATGTAAAAACCCCAATTTTATCCCATCCATCTCTTCTTATTTTTTCATGGATTGATGTGCAATCTAGACTTGAGTGACCTCTAGAAAGTAATGTTATGAACAAAACCTCTCCTTATCTAAAAATTTACGTGAGTTTTAACAAAGGCCTCTTTGATTTATTGTTTCCTTTGTCGTGTTGTTTCACTTGGTCTATGTCTCATTTTTTCATTTTCCCTTTAATTTTCAAATTGTGCAACTTATCTTGAAAGCCCCAACTTATCCTTGTAAAAAAATATTTTGTGGAGGTGAAGTAGATGCTAAGACACCCTGGATCTCACACCCTTAATCTCCTTCTCTGTGCATATGCAATGTGATAGTTCTCTAGAACTAATTTGGATGTAATATGTTTATTTTACACCCAAAGCTATGTATGCCTTCTTTGTGAGACTATTTCACACCTTATAAATATAATATTTAGGGAACATATGCTATAGGAGCAACGAAAAGAAGCTATTAGCTTAGGGGAGAGCTATTTGCGCAAAGCAATGAGAAATTGGTATAGATTGGTGAATTAGAAAGGGGTGAGAAGTGTGAAATACCTCCATTGCACTCTTTTACTTCATTAGCACTTTGCTTGCAAAGCACCTTAGCATCTTTTAGAGTTAAAAGTTGATCTCCATTTTGCATTTACTTTATACTCTTTTAGCTAGTTTGCAACAATCAATTTGTTTTCCTCACATGTGTTTGCATCACTGGCATACACTATGAGACCTAAAGACTCGTTTCACCTATGGTGCTCATCAAACAACATCGTTGATGATTCTATTAGGCTACAAATGTTCTAGAGGACCCTAACTAGCATTATCGCTAAGTGGTATGTTGACCAACCCCATGGGACACATCCCAACTTCATGTCCTTAGAATCGACTCTAATTTTGGATTAATTTTGATCTTGTATACATAGAGAAATGAGATTCATTTGTTGTGGAAAAATCCATGTTCACTAAACTTGGAATACTTTAAGCATAAATAAATACCTACACATGACCTATTGCAATTTCGACTTGTTACAGAAAATTTTGGTGTTGACCATTTTACGTAAAATCAAGAAGCCTCACCCCCCCCACCTCAAAGCTCCTTCCCCTAGTGCCTAATATGGGTTCATCGGATCCCCATTCTCCACTATGAATCCCCACACTTCATTTATGAGTCACCTACCCATTGTGTTACAAGTCTCGGTATGGAAATCATATCATGCCTATGGGGAAAAGATTCCATATGTAAGGCTTGTGTGATGGCATAGTGGGGCATGCATATCCAATGAATGGGACTATTATGGCCCACCCATTTTTTGAATGTCTAGTGTATCTATTGGGAATGTTATTTAATATCTATAAGAGGCCATTAATTGTCTATTGAATAAACCAAATATTTATCAGTTTTTCTAGTTCAATGAATTTCCTTCTATATAAATTCAATTTTAGTTTGAATGTTTCAATGCCACTTTGACAAATGTATGTTATATCCAATCTTTTGAAAAAAAAATTATATATTTATCCATTTTTATCTAACTAAAAGGTACATGTGGATGGAAATGCAGATGGATCCAGACAATAATTTTGACTTTGTAATTGTTACTAGTGAAGAACGTTCTACCCTAGGCATAGTTAGGTGTCAATCAGACGCTACATTTGCAGAAATCGGTCAAGAAATTGTGCTTGATGGTATCATTGGATATCCTTTTGAGTTTACCAACAATCAAGGATATACTTTAAATGCAACACAAGAGAAAAAGATGGAAAGCTACAAAAACACCTATAGGCATCAAGACGAAACTAGACACATTGGATGCTGAAGCATTGCAATCAAATGTAATGGAAAGAACACCAAATGTTGAAATCATCGAAGAGAATGTGGAGGAACCTATGCATAAACAAGCAAGAGTTGAAGTTGAGTGTGATTCGATATAACAAAACATAGGTGTTGATTCTACTATATTGGAATCTTGGAAACAAAAAGTGAATAGTTTAATGGAAGAGTTTGTTGAGGAGAAGCTTACTCTTAAAGTATATTCATAAAAAGGGAACATCTAAAATAAAGATCCATTGCGAAAGTTGTGGTATTGATTATGGAATAGGGGAAATATCTTTGGCATCACAGAAATTTTGCAACTTCAAAAGCAATCACATGAAGACAAGGGCCCATCAATGTAACATTTCAAGGGTGGGAAGTAGTGAAACTCCTTCATGTAATGTAGAAAGGAAGACATCAATTGTTGGAGATCCACTTGAGATTGATAAAGCCACCAAAATACTAGATGATTTCAACAAGACACAAGATCCAAACTTGTTCAAAGTGGTGGAAGCAACACTTGCAGGATACGAGGACAAGAGAAAAGTAAAAGTTTAATGTACACGGTGTAATAAATGGTTTTATTTAGTACCAGCAAGTGTTTATATTGTTAGTTCTCTAAATGAACATATGAAATCAAACAAGCACATTTCTACTACAGATGCGGCTTCACATAATACAATTGGGTTGAGGACTGGCATAGTTGGGAGACCCAAGAAGCCTACCAATGATAAGTCCCAACAGAGTTTGACTAGGTTCTTGGTCCCATTATCAACACCACTATAACATACCCTTTTTGTTGGAAAACATTTTGCATTAGCAAACATTATTATAACTTTTATTGTAAAGTTTTATGTTGGACAGGTGTCCAAGGATGACTGTAATTTGCACAATATATTATTATTAAATAAATAAAATAGGAGACAAACACCTAAGAGGACTGTTGAAAGAGTGGTTACTGATCCACTAGGTGGAATGGAATCTAGGGTAGAAGGCAATGGACAAGTGGCAGCATCATGATGCAACTCACTAGCTATTGGTATGGGACAACTCCCTTGAAATGTGGTCATAGTGCCCTAAAAGATGGAATTGGAGCTTGAGGCTCATTTATTCCAAACTGACCACTAAAAGACCTAGGCAGTCTATGTAATAGCCATCAAATACTAAACTGAGGTTCATCACTTTTCCTGACGAGGAAATTTACCTTGGGGTTTTGCTGTGTTTGCACCCAAGAGATTTGATGAGGGGATATGCTATGTTTTTTATCATGTTGTGAGTCTGCTAAACTCTTATTGAGTTCAGGAGGTCGATGCTGAGAAGGCATTTTATTCCAGGAGGTTGATGCTGAGTGGAGAAGGCATTTTTGAGTGCCTTGCTTCTACACAGATTCCACCCACTTATTGGATCAGAAATCAGGCTCGGGGGTTCACTAGAAGTCAACAGTTGAGTTTCTTCTTCTGAAGCAGGTTGGGAGGAACAGGCTTCCTTTTGTCAACCCTATCGTCCTTCACAGGTTCCATTGTCTTATCTATTTTTATTTTAAAGTGTATGTTATCTATTTAACTTTTACCGTTTAAGTTTTATTTCAGTTTTCCTGAATAATTTAATAATTCTGTATAAATCGAAATGATTGAATAAATTAGTCTCTGCATTTTTCCCCATGCAAAAAGGAACAACATTGTACTCTAGTACAGAGATAGATTAAGTAGAATAGATCAAGATAGGCAAATAGCCAAGTGAATGAGAAGATTAAATTATTATAAATTTATCAAGTTTCTACTTACTGTTTAATTCCTATATATACATTTACAGTGCCCTCATCATCATTTATTTTTAGCTAACTGTTTTCCAAATTTACATGCAATGTTTCCTTGTTTATAAATATCTATGTTTCGAAATAAATAGATTTCTGTTCTAACAATAAAGAATTTTTTTCGGCATTCAGTAGTTAAAATGTATATGTTTATATTAGGATAAATTTATAGATTTACTTCCATTATACAACAGAATGACATTTCTTTTACAAACAACAAGAATTTACAATTATTTCATGCACACATTTATACATTCTTTTATACCATCAACTACATAGTGGAAATCAAAACATTTATCATTCTATGCTATAGCCCTAAACAGAGTTATCAACGACCAGCCTATAGTCAACATGTCCATTTAAAACAAGTTAAACTTTATTTCTCTTCGTCACGCAATTCCAACTAAGATATAGAATTATTACAATGTAAACAGAATCGAGTTTTGGTCTCAATATTACACAGAGGAAGACCTAATTAGCATTATCGATTTTCATAACAGGTTTTCATTTTAAACTTATAAACACAAGACCAAACATCCACATAGAAACCATTCCTACAGGTTAAATAGTTACATTCTTGGTATCATTTCAGGAATTTAATTATTATGATATCTGTAGGATATTTCTAAACAAAAATAGCAAACAACAGTTTAGTGCCGAGACCATTTCGAAGAGCATTATCAGACTATACATATCAAAGAGTAGAGTCAAAACAAACAACCACTTTCAACAACCACTTAGAACAAAAAGGGAAGCATCATGTTTTTATAAAATAGCAATACTAGTTGGTGTCAAGACCTTCCTATATACATCAAAACCATACATTCCAAAACGAAGTGGAACCCTAACTATTGGAAATATCATAAGTCTGAAACACTGCATCATTTTGTTATAATCAACGAATTGCATGCAGGCCACAAGTCTTCCATAGATGCTTTCATCTATCCATTGTTCTTAGAAAAACAAAGAGTCGTTTCTTTATTCATAAACATTCACCCATTGTTTTATATTTTAACATAACGTAGAGGTCTACTAAAACCTGAATTCACATTCAAATTATCGACGAGCTACAGGTTACGATCGCGGGTCAAACCCCAAAACATTGAAACCAAATGACTAATGCATCTGAGAGTTGTAAAACATTCTTCTCGTTGACAAACTTGACAAAGTTCGAAACTCATCAATAGAAAATACATTTCACAATCAAAATGGCTTTTGCCCTATGGGTCGAGGTATTATCCTCCCCATTTTCTTTTAACAAAATTTACAACCCTATTACGACAGATTACAAAACATCTTTGAGTTAAAACACAACACACAGAACATCACATAGTCGGCCATCAACTTCTACACATAGTTTCCAAGGCAATCGTCGAGGCTTACTGGTTGGTATAGCTATTTTTCCAACCTTCAACGCACATAATTGAGAAGCCATTGCATATTACACCTGCAAAAACATTACAACTGTGGTTAAAACAGTATCTCAGAAGGAAAGACACAGTATCGAAATTCTAATAACCGTTAGCACACATGAATGAACATTACAGTGAAGGAAATCAACACATTACCTTTTAAATGATAGCCCGTAGAAGCAATGAACGCCAAGACAAATGCAACTACAACGAAACCCCTACTTTGTCGAATGATGGTATAGCTGGAGCCAACACTGAACCATCAACTATTTTTAAACAGTAAACACAGTGCCCAGAAATGTAGCAACTTTGGCGAGGCCCCGGTCCATTCTCTTCAAACCCAGAACAAACCCTCAATAAGTCGGGGCATCGAAACACCCAAAGACAAACTCTAAGACTGCCAAACAAGACATTCAACATTGTACAAGAACTGGAGAGAGCTTGGCTCTAATAATTACAAAGGTTACGAGTTCAAGACTCAGGAGCTATGCCTCCACACTCAAAACAAACAAACTACAAACCCTCATTCAGCCATGCAGATCTACCACTACCAAGTAACAAAGAACACAATAACTCATCGATTTCAACAAAGGTAGGGTTTAACCGCATGCATTTAAACCATTTCCAGATCAATGGTGTAGATCACCGATGGGATTTACGAAATCACCAACCATCTACCATATTAAATGAGCCATCACTACCACAGCTACGAAGGAGGCAACTCGGCAACGTTTAAACCTTTGTCAAGCTACAACTCAACACTCAGTTATTCCACCAAGATGTTTTCACATGAACCAAGCTTTCTAAGCCATCCACGATGGAATCCCACTACTTCTCATTAATTGAAAGCATTCAATGCATAGGATACAATCACATCCGCCAACCTGTAAACCATATTAACATTTCACATCATACAACGTGGATATAGTTATGGTAAGGTCGTAATATACACCCTTGTAAAATTAAGTTAAGGGTTGGATAGAACTTCACCAAGGTCGCATAAGTATCACATAGGGTCACGCAAAGTGCACACAAACCACACTAGAAATTACTAAGGATTATATGGTAGCATATGTTCGCATTGCATCACATATCGCATAAATCAAATAGGTTAATATAGTATCACCCATTTACATTTGCATATAATTCACATAGTATAGTGTGATCATAGAATATTATATATTTACAAGTATCGATAAAATTTGTATAGTATTGTATTTGGCATAGCATCTTATGTTTGTATAGTTCACTAGGGTGGCATATTATCATATGGGGCCACACTATTGCACACAACACACAACATATAATATGTTATGTATATAGTGTGTAATTGTTGATAATGTCCCAAACACCATATAAGTAGATAATATAAATAATCAAAGAAGATTGTTTATACATACATGCTATTGTATAGTGACATAGAAGACTTGTTAATAAATCAAATTATCATAACCTTGGTAGAAGTATAGACCCTAGGAAAGTTAGCAAGACAATTATACTTAGAATTTCCACAAATTTCCATGGAGGAAGAAGGTAGATAATTACATACAGTTCAACATGAATGGAAACCAAAACTAAGTCTGGGTACAACATTGTAAAATGACCATTACAGATCTTCTCTGAAAAATTGTTCAATACTTGTCGCAACTTTAAACTCTTACCTGTAAACTGTCACAAGTACGAAATCACATGCTTTAGCATGAATGCTAAGTAAGCCTTGGGGTGTCCGTAGGACCCCTTCATCAATCAATAAAAGTATATTAGTCAAAGATAATTGATTCATAAATCATAACATCAATAATAGAAGTTGCAGTAGTATTAATAACATCAAGACATAAACATAATTATTTTAGTCACAATTTCTTATATGATAGACCAGCATGGTATTTATTACATCAAGATAACCTTTTATGCTTTGTTCTATTCCGCACATATTAAATAAGCAGTAATTGTCACGTAGAAAAATTTTAAATTTTTGTGATTTTTCTGGGATGTTACAACCACTATCACATAGGGGTTCTACAAGTGCAAATACTTCTACTTCAGGTATGTTAATTTCACAAGATTATTTAATTTAAATATGACATTGAACATAATTTTATTTGTTATCTTCAAATTTGTTTTCTTTTATTGTCTTATTGTAGATCATTTATCTCCCTTGATACTACAATGTTGGGGATATTGGTATCCATATATTGATAGAAATGGGGAGAGATTGAACACAAAAATCCTAATGGATGATCAAAGGGGTGGGAAATTATGGGCCATAGAGAAGCATACCAAGAGGATGCTATGTTATCATGGTACTGAATGCTGTATTGATGGTACATATAGGCATATTCATTGTCAGAGGGCTTCTGAAATAGGGATCCCTTTTGAATCATTGACATGCAAGATTTGTAAGTTGATTCCAAATTGTGATGACTTTAGGATGCATTTATATCGTGAATCAAGGATCCCCATTAAAATACATGGACAAGATACAAGGAAAGGGAGAATATTAGACTTTTTGACTCAAACTGAGCTCAAAAATGTTGCAAGGGTTACAAATACTAGTTATAGATCAACAATGAGGGCTCTTTGGTGGGAGAAGACAAAGGTTGCTATACTCTCTATTAGAAGAAGGTCCCTAAAGGACAAGTTGTTCGAATCTACAGAAAGGAAAGATGTATTTAGGTTTTGCAAGGATGTGTGTGAGGCACATAGACAAGGAAAATTACAAGGTAAAGATGTCGTTTGGGAATTTGTCAAAGATATCTTTCATAACCTGACACATCCAAAAGCAGTTAGAAGGTATGGTGCATCCACTAAATGAATTTATGAGATGATTAAGTTATGGGGGGGTCCTAGATTACATAGCTTCATTAGCTTGAATTTAGATGGTCCTTCAACATCTACAACTTTGAGGCAAGTGCGAAAATCATTGTCATATATCCCAGGGGAGCATGAGTACATTTTTTAGGCACTTGGAAAGGTTTATGCTCCTTATAAATCCAAACATGGGATAGAGGGTCCGATTCTTGTATGCCTTGCTAAAGATGAGACCGTTGTGAAAAAATATGTTAGGTGGGTAGCAAAAAGTGATACTTTGGTTGGTTTTTGTGGTAATAAAGAAAATCATCAATGCCAATCACATTTCTTAGTGACTGTGGGCGACGGAGCTGCAGGCTATGATGTTATTACAGACACTTTTAAGAACAATGTAATTGGTCATTATGCACGTGTCATTATTGCAAACCCTTTACATGAAAATCTTCCTTGTTTGGTTGTGGTTGTTCATCCAACATGCAATAGGTTCGATGCAAATTTTGTTGCCAAGCAATGGGAAAAAATAGAAGTTCCGTGGAGGAAACATGTGGAAAATTGTTTGGGACCTATTATTGGTCATTCATCTGATGGGGATAGTAGAAGAAGACAACTTATGTTGAAGGATTATTCTTCAACAACAGGTATTCAATATCAAATCCCTTGGGAAGGGTGGAGGCTATCTAGGTTGCATGATGGTGGCAACATAACAGGACTACATGACCAAGATTACATACGCAACGGGAAAAAGCTAATTAATCCTTTGTTTAGTGGCCGACAAGATTTTATCCTTGGAGAAGAGTTGGTAAGTTTTAATCATGTCAAAATGGCTTATAACACTTTTAAAGTGGATGATCACAAGCTTAAAATTGAAGATAGAGAGAGGATGGATCGACAAAATTCAGGTTCAGCGCAACGCATTGCTTCAAGGCATGTTCAAAGGTGTTTAAAAGAGATGAGAAGTACAACAAGTGGTAGGGTAGAGAGAACACTAGGTATAGAGATTTATCTAATGATTGCTGCTAACTACATTGACATTTTTATGTCTCATAGTTTGACTCTTTGGGAAAGAGTGCGAAATGCTTCAAGAGTTCAAAATTTCTTCTTGTTATGGTTATGTTGGGTACGAAAACAATCTCATGTTAATGCCAACATAAATTTCATTAGTAGAGAGGCATACCAAGATGTGAAAATTTCGTGCCACTTTGCAATTTTATTGATGAGATTGTTTCGAGACCACTACTCTAACTTGGCATGTGTATTGCACTTGACTGGGTCAGATGTGTGTGAGAACTTATTTATCAACGTTGGTGGGATGGTTGGATCAGAGAGGGCCTATGATTTCACTGACTTGCTTCATGCTGTTGGAACTCTTAATAGAGTTGCTGAAGAAGAATCAAATCCCCAAGGGATTCGCTTTAATAAATCTCATAAAAAACAAGAAAGCATCTGGAATAAATTGCACCAACAAACAACAGAGAATCATGATGTATTATCGCATTATGATTCAATATCTATAGATGATAAAATTGTAGAAGCTCTAAAAGTAGGATTGGATGATGTGCAAAACCTTTTATCGAGTCTCGGTATGCAACCAAAAGGACACACACAATCTTCTTGGTGGTTTAAACCATGTATAGAGGATCAAAACTATCCAACATTTCAAGTAGTGGATGAAGTAGTTGATGATTATCCACCGAGTAACTCCAACTCAATATTCCAATCTTCATCTTTATCCATACTCAATGTTAGTGAATTGCAAACAATGGAAAGTGACTAGAGGCATGAGTTGGATGAAATTTTAAATACCATTGATGAGAATGTGAACACAACTACCAAACCAGTGGTAGAGCTTGATGGTAAGGATATGTTCAAATCTTGTTTGGTTAGTCATTTGAATGGAAATCCAACATTATCCAAAGATAGGTTGACTAAAGGGAGAAATGGGGTCTACTTTAGGCGAGATGAAAGGGTTTCAAAAAAGGGTGCTTCAATCATCTTTGGAATTGGAACAGATTGGAGGGTGTTGTTTGAGAGAAACTCAATACCTATAGCCGAATGTACCACAAGAAAAGGTGTTTCTCGAAGTACCAAAGAAGGTGTTTCTTGTGGAACTTGGTACATTGGAAGGGTTCAAAGAATAAGAAAGAAGAATGGCAATAGGGTGTCAGATTACCATAATGGCATTGATCTTTTGGATAGGCCAGAAGGTGTTGAGCTTCAGTTTTGTTGGTACAATAAAATAAAAGGGCAGCGCTTGTACAAGTATGATTTAACAGATCAGCTTTTTGTACAACTTGAATCTATTATAGCAATGGCCAACTTATCATACAACAATAGGAATGACACATACAAATTAGAAGAAAACAATTACAAAGTTTTTTCTAATTTTGTCAGAAATCTCAACAAGTTTAATTTAAAGAATATTGTAATATGTTTTTCCTTATTCATTCCCATCTAATAGATAATTTATAAATAATTATTGGTTGTATTTGTGTTGCTTTCATGTAGCAATGCCATCTTGATTTTATATTTTTTGGCCTCAGGTGCAGTGAACCCTTCGAATGGCGAATTTTTGGATAAACCAACCTAATTTTTGCCACCTACTTTTTCGTGTAAGTTTCTTTGACCATTCATTTTTTGTAGTCATATTTCATCTTTCAAGATAGATATCGTCCTAGTGTAACCATCCATCTTATGATTTTAAATCGGATTTCAATACAGATTTGGATTTCACATGATGATTTGATTGTTACAGGTACACATGTTGATGCAAATTCATGTGTCATTCATGATGTCAACCTCATGCCAATGATATTTAAAAACCAAGGCTAAAGGTGTTGGAAGGTTTTCAATCAAGCAAATTGACATTTTTGAAGTTGGATAACTTGCTTTCCTCTATACTAGTGGTCATTTAGAGCTGATGTCAAGATCATTTGAGGGTGAAAACATGAAGTTGGGAAACAATTTTTGCTTGTTTTTGCCAAAACAAAATACTAAATTTTATGTTTTTCAACTTCGACCTCTTCAAACCCATATCTCCCTTAGGAATTTCAACTTGAGGTAAACACAAAGTTTTTAGAGAATTGAATTAGCTTTCTACTCGTATTTTTTTAAAATTTGTTTATGGACATATCATGGGACAAATTTGTTGTCAACATACGGCATATACTTGAAACATTTAGGTATGGATAATGAGTGACCTGTGTTGACGACGGTTTTTTGATAGATGGTTATTCATTCCAGGGAAAACAATTGTAGGCTCATAATCTACAAACACTACACTGGATCCTGGACTATATTTCGAGTTTTTTAAGACTTGGGAACTATTTTTTATTATTTATCGAAACAACGTATGTTCAGAAAATGGTGCATTATCGACACATGTTTTTGTCTTCGCATTTTCTTTCAAATGTGACTCTTATCAAACAAACTAAAACCAACCCATTGAAGAGGACACTTCAAGGAACATCCTTATATTTTTTAAAAATTTTCTGGCTTCGTCATTGTGATGATATTGAATTTTCATTGTGACTGATTTTTCAGTCACTAAATTTTTTAATGATAAAGTTTAGTAAAAAATAGTAATCCTAAATGAAATTCAAAAAAATATATATTATGGGAAAGTAGATTGAATGATGAATCTACTGGTATAAACTCTGACATGTAATTCTCATGTTTTGCAGTGGTCCGACCTTGTTAAACTGACACATTTCTAAATTCTGCAGAAATGGTGCTAGAATTGTTGACCAGAAAATCTCGGGCGAGAAAATGTCTTCCGAACTCTCAGCCGAGAGTTTAGTTCAAACTCTCATCCAAGAGTTTTTTTAAAAATAAAGCATGTGGATTAGTTCAAACTCTCCGCCGAGATTTTGAACTCTCAAAACTCTTGGCCTAGAGTTTTTTTAAACTCTCCGCCGAGATTTTGAACTCTCAAAACTCTTGGCCTAGAGTTTAAAAAACTCTAGGCCGAGAGTTTCAAGCTGAATTTTTTTCCCCTGTTCATCCACGTGCCCTCTTTCCCAGTTTCACGTTTTTGTCACGGAATTTTTTCCCAGCTTCGCCTTTTCACCCTTGATCAAATAATTTATATTTACATGTTTTCAAAATTCAAGGAAATGCGCTCTTTAAACTTTAGTATTTTTTAAGAAGTGGAAATGGAGAAGGTGACTCTTTTGAGTACAATTTCTATCATGCATAGCATCATAGATATAAGATAAACTAATACTCTTCAAGTAACAATGATTTTAACTTATCATATCTTCCATTCTGCTTAATCAAAATACACGTGGATGTTTATAATTCGTTTAAACTTTATGGATTTATGTGTAAGTTAATTTTTTTCATACTTTCTTCTTCCAGCAGAGACTTGAATGTTTTTGTAAAGATCTCGGAGCAACTTTTGCAATGTATTGGATTTTTGAAATTTCGATAATGATGCAACTATTACTATTAAATTTTCTCTGTGTTTTATTTTTGTGGGGTTACTCTTTTTGTTGCTTGGCGAAGTTATTTAGATACGATGTATGATTCTTGGAATGGCAGGCATTACAATATTAGAATTTTGTGGCATTGAGATAATCAAGGTGATACTATTTTTTTCTTTTATGTAGAATGTTATTGATGTGATGTCCAAAATTTCAATGATACCACTTCTTATGAATATGTATGCAATATTTTACACTTTCTCCATAATTGAGGTTGAGTTTTCTAGTGTTAAAAGTGAGGCAAGCTTGTAACATTATACCTTTTGTTGTTCTATATGAGGCTAATTTCCAAAGTGTGCTTCTTTTCTAGATATAAGTCATATTGTAGCCTATGAAACTGTTCAATATGTTTGATTGTGCATTTGGTTCCTCGTCAACTCCCAATCTAAGAGATGTAACTAATCGAGAGTTTTAGAATTGAACAATTATATTGTATTTTTTGTAGGAATTCTAGTAAAAGATCTAACTCTTCATTTTTTAGGCTGGGGTTTAGGTGGGTATTGAGATTCATTCAGACCTTGTTCCACGACAAGAAAGAAAAGTGAGATCAATATTTCTTGGATCACTAGAACCAAGAAAAGTTAGATCAATATTTCTTGACTAATACTCTATTTCAACTTTTTGTATTCTTCTTTAACATTTTCAAATTATCAGTTAAGAATAGTTGTTAGATTGAGTTATATTTGGCGCATTCATAATTGAAATTTCAATTCTTATATGCAAGGCATCCTTCTTAACATTGTATTGGAAATGACATGAACATAGGTGAAAATCTAAATCCTTGTTCACATACCATATGTGTTTATCATTACCATGAAATGGTATCATATAAGTTTCACCATCTTTGTATCTTTATATCTATTGCATGATTGAAACTTAACAATGGATATTTTTTCCTCTCCTGTAAAGATAAAAAGAATTAGATATAATAACCCAAGAAAATGTAACTAAATGTTGTTAATTCCCTTGATTGCAAGAATAAATGTAGAGGAAGTAGAGGCAATTCATTGAATCTTGTGACTAACCCAAATCCAAGATATGCACATGATCATATGGTGTTATTGGAAAGTAAGAGGAAGTTTTCTATCTTCATTTGGTTTCAAACATCATTGATGTTTGTTTTGATAGCAAGGTAGGGAAGTCCATCCACGAAAGGGTTTCAATTTTGTAATTTTATGGAGTTTAATTTATTAAGTTTATAGAAAACATGAGCTCTGTATGGCTATATTTGTATTTACATGATATAAAATTGGTAGATTGGTAGGTTGTGGTTTGAAACATCTGTAATTTTCATATTTTCTAACAATTGCACTGACTATTGGACTATCTGTATTTTACATTCTTTGCTGCATTGTTCTCTTAACGAGTTGCATTTTACTCATTTTACCTTCCCTATTACTATTTCATTAGGTCTTCCACTATCCAATGCTACAAATTGATCACTTGCCCTTGCAATCTCAGTGGAATCATTGTTAGCATTATACTACTATTTTATCTAGCATCTTGTTTGCATATAGTAAGATGCATTAGGGATCTTGTTTGTTACACCTTGATAATATGATATAAAGGGGGTATTAAAAAAGGGTTGATAAAAATGGATACCTACAATATCTGGTGAAAATAGAGGTTTTCTTAATTGGAAATGTATATTGGGAGGGGGGTTCAATAATACAATTTTAGGAGGCATTTTCCAATATTTATTGAAATTAGGGATATCCTTTAATATGAACGATCATGCTATGTAACAATTTCACTATGTGAACCCCCCATGGTTGGTTTGTCCTGATATTTGCATGGTAGAATAACTGTTGTGATCCAATGCGTTTAAGCATTATCTGAGTTATTTTTGTCTTGTACGCAGACAATGGAGATCTCCATCTCTGTACAGCCATAAGACACAAAGATGTGGTTTGCGGGTTTTTGTTTGGTTGCTATACAGAAAGTTGGAATAGAGACGCTTGGAATTCACGGAAGGAAAGAAACCGTTTGTAGTTATCAATTCTAATAGTAAATAAATCTTTTAATTTTTTTAAAAGTATGACTCAATTTCAATTTAGTTTAAAAGTTTGAATTACTACGAATAATCTGAATTAGTTTGTTTTTTTAATTATATGGAATTAGCTTGTGTTTAGATTCAATCGTTATTATTAATGTATGACTAAGTATGTAATTCAAAAGTGTAAACAGATTATCTGATATAAGAATTAGTTTGAATTGGTTTAAGTTGAATTTTGAATAGTAATTTGTTTAATAAAATATTTAAAATTTAATTATAATGATTATAGTCATTTTATTTATAATTTTAATTATGTGTTTTGGAAAAGTGATAAGATAAAGAGTTTTAGATCATCAAGGTTATAAAGAAATAATGAATTAAAAAGTTAAGAAGATTAAAAATATTTTCATAAGGTGATTTTAATTTTCAATCTTTTAGTATCACAAAGATGATAAATTATTTCATCCACGCACAATTTAATATCTTAATTTTCTCTTATTTTCATTGTTACCTGATTTTTGGCCTAACTATTTATGTTGTTATATTGGGCCATGGCCCCAGCACATATGTTTTATTTGGAGTATTGGGCATGAGCCCTAGCACCCATGATTTATTCTTGTATATATTGACATACTAGGCATGGACCCGGACTAACGTCTTTATTGAGTGTATACTGGGCAAGGAGGCCCTAATGTTGTGGTTATGTTCTTTAGCATATGATGTGGGTACAAACCCTAATATACTGAGATGATCTTTTGTTACTTACTGCGCAGAGCTATGATTTTACATGATTGACTTATGAGTGTGTTGAGCATGGATTCAGAAACACACATATAACCTACGTACTGGGCATAAGCCCTGATGTACCTAGACGAATGTTTATGTACTGGGAGTAATCCCTGAGGTACATTGAGTGTTGGGCATAAGCCCTGGAGCACTCCAAGCTTGATAAATGAATACTAGATCCGAGGCCCCTTGAATATTCTAGATGTGCCTCACAACCACATTCTAGCACTAGTGTTGAGCAGGAAGCTCTGCAATTGCACTAGCGTAACGCCCATGTGAAAGTGTTGAGTTAAAAGGATCTGAAGAGCACTCGGGGTTACTAAACATCAAAGTGTTGAGTCGGAAAGACTCTTAATAGAACTTCTACTTTCATCACATTTATTTAATTTGGTTAAATGATTCATCTTTTATCTATCATCAAATACTGTGGGAACTACCATGTTAAACGAGGGAATCCGACATGCAAGAGAGAGACTAGAGGTGCCTATCCAATCTTGCCGAAAGACCATCCAAAGATTTGGATTATATCCTTAATGTTTAAAAGAAGTATCATGTGAAGATACATAATTAAATAAAAGATAATTGCCATAACCTAAAGTATGGATTGACTAAGAATAGTCTTATGTGAACAAAATGCTTAAAGGCCTCAAGGCTAAATATTATTATTAAGAGCTTTAATAATAATATTGTTATTATTTATTTATAGAGTCTATTCTTTTATATATAGTTATGCATAAGTGGGATGCCACATTATTAAATATCATTAATATAATATTAATATTTAGTTTGAAATATAATTATTGTTATTATTATTATTATGAAAAGATTAAAGTTAAAATCACTTATAGTTAAAACAAGTGAGAAGTCCTAGTTCAAGAAAACAAAATATTTTACTAAATAATATCTTTTAAATATTAAATTATTTAATTTAAAGAAACTAATTATTTCAACAACCATAATTCAAGACTCCCCTACATAAAGAAGGCAGATCCCAAGATTGGAGATCTTATCTTTTTCATTATCAGTCTCTTATGGTAATTAGAGAGAATTCTATGCTTCAAGAACTGAAGCAGCCCCATACAATATTTTCAGATCTCCACCAGCAGTGAACCTAGGGCCTCTATCTCTTATTGCATGTTGGAACTAGCTCAAGGGGATCCAGTTAGAACCAGGAATGGTCTAAGGGTCATGGTTGGGAGGAACATGGTATCCCCAAAGTTATTTAGCTAAGAAATCATCGTAACAGGTCAACTAATCTCAAAAGTTTCTACATTAATTATTGTGTGCAGGCTTCTATAGGAGAGGATCAATTTCCAAGGCAACCAGGTATGTAGTGTTAAATTTTCCATTTCCAACTATAGTAGATGTTATGCTTTTGGACTAGAATTAATGGTTGAGCATTGTCTTAATTCATAACACAAATACTATCAACTTAGAGGTTTTGGCCCAGAAACCAGTGGAGGGTCTAGTAGGTCTATGCTAGCTAGCCTGTGCTAGACATCACACCATCAGAAAACTTAGGAACTCCCTCATTGCTTTTCAAAGGATTTTTATCACTGTGCATTCCTCTTTTTGTATCCATATGGTTTTGTAAGCTAGGGTTATTACTTCTTTAAAAATAATTTTGTTTTCTTATTAGAATTGTTTTTCCATTTCATAGTACAAGGTTTATTTTTTCCCTTATATCTTTTATTATTTCTTAATAAAGACCAGGTCTAGCAAGGGTATTGATCTAGGTATCAAAACTCTCAAAGTCTCTTAAAACCTCGAAGAGGACTTAATTAGAATTCTATCTACACAAGAACTCCAAACCAAAGTCTACACGATACTTCTTGTCTGACTATTAACCCTGGGTAGGACAACGAAGTTGTTGCAAACTATAGACCAATTTTAGAGTTAGGGTATCTGGATCTTTTATTTTATGTATTTTTTCATGAAAACCACCAAATAGGAATAGCAAACGCAACAGGCCGGCCATCAAAACTCTTAAGCAGTATTACACATCAAGAAATGCAGGCTCACAACAACCATATGATTTTCTACATTAGCTACCATCTATTCCTTTCGAACATTTTTGTAGACAGTAAACATTAAATCGTAGGTAGAATTGAATGTGTCATTATTTAGACTTCCAGAAATCAAAACATTAAACAAAACAACACGCAGGCTAATGTGACCACGATTTCCTCATCAATTCATTTCAAAACAAGACTGTTACCTATTATTTAATCATGGCAACCTGGAATCTACCACATCGAAGTGCAACAGGTATAAAAGGGTTACAACTTCTTACAATCATAACTCAGACTCTACAATTCACATTTTAAACTTATAAAACTCCGACGGGCCCCTCTCCCAGTTCAAGGATCGAATCCCACAGTAAAACGATAGGCACCTCCATACATTTTATATTAGCAGTCACAGGTCAGGATATCAAACCATGGGAGCAACTCAAATGCCCAGGTTACATTTACTAAACTAGACAACTGACATGAGTACCACTACCATCAACGAAATACATAATTTTCATTTAGAAGAACAAACAAACTACCTTTAGGTTAAAAGCACGACGGTATATACACAAACATTATTTCCCTCCTGCCATAAGAAAACACAGAACAAATCCAAGACGATGGCATGGACTCCATCGAATGGACAAATGACTTCCCACCAAGGATTCAAACTGACAGAGCACCATTTAAAAACTGAGTGACCATAATTGCTTCATACATCCATTTGGGTCTCATAGAAGAGAAAGCGCAAAGGTCCATTTCTCATTACAAATATCCAAACGATTTCCATAAATAAATACAGGGTAAAATACTATTTTCAAAACCCATATTTATACAAGTGCAAGTACTATTAAAACTACCTAGAACCAAATTGTTAAAACTTACAGTAAGTATGGGAACCCTCGGGAGTTTAATTCATCAAAAGAATAATTACAACATTTTTCAACACCCTGTTCCAGCCAAAGGCGACCACATTCGAGACTTCAAAACCATAGTGAGCCAAGGGCATCACGAAGCCTCCCTAATTCTTTTCAAATAGAGTATTCTCCCACAACCAAGACAAGAAGGCATGAAGGGTTGAAAGAACCCTGAACTTACCAGTCTAATTCCCAAACGCCGTCAGTGTTGCTCCCCATATGGTCCAAACGAAGATATTTCGCACCACATTACCCTACCTGTCAATAGAAGCAAGTCAGCACAAGTTAGAACATGCCCATTTAAAAGCATGGAAGTTAAAGAAAAACCTATAAAACATAGTGGTTACATATGGAAGGGGTTACCTAGTAATACTATTCATCTACACTGCCTCTTAAGACCACCACGATACCCTGGCCATGAGCGTAGCTCAGTCCAGGCGCAATCACCATACACCCAGCCAAGACTCCTCTCGGCCATAAGGGAAAACAAACAAAATGACCAACGTTTGCAAACCCTCGTTAAAACCCATCTTGCCCAGCTGGCCACAGGCCACGTGAATGTCATGTGTGCATTTATTACTTCCACCAACTACATTAGAACTCAAATAATTGGGTAAACACTATAGTATAGTCACATCATCCCAAATCTTGGTTAATTATCACCAAGGTAAGATCTTAACCCATCCATGTCTTGCATAAGGGGTGTTTGCACTTTAAGAAAATTACATGATGGAGTTGTTCAGAGGATGGTCACCTAGGTACACCTACAAGAGTAGGACAAACATATATCTATTAGCGAAATCGCTAAGTAAGTCAACAGGTTTCAAACATTCACACCTTACCTCTCGGCAACTCTGTCAGGGGTGCATAAATCAACCCCAAGTTTCCAGGGTATTTCAACTCCTTTCATCAGGTCCATCTTGCCTGAGGATGAAATTTAGACAATTTACATTTGTAACAAGCATTTAGACCATACAAGAGAAAGAGGGACTTATAGTATCACTCTCATAGGTTAAATTTCCATAGAAACACACTTACCACAATTACTTCCGCAAAGAAAGCATGACTGACAAAAACTACATTGCTAGGAATTCCATAAACTCTTAAATACTGAAATCAAGTACCGATACTTTTCACAGTGCTAAAGTTAATTTATAAATATATAGTCTATGTTAGGCAATCTAGCAAGTAGAAGAATTTTTTTTTAATTTTACAATTTTTTGGGACATTACAAGTGGTATCAGAGCCCAACTACAAAACTAAGTGACCTATTGGGCTCGTTACAAACATAGCATATGCTGCAGATACACAGTAACCAGAAACATACATTTATAAATTTGATATTTTTATGTGAAAAATAAACTAACATATTTTATGTTCTTGATGCTTATATAACACTGAAGGTACAGTCATTGTCTGAAAATGAATGCAGAAAGGGGAAACAACATACATGGAAATCTGAACTCTCCACCACGAGAGCAAGAAATCGTGGTGGAACTAAACCCAGATTTAATGAAATCCATGCAAAATCTACAGGAATAATTCCAAAGTTTAAGAGATGAGAACATGCAAGAAATACGAGAACAACAAGCTATAAATGAAACTCTGCTTCAGTCTTTAACTGGGGCAAAACCCCATGGATAGCCCACACTCTCAGTCAACACCTTTAAAAGGGGAAATGGCCACACATAGAAATCTACCAACTCTAAGGGAGAAGAACACGAAGAACACATACCTGAACCAATGGAAGAGGACTGTAAGAGCTCTTCCAACTATGACGATACACCACCTCCTTGCAAGAAAAGGAGGAAAAGCTGTTGATGTATATGTAACTTCAGAATGTATTTCACCTACGTATATTATACTCCTATAGAGATGGTATTATTCCTCTATACGGAAGTGTCGTCATTTGTATTGACAAGTGTCGCAAGTATCGTAACTTGCTGTGATGGGTTATTAGACCACCAAGTGTGGGGTCAGCCTGGATTAATGTAACCATGGGTTATTAGACTGAGTTAGACAAGTCAGCCCTGTTAGTTTATTGGGCAGGACAGGACAAGTATAAATAGAGATCGAGAGATCTCTATTTGATCATCTCATTACTCACTCTTACATCACTCAGAAAGTGGCGCACTAGTTGAGGAGGAGGAGTAGCTGCTAGTAGAAGACTATCTCTTGTACTTTAGTTGTATCATTGCTCTTTCTATCTTTGAGGAAGTTGTGGGGTTTTTCACCTTTATGGCTGTCCCCAGTGAAACTCTGTGTGTCCATTGTCTTATATGATTGCTTTCTATGCTTGATACATGCTTGATATGCTTGATATGTTGTACATGTTATTCTCTCAGTAAAGATCCTAGAGTATGTTGAATTAATGCTCAAAATCTAACATGGTATCAGAGCTTCCCTTAGAAGAAGACATTGTGCAGTGGTGGAAACAAGGGTTTCTTTTTTATTAGGTTTCTCTCCATAGATTTTGGAAAAGAATTAAGATAGATTAACTCTATTCATCAAGGCGAATCTTTCTATCTAATCAGAATTCAATTCTGAGCACTTTCAGTTTTGGCCCTAAAAATTAGGGTTCCCAACAAAATAGGCATTTCTGAAATCGGAAGACATAGATGGAAGCTCCTTGGAAAAATAGAAGTTTAGAGCTTTAGATCAAGATTTTTGGTTGGGTGAAGCTCCGGGAAACTCAAACCCTATTTCAGGGTCCTCCCCAGTGAATCCGCGAAGACTAAAAGGCATTTCTGAAGGGTGAAACTTTGCAGATCTCAAATTCTTAATATACCAAGCTGATCAGCTCATCAAGGGGCATCTTTCTATCCTTTCATAAGTTTGAAATTCAAAGTTTGAATTTTTAGGGTTTCTCTGACAAACCCTAATCCGAGACTAGATCCAGTTTTCAGCAAATCAAGTGGTAAGACCTAAATCTTTTCTATTGCCATTTGAAGTACTCTTTAAGATGTCTCACCACACCAAGCTTGAGGATAAGCTTGAAGGGGCTAATAAATTCTGATCATGGAAGTATAGGATTGGGTTAATCCTGGAAGAAAATGAGTTGGACACTTATATAAGTGAAGTGGTCCCTATCCCAGAAGAGGAAGAGGCTAAGGCTCTTCACAAGAAGAACTTGGTCAAGGCAAAGAGGATCATTGCTGATTCTATCAAAGATCATCTCATACCCCATGTGTCATCCCTAAAGACACCAAAGGAGTTGTTTGATTCCCTGACCAAGTTATTTGAAGGGAAGAACATAAATCAGAAGATGACCTTGAGGAATCAATTGAAGAATGTCAAGATCCAAAATGCAGAGACTATGCAATCCTATTTCTCAAGGGTCTCTCAGATAAAAGAACAACTTGAAGCTGTGGGATAAGACATAGAAAATGGAGAAGTGGTAATGACCACTCTTAATGGCCTTCCTAGATCATGGGATTCCTTCATCCAAGGGATTTGTGCTAGGAAGAAACTTATCACCTTCACTAGGCTATGGGAAGAATTCTCACAGGAAGAAGCTCGAATTGTAGCTTGAGAAGAGAAGATGGGGAATGAAGAGCAAGCTCTCACGGCACACTCCAAAATTCATGGTGACAAGAAGGCTCACCATCATGGCAAGAAAGAAAGACACCACCATTAAAATCAGACAGGTAGTCCCAAACCTCGAAGGAATATGTCATATGTCCATTCCTATACATGTGATGATAAGGGACACTATTCCAGAGATTGTCCCAGAAATAAGAAAGATGGTTCTCACAAGAAGAAGAATTTCAAAAGAAGACAGCATGCTCATGCTGCAGAGGATGATGAACCTCCGAGGAAGAGGGCTAGAGAAGATAGTGAAGATTCTTCAAGTGATGAAGAATATGTTTTGATTTCTTCTCTCACTGGAACCATTACTCATGGAAGTAATGATTGGCTTATAGATAGTGGGGCTTCTAAACACATGACAGGATTCAAGGAATCCTTTATGAACCAATCAGAATATGAGTCACCCCACAAGTTGAAACTTGGGGATGACTACCAGTATCCAATAAAAGGGAGTGGTGAAGCCTCCTATAAAATAGACTCTGGAAATTCTATGAAGATGAACGATGTACTAGATGTTCCAGGTCTCAAGAAGAATCTACTCTCCATATCTGCATTGGATGCAAAAGGCATGAGGGTTGCATTTGTAGATGGCCAAGTCCTAATGTGGCCAAAAGGTAAGACTATAGATGATGCAATTGTGATTGGAGAGAAAGAGGGAGGATTATACAAATTGAAGGGCCAACCAGAACAAGCCATGGTCCATGATTCAGTAGAGCCAAGTGAACTTTGGCATAGAAGGCTTGCGCACATGCACTATAGGGAATTACCAATTGCAAGCAAAGCTGTAGAAGGTCTTCCTGAAATCCAGAGAAACCATGAATGCATTTGCAAAGGTTGTGAAAAGGGAAAGAACACAAAGAAGACATTTCCAAGCAATGAAAGAAAGGAAAAAAGAATCTTGGAAATCATTCACTCTGATGTATGTGGTTCGATGTCATCCAGTTCTCTAAGTGGGCCATGTATACTATGTTTCCTTCATTGATGATTTCTCTAGGAAGACTTGGGTTTACTTCTTTAAGAAAAAAGATGAAGTATTCAGCAAATTCAAGGAATTCAAAGCCTTGATAGAAAACCACACTGAAAAGAAGATCAAGACCTTTAGATCCGACAATGGTGGAGAATTCACTTAAGAAGACTTCAAGAAGTTATGCAATAATTCAGGGATTAAGATGGAGTTCACCACTCCTTACAATTCACAATAGAAAGGAGTAGAAGAAGTTACTTCAGAATAGGACTCCAACAACTCCTGTAAGGAAGCAAAGATTCATAGGGAGTCCACCCAACAAACAAACAAAGATAAGTATTTGAATTGTCATTTCTTGTATATTATGTTTGTTTAAATAATGTTATTCTATGATGTATATGCTTATGTTCCTAGACTTAGGTTGTGTATTATGCATATTAGAATATTTGCATTGATGAACAAGATACTACTAATATGTAAGTAATTGGTAAGTGGCTTGGTACTGTACAACATTCCATTGCTACTTATCTAGAATGAAACCTCTTTGCTGACATGTTGGAAGTTGTGCACACTCTTAACAATGTTCTGGTAGAGATTGGAAGGCATCTAGAAAGTTACAGAATATGGATAAATGTTATATTGAAGAATTGGCTAAGATAATTGCATGATTGTATGACATATGTCTTTATGAGTAAGAATTTGTTCTGAAATATATAAGATGTCTCTAATCATGCAATTGAACTTGTCTTGTAGGAAAGACCCCATACCATCACCTACAAAAGAAGGACTACAACATTTGTTCAAGCAACAAAGCTATCTATTGAAGATATTGAAGTTCCTAGGATCCGGGATGTAGTACTGGAAGAATGCTATGATCGAGGAATACTAGTCGATCATGAAGAATGATGTTTGGGATGTGGTCCCAAGACCAGATTGGAAGTATGTGGTGACTTCCCAGTGGATCTATAAGATCAAGCATGCTGCAGATGGCAGCATAGAAAAATATAAGGAAAGGTTTGTAGCTCGTGGCTTCTCCCAGAAAGAAGGGATTGATTATGAAGAGACCTTTTCTCCTGTGGCTAGATACACTTCCATTAGATCAGTACTTTCTTTGGCTGCAGTGATGAAATGGAAGGTACACCAGATGGATATCAAGACTGCTTTATTGAATGGTGTAGTTGAAGAGGAAGTGTATGTGGACCAGCCACTCGGGTTTGAGACATATGACCGAGAGTCACATGTGTGCAAACTGAAGAAAGCCCTGTATGGTTTGGAACGGGCACCCCGGACCTGGTATGGTAGGATAGATGGCTTTCTATCCAGTTTGGGATTTACCAAGAGTAAAGCAGATTCCAACCTTTATTACAAAGTTGAGGAAGGAAATCCAATGATACTACTATTGTATGTGGATGACCTGTTTGTAACAGGTGAGGATAGATTGATTGCCGACATGAAGAGGAAGCTTATTGCAGAGTTCAACATGAAGGACTTGGGTATGATGCACTACTTTCTTGGTATGGAGGTGTGGCAGAGTGCAGATGGAATCTTCCTTGGAAAAGGGATGTATGCAATAGAGATCCTGAAGAGGTTCGGGATGATAGACTGCAAGGCCATGGCCACATCTATGGCATCGAACCTGAAGCTTCTGTGTGATGCTTCATCTGAGCCCGTTGATGCTACGATGTATTGTCAGATGATTGGGTCCTTGATGTACCTGATGAATACAAGACCAGATATCTACTTTGTGGTGAACACCTAAGCCAATACTTGATGGATCCGAGACATGTTCACTTGATAGCTGCAAAGCATATGCTAAGGTACCTGAAGGGTACAGTTGACTATGGGATCAAGTATGAGGCGAATCAAAATTTTAACCTGGAGGGTTATATGATTTGGATTGGGCAGGCAGTTCCATTGATCGAAATATCACTTCGGGGTGTTGCTTCAGTATGGGATCCGGTATGATCTCTTGGTTTAGGAGGAAGCAGTCCTATGTGGCATTGGGTACAGCCGAAGAAGAGTATGTCGTAGCTTGTTCGGCTAGTTGTGAGGCAGTATGGCTTAGGAAGATACTATCTGATTTGTTTGATCTCCACCTGAGTGCTACTTGTATATATTGCAACAACCAGAGTTGTGTGAAGTTGTCAGAGAACCCAGTGTTCCATGACAAGTTGAAGCACATTGAGATCAAGTATCACTATATCATGAATATGGTGTAGAGAGGAGTAGTGAAGCTCTTGTATGTTGTGACGGATGAGCAGATAGCCAATGTGTTGACCAAGTCATTGGCCAGAGTGAAGTTTGAATACTTGAGAGGGAGACTTGGTGTACTTCAGATCAAGATACCTTCCAAGGGGAAGTGATGAGTCCAGAGACACAGATGCACAAGGGCCATTCTCACATGGTTAGAGGAAAGTCCTTCCATGGTCGTTGATGTAAGTGCTTTGAGCCTTTCCCAGAGGATCAAAGGAAATTCCTTCCATGCTGGTGAGTGGAAGTGCTGAGCCTTTCCCAGATGGTCAAAGGAAATTCCTTCCATGTTGGTGAGTGTAAGTACTATGTGTGTGCATCTAGGTTGTGCTCCATGGATGATGATGTGATAGTATGGTACACAGGTTTTGTAGAGGCATATGATTAGTCCTGAGATGCTCTTGCAAGTTTTGCAGAGGTAGTATAATCAGTCCTGGGAGATCTTGCAGGTTTTGCAGAGGCAATGTAATCAACCCTGAGGTATACCTACTTGATGGCTTTCTTGCAGAGATGTTGATGACGTTCATCTAGCATGAAAAAGGGCTGGCTCTGTAGATGATGAAGACCTACAGGTGGCGGGCCCACATCCAGTATGGAAAAGGATTGGCTCTGTAAAAATTCCTATGACGAGTACATTGGAGATTGATTGAGATAGCAGTAGTGACGATGACAATGACGATGATCCAGTGATGATGATCCAGAGAAGAAGACTTGTGCTAACAGATCTGTGTCGAGAAATACCTTCTTAGTTAAGAGGGAGTGTTGATGTATATGTAACTTCGGAATGTATTTCACCTATGTATATTGTACTCCTATAGAGATGGTATTATTCCTCTATACGGAAGTGTCATCATTTGTATTGACAAGTGTCGCAAGTATCGTAACTTACTGTGATGGGTTATTAGACCACCAAGTGTGGGGTAGGCCCGGATTAATGTAACCATGGGTTATTAGACTGAGTTAGACAAGTCGGCTCTGTTAGTTTATTGGGCAGGATAGGACAAGTATAAATAGAGATTGGGAGATCTCTATTTGATCATCTCATTACTCACTCTTACATCACTCGGAAAGTGGCGCACTAATTGAGGAGGAGGAGTAGCTTCTAGTAGAAGACTATCTCTTGTACTTTGGTTATATCATTGCTCTTTCTATCTCTGAGGAAGTTGTGGGGTTTTTCACCTTTATGGTTTTCCCCAATGAAACTCTGTGTGTCCATTGTCTTATGTGATTGCTTGCTATGCTTGATACATGCTTGATATGATTGATATGATGTACATGTTATTCTTGTGAGTATTTTGATCATAGTAAGATCTAGGAGCTATGGAGAACCTCACAAAATCGAATTATTTGCAAAACAAGTGAAAAATATTGAAAAAGGAGACAATTTTACACACAATGTGAACTTAATCTTTGCATTATCTGACTGTCTAACATGTGAAAATGTTAAGAACAGGTTTTTATTACATCCATGAGAAATTCGAGAGCAATAGATAGCTCAAGATGAGTGTACAAGTCAAAATTGCCAAATTGGCCTCAATCCCACCTAGGTGGGTCCAACTCAATCCTAATCATCCCAAACAGTCACGAATTCAGGTGTGAAGGTGGTTGAAGCATGCTGGGTCATAAATGAGGCCAAGATAGGAGTGGGTGAGTAAATAAAGGTGTTTGGGAGGACCAAGGGAGCAGTAAATGCTCCAAATCTAGCCAAAATTGGGCAAAATCCACCCTAGCACTCCTAGTCAACAGTAATTCCCCAAATCAAGGAGAGAGAGCACTCCAGCATTTAATGAGGGTGCACTTGTGGAAAAAACAGGAGGTTGGGTGAATTGGTTTGCTTGGAAGTGGGTGTGAACACTCTCAAATGTGGGTATTTGACCAACTAAAGTCACCTAGTCCAAACTATGGTGTAATGAAGCACATGAGCAATAAAATTTGACTATGGTTATGGACTATGGTACTAAGTATGGATTACTGTTCTGACACCCCCCCTTAACCAGAAATTAGTACAACTCATGAAAATAAGTGGGAGGCCTTGGAAACAAAGGCTCAAGTCACCTCATTACAAACAAAAATTTTATTTGTCCATATAAACCGAGGACAAGAAGTAAAACCACATGGGATAAAAGCTTCCCTCTAAAATGGACATGGGGTTGAACCTGTAATAAAATTGTAGCAGTCACCATCCATCACTCACCCCAAGAAAATCTCTCAAGTGAGTGAAGGTCTTCTCAGTAAAACACTTGGTGAAAATATCTGCAGTTTGCTCGGTGGATGGGCAATACTGCAAGGAAATCACCCTATCATGCACCAAGCCCCGAATGTAGTGCATATGGATTTCAATGTGCTTTGTTCTTTGACTTTGTACTGGATCAGTAGATATATTGATGGCACTTTGATTATCCACCCAAATGTTGGTTGGAGAATCAATAGCAACACCAAACTCTTGAAGAATGCCTTGCAACCAAACACACTGTGTGGCTGCGTTCACTGCTGCCCTGTACTCGACCTCTGCTGATGAAAGTGAAATAGTATGTTGTTTCTTACTTGACCAGAAAATGGGACCTTCAGTAAACATGAAAACAAAACCTAAAGTGGAATTTCTATCAATGGGATCTCCATCCCAATCGGAATCAGAAAATCCAACTAGTTGTAGTGAAGAACCAGCTGCATAGTGTACCCCAAAGCTTTTTGTTCCCTGGACATATTGAAGGATCATTTTGGATGCCTTCCAATGGATCTCATGTGGCTTCTGCATATATCTTGCTACAGCACTTACAACATAAGACAAATCAGGTCTTGTATGTGTAAGGTACAACAAGCTTCCAACTAGCTTCCTGTAGAGTGTGCAATCCACCAATGGAGAGTCTTCAAATTCACCTAGTTTTATGCCTGAAAGGAATGGGCACTTGACTGCCTTACATTCAGCCATTTTAAACTTCAATAACAGGTCTGAAGTATACTTAGGTTGACTCATCAATATACCTCTCTCAAATTGCTCAATTTCCAAACCCAAAAATTGCCTTAGCAATCCTAGGTCGCTCATGGCAAATTCACTGTGCAAAGAAGCTTTGATTGAGCCAATTTGTTTGTTGCAACTCCCTGTAATTAAAAACTCATCAACATATAGTACAATGAACTGCAAATTATCATCACATTGCTGCAAATAAACATTTGGATCAGACTCGCATCGACAGAAACCAATTGAGAGCAAAAAAGCATCCATTTTGGCATACCAAGCCCTGGGGGCTTGCTTGAGTCCATAGAGTGACTTCTTCAACCTGCAAACAAGTGTGGGATCCTCTTGGAATCCTTCAGGTTGCTGCATATAGATCTCTTCCTATAGCTCACCATGTAAGAATGCACTTTTAACATCCATATGGTGAACTTCCCAACCCTTACTGGCTGCCATGGCTAGAGCTAGTCTAATTGAGTCCATATTTGCAACTGGTGCAAAGGCTCTGTATAATCCACACCATGGATTTGTGAGTAGCCCTTAGCCACTAATCTAGCCTTATACTTCAGATCAGAACCATCATCAATAGTTTTGGTTCGAAAAATACACTTACATTGCACAAGTTTCCTCTTGGGAGGAAGAGGCACCAAATCCCATGTTTTGTTCTCTTGGAGAGATTGGAATTCTTCTTGCATTGCTATTCTCCACCTTCGATCATGATGAGCTTCCTAATATGATTTTGGATCAGATACAATATTCATATAACAGTGATCAGCAAGTTCACTTTCATTTGCAAAGGAAGCATTGATTGTTTGAGATCTAGTCTTCCTAGGCTCTTGGGGATTGCCTGCCAATTCACCTGCAGCTTGTATGATTTTTTCAGCCCACTTGGGCCTTGATGGTGACTCATGTACAACAATGTCATATTAAGCCATGTCATCTTCAGCAAGATCAGAAAAATCATAACTGGAATCATCACTAATTTCATTAAGGTGTGGAGGAGAAGAGCTTTCCCCCAGTGCAAGCTCAAAATCAGGAATTGGTTCTTCTTCGAATTGCACACTTCTCTCAATGAAATTTTTTAGTGTTGATGTGTCAAAGAGCTTATATCCCTTTGTGTCTTCACCATATCCAACCATGATACATTCTCTGCTTTATGGCTCCAAATCCTTCCTCTTTTCTGGAGGAATTCGAGCCCATGCTCTAGACCCAAAAATTCTGAAATTTGACACATTTGGTTTTTGGCCAAACCATGCCTCATAGGGGGTTTTTAATTTGACTGATTTGTGAAAGGCTCTATTCTAAATTTGAGCAGCACAATTGACGGCTTCAACCCATAGCTTAGGGATTAGATCCCTAGCTTCAATCATGCAAGTGGCCATCTCTTTGAGAGATCTATTTTTCCTCTCTGCCACACCATTTTGCTGAGGTGTGTAGGGGGATTGAATGTTGCATTTGGATGCCACATTCCTCACAAAGATGCTAAATGTTATTGTTCACATACTCCTTTCCATTATCATTCCTAAGGATCTTTATCTTATGACCACTATGATTCTCCACTAAGGCCTTCCAAATCTTCAATTTCTCAAACACTTCTGATTTCAATTTAAGGAAGTAAACCCAGCAGAATCGAGAGTAGTCATCCATGAATGTGAGTACATACCTTGATCCACCATATGATAGAGTGGGAAGAGGACCAATAAGGTCTGAATGTACCAATCCAAGTGGTTGAGTGGCTCTCCTTTCCATTCCCTTCTCATAGCTGCGCTCAGGATGCTTTCCAACTACACAACCAATGCATGCACCATTTGAAGATTTGATTTTAGGAAGCCCTTCCACCATCTCGTCCTTGTGCAATGTCTGGAGATATTTGTATTTCATGTGGCCAAATCTTTCATGCCACAACTTGGAGGTCTCATTGGCACGAGAGACAAGAGCATGGTCACTAGAATTTGGAATGAAATTGGATAATTTGTACATTCTCTCTTCATGATCAACATACCCCACTGCCACAACTTGATTTGAAGAAATTTATGAGATTTCTACCAAATCTGGAGTAAATGTTACTCTCTTGGCTTCTCCTGTATAGTTCATTTGATAAACTGATAGCAAATTTGCAGCCAATGAAGGTACATAGAGCACATCACTGAAATAGCCATGCTCCATGTCAATCCTGCCAATCCCCTTGGTCTGGATTTCTGAATCATCTCCCATTCGAACTGTTGGGCCACCATTTGAATGCATAGAAGAGAAGAGCTCTCTGGATGAAACCATATGTCTAGAAGCTCTTGAATCAATGATAAAGGATGAGGGATTCGAAATACCTGCTACCAAAGCATGACATTTCTCCTTATTGTCAGGATTTGAGGTGCTCTCTTTCTTCCTTGCGCCCTCAGGGACTGGGATGTTGTTCTTCTCCAGCAGCTACGCCATTGAGTCAATGGTCTTCTTCATGCATGAGCTCTCTGGATCCCATCCCTTATGACAATAGGTGCATTTGGTCTTTTCCTTTCCCTTCTTGTCCTTCTCCTTTGACAGATTCGAACCTCCATCTGCAGACTTGGTCTTGTCAAACTTCCTCTTCTTTGGCTGCCTCAAATTCTTGGCTTTCTGCTTGGCTTTGTTGGCATTTGAAACACCCATTGCCAGTGCTTGGTCCTTTGATTTTATGGTGCCCATCTGAACTAGTTTGTCCTTCTCCTGAGTGAGACACTCCATGAAGGTAGCTAGTGATGGCATTTGCCAATTTCGAAGGGTCAACTTGGCTGAGTGAAATGTGCTAACAAATACATAAAACTCTGGGCCTAGCTTCGAAAGGATGGACAGAATCAGTTGTTCTTCCTTCTTAACAATTCCAAATTGTTGCAGTTGAAGCACTAGTGACTTGAACTTAGTGAAGAACTCCTGGATGGTTTCAAAATGCGCTGGGCTCAAGCTAATGAGCTCGTTTTCAAGCTGGTGGCCTCTCAGTTCATCATTTTTCCCAAAGAGTGATTCTAGCTTCACCCATACTTCATTTGGGGTTGTCAAACTGTCTATATGAAACAAGATTTCCCTCGAAATGCTCAGGCATAGCAATCCATAAGCTTCATCAAGTCGATTGTACTACTTTGCTTTCTCCACAACAGAGTTTGGCTCCACTTCTATGCCCATGGTTACTATATAGAGACCCTTAGATCTCAGTTTGATAACCATTTCAGCCTTCCATTCGAATAAATTGAAGGGTGTGAGCAACATTTGGTTTGCTTCCATTACTGTAGCGTTAATGGTGAGAAAACTACTAAAACACCTGCAAAAAACACTCAATTTTTATCTGGAAATCCTCTCTAGAATGCAGTTCAATGCTCAATATTGATCTACAACTCACTAAATCCACAATGGCTTTGATACCATGTGAGTATTTTGATCATAGTAAGATCTAGGAGCTATGGAGAACCTCACAAAATCGAATTATTTGCAAAACCAGTGAAAAAGCTTGAAAAAGGAGACAATTTTACACACAATGTGAACTTAATATTTGCATTATCTAACTGTCTAACATGTGAAAACGTTAAGAATGGGTTTTTATTACATCCATGAGAAATTCGAGAGCATTAGATAGCTCAAGATGAGTGTACAAGTCAAAATTTCCAAATTGGCCTCAATCCCCCCGAGGTGGGTCCAACTCAGTCCTAATCATCCCAAACAGTCACGAATTCAGGTGTGAAGGTGGCTGAAGCATGCTATGTCATAAATGAGGCCAATGCAAGCGTGGGTGAGCAAATAGAGGTGTTTGGGAGGACCAAGGGAGCAATAAATGCTCCAAATCTAGCCAAAATTGCGCAAAATCCACCCTAGCACTCCTAGTCAACAGTAATTCCCCAAATCAAGGAGAGAGAGCACTCCATCATTTAATTAGGGTGCACTTGTGGACAAAACAGGAGGTTGGGTGAACTGGTTTTCTTGGAAGTGGGTGTGAACACTCTCAAATGTGGGTATTTGACCAACTAAAGTCACCTAGTCCAAACTATGGTGTAATGAAGCACATGAGCAATAAAATTTGACTATGGTTATGGACTATGGTAGCAAGTATGGATTATTGTTCTAACAATTCTCTTAGTAAATATCCTAGAGTATGTTGAATTAATGCTCAAAATCTAACAAAAGTAACGACAGTTTGCAAGGAGAATTCAGAAAGATAAAATCCCCAACTTATGATGAAGAGATTAAATCTGGGGAGAAGGTTGAGGAGTGGCTGCTAGGGATGAATAAGTATTTCAAAGTTCATAATTACTCCAGTGAAATGCAAGTATGACTAGCCATATACAACCTGAATGGTAAAGTATCCAGATGGTGGCGCGACTTGAAACATACCAAAGGACAAGAACTGAGAGACAACATGGGATACTTTCAACAGAATATTCCAGGACAAATATATGTCTAAAAGATTCTTTGACAAGAAAATTAAAGAATTTCATGAGTTGAGAATGGGCTCGCTAACCATGGAGGTATTCATAAACATATTCTTAGACCTGTTGCACTATGTTCCATACATCAGAGATGAAAAGGTCAAGATACAACAGTTCTTGGGAGGTCTGCCACCAAAGTTTAGAGAAAAAATAGAGTTTGACATGCCTAAGACCCTAGATGTGACTTTACATAAAGCAAGACTATGTTATGAGAATAGACAACCAAGGAATGATAACATCAACAGAAACAAAGATAGGTTGAGAACCTTCACGGACAACCGCAGACTAGGTTTTAGACCTCCACCTTACCGAAAACATAACAATAGTTTTCCACCCAATAGAGGCTTCAACTGAACTCAAGCACGGCCAAATGCACCCCCGCTGCATGTCAACAGAATAGCTTTCAACAAAGGAGCAAAAGTTGTCCCACCAACTGTTTCTTATTGGAAATCCCAAGGGCCCCACTATTATTGAGACCGCCCCAACAAAACGGACAGATTTTTACACAATGTCCAAGTAGAACCTACCGTAGGAGACATGGAAAAAACACCCAGGATTTATGCAGCTCTTAATGGCTGACCGAGAGATAGCCAGGTCACCATGGTTAAAATTGAGGGTAAGATATCAAACACAACCATTTCAGTTTTAATAGATCCTGGCACATGCCGAATTTATATCTCCCCTAAGATAGTGGACACTTGTAAGTTGAATCGAGAGCATCACGAGAAACCATCACTAGTACAACTAGCCACTGGTACCAAATGAAAGGTCTCCAAGTTAGTTAAAACTTGTGAGATAGACTTAAACGGTTTTCCATCTAGGTTAGAACTAAACATTCTGCCCCTAGGATCATACGATGTACTTATCGGCATGGATTGGTTAGAAGAACACCATTTCCTACTTGACTGCTTAAACACGTCCTTACTCTGTAGGGATGACTGAGGGGATCAAAAGACGATTCAGGGTATCCTTAAGAATGTGTCTGTAAGACAGATCTCCCTTACAAGCAAAGAAATGTATTAGGAAGGGTTGTAAACTCTTTGCCATCAATATCCAAAACATATAAACTGATAGGGAACAGAAGATCGAATACTTCCCAGTCCTCGTAGAGTTCAGAGATGTATTTACCGAGGAAATATCGGGATTACCACCCAAATGAGACTTAGACTTTTCCATTGAACTAACACCCGGGTCAGTACTAACTTCTATAGCTCCTTACCGCATGAGCACACCAGAATTGGTAGATCTCAAGCTTCAATTACAAGAACTGATCGAAAAAGCGTACATTCGACTAAGTGTGTCCCCTTGGGGAGCACCGATACTCTTTGTCAAAAAGAAGGACAGAATGATGCAGATATGCATCGATTACTGCCATCTCAATAAAATGAAAATTAAGAACCGTTACCCACTCCCTAGAATCAACAACTTGTTTGACCAAGTCGGAGGAGCGAAAATATTCTCAAAGATTGACTTATGATCTGGATTCCATCAGGTGAGAATCCGTGATGAGGATATCAACAAAACCGCATTACATACCCATTACAACCACTACGAATTCGTAGTGATGCCCTTTGGGTTGACGAACGCACCAGCCAAATTTATGTGTATGATGAGAAACATCTTTAGTAAATACCTCCATAAGTTCGTTCTAGTCTTTATTGACGACATTTTAATCTACTCCAAGAATGAAGTAGAACATGAGGAGCACCTCCAAATTGTTTTACCAATATTATAGGAACACCAAATCTACGCCAAGTTTAGTAAGTGCAATTTCTACAAACCCCAGATTCAATACCAAGGACATATCATTTTGGAAAAGGGAATAGCCATCAACCGCGAAAAGGTCAAATCTATCGAGGAATGGCCCACACCTACGTGTGTATTCAACATAAGATCGTTTTAGGTTTATCTAGCTACTACCAAAATTTTATTGAGATCTTCTCATGGATTGCATGTCCCATGACTGCCTTGCAGAAGAAGGAAAACGAGTTTATCTGGATGGATAAGTGCGAAGAAAGCTTTCAAAAGTTGAAGCAACTATTAACTAGTCCACCAATATTACAAATTGCAGACCCCAATGGGGACTTCATTGTTTGCACGGATGCAAGTAAGGAAGGACTCGGGGAAGTCCTTATGCAAGATAACCTTTCCATCTGCTATGAATCAAGGAAAATGAAAGAACATGATCATAACTATCCTATGCTTGAACTAGCCGCCATCATCCACGCCTTGAAGATGTGGCGACACTACCTTATGGGAACAAAATTCCTATTGATGACAGATAACATGAGTTTGAAGTACATTTTTTACCAACCCGACTTAAATGCCAGGGAGGCCAGGTGGTTAGTCTTCCTTAGCGAGTAACATTTCGAACTAAAACACATTGAAGGCAAGGAAAACAAGATTTTTGACGCCTTGAGACGACGAGCACATATTATTTATGAGGTCATGGTCAGTCAAACTGACTCAGACTTGCACAACAAGATTCGAATGGCAAGTAAGAGTGACCGTTACTACATTGAAATCCTTGCAAAGATCCAAGAAGACAGACTATTCCAACAACAAAAAGAATATAAGATAGACAAGTTGGGACTACTTTGGTTGAAAGAAAGACTTTACATCCCAGAGAGTGGAGACATTAGATCAAACATTCTCACAGAATTTCATCAGAAATCCTATTCAGGACATCTCGGATATCAAAAGATGATATCGGCAGTAAAGAAACATTACTTTTGGCCTAAAATGAAAGCTAACATTTCCATGTTCATCGCAAAATGTCAGGAGTGCCAACTGGTCAAAGCAAAACACCAACACCCCTCCGGTTTACTACAACCTCTACCCATTCCAGAATGGAAGTGGGAGGTAATAAGTATGGACTTCATTACGGTTTTACCCAAGAGTAAGAGACAGAATGACTCCATCTTTGTAGTGGTAGACAAGCTGTATAAAGTATCCCATTTCATAGCGATAAAATCTACCTACAAAGTGGTCCACATCGCGGATATCTTCTTGAAGGAGATCTTTCAATTGCATGGGATATCCAAGGCAATCATTTCAGATTGAGACACAAAGTTCACTAGCAACTTCTAGAGAGCATTGTTATCCAGTTTGGAGACACAGTTACAATTCAGTACTGCGTACCATCCCCAAACCGACGGACAAACGGAATGAGTAAACCAAATTCTTGAGGACATTTTGAGAATGTACGTCATGAACAACCCCACTAAGTGGAAAGATTATTTGCACATCGCAGAGTTTGCGTACAACAACAGTTATCAAACCTCGGCAATAAATGTCAGACACCCGTGACTTGGGACAGTCCAGTAGACACATTTATGTGAGGACTGGACCTACTAAAAGGCTTGGAACAACTAGTCTCCAAGGTACAACTAAACCTGAAAGAAGCATAGGACCACCAAAAGAGTTATGTGGACAATAAAAGAAAAGACAAATACTATCAAGTTGGCGAGCATGTTTTCCTAAAAGTAAAGGAAAAGCGAAGGTCTTTGAGCTTAGGTCGATGTGGGAAACTAGCCCCCAGGTTTTGTGGACCTTTTGAGATACTGGCCAAGAAGGGCCCAGTGGCGTATGAGTTAGTCTTACCAGCTCATGTAAAATTTCATAATGTTTTTCATGATTCATTATTGAAGAAATATGTATACGATACTAAACATGTTATTGATTGGTCCTTATTACAGGTGGAGCCCAAAGGGGAGTTCAGGCTAAAACCACTCCACATTCTGGACAAGAGAGAGGTGCAGCTTAGGACAAGGACCATTACCCAACTGAAAGTGCAATGGAGGCACTTCAAACCAGATGAGGCTACTTGGGAGAATGAGACAACCATGAAATAGGCATACCCTGCCTTGTTTCTTGACCTCATTCCTAGTCCTTAGAAACACTAGGACGGTGTTGCTTCTAAGCGGGGAGGGATGTAATATCTCGAATTTTGGACTAACTATTTCTGTTGTTATATTGGGCCACAGCCCCAGCACATATATTTTATTTGGAGTATTGGGCATGAGCCCTAGCACCCATGATTTATTCTTTTATATATTGACATGCTGGGCATGGACCCAGACTGACTTCTTTATTGAGTGTATACTGGGCAAGGAAGCCCTAATGTTGTGGTTATGTTCATTAGCATATGATGTGGGTACAAACCCAAATATATAGAGATGATCTTTTGTTACTTATTTTTCAGAGCTATGATTTTACATGATTGCCTTATGAGTGTGTTGAGCATGGACTCAGAAACACACATATAACCTACGTGCTGGGCATAAGCCCCGATGTACCTAGAGGAATGTTTATGTACTGGGAATAAGCCCTGAGGTACATTGAGTGTTGGGCATAATCCCTGGAACACTTCAAGCTTGATAAATGAATACTGGATCCGAGGCCCCTTGAATATTCTAGATGTGCCTCACAACCACATTCTAGCACTAGTGTTGAGGAGGAAGCTCTGCAATTGCACTAGTGTAACATCCATGTGAAAGTGTTGAGTTAAAAGGCTCTCAAGAGCATGCGGAGTTACTAAATATCAAAGTGTTGAGTCAAAAAGATTCTGAATAGCACTTCTACTTTCATCACATTTATTTAATTTGGTTAAATGATTCATCTGTTATCTATCATCAAATACTGCGGGAACTACCATGTTAAACGAGGGAATCCGATATGCAAGAGAGAGACTAGAGGTTCCTATCCAAGCTTGTTGAAAGACCATCCAAAGAATTGGACCATATCCTTAATGTTTAAAAGAAGTATCATGTGAAGATACATAATTAAATAAAAGATAATTGCCATAACCTAAAGTATGGATTGACTAAGAATAGTCTTATGTGAACAAAATGCTTAAAGGCCTCAAGGCTAAATATTATTATTAAGAGCTATAATAATATTATTATTATTGTTTATTTATAGAATATATTCTTTTATATATAATTATGCATAACTGGGCTGCCACATTATTAAATATTATTAATAAGGTATTAATATTTAATTTGAAATATAATTATTGTTATTATTATTATTATGAAAATATTAAAGTTAAAATCACTTATAGTTAAAACAAGTGAAAAGTCATAGTTCAATAGGACAAAATATTTTAGTAAATAATATCTTTTAAATATTAAATTATTTAATTTAAAGAAACTAATTATTCCAACAGCCATAATTCAAGACTCCCCTACATAAAGAAGGCAGATCCCAAGATTGAGGATCTTATCTTTTTCATTATCATTCTCTTATGGTAATTAGAGAGAATTCTCTGCTCCAAGAACTGAAGTAGCCCCATACAATATTTCTAGATCTGCACCAGCAGTGAACCTAGGGCCTCTATCTCTTATTGCATGTTGGAACCAGCTCGGGGGATCCAGTTAGAACCAGGAATAGTCTAAGGGTCATTGTTAAGATGAACATGGTAGCCCCAAAGTTATCCAGCTAAGAAATCATCCTAACAGGTCAGGTAAGCTCAATTTTTTTTGCATTAATTATTGTTTGAGTGTGTAGGCTTCTACAGGAGAGGATCAAGTTCCAAAGCAACCAGGTATGTAGTGTTAAATTTTCCATTTCCAAATATAGTAGATGTTAGGCTTTTAGACTAGAATTAATGGTTGAGCATTGTTTTAATTTATAACACAAATACTATCAACTTAGAGGTTTTGGCCCATAAACCAGTGGAGGGTCTAGCAGGTCTAGCCTATCTAGCCTGTGCTAGACATCACACCATCAAAAAACTTAGGAACTCCCTCATTGATTTTCGAAGGATTTTTATCACTGTGAATTCCTCCTTTTGTATACATATGGTTTTCTTGTTAAATTTTGAGCATTGATTCACAATACTCTAGGATCTTTACTAAGAGAATAACATGTATAGTATATCAATGCATTTCAATCATATCAAGCATGTCAATTATCACACGAAGCAAAAGCATGAGAGACAAGAGACACAGAGTTTCCATGGGGAAAACCCTAAGGTGAAAAACCCCACAACTTCCTCAGAGATAGAGAGAGCAATGGCTCAACCAAAGTACAACCAAAATACATAGAGATAGTCTCCTAGTAGTAGATTATCCTCCTCCTCACTAGTGCGCCACTTTCTGAGTGAAGGGAGAACGAGTTTCCGAATGATCAAAATAGAGATCTCCCGATCTCTATTTATACTTGTCTATTTTCCTAGTGACCTTATGGGGTTGACTTGTCTAGCTAGGTAAATCATCCATATATTACATAAAATCAGGGTTGACCCCACACATGGTGGTCTAATAACCCATTGGCAATTTCACACACTTGCGACACTTGTCAATACACATGACGACACTTCCGTATAGAGGAATGACACATCTCTATAGGAGTACAATAATATATAAATTAAATACATGGATGAAATACATTCCAAAGTTACATATACATCAATACTCCCTCTTAACTAGGTAGGTATTTCTCGGCACATATCTGCTAGCACAATTCTTCTTCTCTGGATCGTCGTCATCGATGCATCGACATCATCATCATCACTGCTTCTGCTATCTCAACCAATCTATGAATCTACTCGTCATAGGAATTTCTACAAAGCCAGTCCTTTTTCATATTGGATGTAGGCCCACCACCTACAGGTCTTCATCATCACTGACCATATTGTGTAAATCTCAGAACTTATTACGTGCATCACAAAACCTTAAAAGAGTCTCTTGACTAGCAAGAACCCTAAAGAGCATCTGAGGCCTTTTTCATCCTGTCCAGATCTCTAGGACTTATTACATGTGACCCCACCACAAAACCTCAAAAGAGACACCCAGGATTGATTACGAGCACACGGCTCAACCTATCGGATCTCCCAGGGCACAAATTACATGTGGTCACCACAAAACCTCGAAAGAGCATCCCAGGACTGATTACGAGCACAAGGCTCAACCTATCGGATTTCCTAGGGCACAAATTACATGTGGTCATGGAAAAACCTCGAAAGAGCATCCCAGGACTGATTATGAGCACACTGCTCAACCTATTGGATTTCCCAAGGCCAGATTACATGCCATAGGACAAAACCTCGAAACAGCATTTTTCAGATATCCCAAGGCACAAATTACATGCCATAGGAAAAACCTCGAAAGAGTATCTGCAAATATCCTAGGGCACAAATTATATGCTTATCTGCACAACCTGTTCCACGGCCACAGAGTATCAACCTAATACTCACCATACATCATCCTGATGTACACATGATCATTCTAATCATCATCACTGCAACATCCAAAGGCATGTCATCTGGAGCAACATCCTGAAGCTTGTCATCCATGATCATCCTGATCATACAATGCATCTACCTGATGCATACACTATATCTGCCTGATATATATCACCATACATGATCTACCTGATCATACAATGTATCCACCTAATACATATACAAATACATGATTCACCTGATCATACATGATACATATCAACATACATGATCCACCTGATCATACAACGTATGCACCTGATACAAATACAGATACATGGTCCAAGCATCCAACATGATGCATATACATATAAATGATCCAACTGATCATATCCAGCATCCAACATGATGCATACATACATATACATATAAATGATCCAACTGATCATATCCAACATCCAACATGATGCGTACATACATATATAGAGCAGTAACTGGAGCATCGTCCTGATGCTCATTATCCAGTGCTTACATCCACAGCCATGTGAAGTATCCTCCTTCCAACATGCTTGGAATGACTTCTGTAAATGTGTCCATCACTTCCTTCTCGAAGTGTCATCAATCTGAAGAACACCAAGCCTCTCTCTGAAGTAATCAAACTTCACTCTGGCTAGTGGTTTTGTCAGCACATCTGCAATCTGCTCATCTGTCACAACATACAGGAGCTTCACTGCTCCTCTCTACACCATATCCCTGATATAGTGATATTTGATCTCTGTGTGTTTCAACCTGTCATGGAACACCGGGTTCTCAGACAGCTTCACACAACTCTGGTTGTCACAAAAGATACCAGTAGTCTCCAGCGAGAGATCAAATAGCTCACACAATAGCTTCTGAAGCCATACCGCCTCACAACTAGCCGAATAGGATACAACATACTCTACCTCGACTATACTCAGTGCTATGCAGGACTGCTTCTTGCTAAACCAAGAGATCACACCTGATCCCATACTGAAGCAGCACCCAGATGTACTCTTCCTATCTGCAGCACTGCCTGCCCAATCTAAATCAACATAACCCTGTAGGTTAAACTTTTGAGTCGCTTCATACTTGAGCCAATAATCAATTGTACCTTTCAGGTACCTTAGAATATGCTTTATAGCAACCAGGTGAACACTCCTCAGATCCATTAGGAACTGGCTCAATGTGTTCACCGCAAAGCAAATATCTGGTCTCGTGTTTGTCAGGTACATCAAGGACCCAATCATCTGACGATACATAGAGACATCAACCGGCTCAGATGAAGCATCACACAGAAGCTTCAAGTTCGATGCCATAGGTGTGGCCATGGCCTTGCAATCCATCATCCCAAACCTCTTCAGGATATCTACTGCATACTTCCCTTGTCCAAGGAAGATCCCATCTGCACTCTACCACACCTCCATCCCTAGGAAATAATGCATCATCCCCAAGTCCTTCATATCAAACTCGGCAGAAAGCTTCCTCTTTGTATCGGCAATCAATCTATCATCTCCTATTACAAATAGGTCATCCACATACAGGAGTAGAATCACAGGATTCCCTTCCTCAACTTTGTAGTAAAGGTTGGAATCCGCTTTACTCTTGGTAAATCCCAAGATAGATAGAAAACTGTCCATCCTACCATACCAAGTTCTGGGAGCTTGCTTCAAGCCATACACGGCTTTCTTCAATATGCACACATGTGACTCCCTGTCATGTGTTTCAAAACCGAGTGGCTGCTCCACATATACTTTCTCTTCAACTACACCATTCAAGAAGGTAGTCTTGACATCCATTTGGTGTATCTTCCATTTTATTGCTGCAGCCAAGGCAAGTACTGTTCTGATGGAAGTGTACCTGGCTATAGGAGCAAAAGTTTCTTCATAATCTATTCCCTCTTTCTGAGAGAAGCCAGGGGCTACAAATCTTGCCTTGTACTTTTCTATGCTGCCATCTGCAGCATGCTTGATTTTGTAGATCCATTTGGAAGTCACAACAGACGTCCCTTCAGGTCTTGGGACAACATCCCAAACATCATTTTTCATTTTTGATTGGTATTCCTCGACCATGGCATCCTTCCATTCTTTCTTTTCCACTGCTTCTTCATAACTGGAAGGTTCTTTGTTCATGATATCATAGAGTAAAGCAACATAGCTAGTATGTGATCTGGTTCTCTTCTTTGCTCTGTGTTCTTCTTCTGGAATGCCAAATCTCTCTGCATCTTGCATGAGCTCTCTAGCCCATGTAGGTTTCCTCTTGTGAGAGTTGTCCTCACATGGTGGATCTACAGGTTGTTGTGGATCTTCAATTTCACGATCAACATTTGGAATTGCTTCAGGCATGGTAGTGTCTTGGAATCTAGTTTACTTAGGTTATTCATAATCTTCAACAGGTGTCTTTCTTGATTTGATGAATGTTGAGTTTTCATCAAATGTCACATCCTTGCTGACATCAATCTTCTTGAACCCTAGAAAGTATATTCTGTAATCCTTCGAGCTTTCATTGTAACCCACAAAGATACCCTTCTTTCTTGAAGGATCTAGCTTGGTCCTATTTTCCTTTGGGACATGTGTGTATATAGGACAACCAAATATTCTGAGATGGCTGACTTCAAGTTTCTTACTAGAAAAGACCTCTTCTGGTGTCTTGTTCTCCAATATCTTGTGGGGTGTTTTGTTCTGCACATATACAACTGTCGTAGCTGCTTCTGCGCATAGATGCATAGGTAGATATTGGTCATGCAGCATTTACCTTGCTGCTTCCATGATTGTTCTGTTATTTCTTTCTGTAACTCCATTTTGTTGTGGATTGTAAGGAGCAGTCAACTCCCTCTTAATCCCTCAATCACTGCATAGTTTCTTGAAGTCACCTGAGGTGAATTCTCCACCATTGTCGGATCTGAATGTTTTGATCTTCTTATCAGTTTGGTTCTCCATCAAGGTTTTGAATTCCTTGAACTTATCAAATACTTCATCTTTGTTCTTCAAGAAATAAACCCAAGTCTTCCTAGAGAAGTCATCAATGAAAGAGACATAGTAAACATACCCACTCAAAGAACCGGATGACATCGGACCGCATACATCAGAGTGGATGATTTCTAAGATACATTTTGCCTTGCTTTCATTGCTTGGCAAAACCTTCTTAATGTTCTTACCTTTTGCACATCCTTTACAAACACCTTCATGTTTGGTCTTGATTTCAGGAAGACTCTCTACATCCTTGCTTGCAATTGGAAGTTCCCTATAGTGCATATGAGCAAGTATTCTATGCCAAAGTTCACTTGGTTCCATGGATTCATGCACCATGGCATGTTCAGGTTGTCCCTTCAATTTATACAAACCTCCCTCTTGCTCTCCAATCACTACTGCATCATCAATAGTTTTACCCTTTGGCCACATTAGGACTTGGCCATCTACAAATGCAACCCTCATGCCTTTTGCATCCAATGCAGAGATGGAGAGAAGATTCTTCTTGAGCCCAGGTACATAAAGAACTTCTTTAATCTTCAAAGACTTTCCAGAGTCTAGGTTGTAGGAGGCTTCGCCACTTCCTTTGATGGGGTATTGATAATCATCCCCAAGTTTCACCTTATGGGGTGATTCATGTTCAGATAAGTTTACAAAATATTCTTTAAACCCAGTCATGTGTTTGGAATCCCCACTGTCAATTAACCAATCATTACAACTATGAGAGATAGTACCTATGAGAGCAGAGATTAGAACATATTCTTCTTCACTTAATGAGTCATCATCATCACTTTATGCTCTACCCTTCTTCTCTGGAGGTTCATCATCCTCAGTAGCATGGGCATGATATCTTCTTTTGTTCTTCTTCTTCTTGTTATTGAAGTTTTTGTTGTTGTCTTTCTTCTTCTTGGGACAGTCTGAAGCAAAGTGTACCTTCTCATTGCAATTGAAGCATCTGAGATCTTTCTTATCTTTATGAGAAACCACTTATACTATGAAACGAGAACTATATACTAAGAACGAGAACTCTAGCCATAAAAACTCATATTTTTGCATAAAAAACACCGAAAACAACCCCCAAATCAAAAAGTGTTGATGCCAGTATCATGTTTTCATAAAAAACACCAAAAACAACCCCCAAATCGAAAAGTGTTGATACTAGTATCAACGTTTTTTTCTCTGGGTTAAAAATATAGCCATGGCTTAAAAATCTCATACTGTTGTTTACGAAAGCCTTAAAATCAACCCCTAAATTGAACTTTTCTGTTTTCAACAAATAAATTCCTAACCCTAACCCCCAACAAACTATTACAAAAGTTAAAAAAAAATTATAATGCGCCCCTCCTACATTACCCCCTACCTTAACCGCCCAAAAATTACATCTCCTAATGCCCTACCCACTACGTTAACCCCTTAATGTTACCCCATTACCCCTCACACGTTGTTTTAACTAAACAAATTTATAACCCAGCTTAAAAAAATTAAAAAATTAAAATAAAAACCTAAACTTAAAAAATAAAAAATAAAACCTAAGCTTTACAAAAGAAAATAACAAAAAACAAACTAGACTTTACAAATTAAAAAAAAAAGACTTTACAAAATTTTTTTTTTAAAACAAATTAAAAATTTAAAAAAAAACTTAAAAAAAAAAAAATTAAAAATTAAAAAAAAAAAATTTTAAAACAAATTAAAAATTTAAAAAAAATTAAAAAAACAAATTAAAAATTAAAAAAACAATTTTTTTTAAAACAAATTAAAAATTTAAAAAAAAAAAAATTAAAAATTAAAAAAAAAAAAAAAAAAAATTTAAAACAAATTTAAAATTTAAAAAAAAACTTTAAAAAAAAAATTAAAAATTAAAAAAAAAAAAAAAATTTTAAACAAATTTTAAATTTTAAAAAAAACTTTAAAAAAAAATAAAAAATTTAAAAAAAAATAAATTTTAAAACAAATTTAAAATTTAAAAAAAAATTTTAAAAAAAGAACATTTAGAATTTAAAACAAAAATAAATTTAAAAACAAATTTAAAATTTAAAAAAAAACTTAAAAAAAAATAAATTAAAACTTAAAAAAAAAAACCGTTGGGCGCCCAAAGGGCCGCCCCACGGTGGCAGCTCGATGCCCGGCATCGAGCTGCCACCGTGGGGCGGCCCTTTGGGCGCCCAACGGGGCGGAGCCAGGGCGGCGGACACTGGCTCCGCCCCGTTGGGCGCCCAAAGGGCCGCCCCACGGGCATCGAACTGCCACCGTGGGGCGGCCCTTTGGGCGCCCAACGGGGCGGAGCCAGCGTCCGCCGCCCTGGCTCCGCCCGGTTGGGCGCCCAAAGGGCCGCCCCACGGGCATCGAACTGCCACCGTGGGGCGGCCCTTTGGGCGCACAACGGGGCGGAGCCAGCGTCCGCCGCCCTGGCTCCGCCCCGTTGGGCGCCCAAAGGGCCGCCCCACGGGGGCAGCTCGATGCCCCCGTTTTTTTTTAAATTTTAAATTTGTTTTAAAAAAAAAAAATTTTAAGTGTTTTTTAAATATAAAATTTGTTTTAAAATTTTTTTTTTTTTTAAATTTTAAATTTTATTTTTAAAGTTTTTTTTAAAATTTAAAATTTGTTTTAAAATTTATTTTTTTTTTAAATTTTAAATTTTTGTTTTTTAAGTTTTTTTTTAAATAGTAAATTTGTTTTTAAAATTTTTTTTTTTTTCCGGCATCGAGCTGCCCCTTGGGCGCCCAACGGTTTTTTTTTTAATTTTTAATTTTTTTTTTTTAGGTTTTTTTTTTTAATTTTTAATTTGTTTTAAAATTTATTTATTTTTTTAAGTTTTTTTTTAAATTTTTAATTTGTTTTAAAAAAAAAAAATTTTAAGTTTTTTTTTAAATTTTTAATTTGTTTTTAAATTTATTTATTTTTTATTTTTTTATTTTTAATTTTTTTTTTAAATTTTAAATTTGTTTTAAAATTTATTTTTTGTAAAGTCTTTTTTTTTTAATTTGTAAAGTCTAGTTTATTTTTTGTTATTTTCTTTTGTAAAGTTTAGGTTTTATTTTTTATTTTTTAAGTTTAGGTTTTTATTTTAATTTTTTAGTTTTTTTAAGCTCGGTTTTAAATTTTTTTAGTTAAAACGATGTGTGAGGGGTAATGGGGTAACATTAGGGAGTTAACGTAGTGGGTAGGGCATTAGGAAATGTAATTTTCGGGGGGCTAAGGTAGGGGGTAATGTAGGGCGCTAGGACATTAGAAAATGTACTTTGTTTTTTTAAATGTTTTATTAATGGTTGGTTGAGGGGTTAGGGTAGGATATGTAATTATTTTTTTAAATGTAATTTTTAAAAAAAATTATTAATAGTTTGTTAGGGGGTTAGGGTAGAAGGGACGCATTATAATTTTTTTTTAACTTTTGTAATAGTTTGTGGGGGAGTAGGGATAGGGTTAGGGTAGAAGGGGGCAATGAAATTTTTTTAAATATTTTCTTTTTAAATTTTAATAATAATTGGTTAGGGGGTTAAATATTATGAAAAATAATGTGAAATAGTATCATTTTTATACAAAATGACTAAAAATCTGTTAAAAATGGGTTTAAATGTCTTCTTTTTCTCGATTTGTTTACTATTTTTTCCATAAAAATATATTATTTATGATTGAATTTTAAAGATAAATGTCGAAAATGTATGTGTTTTTCATTATAGCTAGCTTCTAAATGTATGTTTTTTGTTAAATTTCTAAAAAACACACTTGAAAATAGAAATTAAAAATACTTTACAATAAAGATGTGTCAAAGGCCCAAAAAAATGCCTCAAAATGAAAATGTGTGATACTGGCATCAACCATTTTTGAAACGGAGGTAAAAATAGCTACTAAAATTAGGAGAGAGAAAAACGAGAACTGTGTCGAGTTCTCGTTTCATAGTATAAGTGGTTGAGAATGGTGGTGAGAGAATTTCCTGTTATGAGATGATTCCTTCTTGGAATTTCCTTTCCTGGCATGTGTTGTGAGTGCTTGATCTTCATTTCCCATCTTTTCTTCTCAGGCCACAAGCCTAGATTCTTCTTGAGACCATTCCTCCCATAGCTTACTGAAAGAGATCAATTTATTTCTTGCACAGATTCCTTGAATAAAGGTGTCCCATGACCTAGGTAGGCCATTTAGAGTGGTCATAACAACTTCACAATTGTCCACTACTTCATCCACAGCTTCAAGTTGTTCCTTTATCTGAGAGACCTTGGAGAAGTAAGATTGAATGGTCTCTCCATTCAACATCTTAACCCCTTTCAATTGATTCCGCAGAGTCATCTTCCGATTTATGTTCTTCCCTTCAAATAACTTGGTCAGGGAGTCAAACATCTCCTTGGGTGTCTTTAGAGATGAGACATGTGGTATGAGATCGTCTTTGATAGAATCAACAATTATTCTCTTTGCCTTGACCAAGTTCTTCTTATGCAATACCTTAGCCTCTTCATCCTCTGGGATAGGGACCTCAGAGCTGATGTAGGAGTCTAATTCATTTTCTTCCAGGATTAACCCAATCCTATACTTCTAGGCTCGGAAGTTATCAGCCCCTTCAAGCTTATCCTCAAGCTTGGTGTGGTGAGACATCTTAAAGAGTACTTCAAATGAAAATAGAAGAGATTTAGGTCTTACCACTTGTTTTGCTGGAAACTGGATCTCGTCGCGAATTAGGGTTTGTTGGAAAAACCCTAAAAATTCAAAATGTGAATTTCAACTTTCTGAAAGGATAGAAAGATGTGCCTTGATGAGTTGATCAGCCTAGTGTTTCAGAATTTGAGATCTGTAAGGCTTCACCCTTTAGAAATGCCTTTTTGTCTTCCCAGGTTCACTAAGGACCCTGAATTAGGGTTTGAGTTTCCCGGAGATATACCCAGCCAAAAATCTCAATCCAAAGCTCTAAACTTCGATTTTTGCAAGGAGCTTCCAGCTATGTCTTCAGATTCCAAAAATTCCTATTTTTGTGGAAACCCTATTTTTTAGGGCCAAATCAGAAAATGCTCAGAATTGAATTCTGATTGGACAGATAGATTCTACTTGATGAGTAGAGTCAATCTACTATGCTGCTTTTCCAAAATCTGTGGAGAGAAACCCAATAAACAAGAAACCCTTGGTTTCCGTCACTGCACAATGTCTTCTTCTCACATTAGCTCTGATACCATGTTAAATTTTGAGCATTAATTCACAATACTCTAGGATATTTACTGAGAGAATAACATGTACAGTATATCAATGCATATCAATCATATCAAGCATGTTAATCATCACAAGAAGCAAAAGCATGAGAGACAAGAGGCACAAAGTTTCTGTGGGGAAAACCCTAAGGTGAAAAACCCCACAACTTCCTCAGAGATAGAGAGAGAAATGGCTCAACCAAAGTACAACCAAAATACACAGAGATAGTCTCCTAGTAGCAGATGATCCTCCTCCTCACTAGTGCGCCACTTTCTGAGTGAAGGAAGAATGAGTTTTCGAATGATCAAAATAGAGATCTCCCGATCTCTATTTATACTTGTCTATTTTCCCAGTGACCTCATGGGGCCGACTTGTCTAGCTAGGTACATCATCCATATATTACATAAAATAAGGGCCGACCCCACACATGGTGGTCTAATAACCCATCGGCAAGTTCACACACTTGCGACACTTGTCAATACACATGATGACACTTCCGTATAGAGGAATGACACATCTCTATAGGAGTACAATAATATATAAATTAAATACATGGATGAAATACATTCCGAAGTTACATATACATCAACATTTCTAAGCTAGGATTATTACTTCTTTAAAAATAATTATGTTTTCTGATTAGAATCGTTTTTCCATTTCATAGTACAAGGTTTACTTTTTCCCTTATATCTTTTATTATTTATTAATAAAGACCAGAGATAGCAAGGGTATTGATCTAGGTATCGAAACTCTCAAAGTCTCTTAAAACATTGAAGAGGACTTAATTAGAAATTTATCTACACAACAACTCCAAACCAAAGTCTACATGATACTTCCTGTCTCACTATTAACCCTGGGTAGCAAAATGAAGTCATTGCAAATAGTAGACCAATTTTAGAGTTAGGGTATCCATCTTTTCTTTTATGTATTTTTTCTTGAAAACCACCGAATAGGAATAGAAAATGCAACAAGCCAGAAATAATAACTCTTAAGTAGTATTACACATCAAGAAACGCAGGCTCACAACAACCATATCATTTTCTACATTAGATACCATCTATTCCTTTCGAACATTTTTGCAGACAGTAAACATGAAATCGTAGGTAGAATTGAATGTGCCATTATTTAGACTTACATAAATCAAAACGTTAAACAAAACAACATGTAGGGTAATGTGACCACGATTTCCACATCAAGCCATTTCAAAACAGGACTGCTACCTATTATTTAATCACCAGGAGACCCAGAATCTACCACAACGAAGTGCAACAAGTATACAAGGGTTACGACTTCTTACAATCATAACTCAGACTCTACAATTCACATTTTAAACTTATAAAACCCCGACGGCCCCCTCTCCGAGTTCAAGGATCGAATCCCATGGTAAAACAATAGGAGCCTCCATACATTTTATATTAGCAGTCAAACGTCAGGATATTAAACCACGGGAGCAACTCAAATGCCTAGGTTACATTTAATAAACTAGACAAATGACAGGAGTACCACCGGCATCAACAAAATACAAAATTTTCATTCAAAAGAACAAATCAACTACCTTTAGGTTAAAAGCACAACAGTATATACACAAACATTATTTCCCTCATGCCATAAGAAAACGTAGAACAAAGCCAAGACAACGGCATGGACTCCATCGAATGGACAAACAACTTCCCACCAAGGATTCAAACTGATAGAGCACCATTTAAAAACATAGTGACTATAATTTTTTCATACATCCATTTGGGTTTCATAGAAGAGAAAACGCAAAGGTCCATTTCTCATTACAAACATCCAAACAAGTTCCATAAATAAATACAAGGGAAAATACTAGTTGCAAAACCCATATTTATACAAGTGCAAGTACTATTAAAACTACCCAAGACAAAATTGTTAAAACTTACTGTAAGTATGGGAAACCTCGGGAGTTTCATTCATCAAAATAATAATTACAACATTTTTCAACACCTTCGTCCAGCCAAAGGCGACCACATTCGAGACTTCAAAACCATAGTGAGACAAGGGCATCACAAAGCCTCCCTAATGCTTTTCAAATAGCGTATTCTCCCACAACCGAGATAGGAAGGCATGAAGGGTTGAAGTAACCCTGGACTTACCAGTCTAATGCCCAAATGCAGTTAGTGTTGTTCCCCATATGGTCTAAACACACAGATTTCGCACCACATTACCCTACCTGTCAATAGAAGCAAGTCAACACAAGTTAGAACCTGCCCATTTAAAAGCATGGAAGTTAAAGAAAAACCTAGATAACGCAGTGGTTACATATGGAAGGAGTTACCTGGTAAGACTCTTCATCTACACCGCCTCTTAAGACCACCACGATACCCTGGCCATGAACGTAGCTCAGGCCAGGCACAGTCACCATACACCCAGCAAAGGATCCTCTCAGCCACAAGGGAAAACAAACAAAATGACCAACGTTTGCAAACCCTCGTTAAAACCCATCTTGCCCAGCTGGCCACAGGCCACGTGAATGTCATGTGCGCATTTATTACTTCCGCCAACTACATTAGAACTCAAATATTTGGGTAAACACTATAGTATAGTCGCATCATCCCAAATATTGGTTAATTATCACCAAGATAAGATCTTAGCCCATCCATGTCTTGCATAAGGGGTGTTTGCACTTTAAGAAAATTACATGATGGAGTTGTTCAGAGGATGGTCACCTAGGTACACCTGCAAGAGTAGGACAAACATATATGTATTAGCGAAATCGCTAAGTAAGTCAACAGGTTTCAAACATTCACACTTTACCTCTCAGCGACTCTGTGAGGGGTGCATAAATCAACCCCAAGATTCCAGGGTATTTCAACTCCTTTCATCAGGTCCATCTTGCCTAAGGATGACAATTAGACAATTTACATTTGTAACATGCATTTAGACCATACAAGAGAAAGAGGGACTTCTAGTATCACTCTCATAGGTTAAATTTCCATAGAAACACACTTACCACAATTACTTCCGCAAAGAAAGCATGACTGACAAAAACTACCTTGCGAGGAATTCCATAAACTCTTAAATACTGAAATCAAGTACCAATACTTTTCATAGTGCTGAAGTTAATTTATAAATATATAGTATATGCTAGGCAATATAGCAAGTAGAAGAAAAAATTTAAAATTTTACTATTTATGGGACATTACAGTACCATTGAAGAGCTTCCTGTTCCAAATGAAAGGATGCAAGTGGAACTTTGTTGACATCAAAAGTATTATGCAGACTGAAATATTGTTATGTACGATAGATCCATCCAGTCAGTTCGGTACCATTGAAGCGAGGAAAATCAAACTTCAGACCACGGAAATGGCTGGAAGAAGAGAACCCATTATCTGATGAAGACTCGGACTGTCGTTTGTTGTTCATGGCTGAATGCTCAAGATGGAGGCCGAGAAATTTTTCATTTAAATCCTAGAGTTTGGTTTGGCTGGCTGCAAGTGCTTCCTCCATTTTGTTTGCTCCTACGTGGATGACAACCATAACCAATAGTTTTTTTTTTTGGGGGGGGGGGATGGGTAGAAAAACACAAACATAAGCTTATTTAGTAAAGCAAAATTTGGATTTGGGAAAAACTCTGATGGGTAATTGGGGTTTGACTAGGTTTTGGACACTTTCGAATGGACAGGGAAGCAGAAAATGAGGATTTCAAAAGTGGGGTGAAAGAATGGGAAAACTTGTCAGAGAGGGACAAAGAAGCAAAAATAGGGAATGAACATGGTGGCAAAATTTGAAGGCGATTGGGTGAAAATTGAAGAAGTTATGGCAAACCCTAAAAATAGACAAATGTGGGATTTCTGGTTTTGGAAAGTGGAATTTGGGATAAGGTCCTCAGCAATGAAATATGCAGAATGGGATTGCAGAGGTGTCAGTGAAGTTTCAGGGGATCTTAAACAACTTTTAGAATGAATCGAAAACGACTGTATCTGAAACGACTTTTAGAATAGATCTGAAATGGATGGATCTAGAACGGCTTTCAGAATTGATCTGAAATGGATGGATCTGGAACGGCTTTCAGAATTGATCTGAAATGGATGGATCTGAAAAGTCTCAGAATGGATCTAAAACGGCGCAGAAGTGATCGGCAACAGTATAGCTGAAAATGGACCCCAGGTATGCTCATCTTCCTAACAGTTTAGGTGTTTCACTCGACCACCAATGCTGTCTGACAGCTTGTGTATTGGGGTAGTACCCCTCACTCCACGGCTCAGGTAAAACTGGTAATCGTTTTTCCACAAATTACATCTCTTGGTTTACCTCAAGGGTGGGAACTAGTCAATCAAGTAGGGGTCGTTTCCCTTTTCGCTGGCAGGTCCTCTCAATGGGCCATCTACTTTGGGGTTCCTGTGTTACACCTCACAATGAGTTTTAGGGCTTATGCCCAAGTACTTCCCACAGTTAAGCGGATAGAGATTATTCCCAGATCCAAACTTACAACAGATGCGAAAAACAAATTTGCCAAAAATTCCACCCAACGAGCCCAAGAAATTGCTCTGATACCAGATGTGAAGAACCTGCAATAATTAATTAATGAAAACACACAAGATATAAGAAATAACAGAACTCGGAATCTCTTTATTGATCGCAGGCCACTTCGAGGGGGAAACCTCCTTTGAGCAAGCTCAATACAAATAACTTCACGGTACCTTCATTGGCCTCAACACACGCTTATATACTAAGTCTATGCCCAATACTATGGGTCAATATCATGGGACATATAATACTACGGGACGACTTACGAAGCATATGCGTCCAATACTATGGACTAATACAAACTATGGATCAGCAAATACTACGGGACGACCTACAAAGCATATGCATCCAACAACAATATACTAACAAAGTAAAGAGAAGAGTTGACATGGGTTCCTAACAGCAAACAATATATTTTCTCAAAACAATGCCATGATGTCACTAAAATTTCAAAAATTACTATGCCATATATGGTCTTGTAGTAGTTGCTACATGGATTCTATCACTATTGTTGATTGTGTGACTTGTATAGAGCCTATTGAAGCAATCTCCTAATTACATGACTTTACAATGTATAAAATTCATAAAAATAACCAGAATTTCTAGGCCTCTTGGTCTCCATGATTGTTGATTCCGGTGGCCTAAAATTTGTTGTTTTCATCCAGTTGGGTTGCTTCAGGTCAGTTTTAATCCATGGTGTGATATTCTTTTTTTTTCCAATAGAGTGGAAGGGAGGGATCCAACTGAAGATTTCAAAGTACGCTTGAGTGTTAGAATAGTCTCACCATCATTATTTATATTTGCATCATTTGCATGCATTCTACATGCATGCATGCATCCAGTCATCAGTATGGTAGTCTCCCATCACCTAGTCCCCAGTTTTTCAGCTCGAGGAGCCTGTTTCTGCTCAGTTCTATCCCTCCTAGCCACATATGTGCCCTTGTTTCCATCACTGGAGTACAGTTGTGCTCTCTTCCACGTATTTAGGAGTTACATCAGTCAGTTCCATGATTAGTGGATCAGTTCCTTGATTTGAGGATTGATTGCTTATTTAACTGACAGAAGCACTTCGACACCTACAGAGACTAGTTCATCTCTACTAACTACTAACACTCCTCATGTGCCCACATTGGAGTCTCATTCCCTAGATTTGTGCCACATGCACCAGTTAGACTGATATTTGACTATTTCTGACTACTACAACTGATTGGATGATGTCTCCAATGTCATCCAAGCCACACATTTAGGAGAATTCGAATGACCTTAAGAGTATTCAAATTCATTTGATTGTATTAAGTTATTATTCTAGTTTCATAGTGCCATCTTACAGATGATGTATGATTACAACAGTTTTTTTCATTTCTTGTGTTAATGAGTGATTATTGATTCAATTCTTCTTCTTCTTCTCTCTACAATTCTTGAGTGATATTAGTGAGATTTACTCTAGTTGTGTGATCTATCTTGTAAAATATCACATGTTATCATAGCTAGAGACAGCTATTCAAATTGCAACAGCAGTAGTTGCAACAATTCTTTGAGCAACTGTCTTTCATTGAGCTCCAGAAGCCTATGGATTTCTGCAACAATTCTTGGTGCAATTGTATTGAATTTACTGGAGCAATCCATTGAGGTCTAGCAAGGTGTGAAGGATTAAGTCACATGTGCTTAGTGTCCTAAGGCAGTGTTCAATTTGAATTTGCAGCAAATCTCCATCAACAATCTTCTTTGTTTTGCACGTTATCTCCTTTTTCAATTCGAATTTAGTAGTATCAATGGATCTAAAACTGAAATTCCTTCAATTATTTCGAATGGAAAGCCAAGATGGACATCTTCATGAAGTCCAAAAGTCATTCTAGAGTATTGAATGGAACTACATTCGAACCCACTAGTGCAGTTGAGAAATCTAAGTACTTGGATAAACTTGATGAAGCAGTAGGACTGTTGCTCCTCGACATTTCTGAAGACCTCCATTTTCATGTCATAGAATCTAAGAAATCCAAATGAATTTTGGGACAAGTTTGAATCTCTTCTTGGACAGAAAGATGAGTTGAAAGGTCACAAATTGGAAAAAGAGTGTAACCTTTGAAGTTTTGTTAATATGAAATACTTTTACTTAAAAAAAAAAGATTAGCTATGTTATGGAAGATAGGATGTGATTGAACGAATTACATGTATTGCTTAATGATTAACAAATTTATGAAACATGATTATAATTATGGACTGATTGACATGATGTATATTGATGATTTATGATGTGCAATACTACTGATGGGTACTTTAAGAATATGTGCAACAACATGTAATTATTATAATCAACTGACTCACAAAGGAAAATATAAGGACCGTAGAGTACGAATAAATCACACACAGAAGAACGACGACGGTATTGACTTCCTACGGATTCCACGCACGAGTTAAAAAGTACCTATCCGCTTACTCGGGAAAGCTTTTTACTATTGATTTTTATTATTTAAAATTGTATTAATTTTTTACTATTTTAAAATTTAATATTTGTTTACTCTTTGCAATTTTAATTATTTTAACAAATTTAAACTATTTTATAATTTTAAATATTTCTAACTATTTTTTTTTTTAATTCTAATTATTTTAAATTTCACTCAATTTCAACTATTTTAATATAATATTTAATATTTAAATAAGTATATATAATATATAAAATTAATATAAAAATTATAGTTCTAAGAAAACATATAATGTTGAATAAATATATATACATTGTAAGTGAAAATTGATATCATAATTGAAAATATATATTTAAATGATTTAATTGACATTTTATTATTTAACTGAGTGATTTGAAATTAAAATAATAAAAGGAAAAAAATAAAAAAATAAATATATATATATTATTTAAAGTATTTAATCAACCTATACTAATAATTACTGGATTAAATGTAAACGTGATTTGATTTTTAAATAGTTTAACAAAGTTTAAAGGAATAAAATTAGTGAAAATGAGACAACGTGAATTTTACCTCTTAGATGTATAGAATAGTGAATTGAAGTAATTATCTAATTTCTATTCAAATATTTTACATTAATGATAAAGTTGTTTCACCATAGTGAAGTTCCATAGCCATATAGGAATGTCACCTTTCTACCTTACCCTTTACAAGGTTTATATGCAACATAACCATTTTAATGTATATTTTCATACTTAATTTAACTTAAATAAATGTCACAAAATGACATATGCATAATGGACTATTGCAACAAACCATAGTCTACCATGGCTTCCCCACTATACTCCCAATCAACCATTAGTTAACCATAGTCAGCAATGGCTTCCCCACTATGGTCGAGCATGGTAAACCAATCATAGTCATAAGCATGATCAACCATAATCATGATCAATCATAGTCAACCCTCATCAACCATAGTTAACGAAAGTCATGGTCAACCATTCTTATCCATAGGTGGGATCAACAATAGTCAACCATCATCAATCATGATTAACCATGGTCAACCATAGTCACGATCAACCATTATTAACCATAGCCATGATCAACCTTAGCCATGACCAATCATGGTTAACCATAGTCAACCATGGTTAACCAAGGTAAGTTCAAGTCAGCCATAGTCAACCATATTCCACCAAGGTCAAGCACTAGTCAATTATTGTCAAACTAAGTCAACCATGGTCAACGAAAGTCAACCAAATTCGACCATGGTCATCCATAGTCAATCATGGTTAATCAAAATAAACAAATGTCAACCATATGATATTAAAATCTTTCAAATTCAACCATCGTTAACCATGGTCAACCATATTCAACCATGGCCAACCATAACTAACCATAGTCAACAATCACCACCCATAGTCAACCATAGTCAAATAAATCCAACCAAAGTCAACCATAGTCAAGCAAAATCAACTAAAGTCAAAAGTTAAACAAGGTCAATTAATAGTAATTATGGCCATGGCCAACCATGGTCAATCAAAGTGAACTAAATTCACCCATAGTTAACCATAGTCAACCATGGTCAACCATATTCAACCATAATCAATTAGTCAACCAAAGTCTTCCATAATCAGACAAATTCAACCCAACAAGTCAACCATATGATATTAAAATCAACCAAAGTCAAACATCACCAACCATGGTTAACCATTGTCAACCATTTCCAACCATAGTCAACCAAAACTAACAAAATCCAACCAAATTCAACCATAGTTAACCAAAATCAATACCATAGTCAACCAAAGTCAATTAAAGTTAAAAGTTAAAAAAGTTTAAGTAATAGTCAATTATGACAAAAAAATTCAAACATAGTCAACCATGGTCAACCATAGAGAACAAGGTCTTCACTAATAGTAATTTACAGCCAAACAAAGTCACCCTTATCCAACCACAATGAACCATGGGAAACCATAGTCAACCATAGTCAATTACAAAACCAAAGTCAACCATTATCAACCATAGTCAACCAAAATCAATTATGGCCAACCAAAGTCACCCATAGTTGACCATAGTGAACCATGGTTAACCATGGTCAACCATAATCAATTATTCAACCAAATTCAGGCATAGTCAAACAAATTCAACCATAGTCAACCATGCTCAACCAAGGTCAACTCAATTCAACCATAGTTAACCATATTCCATCATGGTCAACCATGGCCAACCAATAGTCAATTATGGCCAAACTCATTGAGCCAAAGTCAACCAAGATCAACCATAATCAACCATGATTAATTAGTCAACAAAAAATTAGCCGTAGTCTATCAAATTCAGCCATAGTCAAACCATGGGAAACTAAGGTCAATCAAAATCAACCATGTCTAACCATAATCAACCATATTTGACCATGCTTAACCAATTCTCAATTATGGCCAAACTAATTCAATGAGAGTCAACCATGGTTAACCAAAGTCTACCAAATTCAACCATGGTCAACCATGACCGACCATGCTCAACCATAGTCAATTAGATTCTACCATAGTCAACCATGGTTGACCATAGTTAGCCATAGTGAATTACTTAAGAAAATTCAACCACACTTAAAAAAATGTCAATGATAGTAAACCATAGTTAACAAAACTCAACCATATTCAATCATAGCCAACCATAGTCGACCATAGCCAACCAAAGTCAACTATGGTTGCTTATTGTCAACCATAGTTAGCCATGAATAAACCATATTATTAATATTAATATGGTCATCCATGATCAACCATGTTCATCCATTCTCAACCATAGTCAATCGAAGTCAATCAAAGTCACCCATATTTGACCATAGTCAACCATAGTAAACCATCGTCAACCATAATCAATTAGTCAACAAAAGCCAGCCATAGTCTAACAAATTCAACCACAGTCAACCATGGTCAACCAAAGTCAACCATGTCCAACCATAATTAACCATATTCAACCATGGTTATCCATGATCAACCAATAGTCAATTATGGCTAAACTAAGTTAACGATAGTCAACCATGATCAGCCAAAGTAAACCAAATTCAACCATAGTCAACCATGGTCGACCATGCTCAACCATGGTCAATCATAGTCTACCATTGTCAACCATGGTCAACTATAGTCATCCATTGTGATTTACTCAACCATATTCAACCATAGTTAAACAAAGTCAACCATAGTTAACCATGGTCAACCATAGCCAACCAAAGTAAACCATATTTGACCAAAATCATCCAAAGTCAACAAAAGTCAACCATAGTCTATCATAGCCAACCACAATGAACCGTAGCTAGCCCAACTCAACTATGGTTCATTATGGTCAACCATAGTCAACCATGGTTAACCATGCTCAGCCGTGTTCATCCATGCTCTTCCATGGTCAACTATAGTCGACTAAAGTCAACCATGGTTAACCATAGTGAACCATAATCAAACATGTCTTAAGCATGGTTGACTATGGTGGACCAGGGTGAACCAAGGTCAACCATAATCAACCATGGTGAGCCAAGTTCAACCTTGGTCAACCAAAGTCAACCATGGTTAACTAGAGTTAACCATGGTCAACCAAATTCAACCATATTCAACCATGGTGAACCATAGTTGACCATGGTTAACAACCATATTATTAAATTATTATTATTATTAACTATTGTATTTATTCTTATGAAATTATATTTAATATTTTGTTTATTTATATTTTCTTTTACAAATAATAATTATCATTTTTTCTAATAATGATTATTACTATAATAATAAAAACTCAACAATCCCTCCCCTATTATTATTATTATTATTATTATAACTTAACAATCAAAGTCAACCAAAGTCACACATATTTAGCCATAGTCAACCATGGTCAACCATAATCAATTAGTCAACAAAAATAAACCATAGTCTACCAAATTCAACCATAGTCAACCATGGGTAGGTAAGTTCAACCATAATCAACCATGTCCAACCATAATCAACCATATTTGACCATGGCTAACCAATTCTCAATTATGACCAAACTAAGCAAATAATAGTCAACCATAGTCAACCAATGTCAACCAAATTCAACCATGGTCATTTAGAGTCTACCATAGTCAACCATGGTCGACCATAGTCAGCCATAGTGAATTACTTAAGCAGATTCAACTACACTTAAACAAAGTCAGCCATATTAAACCATGGTGAGCCATGGTCAACCAATGTAAACCATATTCAACCAAAATCATCCATAGTCAACAAAAGTCAACCATAGTTAATCATAGCCGACCATAATCAACCATAGCCAACCAAAGTGAATTATGGTTGATTATCGTCAACCATAGTCAACCATGGTGAGCCATGGTTAGCCATGTTCATCTATGCTCAACCATATTCAATCAAAGTCAACAAAAGTCACTCATATTTTACCATAGTCAACCATGGTCAACCATAATCAACCATAATCAATTAGTCAAGAAAATCCATTCATAGTCTAACAAATTCAACCATAGTCAACTAGAGTCAACCAAGGTAAGCCAAAGTCAGTCCATATGAAAGGAGGAAGTGGCAGTAGGTCACTGCAATAGCAACAGAGTAATGTGAAAGTTCTTTTGTGAGAAATGTAGAATTATTTTGTGGGAAGAAGATGGGAGACAGATGCCATTAATTTCTTCGTTGAACAGGTTACAGGTTCATGTAGTTTGCAGTGTAAATCTCCTCTATCTTAACATTGTCAATGCAGTATGGAAATTCTCTAAAATATTTTATTATATAAAACGATTTATATCATAAGTGTTTCATTATTTCCGACTTAAAAATATAAACTATTTCAAAAAAAAAATGGCACTTGACGGACATCAAGCACAACTATAAATAACGAAGTTATCAATAGTATCTGCTTTTGGATTGATGACTGTCACTAAAGTTTTATGATTTAGTTTCTAATGGTGTTTCTCGGGACTCTAGGATCTGACGGCCTTATTTTTAAATGATGAACAATGATTAAATCAAATCAAAATTAGCTTCAACCCAATTTTGTATACTGAAAGCATATTGAAATGCAAGAGGGAGCAAAGCTATTCCTTTTCATTCTCTTCAACACGGATGCAAAAATACATAACAATGGTTCATCAATACAATTTCACATTCTATTTTTTATTTATGTGGATTTTGGAATGCTTGTATGAGAGAAGTTATTATAAGGTTTACGAACCCCAATAACGTTCACCCAAATTACGAAACCAATCCCATTGGGTATCTCTTTCATATCGGTTTAAACCATTAATATTCCCTCACTTATTATTAATTAATATGGCTTGCTAATCATTAACATAATAGTTATTCTTCTTATTATTATTTTTAAATTATTTTATTTTTATAAAACAATTATTATAATAATAATAAAAACTCGATAATATTTCCCCACAAGCCAACGTAAACTAGCAAGCCATATTAATATTAAGAATATAGTTTATATATACCGATGGGTGTATATCAACCACATTTAAATATCTAGCCATGGTTTATATATCTACGTATATAAACCATATTATTAATATTAATATGGTTTACTAGTTGTAACATAGACACCACTATTTTACTTAACATGAGGTTACTGGTTTTCCTTATTCTACATTGTAGTTTTTACCACAACCATTCATTTCTATGGATAAAATGCCATACTTCAACATGCTATTGACCTTGCACATCTCTTGTTCTTCTATGCATTAAACCCATTTTTTTATTTCTTTGAATCTTTAATCTAGTTTAGAATTGTCACATCCAATTATATGAATGTGAAAAAAATTCTAGGAATGGTTTGTGCAATCTCATTGAAAATCAATGCACAATTTAGTGCTACCGCCATGTATGTGTTTATGCCTCTTTGTCCATCCACACGGAGAAACAAATGGTCTGTTTATTTATAGAGATGCACCAATCCTTTCTTAAAATTTTGTATGGGATGTTTCCAAGACAAAATATAAGAAGTATTAATCTAATTCAAGAAGATAAATTGGCTCCTTGTCATAGACTATGAAATTATGACAATCTTTGAAACTCAATGAGAACTGCTTAAGCCACTCATAAAACACACAACATAATTCCATATCAAATTTTACACATGGTTTACAATACATAGAAACTTAACATAATTTTAGATTGAAGTTCAGAATACATATACTCACAGAACATGCAACATCTCAAATTTTAATTTCCACATTTCGTTGAAATATCAGATATTCATGAAATCACCCTTGCATTATGACTAAGAAGGTTTTCCTAATTCTAAATTAACCCATATTATCTAAATTTCAATTCAACATCAATATTAATGAAGAATCCTTAAGTTGCCATGGTACCCATACCCAGTGGTAGGGTGCACGTACCCGTACCCATACCAGATACTTGGGTACTCGTAAGGTACGTCTCTTACCGTACCGTGACGTACCCCATACTGGCTCCACGTACCAGAGACTCGATTATAAAAAAAGGGGTACTTATAGGAAAAATGGTACGTTGTACCCTGTGTTTGGGTACTCCGTACCCCATGTTTGGGTACTCCCGGGGTACAACCGACTCAATAAAATGCAATCCACTGGGGAAAATGGAATGACCCCCAACTAAATCTAAACTAATTTTTTGCTAATTGCATATGGACTTTGGTTCAAGACTTATATCAAACACTTTGCAACACTGTTCAAATTCCACTAGAAATTGTCCATATCTAGTAGACTGATTTTGCATTGATTTACAATGAATGTTTTTATGGTTTTATGTTCTAGACTTCTGGAACATAATTTAAGTACCAAATGTGCACATAAAAATTGTACATATGTATTTAATAGTGAGAAATACACTCACATCAATCGAGGAATATATTTGCAATTTTTAATTGCTTGTTGTAACAACAGTACAAATAGGTGTTTAAAATAAGATTTCAAGTGTACTTTCAAGTCTAAGTTCGAGTGTTTGTTACAGCTGCTTTGTGCAATGATTTATCAAATTTTATGTAACATCGAGTATTCCATTTGATATCTAGTGAGTCTATGATTTATCAAATTTTATGTTTTAAATTTTCAATGTGAATGTTCATTGTTCAATGAATCATTGAATTTAGAATTATGAATCATGATTCATAATTTATGGAGAAATCTGAAATATGATGTGACTGTGACATATATATAGTACCCTCAACGTACCCAAGTACCCTCTTTCAAAAAGTGGCGTCCCTGTCCCCGTACCCAAGTTTCCTGGCAACTTAGAAGAATCCATTTTTTTTCTCACCATTTCCTATCAATCAAATACAAATATATATGTTTGTTATATTGACAACATTAAATGATATCAACTTGGTTCATATTTTTTCCAATCCTCCGAAAAATAAATATTTCAATCATTCTATATATATTAAAAGCATAGGAAAAAATAAAAACTACAAAACCTTAAGTTACAAATTACTACTATTATTTTTTTTTTTTTACAATTCAAGAAACCCAGCCACCTAGTATATGTGACAACCTTATTTTATTTTGACATATTTACTTAACAATAAACAATATGTACTAAACATATACACTTAACAATAAACAAGATTCACAGAGGGTTAAAAAAGAATACAATAGACACAATTACGTGGAAACTCATCCATTTTTATGACATTGAACAAAAAACCATTAAGAGAATAAAAAAATAAATAGAAGTTAGCCCGAGGGTACCTGGAAATTAATCCATTATTATGACATTGAAAATTAAAGGGTTAGTGCAAGCTAATGAGGGTCACTTTTGGCACGTTAGATGCAATAGAAAACTGAAAAAGCAGGCATCCCTCAACTTACTTGGATTTTTTGATTTACTTATGGAAAATATCTTGCATTGAGTAAAAAAGATGAAATGTAGGAAATTGAATCACGTTTCTGAATATATAACTTTTATGTATTGAAAATTTGCATAGCTATGTCAAGTTTCATTTTTCCTAACAGACACTTTTTATTTTTCAAGCAAATGATAAGGTATATGTTTTTGTGGGTAGAGCCTTTGAGGGCCTAAATGATGGAATCAAGCTACAAAAATCAGCATGCATGTAGAGAACACATAACACTTGTGCGCCATTATTTTTCAAAAATTAAATTAGTAATTTTATAATTTTTTTATAATTGTCTAAGTGATCAAACCTCGAAAATAATACCTCTTTTGTGGGTAGAGCCTTTGAAGGTCTTAATGCAAAAATCTTGAAATGGGTTTTTCATAGAACGTGGAGGTTAGTGTCCTCTTGTGCACCATACAATGTTTTTTTGAAATGATTGAGAATTGAAAAAGTTATGGAAGAAACACTAACAATGTGTTTCACAAGTTAAGGAGGTAGGACAGAAAAGAAATTGAAAGAAAATAGGAAAAATTAATATTTCAAAATAAAAGTTACATATTTGGAATCTGCAGAAAAAATGCTATTTGTGTCTAAGCTTTCGTCAAAAATGACACTATGTAGCATGTTGTAATGAGTGGCTAAGCACAGGCTTCTCCAGACTGGAAGAAATACCCAATTAGCTTTGGTTTTTCATTAACATAGCACAGGTTTGGAATTACCGAAGCAAACTCCAAAGCATACACATAGGATTATTGTTGACATGTGAGCATGTGACTCGACCTATTTAAATTCAAAAATATTGCCACGCTTTTAGATTTAAATAACGCGTACGCGTTATATAACTAAATAACGCGTGCGCGTTATATCAATACTGAATGCGTACGCGTTATATAACTACATAACACGTACGCGTTATATAGTTACAAAACGCGCTCGCGTTATTCAAATCATAAAATACATGTTTAATACTTGAGAAAGAGGGGGTGTGGAAGTCAAGGGAATTTTTGTTTAATATTTGAGAAGGGGTGGGGAAGGGTCAAGGGAATCTATGGTTAATATTTAATAGGGGTGGGAAAGGGTCAAGGGCTTAGAAGGATGTTGGAAGCTTGAGTGGGGAGAGATGAAGGGAATGAGAACATGATGGGCTACAGGGGGTGAAGGGAAGTGGAGCTTGAGAGCACTATTAGGAGTAGAATAGGTTCTAAAGAGGTATAGGGTTAGAAGTTGAAAGTGAGACTTGAGTGACAAGGGGGAATGGATGGAGGCAAGGGGGGTGTGAGAGAGAAATAAAGAATACAAGGGGGGGAGAGACATAGAGCGAGGGAGGGAGAGGGACAATGGGGAGGAATGGATTTGGAGGGAGTGAGAGATAGATGGGGATAGAATGAAATAAGAGATAGGAAGGGAGGGACAGAAAGTGTTGGTGGGAGACATGTAGAGAGTGGTGGCGATGGAGAGAGAGGGAGTGATGGAGAGATTGGGATAGGTTGAGGGAAAGATGAGGGAGGGATAGAAGGTGAGAGACAAGCGATGAGAGAGAGAGAGGGAGAAAAGGTAGGGTGAGGGATGGAGGGAGAAAGTTGGAGATAGATATGGATGGAGGGGGGATGGGTTTGAGAATGGAAAGTGACATAATGTGTGTGTATGTGTGTGTGTTTGAGAGAGAGAGAGAGAGAGAGAGAGAGATTGATGGTTGGGGAGAGAGAGACTAGAGGGATTTGTGAGCATCATATTCTCCATCAGCATCATATTCTTCATCATCATCATCTTCATGACCATCATCGTCATCATCAACATCTTCATCATCATCACCATCATCATCATCATCATCATATTCCTCATCAAATCAACATCTCCATTATCATTATCATCATCATGATCATCATCTAAACATCACCATCACCATCATCATCAACATCTTCATCATCATCACCATCACCATCATCATCAAAATCTTCATCGTCATCACCATCACCATCACCATCACCATATTCATCATCATTGTCATCCCTAGGTTCCCCGTCAACATCAACATCTCCATCATCATCATCTTCTTCATCATCATCATCTTCATCACCATCATCATCATCATCAACATCTTCATCATCATCACCATCATCATCATCATCATCATCTTCCTTGAATCAGATCAACATATCCATCATGTCACCATCATCTTCTTCATCATCATCTAAACATCACCATCACCATCACCATCATCATCATCATCTTCATCATCATTACCATCACCATCATCATCAACATCTTCATTTTCATCACCATCATCATCATCATCATTGGAATTTGTAGGTTCCTCATCAACATCTCCATCATTATCATCTTCTCCATCATCATCATCTTCATCACCATCATCATCAGCATCAACATCTTCATCATCATCACCATAATCATCATCTTCATCGTCATCAGGTCAACATCTCCATCATCATCATCTTCTTCATCATCTTCACCATCATCATCATCATCATCATCTTCATCGCCATCTCCATCATCTTCAACATCTCCATCATCATCACCATCACCATCATCATCATCTTCATGACCATAAACATCTTCATCATCATTGTCATCTCCCCCTTCCTCATCAACATCTCCATCATCATCATCATCACCATCTGAACATCACCATCACCATCATCGTCAACATCATCATCATCATCATCATCATCATCATCATCATCAGCATCAGCATCATCATCAAAATCTTCATCGTCATCACCATCACCATCTTCATCATCATTGTCATCTCTAGGTTCCCCATCAACACATCTCCATCATCGTCATCTTCTTCATCATCATCATCTTCATCACCATCATCATCGTCATCTTCTTCATCATCATCATCTTCATCACCATCATCATCGTCATCAACATCTTCATCATCATCACCATCATCATCATCGTCATCTTCCTCATCAGATCAACATCTCCATCATGTCACCATCATCTTCATCTTCATCATCATCATCATCATCATCATCATTACCAACACCATCATCATCAACATCTTCATCGTCATCACCATCATCATTGGCATCTGTAGGTTCCTCATCAACATCTCCATTATCGTCATCATTGGCATCTGCAGGTTCCTCATCAACATATCCATCATCATCATTTTCTCCATCATCATCACCATCATGATCTTCTGAACATCATCATGATCATCATCTAAACATCACCATCACCATCATCGTCAACATCTTCATCATCATCGCCATCAGCATCATCATCAAATCTTCATCGTCATCACCGTCACCATCTTCATCATCATTGTCATCTCTAGGTTCCCCATCAACACATCTCCATCATCATCATCTTCATCATCATCATCATCTTCATCACCATCATCATCGTCATCAACATCTTCATCATCATCACCATCATCATCATCACCATCATCCTCATCAGATCAACATCTCCATCATGTCACCATCATCTTCATCATCATCATCATCGTCATCATCATTACCAGCACCATCATCATCAACATCTTCATCGTCATCACCATCATCATTGGCATCTGTAGGTTCCTCATCAACATCTCCATCATCATCATCATTGGCATCTGCAGGTTCCTCATCAACATATCCATCATTGTCATTTTCTCCATCGTCATCACCATCATCACCATCATGATCTTCTGAACATCATCATGATCATCATCTAAACATCACCATCACCATCATCGTCAACATCTTCATCATCATCGCCATCAGCATCATCATCAAAATCTTCATCGTCATCACCATCACCATCACCATCACCATCTTCATCATCATTGTCATCTCTAGGTTCCCCATCAACAAAAACATCTCCATCATCATCATCTTCTTCATCATCATCATCTTCATCTCCATCATCGTCCTCATCAACATCTTCATCATCATCACCATCATCACCATCATCATCATCATCTTCCTCATCAGATCAACATCTCCATCATGTCACCATCATCTTCATCATCATCATCATCACCATCATCATCAACATCTTCATCACCATCATCATCAACATCTTCATCATCATCACCATCATCTTCATCAACATTATCATCTTTATCATCTTCATCTGCATCATGATCATCTTCATTGTCATCACCCTCCTCCTCCTCATCATCTTTATCATCTTCATCTACATCATGATCATCTTCATTGTCATCACCCTCCTCCTCCTCATCATCTTGTGCACTTATGCACTTAGGGATTAATGTTTAGAAGAAGGTCTAAAGGCCTTTATGGGGGAGGGGCTCTAGGAACAAGGTAAGACAGAGAGGGCAGGGGGGAGGGATAAAGGAGTAGAGGGTTAGTGATTAAGGGAGAAGAAGGGAGAGAGTGCTATAGGGAGGGATAATGACAAAGATAAAGAGAAGGTGGAGAGATGGAGAGTGGGGTGGTAGAGACATGGCTGAAGGGAGAGAAAGAAACATGAAAGAAACATGTAGGGAGAATGAGGGACAAATATTTAGAAAGAGATAGGGGGTATCTAGGGATTATTGGGAGAGAGCTAGGGGGTATTAAACCATACAAAACATTTGTTTTATATGCAACCATATAAATTATTAGTTTTCTTTGATTTTGTTCGTTGCCCTAGCCGTGCACCTAACCTATTTATTGTGCTTGACTATATCGCGTTCGCGTTTTTTCACTATATATCGTGCACGCGTTTTGTATTTCTATAACGCGTACGCATTTTGCAACTCCAGAAATAATGGCCTGTTGCTGTCCGAGAGCAACTTCACTCTGTCCGAACGAAAACAACAATCCCGCGATTTTTCGAACAGCATGAGCCTGCGTCTGAAAATTTTCACATTCTACACCAACTCCATCATTTTCTTTTATGCAGGTGCAGCATTGAGGACATCTTTCATGGTTGCTCACTGTGGTGTTGGGTTATATGGCCATATTTGAAGAAAATAATTAGCAAGCTTGAAGAATCTCCAATTGAAGAACACCAAAGATAAGGCCTTTGAAAGATTCATTTTGCTTATATTTGAGGAGCACACAAGATAAGATATCAAGCTTCAAGACCAACAAGGAAGAACTTCCATTTGCTTATTATTGAAGAGCTTGTAATTGAGGAGCAACAAAAACAAACTATATTGAATTGATCATTGTGGTGATGGGGAATGCACGTAACCGAGTAAACAAATCAACAAGGAAGAAGAGATCTCAAGAAGTCATTGAAGAAGAGAAAGAAAAGAAAAGAATATACATGATGAATCGGAGGCTTTCTTTGGAAACTAATCCAAATCCAATTGTAGAGGATACCATGGTTCATCCTATTAATCCACGACAAGAGGGACCTTCAATTTCCACAATAGTTGTTGAACAAGCACCCCATGGAAGTAATCAAGAAGCAAAACGTAGGTGCTCATTAGGGGATGTTTCAATTCCCACTTCAAGTCAAAGTGATAAGTTACCATCTCAAGATGAAGCTCACGAAGAAACACCCAATTTGCTATCCGGATGTGGTTATCCAAGCGATGAAGTCAGAGAGGCGTTGGACATTTTGCCTACTGTTGAAGAAGAGAATGTTATCCACACCATCGATGAGGATGTTGGACTTCCACAAGGGGATGTTGGACTTCCACAAACCATGGATGAGGATGTTGGACTTCCACCATCCAACTACCAGGAAGAGAATGAAGGACACCAAGCTACTACTGAAACGCCAGAGCGTCTTGGTGATGTGCTACATGGTACAATTCCAACCCCCTTACCTCCATTAGCAAGCACACGTCGAAGAACTCCGAAGCGTATACAAGTTGATGAAAGACTTATGAATTCCATTGAAGGTACGCTATCTAAACGTAGTATTGCTTATCAAACTCAACAGATACTTGATAAATATTTTGTTTCTAAATGTGATGGAGATAAATGTAGATTATTTTTATCATTGTTAAAATCTAGGAGCATGAATGTTGTTAGGAAAAAGTTAGGGATAAAGATGATAAAGAATTCTGAACCAAGTTCTCATATAGTTAAAATCCTAGTAGATGCATTTGGTAAAATTGGTAAAAACACACGTTCAAAGGACCGCAATGCTGCTCGTCGTGTGTTGTCACAATCAATTGCAGATAAGAACACCAGGGCCCTTCGTATTCTCAGACCTACATCCGAACTAGTTAATTTGAATGTAAAAACCCTCCGTAGGTATTCTATTAGAAGAGAACATCTTGACACAACCGATCAGACAGATTTTTGGGCCTTTGTTGGTCGGTTGCCACGTCGTGACATGAAGCTAGTTGATGCAGTAAAGGGACTAGTGCACAGTTTTTGGCATGATCACACAAGGCCTTCTTCAAACCGAAAGGATGTACTAAAACTAAGAAGGGGTTCAAAGGATCGTGAACCACATACTAAGCATCTTCTTGATATAACACAGACAGAGCTTTACGAGAAATTTAAGATTGAGCATAGACAATTGAACTTGGGGCAAAGATATTTTGAGAAATGTAAGCCATGGTATGTTAGAATAAATACTCTTCGTAACACTTGTTGTTGTAGATACCATGTAGAATATGAATATTACTATGAAACATTTTTGTACATTCGTCGTGTGTTGCATACTAACATTGTGCAGGATTGCTCCATGACAATACCACCGACTTCATCAAGAGAATTCATTCATAGCATCATGTGCAATAGGCCCGAGGGGCAAACATACTATGCAAAATCTTGTTTGGATGGAACATGCTCCAACTGTGCTGGAATGGCATTATTGAGCCAATGTATGCACGAGAATGGAGACAGTGAATTTGGGAAAATGGTTACAGACATGAAAAGTTTCAAATATATCAACTATGAAATAGTCCCAGGGAAAGAAAGCAAAAAAATACAATTGGTGACATCTCAGGTATGCATTTATATCTATAAAATTATGTTGTAACGGTTACATTTCAATCCTTACTTACAACAAAAAACTGACATTGAGATCATTTTGTGTCACCAGGTACAAGTTAGTGACTTCATCAAGGAATTTATTGAAAAGACACATCAATATGTTCAGCATGTCCACGTGGCACGATGGCAGGATGAGAAGTTTAGAATATGCAGAGATACATTTCCCCTTGGTACTATACTTTCAGTTGTTGATTTTTCCGAGAACTACACTCTGCAACCTCAAAATGAGATCTAAAGTCAGTATTATCACTCTGAGCAGGTTTCCTTGATGGTCCATATCACATCTAGGCATGGCCCAAATAGCACTGAAGAGCAAAGAGAAATTATGAAGGAATATCACTTCTACATAAGTGATGATAGGTGCCACGACTTCCACTATGTACGTCATTGCTTCATCATGTTCTATGATCACTTGAAGGGAAGGAACATATAGATGGACCGACACTGGATTTGGTCTGATGGGTGTGCTGGTCAGTTAAAAAATGCACGCATATTTCAGTGGTTGTGTTCATTGCATAAAAACTACAAAGTGCCACATATGTGGAACTATTTTGAGACTGGGAATGGTAAAGGAGAGCACGATGGAGCCGGAGCATGTGTCAAAACAGCCCTACGAAGAGAGGAATTGAAAGTATCTACAGAATCTACTATTCTAAATGCTCAATCTATAGTCAGGTGGTGCACGTCAGTAATGGGAGAGGAATCAACTATGCGAGTAGAATCCACAAGAAAGAGACATGTGGAGAGATTTTTTTGGGAGGTGGTAGACATAGATCGTTCACATGCATGGGAATGCAAGACTGTGCCTAGGACTCGTGGCTTTCATTCGGTTCGAAGCTCTGATAACCCAGTATTTGAAATTTGGATCAGAAAACTCGCTTGTTTTTGCCCGCCTTGTTGTGATGGTGACTGAGATGGGTGTGAATCATTGGATTGGGTTGATGGATGGGATCGCGTATCACTTCCACTTGATCAGCGTGCAATTGTTGAGTTAACTCCGTTGGAAGAAGACCAATCATCTATTTCTGCAGATTTTGATCATGTCTCAGACCTTGTACAACCCGGTATGATGCATTTTCTTAACATTTTTTGTTTGTTTACGTAGTCTTCAAATGCACATTAATGGCCTTGTATCGCACGAAAAATATTTTGATCATATACCTACAATCATATAATGCAGGGCACATATACGCAGTGGTTGCCTCAAAAGATACTGAATGGGGTGATGAATACTGGTTGGCACGCTGTATAGATGGAAAGCAAACCCTCATTGTGTCCATGACTGACGATGAAAACAACCACTTTCCAACTGGGTCTATGGTTGTTAAAGGTGAATACTTCAGACGAGACAGCAATGGAAGAAAGAAGGGTGGATATGTTTACAGGGATTACAAACCAGGTGCAAGTGTGTATCACTTTACCAACTTAATCATTGGCACAAACCTTCAGGTATGAACAATGCCTAGTCGAAGTACATCGAAGGTACGCTACTTCTTACCGGATACAGAGCACGAGAGACTAATGGAGACCATCAGTATAAGAGATCATCCGGAGGGCTTGGTTGTATGATAATAGGTGGGATCTAGCATGATGAGGTACATTACATACTTTTAATACTATACTATTTATACTATTTGTAATTGAATATTGATATATGCTCAATTTTCACATGTATGTTTCATATGAATATGTCAATTTTGCGTTCTTGATATGCCAAATTTACGTTTACGTTGTTTATAAATATGCCAAAAGTTCTCTTGTATGTCAAGTTTATGAATATGCCATTTTTTACATATGATCAGTAAACCCTAAAATTATATTATGTTCATCATGTTGGTTATTGGATTCACCCAACAAAATTAATTCAATTCATGCTCACTATATTAAACAATACACTTATATTAAATTTAATTCATGTCTTGTTAAATATTTCATAATGAATTAGCTAGTTGAGAGCACCACCTTAGACCAAGCCATCATCATCAACATCTTCATCATCATCACCATCATCATCATCATGGACCTTCAAAACCCTAGTTTCCAAAGTGTCTAGGCAGGTTCGGGTTAGGAACACTAGCCATACCCGCCCGGTGGATGATTTTCCAAAGTTGACCCCCGTGTGCAAAAATTGCACACTCCCACACTGAGCAAAACCCTAGTTTCCAAGATGGACCTGCAAGGTGACACATGGGCCACCGGGTAGGAGGGGAGGGGCACCCCTGGCACTATCCTGGTGTGCTAAATCCAACGGAGTCGACGGTTCGTCGATCCGAGCCACGGTCTTCATTCTATGGCTCGTCCCATCTCACTACCAGAAGGCCTTCAGGGACACCTGCTGGATACCTACCAGGGGCATAGAACTCCAACCATGCAACAAAACCGGGTTCCGGGGAGACCTGCAGGTGTGTCTAGACAGGTTCGAGCTAGGAACACTAGCCATACTTGCCTGGTGGATGATTTTCCAAAGTTGACCCCCGTGTGCAAAAATTGCACACTCCCACACTGAGCAAAACCCTAGTTTCCAAGATGGACCTGCAAGGTGACACATGGGCCACCGTGTAGGAGGGGAGGGGCACCCCTGTCACTATCCTGGTGTGCTGAATCCAAAGAAGTCGACGGTTCGTCGATCCGAGCCACGGTCTTCATTCTATGGCTCGTCCCGTCTCACTACCAGAAGGCCTTCAGGGACACCTGCTGGATACCTACCGGGGGCATAGAACTCCAACCATGCAACAAAACCGGGTTCTAGGGAGTCCTGCAGGTGTGTCTAGACAGGTTCGGGCTAGGAACACTAGCCATACTTGCCCGGTGGATGATTTTCCAAAGTTGACCCCCGTGTGCAAAAATTGCACACTCCCACACTGAGCAAAACCCTAGTTTACGAAATGAATGCACAATGAAGCCACTGGGCCATGGGGAGACGAGGGAGAGGCCCCCCTAGAGGTAATCGTATGCCAGGAGACCAACGGAGTCGACAGTTCATCAGTCCAACGTCCGTTTTCTGAGTTATGTCGAGTTGCAATTCGCATGAAAATGCCGTTCAGGGACACTTGGTGAATTTCCGTCCGGGAGCCAAAAAGCAAACGAAGCAGGAAGATTGCGTGCCGTTGGCTCCTGCAAGTGTGTGTGGGAAATGTCGACGTGGGAACACTGCCAGGAGCCATAAATCCATGATAGTAAATTAATTCATGACAAAAAAAACTAAATTATTCCTTTCAATGGATGTGGTTTTCTATTTCCTATGTTGTTAGGTCAATTTGGCACATTCATTGAAAGAAATTGTAGACTTTAATGATGATCACAACAAGTGTGTTTGTTAAAACCTTGTGAAATAGAGCATCAAAAGACCTACATTGTAGGCCATATAATTGTGTTTGTTTACCTTTTGTTTGATGGACCATGCACAATAAGTAATAAAATAATTTTTGAAGTAGGTCATTTCATTTTTCTGATTTTTTCTTTGGTGGTGTTGAAAAAGACCATTGTTCTTATTGATGGGATTTCATGTGCTTATGATTCTTTGGATAATCTGGACACATACAAGGACACCATTATTAGACTAATTCATTATGAACAATTTAATATGAGTAATCTACATAAATGAATTGAAAAATTAACAAAAATAACAAACAACCCATATACCTTGGAATATAACACAAGAGTGACCATGTTAGGCAATCTTACTTATCTACTTACCTATGGTCATTTAAGTAGACCATTTGGATCATGTCTATTACTAATGATCTCCATTAACTTTTCATGTTCACAATGAGGCTTGAAGTATCATACCTTTGATGGGTGCTTCCTTGGCATTGTTTGTAGTTTGAGGTTTGTATCGAAAACTAAGTTTGTAAAGTGGTATATAGATTCACCTAGTCTAATCTTGAAATACATAACCAACCTTCTTCCATGTTTGGTCATCCAGTGTTAGATATTATCCTTTAATAACCATCAAACTGATTACAAGTTGATCACCATTGTCATCTATTAGTGAGACATGAGGGTTTGGTTCGCCTTTAAGGAACATGCCAACAAATAGTGAGTGCCCCATTCATTATCTTTCAGGGAAACCATTGCATATATGTTCATTTTAAAAAACATCAGTTCCAACATGTGAGTCCACTAAATAGACAAAATGTAATGTATTCATGCTAGTTGATAAGATTTAATCTCATATTCACTAAAATTGGTTGTACAAGATTTGAGACATGATCATAATGTGGTGAAATGGTTGATTAGTCCTCACCCAACTAGGATAATTCAATATTTATACCTAGAATAATGGGGAGTGATAGAATTTTCTTGTCCATATTTCTACTATAACATTGTTTGAGTTTCAAACTAAATGAAATCCACAAATTCCATGCAGTATTCTATGTGATTGATCTACATCAACCACCTCCCAAAAATATCTTTGCACATGTCCTTTCCTTATTGAGTCCTCTTCTTGTCTTCTTGTTCCATCTACAATTATTGAAGAACACCATTCAACAATAGATTTTGTGTAACTAATGAGAGAATTTCTCGTAAACTTCCATTTTTACCTGCAGAATGTAATTTTTATGCACACAACATCTCGATCATGATCCCCTTTCCCACACTCAGTTTCAAAAGTCCTGTAAAGGCAACCTTCACATTTACATTTGCATTAACATGACAACCAAGTCTCAAAAATGAGATTGATGGTGTTTATTCTCATGCAATGTATACAATTAGGATTAAGAGAACTGTATAAATCTATGGAATTATAAATGGAGATATTAATCCAAAAGGAAGCCAATGTTGGCCTTGCCAATCTTTTCTTCCCAATGCAAACGAAATATTAGATTCCATTTTGCTATGTTTCCATGTAAAATATATTTGAAAAAAAACATATATTTGGATTATATGGAAATCCTTCTTACCTTTGACATTGTTTGGGATCTGCAGGATGGGAATGAAGTATTTTTTAGGGATTAAGAGGAGTATTCAATTACGCAAACTTATGAATGCCTATTGTGACAAGCAATCCATTGATTTCAACTCCATCACATTTCTGTTTGATGGATGATGTTTGCAAGGTGAGCAAATTTAACCCACCAATGCGAGATTGCATGCAATTACACTGAGCAAAACCCTAGTTTACGAAATGAATGCACAATGAAGCCACTGGGCCATGGGGAGACGAGGGAGAGGGCCCCCTAGAGGTAATCGCACGCCAGGAGACCAACGGATTCGACAGTTCATCGGTCCGACGTTCGGTTTCGGAGTTATGTCGAGTTGCAAGTCGCATGAAAATGCCGTTCAGGGACACTTGGTGAATTTCCGTCCGGGAGCCAAAAAGCAAACGGAGCAGGAAGATTGCGTGTCGTTGGCTCCTGCAAGTGTGTGTGGGCAATGCCGACATGGGAACACTACCAACACTGGCTCGGGGGAGGTTTTTGCAGAGTTGACCCACCAATGCGAGATTGCATGCAATTACACTGAGCAAAACCCTAGTTTATGAAATGAATGCACAATGAAGCCACTGGGCCATGGGGAGACGAGGGAGAGGGCCCCCTAGAGGTAATCGCACGCCAGGAGACCAACGGAGTCGACGGTTCATCGGTCCGACATCCGGTTTCCGAGTTATGTCGAGTTGCAAGTCGCATGAAAATGCCGTTCAGGGACACTTGGTGAATTTCCGTCCGGGAGCCAAAAAGAAAACGGAGCAGGAAGATTGCATGCCGTTGGCTCCCGCAAGTGTGTGTGGGCAATGCCAACGTGGGAACACTGCCAACACTGGCTTGGGGGAGGTTTTTGCAGAGTTGACCCACCAATGCGAGATTGCATGCAATTAAACTGAGCAAAACCCTAGTTTACGAAATGAATGCACAATGAAGCCGCTAGGCCATGGGGAGACGAGGGAGAGGGCCCCTAGAGGTAATCGCACGCCAGGAGACCAATGGAGTCGACGGTTCGTTGGTCCGACGTCCGGTTTCCGAGTTATGTCGAGTTGCAAGTCGCATGAAAATGTCGTTCAGGGACACTTGGTGAATTTCCGCCCATTTTATAATTTAAGCCACTTTTAAATATTTGAACTTCCATATTATTTTTGAAAGAGTATAATATTTCAAAACTCCTAAAGAGACAAAAACACATGATCAAAACTCCTAAGGCTGCAATTTAGAGTAGCAATAATGGGGGTGATGGAGTTGAATTTGATCCTATGGAAGATAATGATACTAATATTATTGAGAATAAAGGGATAATAGGTTGATCCATGACACCTTTGTTTGCATGGATGAGGATGCACCTATGTATGAGACCTATGATAATATTCATGATGTACATCTTATTGATAAGGCACACAAAGGCCTATACAAGAGATCAAAGATGAGTCACTTTGTCTACGAATTTGATGTTGATAAAATTGAAGGTATTGAATGACATTTCAAACAATGGTATGACAAAGATCCTAATGTATACACAAGGTTAATATATAAGGTGCCCCATAAGGTTCTTTGTCATATCCCTATAATTCTATGTTTTTGATGATTGTTTAGGTTAAAAAACATAGCACATTATATGGATTATCATGTACAAAGATAAGTGAAGATGGTATTATATGAGTGGCTACAAATGGTTCTCAATTTACGATCATCAAGGAAATATTACCCATTTTTAAAGAAGAACATCATAATGTTAGACTTTCATTGGTATTTGATGGCAATGGGTGTGCATGAGTGAGTTCGTTGAAACCTTGAAAACATTGTATTGCATTTAGTTTGATTAAATTACACGAGCAAGAACTTTGACATAACTTGTAATGATCATCCAAAATCACAAATTTTAATTAGATACCAATTAGTGCATGCATGTAGTGAATTCGTTGAAACCTTTGAATATAATAGTTTGTTCTTTTGACATAGTGCATTCATGAGTAATAGATAATCCACACAAATCAACACATTAGATTGACACAAGTACATGTATCCAAAAGTACATATATATCCAAAAGTATCCAAAAGTGCATGTCTCCAAAAGTACATGTATATCCAAAAGTCTCCAAGAGTGCATGTCTCCAAAAGTACATGTATATCCAAAAGTATCCAAAAGTACATGTATCCAATGAAGTCAATGTACATGTCTCCAAAAGTACATGCACAATAAAGTCAATGTACATGTCTCCAAAACTGAATGTATCGAAAAGTACATATATATACAAAAGTATCCAAAAGCACATGTGTCCAAAACTATCCAAAACTATCAAAACTCAAGCTTTCTCTTGTTCTTTCCCGACGTTGATCATCTAGGCACATCCCTAGGATCAATGTGCATCCCTGGATCCTGCAAATTAAATATCAATTGTTAAATTCAACTAACTATGTACACTAATACATTAGCTCAACAATTATCAACTGGTGCATGGAAAGTGCATGAAACACTTGGTCACTGAAGGACATGTCACCTCAACTGACAAAGGAGATTGCATTGCTTGTGTAGCAGATGGAGCCGTCGGTTGAACATCCAGGATGGTCGAACCAGGGAGGCCAGGCACTGCTCCTGCTGGTGGTGGATACAATGAAAAAATGTTGAAATAGTTAGAAATGCATGAATAAACAATAGGTCCAACAATAATAAACTATGTAAAGATAATGTTGAAATAGTTACATACTTGTGTGTGATCAGTCGCCACTGCAGATGCGGCACTAACTGCTGCATCAACCATCGATGCGAGGTTCTCAGTAGACAACTCAGGTTCCTGATGCAGTAAACATGCAATTCAAACATTAACAAAAATGATTTATGCACTGGATTTCAAGTTAAACAACAAATATCATCGAAGGATATACATTACCATGGTGTGAGTAAGCCCATGGTCGTGGGCATCTGGAGTCTTTCTAGGAGTAGAACACCTCACATACACACGACCCTTGTTCACGAATGGCCTGGAGGGAGATACAAATCCAGGCAATGGGCCAGATGTCTCGGATGGTGCTTACAGTCAGCAAGTGTTCATGTAGTTACACATGCATGATTCAACAAACAAACATGTATTTAAAAAATGTCATTTTTAATTGTTTACCTGGAGCCCAGATGTTTTACGGGACGGTATGACCATGGGTACTACCTCCACATTACCTTGCCCCAGTGAAGGATCTGCCATCTGCAAGTTTAATAATTGTAAATATTAGACCGTAGATAGCATTAATGAACTAAAATGTAAAGTATGTGGAAATTAACAAATTAACAAGTATTAAAAAACTGAAATTTTAAAATGTTTACCTCGGTGTGAGATACGGCAATAGGTGGTATATAATATGGGCCTACCGAATGGGTAGCATCATGCCCCCCTGTAGAGTCTGGAACATCCAGCTCTGGGGCGTCACTGCCGGCATAAAGCATCAACTGCAAGTTCACAAAATTAATATATTAGCTCAAACTATATATATGTGTACAAAGACGAAAATAAATGAAGAATTTATTACAATTAACCATCAACATACCTCTCTCAAAAACCCACTGAAGGCAACATCTGAGGCAATACCATAGCAGGGACGACCACATGATGTGCACTCGTGAGGATCAGTACTAGGATGGGGAATAGTCGATGGTCCTACACTAGTGGATGGTCCTGATGGTCCTGCACTAGTGGATGGTCCTGATGGTCCTGCACTAGCTGATGGTCCAGCATGGTGACGAGCTGGTGTATGTACCACACCAGGGACAGATGTCCCTTCCTCACCCATATGTTGAACCATCGTGCCATGGCGAACAACCGCCCGTGCCAAACTCAAAAATGCATCCCGTGTCTGCGGAATAATGCGATGTGCTGGTGGGACATCTGGCCCAGGAAACTACCTGCGAGGTGCAGGGATAGGGAAATCCTGGTCTCGAAGCCTAGCATTGGGTCGGTTTTGGGGCATCCCCCCACCGATCCCCTGGAACTGTAAGATGTCAAAATAGTTAACGTGTTTATGCAACACGAACTCTGCGTACATCTTTCGAAGGAAATATAAGGGAATTTCCCTGTTGTTGTGTGGTGGCATATCAAAAACCATGTACCATCTGTCCATCCAGTTATCAACAAATGGTTGAAACGTGCACCACTCAATGGAGATATGCGGCTTGCTTGCATTTGGGATTTCCCCCGTCCGAGGGTCCCTAAACAATGCAAATATAAGCTCTTTGGATATTTTCAACTTTTTTACTGCATTGTAATCTAGCCCATCAACATATTGTTGTCTTTTTCTTTCTCTGTAAGATGCAATATCATATAGGACATTCGTAGATTGTGAAATGGTGTCCACAATTGCATCCAAGGTTGATGCAAGTGAACGGCGAATCCTGTTGCCACCACTAAAAGCTGCACTTATGCCCCTCAATTGGGCAAGCTCAATCAATATTTCGGCATTGGTATCCATAGTCGCAACTGCAATAAAGACATTAATACGAAAATCATTAGAAACATATACATGGTATGTAATGACGTCTCTTCAAAATTGAACATGTATTAAATCAAACTCACATAAGCAATTTAATGGCATTCACTTACATACATTTAAAACTTAAAATTAAACATTTGACAATTAAAAAGTAAGTTAGTCAGATTGGTAGAGAGGAGGAGGAGGAGGATCAAGGCAGTGATGAGTTTGTTGATTCAGGCATGGAGGAGGAGGATCAGGGCAGTGATGAGTTTGCATCTATGTGTCTCAATGTCTCATTGTGTTTTGTGATTGTGAATGACAAATGTGTTGTGATTTGTGAATGATCTAATTTCTATTGAATATTTCATATTTGTAATTGTAAATGTAATTTCTATTGAATATTTGTAATTGTAAATGTTAAATTTTATTGGATGATCTATATGTCTATATTTTTAAATTTTAATATATTTTAAAAATATATTAATTCCGGGGGTCACCGTGTCCTACGTGTCATAATTCCGGGGGTCACCGTGTCTAGTGGGGACCAGGCATCAAATTTGAAGGGTGGGGTCCCATTTCACTATGAAGGGCTATGAGATATTGAACACTATTGAAGGGCTATGAGAAATTTATTAATATTTATTCTATGTGTATATATGGATGTGTTCATGTTGCATGGATTGGATTCTAGGTTAACCGAGGCCTTTTTAGAGCAAAGAATGGGGTAATTACTATTTGGGAACAAGTTTTTTATCAAATGTAAATTGCGGTGATGGAAGATATTGAGGGTGCCACATGTTGTGGAGAAAGTAGTATTGATTCCTATGACATAATAGGGAGTTCAAAAAGTCTGGTTTCAAGTATTGTCATGCGTAGCTCGATTGATTTTTCTCGCACTAGGGTTGTAGCAACTGTTATGGCCATTACTGTTAAAAGGATTGATGGGGTTGAATCCCGTGAAACGATGAGTTCTTTTGTTAAGACGTAGATTCAGTGAAATTTGGTGGGAGTCTTATGTTCATTTTATGCACAAAATTCGATTACTTGATTTTGTTACATTGTTAACTCTCCTCCTAGTCATAGCTACAATATCTTATATAATTGTGAAGGTTATCAATCCACTCAATATATTAAAGTTGTAGTAGGCCAAAATCATCCACATATTTATTGTACTCACAAATGTTGACATTCCAATTTCTATGTAGAGCGCCCATTAACATTAGATTGTATGGGACATGTTTTTGAGGCATGATGTCATTATCTCATAACAACAAGTTTTTTATCCATAAATATGTCATCTACAAGCCAACGGAATTGTTCCTAATCCTTTATAAAACTTTGTCATAATTATATCAATACCAACATCCCTACCTATTGACTTAGCTTAGAAGATATTACACCTTCGGATAACCAAACCTGATTCCAAGGTTGGTAATCATAAACGTAAAAGCATCATCATAAGGAAATAGCATGTTGTGTTGAGGAAATTCCTTTTTTTCCATTTCCTTCTCAGGATAATATTTGGTTGTGGATCATTTAAAATGTATAATTTATTTTAATATTGGGAAGCTAAATTCAAATTCATTAATATATTAATATGATTTGATTTTTTTATTAATAATAAGTTATTCTTTTCATTTGAAAATGTAATAGTACATCAAAATTTCAATGATTACTGATCTAGTAAAGTTGAGAGGCTTTATTTTTCAGTGGATATAGCAGACCTATAAATTCATAGGATGTCAAAAATCTAGTCAGCCTTGAAGTTGAGCTCCTCAAAGAAAACGAATTTCTTTAAATATGTTTATGGCAGGCTGGCATTGCCAGCTTCGCTCCGCAAACTATCCTGGAGGACTGGAGGAGATAGGGTAGGTGGAACTTGGAAGTAGCTCAACCACAGTGGAATAGGGGTATAAGAAAAAGCTTGTTTCTATTCATGCAATATTATATATTGATGGTCGGAACCATGGAAGCATGGAATTCCAGCATTGACTTGATACAACAAAGAAAACAAAAGGTGGAACTCGGGAGCTGCAGGATTGACTTGATACAACAAAGAAAACACAGGGTGTGAGGCTGGGAGCCGTAGACGGTAGGATTAACTTGATACAACAAAGAAAACACAGGGCTATAGGTAGGGGCCACGGGCAGGAGCAACAACCTGCAACATTACAAGAAGTTTATGGATTGTGGATTTTGTCTGAAATGCCAAATTCGCGGGGGCACATTAACATAATATATTATACATTGAATACTCAATTAACTCACGGAGTCAGCATTCACGAATTGGTATGTGATAACTTGTAACTTGGTAAGCCCGCTAGAAACAACACGTATGAGCCACCTTCCAGGTTTAATAATTTTGTTGATGCCATTAAATGTGTTAAACACGTAAGCGCTCACTACAAACACGAGAACTTCGAAGCGTTCAAGCCATGGGCTACTCAGTGTAAGCCCGTCCACGTAAGTTGATCAATGATATTATTAGAGGCCCAATGGTCCATGATCCATGGATGATCGAACACGTGGATATTGGAGAGTAACCGAGTCCCACTCCCAAGTCACCTAGCTAGTAGCCGCATTCCCAATTTCCCACTAAAAATTGTTGATGGGTGAAATTTGAAGCTACCCTTCTGTTGCAATTTTAAACAGTAGTGGTTAATTTAATTATTGAAGGGCTTACCATGAAATTAAATTTTTTTTGCATGGTAAAATTTGAAGTGGCCTTCTATGACGTGTGGGTAAAATTTGAAGTGGCCCGAAGGCTTCAAATTTGAAGCCTGGTGGGGACACTCGTGTCCTGTGTCCTCGTGTCGGGTGACTTAGATGAATACATTGTAGAAAGGGGGGAGTTTTATTTTTTTCAATTTTTGGTTTGATTATGAATTTTTGAGTTTTTGAAAAGGGTTTCATTTTAATTATTCACTAATCTTGGTTGAGGGAGGTGTGAATTTAATTAGAAATTGGGTTATTCCCAATTTTATCAATATTACAAAACTAGGTTAAACAATAAAAAAATAGTAATTTGGATTAAAAAATCACAAAAAAATGGTATGGGTGAATGAATTACCTGACTAGATGAGAATGCACCGGTGAATTTGTCTCCCCTCCAGCTAAATCGAGCAACACGGATAGTTGAGTGGGCCACAAACCGTCCTCGTCCAGGGTCAATTTCGCCTCTATTCACGTTTCTGATGCGTGAGTGTCGCGGGTGGTCGGTAATCGTCGGGACTGTGTTTTTAAATTCATTTTTAGTTTTACATATCGCGTACGCGATTTTTAACCACATAACGCGTACGCGTTTTGTAACTACATAACGCGTACGCGTTATGGTTACCTAGCCTACATGTCCAATGACATGTTAGGCTCGGGTCTTACCATGGCAGGTGGTAAATATCAGAAATGCGTTATGTTTTAGGTATCAGGAACGAGATTTGAAAAAAGTAGCATTGCATCTAAAGTGACCCTCATCTTCTTGCACACACCCTAAAATCATTACGAGAATAAAAAAATAAATAGAAGTTATCTACGAGGGTAGCTGAGTTGGTTGCATCTTTCGGATCAAGATAACATAAGGTCGAGGTCAGGATTCAATTTTTTAAGTCTTTGGCTTAGGGACGAAATAATGCCCACAAGGATGTGGTCTTTTCGGGTGGGCCTCCTTGGCTTGGATTCATAGCCCCTCTAAAGTGGTGAACCACATTGAAAAATAAATAAAAATCCAAAATAAGTTTAAAATATAAAATATGTAGGCAGTTTAAATAGGTCGATGGATTTCATTCAAAACACTCTATTAAGCAAATGTCTATAAATTGTAACATCTTTGCTAAAAGAAACATGAGAGCTTTAAAAATGGACAGGATGAACTATAAAATTGAGAGATTTAGTAATTACTACCTACTTGTATGTAATTAAATGGTTGGTTGAATATGAAATCTAACTAATCTTTTCATTGAATTGAATTAAAAATAGATTAGAGACCACATCAAAATTCCATGACCAGCTATGAGAAATTTGTTTAAGGTCTTTCCATTCTACGCACGTTTCCAGGAAATCAATGTTTTGCAATTGAATTTATCGAAGTGCGTCCCATGCCCAATGACATGATGCTTTCACATTGAACTCTACTTTATTGAGTATGATTTTTTTTATCGAGGAGAACGCAGAACTCAATCGACATTTGCACTTGAACACAACATTAAATATTTCTGTTTTTGTGCACTACGGGTTTTGGTGACCCACTCATTTTTTATTTATAATGTAGACGAAGAAACTCTAACCAAAATGGTTTCATGGCCATTTTACTAGGGGAGGGATGCCAGTTGTTGGACACCCCACGTGGCTCCCTCCCCCATGCCACGCTGGAGAGTCGACACGACCTCAGCCCAGGCCCAGATGGCACCGCCACCTGTCGTGGTGGGTGCTATAATTAAAGCGGCCTTTATGGCACGCTTTTTCCCGCTTTTTCGGCACTTTTCCCACACACTCTCCATCCTCCCGTGTATTGTTGCTCGGGTCCTGTCTGTGAACGCTCCGCCACCCCAGTTCCTGTTCACGCCCGGTCTGGTTCTGCACCACCCCCGGTCTGGTTCTGCACCACCCCCGCTCTGGTTCTGCACCATGGGCGCTCTCGTTCTGCCGGTGTCGTCACGTGATACTGTTATGCAGCGGGCGCTTGTTGCTTACCCCCCGACGAGTGGCAATCGCTGCTGCTGTTTGTTCTGTCTGCTAGCTCGCCCGACGTTGACCCTCGCTCCATGGCCATAGCGCACCACAGGCGCTCGAAGTTGTTTGCGGCGGACCCCGTTGGAGGTTTTCATCGGTTCGGTGGTAGTGTTGTTGGGTTGCCGCTCGGCTGGTTTCGCTGGTGGCGATGGTGGCTTCCATCAGGCTGTTCCTGCTCACGGCGGTGGCGTTGGCTGTTCCTGCTCACGGCGGCGGCGTTGGCTGTTCCTGCGTTGTCTGTTCCTGCTCACGGCGATGGCGTTGGCTGTTCCTGCTCGCGGCGGTGGCTCGTCCCTTCACGCTTCTTCGGTTTCGGTGGTAGGTTTCCTACCAGCCATTCCCTGCAGTGTTTGTCAACACTTTCAACCTTCTGGGGATTTCGTGGACCATTTCTGCTGCTTTTAAAGGTTTAAGTCTGGTTTTCTGGGTTGTGAATTTGTGCATTTCTGTTGGTGAAATGGTTTGGTGCCCTCCTGCTCGCACTTTGAATTGTGTATGGTGGGTTTACGTTGCATTTGTGGCAATGGTGAAATGCATTTCGTTTATGCTGCAGCAGGGTTTTGTAATTAAGGTTCTGTGGTTAATGTTGAAGCTGCGTTTAAATTTTTTTACGGTGTATGAATTATGGTTTTGTAATTAAGGTTCTGTGGTTCATGTTGAAGCTGCGTGTAATTTTTTTTAGGGTGTATGAATTAGGGTTCTGTATTTAAGGTTCAGTGGTTAATGTTGAAGCTGCGTTTCAATTTTTTTAGGGTGTATGAATTAGGGTTTTGTAATTAAGGTTCAGTGGTTAATGTTGAAGCTGCATTGTAATTTTTTTTAGGGTGTATGAATTAGGGTTCTGTAATTAAGGTTCAGTGGTTAATGTTGAAGCTGCGTTTAAATTTTTTTAGGGTGTATGAATTAGGGTTTTGTAATTAAGGTTCAGTGGTTAATGTTGAAGCTGCATTTAAATTTTTACAGGGTGTATGAATTACGGTTTTGTAATTAAGGTTCTGTGGTGAATGTTGAAGCTGCGTTTCAATTTTTACAGGGTGTGTGAATTAGGGTTTTGTAATTAAGGTTCAGTGGTTAATGTTGAAGCTGTGTTTCAATTTTTACAGGGTGTATGAATTAGGGTTTTGTAATTAAGGTGCAGTGGTTAATGTTGAAGCTGCGTTTCAATTTTTATAGGGTGTATGAATAAGGGTTTTGTAAATAAGGTTCAGTGGTTAATGTTGAAGCTGCGTTTCAATTTTTATAGGGTGTATGAATTAGTGTTTTGTAATTAAGGTTCAGTGGTTAATGTTGAAGCTGCGTTTCAATTTTTATAGGGTGTGTGAATTAGGGTGTTGTAATTAAGGTTCAATGGTTAATGTTGAAGCTGCGTTTCAATTTTTATAGGGTGTATGAATTAAGGTATTGTAAATAAGGTTCAGTGGTTAATGTTGAAGCTGCGTTTCAATTTTTATAGGGTGTATGAATTAGGGTTTTGTAATTAAGGTTATGTGGTTAATGTTGAAGCTGCGTTTCAATTTTTATAGGGTGTATGAATTAGTGTTTTGTAATTAAGGTTCAGTGGTTAATGTTGAAGCTGCGTTTCAATTTTTATAGGGTGTATGAATTAGTGTTTTGTAATTAAGGTTCAGTGGTTAATGTTGAAGCTGCATTTCAATTTTTATAGGGTGTATGAATAAGGGTTTTGTAATTAAGGTTCAGTGGTTAATGTTGAAGCTGCGTTTCAATTTTTATAGGGTGTATGAATTAGGGTTTTGTAATTAAGGTTCAGTGGTTAATGATGAAGCTGCGTTTCAATTTTTATAGGGTGTATGAATTAGTGTTTTGTAATTAAGGTTCAGTGGTTAATGTTGAAGCTGCGTTTCAATTTTTATAGGGTGTATGAATTAGGGTTTTGTAATTAAGGTTCAGTGGTTAATGTTGAAGCTGCGTTTCAATTTTTATAGGGTGTATGAATTAGTGTTTTGTAATTAAGGTTCAGTGGTTAATGTTGAAGCTGCGTTTCAATTTTTATAGGGTGTATGAATTAGGGTTTTGTAATTAAGGTTCAGTGGTTAATGTTGAAGCTGCGTTTCAATTTTTATAGGGTGTATGAATTAGGGTTTTGTAATTAAGGTTCAGTGGTTAATGTTGAAGCTGCATTTCAATTTTTATAGGGTGTATGAATTAGTGTTTTGTAATTAAGGTTCAGTGGTTAATGTTGAAGCTGCGTTTCAATTTTTATAGGGTGTAAGAATTAGGGTTTTGTAATTAAGGTTCAGTGGTTAATGTTGAAGCTGCGTTTCAATTTTTATAGGGTGTATGAATTAGTGTTTTGTAATTAAGGTTCAGTGGTTAATGTTGAAGCTGCGTTTCAATTTTTATAGGGTGTATGAATTAGGGTTTTGTAATTAAGGTTCAGTGGTTAATGTTGAAGGTGCGTTTCAATTTTTATAGGGTGTATGAATTAGGGTTTTGTAATTAAGGTTCAGTGGTTAATGTTGAAGCTGCGTTTCAATTTTTATAGGGTGTATGAATTAGTGTTTTGTAATTAAGGTTGAGTGGTTAATGTTGAAGCTGCGTTTCAATTTTTATAGGGTGTATGAATTAGGGTTTTGTAATTAAGGTTCAGTGGTTAATGTTGAAGCTGCGTTTCAATTTTTATAGGGTGTATGAATTAGTGTTTTGTAATTAAGGTTCAGTGGTTAATGTTGAAGCTGTGTTTCAATTTTTATAGGGTGTATGAATTAGTGTTTTGTGGTTAAGGTTCAGTGGTTTATGTTGCAGTCGGGTTTGTAATTTGAACTAGTGTTTATGAATTTAGTTTGTTGTCTGTTAATGTTGCATCATAGTTTGGGCTGAATGATTGAAGGCTCTATGGTTTATGATTTTGGTATGTTGCTAGTTTATGTTGCAGCAGTGTCCCTAAATTTTATCTGGTTTATGAATTTAGTTTGTTGTTGGTTTATGTTGTTGGTTTTTGTCGCAGTGGAATGGTAATAGTTAAAAGGCAAAACTGCATCATACAGGGGATGGATGGCAGTTGACAACAATGACTTCTCCATTGTCTCATCTAATTGGAAGAATACCCATAATTCAGTTTTTGATATCAGCAAGTTTGCCAAATTGGCTATTGTTGATGCATTTTACAAGCGATCTGCTCCACCTTATCATCTGCTGTTGTTATTGCAGTTTACAAGTTGCATGCTATTGTTAAATTATAAGTGTATGATGCAGTTTTTACTTTTACCTATTAACATGAAGTGATCTGCTGCATCTTATCTGCTGTTGTATGATCTAATTTAGGCCTGTTATGTTGATTAGTATGATACTGTATTAAGTTGTAATAAGTCATGCATGACAGCCCTCCATGGAACATTCCTTATAGAAGCATTTTAATAATAGGAGAGAGATAGGCACCATGTTGCAGTACAGTTAGCATCGAATGGATGGGTATCACACCCATGCAATGGTTCAACCCCATTCCTAGCTGCTAGTTTAAGGAAAATATAGGGGTCAAGGACCCTGCCACATTAACCACAGAACCTTAATTACAAAACCCTAATTCATACACCCTATAAAAAATTAAACACTACCCTTTGTAATTAAGGTTCTGGCCCTGCAATTCTGACTAAGTTCTATGCCACCCTTTCTAGTGCATATGAGAACCATGGGTATGCTCCAGACCATATATGGAACTGTGATGAAACACGGCCAAACCCTAGAACATACACCATAGAAGATGGACCCTAATTCATACACCCTGTAAAAATTGAAACGCAGCTTCAACATTAACCACAGAACCTTAATTACAAAACCCAGGAAACTTGAACTCCAGGATTTAAAGCCATGGACCTTAGGGTTTTGTAATTGGGCATATCGTTGTAATCCCATAGTACTGCAACATAAGCCATGGACCCTGCTGCAGCATAAACCCTAGAACCTTCAATAATTCAGCCGGATACCGGCAGAACGAGAGCGCCCATGGTGCAGAACCTGGGCGGGGGTGGTGCAGAACCAGAGCGGGCATGAACAGGAAGTGGGGTGGCAGAGTGTTCACAGACAGGGCCCGAGCAACAATACACGGGAGGAAGGAGAGTTTGCCGAAAAAGCGCCGGAAAAGCGGGAAAAAGTGTGCCATAGAGGCCGCTTTAATTATACCACCCACCACGACAAGTGGCGGTGCCATCTGGGCCCGGGCTGCGTTCGTGTCGACTCTCCAGCGTGGCATGGGGGAGGGAGCCACGTGGGGTGTCCAACAACTGGCATCCCTCCCTTATATAGAAATACAACAATGTTTGTTTGGTTGTAGAAGATATTTTGATTCCATCAATAATGATGATTAATCATTTTGGTGTGTATGTGTTGGTCTTTCATAATGGTAGTGATGACAATAAGTTTTTTGGGTTGTAGGTGCATAAACCAACAATTCAGCCCAAACATAAATTGCAACATAAACCAACAACAAACTAAATTCATAATCCATAAAAAATGTTAATGAAATGTTTAATCAGAGTACATTACAGCTTGCTCTTGAAATGATGAAATTGTATATTAAACCTTATGATAAACCCCTGATTACAACCCCGCAAACATCAGGGAACGATATGACCTAGGATTATACCCAAAAATGTATAGGATTGTATACAAAATGGCCATGTTGCAGTAGTTAGACCCAGTGATTACAAAATCCACAATGCAATGTGGTCACAACAAAAAATTTGGCATCCCTACATGACACTCCTATGCTTGATGTCGTCCAAGATCTTCACTTCCCAAGCATGTTGAGTTTCCTGCTTGAGCCAGGTTGGTTGGCATACCTAGCAATGGTTGATTAGGTTGTGGCTGGTTGCCTCCATATGTTATCCAATTTGCTTCTTGCAACCATGGAGGAATTGAGTAGCCACAGTGGACACTAGTGCTACTAACCCCTGCATTGGTTTGAGCCCCCCCATATTCATACATCTGTCTGACACCTGCACTGGTAGGAGGGAATAAAGTGGGCATGCGCACTTGTTGATAGCGGGGGACTTGGATGTTTAGGAGGTCTTGGAAACATGGAGTATTATCTGCAAGATGTTCCAATGTGTTTGGCATCATCCTACTCCCCTCCACTATGTTTGCATCAATGGCAGAACTATTAGCCACCCCTTGTTCTTTTTGAAGCAATTGTTGAGCCTTTCTCAATTCCTTTTCATGCCTTGCCATTTGTTTTTGATGAGCCTTTTCTTGTCTTTCTTTATCTCTGTCAAGCCTCTCCTGTGCTCGAATTTCTGCTGCAGCAATCCTTGCAGCCTTCTTTTCTTTAGCTAAGTCCCTCTTTTTCTGCTTTAAATCCTGGAGTTCAAGTTTCCTATGCTCAGACTCAACCAATAGTTTTATATAGTCCTCTGATGTGAGTAACTGTGAACTTCGGCATAGACGAAGATTGTCTGCTGTAAAGTGCCTTCTTTTTGCTGACACTCTCTCTACCGGTAGCTTTAGAAACCGACCAAGCAACTGGCTCTTCTTTGACACTTGTTGCTCCTTGCTTGACTCTTGCCTCTCAATATTCGGGTCAATGTTCTCCTGCTCTGTCTGAACCATATTGTCCTCTTCAGCTGGAACCTCGTTCTGGACACTATCTTCTACCAGGTTTCCATTGTCCACAAAATAATGAACAATTTCTTCTTCCAATTCTCTGGGCTGTGAAGGCATGTTCATGCTTTCTTCATTTGTCCTTGACACAATATTTTTGTCCAAATTCATCATGGCTTCTACCAGCCATGATTGTGGGGTAACCTGGCTTGGCAAAGTCAATTCTCCATTGCTTCTTCCTGGTGCATGGTCAACGTTTTCATTGACATGAACAGAAGCAGAAGTTGCAACTGTTTCTTGCATAGAGACATGAACAGAAGCAGAATTTGCAGCTGTCTCAGTTGGTGTATGTACCTCCATGTTACTGTCAATTGGTTCATTGTTATACTGTGTTTCACTTACCTGTTCTTCTTCATCACCACAGTATGGTTCTCCTTGAGAGAGGGATATCATATGATCAGCAGCAGCAATGTCTTCCTCTACCTCCACATCTTCTTGGCCAGCAACATGTGCTTGGACATCCCCTTCTTCCTGACCATTCAGATCAAATGCCAGGCTACAACTAGTATCATGCATGAGAGCCTCAGAATTCAGTGCCCATATTCCAGTCCTCCTAAACCCAACCTTGATATTCGAAGGTGTGAGAGCCCTTTTAAAGGCTTTACTTGCAAGCTCGTCTAGCTCAAACCTTTTTACCTCCACCCCTGGATTCTGTGCCATCCATGAAGCTCGCTCACCCCTGAAATAGTTCTTGAAAGGCCCGAACACACTGACATCTAGGGGTTGCAATCTGTGAGTGGTATGAGCAGGTAGTGTCAACAGGTCGATGCCCAAATTGTTAGCCTCCTCGATTGTTTGCACAGCAATGTGGCTTCCATGACCATCTAAAACCAGCAGGTGTCTATTTACAGGTGAGACACCGCCTGGTATAGATGCAGCAAAGTGAGTAAGCCAGTTCAAAAAGAGTTCTTTGGTCATCCAAGCATGGGGATGTGCAGCCATGCATGCACCTGGTTCACAATTATGTATATAGTTTTTGAGTTGAGTTTTACCTTTAAATAGATAAAATCCTGGGATTGAAGCACCAATTGCATTGACACAACATAGAATAGTGATCCACTCCCTGCTCCTAGGCAAAATCTTTGGCACATTACGACTCCCTCTCTTGGCAATTACACGCATGCCACAGTTCCTTCCTGCCTGTAAACCTGTTTCATCACAGTTCCATATATGGTCTGGAGCATACCCATGGTTCTCATATGCACTAGAAAGGGTGGCATAGAACTTAGTCAGAATTGCAGGGCGTAGATTGAGAGCCCTGTCTCTATCTAGGCCCTCAGCTGTATGCAACACAAGGTCTGGATGCCTTTTTTTAAACCCAGACCACCATGACTTACCAGGAAACCCATCTTTGAAGGGGTTTGGCCTCCCTTGACAGATTTGAGCTACTGTGGATTTTAGCTGTATCAGCTCTAGCCCATGTCCCATTTCAGCCATCTCCTTACACCACTGAACCACCTCGGCCTCCTCCTCTTCACTCATAACTGTAACAGGCCCTCTGCGCTTTGTATGTGTGAGTCCATTTATCCAATGATGTACTGAAGAGATAGCAACTCCATGTTTTTTAGCAGCAGCACGAATGGAATATCCATTGAACTCTATATCATCAATAGCAGCTAGCATGTCTTCTTTTGTCCAACCTCTTATTGCACTGATTTTGGTGACTGAACTTGTTCCTTGAACTGTGGTTGGAATTGACTGTGTGGTTGGTGGTGGGACAACGATGTCCTCTTCCACCACATTGTCATTCTCAACAACATTGCTGGGAGCATTGTTGGCATTTGTATCATTGGGCCTCTTCTCATCCGATGAGGTGCAGCGTAGCTGGGCACCCCTACTCAGTCGACGACTTGTTCTCCTTGCAATGCTGACTCTTGCCATGCCTACAACAACCTGCACATTTAGAAGGGAGGTTGGTTATGTAGAAGAAACTGGAAGTTGATTATAACAGAAATGTAAATAACAGTAACCTAAATAATATGAATCTACATAAATCACATGAATAACCTAAATCACAGTAACAGTAACCTGAATCTACATAAATAATATGAATAACAGAAACATAAATAACATAATTAACATGAATAACATAACTGGAAATAACATAAACAGAAACTTAAATCACAGTAACAGTAACCTGCCTCCACTGTGCACACACTTCTGCTGGTATGCCTCCACTGTGCACACACTCTGTTGTTCAAATTTCTGAAATGCAACTGTGCACACACTCTGCAGGTCGAATTTATGAAATGCATCTTCATAAGGGTTGTGGTTCATTTATAGTTGTTTGCTATTGAATTGGGTTGGTAAGAAGGTTGCACATGGATTGCAATCTCTGAAATTTCAATGTGTGTTGTGGATTGATTTGAAAGTGATCCAATGGTTGGGAGCTTGTCATTGTGGATCCCTGTGCCTTCATCTGTTTCATGATCTGTGTGCTTCCATCTGTTTAATGGGTGCATTTAATGGGTAGGTGTCATTTATTGAATACAGAGGGTTGGAATGTTGAACAATCTTGCAGTTATGGCTGACACTATATTTTCTGATGCTTGAACAGGTATGCATGAATGTTTGGATAGGTTTCAATGAATGCTGGGATATTTAGGCTCCATTAGATATTCGTGGGTCCTCCTTTGATAGGTACCTTGCAGTACGTGGCAAAAACAAGTTGGGTTATTTAGCTGTTTATGTACTTCTGGATATTTGAGCAGATCTGTACTTTGTTGGGACAAGATGTTTTGTACAGTTTGTCATATAAAGACTATTTATTGACAGCTATTGGCCCAGTCAGTTAATGGGCAATTTTTGGACATAATTTAAATATTTTCTGCACTTAATATGAAATGTGTGTGTTTAATTTATGGGTTTATTTGTGTCAAGATATGGTGGTTATGTGGGACCAGTACTATGTCAGCTACTGGTCCCTGTTCAACAATAGACATCTCTCCCCTAGGTGGAGCAGAAGTGCAGCGAGCGTATGTGCTACGAATTGGCGCATAGCATGCGTGTTGACGAAAAATCCCGGTTGAAAAGTTTGTGACTTGTGTTTGATAGCTTTGAGGTGACAGACCAATCAATCAGTAGAATATGCATTCAAATATAAATTTCCACCCTCAAATTACTAGCGATAATAGAAATTCAATACTGACATTCAATATTGAGGGTCAAGAGGACGTTGATGAAATTGCAACCTGTTATATCCATGTAAATGGACTATCAATGAGCTTCTATCAGACAATATCTCTGAAGGCTGTTGAATCACGACTCTTTTATTTTTATGAATAAAATAACTAGCCTTAGGTTTACACGTTCAATAATATTTACATGGTTTCGTCCAAAAAAATATCCCTTAAAACTCCTGGTATATAAACCCTTGCAATTGAACAATACAACCTATCCCGAACAATCAATAAATGTTCAATAAAGGGACTATTAAATTGCAAAATAAGAAAATTTCAGGCATAAAATGAGCATCGGTAACCATGAGGGGCTAATATACATCGCAAAAGAATCACTTGATGGCATAAAAAACACAATCAAATACTACTCATGTATTCAACACAAAAAATCCATGGTCGCCATAAAATAATAGAAATAAACACCACTATTATATATAGATATTATAACTGAATTCAGAGCCAAAATTTCCCTTGATACTCCCTACAACAACCCATGTGAAAGCGCTAACTCCGAATACTTAGAAGAGAGATGAGACTCTCTGTAATTTCAAATGTTTGTAACATCGAGGCAACAAGAGATCTGGGCATTCATTCTAGAAACAGAGGAACAACACGGGCATTTATAATATTATTCTTTGTTACCAATTATTTCAAAGTCGAGGGCAGATCAAAGCAAAATATTACGACAGAACTTGCCACAAAGGGAATGAGCGTAGCTTATTTCTATCCAAGCAACAGTGGCAAATCAATGTTCGCACCAGATGAAAGTATATTTTCCCTAAATATATTTTCAACAATTGAAGCCTACGTGCCAGTATAGACCATGATTCCGACCTGAATGCTAATGTCGTCTATGCAGGTCATAATCTAGGAACAGTGGAAGCCATTGCAGCGACGTCTTACTGTAAACACAGCCTTTGAACAACAATGGCAAAATCCCTAAGACGGGACACCAGCAAGGGGGAAAAGAAAAAAGCATCTGCAAATTGCAAAGAAACCACCAAGGGTATTTTAAACGAAGAGAAATTCTATCCAAACGACATACCTGAGCACCCAGTACGTCGACAACACCGGAGAACTAGTTTCCAATCTCTCGCAACATTCCGACACAATAGAAACGAGCGAGAAAACCATAGCTTAGTTGTTTCCACGTATAATCAGGAAAATGATAATGCCATTCGGACTAGAAACAATAGGAAAATCCACAAATACAAAGGTGAGAGCTCACCACTAGAAGCCACTACCAGAAATCTGTTGGAAATTAATTCCAACAGCCACGTATAACTTTGGAAACCACCCGAATCATTCCGTAAATGTGTCCGGCTGATATGCATTTGTGCAAGATGGGTTGCCATGTTTGGTGGTAGCTGGCATTAAACGCTATCTCAGTCCTGATATTTCTAGATGGCTGGAGAGACACGGAGACGTGTATAAATCATGCAATGAATATACATGGAGTAGTTTTCTATGCAATTCGCCCACGCTATCAGCTGCTTCTACTCCATCAATTGGTATCAGAGCCATCACTTAGCTCTGTCCGCCATTGGAGAGACCTACCCCGCGATACATGGAGTAGTTTTCTAGGCATTTCGCCCACGCTATCAGCTGCTTCTACTCCATCAATTGGTATCAGAGCCATCGCTTAGCTCTGTCCGCCATTGGAGAGACCTACCCCTCGGGGTTGATTGAGTTTATTTTCCCGCTGAAGTGCAAATACTGTTGAAGAGTGGAGCTGGGCTCTTCATTCATGTTTTGTGTGTCAAGTTATTGGTTATGCCGTCGGTGGAGAGACTATTTTCCATCCTGAGAGTGGTCAATTGGGTTGGAAAAGAGGGCTCGAATCAAGCATTTGTTTCTTGAGCACTATTTTCTCTCGCTGCCAACTGTTGTAGAATTGAGGTCAGTCGAATAGATTTGAGCCCAGCTTTGAAGGGTAGCTCTAGGCCATGAGTTCTCTGGCGTATGAGAAGAGCATTGGGCGTAGAGTGAAGCATGTAGCAGCTAGAAGTGGAGTTCTCACTCCTCGATTTTGAATACCCATATCTCAGCTCTATCTATGAGCTTGTTTTGGCAGAGAAAGGAACCTACAAAGGGTGCGCAGTGTTGTCATTGGACTCTTATAGTTGGGGGTTCACATCTCTAGAACTCAGAATCGGTTTTGCCATTGAAGAAGCTGCCCGCAAGTAGTAAAAGGAGAGAGGGTCGTAGCCCACAGTTGCTCAGTGGAAGGAGCCGTGTAGGCTTGAAGTAGTGAACCGTGTGCACATTGTAATAGAGAACGCAGTGGTGACAACAGTTATGATGATACTTGTGTGCAACCAGCAAGGTGATTTTGATGGTTTATAGCCTGCGGAAGAAGTTGAGTTATGCTTGAAGTCGAACCGCCCACTAGTTGAGTTCTATCTCCGGTAGATTGGAAACCCCAGCCCTGGCAAAGGTAAGAAGAAATTTTTGTTTCTGTTTCTGTTGCAAAAGTTATTGCTCCCATAGTCTACTGGTAGAGCAGGAAGGCCTGAGCTCCCCTTTAGTGGTTGAGCTGTTGTTTATCCCGTGAGCAGTTGCCAGATCTTCTCAAGTGAGTTGAGAGGCACAATTCTTGTGTGTGAAGCCACAGATGAAATTTGTGAAGGTTGGAGCCTGGAGTTGAACTTTGAGTTGAGAAAAAGCTCAGAGTAGCCGGCAGTTTTAGCTGCATATATTTGAGAAGATTGTCGTGAGGGGCCTCAAGATCGAAAGGAAGAAAGATATGGAGTCTGTAGAATCAATGTTTGTTGAGAAATTTGATAAAATAATTGCAAACTGCACATAAATTGCAGCAGAATAAAAACCAATACCTATTGTAGGCATCCATGATGATGCTGAAAAATGTAATGCCTATGAGGCAGATTTAAAGTTGATTGTAGACTGGCTTCAAAAGCCAAGGAATGTTGATGTTGTGGACTGTCATGTTGAATATAACTGTGCCATTGTTGCAGTGGTTGAAGCATGTATGGCAGTTGAAGATGAGAAGAATGCAACCCTAGAGGTTGCAAGTGCAGTAGACCAAGCTTCTAGAGTGCAGATGAATGAAGAAAATCCTGTTTTATTTAATGTTTTAGCTCTATGTGTTTATGCAGGTTTTGATTGCAGACTTAGAATTGCAAGAGATGAAGTATTGAAGCTGAAGCTGCCATGCAGCATAAATAAGAAGAAGAAAGTTAAAATGAAGAATCTAGCACATAACTGGTTCAAAGTTTTGCACCTTTGGAAAATAAAAAAAACGACGGTGCTTTCAATGAAGAAAATGTTTAGAAGAATTTTTGTATGGTTTTTTTGTTGTTTTACATATGCTGTAGCAATGTTGTTTTTGAAATGATGATGTTGGTTGAAGCCACTCTTAGATGAATTCGATGCTAATATTTGTTGCTGAATGTTGAACAATCAATGTTGTTGAAGACTGAATGTTGAAGGCTGTAGCCTTGTGAGCTTAGTAATCTTTGTGTGATCCTCTGCCATTGATGAGTGGTTTGCTGAAGTCTTCCACCTGCGGGGAAGGTAGAGCGTAGAGTGAGCCTCCACCTTCAGTATGAAGTTGAGAAAGCCTCTGCAATAGTAGAGCTGCCTTAAGACTCTCTTAAACATGAGAGCAATGTGTGATGAAGACTCATGAACTAGTAGCAACATTGAAAAAAAATTGAAGTGCTTTGTGACCACATGTAAGAAGCCTAGCAGAGACTTTCGACCAGCAGGCCATGATTTTTTTTGTAAGATGTGCGTCGTGATGTGGCTGTTCAAATTAAGGGTGAGTGTCGGAAATTAATTCCAACAACCACGTATAACATTGGAAACCACCAAAGTCATTCCGTAAATGTGTTTGGCTGATATGCATTTATGCAAGATGGGTTGCCATGCTTGTTGGTAGCTGGCATTAAATGCTATCTCAGTCCTGATGTTTCTAGATGGCTTGAGAGACATGGACATGTGTATAAATCATGCTCTTGGTTAATGAATATACATGGAGTAGTTTTTTGGGCAGTTCGCCCATGCTATCAGCTGCAATATATTATGCTGCACACGTTCTCTATTTAGCTATCAAAATATTTTGCAATATATTCTGCATTTGCTGAAGACATGCTCACAATAGGATGTTTCTAAGAAGCCCAAGAAATAAGACTCGTACCAATATGGAAAGCATAACCGGATGTGTTTTTCCTATCATCAATACTACCTGCAAAATCACTGTCTGTGTACCCTATGAGAGTACAGTGCTGTAAATGAGTGTACCAAAGTCCATAATCAATTATACTTGCAACATATCTCAGTATTTTTTTTCCAACTTTCCACTAAGAGTCATTGGGAGATTCCATGAATCTAGAAATAAGGCTGACAACATACATCAAATTAGGTCTAGTAGCAGTCAAATACATTAAACTGCCAACTAATCTTTTGTAAAGTGTAGAATTTAGTGTTGGTCCTTCATCATTCTTACTTAACTTGGTTCCTATTGCAATGGGGGTTTCTACTGGTTTACATTTATGCATTTTGAATCTCTGTAGAATATTAGTAGCATACTTATGCCGACAGATGAAGATCCCATTTTCACTTTGATCAACTTCCAGACCAAGGAAAAACTTCATAAGACCAAATCAATCATCTCAAACTCCTTTTTTCATGACTGTCTTAAACTCTTCTAGCATCAAATTTCTAGTATAGATCATATCATCAACATAAAGACAAACAAGTAAAATGTTGCCTTGTTGATATGTTTTAACATACAAAGTAGGTTCATTGTTGCTTTTGCTGAACACATTGTTGATGAGATAAGAGTCAATTCTATTGTACCAAGCTCTTGGAGCTTGGTTGAGACCATATAAGGCCTTTTTTAGCTTACAGACCTTGTGTTCTTGACCTTTGGCAGCATAACTAGGTAGCTGATCTACAAACTTCTTCTTCAAGTATGCCATTCAGAAAGGCAGATTTCACATCCATTTGGTAAACAGGCCACTGGTTTTGAGATGCTATTGGAAGTACAGCTATGATGGTGTCCATCCTTGCTACTGGAGCAAAGGTTTAATCATAGTCTACACCATATTGCCGAGGAAAACCTTTTGCAACAAGCCTTGCCTTGTACTTTTCTATCTCTGATTTTTCATTCAACTTGGTCTTATAAACACATTTTACACCAATGCAACTTTTATCTGATGGGAGATCAACTAGATCCCAAGTCTAATTCCTCTCAATAAAATCAATATCTTCATTCATTGCTTGGATCCACTGAGGATCTTTTGTTGCTTCTTCAAAACATGTTGGCTGACATGAAAATAGAACATACTGTAGCTACTCATCAATGGCATGATTATGATCATATAACTCCCTTAAGCCTCTGGTTCTCTAGTTCTGTTGTGGACTGTCTGCTGCTGTCCCTTCTTGCTGTTGCTACTGCTGGAATTCAAGTCTGGGCATTTTGAATGGTTATGGTGGTACTGGACTGTCTGTCTGCTGAATGTTTGTTGTATCAGTACAACATTTATCTTCCATAAATTTGACATCTTTGCTCACCATTACTTTATTGGTGACAGGATTATACAACTTATAGGCTTTCTGTTATTCACTATATCCTGTGAAAATACACCTTTCACTCTTCTTGTCCAACTTTTTTCTTAACTCATCAGGTACATGTGCGAATGCAACACATCCAAATATCCTGAGATGTGAGACACTAATATGAGTTCCACTCCATGCTTCTTCAGGTATTTTGTCTTTGACACTTACTGTGGAAAACCTGTTCAGTAGATATACTGAACATGCAACTGCTTCTACCTAATAATCATCAGATAAATTCTTGTATGACAGCATATTATAGCCTTTCTGTTGTTCACTATAGCCTGTGAAAATACACCTTTAACTCTTCTTTTCCAACTTCTTTCTTAACTGTTAAATTTTCAGAATTTACTTCAATCTGATCTAGGATCTTAACTAAGAGAACAACATGTACAACATATCTACAGCATATCAATCATGGAGACAATAATGCAAGCACACAAGAGACACAAAGATTTACTTGGGGAAAACCATAAAGGTGAAAAACCCCAATTACTTCCTCAGAGATAGATAGAGCAATGATACAACCAACCATGAGAGATAGACATAACCTAGCAGCATATCCTCCTCCTCCATAAGAGCGCCACTCCTCCTTGAGTGCATGAGTGAGAAGTGAGTGAGTAAATAGAGTGCCTCCCGCACTCTATTTATACTTGACTTGACTTGCCTTTTTACCTAACTCATGTAGGCTCGAACTTAACCACATAACATAATGCTGACTGGGCCGACCCCCAATAGGGTGGTCTAATAACCCTTTGACCCACATGGCCGGCCCCAAATGGGGTGATCTAATAACCCTTTGACCCGCATGACTTATACAGGGCCGACCCCAAACATGGTGGTCTAATAACCCATCAAGTATAAGTTACGACACTTACAATATAAATAACGACACTTCCTTATAGAGGAATAATACCATCTCTATAGGAATACAATATACATATATGTGAAATACATTCCGAAGTTACATATACATCAACACTCCCTCTTAACTAGGAAGGTATTTCTCAGCACAGTTCTTCTAGCACAAGTCATCTTCTCTGGATCATCGTCACTGGATAATCGTCATCGAGTCATCATCATCGTCACTGCTGCTGCTATCTCAATCAATCTCTGAATCTACTCGTCATAGGAAGTTCTACAGAGCCAGTCCTTTTTCATACTGGATGTAGGCCCACCACCTGCAGGTCTTCATCATCACTAGCCATACTGTGGAATCCTCAGGACTTATTACGTGCATCACAAAACCTCGAAAGAGCATCCCAGGATGTTACGGGTACACAACTCTGACCTGTAGGATATCCCAGGGCGCTATTACATGTGACCCCACCACAAAACCTCGAAAGAGCATCCCAGGATGTTACGGGTACACAACTCCAACCTAAAGGATCTCCCAGGGCACAAATTACATGTGGTCACCACAAAACCTAGCAAGAGCATCTCAGGATGTTACGGGTACACAACTCCGACCTGAAATCTCCCAGGGCACAAATTACATGTGGTCATGGAAAAACCTCGAAAGAGCATCTCAGGATGTTACAGGTACACAACTCCGACCTAAAATCTCCCAGGGCCCAAATTACATGCCATAGGACAAAACCTCGCAAGAGCATCCCAGGATGTTACGAGTACACAACTCCGACCTGAAAGATCTCCCAGGGCACAAATTACATGTCCTCCCAGAGCAATGTCTCGAAAGAGCATCCCAGGCTGTTACGGGTACACAACTCTGACCTATAGGATCTCCCAGACATGCTCCTCTGCACAACCTGATCCACGGCCACAAAGTATCATCCTGATACTCACCATACATCAACTTGATGTACACATGATCATCCTGATCATCATCACTGCAATGTCCTGCTGCATGATCCACCTGATCATCAATGCATCTACCTGATGCATACCAAGTATCTACTTGATACATATCATCATACATGATCCTCCTGATCATACAATGTATCCACCTGATACAAATACAAATACATGATACATATCACCATACATGATCCACCTGATCATACAATGTATCCACCTGATACAAATACAAATACATGATACATATCACCATACATGATCCACCTGATCATCAATGCATCTACCTGATGCATACCAAGTATCTACGTGATACATATCATCATACATGATCCTCCTGATCATACAATGTATCCACCTGATACAAATACAAATACATGATACATATCACCATACATGATCCACCTGATCATACAATGTATCCACCTGATACAAATAGAAATACATGATACATATCACCATACATGATCCACCTGATCATACAATGTATCCACCTGATACATATACAGATACATGGTCCAAGCATCCAACATGATGCATATACAAAATACATACACATGATCCAACTGATCATATCCAGCATCCAACATGATGCGTACATACATACATAAAAATGATCCAACTGATCATATCCAGCAGAAGCCAAAACATCAACCTGATGCTCATCATCCAGCGCTTACATCCACAGCCATGTGAAGGATCCTCCTTCCAACATGCTTGGAATGGCTTCAGCAAATGTGTCCATCACTTATTCCTCAAAGTGTCCTCGATCTGAAGAACGCCAAGCCTCTCTCTGAAGTACTCGAACTTCACTCTGGCTAGTAGCTTCGTCAGCACATCTGCAATCTGCTCATCTGTCGCAACATACAGAAGCTTCACAGCTCCTCTCTACACTATATCTCTGATATAGTGATATTTGATCTCTATGTGTTTCGACCTGTCATGAAACACTGGGTTCTCGAACAGCTTCACACAACTCTGGTTATCACAGAAGATACCAGTAGCCTCCAACGGGAGATCAAATAACTCAGACAGTAGCTTCCGTAGCCATACTGCCTCACAACTAGCTGAACAGGCTGCAACATACTCTACCTCAGTTGTACTCAGTGCTACGCAGGACTGCTTCCTGCTAAACCAAGAGATCACACCTGATCCCATACTGAAGCAACACCCAGATGTGCTCTTCCTATCTGCAGCACTGCCAGCCCAATCTGAATCAACATAACCCTGTAGGTTAAACTTTTGATCTGCCTCATACCTGAGCCCATAATCCACTGTACCCTTCAGGTACCTCAGAACATGCTTTACAGCAACTAGGTGAACACTCCTCGGATCCGTCAGGAACTGGCTCAATGTGTTCACAGCAAAGCAAATGTCTGGTCCCGTGTTCGCCAGGTACATCAAGGACCCAATCATCTGACGATACAAAGAGACATCAACCGGCTCAGATGAGGCATCACATAGAAGCTTTAGATTCGATGCCATAGGTGTGGCCATGGCCTTGCAATCCATCATCCCAAATCTCTTCAGGATATCTACTGTGTACTTCCCTTGACCAAGGAAGATCCCACCTGCATTCTGCCACACCTCCATACCTAGGAAATAGTGCATCATTCCCAAATCTTTCATATCGAATTCAGCTGCAAGCTTCCGCTGCATGTCGACAATCAATCTATCTTCACCTGTAACAAACAGGTTATCCGCATACAAAAGTAGTATCACTGGATTGCCTTCCTCAACCTTGTAGTAAAGGTTGGAATCCGCTTTACTCTTGGTAACGCCCAAACTGGATAGAAAGCTGTCTATCCTACCATACCAAGTTTTGCACACATATATGACTACACCATGCTGTCTTGAAATCCATCTGGTGCATCTTCTATTTCATCACTTTTATATTTCTCAATGCTGCCATCTGCAACATGCTTGATCTGATAGTTCCATATGGAAGTCATAACAAACTTCCCTTCAGGTCTTGGGACTACATCCCAAACATCATTCTTCATGATCGATGGATCATGGCATTCCATTTCTTCATCCCAGATCCTGGGAACTTCAATATCTTCAATAGATATCTTTGTTGCTGGAACAAATGTTGTTGTCCTTTTGTAGGTGAAGATATACGGTCTTTCCTACAAAACAGGTTAAATTGCATGATTAGAAACATCTCATAATTTTCAGAACAAATTCTTACACATAAAGAAATATGTCATACAGTCATGCAATTATCTTAGCCAATGCTTCAATACAACATTTATCCATATCCCGTAACTTTCTAGATGCCTTCCAATCTCTACCAGAACATTGTTAAGAGTGTGCACAACTCCCAACATGTCAGCAAAGATGTTTCATTCTAGATAAGTAGCAATGGAATGTTGTACAATGCCATAGGCCACTTACCCATGTATATTAGTAGTGTACTATTCATCAATGCAACTATTCTAATATGCACAATACATATCCTAAGTCTAGGAACATGAGCATATACATCATTGAACAATTTTATTTAAATAAACACATATGCAAGAAATGATAATTAAAATACTTATCTTTGTTTGTTTGTTGGGTGGACTCCCTCTGAGTCTTCGCTTTCTTGCAGGAGCTGCTGGAGTCCTAATCTGCAGTAGCTTCTTCTACACCTTTTTGTTGTGGAATGTAGAGAGATGGTCAACTCCCTCTGAATATATGCATCCTTTCATAAACCACTAGAGTGTACTCCCTCTTGATCTTTGCTCCCTGGATTACCTGTCCTTGAACTTATATACATTCTCGATCCCTATGCATGCTTGTTAGTATCATCATTGTCTTATCTTCTAGGTCTAATATAAAATCATACATTCATTAGTATACTATTAAAACACAATAATCTCAAGCATGTATAGTTATGATCATTTCAAACAGAAATAATAAGCATTATCATTCAAGGTTTATGTAGGATTCTTATGGTTAGTCAAATCATAAGAAGCATAACATGTCTAAACGTATAATTACTCAAACCTATGACTCTTTAGTTGAATCATCAATTTGCATAAAACCTGTGATTATTCGAACCTATACCTTCATGATTCTTCTGGTTAGTCATATCATCAATTATGGTAAGAAACATAATATGCATACAACCATGATTATTCAAACCTATGACTTCATGAATAATCATTATCAACAATAGTATAAGATCCTAACCCAAGGTAGGATTCTATCTTGATATAGGAAAAACATACCTGGATTAGAATGCTAGTTAGTTATGTATAACATACTCACATGATGTCTTCTTGTTCTTCTTCAATGACTTGTGCTAGTAACTTGTATATCTCATAGGTTAGCCATTATAAAACCAAGTTATACATACCTCGTAAATGGATCTTCTATGAGATCCATGACAATGGATGAGTCTTTATCCTCATGTCATCATGATCATATGTTCTTGAACTGGAACATGATTTGTCTTTCTTGGTGTACCTTTCATGTTAGTAGACAACATAAACCTCATGCAACACCATAATGCATTAGTACAATCATAAGTGTCAACACCCTAACCAATGAATATCTTCTATCATGCATTCATAATTTTGTTAAGGTGATACGACAAATCTAAAATCAAGATTGTACTAACCGTAATAACATGAAGACAAACATACCATAAACTTAATCAAGAACAAATATCAAAACATACCTCGATGAGTCATACCTGTCGAGATCGCTTGTAATCTCCTTATGTAAAGCCTTAGCCTTATCTCCCTCTGAAACAGGAACTCCTTCACTTATGCAGGTGACCAATCCATCTTCTTCTAGGATTAACCCTATCCACTTGATTTGCAAGAACTGGACCTGGAGATGGATATGGGTTTGTCAGAGAAACCCCAAAAATTCAAACTTCCGAAAGGATAGAAATATGTGCCTTGATGAGCTGATCAAACTGGTATATTCAAAATTTGAAAACTGCAAAGTTTCACTCCTCAATTTTGCCTTTGAAACTTCTGGATTCACTGGACGTGACCCTGAACTGGGGTTTGATGAAGCCCACTCTTCTGGCCAATCAAAAGGTTTTATCCAAGGCTCTAAGCTTCTATTTTTCTGAGGAGCTTCCAACCGTGGTCACAGATTTCAAAAAATTCCCATTTATACAGAAGCCCTAATTTTCCACTTTTCTGATCAAAGTCCCGAACTAGGGTTTGATCAAGCCCGGCCTTCTGCCCAACCAAAAATACTGATCTTGGTCTCTAAATTTCTATTTTGATGAGTAGCATCCAGCCGTGGTCTCCGATTACAAAAATTCCAACTTTCTACGAAGCCCTAAATTCTGGAAGCCATGAATGAAGGTACTAAAAAATAATTCTGTTTTGACAGAAATATGTACCTGATTTTTTCTGGTGTACCTCTAAATTTTTTGATCCACAGGGTCTGAAAATTTTTCCTGAGATAGCCTGACCTATTATATTTCCATCCTGACAGGTCTGACCTCAATTGGATTCTCTGAGAGAGAGTTATGCCAAATGTCGCAACGTGACCTGTTTTGGGATAATACAGGAGAGCGAACTTCTACGGCGTGCCACATGTCACTGTTTCAACTTCGGCCTCTGAAAACTTTTCTTGAGATAGCTCAGCCTGTTATCTTTCCATCCTGATAGTTCTGACCTCAATTGGATTCTCTGAGAGAGAGTTATGCCAAGTGTTGCAACGTGACTTGTTTATGGGATAATACAGGAGAGCGAACTTGTACGGAGTGCCACGTGTCACTGGTTCAACTTCGGCCTCTGCAAATTTTTTTTGAGATAGTACAGTCTGTGCACTACCTGTTACTTTTTATGAAATTTCATTTGGATCTTCCTAGCCTAAGTTATGACCTTTTTCCCAAGGTCATCGGATTTTGACTCAGATCTGGAAGAGGCAGAAACCCTATATTGTATAGATCATAAATCACAAAGTACAACGAATTAGAGGTTTTCCTTTGGATACAAGGTACATGGGGATCTTAGCTTCGGCCTGTAACAATTTCAGATCCGAAAAATTTTCCAAAACAGATTTATAGTGAAAGTGCTATGATAACTGGTTTTTGCTATATCAAGCCCTAGCATCGTAAGTGCAACAAGTGTCATACATGCCATATCATTCCTTCTTTCAGGCTAGCTCTGATACCATGTTAAATTTTCAGAATTTACTTCAATCTGATCTAGGATCTTAACTGATATAACAACATGTACAACATATCTACAACATATCAATCATGGAGACAATAATGCAAGCACACAAGAGACACAAAGATTTACTTGGGGAAAACCATAAAGGTGAAAAACCCCAATAACTTCCTCAGAGATAGATAGAGAAATGATACAACCAACCATGAGAGATAGACATAACCTAGCAGAAGATCCTCCTCCTCCATAAGAGTGCCACTCCTCCTTGAGTGCATGAGTGAGAAGTGAGAGAGTAAATAGAGTGCCTCCCGCACTCTATTTATACTTGACTTGACTTGCCTTTTTACCTAACTCATGTAGGCTCGAACTTAACCACATAACATAATGCTGACTGGGCCGACCCCCAATAGGGTGGTCTAATAGCCCTTTGACCCACATGGCCGACCCCCAATGGGGTGGTCTAATAACCCTTTGACCCGCATGACTTATACAGGGCCGACCCCAAACATGGTGGTCTAATAACCCATCAAGTATAAGTTACGACACTTACAATATAAATAACGACACTTCCTTATAGAGGAATAATACCATCTCTATAGGAATACAATATACATATATGTGAAATACATTCCGAAGTTACATATACATCAACATTAACTCATCAGGTACGTGTGCGAATGCAACACATCCAAATATCTTGAGATGTGAGACACTAAGCTGAGTGCCACTCCATGCTTCTTCGGGTATTTTGTCTTTGACACTTACTGTGGGAGACCTGTTCAGTAGATATATTGAACATGCAACTGCTTCTGCCCAATAATCATTAGATAACTTCTTGTATGACAACATACTTCAGGCCATGTTCATGATGGTCCAATTCTTCCGTTCTCCAACTCGATTCTGCTGTGGAGTATATATGGTGGTGTACTGATGTTGGATTCCATGCTGCTTACATAAATATGCAAAATCATGAGAGACATACTCATCTCCACCGTCTGATCTAAGTATTCTGAGTGGTTTACCTGACTTCTTTTCAGGCAATGCTTTGAACTCTTTGAATCTAGAGAAGGCTTCTGACTTATTTATGAGAAAGTATATCTAGAATTTCCTGCTATAGTCATCAATAAATGTTAGGAAATACAGAATACCTCCTATAGACTGGTTTTGCATGGGTCCACATAGGTCTGTGTGAACAAGTTCAAGGTGTTCTTTGGCTCTATTTGTAGAAGTGGGAAAGTTGTCCCTTTGGTGTTTCCCTAAAATACAGTCTTCACAAGAACTTGATTGTTCATTCATGACTGGTAATTCTTTGACCATGGATTTTTTTTGCAGATGAGATCGACTCTGAAAGGGTAGATGACCATACCTACAATGCCACAACCAGGTTTCGTCTTGTCTAAAGACAATATGAGCATATGACTGTGACAGGATAGCACTTCTCAGGTTGAGTGGGAAAATTCTATTCTTGGTCATTTCTACTTTGGCTAGGAGTCTTATACTAGGAGCTTTATCATAGACAACACAGTAGGAATCAATGAACCTAACATCATACTTATTCTGAATCAGTTGACCCACACTTATCAGATTGACTTTAAGATTTGGAACATAGAATACATCATTTATGTACTTCTTCTCATTTTGTTTGGTAAGTATAGGAACAGTACCTTTGCCTTGAGCTGGAACGAGATAATGATCACCCAGTTTGATCTTTGAATTAATAGATGGATCTATATCAGAAAATAATGATTTGTTACCTGTCATATGATTGCTGCATCCACTGTCTAGCAACCACACATCTGATTGATGTTCTTCTTCAGTCACCTGGTATGACAGAAACATAACTTCTGACGAATGTTCTTCAACATTGGAGACATTTGCTCTGCCACTGTTCTGATCTACTTGCTTCTTTCTGCAGTCACGTTCATAATGGCCATATTTATTGCAGCAGTTACATTGGACATTGGACTTGTTAGTCCATCTCTTGCCTCCTCTTCCTCTTTGGTTCTGAGGGTTATAACTCTGCTCACAGTGATCTGTGTGTTCATGGTGTTCATGGGCAGTTCTATCCTCTGTGGAATTAGAACTCCTTCCTCTTTTGCCTCATCCTCTGCCTCCTTGACCTCGACCTCTGTTGAAAGAAGTTTGAGTGCTAAATGCATGAGACAGAGACTCGTCTTCCTGACTGAGTCTAGCTTCACGAGACAAAAGTGACCCTGTTAACTCTTGTAGAGTAAACATCGACAGATCCATAGATTCTTCTATGGTTGTAACCACCATAGAGAATTTCTTAGTGAGGCATCTAAGTACCTTTTTAACAATACCCTTCTGCTCTAGGGCTTCGCCATAGGTTTGGAATTGCGTGACAATCCCAAAAACCCTAGTCATAAATTGATCGACAGTCTCTGTGTCCTTCATCTTAAGACTTTCAAATTGGAGTCGAAGGGTTTGGAGTCTTACCGTTTTGACTCGATTTGTACCTTTGTATGTGTAATGTCCCTAAAACGTAAAAATTAAAAAAAATTCACTTATGACTAACATCGACAGTTCGGTACATGTTTATCAAATTAACTTCAGCACTTGGGTTTAAAATATAAGATTCACTTAAGAGGATTTGCGGAAGCATTTGTAAAAAGGGGAACTATTTTGGTTAACTACATTGGATTTATTGTATTTAACTCAGTTGAACTTATAGTCTCAGTACTTGGTTGGAACTCCAAAATCTATTCTCAAACTTGCATCTAGTTTAAATGTTTCTCCTTTTATACTTTTAGATTATGTACCAATTTCATGTCTAGTTTTTAATTGTGTGGAGACTGTAATTTCTTTTATGAGCTTTATGGTTTGGGGGAGAAAGGATTTGGTGGCCAAAATGGCCAGACTTACTTAGCATTTTTACTAAAGTCTATTTCATTCTTCTTGTTCTTTTTGTAGGTAATTATTTAAAGGACTAACTAATTCCCAAACTCCATTACCTATGTTAAATTCTATGGTTTTGACCTATGTAAGAACAAATGTAGAACTTGTAAAGGTCAAAAGGGTATTTACTATACAGAGTGGATATATATATATATATATATATCATTTTAATTCTAAGTGGAAGGGACCAGTTGTATGGTACCACGGGGGCTTCACTAGAAGGCAGTATAATATCACGTTCATTCATATTGCGGTATTAAATATTCATGAAAACCTAAAAATTATATTGCTTATATATTAAGGGGCAAAGGGTTTTTTTTATTTAATGTAACAATACAAAAATACTTTGGGGTCTTTTTTATATGGGCAGGCTGAAAAATATCCGCCAAATGGAGATGGCAGGATCACGACCGGATGAGAAATTGGGTTGAGGCAAGGCCCAGGCTTACCAGTACGCAGGGAAATCGCATCTTGAGGCATGCTTGAGGCCAGGGGTTGCATGGTGAAGTGGGTTGCCAGTCGAGAGACAGTGGTGATTGACAACCAATTGTTACCAATAGCACTCAGCCAGTTGTTACCAATAGCCTTGGGAGGATCTAAGCCTCTAGAGCCTGTTATAGGCCCTCGATAGGCCTATTTAGTCAGCCTCCTAGAGGTTGTTACAGGCCCTGGGGGCTTGGATACCTAGCCCACAACAGGCTTAGTCAGCGATTGGGGAACTGCAACATGCAATCTAAATGTTGTACTATGTGCATTGGCTCTAGTGACATACAAGAAGTGATCTGCTATCTCTTCATTAAACCATTAGATGTTGCGAATCATAATGATTTGTGGTTGAGTAATTGCATTTTGGGTGAAGTAATGTGCATCCACAATATACATCGAAAGAAGTAAGGTGCATTGTAGAATGCATGTGGGGTCATAAGAGAGGTATGATATCAATATACTAGGTAGAAATATAAAGGGGTATAAAAAATGTTAATGAAAAAATTGATACATACAATATCTAGTGAAAATAGGGGTTTTTTTAAATTGGGAAGGCATATTGGGAGGGGGTTAAAAGAAAGATTTTGGAAGGTATTTTCCAATATTTAATGAAATTAGGGGTATTGTTTCATATGCCATGAACGAACATGCTATGATAACGGTTTATTGAGTGAAGCCCTTGTGTATGGTACTACGAGCCCACCCTAAGGCTTTGTAACCAAAAATCGATGTAAGGGTTTGTGACTATGGTATTGAACCAAACCTTGTAACATAAGGTAATAATAATGAGAGGGTCGTTTACTATATGAAATGGGTTGCAAGATGAAGTTTGGTGGGGTTTGGTAGGACTTTTAATGAAGCTCTACGATAGCTTTCAAATGGAGTCTAGTTGGAGCATTCAAGTTTAAACCTTGAGGATTTTGAGTGTTCAAATGGATGTTATCGTTTCTTGTTTGTTTGGAGGGGGAGGTAGAGCCCCGCGCTCCATTCCCAGGAGGTGCTCAGGTCTAGCTTCATTTGCACCTTGGCTGTTGATACTGGCTGTTCTGAGGTAAGACTTCATGTGCCAACAATCTACACTTTCAGCACTTGAATTAAGTTATCACAGATTATAACGTTGGTAATAATCGTGTCTTGGTTTGCTTGACAGGGTAGCTGGTGGTAGTAGCTTGAGTTTGACCTGGGCATCATGACTATGGCGAGAAGAATGGTAAGTCTGGACTTTCGTGGCCACCTCCTTCCCTTCAAAGTGTAATGTTGATCGCTGGGTTAAGTACTATGAAAGTTTGTTTGGAGCTTTCGGATGTGTGGCTTCGTTTGTTTAATGATAAGTAGCTATGCCCTGTAGCATGATCCGTGATGAAATCCTTATCATTTTGACTGAGTGGTAGCCTATATGGCGGTTTTGGATTTTGGAGGATGTTGGTCTTCCCTTTTAGCACTCTTGGAGTTGTATAAAAATTTTAATGGTTTACTGTGGACTTTTACAGACAACCATGATTTGTATAATATGTTATTCATGTTGAAAGAATGGGGAAACCCTTATCTGGTTTCATGAACAAGACATAATGCTAGGTGTTGATGTTAATATTGTTATCTTTAAATAATGAAATGTCGTGAGCAAAGAATGTAATTTGGTTAGGCGTTGATGTCTCCGATTTTCTTTTACAAATCTCAGTCTGTAATTTTCTTGCATTTTCTTTGAATAAAAAGATGAATTCCTCTGTCAGATGTTTCGAATATGAAATGAAAAGTCTAGAAGTTTGACTGCTAGAAATGGGGTTTGTGTCATTATTTGTTTCATTGATTCAAACGTTATGGGACTTGGTCGGTAGTCGAAGTAACGTAAGGATGCTTTCTTGTTTTTGAGTTTCGTAAGATGGATTTACCACCCCACACTAGCTTGTTAGTAAAATTGTATTTTACTCTGGGGATACTATGTTTATGGTTTTAGTGGTTTATGTGGCCTGGCCACGATTCACGTTGTAGTGTGAGCCTAAAATTATTTTTTTGTTTTACATTTAAAAGAAATGGCCGAGGGTTCGATCCTGAGACCGGCCCTTTCCAAAGGTTTCAACCTGGAAATGATTACTAAGTACCTCTAGTATAAATTAAATGAAAACAAGAAAACCTAGGGAAGCAAAACTCGGAAGGGTGTTACCGCACTGATTCTAATAGCACTCCTAACTGTAAATGTCTGAAAAGATGGTTGATCTTCAATGATAACTCGTAGGTGCTAACTCAAGTTTTGATAAAGGACAAATTCTTTACCGTTTTAATGCTGCATTTTTAAGTTGTTAAATGCTATGATCGGCAGAGGTCCACGATATAAATGGATCCCTATAGCGTAATTTGAATGTAAAATTTAAGGGATAGGTTTTGACCTTGAGACGTCGTTGTATCAAAACCATTTCCAGAACAATGCAAAAGGGATAAATTCCTAGTTTGTGCAGATGCGTCTCTCGTTAATAATGTATTGAAAGGTCTGTAAGTTACAGAAGGAATGTTTCTAAGTTTCATTGAATGTGTTTTTCAACTGAATCCTAACACCTCTCTATTGTTGGGTTTTAATGTTTTAATTAAACAGAGGTAGGTTTTATAATGTAATAGTTACAATGTAAAGGTTTAAGCTATTGAATTATGAGAATTGGGATTCACCTATGTTTGGTCTCGTTGATCCTTTTAGGAAGGATCTCTGTCTTCGTTGGAATGCTGGTTTTGAAAGGTCGACCCTAGTTTTCTCATACTTTGAATAATTTAAATGTATAGTGTTTAAGGGTTTGAGAAACCCGATTTCGTTTATGGTAAGAATAGTAATTTATGCAGTAACAATAATTAATACAAGTTGATACTAATGGTTTTATTTATATGGTATCTAGCATAGGATAGCTAGGCTATCCTTGCTAGATCCATGCAACACTTAGGGCAGATGTGTGAACAAAAAATAATAATTAAACCTAAAGTTTAAACCATGAGAGCCCATGCCATTTGGCCCTTGCTCCATAAAGAAAGAAATAAAGCTATAATGTACAGAAACATGAATACTATATATTAATTCCTACTTTAATTTCTAAATCTAATTGATTGTATGGAAATTTTATAGCTCATACCTGATTCTTGATGCTTGATCTTCGCTTGCAGAACGTGCACACTCAAACACTAGTTAATGGAAAAAGTATTGACCCAGCTGACTTGTAGGGTGATCTTTAGCTGGATAAATTTGGGACTGCCATGTTCCTCCCAACCATGACCCTTAGACCATTCCCGGTTCTAATTGGATCCCCCCGAGCTGGTTCCAACAAGTAATAAGACAAGTAGAGGATCTAGGATAGGCTGTTGATTCAGATTTGGGAAAAATAGTAAGCTTTTTCAGTTCTGTAGAACAATTCTCTTCTAATACCATAAGAGAATGATAGTAGGAAAAGATGATCCTTCTCTTGGGACCTACCCTTCTTTATATAGGTGAGTGTGTTTGGAATATAGTTGTTTGAGGTTAAATAATAATATTCAACTTTTAATTTAATTTGAATTATAATATTTATGGAAGATATTTTATTATTTATTCACTCCTAGTTTATCTAGGACCTTTATTTTGTTACACTTAGATGTATCTTTAAGTTAGATCACAAATAATAATAATACTATAAATAATATTAGTAACATGATAAATATCTTATGCATAACCTTTATGCATGTCATTTACATAAGTAAAATTTTCTTTTATAAATAATAAATCTAATTATTCAATAATTAAGTATGATAACTCTTGATTTAATTATGTACATACCATAATAATTCTTTGGTAAATATTAAGTACAAGATCCAACTCTTTGGGTAGGGTCTTTTGGTAAGCTTGGATAGTTGTCTAGGTTAGGTACCTCTAGGTCTCTCTATTGCATGTTGGATTCTCTTGTTTAACATAGTAGTTCCCGTAGTCCTTGATGATAGATAGAAAAATGATTCATTTAACCAATTTAAATAAATGTGATGAATAGAAGTGCTATTTAGAGTCTCCTCGACTCAACACTTTAAAATCAAGTAACCCCGAGTGCTCGTAAGAGCTTTTAACTCAACACTCTCACATGGGCGTTACACTAGTGCAATTCCAGAGCATCCTGCTCAACACTAGTACTAGAATGTGGTTGTGAATCACAGCTAGAATGTACAAATGGCCTCGGATCCGGTATTATTTATCAATCTTGGAGTGCTCCAGGGCTTATTCCCAACATTCTACGTACAGCATGGCTTACGTCCAGTACGTAATAGAATCCTCTAGGTACATCGAGGATTATGCCCAGTACATAGGTTGTCCATTGTTCCCAAGTCCACGCTCAACACATCATATAAATAAATCATGTAAATCATAACTCTGCACAATATGTAACAAAATATCATCTCAGTATATTAGGGTTTGTACCCAATCTCATAATAAAACATAAATCAATACATTGGGGCTTTCTGCCAGGTATATAACAATAATCTGCATCAGTTAGGGTCCATGCCCAATATGTAAATCTATGAAAGAACTGAATCATGTGCACTAGGGCTTATGCCCAATAATAAAAATAAATCATATGTGTTGGGGCTTTAAGCCCAGTATATAACATAAAACATATTCAGTATATAACATCAAAAATAGTCAGTCAAAATTTGGGATATTACAGTATGCACATTGGATGACATTCCATGCCTGTTGTGCGGTCGTAGCTCCATCGATCCATGGGAAAATGGACTCCTCAATGCAATTTTGGATCAACCACTTCGCAGTGAGTTTGCGATCTCTGCTTTCGTTGAGGGCCTTCTTATTTGCATTATTCATCACAACGAGAGTAGCTACTGTCGATTCCATTAACTCTGTTTCGACCATATCCCAACTTTTGTTGAGTTGTAGAAAGGTCTGCATCTTTATAGAACAAAATTCATAATTCTTGCCGTTCAACATTGGACCTGAGATTGGATTCATGTTTAGGCTTGCCATAGATTATGACAACAATTAAATTGACCGGTGCAGGCTTCTAACATACACAGTGTGCCTCCAGGATGTGGTGGACAAAATTTATCTAAGTAAAGGCCAACTGGTGCAATTTTTCTTCTAGCAAGGTGAGCTAGCCGATGTGGATTTTCTTTAGGCAAGGGGCACCACCGACGCGAATTTCCTTCAAGCCAGGTGCGCCCGATGCAAATTTCCTTCACTAAGGGTGCGCCAACCTCCCTTCAGTGGGTTTTTTGAGATACCCTTCTCTAGATCGGGGAGCGATTTCGCTGATTTTTTTTTTTTTGTGGCTCGAGTGTTCCGTCTCTGTCTCGTGCTGCAATTTCCAGTGTGTGTGTGCTCTCCAGTTTATGAAAAGGCTTACTCAAAACAAGATTTAAGGATCAGGCCATCAGCTCTGATACCATGATAAAGTTTGCAGAGACACAGAACATAGAGTAGAAACATAAAGGGAATATTGATTGCCTTCTCATTATTAAACACACATATATATAGTTTCTCATAAGAATCAAAACAACTGGCTAATACTATGGGCCAGTGAATACCATGGGTCAACTAATGTCTTAGTCAACAACTAACTCAACTAACTTAGGACCATTGACTCAACTAATTGAACAACTTGACACATGAGATTACAACTCTTAACAGGAACCACCCCAAAAAACAAAGTCGATGCTCCCTACCATGCCAATTGAAGAACAAACCAAGATACTAAGAGGGGTGAATTAGTATCTTTGTATATTTAATATTTCACTTCCAATTATTCAATTCTTCAAATGATAAGAGAATAGACATCGATTCTTCAAGAGAGTATATTGAATGTATGTCTGAAACACAATATAAAGTATGTATAAACAAATATGTTTACATCAATTGTGGAGACTTAAATCTCCAATGGTTACTAGCTAGGACTAGTTGGAGACTCCTCCTTGTTTCTTCAACTCCTACTGAAGGGATTCTCTGTTAGGGTTAACCTTGACTCACGAATGAGTCAAATGGTTTAGGTCTGAGCGCATGGTTTTGGTCTCATGGTATTTGGTAGCCCATGGTTTTGGGCCCAAGGTATTGCATATAATGAAACATGTAAACAACTTGTCATACTCCATTGTAACATGGCATGGAGGTGAGTGGGTGAGCTCACTTGGCTCGGTTCGTTGGTTTTGGCCAAAGTAATGAAGATCTTCATTGGTTGTTTTTTCCCCTCATGGGGTTTTCCAGGGTATATTGTTGTCTCTTGAATTGTTTTTATGGTTATGATTATGGTTTTTATCTCATTATTAAGTATGCTCATTTAAATTCTAACAACTAGTATCAGAGCATGTGGTTGGTGATCGTTGAGGCAAGATTTTTTGTACCTAAATTTTAATTAATATGTTGTAGGGTGCATGATCAGTGGTACCCGACACCCCAACAATTTTTGGTTCATGGTTAGAATGTGATTTCCATGGATTCTTAGAAGCACCAAAAAAAAATCATGGTATCCCTCCTATGTGAAAAGAAGGGATGTGGCATCAAGTTGTGGAATGAACCACTGGGATAGGTACGAGGGTGGCAAGTGTACTAGTAGCCTAGCTTGATGTGGAATCAAAGAGGTTGAGTCTTCGATTTTGGGAGGAATTTGAGATGGTTTAATCTCATTTTTTGGACCAATATTGATGTACCATGTAGTTGAAGAGAATTCCTAGAGAACTAGTGGTTACAATGACTGAGGATCTAAGTAATCCGATAGATGGATTATTTTTATATGGAAGTCAATGGCAATTTTGTATGAAGGTATCAAATGAGGCATGGAAGATGAAGAGCATGGAAAAGTGAGAGGATGTAACAATGGATGGTGATGGTAAATTCACAATAAGACACGTGAACCAAAAAAAAATATTATTATTATAATGGAGTTGAAAATTGTATTGCATGTAAATGTGCATATGGCTGTAAGACCTAGTTAGGCATGCACACCCTTGGTAACTCACCGGTGATGTCTAGGTATACCTAAGTTATAGGGGGTCATTCCTAGTAACTCATTGGTAAAGCCATGTAGACCTAGGTGATAAGGGGGGGGCATGTAGATATTCCTTGGTTAAAAATTTGAGGGGAGTTGGTGATTTAATCCAAGTCAATTTTAAAACGGGGGTTGTTAGGGTTAACCTTGAATTGGGAATGCATCAAATGGTTTAGGTCTCAGCACGTGGTTTTGGGCCCATGCTATTTGATATCCCATGGTATTGGCCCAAGGTATTGCATGTAATGAAGCCTATCAATATCTTGGAATACTCCATTGTAATGTGGCCTGGAGGTGAGCGCGTGAGCTCACTTGGCTTGGTTGGTTGGTTTTGGCCAAGGTAATGAAGATATTCATTGGATGTTTTTTCTCCTCATGGGGTTTTTCAGGGTATATTGTTGTCTCTTAAATGATTGTTATGGTTATGATTATGGTTTTTATCTCATTATTATGTGTATTTATTTAAATCCTAACACCTGCTTCACCAACTTCAACTTGATGGAGGATATGAACCCCTTGTCTTAGTTAGATCCAACTGAGAGGAAGTTCCCACCTACCACTATATGGAGGGTATGACCCCCTCACATGCTTCCCCTGCTATGATAGGATAGAGGCTACGAACCCCTTTCTCTTATATGGAAGGATGGAAACTTCAACCCTATTTGCAAACTTCCTTCAACTCACTTTGAATCGTGCACTGTGCACTCTTCTCTTCTTTTTCTACTCTTAGATATTCTTTGAGTCTTACTTTATAATCCACACTGCATGCTTTCTACTGCATAATAGAAAATGCACACTCTCCATAATTTTATCTAAACTACACAATATTTTCTAAACACTCAATGTTGTTTACTTTATTCAACACACTAAGTCAATTCACACCTTCTACATCATACTTTATACTACAACTTTTAGCTTAGATATGCTCCAAATTTTTTCATTCTTCTAAGATGAGACTTAAATTCGTACTCTGTCCTTCCAACGAACTATGAACCCTGCATATTCCTTCTTTCGAACTATGCACCTTGCACCTTCCTTCTTCTGAATTGCAAACCCCTCACCTTCCTTCTTTCGAACTACCTACCTTGTGCCTTCCTTCTTCTGAACTATGAACCCCTCACCTTCCTTCTTCTAAACTATGTAAATTGCGCCTTCCTTCTTCTGAACTGCAAACCCTACAACTTACCTTTTTTACACACACACGCAAACACTCACAATGATCATCATGCTCTTATTTATATACAGCTGACTTCCCCTTCCTTTTTGAGTAAGAGGGTTGGCCAAGATGCTCAATTTGATTTACATGTTTTCTTAATTCAACTTGCCTTAAGATTTGTATTAACTTAAATTTCATTGTTATGTGGGTTATAGCCCATTTAGGGAGCCACCTTTTGGGTTACAAGACCTGGACACAACATCAACTCTACTGCGCATGCTCGTTTTTGGGTTGCGGGACCTCGATACAACACCTACACCACTGCACACTTTTCTTCATGCTTTCTTCAACATTCTGTTCTATATACTTATTCAAACTAGCTTCTAATTACATCAAGTCTATATGTTTTACTCCCATTTTTCATCACTGACAACACTAGGTCCAACAATCTCCCCCTTTAGCATTAATCTCAACACCAAGTAAAAGCAATCCTCCCCCAATAATTAGCTCCTTTGCTCAGATCCCCCTGATTTGCATCCTGCAAATTTACTGATCCTTTTCTCTCCAGATCCCCCTAGCTTGCATCCCTTATTTTACTGACAATCTCCCCCTTTGACATAAATGGAAAAGGCTGCAACCCTACCATTTATGCAAGTTTTTTTAGTCTTGTCGATATTGGGAGGTTACTCCCAATTTCCGTCTTAAGTATTCAAACATTTCCCTGGTTATTGGTTTGATAAAAATATCATCTATTTGTTCCTTGGTACTGACATAAACCATCTTTACATTTTTCTCATCTACATGTTCTCTTAGGAAATGATACTTGATGGGTATATGCTTGGTTTTTGAGTGCATCAATAGATTTTTTGAAACATTGATTGCACTCGTGTTGTCACAACATATAGGAATTGGTTGATTGTACTCGAATTTGATATCCTTCAAGTTTTTCTTCATCCAAAGTACTTGTGTGCATCATTAAGAAACATCTATGTATTATTCTTCAGTTGTGTACACGAATATTGATGATTGGTTTTTACTTGACCATGCAACCAAACATCCACCAAGAAAAAATGCATTCCCACTTGTACTTTTTATGTCATTTAGGATTCCATCCCAATCAGTGTCTGAATAAGTTATTAGATCGAAGTTTCTCATTTTTGGATACCACAATACAAACTCAGTTGTGCCTTTAAGATATCTAAAGATCCTCTTGACTGCAATCACATGTGATTCCTTATTTACCGACTGAAATCTAGCCACCATTCTAACTTCTTGCATAATATCATTTCTTGAAGATGTTAAATGTAATAAGATTTCAATCATAGATCTATATTGTGTAGGGTCTACCAGAGGAGATTCAAGATCTTTACTAAGTTTACAGTTGGTTGTCATGGGTGTACTCAGAGGAGCACACTTTTCCATTACGAATTTGTTAATCATTTCCTTTAAGTATTTGGAGTAAGATATGAACATTCCTTCGGTTGTTTGAGAAATGTGCAGCCCGAGAAATAATTAAATTTCCCCCATCATTGATATTTCAAACTCCTCTTCCATGTCATCAGCAAACCTATGACTTAATTCATCATTGTTGTATCCAAAAATGAAATCATCGACATACACTACAATGATTAGTAACCCATCTTCTTCAATCTTAAAATACATATTGCTATTAGTATTTCCTTTCTTGAATCCTTGTTGAATTAGGTACATGTCTAGACGAGCATACCAATCTCTTCATGTTTGTTTAATTCCACAAAGAGCTTTCTTCAGTTTCCAAACATGATCTTATTTTCCAAGCCGCTTAAATCCTTCTGACTGCTCACTGAAGACTTCATTTAATTCTCTATTAAAAAATGTAGACTTGTCATCCATCTGATATACTTTGGATTTTTTTAAACATGAATATGCCAAAAACATCTTGATAGCTTCCATCTGCGCAACTAGAGCAAAGGTTTTATCAAAATCAATTCCTTCAACTTGGGGATATCCCTTGCATACTAATCTAGCCCTATTTGAAAATATTCTACCTTCTTCTTTTAGTTTGTTTTTGAAATTAATCCACTTAGTTCTCATTACATTCTTGTTTTTAGGTCTTGGAACTAACTCCCAAGTGTTAAATTTTCAGTATTAAATCACAATACTATAGGATCTTTGCTGAGAGAATAACATCTATAGTATATCAATGCATGACAATCATAATATGACAAGCATCACAAGCATCATAAGAATCAAAAGCATAGAGACAAGAGACACAGAGTTTCCGTGGGGAAAACCCTAAGGTGAAAAACCCCACAACTTCCTCAGAGATAGAGAGAGCAATGGCTCAACCAAAATACAACCAAATAATACAGAGATAGTCTCCTAGCAGATGATCCTCCTCCTCCTCACTAGTGCGCCACTTTCCAGAGAGAGAGATAGATACTTTTCCGAGTGAGTAAAATAGAGATCTCCTATCTCTATTTATACTCACCTTTTTGCCCAGTGACCTACTGGGGCCGACTTGTCTACTTTAGTACATCCACATTATATTATATATTAATTAGGGCCGACCCCATAAGGTGGTCTAATAACCCATCGGCAAGTACACACACTTGCGACACTTGTCAATCCACATGACGACACTTCCTTATAGAGGTATAACACATCTCTTATAAGGGTACATTAAATATACATATAATATACTGATGAAATACATTCCGAAGTTACATATACATCAACACTCCCTCTTAACAAGGAAGGTATTTCTCGACACAGATTTGCTAGACAAGTCTTCTTCTCTGGATCATCATCATCGATGCATCGTCATCGTCATCGTCACTGCTGCTGCTATCTCGTCCAATCTCTGTCTCTACTCGTCATAGGAAGTTCTACAGAGCCAGTCCTTTTTCATACTGGATGTAGGCCCACCACCTGCAGGTCTTCATCATCACTGGCCATACTGTGGAATCCTCAGGACTTTTACGTGCGTCACAAAACCTCGAAAGAGCATCCCAGGATATTACAGGTACACAACTCCAACCTGTAGGATCTCCCAGGGTGCTATTACATGTGACCCCACCACAAAACCTCGAAAGAGCATCTTAGGATGTTACGGGTACACAACTCTGACCTAAGATCTCCCAGGGCACAAATTACATGTGGTCCACCACAAAACCTAGCAAGAGCATCTCAGGATGTTACGGGTACACAACTCCGACCTGAGATCTCCTAGGGCACAAATTACATGTGGTCATGGCAAAACCTCGCAAGAGCATCTCAGGATGTTACGGGTACACAACTCCGACCTGAAATCTCCCAGGGCCCAAATTACATGCCATAGGACAAAACCTCGCAAGAGCATCTCAGGATGTTACGGGTACACAACTCCGACCTGAGATCTCCCAGGGCAACGAATTACATGTCCTCCCAGAGCAATGTCTCGAAAGAGCATCCCAGGATGTTACGGGTACACAACTCCGACCTATAGGATCTCCCAGACATGCTCATCTGCACAACCTGATCCACGGCCACAGAGTATCAACCTGATACTCACCATACATCATCCTGATGTACTCATGATCGTCCTGATCATAATCACTGCAACGTCCTGCTGCAAGTCATCTGGAGCAACATCCTGAAGCTCGTCATCCATGATCGTCCTGATCATCAATGCAACATCCTGCTGCATGTCATCTGGAGCAACATCCTGAAGCTCGTCATCTATGATCATCCTGATCATCACTGCAACATCATGCTGCATGATCTACCTGATCATCAATGCATCTTCCTGATGCATACCAAGTATCATACATGATCCTCCTGATCATCAATGCATCTACCTGATGCATACCAAGTATCTACCTGATATATATCATCATACATGATCCTCCTGATCATCAATGTATCCACCTGATACAAATACAAATACATGATACATATCACCATACATGATCCACCTGATCATACAATGTATCCACCTGATACATATACAGATACATGATACATATCACCATACATGATCCACCTGATCATACAATGTATCCACCTGATACATATACAGATACATGGTCCAAGCATCCAACATGATGCATAAACAATATATACACATGATCCAACTGATCATATCCTGCATCCAACATGATGCGTACATACATACATAAAATGATCCAACTGATCATATCCTGCATCCAACATGATGCGTACATACATACATAAAATGATCCAACTGATCATATCCAGCATCCAACATGATGCGTACATACATACATAAAATGATCCAACTGATCATATCCAGCATCCAACATGATGCGTACATACATACATAAAATGATCCAACTGATCATATCAAGCAGAAACTAGAACATCATCCTGATGCTCATCATCCAGCGCTTACATCCACAGCCATGTGAAGGATCCTCCTTCAATCATGCTTGGAATGGCTTCAGTAAATGTGTCCATCACTTCTTCCTCGAAGTGTCCTTGATCTGAATAACGCCAAGCCTCTCTCTGAAGTACTCGAACTTCACCCTGGCTAGTGGCTTCGTCAGCACATCTGCAATCTGCTCGTCCGTCGCAACATACAGGAGCTTCACAGCTCCTCTCTGCACCATATCCCTGATATAGTGATATTTGATCTCTATGTGTTTCGACCTGTCATGAAACACTGGGTTCTCGGACAGCTTCACACAACTCTGGTTATCACAGAAGATACCAGTAGCCTCCAACGGGAGATCAAATAACTCAGACAGTAGCTTCCGTAGCCATACTGCCTCACAACTAGCTGAACAGGCTGCAACATACTCTGCCTCAGCTGTACTCAGTGCTACGCAGGACTGCTTCCTGCTAAACCAAGAGATCACACCTGATCCCATACTGAAGCAACACCCAGATGTGCTCTTCCTATCTGCAGCACTGCCAGCCCAATCTGAATCAACATAACCCTGTAGGTTAAACTTTTGATTTGCCTCATATCTGAGCCCATAATCCACTGTACCCTTCAGGTACCTCAGAACATGCTTTACAGCAACTAGATGAACACTCCTCGGATCCTTCAGGAACTGGCTCAATGTGTTCACAGCAAAGCAAATATCTGGTCTCGTGTTCGTCAGGTACATCAAGGACCCAATAATCTGACGATACATAGAAACATCAACTGGCTCAGATGAAGCATCACAAAGAAGCTTCAGATTCGATGCCATAGGTGTGGCCATGGCTTTGCAATCCATCATCCCAAATCTCTTCAGGATATCTACTGTGTACTTCCCTTGACCAAGGAAGATCCCACCTGCATTCTGCCACACCTCCATACCTAGGAAATAGTGCATCATTCCCAAATTCTTCATCTCGAACTCGGTAGTAAGCTTCCGCTGCGTGTCGGCAATCAATCTATCTTCACCATACCAAGTTCTGCACATATATGATTTCCTATCATGTGTCTCAGAATGAAGTGGTTGCTTCTTCTTCAACTACACCATTCAAGAAAGCTGTCTTGAATCCATCTGGTGTATCTTCTATTTCATCACTTTTATGTTTCTCTATGCTGCCATCTGCAACATGCTTGATCTGAAAGTTCTATTTGGAAGTCACAACAGACTTCCCTTTGGCTCTTGGGATCGCATCCCAGACATCATTCTTCATGATCGACGGATCATGGTATTTCATTTCTTCATCCCAGATCCTGGGAATTTCAATATCTTCAATAGATATCTTTGTTGCTGGAACAAATGTTGTAGTCCTTTTTGTAGGTGAAGATATACGGTCTTTCCTACAAAACAGATTAAATTGCATGATTAGAAACAACTCATAATTTTCAGAACAAATTCTTACACATGAAGAAATATGTCATACAGTCATGCAGTCATGCAATTATCTTAGCCAATGCTTCAATACAACATTTATCCATATCCCGTAACTTTCTAGATGCCTTCCAATCTCTACCAGAACATTGTTAAGAGTGTGCACAACTCCCAACATGTCAGCAAAGAGGTTTCATTCTAGATAAGTAGCAATGGAATGTTGTACAGTGCCATAGGCCACTTACCCAACACATGCATATTAGTAGTATACTGTTCATTAATTCAATCATTCTAATATGCACAATACATATCCTAAGTCTAGGAACATGAGCATATACATCATTGAACAATTTTATTTAAGCAAACAAATATGCAAGATAATTAAAATACTTATCTTTGTTTGTTTGTTGGGTGGACTCCCTCTGAGTCTTTTCTTCCTTGCAGGAGCTGCTGGAGTCCTTCTAAACCTTCTTGTTGTGGAATGTAGAGATATGGACAACTCCCTCTGAATATCTGCACCCTTGCAGAAACCACTGGAGTGTGCTCCCTCTTGATCTTTGCTTCCTGGATTACCTGTTCTTGAACTCATATTCATCCTTGGTCCCTATGCATGCTTATTAGTATCATTCATTAAAACACAATAATCTCAAGTATGTATAGTCATGATCATTTCAAACAGAAATAATAAGCATTAGCATTCAAGGTTTATATATAGGACTCTTATGGTTAGTCATATCATAAGAAACATAACATGTATAAACCTATAATTACTCAAACCTATGACTCTTCTGGTTAGTCATATTATTAATTAAGGTAAGATGCATATGCCCATGATTATTCAAACTTATGACTTTATGAACAATCATCATCAATCATGCCATGCATACTTATATGATAGATCCTATGATATAAGAAACACATACCTGGTCACCATATTTGCTAGTTATGTCTAGCAATGTGTTCTTGTTCTCTTCAATGACCTGCATGACTCATTAGTTAACTTTTGCAAAAACAAATTATACATACCTCTATGTGATCCATGACTATGGATGAATCTTTGTATTTATGTCACCATGGCATGTTCAGGTTGTCCCTTCAAATTGTACAAACCTCCCTCTTGCTTTCCAATCACTACTGCATCATCTATGGTCTTTCCCTTTGGCCACATTAGGACTTGGCCATCCACAAATGCAACCCTCATACCTTTTGCATCTAATGCAGAAATGGAGAGTAAGTTCTTCTTGAGCCCAGGTACATAAAGTACTTCTTTCATCTTCAATGATTTTCCAGAATCTAGATTGTAGGAGGCTTCACCACTTCCTTTGATTGGGTATTGATAATCATCCCCAAGTTTCACTTTATGGGGTGATTCATGTTCAGAAAGATTCACAAAAGATTCCTTGAACCCAGTCATGTGTTTGGAGGCCCCACTATCAATTAACCAATCATTACATCCATGGGAGATGGTACCTGTAAGAGCAGAGATCAGAACATACTCTTCTTCACTTGATGAGTCATCATCACTATCACTTTCTGCCCTAGCCTTCTTCTTTGGAGGTTCATCATCTTCGGCAGCATGAGCATGAAACCTTCTTTTGCTGCCCTTCTTTTTCTCACTGGAGTTGTTCTTATTATCCCTTTTGTTCTTGGGACAATCTGAAGCAAAGTGACCCTTCTCATTGCATGTGAAGCATCTTAGGTCCTTCTTATTCTTTTGATGAAATCTTTTGGGGTGAGGGTGATCCTTCTTGGTTTTGCTTCTTTTGGTGTGAGCTGCAAGAGCTTGATCTTCACCTCCCATCTTTTCCTCACGAGCTATAAGTCTAGCTTCTTCTTGAGAACATTCTTCCCGAAGTCTACTGAAGGAGATCAACTTCTTCCTTGCACAAATTCCTTGAATAAAGGAATCCCATGACCTGGGTAGGCCATTTAGAGTGGTCATCACCACTTCACCATTCTCCACTATTTCATCTACTGCTTCTAATTGTTCCTTGATCTGAGAGACCCTTGAAAAGTAGGATTGAATGGTTTCCCCATTCTGAAACTTTACTGCTTTCAATTGGTTCCGCAGGGTCATCTTCCGATTTATGTTCTTTCCTTCAAATAGCTTGGTCAAAGATTCAAACATCTCTTTGGGTGTCTTGAGAGAAGACACATGGGGTATGAGATGGTCTTTGATAGAATCAGCAATGATTCTCTTTGCCTTGACCAAGTTCTTCTTGTGCAATACCTTGGCCTCTTCATCCTCTGGGATAAGGATGTCTTCTTTCACATATGAGTCCAACTCATTCTCTTCCAGGATTAGCCAATCCTATACTTCCAGGCTCGGAAGTTATCAGCCCCTTCAAGCTTATCCTCAAGCTTGGTGTGAAGAGACATCTTTAAGAGTACTTCAAATGGAAATAGAAAAGATTTAGAACTTACCTCTTGAAGTGTTGAAAACTGGATCTGGTCCCGGATTAGGGTTTGTCAGAGAAACCCTAAAAATTCAAAATGTGAATTTCAAAATTCCGAAAGGATAGAAAGATGCGCCTTGGAGAGCTGATCAGCCTAGTACATTTAGAATTTGAGATCAGCAAAGTCTTGTCCTTCAAAATTGCCTTTTTTTTTTTTTGTCCTCCCGGGTTCACTGGGGAGAGCCCTGAATTAGGGTTTGAGTTTCCCGGAGATCTACCCAGCCAAAAATCTCGATCCAAAGCTCAAACCTTCGATTTTTGCAAGGAGCTTCCAGCTGTACCTTCAGTTTCCAGAAATTCCTATTTTTGTGGAAACCCTAATTTTTAGGGCCAAAACTGAAAATGCTCGGAACTGAAATCTGATTGGACAGAAAGATGCGCCTTGATGAGTAGATCCAATCTACTATACTGAATTTCAAAAATCTGTGGAGAGAAACCCAATAAACAAGGAATACAAGCTTCCGTCACTGCAAAATGTCTTCTTCTCAGTTAGGCTCTGATACCATGTTAAATTTTCAGTATTAAATCACAATACTATAGGATCTTTGCTGAGAGAATAACATCTACAGTATATCAATGCATGACAATCATAATATGACAAGCATCACAAGCATCATAAGAATCAAAAGCATAGAGACAAGAGACACAGAGTTTCCGTGGGGAAAACCCTAAGGTGAAAAACCCCACAACTTCCTCAGAGATAGAGAGAGCAATGGCTCAACCAAAATACAACCAAATAATACAGAGATAGTCTCCTAGCAGATGATCCTCCTCCTCCTCACTAGTGCGCCACTTTCCAGAGAGAGAGATAGATACTTTTCCGAGTGAGTAAAATAGAGATCTCCTATCTCTATTTATACTCACCTTTTTGCCCAGTGACCTACTGGGGCCGACTTGTCTACTTTAGTACATCCACATTATATTATATATTAATTAGGGCCGACCCCATAAGGTGGTCTAATAACCCATCGGCAAGTACACACACTTGCGACACTTGTCAATCCACATGACGACACTTCCTTATAGAGGAATAACACATCTCTTATAAGGGTACATTAAATATACATATAATATACTGATGAAATACATTCCGAAGTTACATATACATCAACACCAAGTTCTATTTTTCTCAATTTGACTGAGTTCTTCACTCATTGCTTTGTTCCAATTCTCATCTTTACAAGATTGCATGACATCTTTTGGTTCCAAGACATTGATAGTAAGGCCATGTCAGTTCTATTTGGAATGTCCATATATTTTCTTCAAGGTTGGATGCCATCTACAATATATCCAATGATGATTTCTTTGGAATTCTCTGGATGGTGTCTTGTGAGTCCTCTAATCCCTGTGTATTGTTTTGGGTGTCTTGGTTTCCATGGGTTCTTTAACTTCTTGTTCCTCTTCATCTTCATTGAGTTTGTATCATCAAACTCCTTTTCTTCTTGAATCTATGTCTTTTTGTGGCAGATATTCATCTATTTTAACATCAATTATCTCCATAATTCTTCTTAATCTCTTGTTATAAAACTTATATGCCTTCTTATTACTAGAATATCCTAGAAATATGCCTTCATTTGTTCTTTTTTTAAACTTTCCTAAATTATCTTCATTGATTTTTATATAACACTTGCTTCCAAAGACTCTGAAATATTCAAGTGATGTTGGTATTCCTTTCCATAATTCATAGGGAGTTTGTGATTGTTTACTCTTAGATGAGATTTGTTTATTATATGTATAGCTGCTGTAACAACTTCTCTCCAAAAATTCTCTAATAGGCTTGCTTCAAGTAGCATGGTCCTTGCCATTTCTTGCTCTATCCTATTTTTTCTCTCAGTTATTCCATTTTGTTGGGGAGTTTTTGCCATACAGTGTATTGAATTTTCTTTGAATTCCATTTTCTTCTAAAATAGATTGAAATATTTTGAGATAAATTCCCTGCATTTCCAGATCTAAGTCATTTGATTTTGTAGGCACTTTCATTTTCTACTAGTGCTTTGAAAGTTTTGAATTTATCAAAGGCTTCATATTTTTATTTGAGGAATGTTACCCATATCATCTTGGTAAAGTCATCAATGAATAGCATAAAATACCTTTCTCCTTGAAGAGTTTGAAACTTAGCTGGCACACACAAATCAATATATATCAATTCTAGTTGCTTTCTAGTAGAATGATACTCTTTTGGTTTGAAGCTATCCATTCTTTTCTTTCCATGCTTGCACATGAATCGCATATTTTGTTTGCAATATTTTTGTTAGGATATTCCTACACTCCATCCTAGTCCTAACAACATTTCCATTATTTTGCATTTCAGTCATGCATGCATTTTGCATGCAGTCATGAAATTGCATGCATCCCAGTCATCATCATGGTGTCCTCCAGCACCTAGTCCCCATTTTGCTAGGCCCGAGATCTTCTTTATGTTCATTTCTATCCCTCCTAGTGCATGATGGGTCCTCCTTTCACCTACCACATGTGAAAGGAGCATTCTCTCACCTGCCACCAGTGACACTTTAGTTAGTTCCTTGATTTATGGATATGTTCCCTGATTTAAGGACACATGGCCTAGTTAACTCACTGAATGTAATACCCCAATTTTGACCCTTATGAAATATTGGCTTCTAATGTAAATATTGTATACACACGTTGTATGTTTCCCTAGCGTCGAGCTCAAAGCCAAGGCCCCACTAGTTTATGCTCAGATTTTATTTAAAATTAGACACGCTTTGATATTGTGTTACCCACGTGCTATTAAGCCATGGGATATTGTAAATTGATGTAAATATTTAATATTGAAATAAAATACCAAAATTGGTTATGGGAGCAACGAATGAGAAGGGGCCATGTGTATCCACCAGGGAGTGGTGAGGGGGTTGTGAGATTGAACCATAGGCTTCCATATGTCACCTTGAGAACCCATTTGACTTACCTTGCTGACATTTATTTATGTTGTAAGGAAGTGGTTGAGGAATTCAGTCCATGACTTCAATGGAGCATGGGCAGCCCAGAACTTCGTATGGCAGAGTATGGGCTCTGTTTTCTTGTACCACAAGCCACTCTACCTGATGGGAGTTGCTTCTTCCTCATCCCCATCCCATTGTGAAACTTACCAGCACCATTTTCCATCCAAAAAAAAACGAATTGCCAGCAGAGAGAAAAACCAAAAATTGCGACCTGGAGAGAACCCACGTTTTGAAGAGCCAAAAACGCCCAGATTTGGCATTGAACAGTGAAATACAATGGGGGATCCATTAGTATAAACCTTGGGGCAAATTTGGGAGCATTAGCTATCCCAAAATCCATAGGAATACCCAGTTTTTGCAGCCCAGAAAACCAGTGACGGATTTGAGTTATTTGGTGAGCAGAATGGTGAGAAATCAAGTAGGAAATGACTATGCAAAGGTTGGGTGTGCTTGATAAACCCAGTGAAGGCTAGGATCTCAAGGATTAGCAGATGGACCTTTCTATGCCCATTTTGAAGAGCACTGGAGGGAAGTGTTTCCTGAGGGACTATGTAACAGAGAAGGGGATCTTCCTTGTGTTGGATGTGGTAGGTAATGTGGGTGCCTGACTATTGAGTTCACTTGAGATTCCTGTAGCTCTGTGTTTGAGCTCACTGGCTTAGCGTTACCCTCCTCTATCTTCTTGAATGCTTGATAAACCCAACGGTGTGTTGGCTTAGCATAGCTGATGACCGAAACCATGGTTGTGAGTGAGCCCAGCTAGTTCTTCCTTAGTGGATACACAGCCCAGCTCGGGGGTGATCTCTCAGCTGAAAGAATATAGGCTGGATAGAGATCTATGGTTGGGTGGAACGTTGCCCTCCCGTAGCCAGTCATTGGACATTTACATTTCAAGATAAGTATTCTTGTGAATTAATTTATATACATTCTGTGTTATGCAATGTATTCAATCTGAATGTTAAATATTCATGGTAATCAAATTGAGATGAATTCTGTGAATAGCATGAGAATGAGATCGAATATTTGCATATGGAATCACCTTTTTGCTTGAGATAAACATGTTGATGCATTCCATTCTGTTTGTGTATTATTATGTTTAATTCCGCTGTGTTTATATCGAGTTGATTCTGCACACAGAACTTTTTAATTGTTATGAGTCGTAAATAAAAAGAATATTGGGGATAAGTCTGCCAAAAGCCCTGTATGATTGGTAATGTTCTCTCCCCTGCACTAGGAAGGCAGAAGGGGACGTTACAGAGTGGTATCAGAGCCCAGCTTGCAGCACTCGGGCTGCTTGGGCCAAAATCTGAATTACAGGCAAGAAACATAATGGTTTTAATGTAATATTGGGAAGTTGGGGGCGGCACTTTGATTGGGAAAAATGGTAGGATCAGATTTCTCACATGTAGCATAGGATCACACCATTGCATAGAGCTCTCCAAGATCTTTCCAACGGTACCAAACTTGCCTTTTTTGGTTAAGGGACGAGGGAGATATGACCCCCACAAGCACGCAAATCGCGTACAGGTTGCGCGCGGATAGTGTGCGGATTACGCGCAGATTGCATGTGGGTTGCGCGTGGATTACACGCAGGTCGCACGCAGATTGCTCGCGGATTGCGTGCGGGTTGCGCGCAAATTGGGTGCGGGTTGTGCACGGATTGCGCGCAGGTCGCGCATAGATTGCGCGCGGATTGCGCGCAAATTGCACGTAGGTTGCGCGCAGATTGAGTGCGGGTTGCGCGCGGATAGTGCATGGATTGCGCACAGGTCGCACACAAATTGTGCGTAGGTTGCAGATTAAGTGCAGGTTGCGCATGGATAGCGCGCAGATTGCACGCAGGTCGCACACAGATTGCGCGCGGATTGTGCGCAAATTGCGCATAGGTTGTGCGCGGATTGAGTGCGGGTTGCACGCTGATAGTGCGCGGATTGCGCACAGGTCGCACACAAATTGCACGTAGGTTGTGCGCAGATTAAGTGCAGGTTGCACATGGATAGTGCACAGATTGCGCACAGGTTGCACATACATTGCGCACAAGCTGTGCGCAGGTGGCGCACAGGTGGAGCAGAGGTTGCAAAGGGAGTTAAAAAGGAAAAGTAGTTAAATCCATAATTTTATAAAAGATGAATGGTGCATCGAAATTGAGATCCACGAATTGTTGAGTGTTCCTTGTTATATGGACTAACTTCACCCGATATAAAAGCTTTTGTGATTCTTCATATATTTTCTTCCACAGGTGGCTGAAGTTGGCATTCTGGACCAAAATACAACTGTGTAAAATGTGCAGAATTATTGGTAAAAGTTGTCATTTTTTAAACAACGCTGTTTCCACACCCGATGTCGGAATGGAGCACGGGGACAGGAATTGGAAAGCTTGTCTAGTAGGGAATAATGGTGTATGACCAGAATTGGAATGAAGTTATCATACTCCACAAATAATTAGAGCAGAAATGTACCAGCGACTGTTTTGACAAATTATTGATAAATATGGGCAATTTCCAGAATTGCTTGAATGGGCAAGTGAAAGGAATGCATAGCAACTGTGTGAATTATTCCATGAGTTCTATTATGATAAATATTGATTGCGTATATTTCTATATGCATTCTTATGATGTCTGACAAATATTTTCATAATGCACAGTGCTTGTAGCTCATAAAATTTACAATTGTAGCAGAGGTAGCATACAAGAAAGATGGTGACCATAAATGATGCTTAAGATCCTTATGAACACGAAGAAGATGTTCTAGGAGAAAAAGTGCATGAAGAAAATGCGGAGACTAAATCCAATGGGAGAAGGGAGCAGGTGACTCCTCCGAATTTGGTTGAAACCATGGTGAGCTTCAATGAAAGATTGATGAAGGCTCAAGAAGAACAACACCAACTCAATGCTACTATTTTGCAAAGCCTCACTGATATGCAGCATAAGATAAACCTTGGGTCCAACCCAAGCAATATGGGTGAAGAAGGAAGAAATGCAGGGAGTCATTCTAGAGGTCGCTCGAAGAGGAGGACTCCAAGCCCAAGGAAGAGTTCGGTGAGCAGAAAGCATAAAACATCTTCATCAAGGTCTTCTTCCAGCAGGTCGTGTGACTCCAAATGTTCTAGGAGAAGTCCAAGACATGCACCTAGGAGATTAGATGGAAGAAAGAAGTTCAAGGGCATCCCACAGGGAGAATTCAGGAAGGCAAGACCTCCCACATTTGATGGGGAAGGCAAGACTGGCCAAGAAGCAGAAGCATGGCTTCTTGGAATGAAGAAATACTTCAGAATTCAAGACTACTCAGGAAATGAGAAAGCCAGAATTGCCATTTACAACCTAAATCGCAGAGCTTCCATTTGGTGGGACAATCTCGTGCAAGTGAAAAGAATTAATGAGAGAAAGATCAGTTGGGAAAGATTTAAGAGGTACTTCAAGGAGAAATACCTTTCTGCTAGGTATTATGATGGTAAGAGAAAAGAGTTTAATGAACTCAGGTTGGGACTAAAGTCTATGGAAGAGCATGTCCACAAATTCTTGGAATTACTGAGGTATGTTTGTTAACATCCAAAAAGTGCTCACTAGCTCATTTCCTTATTCACATGACCCATTTGTCCACTTTTTCACCATCTGAGCCTCTAAAGCCACCAAAAGGTCACCAAAATACCTTAATACACCCCTTTTCCCACTCAAAATGAATATTTTTCCTCAAAAAGCATAAAAAACCCTCAAAAAGGGTCCAGAATTCCCAAAAATATTAAAAGGAAATAAAAATATTCAAAATATTCAAAAAAAGAAAAAGGAGGGAAAAGGTACCTAAACCATGTTGGTCAATACCATCGGTTTCCTCAAAACAATAATGGTATTCCCCACCACCAAAAACTATAAAAATGTGGTAGGGGATCCTCACTTTCCATCCATCCATCATCTTATCCTCATGCTGCCAAAATCTCCCATGAGCTTTTGACCATTGTAGCTACCTTGGAGAAGGGACCTTTGGAGTTTGGAGCTGCTCACCCTTGGAGTACTCAACAATCTTCACCATTTGGAGGTATCACCATTGCAAGCACTTGCTTGCCCCTATTCTTAATACAAAGTTATTCTTTATTCTATTTATTGTTCTTGTTTTCAAATGCACATGCTAGTTTAGTTTAGTTTTAGATTTAGATTTACAATTGTTTTTGCTTTCAAATTTGAAACTGCTATCACTTGTTTATAGGTGCCCATAGCACTAAGCTTGGTTGCAAAACCAAGCCAACAGTTTTTGGCGACTCCACTGGCTTAGAATTCTTAGATCTCAATTTTTAGCTTTAGATCTTAGTTTTTGTTAGTTTTAGTCGGTTTAATTCATAGATCTGCCACCCTAGACAGCAGATCCATTACTGTTCTAGATCTTGGCCCCTTCTATTGCCATTAACAGCCCGAAATTTCCAAATTTCGGATTCATTTTTCGGCGTCCATGTACGGCTTTCGCCTCGCGACTTTTTTCCCAACAGTCGCACGGTTCATCGCGACTGCGCGACTCTTTTCCGCGCGGCTCACCGCGACTTTGTGGCCAATTTGCGCACTGCACATTGCGACTTCGCAGCCATTTGCCACGCTGCACATCGCGACTGTGTGACAGAATCCCGCGCTGCACATCGCGACTGAAACCCGCGCTGCCCATCGCGACTGAAACCCGCGCTGCCCATCGCGACTGTGTGACAGAAACCCGCGCTGCCCATCGCGACTGTATGACAGATACCCGCGCGGTCCATCGCGGCTGTTCTGCCAAAACCCGTGATGCAAGTTTTTTCAATTCGGCCAATCCGTTAAAACATTAATTTTTTGTTGTATTTTCTGCCCATTTAGCACATTTTACAGTATTAAAATTCCTGCATTTTTTACAGCCATAGAAATCTTTTACTATTTAGAATGTTCCTTTAAAAAGTCTTTTTAAAAATTTTCAGAAATTGAAAGAAAGATTTATTTGCATTTTATCTAGATAAATTTTTTTTTACTGTTTACGTCCTTGATATTTTGCCCATAGCAAATTTTAAAAGAAATCCATTTATTTCTAAAAGAATTCATATTATTTGCTTTCCTATTTCAAAGATCCTTTGTTTTTTGAATAGTTTTTGCAAAGCATTTACATTTTCAATTTCAGTTTAAAATACCACACGTGCACCCACTCAAACACATAATTTAAACTGAGCCTTAAAATTTACCCTAGCTTCAACCAACTTTTAACCCCACTTGGGGAGCACTTAAAAGAACTTTGTAGCTAGGTAGAATTGAGAGGATAGGTGTTCCAATAACACCCCTCAATTATTACATTTGAGACATAGCTGTTGTCCATTAGGGAACCAAAATCTCCTAGTATTTTTTGGCACGGTCACAACCAGTTTATCAGAGGGCCTCTCCCCTAGGAGGGTTGAAGTCGCGAGGATGGTTCCGGAAGCCTGAGTGGAATACCGAAATCCATTCAGTAATCGAAGGCTACCATTCGTAGTTCTCGGGATATCCCTGTATGGGGGTATTGCGGTAAAAGGACCAAATGGCAGATTCACCTTTTCTGAACGTGTCATGAACGGAGTATCCTAGTTGTCATTCTTTAGGATTGATTACCCGGTGTCCCTCCTGGTAGGGGGATATCTAGACGTTGATTCAACACTCAATATTGTCTGACTTGGATTTCATCGCCTTGCAGAGAATATCGTTTGTTGACTCACAATACTTTTAGTTAGGTGTTTGCATGATACAATCCACCTTTGGTCTAGTAGCACCTCTTTTTTCTAGAAGTTGTTTGACTGTTGGTATTCTGACCATTTTTTGTTATATCCCTCCACTTATTATAGCATAGTTGCTATAATAAGTGCTTTTTGAGGCTGATTTTTTGGCCTGAGAGCCTTTATTTTCACTCCCCTTTTTTGCACCCTTGGTTGCATTAGGGTTTCGAGTTTTTTATACATCACCATCTTACACTGAATTTTTTTTTTACAAAACATATTTCTCACCATTGAGAATTTTAGACGATCTTGTCATCTTCAGGGTGAACCCCCTCTGTTCAGTCTACTTGTCTCTCCACGTCACCGACGTCGAGCCTTATCCCTTGAATCGACACATCATCGGACAAACATACAATCATCCGATTCTGACACGCCTCACTTCACATCTGCTTCTGAGGCTGAATCTGAAAACCCTACTGAATTATTACCAACCAACCTCATGGCTGGAACACAATTCGACCCACTTTTTACCAGTACTATAGGAGATACATCCACAAACCCTTCTACTGTGGTGCCATCCATGGCAACAACCACCCACCTAGGTATGCCTAATATGGGGGACACTCCACCTTTAGGAATGCCCAACATAGGACTACCTCCTATAATGGGTTTCCAAACATAGGGGTCACACCCCTTCTCATTACCACAACCCAGATCCCAGGAATTACTACTAATATTCCTAACCCCGGTGTAACCCATGTTGCACTTGGAAACGCTGGCCCATACCAAACCACAACTATTGGAGGACACATACCTTCAATACCTAGCATACCCTTGGGGGCTACGGGACCACTACATCATGCCACCATGAATAGTCATGTCCCAGTCACTACGCCACACCCATCTGCTAATTTACCTTACATGTCCAGTCTGAACTTACCAGACTTAGCCAAGCTAACCAATGATCCTATCCGGCACACCCCTACATGGCCACCCATGCCTACGAAGCTCCCCTCGGACATACCCAAGTTTGAAGGAAAACCTGGAGAGGACCCTCAAAAACACATAATGTCTTTTCACCTATGGTGGTCATCTAACTCCATAGTGGATGACTCCATTCGTCTAAGACTATTGCAACGAACATTCACTGGCTCTGCAGCCAAGTGGTACATCGAACAACCACATGGGACCCACCAGAATTTTACGTCTCTCGCCTCCACTTTCCTTCAGTTTTTTCAGCTACCTGTACATTACGATGCAGAAATTGAAATACTGTTGTCTTGCAGACAAAACACAGCTACCCACATCACGGACCACATCCATGAGTGGTGCAAGCGTCGTAGCCTCTGTAAGATTAAATTGGATGACCGTATATTTTTGGACTGGTTTCTTAAATCACTCCTACCCCTCATAGCAAAAGACGTAGCCTCCAAACGACCCTAGTCAGAGGAAGAAGCTATCCTAAAAGCTCAACAATTTGACCTAATTTATGCCCAATCAAGCTATCTCTACACCATCATACCGAATGCCCCACAAGGCGATTCTTCACGCGGTGACGCACCGGGGGCATCACATGCCGCCGATGGTATTATTGGCCAAGTCACACCACAAATTAAACCTTTTAGCATGGTGAGCACCATAAATGCCCCAGACCTCTCTAGGGCTACATCTAATTCTGGAGCGACAACTTCATACGCTCCAACGAATCAGACTCATCACACTCATGGACCCTTTTGTCCACAACATTGCTATGGGTAAGCGCCATTGACATATGTACCACCCACATACTTTAATCAACCGGCCCCCTAGAACCAAATTCAGTTTCCGCCACAACCAATATATTACCCACGGCAAGCTACAACAGCTAACCCAACACCTCCAATAGATCAAGGTTACCAACAACCCCAACAGGTAACTGGACCACCTCTAGCCCGACTAGCTTATTATCCACCGCAACCTGCTCCCGCACCTGCGGCAAACGAAAATCCTCCCGCTTCTCAAGGGAAAGTGTACACACAACACAATCATCCCCAACATCAAAAAAACCAACGCAACTAGGGTGGACAACAAAACCGTGGAAGAGGACATAACCGCAGCAACAATCAACAGCATAATCAAGGTCCACCACCTCCCAATCCCCCAAATAACAACAATGCTGCTCCCCCCAAACAGAATCCGGATCGTCATCCCAGGAAGCCCAAAAACAATAACCTCAGAACAAACCATCCTTGTTCTATTTGCGGGGTCTATGGCCATTACAAACATGCTTTCCCACATTTGGAGCAAGCTCGGCAACTCTAGACTGATGATGCCCATCATCAAGGGAAAGCGGCTCCTCAGGCGCCACCCAACCCTCCACCACCTCAACATCAACCTTTGGTGCTGCAAAACCCCTTTCCAACCCAAGGCGTAGTGAACACTTAGCCGTTAGCTCCCCCTCAGGGCAACACGCCACCACAACAACAAATCACTTATGCCGCTCCTGATCAACCCATGTTCGATTCAGATACCCACCACTTGTTAATGATGTCATCCGCAGATGCCAACCTCCAAACCCGCCGAAACCAATATGGCTCCACCCCTGAAGCCCCTCCCGCCGACAAGAACACTAACGTTCATCCCATGGATCAGACGTTATGTATACCTATAGCTCCACTCGATGGTGCTTCTAAAGCACCTCGCTTCCCACTTCATTGCATCAAAAATAATCCCAATGCTCGTGCTACGTCGAATTACAACATTGTAGATGACTTAGCCCAGTCTCCCGCAACCATGTCTGCTTTAGAAGTCTTAAAAAACTATCCTTCACAGCGCAAGACTTTGCTCTCTGCCATTGGTGCTATTGAACCCAATGATTCACAACTGATGGCATTCGATTCAGACCAGTCCGAACCACGCTTGCCTTCCACTTTAGCATTCCAAGTTTCCATTTCCGTTCAGAATCTTGTCATCCATCAGTGCATTATCGATGAAGGTGCCTCTACATGCGTTATGTCCACATTCGTTTGGAAGAAGTTGGGATCTCCTATGCTCCATCGGTCCACCATCGCATTACGAGCCTACGACGACCGTTTGGCTCAACCCCAAGGTCTCCTCACTAATGTCCCCGTCCAGCTGGCTGGTAAAACTGTGCTCATTAACATAGAGTTCATCAATGCCCAACTTGACTATAACCTCTTACTTGGTCACAGCTACATGTATGCCATGCGGGTTGTTGCCTCATCTGTTTTTTGTACCATGATGTTCCCTCATGATGGATGCATGGTCAAGGTCGACCAACTCACCTATTACGATCCCAAGGCCCCCACTGCACCTGAAAATGTTCTCCCTATGGTTGAACAACCTGTTTGTGGTGAAACTACCTCGTTTGTTTCCTCCGTGGGACCCCGGACTTTACTCCGACGCGCCGATGACTTCTACATTCCAATCCATTCCACCACCGTCACCGGAGACCCACGTCGCTGACCTCTGTACTGTTTCACACAATACACAAACACCCAACAATCAACCATCCTTGTTACCTAAACCACCATTGGTCCCTAGTCACATTGGTGTTACACCCATCCATACAATCCCCTTTCTATTTCCTCCCTCAGGCGTACTAAGTGCTTCGTTTATGGCTACCCTTAGTCTCTCCGATTATGGTTACAGCCATTACTCACATCACTGTCCTGATATCCCAGATTACAGAGCAGCGTTGTACGAGTTGAATAACGTCGACTTAGAAATATCTCCTCCCCTCATCGAGGAAATCTACCCTACGAAATCATCCGCTTCGGAAGAAATCGATACTATCTATATGATTTCAACCACTTTCAAACCAGAACCCCTTGATTTATGGTCTGACTACTTCCATACTGATGAGAAAATTTTGGAAACACTCACTGCACCTGACTACCCTTGGGACGATATGCATCATCGCTCATACTTCCTCCCAGAGGCATCTACATCCACCGCATCTAACCAGCTATCGGTCGAATCGAAAGATTTCATACCCACTAAGGTCGATTGGTTCAAGGACCCCATCCCAGCACCAGATGCCTTCAAAGAAGGAAACATGTCCAACATTTCCCCCATTATACAAATCGACATTTCCACCACACCTGGAAAACCTGAGCTCATCTCGTTGGGCGCATCTTGCACTCAAGCAGAAACTCAGGCATATAAAAAACTTTTCCAAGAATTTCGTGATGTCTTTGCCTGGTCCTATACTGATATGCCTGGTCTTGACCCCACCATTATAGAGCACCACATTGACACATGGCCTGATGTCCCCCCTGTTCGTCAGAAACAGCAACCCATTCATCCTTCCAAGCTCCCCGCTGTTAAAGTCGAGGTTGAGAAACTTCGCAAAGCAGGATTCATTTATCCTATTGCTTATACCACCTGGGTTTCAAACCTTGTTCCAGTCAACAAAAAACAAGGAACCCTTAGAGTATGCACTGAATTCTGTGATTTAAACTGCGCTTGTCCCAAAGACAATTTCCCCACGCCATTCATTGACCAACTCATTGATGCGTGTGCGGGACATGAAGTCCTATCTTTCATTGACGGTTTTTTCGGATACAACCAGATTCAGATCCGTAAGGAGGATCAGTACAAGACTGCCTTTACCACCCCATGGGGCACCTTTGCCTATCGTGTCATGCCTTTCGGCCTCAAAAATGCTGGTGCCACCTTCCAGCGGGCCATGACCTATTGTTTTCACGACTTGGTCCATATCCTGCTCGTCTGTCTTGATGACCTTACAGCTCGTTCCCGGAAACGATCAAACCACCTTAACGAGCTCCAACAAGTTTTCCTACGTTGTCGCAAATATAAAATCCGCTTGAACCCACACAAGCGTGTCTTTTGTGTTCCGACAGGCCGGTTGCTGGGTTTCATTGTTTCCCAGAATGGAATTACTGTTGATCCCCTGAAAGTCAAAGCCATCTTAGACCTTCCCTCTCCGTGCATGCTTCAGAAACTGCAGAGTCTGGAAGGGCGGTCCAATTTCCTTCGGCGCTTCGTTCCTGATTACGCCACCAAAGTTCATGGATTCTTAAGCCTACTTCATACCCACATACCCTTTGTTTGGGATGAGCAAGCAGACACGACATTCGATGCCCTCAAGAAAGCTCTCATACAAGCCCCCTTGATCTCCCCTCCGGATTTCTCCCAGAACTTCATCCTTTACGTCTCGGCATCCAAACATGCCATGTCCAGAGTCTTGGTCCAAGAAGATGCCTCTCACCAAGAGCATGTCATATATTACGTCAGCCAGACCTTGTCTGGCCCACCCCTACGTTACCCATACAAGGAAAGATTAGCCCTAGCTGTAGTCTTTTTCGTTCAAAAATTGCGACACTACATTCTGCTCAGTCACACCACAGTTGTCGCCAACTCCAACCCTATGGTCTATCTCCTATACAAGTGGGTCCTACAAGGTCGTGTTGCCAAATGGGTCATTATCCTCCAGGAATATGACCTCACTTTCAAAACTCCTAAGAGCACCAAATCCCTCGTGCTTGCCCATCTCATCACAGACCTCCCATCCTCTTCGTCATCACCCGCTATCCAAATGGATCTGGTTGACGATCACATCTTCATCATTTCGTCTGATGACCCATGGTATGGTGACATCTTAATTTACCTCCGCACGCAAAAATTTTGACCCCACATCGATCGTGACGGACGCCGTCGTATACGACACCACACTCCCCGATACCTCTTGTTAGGGGATGTACTTTATTGACGCGGCGTTGATACCATCTTACGACGTTGCTTATCCCATAGTGAGGCAGAACAGGGCCTTAATGATTTCCATAGCAGTGCCTGCGGAGGCCATTTCTCCGGCATGGCCACCGCTCAAAAGATCATTTGCGCAGGTTACTTTTGGCCGTCATTATTTACTGATTGCATCACCGCAGTCAAACACTGTCAAAACTGCCAACTTTTTGCCCCCAAAGCAAGAACCCCACCCGGCCCCCTTCATCCAGTCGTCACTGCCGGACCATTCTGCAAATGGGCCATCGACTTCCTCAATTGCAATCCCACGTCAGCCGGCGGTCACAAACACATTATTGTGGCCATAGATTATTTCACCAAGTGGGCAGAGGCCATGCCAACTTACAATTGCAAGGCCGACACTGAAGCACGGTTTTTTCTCAAACATGTTATCGCTCGTTTTGGAGTGCCAAAGCAACTCGTCTCAGACCACGGCTCTCACTTCGAAGACGCCGTCTGGAGAGAACTATCAACCTTACTGAAATTTGAACACCATTTCTCCTCTGCTTACTACCCCCAAGGAAATGGCCAAGTCGAAGCAATCAACAAAATTTTGAAAACCATCCTCCAGCACACTGTAAACAAACACAAATCAAATTGGCACCACATACTCTTCCCAGCACTATGGGCATACCGCACATCAACTAAAACCGCCACGGGTTTTACCCCTTTCCACTTAGTTCACGGTGTCAAATCCGTCCTCCCCATTGAGTGCCAGATTCCAACCCTACATATGGCCGTTGAACTCCTACCGGACACTGCCCCAATTGAGCAATGCTTACTACTCCTGGAGCAGGCCGATGAAGATCGGCGCACAGCCCTCCAAACCATGGAAGCAACCAAGAACCGATCTAAATTAAATTATGATAAACATGTCCACCCAAGAACTTTTTCCGAAGGGGACCTTGTCCTCGCCTACGATCAGGCTCATGAAAAAACTAGGAAAGGAAAGTTTGTGTCCATGTGGCAAGGCCCATATATTATACACACTTGCCTTAGACAGGGGGCATACATTCTGACCGATTCAGAAGGCAACCCCCTACGCAACCCACGCAACGGCTTGTACCTCAAGCGATTTTACCCATAATAAATCGGATCGACACCACCTTCCATTATTGTACTTCATGACAGTTCTTTCTTTTTCTTGTCTTCACCAGGTCCATTTTCTGACCATTTTTTTCCATGCCCCCTCGTCACCTCGGTTTGCGTGCCACATCGGCCATCGTCCATTTTTGACGAATCTTATATCGCCGGATTCAGTTTTCCGCGTTCATGATGATGCTTGAGATCATTTCTCGCTCTCACCTCCAGTTGTTTCAGGCATTTTTCCCATGCCCCCTCATCGCCTTGGTTTGCGTGCCACATCGGTCGTCGTCCATTTTTGGTGAGTTTCATATCGCCGGATTCAGTTTTCCGCACTCGTGATGACGCTTGAGATCATTTCTCGCTCTCACGTCCATATTTTTCGGGCACTTTTTCAAAATGCCCTCTCATCACCCCAGTTTGCGTGCCACATTGGCCGTGGCCCCCTTTTGACAATCTTTATGTCACCGGAACCAGTTTTTCACACTCATGATGGTGCTTGGGACCTTTTCTCGCTCTCATCAATCCCTTTTTGTTCGGTATAGTTTTACCCCTTTTTTCGGGCCGAGCAATCCCTTTTACGAAAAAGGCACTTAGGGAGTTTCTGTTAAGCTCTTTTCTGACTCCTAAAATAATGAAAAGATCACCGAGCAACCTTGCTTCCTTTCATGCTCACTAAACGTATCTGAAAGGGCGTCTACCTGGTATAAGTTTACCCATTTTTTGGACCTTGTAGACTAATTGTGAAAAATGAATACTCTAGTCACATTGGCTAGAAGAGTTCTCCATTTGCATCATTTTAAGCTTTTTCAGGCCTTGGAGACTAACTTACGAAAAAGAACACCAATGGAGTCCCCTTACCGGTTTCAAACTCTCTAAACATGAAAGCAACCATGAGCAATCACCATCCTGGGCTTGTAAAAACCCACAGGACGGTACTCACAACCACTGCAGAGTCTTCTTATCGTTTTCAGACTCCTTAAAAATGAAAGCACCAATGAGTAAGAATAGTCCTGGGCTCATGAAATCCACAGGACAATACCATTTCAGAGCACACTTTTATCCCTTCTTGGAGCTCATTAAAACTACGAAGAAGGACCCAATGGTGCTTCTTGGCGCCACAACATATCACATCTACTCATATGGCAGCTTCCCCGTTTTGGTCGCCTTTGTTCAGAGTATTCTGCAGTATGTCACCCTGAGAATCCCTCGACAACACCCATCAGCTCGTCCCCTCATTTAATACATACCCTTCAATCCCTAAAAGCTATGATCCCCACACCTACAAGTCAGTTCCCTACGCTGCCAGGTCAACCATGTCATCGTGCTCTGAAAAAAGGAAGTTTGAGTCTACCCACTATATGACCCCAGTTACTTCCCATCCCCACAAGTATGTCAATCCTACCATCAGTACTACCACACTTCAGTTCTACACCTCACGCTCCTATAAAGGAAACATCATTGCCTTGTTAGTTGCTGGTCTCCCTCTGTCGACGACAACCAAATTTATTCCATAGGATAGACCTAGAGGTCCCTGTGTCTTGGACTCATCACCATTTATGATGAGTGCCTACGAATCATTTCGAGAAGATTCCTTAGTGCCTCTCCAAATGGTTGTTTCTCACATGCTCGACTTCAACACCTTGATCGCATCGTTGAGACTCGCACAGGGTATTGGTCCTTTCAGTTATTTGTTGAAGACCCCGGATACCACCCGACTCTTCCACATTTGAGAGTCTACCTATGGATACAACCAGTTACATTTTTTCTATAGACATCCGGGTTGCGCATGGCAACAGTATTCAGATGTACCCCAGTTTTATACTCCCTCGAGTATACAGTTATATGTACTTCTCGGAGATGACTCATAGTCATTGAGTCCCTATAGATGTTGGACACCTTCAGTTTCAGAAATTCATCAATTATTCCAGTATATCAGTTATTGAGATTAGTCATGTTATGATCATGAGTACATCCCCAAATGATGTCCCCTCTGGACCATTGTGATGTACCAACATATTTTTTATGTATTTTTGAGGTCCCCCTTCTTGGGACTAATTGTTATGTATATGTCTTGATACGAGCATGGGTATGCCCGCCTCCTCCATTATCATAGATTATTCCTCATTCATATTGAGGCCATGTAATATTGTTTATTTTTGTAGCTTCCAAGGGACATGGATCCAGTCTCCAATCGGTCTCTTCTCTTCCCCAAATCCCATAAAAAAGACAAAAGAACTATGATGTCTATCGGCCATACGATGAGCTCCTGCCCTCACACATCAGGGGGCAATTTGTTAACACCCAAAAAGTGCTCACTAGCTCATTTCCTTATTCACATGACCCATTTGTCCACTTTTTCACCATTTGATCCTCTAAAGCCGCCAAAAGGTCACCAAAATACCTTAATACACCCCTTTTTCCACTCAAAATGAATATTTTTCCTCAAAAAGCATAAAAAACCCTGAAAAAGGGTCCAGAATTCCCAAAAATATTAAAAAGGGAATAAAAATATTAAAAATATTCAAAAAGGAAAAAGGAGGGAAAAGGTACCTAAACCATGTTGGTTAATACCATTGGTTTTCTCAAAACCATAATGGTATTCCCCACCACCAAAAACTATAAAAAGGTGGTAGGGGCTCCTCACTTTCCATCCATCCATCATCCTATCCTCATGCTGTCAAAATCTCCCATGAGCTTTTGGCCATTGTAGCTACCTTGGAGAAGGGACCTTTGGAGTTTGGAGTTGCTCACCCTTGGAGCTACTCAACAATCTTCACCATTTGGAGGTATCACCATTGCAAGCACTTGCTTGCCCCTATTATTAATACAAAGTTATTCTTTATTCTATTTCTTGTTCTTGTTTTCAAATGCACATGCTAGTTTAGTTTAGTTTTAGATTTAGATTTACAATTGTTTTTGCTTTCAAATTTGAAACTGCTATCACTTGTTGATAGGTGCCCATAGCAATAAGCTTGGTTGCAAAACCAAGCCAACAATGTTGACTACATTAAGGATGAGAGAGTAAAAATCCAATGCTTCATTGGAGGTCTACCTCAAAGCTTCAAGGATCGTATTGAGTTTGTTAATCCACCAAGTTTGGATGAAGCCATTAGGATGGCAATGCATTGCTATGAGCAAAGTAAAAAAAAAATAGAGGCTAACCCAGCATGGAAAGGAAAGCCAAGAGGGAAGTTTGATCAAAAGAAGAATGGCTTCAAGCCACCATTCAGAGGTCAGCCTAGAACCTTTCCACAGGGATAGCAAGCAAGGAGTGGATTCAAACCAGCAGTGGCAGCAGACAAAGCATCAAAAGGACCACTTCAGTGTTGGGGATGTGGAGAAAACCACATGTTGAAGGATTGTCCACATCGAAAGGACAATTCTCGAAAGTTGAACAACTTGAAGGGAGTAGCTATGGTGGGGGACTTGGCAAGGACAACACCTTGGATTTATGCAGCGTTGGATAATCATTAAGCAGACCATCAATCATCAGTGGTGGAAGTCGAAGGTAAGATTGCTACGCAATCTATTTCTGTTTTGATTGATCCAGGATCTACTCATATTTATGTTTCTCCAAAAGTGGTTGAAGGTTGTTCTCTTAGAAAAATGAAGCATAATAAGTCTTGGCTAGTGCAATTAACCACGGGAACCAAGAGAAAAGTAAGTGAGGTAGTGATGGAGTGTCCCATAGACTTGAATGGACTCCACACATATGCTGAATTGAATGTGTTACCATTAGGATCCTATGATGCATTAATTGGCATGGATTGGTTGAAAAGACATAGAGCCAAATTGGACTGTTATGAGAAAGCACTTGAGTGTATTGATGAAAAGGGAAGGCCAACATTGGTAAAATGGATTACCAAGCAAGTTTTAGTAAGGAAGATTTCAGCCCTGCAGTTGAAAAAGTTTTATAAGAAGGGTTGTCAATTATATGCAGTCCATATGCGAGATTCATTAGAGGACAAAGGGCCAAGACTAGAAGACTTCAGGATATTGCAAGAGTTCCAAGATGTGTTTCCGGATGAGGTACCATGGTTGCCACCGAAGAGAAATATTGATTTTACCATCGATCTTGTTCCAGGGGCAGCACCGAATTCCAAAGCTCCTTATAGAATGAGTACACCGGAGTTGGTGGAATTGAAGATGCAACTGCAAGAACTAATGGATAAAAGGTATATCAGGCCTAGTGTGTCTCCTTGGGGAGCACCGGTGTTATTTTTCAAGAAGAAAGATGGGACTTTAAGGCTGTGTATTGATTACAAGTAGCTCAATAAAGTGACAGTTAAGAACAAGTATCCATTACCAAGAATTGACGACTTGTTTAATCAAATGAAGGAAGCCAAATTATTTTCAAAGATTGACTTGAGGTCTGGCTACCATCAAGTGAGGATTAAAGAAGAAGACATTCACAAGATGGCTTTCAAAACTAGATATGGTCATTATGAGTTCACTATGGTTCCATTTGGCCTTACCAACGCACCTGCCACATTCATGTGTCTCATGAATAGCGTATTCAGCAAATATTTGGATAAGTTTGTGATTGTGTTTTTAGATGACATTCTTGTCTATTCAAGAAATGAAGAAGAACATGAGGAGCATCTAATAATGGTGTTGCAAGTTCTTAGAGAACATCAGCTGTATGCCAAGTTAAGCAAGTGTGATTTCTATGAAAAGAGGATTCAATATTTGGGTCACGTCATTTCAGAAGAAGGAATTGTAGTGGATCCGGAGAAGATTAATTCCATCATGGATTGGCCAACTCCAAGAAATGTTTCAGATGTTAGATCTTTTATGGGCCTTGCTGGTTACTACAGAAGGTTTATTGAAGGATTCTCCAGGATAGCTCTTCCGATCACTTCATTGCAAAGGAAGAACATCAGATTTGTATGATCTGAAAAATGTGAGAAAAGTTTTCAGAAGCTGAAGGAGTTACTTACCAGCGCTCCTGTTTTGAAGATAGCAGATCCAAGGAAGGATTTTGTAGTGTGCACAGATTTTTGCATTGAAGGACTGGGTGGGGTTCTCATGCAAGAAGGAATTGTGATTTGCTATAAATCCAGGAAATTAAAAGAGCATGAAAAGAATTATGCCACACATGATTTAGAATTAGCAGCCATAGTGCATGCTCTTAAGATGTGGAGGCATTACTTGATGGGAAGAAGATTTGAGCTTAGAACAGACCACATGAGCTTGAAGTATTTGTTTGATCATCCAAACTTGAATGCTAGGCAAGCTAGATGGATGGAATTTCTTTGTGAATTTGATTTTGAAATTAAACATGTAAAAGGGAAGGAGAATAAGGTTGCAGATGCTCTTAGCAGAAAATTTCATGTATCAGCAGTAAGTATGTGCAAATCAGATTTGAAGACAAGAGTTCTTGAAGCCCAAAATGGTGACGAAACTTGCCTTCAAATTAAAGAGAAGTTGCAGCACGGTAATGTGGATGAAAAGTGTGCAGGATATCAGCTGGGTGAAGACAGTATCCTCATCTACACAGATAGGTTGTACATTCCAAATAATGCAGATTTGAAGAAACTAGTGATCGATGAAATACACCAAATGCCGTACTCTGGACACCCATGATATCAAAAAACTATAACAGCGGCAATAAAGCAATACTTTTGGAATGGCATGAAGAAGGACATAGCTGAGTACATTGCTAGGTGTCAGAAGTGCCAACAAGTCAAGGCAGAACACCAACATCCAGCAGGGTTATTGCAGCCCTTACCCATTCCATAATGGAAGTGGGAAGTGATCTCCATGGATTTTATAACAAGTCTACCAATGACATTGAAGAAACATGATTCAATCATGGTTGTGGTGGATAAGCTATCGAAGGTAGCTCACTTTATTCCAGTGAAGTCCACTCACAAGGCTAGTGACATTGCGAACATCTTCATGAGAAAGATATTCAGATTGCATGGATTGCCTAAGGCAATAATTTTTTATCGTGATACAAAGTTCACCTCCAATTTCTGGAAGGGATTATTTCAGGAATTGGGAAGTAAATTGAATTTCAGTACAGCTTACCATCCTCAAATGGACGGCCAAACCGAGAGGGTGAATTAGGTTCTTGAAGACATGCTGAGAATGTATGTGATGGACAAACCATCCAAGTGGGAATATTATTTACATTTGGTTGAATTTGCATACAATAATGGACACCATGCATCCTTGGGAAGGAGTCCATTTGAAGCATTGTATGGAAAGGGATGCAGGACTCCAGTGAATTGGGACGGCCTAGTGAACAGGGTAGTGCTTGGACCAGAGATGATCAAGGAAATGGAACAGGAAATTGTTAAGATCAGGCAGAATTTAAAGGCAGCTCAGGACAGGCAGAAGAGTTATGCAGATTTGAAAAGAGCACATAAAGAATTTCAGATTGGGGATCATGTTTACTTGAGAGTGAAACAAAGGAAGAGTTCCCTCAAATTGGGGAGTTGTGCCAAGTTGTCACCAAGATATTGTGGGCCATTTGAAGTCCTTGATAGGATAGGGCCAGTTGCATATAGAATTGCATTTCCTGCTAACATAAGAGCTCATAATGTTTTCCATGTATCTTTGCTTAAGAAGTATGTACATGATCCTAATCATATGGTTGATTGGAATGTGATACAGGTGGAACCCGAGGGAGAGTTCCAAGTAGAACCTATGCGCATCCTCGACAAGAAAGTCACATTGCTCCGGAACAGAGCCATCGGGCAGGTAAAGGTCCAATGGGAGCACCTTAGTCCTGACGAAGCTGCATGGGAGCTAGAGGATGCCATGAGGGAGGCATTCCCATTTTTGTTCAGTTTTGAGAACACCGAGGACGGTGTTGTTCTAAGGGGGAGGGGAATGTAATACCCCAATTTTGACCCTTATGAAATATTGGCTTCTAATGTAAATATTGTATACACCCGTTGTATGTTTCCCTAGCATGGAGCTCAAGGCCAAGGCCCCACTAGTTTATGCTCATATTTTATTTAAAATTAGACACGCTTTGATATTGTGTTACCCACGTGCTATTAAGCCATGGGATATTGTAAATTGATGTAAATATTTAATATTGAAATAAAATACGAAAACTAGCTATGGGAGCAACGAATGAGAAGGGGCCATGTGTATCCACTAGGGAGTGGTGAGGGGGTTGTGGGATTGAACCATAGGCTTCCATATGTCACCTTGAGAACCCATTTGACTTACCTTGCTGACATTTATTTATGTTGTAAGGAAGTGGTTGAGGAATTCAATCCATGACTTCAATGGAGCATGGGAAACCCAGAAATTCGTATGGCAGAGTATGGGCTCTGTTTTCTTGTACCACAAGCCACTCTACCTGATGGGAGTTGCTTCTTCCTCATCCCCATCCTATTGTTAAACTTACCAGCACCATTTTCCATCCAAAAAAAATGAATTGCCAACAGAGAGAAAAACCAGAAATCGCGACCTGGAGAGAACCCACGTTTTGAAGAGCCAAAAACGCCCAGATTTGGCATTGGACAATGAAATCCAATGGGGGATCCATTGGTATGAACCTTGGGGCGAATTTGGGAGCATTATCTATCCCGAAATCCATAGGAATACCCAGTTTTTGCAGCCCAGAAAACCAGTGACGGATTTGAGTTATTTGGTGAGCAAAATGGTGAGAAATCAAGTAGAAAATGACTGTGAAGAGGTTGGGTGTGCTTGATAAACCCAGTGAAGGCTAGGATCTCAAGGATTAGCAGCTGGACCTTTCTATGCCCATCCTGAAGAGCACTGGAGGGAAGAGTTTCATGAGGGACTGTGTAACAGAGAAGGGGATCTTCCTTGTGTTGGATGTGGTAGGTAATGTGGGTGCCTGACTATTGAGTTCACTTGAGATGCCTGTAGCTCTGTGGTTGAGCTCACTTGCTTAGCATTACCCTCCTCTATCTTCTTGAATGCTTGATAAACCCAACAGTGTGTTGGCTTAGCATAGCTGATGACCGAAACCATGGCTGTGAGTGAGCCCAACCAGTTCTTCCTTAGTGGATACACAGCCCAGCTCAGGGGTGATCTTTCAGCTGAAAGAATATAGGCTGGATAGAGATCTATGGTTGGGTGGAACGTTGCCCTCCCATAGCCAGTCGTTGGACATTTACATTTCAAGATAAGTATTCTTGTGAATTAATTTATATACATTCTGTGTTATGCAATGTGTTCAATCTGAATGTTAAATATTCATGGTAATCAAATTGAGATGAATTCTGTGAATAGCATGAGAATGAGATCGAATCTCTGCATATGGAATCACCTTTTTGCTTGAGATAAACATGTTGATGCATTCCATTCTGTTTGTGTATTATTATGTTTAATTCCGCTATGTTTATATCGAGTTGATTCTGCACACAGAACTTTTTAATTGTTATGAGTCGTAAATAAAAAGAATATTGGGGCTAAGTCTGCCAAAAGCCCCGTATGATTGGTAATGTTCTCTCCCCTGCACTAGGAAGGCGGGAGGGGACGTTACATGAAAGACTCTGATGGACCTCCAGAGAGCCTAGATTGACTATTTTAACTCCAGTTAGCTCCCCATGACTCCAGTTATCTCCTCATGTGTGACACATGGTTGATGGTTACTTGTGCTTTGATGACACTCTATTGATTTGATGATTAGTTCATGCAGGCTAATTCGAATTGCCACCTTGGCATTCGAATCCTCTCCATTGTATTATTTATTGTTCATATTATGATTAATGAATTAGTGAGTGTGATGTTATTCTGCTTCTATCTGAGTTCTATTGCATCTATGTTCTGATGCTCCATTCTGCACCCTTCTTCTATTTTCCTGCTTAATATTTCTTGTGAGGTATACATCAACTCTTAGATATGCTGTGAGGATTTTCACAATTTTATAGCAGTAGAATTCCTCTAAAGGCCCCTATTTTTCTAATCTTAAAAATATTGTCAAAGTTAATATATCTGAGTCTTTTATGCCAAATCCAACTATCAACTTTCTGACCAAGATATGACTTTCATCCTTGTACTTCTTCCAAAATGTAAACATTCCTCGGTGCTATAGTTCCTATTCCAATTATCTTTCTTGAACCATTTTGTTTGATCTCACAACCATCAGCATAAAAGGTGAGGTTATAGTTTGCATCATACATTTTCTCGACACTTAGAAGATCGCGTTTCGGTCCTTCAACATATAAGACGTTTTGAGATTTGGCTCTACCTTTTAGTGCATTGTTGCTTTTCCCATGATTCTTATTGTTCCATCATCTCCAAAGCATACATCTCCTCCCTTTTTGCTTTTTAAAGTGATGATTTTTTTAATCACTAATCATATGTTTCGTACATCCACTATTAATATACCACTTGTCTTTTTCCTTCTGAGTATATAAATCTATCCCACAAATATCATTTGATATTTCTCTTCCCTGAGATGATTGAAAACATTTTGCATGATGCCCAAAATTATTTCATTCAAAACATTCAACCTCATACTTGGTGAAATATGAAAACTGGTTATGATTTTCATGTGTGCTTGCTTTGACTACTTTCTTTCATCCCAGTTTTAATATATTTCCTTAATAGAGAAACTAGACATTTTGCATATAAATCCTTCACAACTCTAATATATTTCCTTAATGGAGAAACTATTAGTTTTTCAGAATTTAATACATTATGATCTAGGATCTTAACTGAAAGAACAACATGCACAGCATATCAAGCATAAGAGACAAGAGACAAGAGACACAAAACATTTCATCGGGGAAAACCAAGAAGGTGAAAAACCCCGCAACTTCCTCAGAGATAGAATAAGCATCAATACAAGGATCACCATGATCAAACCCAAGAGATAGATATATTCAGCAGCATGCTCCTCCTCCACTTGTGCACATCCACCTCTTCTCTCACTAATGCCAGGTGAGTGAACAACAGAATGTGTAAAATGAGAGAGACACACTCTCTATTTATACACTACATCACTTGACCTTTACTCAACTAGGTCGGCCCTAACTTAACCACATAACATAATGCTGTCTGGAAGGACCCCCAATAGGGTGGTCTAATAACCCTTTGACCCACATGACTCATATAGGGCCGACCCCAACAAGGTGGTCTAACAACCCATCAAGTATAAGTTATGACACTTACAATATAACTTGCGACACTTGCAAGTACACATTATGACACTTCCAATCGGAGGAATAATACATCTCTGTTGGGGATACAATAAAGTAAAAATGTAACACATACAATTTACAAGTGAATATCTTCCGAAGTTGCAAATACATTAACACTCCATCTTAACTAGGAAGGTATTCTCTTGACACAAGTCATCAATACATATAGGCACAAGTCTTCAATACTGGAGTTAGATCATCATCATTGGATCACAGAGCATCATAGTCACTGCCGCTATACTTGTCATCTCGATCACTGGTGCTATCTCATAATTCTTCTAGTCATAGGAAGTTCTACATAGCCAACCCTTTTTCATGTTGGATGCAGGCCCACCACCTGTAGGTCTTCATCATCATTGGCCATACTGTGGAATCCTCAGGACTTATTATGTGCATCAACAAAACCTCGAAAGAGCATCCCAGGACATTTACGAGCTCACTTCTCAACCTATCGGATCTCCCAGGGCAATATTATATGTGACCTCCACAAAACCTCGAAAGAGCATGCCAAGAATGATTACGAGCACATATCTCAACCTATCAGATCTCCCAGGGCAATATTACATGTGGTCATGGCAAAACCTCAAAATAGCATCCCAGGTCTGATTACGAACACGCAGCTCAACCTATCGGATCTCCCAGGATCTTTTACACGCAACTACACAGCTTGTCCACGGCCACGGAGTATCATCCTGATACTCATGATCATACTGATCATTTCATCTCAGCGAGCAAGCCATCAAGTAGGTACACCTCAGGAGTGATTACACTGCCTCTGAAAAACCTGCAAGATCTCCCAGGAATGATTACACTGCCTCTACAAAACCTGCAAGAGCATCTCAGGACTGATTATATGCCTCTGCAAAACCTATGTACCATACTGTCACCTCATCATCCATGGAGCACAACCCAGATGCACATCACACAACACTTACACTCACCAGCATGAGAAGACATACTTCAACCATCCGTGCAAGGCTCAACACTTATATCTACGCCATGGGAAGACACACTTCAACCATGCTCGAATGGCACAACACTTATATCAAAGCCATGGGAAGACACACTTCAACCATGCTCAAATGGCATAACACTTATATCATAGCCATGGGAAGACACACTTCAACCATGCTCGAATGACACAACACTTATATCGAAGCCATGGGAAGACACACTTCAACCATGCTCGAATGGCACAACACTTATATCACAGCCATGGGAAGACACACTTCAAACATGCTCGAATGGCACAACTCTTACATCAACGACCATGGGAAGACACACTTCAACCATGTTGGAATGGCCCCAACCCTTATGTCTACACCATGGGAGGAAACACCTACCACCATGTGAGAATGGCTCATGTGCTTCTGTGTCTCCAGACTCATCACTTCCCCTTGGAAGGAATATCGATCTGAAGTACACCAAGCCTCTCTCTGAAGTACTCAAACTTCACTCTAGCTAGTGACTTGGTCAACACATCGGCTATCTACTCGTCCGTCGCAACATACAGGAGCTTCATTGCTCCTCTCTGCACCATGTCCTTGATATAGTGATATTTGATCTCAATTTGCTTTGACCTGTCATGGAATACGAGGTTCTCAAATAGCTTCACACAAATCTGGTTGTCACAAAATATACCAGTAGTATCCAACGGGAGATCAAATAACTCAGACAGTAGCTTCCTCAAACATATTGCCTCACAACTAGTCGAACAAGCTGAGACATATTCTGTTTCAGGTGTACTCAATTCCATACAGGAATGCTTCCTGCTAAACCAAGAGATCATACCTGATCCCATATTGAAGTAGCACCCCGAAGTGCTCTTCCGATCAATGGCACTACCTTCCCAATCCGAAACAACATAACCCTCCAGGTTAAACTTTTGATTCGCCTCATACTTGAGACCATAGTCAACTGTACAATTCAGGTACCTCAAAATATGCTTTGCAGCTATCAGGTGAACATGTCTCAGATCTACCAGATACTGGCTCAAGGTGTTCACTGCAAAGCAGATGTCTGGTCATGTATTCGTTAGGTACATCAAGGACTCAATCATTTGACGATACATCGTGGCATCAATCGGCTTAGATGAAGCATCACAAAAAAGCTTCATTTTTGATGCCATAGGTGTGGCCATGGCCTTGCAATCCATTATCCCAAACCTCTTCAGTATCTCTACTGTATAATTCCCTAGTCCAAGGAATATTCCATCCGCACTCTGCCACACCTCCATGCCTAGAAATTAGTGCATCATACCCAAGTCCTTCATCTCGGACTTAGAAGCAAGCTTCCTCTTCGTATTGGCAATCAATCTATCCTCACCTGTAGCAAATAGGTCATCCACATACAATAGTAGTATCATTGGATTACCTTCCTCAACCTTGTAGTAAAGGTTGGAATCCGCTTTACTCTTAGTGAAGCCCAAACTGGATAGGAAGCTATCTATCCTACCATACCAAGTCTTGGGTGCCTGTTTCAGGCCATATAGGGCTTTTTTCAACTTGCACACATATGACTCCCTGTCATGTGTCCCAAAACCGAGTGGCTTCTCCACATACACTTCCTCTTTCTGGGAGAAGCCACGAGCTACAAACCTCACTTTGTATTTCTCTATGCTACCATCTGCAGCATGCTTGATATTATAGATCCACTTGGAAGTCACAACATAATTCCCTTTAGGTCTTGGGACCACATCCCAAACATCATTCTTCATGATCAACTGGTATTCCTCGATCATGGCATTCGTCCATTGTTGTATCCCGGATCCTGGGAACTTCAGGTTCTTCAATATATTCAATAGATAGTTTTCTTTTAACTTCATTGTTGGAACAAATGTTGTAGACCTTCTTTTGTAGGTGATGGCACACGGTATTTCCTACAAGTCAAATTCAATTGCATGATTAGAAACTTCTCATAGCTTTCAGAACAAAATCTTACACATAAGAATATATGTCATACAGTCATGCAATTATCTTAGCCAATGCTTCAATACAACATTTATCCATATCCCGTAACTTTCTAGATGCCTTCCAATCTCTACCAGAACATTGTTACGAGTGTGCACAACTCCCAACATGTCAGCAAAGAGGTTTCATTCTAGATAAGTAGAAATGGAATGTTGTACAGTGCCATAGGACACTTACCCATCACATGCATATTAGTAGTATACTGTTCATTAATGCAATTATTCTAATATGCATAATACACAACCTAAGTCTAGGAACATAAGTGTATACATCATTGAACAATATTGTTTAAACAATCAAATATTCAAGAAATGACAATTTAAATACTTATCTTTGTTTGTTGTTGTTGGGTGGAATCCCTCTCAATCTTTTCTTCCTTGCAGGAACTACTGGAGTGTGCTCCCTCTTGATCTTTGCTTCCTAGATTACCTGTCCTTTGAACTTATATCCATCCTTGATCACTATGCATGCTTACTAGTATCATTATTGTGTTATCCTCAAGATCTCATACATAATCGTACATTCATTAGTATAATCTTAATACTATAAAAAAATTATGATCCTAATTAAGCTTAACATGTATGGTCATGATCATTTCATACATAGGTAATAAGCGTTAACATTTTCATGGAAAACTTCTTTTACTAATGCATAATCTTATTTGACCATAGGACTCTTTTGGTTATTCATATCATCAATCATGGTAAGAGACATAATATGCATAAACCCTTGATTACTTACATTTCTAACTTCATGAATAGTCATTATCAACCATACAACAGTATAAGATCCTAACTCAAGGTAGGATTCTAACTTGATATAGGAAAAACATACCTGGTTATCATATTCGCTAGTTATGTCTAGCAATGTCTTCTTGTTCTCTTCAATGACTTGTGCTAGTAACCTGCATATCTCATAGGTTAAGCATTGTAGAACCAAATTATACATACCTCGTAAGTAGAGCTTCTATGTGATCCATGACAATGGACGAATCTTTGTCTTCATGTCACCATGGTCATATGTTCTTGAACTAGAACATGATTTGTCTTTCTTGATGTACCTTTCATGTTAGCGGACAATGTCAACCTCATACAACACCACAATGCATTAGTACAATCATAAGTGTCAAAACCCTAATCAATGAATATCTGCATTCATTACTTTATTAAGGTGATACGACAAGTCTAAAGTAAATCAAGATTGTACTAACCTTAATGAAGACAAACATACCATAAACTTAATCATGAACAGATTTCAAAACATACCTATAAGTCATACTTGTCGAGATTGCTTGTAATCTTCTTATGTAAGGCCTTAGCCTCATCTCCCTCTGAAACAAGAAATTCTTCACTTATGCAGGTGACCAATCCATTATCTTCTAGGATTAACCCAATCCACTTGAATTGTAGAAACTGGATCTCGAGTTGGATTAGGGTTTGTCGGAGAAACCCTAAAAATTCAAACTTTAAATTTCAAACTTCTGAAAGGATAGAAAGATGCACCTTGATGAGTTGATCAACCTGGTATACTCAGAATTTGAAAACTGCAAAGTTTCACCCCTAAAATTTGCTTTTCAATCTTCTGGATTCACTAAGGAGGACCCTGAATTAGGGTTTGAGTTTCCCGAAGCTTCAACCAACCAAATAGTTTGATCCAAAGCTCTAAACTTTGATTTTTCCAAGGAGATTCCAGCTATGGTCACAAATTTCAAAAAAATCCCCAGTTTTGCAGAAGCCCTAATTTTTCATCTTTCCGATCAAAGTCCCGAACTAGGGTTTGATCAAGCCCGACCTTCTTCCCAAAAAAAAAAATCAATCTTGGTCTCTAAATTTCAATTTTGATTAGGCACATCCAGCCATTGTCTCCGATTACAAAAATTCCAACATTCTCCGAAACCCTAAATTCCCGTAGCCATGAATGAAGGTGCTCAAAATCCAATTTTGTTTTGACAGAAATATGCACCTGATTGTTTTTGGTGTAACTCCTAAATTTCATATCTACAGGGTCTGCAAATTCTTCCTGTGGTATTCTGTCCTATTATCTTTCCATCCCCACATGTCTTATATCAAATGGATTCACTAAGAGAGAGTTATGCTAAGTGTCGCAACGTGACCTATTTATGGGATAAAACAGGAGATCGAACTTGTACGGAGTGCCACATCTCACTAGTTCAATTTAGGCCTTTGAATATCGATATTGTGAAATTACAGTCTGTTCCCTACCTGCTACGTTTTACGAAATTTAATTTGGAGTTTCCTAGCCCAAGTTGTGATCATGTTTCCTGGGTCACCTGTTTATGACTGAGATCTGGAAGAGGCATAAACTCTATATTGTACAGATCATAAATCTGAAAGTACAATGAATTAGAGGCTCTCCTTTAGACAAAATGTACATGGGGATCTTTTCTTCAACCTGTAAGATTTTTAGATCCTGAAACTTCTCCAAAATCAATTTATAGCGAAAGTGCTACGATGACTGGTTTTTGCTATATCAAGCCCTAGCTTCGCAAGTGCAACAAGCGTCATAAATGCCATACCATCCCTTCTTTCAGGATAGCTTTGATACCATGTTAGTTTTCCAGAATTTAATACATTTTGATCTAGGATCTTAACTAAAAGAACAACATGTACAACATATCAAGCATAAGAGACAAGAGACAAGAGACACAAAACATTTCACCGGGGAAAACCAAGAAGGTGAAAAACACTGCAACTTCCTCAGAGATAGAATAAGAATCAATATAAGGATCACCATGATCAAACCCAATAGATAGATATCTTCAGCAGCATGCTCCTCCTCCACTTGTGTGCATCCTTCTCTTCTCTCACTAATGCCAAGTGAGTGAACAACAGAATGTGTAAAATGAGAGAGACACACTCTCTATTTATACACTACATCACTTGACCTTTACTCAACTAGGTCGGCCCTAACTTAACCACATTACATAATGATGACTGGGACGACCCCCAATAGGGTGGTCTAATAACCCTTTGACCCACATGACTCATACAGAGCCGACCCCAACAAGGTGGTTTAATAACCCATCAGGTATAAGTTACGACACTTACAATATAACTTGCAACACTTGCAAGTACACATGACGACCCTTCCAATCGGAGGAATAATACATCTCTGTTGGGGATACAATAAAGTACAAATGTAATACATACAATATACAAGTGAATATCTTCCGAAGTTACAAATACATCAACAGAAACTAGACATTTTTCCACTTTATGAACAAAATTATGACAAATAAAGCAATTTCCAAAGAAAAAATTTGGTACCTGTAAGATTGGTGTCTTCTGAAGGTCCCATAGTTATTTGATGAAGGTTTCAAACTCATTCTTTTAATTTCTTGATAATTTTATTCAAATATTATATAGGATCCTACTAAGAGAATAACATGCACAACATAAGAACCATAAACACAAGAGACACAGAGTTTCCTCAGGGAAAACCAAGAAGGTGAAAAACCCCACAACTTCCTCAGAGATAGAATAAGACCCAATACAAATATCACAAAGATCAATCCCCAAAGGATAGATGACTCCAACAACTACTCCTCCTCCACTTGTGTGCACTCCTCTCTCTCAATTATGCGAGTTGGATGAGTGAGAGAATGAATAGCATGAGAGACACTCACTCTCTATTTATACACAACTTAACCTGCCTTTAACTCTAGCTGGGCCGACTTCCTAAGAAATCCTAATAACCCATCCACATGAAACATGCCAGGCCAACCCCACCAAGGTGGTCTAATAACCCATCAAATAATACTTGCAACACTTACAATAATACTTGCGACACTTACCAATACAAATGACGACACTTCTGATTGGAGGAATAATACATCTCCATCATGAATATAATAAAGTAAAAGTGTAATACAAAGAAGAATATCTTCTGAAGTTACAAATACATTAACACTCCCTATTCACTAGGAAGGTATTGTCTAGACATAGGTCATCAATACATATCGCCACAAGTCTTCAATTCTGGATCTGGATCATCGTCACTAGATCATAGAGCATCATCGTCACTGCTGTTGTACTCATCATATCGATCACTGGGCTATCTCTCAATTCTTCTTGTCATAGGAAGTTCTACAGAGCCATCCCTTTTTCATGCTGGATGTAGGCCTAGCCTCCTGTAGGTCTTCATCATCTCTGTGAGATGGCCATCCTTTGGAATCCTTAGGACTGATTACGTGCATCAACAAAACCTCGAAAGAGCATCCCAGTACTGATTACGGGCTTATTACCTAACCTATCAGATCTCCCGGGGAACTATTACATGTGACCACCATAAAACCTTAAAAGAGTGTCCTAGGAACGTTTATGTGCATAGCACAATAAAAAAGAACTCTAAAGATCATCCCAGGACTTTTACGTGCCTAGCACAACCTATTGAATATCCAGGATTGATTATGAGCTTACTGCTCAACCTATCGGATCTCCCAGGGAAATATTATATGCCAAGGACAAAACCTCGAAAGAGCATTAGCTAGATCTCCCAGGGAGCTATTATATGCCATAGGAAAAACCTCTCAAGAGTATCTACAAATCTCCCATGGAAATATTTTATGTCCTCCCAAGAAAAACCTCAAAAGAGCATTTGCCAGATCTCCCAAGGAGCTATTATATGCCATAGGAAAAACCTCACAAGAGTATCTGCAAATCTCCCAGGGCAAGATTATATGCTTATCGCCACGGGGGCTTCACTCAATAAACAACTATCATAGCATGTTCGTTCATGGCATATGAAACAATACCCCTAATTTCACTAAATATTGGAAAATACCTTCCAAAACCACTTTTTTTAACCCCCTCCCAATATGCCTTCCCAATTTAAAAAAACCGGTATTTTCACTAGATATTGTATGCATCAATTTTTTCATTTAAAGTTTCTATACCCCTTTATATTTCTACCTAGTATATTGATATGATACCCCTCTTATGACCCCACATGCATTCTACAATGCACCTTGGTTCTTTCGATGTATATCGTGGATGCACATTACTTCACCCATAATGCAATTACTCAACCACATATCATTATGATTTGCAAAATCTAATGGTCTAATGAAGAGATAGGAGATCACTTCTTGTATGTCACTAGAGCCAATGCACATAGTACAACATTTAGATTGCATGTTGCAATTCCCCAATCATTGACTAAGCCTATTGTGGGCTAGGTATCCAAGCCCCCAAGGCCTGTAACAAGCTCTAGGAGGATGACTAAACCTCCCAAGGCCTGTAATAGGAACGAGTGGTTGGTTATTCAAGCCCCCAATGCCTATTGAGGGCCTATAATAGGCCCTGGAGGCTTAGAGCCTCCCAAGGCCATTGGTAACAACTGGCTGAGTGCTATTGGTAACAATTGGTTGTCAATGACCACTGTCTCTCGAATATGATCGACTTGAAACCCACTTCACCACGAAACCCCTGTCCTCAAGCATGCCTCAAGATGTGCTTTCCCTGCGTATTGGTAAGCTCAAGCCTTGCCTCAACCCAATTTCTCATATGGCCGTGATCCCACCATCTCCATTTGGCAATATTTGTCAGGCTGCCCATATAAAAAAGACCCCAAAGTATTTTTGTATTGTTACATTAAATTAAAAAAACTCTTTGCCCCTTAATATATAAGAATATAATTTTTAGGTTTTCATGAATATTTAATACCACAATATGAATGAACGTGATATTATATTTCCTTCTAATGAAGCCCCCATGCTTATCGTACAACCTGTCCATGGCCATGGAGTATCATCCTGATACTCATGATCAACTTGATCATCCTCGCACAGAGCATCATCCTAATGCTCATGATCATACGGATCATCATCATACAGTACATCATCCTGATGCACATCATCATCACATGATCATCCTAATAATCGTCATCGCATCATCCTAATGCATATCATCATCGCATAATCATCCTGATCATCGCTACAGCATCGTCCTGATGCATATCATCACACATGATCACCCTGATCATCATCATGTAGAACATCATCCGGAGCATCATCCTGATGCTCATCACACATCTCTTTCATCCACAGCCATGGGAAGGATCCTCCTACCACCATGCTTGGAATGGTTCCTGCAAATGTGTCCCATCACTTCCTCCTCGAGGTATCTTCTATCTAAAGAACACAAATCCTCTCTCTGAAGTACTCAAACTTCACTCTAGCTAGTTGTTTGGTCAATACATCTACAATCTGATCATCCGTCGCAACATACTGGAGCTTCACTACTCCTCTCTATACCATATCCCTGATAAAGTGATATTTGATCTCGATATGCTTCGAATTTTCATGGAACACCGGGTTCTCTGACAACTTCACATAACTCTGGTTGTCACAATAGATACAGGTAGCATCCAACTGGAGATCAAATAAATCATACAGTAGCTTCCTTATCCATACTGCCTCACAAGTAGCTGAACAAGATGCGACATACACTGCTTTAGCTGTACTCAATGCTACGCAGGATTACTTCCTGCTAAACCAAGAGATCACACCTAATCCCATACTGAAGCAGCACCTTGAAGTGCTCTTCCTATCTACAACACTTCCTGCCCAATCTAAATCAACATAACCCTCCAGGTTAAACTTTTGATTCGCATCATACTTGAGCCCATAATCAATTGTACCCTTAAGATACCTCAGAATATGCTTTATAGCAATTAGGTGAACATGTCTAGGATCTATCAGAAACTGGCTCAAGGTGTTCACTGCAAAACAAATATCTGGTCTCATGTTCATCAGGTGCATCAAGGACCCAATCATCTGACGATACATCATGGCATCAACCGAATCTGATGAAGCATCACTCAATAGATTTAGGTTCGATGCCATAGGTGTGGCCATGGCCTTGCAGTCCATCATCCTGAACCGCTTCAGGATCTCTACTGCATACTTCCCTTGTCCAAGGAATATTCCATCTGCACTCTGCCACACCTCCATACCTAGAAAGTATTGCATCATACCTAAGTCCTTCATCTCAAACTCAGCTGCAAGCTTCCTCTTTGTGTCAGTAATCAACCTATCCTCTCCTGTCACAAATAGGTCATCCACAGACAATAGGAGTATCACTGGGTTGCCTTCCTCAACCTTGTAGTAAAGGTTGGAATCCACTTTAATCTTGGTAAAACCCAAACTAGACAGGAAGATGTCTATCCTATTGTACCATGTCCTTGGTGCTTGCTTCAAGCCATACAAGGATTTCTTCAATCTGCACACATATGACTCCCTGTCATGTGTATCAAAACCGAGTGGCTTCTCCACATACACTTCCTCTTCGACTACACCATTCAAGAAAGTTGTCTTGACATCCATCTGGTGTATCTTCCACTTCATCACTGCAACGATAGCAAGTATTTTTCTGATGGAAGTGTATCTAGCTACAGGTGCAAAAGTATCTTCATAATCTATCCCCTCCCTTTGGGAGAAGCCACAAGCTACAAACCTTGCCTTGTATTTCTCTACGCTACCATTTGCAACATGCTTGATCTTGTAGATCCACTTGGAAGTCACAACAGACTTCCCTTCTGGTCTTGGGACCACATCCCAAACATCATTCTTCATGATTGACTGGTATTCCTCGACCATGGCATCCTTCTATTCTCTATTTTCCGCTGCTTCTTCATAACTGGAAGGTTCTTTGTTCATAATGTCATAGAGTAAGGAAACATAGCTGGTGTGTGATCTTGTCCTTTTTCTTTATTTGTGTTCCTCCTATGGAATACCATACCTTTCTCCATCTTGGATGAGCTCTCTAGCCCATGCAGGTTTCCTCTTGTGAGAGTTCTTCTCACGGGGTGGATCTACAGGTTCTAGTGGATCTTCTATTTCACAATCCACTTATGGTATTGCTTCATTCATGGTGGTGTCTTGTGTTCTGGGTATCCTTGGTTCTTCATAGTCTTCAACAAGTGTCTTCTTTGATTTGATGTATGCTGTGTTTCCATCAAAATTCACATCCCTGCTGATGTCAATTTTCTTGAACCCTGGAAAGTAGATTCTATATGCCTTCGAGCTTTCACTGTACCCCACAAATATACCCTTCTTTCCTGAAGGATCTAACTTTATCCTCTTTTCTTTTGGAACATGTGTATATATTGGATAGCCAAATACTCTACGATGGCTAACTTCTGGTCTCTTACTAGAGAAAACTTCTTCTGGTGTCTTGTTGTCAAGTATCTTGTGTGGTGTTCTCTTTTGTACATATACAATTGTCCTTGTTGCTTCTTCCCATAGGTGCATGAGTAGATCTTGTTCATGCAGCATTTCTCGTGCCACTTTCACGATTGTTCTATTCTTCCTTTCTGCAATTCCATTCTCTTGTGGATTGTAGGGAGTGGTCAACTTCCTCTTAATCCCTGAATCACTGTATAAATTCTTGAAGTATCCTGAAGTGAATTCTCCACCATTTTTGGATCTAAAGGTCTTGATCTTCTTATCAGTTTGATTTTCTATCAAGGCTTTGAATTCCTTGAATTTATCAAACACTTCATCTTTGTTCTTCAAGAAGTAAATCCAAGTCTTCCTAGAGAAATCATCAATGAAAGATACATAATATACATACCTACTCAGATAATTGGATGACATTTGACCACATACATCGGAGTGGATATTTTCCAAAATTCCTTTTGCTTTGCTTTCACTGCTTGGAAATGCCTTCTTTGTGTTCTTTCCTTTTGCACACCCTTTGCAAACACCTTCATGCTTTGACTGGATTTCAGGAAGACCTTCTACTGTTTTGCTTGCAATTGGTAGTGCCCTATAGTGTACATGAGCAAGCATTATATGCCAAATTTCACTTGGTTCCATGGATTCATGTACCATGGCATATTCAGGTTGTCCCTTCAAGTTGTAGAATCCTCCCTCTTGCTCTCCAATCACTACTACATCATCTATGGTCTTACCTTTTGGTCACGTAAGTACTTGGCCATCCACAAATGCAACTCTCATTCCTTTTGCATACAAAGATGATATGAAGAGAAGATTCTTCTTGAGTACAGGTACATATAGAACATATTGCATCTCTAAAGACTTCCCAGAGTCTAACTTGTAGGAGGATTCACCACTTCCTTTTATAGGGTATTGATACTTATCCCCAAGTTTCACCTTATGAGTAGACTCATGTTTAGATAGGTTCATAAGAGATTCTTTGAATCCCGTCATATTTTTAGAAGCCCCACTATCAATAAGCCAATCATTACACCCATGTGTAACAGTACCTTTGAGAGCAGATATTAGAACATATTCATCGTCACTTGAAGAGTCTTCACTTTCTACCTTAGTTTGCTTCCTGGAAGGTTCATCATCCTCAACAACATGAGCATGATATCTCTTCTTGTTTCTCTTGTTGTTGTTGTTGGTGTTGGAGTTACTTTTGTTCTTGGGACATTCTGAGGCAAAGTGTCCCTTCTCATTACAAGTGAAGCATCTCAGATCTTTCTTCTGTCTTTGATGATGGTGGTGTGAAGATCTCTTTTGAAAAGATTGCTCCCTCTCAGGCTTACTTTTCTTGGTTCGTGTTGTGAGAGCTTGATCTTCATTTCCCATCTTTTTTTCTTGGGCCACAAGCCTAGATTCTTCTTGTCAACATTCCTCCCATATCCTACTAAAGGAGATCAACTTATTTCTTGCACAAATACCTTGGATGAAGGAGTCCCATGACCTAGGTAGGCCATTGAATGTGGTCATGACAATTTCTCCATTCTCCACTACTTCATCGATAGCTTCAAGTTGTTCTTTGATTTGAGAGACCTTAGTAAAGAAGGATTGGATGGTCTCTCCATTCTTGAACTTAACCCCTTTCAATTGATTCCGCAGAGTCATCTGCCGATTTATATTCTTTCCTTCAAACAACTTGGTCAAGGAGTCAAACATCTCCTTAGGTGTCTTTAGAGAAGACACATGGGGTATGAGATGGTCTTTTATAGAATCATCAATGATTCTCTTGGCTTTGACCAAGTTCTTCTTTTGTAAGGCCTTATCCTCATCTCCCTCTGGAACTGGAACCTCTTGACTTATGTAGTTGTCCAACTCATTCTCTTCTAGGATTAACCCAATCCTATACTTCCATGCTCGGAAGTTGTCAGCTCCTTCAAGGTTATCCTCAAGCTTGGTGTGGTGAGACATTTTAATGAGAAACTCAAATGGAAATAAAAGATTTAGGTCTTTCCACTTGATTTGTTGAAACTGGATCTGGAGTTGTATTAGGGTTTGTTAGACAAACCCAAATTCAAACTTTGAATTCCAAACTTCTAAATGGATGGAAAGATGTGCCTTGCTGAGCTGATCAAGCTGGTATACTTCAATTTTGAAATCTACAAAATTTGACCCCTCAAAATTGCCTTTGAAACTTTCGGATCTATAATTTCTGGTTTTCTTGTCAAAATCGCAAACTAGGGTTTGATAATGATGGGGGTTCTGCCCAACCAAAAAGTTCAATCTTAGTCTCTAAACTTCGATTTTTCTAAGGAGTATCCAGCCGTGGCCTCAGATTTCAAAAATTCCAACTTTTGCAGAAACCCTAATTTTCCACCTTTCCGATCAAAATCCCGAACTAGGGTTTGATGGAGCTTGGGTTATTCCCAACCGAAAAATTCGATCTTGGTCTCTAAACTTCGATTTTTCTGAGGAGCATCCAGCTGTGGTCTCGGATTCCAAAAATTCCAATTTTCTCTAAAACCCTAATTTCCCGCAGCAATGACGGGCCAAAAACTGAAAGTGCTCATAATTGAATTATGTCTCGACAGAAAGATGCGAACTTGCAAGGAGAGTTAGACTAGAGTCCATCCTTTGATGAACTGTGGAAATAAACCAAAAAATTAAGATTCCCTACCTTTTGCAGCTGCATAGTGTCTTCTTCTTAGCACGACCTTGATACCATGTTAATTTTTCGATAATTTCCTTCAAACATTATCTAGGATCCTACAAAGAGAATAACATGAACAACATAACAGCCATAAACACAAGAGACACAGATTTTCCTCGGGGAAAACCAAGAATATGAAAAACCCCGCAACCTCCTCAGAGATAGAATAAGCCCCAATAAAAAGATCACAAAGATCAATCCCCAAAGGATAGATGACTCTAGCATCTACTCCTCCTCCACTTGTGCACACTCCTCTCTCTCAACTATGCGATTTGGATGAGTGAGTGAATGAGTAGAATGAGAGACACTCACTCTCTATTTATACACAACTTAACCTGCCTTTAACTCTAGCTAGGACGACTTCCTAAGGAATCCTAATAACCCATCCACATGACACATGCAGGGACGATCCCACCAAGGTGCTCTAATAACCCATCAAATAATACTTGCGACACTTACAATAATACTTGCGACACTTACAAATACAAACGATGACACTTCTTATTGGAGGAATAATACATCTCCATCATTAATATAATAAAGTACAAGTGTAATACATAGAAGAATATATTTTGAAGTTACAAATACATCAACACGTTCTTCTCCATCGTTCATTTTTGAAGATTTCAGATGGTCTTAAATCACCATTCCTTTTTTCCCATTTCAACATGATTGGTTGATGCCTATGCTATTTTCCCCTTTAGTCTTGAAACTTCATGTTCAATTTTGTTGCACTCCTTTTCTCCAATTGAGAGTAATCTAAGAACTCCTTCCAATGGTTCCTTCAATTTGATCAACTCACACTTGTTCTTCACAATTATATATCTAGATTCCTTTTCTCTTGATCTACTTCTTGATTTTTTGAATTGATTTCAAAACAAATTCCTCTTTTATCAGTTGGACTCTTTTGTTGAAGGATCACATTATTAATATCTTCTGAACTTTTTTCAAATTTCATATTCAAAATGTTTGTCCTTTTTAGTTGTTCTTGAACAACATTGATCTTTGCATCTTTCTTAGACAAGTATTCCTTCATTCCTCTTGTCAATTGATTTCTTGTTATCATATATTATTTTGTTTCCTTCTCGTTGACCTCCTTTAAGCGTTCAATTTCATCTAAGGCGGAAATTAACTTAGCTTTAAGATCAACTACCATATTTTCCTCATTTTCTTCAGTTCCTTTACCTTCTTGATGAGGTTGACCCTCCATGGCTAGAAATAAAATTTCATTAAAATTATCATCTGAATTTTCTTGTTCCTCATCGCAATCTAGAGCATATATTCCTTTGGAAACATTCCTTCTATGACCTATTCTGCTTCTATCTTCCCTCAGTGAACATTTTGTAGCAAAATGTCCATTTTTTCCCCACTTGAAGCATTTCATAGGTAGGTTACCTTTAAACCTCCCAGTACCCCTAGGTAATTTGCTGAAAAAATTGGCCATTTCTTCATCTGAAGTTTCATTTGTACTAGGATTAGAGATCGACTGGTTTTTCTTAAAAGACCGTTTCTTTCTCACAACTTGAAAGGCATCCTCCTTATATTTTGGATCTTCTATTCCCAATTCATAGGCTATGAGAATCCCATGTAATTCATCTAATTTAAGTGCATCAAGATTTTTTCTGTATTCAATGGCTGAAACTTTTGGATTAAACCTAGCATAAAGGGATCTCAGTACCTTTTGAACTACTACAATGTTGTGGGGAAAATGCACCTATAGTTCAGGGGAGAAACTACCAACTTACGGTGATAAAGATAGACTTACAAGCATTCTGCAAGTATAACTAATAAATGAAGAGATTAGGGTTTAGAGATGTAGGCACCTTATTCAGAAGGTTGATCCTAGCTTTGCCTCCCTCGCTCTTCAATGCTTATCCAGTGTCGCACTGCCCAGACCTGCAAAACAACTTGATACCTTTCTCAAATACATTTGACTACATATATAAGACTGATATTCATAATAGAAAGAGACATCAAACTATAATCAAACAGTAATCAAATATAAGACACATTAATAGGTCATATTTGGAAAGAGAAAAACGTCTGATCTTTATTAATGAATGAAAGCAAGTACATACAATTATACCTTCCTTCAAGCTTGGCACTTCACGAAACCTAGATTCAAGATCTCCTGCTTCCTTTCTCCAAGGATCCCAGCCTCTAAGCAATTGTACTAGGGTTTACCAAAACTGAAGCACAAGAGAGGGGGATGAGGGTCTCCATTCCTCCAGCATAACTTTGTAATTAGGCTTGCTCTTCCCACATGACCCTTCTACCCTCCTTATATAGTCAATGAGGAAGAGGAAAAGAAGTTACAACCGCTCAAGAGGTTTCCCAACCAACTTAACTTACTCGAATTTCGAGATTTTGACCAAAACAAGAGTGTACCCTACTCTACAGTATACAAAGTCGCGTACATATGGCAATGGGCGCTACTTTAAATGAGACAAAGTCGCGTACATATGGCAATGGGCGCTACTATGTCCACAGTAGAGTCGCGCTCATATTGAAAAATGGCCAAAAACAGGCTTTTCTGCTCATTTTCAGGAGATGGTTTGGTCTGGAAAAATGTTCCTAAGGGTCATATACATCAAATGGGTCAAGAATGAGGTAATTTCAACCATTTTTAGTGTCCCAAATGACTCCTCCATCCACAAATGTCCTGTTGTGTGACTGAACTTGATCTCAAAAAGTGTCGTCATGCGACCAAGGGAAACAAGTTTCGTCACGGACGGAGAGGTGTCATTTCAAGCTATAACAGATTCCCCCTAATGTATGAGGTCAGAGGGAGTACGGGAAACGATGGCCGAAATACATTATAAATAAAAAAGAGTTGAATCATGGAGGAACGGAGAAACCAAGAATCATAGGCTCAAATGAAGTACCTGAAAGCAAAGGCAAAGTCAGACAAACTTATCCATGGGGTAACTGTCCATGTTCAAATGGTGGAACATGATCTCCAAGAGGATACAATAATGATCCAAAATACTGATGCATATATCATGGCCACTAGAATACAAGCGTGGATCCATGAGGAACATAAGTGTAAACATAGCCACATAAATACAAGGTGGATCTATGTCAAAACTGGAGAACATAGCCATAGAGAACAAGCTGGATCTATGTCTCATCAAAAACCAAAAAATATTGTGGCTCAGTCTTGCGCAACTTGGGGGATAACATAAATAAGGTGATGCTATCAAGGATCCCAAGGTCTTCATCCAAAAACAACCCAAGGTACAAACCTATCCATGCGAATAAATGAGTTGATGTCGAACATGGGAGGTATCGTTTGATTACCGGTCATTGATGTATACCGTTAACAAATGCGAGGGTGTCCACCAATAATGAAAATGGAACCCAAGGTACCTAGTACATTCAAGCAAGTGCGAATAAATGGTCTTGCCGTCGAACACTTGAAGAATCCATCGGATAGGAGACATTGATGTATTCCCATCTATCCAATAGCGAGGGAAACTGCCACTAATGACTGCAATCCCCAAGGTACTAACCGAAACTCTAAACTTCATTCCCAGAGCACAATGAGTTGAAGTCGATGGGAAGAAGTCCGTTGGAAGGGAGGCCTTAATGCATCCTCCATCATCCAACATGAGGGACACTCAAAAGGTATGAGCTTATTTGGAGTAGGACGGAACACAGGATGAAACATACTGACACCAAGGAATGGCCGACACATGAGGTCAAGGCAACTGCAGAATGGCCGACACAGGTTGTATCCTTGAACAGTGAGCACGACACAAGAGTGACTTAGGCAGCTTTGAACACAAAGAGACCACGAGACATATCTGCAATGTAGGAGACATTAACAGATTCTCCAAATGATTGGAAGACTAACCAAACAGAGGAGTAGGAACTCTGAGATCAAGTTTACCCTAAGGTCAATACTAGAACCCAACTTGTTTGATAGACTCAAAACAGGTGCTTTGTTCAAGGAGATCGTTGACTTGCTGCCATCATATTGAAAGATATTTTGACATTCTTCCCTTCCCTTTCCTTTTTCATTTTTTAACGAGCTTGACAAAGAACTAAAGCATGCTCAACGGTATTTTCATATTTAAGGAGTCTGAAAAACCTAGAAAAAAACTCCATACACCTATCCGTGGATTTTATATCGAGCCCGGATTGGTCTGTGCTCGGCGGTGTTTTCTTGCTTATAGAGTTGAAAAACTTAAACAGTCCTCTATACACTTATCCGTGGATTTTATATCGAGCCCGGATTGGTATGTGCTCGCTTGGTGTTTTCACATTTCGAGAGTCTGAAAACCCTAAAGACGACTCCAAAGGTCCTTTTTCGTAAAGTTAGTCTCCTTCCCCGAAAAAGTGTAAAATGATGGAAGAAGAACTCTTCTAGCGCATACAAGAGTATACCTAGAGTATACCTTTTCCGTAAATTATCCACCAAGGCCCGGAAAAGGGGTAATTCTATACCTAAGTGGATGTCGGTTCAGTTATTTTAACGAGCCCGAAAAGACAACTATGCTCGGCAAACTTTTCCTATTTAAGGAGTCTGAAAAGGGCTTAAAAGAACTCCATAGGGATCTTTTCCGTAAAGGTTTAACGAGTCCGGAAAAGTAAACTCATGACCTCCTTACTGTTTTTAACGAGCTCAAAGGAGATAGAGAAAATGCTCACAACTTCCTTACTGTTTTTAATGAGCTCGAAGTGAAGATGAAAGAAATGCTCATAGCCTCCTTACTGTTTTTAACGAGCTCGAAGGAAAGGTGGAAGAAATGCTCGTAACCTACTTACTGTTTTTAACGAGCTCGAAGTAAAAGAAGAATGCTCGATGTGGGAAGAGACGAGTGTCAGGGACATGCAAAACTAGCTCCAAGCGCATGGAACAAAGCTATGCCTAATGCAAGGAACATGGGCAAGATAAGGACACTCAGGGTGTGTCTCCTCCAGGTAAAAGGTGTCAAATTGAAAAGGCAAAATGATACAGGGCTTAGCGGAAATGAGATCAGAGATGGAGGCTTATACAACGGGCTAAAAGCGTGGAAGCCGGCTTCAGGCTCATTAGCGCAAGTGGGATCATAATAGATGCATATGCAATTTGAACACAAATATGGGAGCCTTATCAGGGATGGCCAGAAATATATGAGGAAGAAAGATATGAGGCTTCTTCTCAAAGTCATGGTGAATCTAAAAAGGCTCCCAAACCTATGAGAAAAACTCGGCATGGGCACCAGAATGGCATAAGGGTGCTGACTAGGGTGACCCATGTTAGGTAGGCTCTGCTGTCGTACTGGTGCACAATGCATAAAGAGATGGATAACACACCAATATCCAACAGGTTCGACCCTATGGCGAATTCGGATGGCAAAAGGTTCAAATGCAACATAACAGCGGGGAAGCCTAAACCTATATGCAAGGTTCCGAATATACCTGACATGGTCGCACAAGGTGTCGAAAAGGACTAGTAAGCAAGTATACATCCAGCTAAGAATCCTGTCTCCAAGAAACATTAGTACCAGGATCATATCTAAAACATATGTAAAGAAAGACCCGATACAAGTCACTATGGTACAAATACTTTCAACTTCACTATCATCAACAACAGGCATAAACAAGGCAGAGTTTTCAAATGAAGACTCGATGGTACCCAAGCCTGAGGACTTACAATCAACAAGATCAAATTCAGGATGAAGATCAAAGTTGAAGGACATGATGGAATCTACAGGAACAAATTCATCATCACGGGAGTTGAAAATTCTAGAAGCATAATCAAACTCAGTAGGAACACCGATTTGCTGATCTATAGGAGAGTCCAAAGACTTAACAGTAGGAAGATCAGACTTTAAGGTCAAACCGGGGCTGGACATAACTGTGACTGGATCAACATCCAAGTGAATGGCAAACTGTACCATAGACTCTAGGAAAACTTCATCGGAAGGAAGTATATCATCCCAGATAGAATACATATCTAAACATTCAGATGGAGGTGTCACTTGGTCAAAAGCTGGGACCAAGTCCCGAGAAGGTAAGCATGAACTCAGAGACTTCTTCTCAGTAGCAGTTGAACTCAAGGAACAATATGCCACATGAGGCACATGTGACATAGTAGTGCCTAATGACGAGGGATCAGACTGGTCTACAGTTGGGTAATAAGGAGGATCAACGAATGCAAGCTGGTCGATGGTGATAATGTTTTCGTTATGAGGGAAATGCATCACACGAAAAAGCGTAGACACCACAGCATGCATAGCATAAACGTAATCACGCCCGAGGATCATATCAAAGTCCATAGGGTCCTTTAAAACCATAAAATCAACTAAGACTGTTTTTCCACCCAAAGTAACAGGTGCCTGACGGAGGAATCCGATCGGTTCACTAAGTCTTCTATCAAAGGTCAACGGCCAATTAACAGCTGGAATAACATTAGGGAAACCCAAATCTCTCCAAGCATAAGCGGATAAGAGACTAACAGAAGCACCTTCATCAACAATACATCGATCAACCGTATGGTTCCAGATATCAACCTTTATCTGAAAAGGTGTCGAAGAAGGAAGACGAGGCTCGGCTAGACTATTCCAATCAAAGGAAACAATCCTAGGGCTTGGTAGGGGTTCACATGGCACAGATGAAGTGCCCCCTTTTTCAGAAATATCCAAACTGGTAATGCAGAAGACTTCAGTAGTAGGTGCATCAATCTCTGAAGGACTGATGGGATCGGTCGGAGATTGCATCGATTCAATCACTTCACTCTCCGAAGGAAGAGTGGGGTCGACCAAAGATTGCATTGGTTCAACCACTTTATCAACCAAAAGTTGATCTGGCTGCAGGGAATCTATAGACAACTCAAGAACAGAGGTTCCTTCAGACATGGACCACACTCTTCGTACCTCTGGAATGGCAGGGCATCGGTGAGTAAGGTGATCTCCCTTACAAAGTTTACAAGGGAACTTTGGTTTCCGTCCTATAGGTTTAGACTCCTTTACAACGTCAGTACTCTCAGCATGACTAACATTGGCTGACAGCTTGCCCCCAGCATGAATCACAGAGGCTGGTTGCTCAGAAGCAGAAGAATTTTGAACTAAGGACCACACTTTTTGCACTTCTGGAAGTACAGGGCACAAGTAAGTAAGGTGGTCTCCCTCGCAAAACTTACAAGGGAACTTAAGCTTCTGTTTGTTGGGTTTGTCGACAATGTCAACTCCCTCAGCATGACTTGCAGTGGCTGATCTGGTATCTCCAGTATGACTCACAGGAACTGGTGACTTGTCATTAATATGACTAGCAGTGATCAATGACGTGTCCTCAACATGACTAACAGTGGTTGAAGACAAACTTTCAGTATGATTTTCAGTGACTAAAAGTTTTCTCCCAGCATGACCTCCAGAGGCTGGGTGGGTGCCCCCTGCATGATTTGCAGAGGCAGGGTGCTTGCCCCCTTGTTTTGGCATCTTCTTCCTATTCTTCCCCCGTCTATTCCTTTTAGACTGCTGGTTACTAGTATTGCTACTTTCGCCACATGAGGTAGAAGGAGGAGGAGAAGATGTTACTGGCAAAGGAGGCACAGGGTTCTGATGCTCTTGATTTGAGGTGCTCACAAAAGAAGCGTCAGGAGCATGCAAGGCATTCGGAGTGGAAAACAACCAAACCGGCAGCCCAATAGTGAATCCAGGAAGATTCAGAGTAGCCATTAAGGGAGCACCAATGTTTCCAATGAATGGAACAGCACAAGGATCCCCCGGAACAGGGGTACCTTGATTGGCACTCGCCGGAATGCTAGACATAGTTTCCTGCTCAAATGAACAAGAGGTTCTCTAAGGCAAACTAAAAAAAAAAAGTAGCACAAAGAGCACACCACTAAAAAAAAGGTCCTAAGTAAATCAAACCAGGCAAACAGATGCCTTCCGGAGAAGAGTCTGGGATGATGAGGGCCCAGAACAGATCAACGAAGGATGAAGGACAGTTACCCGGGGTCCACAATACAATGACTAAGGGTGTAAGCGCTGGAATCACCCAACCGCCCTCCCAAAGACCTGCAAGGGATTTCCTCCCACGTCTGTCCTAGGTACAGCGGATATACCCTCCGCTGTCACCTGTGTATGAACCTAGAGTCTGATACTAAGGATACCACAACACCGAAAACTCCTGGGGGAACAGTCACCGGTCGAATCAGAAAGCGTGGGCAGGGTAGCTAAGCCCGAAACTCGAAAGAGTCCCCAATACGCAATCCGATCCTGGCGTATGCTCGAACAGAAAGTAGGAGGGGTATTCCCACAAACTGATCTCACATTGACCTACTGCATATGCTCCCAGGCAAATTTTGAGTGAGGTGGGTTTGCCTAATGATAGTCTCACTACGATTTTTGCGCAATGTGTGATCTTGGGTGGTTTAAGGTGTTTTAAACCCAAGATCCTAACCAAAACTAGTTGGTGTAGTGTAACCTAGAAAAGAAAATGTTGCTAGTTCATTTTATTAGAGTTCATTTTAAAGGTTACTTGATTACTCAAAAAGGTAGTGGGTGTGTGAGAGTGGTTATAATAGAAATAGAGTACTGAAAATGAAATATTTACCACCAAACAAATCTTTTTCTTTTCAATGCAAGTCTTAAAATTCTGATTTAGAATGCATGTGCAAATGCAATTTTTTAATCTTTTGAATGCAAAAAAGGTAAAAATAAAGTCTAAATGTAAAAAATTAAACTCAAAACCTAAGAATGCAGCTACTCAAGCAACTAGGTATGCAAAAGAAAACTTGTTCTTTTTGATGCAAAGCACTCTAAAATCTTTTAAGCCACTTGCAAGGTACTCTATTTATAAGATAAATCAAAATTCTTTATGCTTTTCAAAGGTAAGAAACAAAAACTGAAACTAACCTACTATCAAAGCAAAGCAAAGAAACTTTCAGGTTCTCTTTATGAAACAGTAAAAGCTACCAATATGACTTTCAAATTCTTATTGATGTAAGCATGCCAAACATTGGAAAAAGAGTACAAAAACTACTTTTAGACCCAAACGAAGCGAATGACCTACGAAGAAGTATGGTTTGGTAAAGTCAGGTCTGCACGTAAACAATGCAAACAAGGTCTTGAACAACAGCCAAAACACCTGAGCTTTCACTACAAAAGAAAAACTAAAAGCATAAGGGAGGACAAGAAACCAACCTAAAAGAGAAATTTCACTCAAATAGATACAAACAGGGTCAAAAAGACTCAAGAGGTTTCAAATCCAGTGGAAATGGGGCAAGCAAGTTCAATCAGACTCCAATTAGGGTACAAAACACCAAACAGGTCCACAACCCCCCAACTTAAGTCAACAAACCCCAAAACTTTCCAAACAAACCCAAATTGATCAAAAGAGGTTCAAATCATGAATGTAGGATCAATACAAGGATGGGAGACCACCTACAGGGGTTTAACACAGACCTAAGGTCATCAGGGACCCCCAAAAATGCAGCCACAGCCCCCAGATTTGGGTCCACAACCCAAAAACTCAAAAATTTCAAACCCAGATTTTGAGCGCTACTGTATATGAAGGAAACTAGCGCTCATAGCAGTATGGGCGCTACTGTGTATGAAGGAAACTAGCGCTCATAATAGTATGGGCGCTACTGTGTGGTACAAACAGTAGCGTACAAAAAAAAAAAAGTCTAAAAAACGGGGTTAAAACCCCCAAACTGGGTCCACAAAGGTTTGCAAGGGCTGGGAAGGGTCTGTAAAAAGCCCAGGAGGGTCAAACAGAGCCTACTAACTGATCCTAATCAAGAAAATGAACAAAGACCATCAAACAAGACTGAAGAAATGACCTTGGATACCCCTAAGCAGTTAGGCTTTCCCCAGTGGAGTCGCCATTCTGTTGTGGGGAAAATGCACCTATAGTTCAGGGGAGAAACTACCAACTTACGGTGATAAAGATAGACTTACAAGCATTCTGCAAGTATAACTAATAAATGAAGAGATTAGGGTTTAGAGATGTAGGCACCTTATTCAGAAGGTTGATCCTAGCTTTGCCTCCCTCGCTCTTCAATGCTTATCCAGTGTCGCACTGCCCAGACCTGCAAAACAACTTGATACCTTTCTCAAATACATTTGACTACATATATAAGACTGATATTCATAATAGAAAGAGACATCAAACTATAATCAAACAGTAATCAAATATAAGACACATTAATAGGTCATATTTGGAAAGAGAAAAACGTCTGATCTTTATTAATGAATGAAAGCAAGTACATACAATTATACCTTCCTTCAAGCTTGGCACTTCACGAAACCTAGATTCAAGATCTCCTGCTTCCTTTCTCCAAGGATCCCAGCCTCTAAGCAATTGTACTAGGGTTTACCAAAACTGAAGCACAAGAGAGGGGGATGAGGGTCTCCATTCCTCCAGCATAACTTTGTAATTAGGCTTGCTCTTCCCACATGACCCTTCTACCCTCCTTATATAGTCAATGAGGAAGAGGAAAAGAAGTTACAACCGCTCAAGAGGTTTCCCAACCAACTTAACTTACTCGAATTTCGAGATTTTGACCAAAACAAGAGTGTACCCTACTCTACAGTATACAAAGTCGCGTACATATGGCAATGGGCGCTACTATGTCCACAGTAGAGTCGCGCTCATATTGAAAAATGGCCAAAAACAGGCTTTTCTGCTCATTTTCAGGAGATGGTTTGGTCTGGAAAAATGTTCCTAAGGGTCATATACATCAAATGGGTCAAGAATGAGGTAATTTCAACCATTTTTAGTGTCCCAAATGACTCCTCCATCCACAAATGTCCTGTTGTGTGACTGAACTTGATCTCAAAAAGTGTCGTCATGCGACCAAGGGAAACAAGTTTCGTCACGGACGGAGAGGTGTCATTTCAAGCTATAACATACAACTTCTTATACTTCCTCTCCCATACCTCTCATGTTGTTGACCTATTCCTCCATTCTTTGGAAGTAAGCAACAATATATTCTTCCTCCATCATTTTAAGACCTTCAAATTGTATCCTATAGTTGTGAATTTTTTCTTTCTAAACTTTGGTATCACCTTCATAAATATTCTTCAATTTATCCCAAATTTCTTTGGTTTTTTTTATAGTTCATGACCTTAACAAACTCAGTTTTTGACTGCCCTCTTAGAATTGCATTCACACCTTTATATTATACTCACCTACATTTATTTCTACTAGATATTTAAGAGGATATTTTGGCATCTTATATCAATTAACAATGCTATCCCAAACATCAAATCCCAAGGACATCAGATATGCTTTCATTCTCTTACTCGAAAAGACATAGTTAACTTGTACTATCAAAGAGGGGAATCTCCTTATGAGCCATGTGTGTATTAAGATATCTCCTTCAGGCCAATCGGACTTATGAGAAGAACCTACTCTAATACCAATTGAATAAAACACCAAGATATTGAGGGGGGGAAGGGAATCGATATCTTTGTATATTTACTATTTCACGTCCAATTACTCAATTCATCAAGAGAGTATACTGAATGTATATATGAAAAAAAATATAAATTATTTATAAAGAGAATATGTTTACATCAATTGTGGAGACCTAAATCTCCAATGATTACCAGCTATGACTGGCAGGAGGATCCAACCTCCTTATTTCTTAAGCCTTGACTGAAGGGATGCTTCAACACCCTGCTTCACCAACTTCAACTGGAAGGAAGATACAACCCCCTTGTCTTAGTCAGCTCCAACTAAAAGGAAGTGTCCACCTACCTCTTGATGGAGGCTACAACCCCCTAACACAGTTCCTCTACTGTGATAGGACGGAGGATACAACTCCCTTTCTCTTCTATGATAGGATAGAAACTTCAAGCTTGTTTGCAAACTTCCCTTAGCTCACTTTGAAGTATGCACTACACACTATTTTATTCTCTTTTTTCTCTTATCTCTTCTCTTAGTATTACTTTATACTCCATGTTTCCCGCTTTCTACTGCATAATCTGAACTACACACTCTCCATAGTTTTCTCTAAATTGTACACTCTTTTCTACACACTCAACGTTGTGTACTTTATTCAGCACACTAACTCAGTCCTTACCTTCTACAACCTACTTTATTCTACAACTTTGATTTTATATATTCTCCAAATTGTATCCTTCTTTTGAGATGAGACTTAACTTCATACTTTGTCCTTTTAATGAACTATTACAACCCTGCACCTTCCTGCTTTCGAACTACGCACCTTGTGCCTTCCTTCTTCTAAACTGTAAAACCATCACCTTCCTTCTTCCAAACTGCACAACTTGCACCTTCCTTATTTTGAACTATGAACCCCTCACTTTCCTTCTTTTGAATTGTGCACCTTGCTCCTTCTTTCTTATGAACTGCGAACCCCTCACCTTCCTTCTTCTAAACTATGCACCTTGCGCCTTCCTTCTTATGAACTCCAAACCATGCACCTTAAATTTTTTACAAAGACACACTCACAATGATCATCATGCTCTTATTTATACATAGCTGACTTTCGCTTCCTTTTTGAGTAAGAGGGCCAACCAAGATGCTCAACTTCATTTACGATTTTTCTTAGGATGACTTGTATTAACATTTGTAATAATCAAAATTTCATTTTTGTGTGGGTTATAGACCATTTATGGAGCCACCTTTTGAGTTACAAGACCCTGACACAACATCCACTGTACCACGCATGCTCTCTTTTGGGTTGCGGGACCCCGACACAACACCTACATCGCTGCAGACTTTTCTTCATGCTTTCTTCGACATTCCGTTCTATATAATTCTTCAAAATGACTTCTAATTACATCAAGTCTATATTTTTTACTACCATTTGACATCAATGATAACACTAAGTCCAACACCAATAGCAGCACGCAGAACAAACCACCAAGCCATATCACGACCGTCCCAACAAACACACCCCACAATTTTGTTGGAACATTTAAAAAACCCATTATGTCATTCTAGACTTAGGATAAAATTAATTAATCATTTATGATTAATTCCTGAGTTTTGACTAGGTAGAATAGGCCAGTTTTGTCTTTTAGTGGACCACATGCTATCCTCATTCACAAAAACGAATTTTGATAGATTCTGGATAATATTTCCTTGGATTCTATATGATTTTATTCCATTCCTGAATTAGAAAGACACTATCGAGATTTAGTTAGCTTTGTGCTGCTTTTTCTACTTTCTAGTGGAAAAGATAAAGTTAGTTGACTTGGAATCTTTTGCCACTTTACCATTTCGACCTCCACATCATATATAACCTTCTAAAGCCATCATTACATTCCATTTACCTCACTCATGAGCTGCCATACCATACTTGCCAAATTCGTCAGCCTCTAGGACAGTTTTGGAAACTGCTTTTGCCACCTAGGGGGTTTTTTGTCTTTTTCTAAGCCTTTCTTTTGCTCTTTCCATATTGCCTCAAAGCAATTCGATTTTTTCCATGGAGGATGTGTTATATATTGTTACAATATCAATGAATAATATATAGAGTGTTTTCCATAATTTATTCTCAATATTCTTCTTCTCTCATTGTCTAAAATATTTCATGGTGAAATTTTCTTATGAATCTAGTTCCTAGTAATTGAAAATTTCACATGGTATCAGAGCTAGTTTGATTCAAAGAAATTTCCAAGAGTGCTTTTTGCAGGTATTTCCATCACCAGGAGCGCATCAGTATGGAGAAAAATCAATCCAAAGCTATGACTCTCACTCCCTTCAATTTCTTTGATTGGAAGGCGCATATGATCATCCAGCTTCGGAGCAAAGGATTGTGTAGAGTCACTATGGGGCTTGAAACTGAGCCAGGTGTTGTTGCATTAAAATACAAATGGTTCGATAGGCTTGATGAAGCTTATGGGTTACTTTGTCTCTCTGTATCTCCAGATCTTCTATTCCATATTGATTCTCTATCCACTCCAAATGAAGTATGGACAAAGCTAGAGTCTCTCTTTGGAAAACAGGATGAGCTAAGAGGTCATTTGTTGGAGATTGAGTTGATATCTCTTAGTCCAAGTAATTTCGATTCTATGGAGGATTTAATCTCAAAATTCAATAACCTAGTGCTTCAAATCAAGCAATTTGGCATAGAGAAGAAGGATGAACAATTAATCCTCACCATTCTATCAAAATGGAGTTCTGAATACTCAATATTTGTGTCTACTTTTCATTCTACAAGACTTGCAGTTCCAAAGTGGAAGATGCCAACCTTGGATGCATTCATTGATTTGCTCACTCAAGAAAAAGACAAGCTGGTCCAAATGAGGGATCAATCACCCTCCAAAGACTTTGCACTTGTTGCTCATGGAGCAAAGAAGAATGACAAATCCAAACAAAAGACATTGTCAGATGAAGAGGATTCTGATGGAGATTCCAAATCCAAGAAGATGAAGAAGGAGAAGCCCAAGTGTTCTTATACTGCAAAGGCACTCATCCTGAGAAATCTTGCTTCAAGAAGAAATTGTACATCATGTCCAAGATGCTTGAAGAGCATAACATAGATGTTCCTGACTTTGCAAAGAAAGAACAAGGCAAGCTTGCTGTAGAACAAGAACACTGTTTCCAAGCCTCTCCCAAAGGTAATCATGCTTATGCTTTGAGTGATAGAGTGAAATATAATTTTGATGTCTCTAATATTGATTCACATTCTAATATATCAGAATCATAAACCTCCACTTCTCCCTCAATACATTCTTCAGCCAGTTCACCCAAGTCTACTCTCAAAACTAGTCATTTTTTACTAGCTTCTGACTTGTCTTCTGAGAGCTCTTTTCACCAACATTCAAATCTTTTAGATTCTGATTTAGAAGATGATTTACAATATGATATGCAGGTCATTACATATCCCACACCATTTACCCAAGCTTTGGATGCACAAAATACCCTACAAACCCCAAGTTCTCCAGTTAAGAAACTACACAATTCTATGTTTTCCTACACTGTGTCACTTGCCTCTATTGCACTTTTTTCTTGCATATCTTTCATTGGTTGGACATCCATTGCTTTGGAATTATTTGGACTGATATTCCACACATATGGACCTGACCCCATCACTCATGGTTCAAAATTCAAGTCCTCACACTCTCCAGGCTCGCTCAACTGTCCGAGTGATCTAGTTTCTCAAACTTTTTCTACTAAAATTATGTTCGATCATGGAGACTCCACATCTTTACTGGTTTCTTCTCCATATGACTTACATTCTGATATTTTAGAGCTGCATTATCTCATTTTAAATATCAGAAAGGTTCTACATCAGTTTGAGAAGAAAGTACAAGAACTGGTATACCACATTGCAGCTACAAAAGAAATTGATCATGTTGAGTTCATTGTTTCTCCTTGGGAATGAGTATGTATAGATATTCTTTCCATCATTGATTATATTTTCAAATCTAATTATGTATGTTACAATAGAAAGAAAAATTCATTTGATGCTCCTCCATCATCAGAAGATGAACATCATAGAGCTTCAACACATGGTTCTTGCCTACACAACATTGACGCACTGATGCATGATCATGACATGCAAAAACTCTTCATCAAGTCAGTTACTCAAAAGCAGCCCATTCAGCTCATTCAGCTCATTCAAATTAGCAACATGACAGTATTAAGACATCAAGCATGCCCATTTTTTAGGGAGGGTTTTGTTCCCATTAGGTTTTCCCTGTTTCCTTTGTTTACATGGACTAGTTATTTTTGTATTGGGGTGACCATAAGCCTTGTTGCTTGGGCCCTATATTTATGATATTTTTCTAATTCCCATCACATAAATTCAAGCTTAAGGGGGCGTGTTGGAACATTTAAAAAACCCATTATGTCATTCTAGACTTAGGATAAAATTAATTAATCATTTATGATTAATTTCTTCAGTTTTGACTAGGTAGAATAGGCCAGTTTTGTCTTTTAGTGGACCACATGCTATCCTCATTCACAAAAAAGAATTTGGATAGATTCTAGATAAGATTTCCTTGGATTCTATCTAATTTTATTCCATTCCTAAATTAGAAAGACACTATCCAGATTTAGTTAGCTTTGTGCTGCTTTTTCTACTTTCTAATGGAAAAGATAAAGTTAGTTGACTTGGAGTCTTTTGCCACTTGACCATTTCGACCTCCACATCATATATAACCTTCTAAATCCATCATTACATTCCATTTACCTCACTCATGATCTGCCATACCATACTTTCCAAATTCGTGAGCCTCTAGGACAGTTTTGGAAACTGCTTTTGCCACCTAGGGGGTTTTTTGTCTTTTTCTAAGCCTTTCTTTTTCTCTTTCCATATTGCCTCAAAGCAAATCGATTTTTTCCATGGAGGATGTGTTATATATTGTTACAATATCAATGAATAAGATACATAGTGTTTTCCATAATTTATTCTCAATATTCTTCTTCTCTCATTATCTAAAATATTCCATGGTGAAATTGTGTTATGAATCTAGTTCCTAGTAATTGAAAATTTCACAAATTTCTATCATTGTATCAGCACCAACAAACCCACAAAATAGAGATAATGAATACTAAACCATAAACCTTGAAACAAAAATCCAGGCCCCTCCCTCCGAGGCTCGCTTTTTGAAGTACATTAACAACAAGTGAACAATAATTAACACCCCACACGTTCCCGATGAAACCAATGTCATTAAAATCCCTTCCAGACAAAGCAATTACTATTCTAGGTCGTCAGAAACTGCAACCGACCCCCACTATCTTGGCACTCTATATTTGTATATCCTCTCGGCCATATCTCTCGACCATTGGACTTATCGACTCCCAAACCTCCAAAACCCCACCACTATAAACAACAACAAATAATAAAAAACATACCATAAATTAAAAGAAACAAAATAAATTAGAAACAAAACAATATGTTGCACCATAAATGCAATAAATATGGCATGAATCAAGCACACCGACAAATCCTAGGAAGGTATACTCGAGGCTTGCATTAGGCACACATGGACCAATAACCAATCAACAATGAATACAATAAAAAAAAATTAATACTCCTAGCCAATGCAAAACCTTGGACAAACCCTAGACAAATATAACAAAATTTAAGAAACACCATGACAACTAATCCGGTTATGTGATCGATTAATGTCCCCTATCGGGGACATAAAAAAATTAATGTTATAATATTTATGTTTGATTTTTATTTGAAAAAAATAAATGTCATTTGAATTCAGTATCAACTCCAAACATAAATGGACATGTTTAATTCATGCTAGAACTAAAAATGATAAATATCTTAATATTTATGTTAGATTTCCTATTGTGGCTTGAATTCCCTTGATCTCAAATCCAAACATAAATGTCCTACACTATAGACATGGACTATCACCATCAACATCATAATTATGCCACACATGGATTTTCACCATTCACATCACAAGGAGGAGTTGTTTACCCTAACATGTGTATTAGTGTGTACACACATGCACACACATAGGGATGTGCCTACGAAAATTTGATTAAAGTGGAGGAAGTAATGGAATCAACACTTAATTTGTTGTAGAACTTTGTTGTGAGCCTCAACCTTGATCAAATGATAAGTTTGATCCTCCTAAAGGTGGATTTGATATGTCTGGTGGAAAATACAATGAAACCCCTAAGTCCATCTAGGTGGCCTCTAATCGTAACCCTTCAACTTTTGGGAAACATGCCCTATCACATGCTTTAGCAACTATTGAAGAAATATGATCCAATTATTTATTTGGAGCGTGGGATGACCAACAACATCATCATGTCATTGCTCAATATAGCCAAGGCATGCCTAAAAACAAATGATATCAAATTCTTGATTTGTTCAAGCAAATCAACATCCAAATACATTTGCTATAACTCCAAAGTCCTTGTCATGGATCCCTACAACCCATACTGGAGAATGTTATACAATGGTGGAAAATGTACTAGAAATATTATCGATGTTACATTTACCTTAGAGACAATTTGTGATGATCATTCATAATTGTTTTGAAATGGATGCTCACTACCTAAGAAGGTTGACCAAACTACACCAAAGTGGCACATTTCTATACTATATTACAACATTCGATCAATTATAAATCTGCATAGGTGACCTCTCTAATACCTTTTTCTGAGAATGCTTCATCAGTGGCCTCAAGTAGGAGATTCAAGTCGATGGAATTATGCAGCACCCCACCACATGGTTAGAAGATTGTGATAGAGCTAGAGAAGTTGAAATGGTGATTAATTCCTAACCCAAAATACCTTAATTCTTAATATCATTGTGTTTCCCATGGCTCCTACTTCCAACATTTTCAATGTGGAACCAAGTTAAGATCCAAAATTTATCTCCCTAATGTAATGGTCATTGGATTTTTCTATAATTGTGATGACAAATATTTTTGAGGGCATAAATGGGAATAACATATTATTCTAAATAGATGTATTCCCACATCGTCACCTAGAATACATAACCATATAAGGAAATCAACAACCAAAAGTGGAGGATACTGCTCCACCTATGGAAGATGATCACACCTTGCAAGCTCATGGGGAGGAACCCCAAGTCTTGCTCCATGCCTTATCAAGTTTATCTATCCTTCATACATTGAAGTTGAAAGGTTACATCAAGCACCATCAAGTCATTTTTTAAGTAACAATGACAACACCCACAATTTTATTATAGGAGAGTGGTAGAAAAACCCAAAAAATTATATCAAATTTCTGAATTATGATAGAAAATAGTGGTACAATGAAATGTGGGGATCACTATGAAAATGTGAAACTCAAAATGGGTGACTACCATCTTAAGGCACACATGTTTTCTATTGACATGCTTGGTTGTGATGTATTTCTAGGGGATAAGTGGCTAAGGACCTTGGGACCACTCACCATGGATTTCAAGGAACCATATATCAACTTTATTAAGAAAGGGTACAAACATTATCTCAAAAGGATTATTTCAAGTTCTCCAAAAAGTTATCACCTCCCACTATATGGAGAAGTAAATGAAGAAAGGCTACTCAAGTATTATTGAACAATTTAATGCTATCCAAGTTGTGGACACACTCCCATAAGAAATTCAACTTGATTTGCAACCAGTTCCTCCAATCATCAATGTCCCATGGGGAACATGACCATGGTATTCCACTAATTCCAAGTAGTTAACCCCCTAATGTACACTTTTATATGCACCCTTTTTTCCAAAAGAATGAAATATAAAATATCATTCATGAATTATTGGAGGGTAGCATCATATGTCCCAGTACAAACCCATATTCCTCAACAATCGTTATGGTATTAAAAAAGGAAGGAACTTGGAACATGTGTCTAGGATTTTGAGTTCTCAATAAGTTAACTAACAAGGATAATTTTCTATTTTAGTCATTGATCATATATTCGATGAGTTTCATGGAGCCAAGTTCTTCACTAAATGAGACCTTCGGTCCAACTACCACCAAATAAAAATGGAAGAGACTAAAATCCATTATACCACTTTATGCACCCATGGGGGACAATATGAGTTCTTAGTCATGCCTTTTGGCCTTTCCAATGCTGCATCCACCTTTCAAAGCCTCACGAAATGTTGGGATTCACCCAAGTAAGCCAATTTCGGATAAGACAGTTTTGGGAGTTGCAAGGAGACAACGCAGCGCAACATCGACAGAGAAAGAAAGTCTGCGCCGCAGAGTACCATCACTACTAAGATATAGCGCCACAAAGATCTAGTTCCGCGAAGATGTAGCATGGAAGAAGTTTTGGATAGAAGACAACATAAATTTAGGTGAGACCTCTCGGTGGTCTATTTTGGTTAAGATACTCCATGATTCCCAGCAGGCGGGTAAGGAGTGGCGAAGAGGGAAAGCAACTGGTCACATGAGCAAAGGTAGCACTACGTGAACTAGCCACACAAAGTCATAAGAGAAGGAACGACGTGATGAAAGTGAACCATCAGCATATGCTCGATAGAGGGGCTGAAAGAGACATGACCACGCACAGAAGGATGGCCACGACAATGAGGAGTCACTATCAGAGCCTAACAATCCTGGTTAGTGGGGTAACCGCACCAGATTTTGGGAACCTTAGGGTTTTTGAGCCCACCATGAATGTAAAGACGTGACCTAGGGGCACGGTCTATAAAAGGGAACATTTTGTAAGGGAAAGGGTTAGATTTTGGTTGATGTATGTTGAATATTGAGCTCTGTTGAGATAAAGATTGTAAAAAGGATCTGCAGCTGTGTGCGCAGAGACCTACTGAAGAAAGAAGAGAGTCTGCAGTTGTATGTGCAGACTGGAACTATTGTACCCTTTCCTTGATAATATAACAAGAGTTCCTATGGATGTAGCTCCCATCATGGGGGTGAACCACATTAATTCCTTGTGTTATGTGATTGATTATGCGATTGCATCTGTGTTTTTTCTTATGTTGAATGGTTAAATGCCTATTATGAGTTCATGTGTTCTTGGTCTTATATGTATTCGCCATAAGGATAAAAGATGGGAATTATGTGTTGAGTATTGACATATGTGACTGAATGTTGAATGCACAAGTATTTCTAAGTCAGATGAATGCATGAGTATTGGGTAAACACTTAGTCAGCGAAGTCTATATAGTGCGATCCCCCAAAGCGCAGCACCGGAAGTGCGCAGTCATTGCAGTTCATCATATCGTCTAAAGTATAAAAGGTTTACAGTTAGATGCATGTGAACATATAAGTTTACTCTAACTAAATTTTATTGAATTTGTGTGATTGCCGAAGAGGAAGCGCAGTCCTCTGTTGTGTTGTCCTGTTGTTAAGAGACCATCCTGCACTGCACAGTCTGTGGATGCGGAATAAGTATAAGCATTAACTGTGAAGCACGTGAACTTCGCGTAGTCCATCATTATGTTGAAGCGCACAACACCCGGTTGTGGAAACCTGATTCTGTAACCTCCCCATAACTTCGTGTCGGGTGAGACCTCAGTCTGCTCGCAGACTGTTTCCAAAAGGGACGGTGAAAAGGGGTTTTGTTGGTTCCCTCAACCGCGCAGAACTTGGCTCTATATTGTTAGATTTACATCATTTAATTCAATATGATCTAGGATCTTAACTGAGAGAACACCATGTACAGCATAAGAGACAAGAGACACAAAGAATTTCACCAGGGAAAACCATAAAGGTGAAAAACCCTGCAACTTCCTTAGAGATAGAATAAGCACCAATACAAAGATCACAAAGATGAAACCCCGAAAGATAGATGTCTCCAGCAGCTAATCCTCCTCCACTTGTGCACACTCCTCTCTCTCAACTATACGAGTTGGATGTGTGAGTGAATGAATAAATAGTGTGGTGCAACCACTCTATTTATACTTTAAATTGACCTTCCTTTTAACCTAACTAGGTCGACCCCTTAGGGGAGTCTAATAACCCTTCCACTTAACTTATATTGGGCCGAACCCTCTAAGGTGGTCTAATAACCCATCAAATACAAGTGATGACACTTACAATATAACTTGCAACACTTGCAAATACAAATGACAACACTTCCGAACAGAGGAATAAGAACATCTCCATCGGGGATAGAATAAAGTACAAATGTAATACATACAATATACAAGTGAATATCTTCCAAAGTTACAAATACATTGACACTCTCTCTTAACTAGGAAGGTATTCTCTTGACACATGCATCAATACATATAGGCACAAGTCTCCAATACTGGAGCTGGATCATCAACATTGGATCACTGGAGCATCATCGTCACTGCTGTTGTACTCATCATCTCGATCACTGGTGCTGTCTCTCAATTCTACTTGTCATAGGAAGTTCTACAAATCCAACCCCTTTTCATGCTAGATGTAGGCCTAGCCTCCATGTAGGTATTCATCATCTCTGCGAGTAGCCCATCCGGTGGAATCTTAGGACTGATTATATGCACCTACAAAACTTGAAAAGAGTATCCTAGGACTGATTACGTGCTAAGAACAACCTGTAAGATCTCCCAGGGATGATTACATGCGAGAAAGAAAAAACTTGAAAAAGCATCCCAGGACTGATTACGTGCTACTACACAACCTGCAAGATCTCCCAGGACTGATTACATGCGAACAAGAAAAACCTCGAAAGAGCTTCCTAGGACCGATTACGTGCTACTACACAACCTGCAAGATCTCCCATGACTGATTACATGCTACTACACAACCTGCAAGATATCCACGGCCACGTAGCATCATCCGGATGCTAATGATCATACGGATCATCCTCGCATGGAGCATCATATGGATTATCATGATCATATGGATCATATGAAATATCATATGGGTGTTCATGATGGAGCATCATCCGGATGCTTATCACACATCACTTACATCCATAGCCATGGGGAGGACCCGCCTACCACCATGCTTAGAAGGGATCTTGCATCCATGTCTCGTCACTTCCTCCTAGAAGTATCTTTGATCTGAAGAACACCAAGCCTCTCTCTGAAGTACTCGAACTTCACCCTAGCTAGTGGCCTTGTCGACACATCTGCTATCTGCTCGTTCGTCGCAACATACAGAAGCTTCAGTGCTCCTCTCTACACCATATCCCTAATATAGTGATACTTGATATTGATATTCTTCATCTTGTCATGGAACACCGGGTTCTCATAAAACTTCATACAACTCTGGTTGTCACGGAAGATACAAGTATCATCCAACTGGAGATCAAATAAATTTGAGAGTATCTTCCTTAGCCATACTGCCTCACAATTGGCCGAGTAAGCTACGAAATACTCTGCTTCGGCTGTACTGAGTGCTACACAAGACTACTTCCTACTAAACCAAGAGATCACCCCTGATCCCATACTGAAGCAGCACCCAGAAGTGATCTTCCTATCTGCAGCACTTCCTACCCAATCTGAATCAACATAACCTTCTAGGCTAACCTTTTGATTTGCATCATACTTGAGACCATAATCAACCGTACCCTTTAGGTACCTCAGAATATGCTTTACATCAATCAAGTGAACATGTCTAGGATCTGTCAGGAATTGGCTAAATGTGTTCACATCAAAGCAAATATCTGGTCTTGTGTTCGTCAGGTACATCAAGGACCCAATCATCTGATGATACATCGTGGCATCAACTGACTCTGATGAAGCATCACTCAATAGCTTCAGGTTCGATTCCGTAGGTATGGCCATGGCCTTGTAGTTCATCATCTCGAACCACTTTAGGATCTCTACTGCATACTTCCCTTGTCCAAGGAAGATTCCCTTTGCACTTTGCCACACCTCCATGCCTAGAAACTAATGCATCATACCCAAGTCCTTCATCTTGAACTTGGCAGCAAGCTTCCTCTTTGTATCAACAATCAAACCATTCTCACCTGTCACAAATAGGTCATCCACATACAGTAGGAGTGTCACTGGATTTCCTTCCTCAACCTTGTAGTAAATATTGGAATCCCCTTTACTCTTGGTAAATCCCAAACTAGTTAGAAAGCTAGCAATCCTTCCGTACCACATCCTGGGTGCTTGTTACAAACCGTACAAGGCTTTCTTCAATTTGAACACATGTCAATCCCTATCATGTGTCTCAAAACTGAGTGGTTGCTCCACATACACTTCCTCTTCCACTTCACCATTCAAGAATGTTGTCTTGACATCCATCTGGTGTATCTTCCACTTGATCACTTCAGCTAGAGTAAGTACTGTTCTGATGGAAGTGTATCTGGCTATAGGTGCAAAATTTTCTTCATAATATATCCCTTCTTTCTAGGAGAATTCGTGAGCCACAAACCTTGCCTTGTATTTCGCTATGCTACCATTTGCATGATGCTTGATCTCACTTGGAAGTTACAACAGACTTCCCTTATGGTCTTAGGACCACATCCCATGGCATCCTTCCATTACTGCATCCCTGATCTTGGGAACTTCAGATTCTTCAATATCTTTAATAGGTAGTTTTTCTTGAACTTCGTCGCTTGTTCTTTGGAACAAATGTCATTGTCCTTCTTTTGTAGGTGATTGTACACGATCTTTCCAAAAATTAAAATTCAATTGCATGATTAGAAACTTCTCATACTTTTCAGAACAAAATCTTACACATAAGGACATATGTCATACAGTCATGCAATTATCTTAGCCAATGCCTCAATACAACATTCATCCATATCTCGTATTCATACGGTAACTTTCTAGATGCCTTCCATCTCTACCAGAACATTGTTAAGAGTGTGCACTACTCCCAACATGTAATCAAAGAGGTTTCAATCTAGATAAGTAGCAATGGAGAGTTGTACAGAACCATAGGCCACTTACCCATTACTATATTAGTAGTATCTTATTCATTAATGAAACTTTTCTAAAATGCATAATATACATGCTAAATCTAGGAACATAAGCATGTACATGACTGAACAACATCATTTAAGTAATCATATATACAAGAAATGACAATTCAAATACTTATCTTTGTTTGGTTGTTGGGTGGATTTCCTCTCAATCTTTGCTTCCTTGCAAGAACTACTGGAGTCTCTGATAGTGTGCACCTTAACCAATACTGAAAATGGATGAGAGGTTCTTCCATAGATTATTTGTTTTCTGGATTCCAACTCTGCAGTAGCTTCTTCTACTCCTTTCATGTAAGACTTCATTACCATACATATTCTTCATCACTTGAAGAATCTTCATTGTATTTCCTAGTTCTCTTCATTGGAGGTTCATCATCCTCTGCAGTGTGAGCATGATGCATTCTCTTGTTGTTCTTCTTCTTGTGGGAGCTGCTTTTGTTCCTGGAACAATATCTGGAATAGTGTCCCTTCTCATCACAAGTATAACATCAAATGTGAGAAATATTTCTCATGGATCCTCCAAAGTTCTCCCTCCGATTCTGGTGGTGGTGTTTACCCTTCTTGTGATGAGGAAGCTCCCTCTTGTGGTTATTCTTCCTGGTGTGTGTTGTGAGAGGCTGGTCTTCATTATCCATCTTTTCTTCTCGAGCTACAATTCGAGCTTCTTCCTTTGAGCATTCCTCCCACAGCCTACTAAATGTGATGAGCTTCTTTCTAGCACAAATTCCTTGAATGAAGGAATCCCATGACCTAGGAAGACCATTCAGGGTGGTCATCACAATTTCACCATTATCTATATCTTCTCCCACAACTTCAAGTTGTTCTTTTATTTGAGAGACCCTTGTAAAGTAGGACTGCATGGTCTCTGCATTTTGTATCTTGACATTCTTTAATTGATTCCTCAAAGTCATCTTCTGATTTATGTTCTTCCCTTCAAACAACTTGGTCAAGGAATAAAACATCTCTTTAGGTGTCTTTAGAGAAGACACACGAGGTATGAGATGGTCTTTGATAGAAACCACAATGATTCTCTTGGCCTTGACCAAGTTCTTCTTATGTCAGGCCTTGGCCTCATCTCCCTCTGGAACTGGAACCTCTTCACTTATGTAGGTGTCCAATTCATTATTTTCTAGGATTAACACAATCCTTTACTTCCATGCTCGGAAGTTAGCAGCCCCTTCAAGCTTATCCTCAAGCTTGGTGTGGTGAGACATCTTAATGAGAAGCTCAAATGGAAATAAAATATTTAGGTCTTAACACTTGATTTGTTGAAACTGGATCTGGAGCTGGCTAGGGTTTGACAGAGAAACCCTAAAAATCCAAAATTGGAATTCCAAACTTTTGTTTGGACAGGGAGATGCAATTGAATAAGGTGAGCAAGCTGGTGTGCTCAAATTTTAAAAACTCCAAAAATTGACCCTCCAAAAATGACCTACGAATTTCAGATCTACAACTTCTATCAAAATCTGGTTTTCTGGTTTTTTGGTCCAAAAGTCAAATTAGGGTTTGACTTTCTCGGAGATTCACCCAACCAAAAAATTCGATATTAGTCTCTAAATTTTGATTTTGCTGAGGAGAACAATCTGATACTGAGAGAACTCGAAAATTCCACTTTTGTCAAAAGCCCTAATTTACCGCAACAGTGACAAGCCAAAAATGAAAATGCTCAGAATCCAATTTTGTTTTGATAGAAAGTTATGCCATATTGTTTCTGTGCATCTGTGAAATTTTGAATCCTCGGGGTCTGAAACTTTGGCCTGTGGTAGACTGACCTGTCATCTTTCCAACCCCATAGATATGAGCTTCAACGGATTATCCATGAGAGAGATATGCTAAGTGTCGCAACATGACATGTTTATGGGATGAAACAACATAGAGAACTTGTACGGAGTGCCACATGTCACTGTTTCAACTTTGGCCTCTAAAAATTAGACCTAGGAAACTACAGTTTGTTCCCTAACTGTCACATTTTATGGAATTCCATTTGTAACTTCCTAGCCCGTGATATGACCTTTGTTTCTAGGTCACCTGTTTAGGGCTTCATTCTGGAAGAGGCGGAAACCCTAACTTGTACCGATCATATCTCACAAAGTGCAACGAATCTAAGGATGAAATGTCTACATAGGGTACGTCTATTTCTGATATTCATCCTGCAAAAATTTCATATCCTAAACCTTCACCAAACCGGATTTATAATGAAAGTTCCACGATGACTAGTTTTTACTATACCAAGCCCTAGCTTCCAATTTGTCGCAAGTGCAACAAGTGTCGTAAATGCCATACAATTCCTTCCTTCAGGCTAGCTATAATACCATGTTATATTTACATCATTTAATTCAATATGATCTAGGATCTTAATTGAGAGAACAACATGTACAACACAAGAGATAAGAGACACAAGGCATTTCACCGGGGAAAACCATAAAGGTGAAAAACCACGCAACTTCCTCAGAGATAGAATACACACCAATACAAAGATCACAAAGATGAAACCCCAAAATATAGAAGTCTCCAGCAGCTACTCCTCCTCCACTTGTGCACACTCCTCTCTCTCAACTATACGAATTGGATGTGTGAGTGAATGAATAAATAGAGTGGTGCAACCACTCTATTTATACTTTAACTTGACTTGCCTTTTACCCTAACTAGGCTGACCCCTTAGGGGAGTCTAATAACCCTTCCACTTAACTCATACCGAGCTGACCCCTCTAAGGTGGTCTAATAACCCATCAAATACAAGTTACAACACTTACAATATAACTTGTGACACTTGCAAATACAAATGAGGACACTTCCGAACGGAGGAATAAGAACATCTCCATCAGGGATACAATAAAGTACATATGTAATACATACAATATACAAGTGAATATCTTCCGAAGTTACAAATACATCAACATGTCTACCTATCTGAATTTAAAGAACATATCCAGAGTCAACAAATGGTTCCATTGCCGCTCTTGAACTGGTGATGAGTAGTGAATTTGGAATCTTGAGAAAACAGAAATATGGAACTGGGTGGACAAGATAGAAAGTGATTTTTCCAGAAAGGAGAATAAACATCCGCGTCTATTTGACATCGAGTGGTTACATAAATATCTGTGGAGGGATGTTCATGAAATTTTCTTCGTAACCTTTGGAAACGAGTTGCACGAGTGGTTGTCAAGACTCGCAGAGCGAAAGAACTGTTTCCAAGAAGGAGCACCTGCCAAGTGGAACCCAGACCTTATTCAGAGGCTTCAAGAAGTAAATAGTCCACTTTTGTGAGCAATCAAATCTTGGGTTGACAATATTCTAGAAGGCTTCATGACATAGTTTGTTGTGGACACCCTGAAGTCTTACAGCACAACATAAGCCGAGTTCTTCAAAGGTTTCAGAGGTAAGTACCCAAACGATCTGATTTTATATATCAAAATGCTTTTAGCTGAGAAAGGAGTCTTAAGAATGTAGTAAGATTCATAGTTGCTTTGAGTATGTAATGGTCGATAATACTTATAGTGATATAGAAGAAGAAATTCATATATTAAGAAGTGGTAAAAGATGTAAGGTCAGTACAGAAAAGAACCTTAAAGAACATGAACTCTGCATAGAAATTAGGTTCCAAGCTAATATTGATAGTCAGACAGCACCTCCATCAGCTACCTATCAGCCCATTACACCTCAGAACCCTCCAGTTGTTAATACTACGCCTCCTATTCCACAGAATCCGTTAGTTCAAAACCCTCCAGTTGTTAATATTCCCAATCTCTAGGGCATCAATACTAGTAACACCGCAGGAGTGAGTACCCAGAACATTCCGACTCAAACCATTCCGCGCAGTAACATCCCTAACACCACTTAGACTACTGCACAAAATACTATACCACCTAGAAGGAGAATGATTGATGATATTAAGCTGCCGATATTTAAAGGAATGGGTCTAGAAGACCCTGAGCAACATTGGTTTCTATGTGAAGCCGTGTGGAGTGTCAAGCAAGTCCAAGATGATGTTGCTAAGCACGCACAACTCATCACTACATTTAGAGATAGAGCATTAACTTGGTTTATGAAATATTAGGTTGGACAAAATAGAACCCTACCAGAAATAAAGGCTGCTCTCTTAAGAGAATTCAATAAACCAAAATCTGAATCACAATGTATAAGAGAGCTAAAAGAAATCAAACAGAAAACAACTTAGTCAATATGGTAATTTGACCAGAAGTTTAAAGCATTATTAGACCAAGTCAGTTTCGACATTGCACTGCAACAAGACCAAGAGTGGTTCATAGCCACGTTATTGCCACATATCAGATTGTCGTAGATGCAACAAAAGGTTGTGTCGTAGACATAAGCCTTAGAGATCGCGATGAAGCTAGAAGCTTTGTCGATAGGAGAAACAAGTCAAGGAATGGTCCAGATTCAAAACCAGTTAGAAAACTTAATGCTGCAACTCCAGGATATTAAGAAAGGCAAGGAAGTTAGAGAAGAGATATGGTGTACAAAGTGTATAGCATAGGGACACTCGAAAGAGAACTGTCCAGTTTTCAAAGAATACATTGATAATGGAGCAGCAAATCCACTAAATCACCAGCAACAAGGACCATGGTATGAAATCTATCAATGCAGAGGACATCGACTAGAGGATTGCTATTTGATCCAAAAATATGTGAGAACACCCAAGAACTTGTATTGTAGTTTTTGTAAGTTAGTTGGACATTATGATTCGAACTATAGAGCATATGACATGATGATAGAAAGAAAGAACGATGTCTACAAAGTTCAAGAAGAAACACCGCAACACCATGAAAATGTGCAGTATGATCAAGGCGCATATAGGGGCCGTGGTGGATTCCACGAAAGAGGAAGAAACATCGTACAAGGACAATGACAAGGAAGAGGAAGAGGTCAGATGATCTGTTATAACCGCGCTCAGCCTGGCCATCTTTCTAGAGACTGTACAAACACTACTACTACATGCATATATTGTAAATATTTTTACCATGTTATTGAAGCATGCCCGATATTGCAAGCAAATATGCAAGAAAGAAGAACGGAAGCACCAAACTAGAATGTTCAGATGATTGCAGTAGAGAAAAGAGATCCAAATGTCAATGCTATGACTCGAAGTGGTACTGCAACAGGAAGGGATAAAGAACTAGAAGCTTAAAATTCTAGAGAGTACTATACTAAGTAGACACCTACTGATGGGGTGTGGATGAGAAAAGCTACTAGGAAAGAACCTGCTTTAAATCTAGAAAGAAACAAGGAAGTCTTCGCAGAAGCGAGAGATACCTTCAAAGAACAAGCACCTATAAGTCCGAGAATCCCATTGCGAATTGAAACAACGCATATAAAGGATATTCCAGTAGCGTATGATCAAACGAATACCCCAACAGAAACCAGAACTTCTGTTGCGTAGTTCCTAAGGAGCTGTATGAAGCTGCTGAAAAGCAAAGATGATTTGGTGGAAATCCAAAATTTGTTGAACCACTATGAGCAATGCAGTTGCACGAGTAATGTTCATAGCACATTTCACCACATCAAAAGCCATAAGAGAATAGGCCGATAAATGAGGTTAAGTGCACAAATTGGAGATTATGAGATGGATGAGATCATCCTTGATCTAGGATCATAAGTAAATGTCTTGACCAAGCAAACATGGGTACAGATGGGAGAACCAAAGTTGTCATGGTCACCCATATAGTTGAGACTAGCAAATCAGCAGAAGCTTATACCCTTTCGAAGGCTAGCAAACGTTCTAGTGGATATCGATGGAGTAATCACTTCAGTATACTTTGAGGTTATTGAGATCATTGATGATAGTAACCCATATCCAACATTATTCGGGATAGACTAGGCGATGGATAACCTCGCGATCATCGATTTAAACAAGAAACATATGATATTTGAAGGAACAAATATTAGGGTCATCGTGCCCTTGGACCCTTCATAAGGACCGAGATACACTGAGCCGATCATAGAAGAATGTAGAGCTCATGACCTTGACCGTATTTATAAGATGACAGCAAACCACATTGACTAAATCAATCCTACAGTAGGTGGGACACTTAGTTGGGGATGCGACAACTCTTGAATATTAGATTCCGACGCAGGACTGGAGAATTGGCAAGGCTGATTGCATGAATTATCTGCAAGAAGATGCACGTAGATCACCAAATCACTACGTTGGATTGGAACAGAGGTAATTCCAATCCCCACTTATGATGGTTCAACTAACGTCTATACATTTTTTCAAGAATACACTGTATCAATTTCAGCTAAACATCGCATACCAGCATTGGATCTAGCACTCTGCGCTTCACCTATTAGATGGTGGGCTGCACATATGGACACTTTGACCACATGGGATCAGTGCAAACATATGATGCAAATCAAATTCGCAGAGAAAGCTACACTGACCATGGTGAAGTATAATGGACAAACAGATCCGATGGATCATATAGAGACTTGTTCACAAGCATGGATCAAGAGACCACAAACATAATGGGTTCATCTATTTGTGCACACACTAGAGCAGATTCCAGAGAACTGGCACACAGATGCAGAACTTCACAAAGGAACCACATATTGGTCTATTTTAACTGCGAACTTCCAGATAAAATTCAGTTTTGAAGATGATTGTATAAGCATAAACGAGGCTCTGCAATCAAAGAAAGAATATTCATAGAAGAATTCCCAAGTAGAAATGAGGCATTGAAGCAATCAAAGAAAATATAATTTAAGATGTCAAAGTACCTGTGAACCTATAGCCAGAATGGGAAAGAACAATAGAACATGCCCTTGAGTGTTATAACCTCACTAAAGATGAAGAAGATCTAGAGGACAGTGATGAGGAGAATCCACACAATGTTAATATACCTGAGTCAGAGGGAGCACGCGATGTAGAGGGACCTCCATTAGAAATTTTGGATATGACTGGCCCTGTAAAAGTAAGAAAGGTTAACATTGGCACAAGAGAAGAGCCAAAGTTCGCATCCATTGGAGACTACTGGGATGATGCAACGGTCGCGCAGATGGAATACCTTCTACATGAATATCAAGATTTATTTCCAACGAAGTTCATCGAAATGAAAGGAATTTTGGGAAACTTGGGAGTGATGAAGATACCTCTCAAGCCAGGCATGAAGCCTATCAGATAGAGACCTTATAGACTGAATCCTAGATACAAATAACGAGTCAAGGCAGAACTCGACAAGATGCCTGATGCAGGGATTATTGAGCCAGTGGAAGAATCTGAGTGGATAAGCCCTATGGTTATCCAGGACAAGAAGACAAAAGGAGAAATAAGAATCTACGTAGATCTGAGGAAACTGAATGATGCTTCGCTGCATGACCCATTTCCTACTCCATTTACAGATGAAGTATTGGACAATGTGGGAGGAAATGAGGCCTACTCATTTACTGATGGATTCTCTGGGTACCATCATATTAGAATAGATTCAACAGATAGGCATAAGTCCACTTTTTCCACTGAATGGGGCTCATATCAGTATACCGTTATGCCATTTGGATTGAAGAATGCACCTACCATCTTTTCCAGAATTGTTGTTGCAGCATTTAAGGACTTTATCCCTAAGTTCTTAGAAGTCTATTTTGATGACTGGACTGTCTTTGGTTTACTGAAGAACGATTATGAAAACCTAAGAATTATGTTAGCTAAGTGCAGGCAACATCAAATCTCCTTGAATTTGAAGAAATGTATTTTCTGTGTACACTATGGTATGTTAGTTTTTCAAAATTTAATACATTCTGATCTAGGCTCTTAACTGAAAGAACAACATGTACAACATATCAAGCATAAGAGACAAGAAACAAGAGACACAAAACATTTCACTGGGGAAAACCAAGAAGGTGAAAAACCCCGCAACTTCCTCAGAGATAGAATAAGAAGCAATACAATGATCACCATGATAAAACCCAAGAGATAGATATCTACAGCAGCATGCTCCTCCTCCACTTGTGCACATCCTCCACTTCTCTCACTAATGCGAAGTGAGTGAACAATAGAATGTGTAAAATGAGAGAGACACACTCTCTATTTATACACTACATCACTTGACCTTTACTCAACTAGGTCGGCCCTAGCTTAACCACATAACATAATGTTGACTGGGCCAACCCCCAATAGGGTGTTCTAATAACCCTTTGACCCACATGATTCATACAGGGCCGACCCCAACAAGGTGGTCTAATAACCCATCAAGTATAAGTTACGACACTTACAATATAACTTGCGACACTTGCAAGTACACATGACGACCTCAACACTCACTCTTAACTATACAAGTGAATATCTTCCGAAGTTACAAATACATCAACACTCACTCTTAACTAGGAAGGTATTCTCTTGACACAAGTCATCAATACATATAGGCACAAGTCTTCAATACTGGAGTTGGATCATCATCACTGGATCATAGAGCATCATTGTCACTGCTGTTGTACTTGTCATCTCGATCATTGGTGCTATCTCATAATTCTTCTTGTCATAAGAAATTCTATAGAGCTATCCATTTTTCATGTTGGATGTAGGGCCACCACCTGTAGGTCTTCATCATCACTGGCCATACTGTGTAATCCTTAGGACTTATTACGTGTGTCAACAAAACCTCGAAAGAGTATCCCAAGACTTTTACGAGCTCACTGCTCAACCTATCGGATCTCCTAGGGCAATATTATATGTGACCTCCACAAAACCTCAAAAGAGCATCCAAGGACTGATTTTAAGCACACAACTCAGCTTATTGGATCCCAGGGCAATATTACATGTGGTCACGGAAAAACCTCGAAAGAGCATCCTAGGACTGATTAAGAGCACACAGCTCAACCTATCGGATTTCCCAGGATATTTTACAGGCAACTGCACAACCTGTCCACAGCCACGGAGTATCATCCTAATACTCATGATCATATTGATCATGTCATCTCAACGAGCAAGCCATCAAGTAGATACACCTCAGGACTGATTACAATGCCTCTACAAAACCTGCAAGATCTCCCAGGACTGATTACACTACCTTTGCAAAACCTGCAAGAGCATCTCAGGACTGATTGTATGCCTCTGAAAAACCTGTGTACCATACTGTCACCTCATCGTCCATGGAGCACAACCTAGATGCACATCACACAACACTTACACTCACCGACATGGGAAGACACACTTCAACCATCCGTTAAAGGCTCAACACTTATATCGCAGCCATGGGAAGACACACTTCAACCATGCTCGAATGGCACAACACTTATATCGCAGCCATGGGAGGACACACTTCAACCATGCTCGAATGGCACATGACTTATATCGCAGCCATGGGAAGACACACTTCAACCATGCTCGAATGGCACAAAAATTATATCGCAGCCATGGGAAGACACACTCCAACCATGCTCTAATGGCACAGATCTTACATCAATGAACATGGGAACACACACTTCAACCATGTCGGAATGGCCCCAGCCCTTATATCTACACCATGGGAGGACAAACCTACCACCATGTGAGAATGGCTCATGTGCATCTGTGTCTCTGGAGTCATCACTTCCCCTTGGAAGGAATCTCAATTTGATGTACACCAAGCCTCTCTCTAAAGTACTCAAACTTCACTCTGGCCAGCGGCTTGGTCAACACATTGGCTATCTGCCCATCCAACGCAACATACATGAGATTCACTACTCCTCTCTGCACCATATCCTTGATATAGTGATATTTGATCTCGATGTGCTTCGACCTACCATGGAACATGGGGTTCTTAGATAGCTTCACACAACTCTGGTTGTCACAAAGGATACCAGTAGCATCCAACGAGAGATCAAATAAATCAGAAAGTAGCTTCCTTAGCCATACTACCTCACAACTAGCCGAACAAGCTATGACATACTCTGCTTCGGATGTACTCAATGCCTCACAGGACTGCTTCCTGCTAAACCAAGAGATCATACCGGATCCCATACTGAAGCAGCACCCCGAAGTGCTCTTCCGACCAATGGCACTGCCTGCCCAATCCGAATCAAGATAACTCTCCAGGTTAAACTTTTGATTTGCCTCATACTTGAGCGCATAGTCAACTGTACCCTTCAGGTACCTCAGAATATGCTTTGCAGCTATTAGGTGAACATGTCTCGGATCTGTCAAATACTGGCTCAAGGTGTTCACCGCAAAGCAGATGTCTGGTCATGTATTCGTCAAGTACATCAAGGACCCAATCATCTGACAATACATCGTGGCATCAACTGGCTCAGATGAAGCATCACACAGAAGCTTGAGTTTCGATGTTATAGGTGTGGCGATGGCCTTGCAATCCATCATCCCAAACCTCTTCATGATCTATACTACATACTTCCCTTGTACAAGGAAGATTCCATCCACACTCTACCACACCTCCATGCCTATAAAGTAGTGCATCATACCCAAGTCCTTCATCTCGAACTCAGAAGCAAGCTTGTTCTTCGTATCAGCAATCAATCTATCCTCACCTGTAACAAATAGGTCATCCACATACAATAGTAGTATCACTGGATTGCCTTCCTCAACCTTGTAATAAAGGTTGGAATCCGCTTTAATATTGGTAAATCCCAAACTGGATAGGAAGCTATCTATCCTGCCATACCAGGTCTTGGGTGCCTGTTTCAGGCCATACAGGGCTTTCTTCAACCTGCACACATATGATTCCCTGTCATGTGTCTCAAAACCAAGTGGCTGCTCCACATACACTTCCTCTTTCTGGGAGAAACCACGAGCTACAAACCTCACTTTGTATTTCTCTATGCTACCATCTATAGCATGCTTGATCTTATAGATCCACTTGGAAGTCACAATAGACTTCCCTTAAGGTCTTGGGAACACATCCCAAACATCATTCTTCATGATCAACTGGTATTCCTCGATCATGGCATTCTTCCATTACTGTATCCCGGATCTTGGGAACTTCAGGTTCTTTAATATCTTCAATAGATAGTTTTCTTTTAACTTCGTTGTTGGAAAAAATGTTGTAGTCCTTCTTTTGTAGGTGATGGCACACGGTCTTTCCTACAAGTCAAATTCAATTGCATGATTAGAAACTTCTCATAGTTTTTCAGAATAAAATCTTACACATAAGAATATATGTCATACAGTTATGCAATTATCTTAGCCAATGCTCTAATACAACATTTATCCATATCCCATAACTTTCTAGATGCCTTCCATCTCTACCAGAACATTGTTAAGAGTGTGCACAACTCGCAACATGTCAGCAAAGAGGTTTCATTCTAAATAAGTAGAAATGGAAAATTGTACAGTACCATAGGCCACTTACCCATTACTTGCATATTAGTAGTATCTTGTTCATTAATGCAACTTTTCTAATATGCATAATGTACATCCTAAATCTAGGAACATAAGTATGTACATGACTGAACAACATCATTTAAGTAATCATAAAGGACAATTCAAATATTTATCTTTGTTTGGTTTTAGGGTGGACTCCCTCCCAATATTTGCTTCCTGGTAGGAACTATTGGAGTGTGCTCCCTCTTGATCTTAGCTTCCTGGATTACCTGTCTTTGAACTTATATCCATCCTCGATCACTATGCATACTTAGTAGTATCATCATTGTGTTATCCTTGAGGTCTCATACATACATTCATTAGTATAATCTTAATACTATCAAAAACATTATGATTCTAAGTAATCTTAAACATGTATGGTCAAGATCATTTCATACACAGATAATTTATCACAATTCTTTTACTCATGCATATTCCTATTTGACCATAGGACTTTTCTGGTTAGTCATATCATTAATCAAAGTAAGAAGCATAATATGCGTAAACCCATGATTACTCAAACCTATAATTTCATGAATAATAATTATCAATCATACCAAGTATACTAATATAAGAGATCCTATCACAAGGTAGGATTCTAACTTGATATAGGAAAAACATACCTAGATTAATATGTTAGTTGGTTATGTCTAACATACTCACATGATGTCTTCTTGTTCTCTTAAATGACTTGCGCTAGTGACCTGCATATCTCATAAGTTAACCATTGTGGAACCAAATTTTACATACCTTGTAAGTAGAGCTTCTATGTGATCCATGACTGTGGATGAGTCTTTTGTCTTCATGTCACCATGTTCATATGTTCTTGATCTAGAACTTGATTTGTCTTTCTAGATGTACCTTTCATATTAGCGGAAAACATCATCCTCATACAACACCACAATGCATTAGTACAATCATAAGTGTCAAAACCCTAACAATGAATATCTGCATTCATAATTATTAAGGTGATACGACAAGTCTAAAGTTAATCAAGATTGTACTAACCGTAATGGAGACAAACATACCATAAACTTAATCATGAACAGATCTTGAAACAAACCTGGATAAGTCATACCTATTGAGATTGCTTGCAATCTTCTTATGTAAGGTCTTAGCATCATCTCCCTCTGAAACAGGAACTTCTTCACTTATGTAGGTGACCAATCCATTATCTTCTAGGATTAACCCAATCCACTTTGATTTGCTGAAACTGGATCTGGAGCTGGACTAGGGTTTGTCAGAGAAACCCTAAAAATTCAATCTTTGAATTTCAAAATTCTGAAAGGATAAGAAGATGCACCTTTCTGAGTTGGTCAAGTTGGTATAATCATAATTTGAAAAATGCAAAGTTTCACCCTCAAAATTGCCTTTTAGATTTCTGGATTCACTAAGGACGACCCTGAATTAGGGTTTGATTTTCCTGGAACTTCACCCAACCAAAAGGTTTGATCCAAAGCTCTAAACTTCGATTTTCGTGAGGAGCTTCCATCCATGGTCACATAATTCAAAAATTCCAACTTTTGTAGAAGCCCTAATTTTCCACTTTTCCGATCAAAGTCCCGAACTAGGGTTTGATCAAGCCCGGCCTTCTGCCCAACCAAAAAATTTGATCTTGGTCTCTAAATTTTGATTTTTATGAGGAGCATCCAGCTGTGGTATCCGATACAAAAAATTCCAACATTCTCCGAAACCCTAAATTCTTGGAGCCATGAATGAAGGTGCTCAAAATCCAATTCTGTTTTGACATAAATATGCACCTGATTGTTTCTGGTGTAACTCCAAAATTTCAGATCTCCAAGGTCTAAAAATTCAGACTATGGTAGCATGACCTGTTATCTTTCCAACCCCATAGGTATGACCTCAAATGGATTCTCTTAGAGAGATTTATTCCAAGTGTCGCAACATAACCTGTTTATGGGATAAAACAAGAGAGTGAACTTGTACGGAGTTTCACGTGTCACTGGTTCAATTTAGGCCTATGAAAATTGGACCTGTGAAAGTGAACTCCATGCCCTACCTGCCATTTTTTATGAAATTTCATTTGGATATTCCTAGCCCAAGTTGTGACCTCTTTTCCTAGGTCATATGTTTATGACTGAGATCTAGAAGAGGTAGAAACCATATATTGTACGGACCATAAAACAAAAAGTACAACACATTAGATCTTGAGCTTCGGACCCAAGGTACATTTGGATCTTATCTACAACCTGTAAAACTTTCAGATTCATAAACTTTTCCAAAATGGATTTATAGTGAAAGTTCTACGATGACATGTTTTTGCTATATCAAGCCCTAGCTTCACAAGCGCAGCAAGTGTCATAAATGCCATACCATGCCTTCTTTCAGGCTAGCTTTGATACCATGTTAGTTTTTCAGAATTTAATACATTTTGATCTAGGATCTTAACTGAAAGAACAACATGTACAACATATCAAGCATAAGAGACAAGAGGCAAGAGACACAAAACATTTCACTGGGGAAAACCAAGAAGGTGAAAAACTTCACAACTTCCTCAGAGATAGAATAAGATTCAATACAATGATCACCATAATAAAAACCAAGATATAGATATCTACAGCAGCATGCTCCTCTTCTCTCACTAATACGAAGTGAGTGAACAATAGAATGTGTAAAATGAGAGAGACACACTCTCTATTTATACACTACATCACTTGACCTTTACTCAACTAGGTCAGCCCTAGCTTAACTACATAACATAATGTTGACTAGGCCGACCCCCAATAGGGTGGTCTAATAACCCTTTGAACCACATGACTCATACAGGGATGACCCCAACAAGGTGGTCTAAAAACCCATCAAGAATAAGTTATGATGCTTACAATATAACTTGCGACACTTGCAAGTACACATGACGACACTTCCAATCGGAGGAATAATACATCTCCGTTGGGGATACAACAAAGTACAAATGTAATATATACAATATACAAGTGAATATCTTCCAAAGTTACAAATACATCAACATGGTATACTACTAGGACACATTGTATGTAAGTAAGGTCTGATGGTTGATCCTGTGAAGATCGCAGTGATTGTGAATTTACCTGCACCAAACTCAGTTAAGTAGCTATGCATAATGCTTGGACATACAAGATATTAGAGAAAATTCATCAAGGGTTATGCATAGATAACTGCGCCAATGGAGAAACTTCTGAAGAAAGAAGCGTAGTTCATATGGAATGCAGAATGTGAGAAAGGATTAGATACACTAAAGGAGAAAATGGTAACTGCATCGATCCTTGTGTTTCCAGATTGGAATAAGCGATTTCACATACAAGGTGATGCTTCATCTATAGCATTGGGCATTGTGCTTGCTCAACTAGGTGAAGGGGGCATTGATCACCCCATTTCATTTTCAAGATGAAAGTTATCTTTAGCTAGAAAGAACTACACGACCACATAAAAAGAGGGTCTAGCTATGGTTTATGCACTCCAGAAATTCAGACACTATTTAATGGGTGCGCACTTCTCCATGTACACTGACCATTCAGATTTGAAGTATCTGGTCAATAAGCCAGTGTTAAGGGGGAGAATATGCATATGGATTCTACTATTTCAAGAGTATGACTTTGAGATCATTGTTAAGCTAGGAAAACTAAACCTAGGATCTGACCATCTCTCAAGGATTGAGTCAGGCGAAGAACCACCTAATCTTGAAGACAATCTGCCTGACATGCAGTTATTTGCTATATAGATAGCAAATGAATATTACAAGCACATTGTAGAATTTTTTAATACGGGATTGGCACCCATAGAGTTCACTATGCAACAGAAGAAACAACTGGTAGTTAAAGAAGTAGACTTCACTATCATAGCAGACCAATTATACAAGTTGGGACCGAATGAAGTGTTCCGAAGATGTGTGTTAGAGCATGAGAAGCCATTTATTTTGGATGAGGCACACTCAGGTGTCTCTGGAGGTCACTACGCAAGAAGAGCTATTGTGCAGAAGATACTAAGAGCAGGGATATAATGGCCAACAATACACAAAGACTCAAAGGAACATTGCCAGAGTTGCGATGTATGCCAGAGAAGCGGAAACCCATTGTGAAGAGATGAAATGCCATTAAAACCACAATTGACTTTTCAGGATTTTGATAAATGGGAAATTGATTTCGTGGGCCCTATTAACCCACTAGGAAAGAGGACTGGTGCAAGATACATTATCACTGTGATTGATTATCTCACTAGATGGGAAGGAGCTAAACTAGTGAAGGACTGTAGCATAGTTACTGCCACACAGTTCATCTTCAAGAACATCCTGACAAGATTTTAATGCCCAAAAATTTTAATGAGAGATAAAGGGACTCACTTTTTGAACAGAACCATTGAATCCCTTATTGAGGAGTTCAACATTTATCACCAGAAGAGTACACCGTACCATCCTCAAGCCAATGGAACTATTGAGGCATTTAACAAAGTATTGGATAATGCGCTGACAAAAGTATGCAATACAAACAGGGATGATTGGGATCTGTGCATTGCAGCTGTATTATGGGCATACAGAACAACTTGCAAGAAGCTGACAGGACATACACCTTTCAGAATGGTCTATGGATAGGAAATTGTGATTCCTATGGAGTACATTGTACCAAGCTTAAGGATTGTTGCATTCACAGACATCGCTGATGAAGAAACACTGCAAGAAAGTCTTCTACACTTGGTTGGATTGGAGGAGGATCACTTCATTGAAGGCTTTCACCAGCAAGTGCAGAAGGACAAAGAAAAAGCATGGCATGATCATCATATCAAGCACACAATCTTCCAGGTAGGAGACCTTGTCCTCCTGTATGATAACAAGTTTATGAAATTTCCAGCGAAATTTAAAATGAATTGGCTTGGCCCATATACTGTTATGCATGTTACTAACAGTGGCGCAGCTGAGTTAGCCACGTTAGCTGGAGACAACCTACCGGGATTGGTTAATGGAAGTAGACTAAAACCCTCTTGGGATAGTCCTACTTCGTAGAACACTCAATAAAATGTATCTGCGTAGAGCAGATAGAAAAAAAAAAGAAAAAAGAAAAGAAAAGAGAAGTAGAACCACGCAATTGCAAAATTCAAAAGGCAACCGGGAAGATCAAAAGAAATAGGATGGACACAAATACAAGTACAAAGAAAAGTATCACTGCACTGTGAGTGGTGACATCAGTCTGCGTAGTTCGATGCAACACCTCAAAATAGCCGTTAGAACTGAAAACTAGCCGTTATACAATGATTTTGGCAATGTTGCTTGAGCATTTAACACAAAATTAGTCATTCTAAAGCAGTTAATGAGCGAAAGGAATGAAATCCTTGGTGGATTTGGACAACGGGTATAACCATTAATGTTTATCTAGCTGTTTATGGGAACGACTAAGCCTAACTGCACCTATAAATACCGTCAACAATGGACTCGCGGGCGTTACCGAAACTTTCAAATTTTTCAGCATGCCATAGTCTTAGTCTGTTTACAGTGAGTGCTAAGTAATTTCGTGAGTCTATAGAGCAAGTTCCATTGAATGTATGATCATTCTACAGTTGAGCAAGAATCCACAGTCGAGCAACCTATGAGGGAGTTTAAACAAACCGGCCTTGAAGGGTTGATGAGAACCCCTGCCAAGAAGGTCATCACATAACAAGGCCAGGGTTCACGCTGATAAGCATGACACTTTGCACCAATGCAAAGCAAGGGTAAGGAACCCGTAGCTGAGAAATTCAAGGTGAATGTAGTCGGATCCAAGCTACTAGAGGTTACACCAGAGGACAGAGAGATGCCATTATCCTTGACCCCGGAATACACTTCACCACGCACAGCAGATGCACCAGCAGTAAAGCTTTCTAGAAATGCAAAGTATGACATACCACTTTCACCTATGTCCATACATGTAAGACTAGAAGCAAACTTGTTGGGTAAGCTCGCAGACTATAAGTTCGAATACTACGACTTACTTCAAATGCAAAAGGATCCCGATGAGCCGAAGCATCCATAGCTTCAACCCAACATATATATGTGAAGGAAGATGGATGTGAAGAACAACCCACTGCTAGTGGCATAGATTTTTCTATCCGAAGTCGTAGAGTCAGGGCTTCTAAACCTGCTGCGGCTTCTGCACTTCGACCGAAGTCTCGAACTAAATGCGGTGGTGCGCACACTGATATCGCGCACACACTAAGGTTACCCTTGGTTGGAACGAAACGTCGACCTCAATATAGACCTAATCCATCGGATCACGGGGTTAAGCAAGCGCGGAAACGACCCTAAGAAATTCTTTGCCCGTAAAACCAGAGACAAGGAAATCACCGCGCAGATGAAGGAGGAATATTAGATTCCCAAAGGAAAAATAGGGTTTGTAACATATGACTTAAAAGATGATGCTATAAGATTTGTAGTACAACTACTGGAAGGAAAAATATTGTACAGGGCACGACTGACATAAGTACCAGCAGGAGCAATTCTCCTCGGTGCGAAGGCAGATTCAACTGGTGTCAATATTTACTGAACGAGTTTCTGGAAGATGTCCCCAAAACTCAAGTCAATGGTGTTGCTTTCCATTATAGTTGGTTAATAGTTTTGATTACCTTTGTGGGCTGGAAGGATTCAAGGCATTATGTTGGTCTCACTCCTAACATCAATGATTGTAGAGGAACCAGATATGCAAATATCTAGGAAAATATGCTACCAGATAAACAACACGCTTCAAATGAAGTATTCTTCACCTACTACGAGCAGCTATGCAATGTCATTCTTCGGACACTGCGCATCTCTAAAGAGGTAACATCCAAGTATATTCGCACTTTGAATTTTCGAGCTGACATGCATTTGATTTATATTTCAGCAAAGGCACAGAAAAAGAACCCAGAATGGTTCCAAGGGAACTATCACATGGACGAAGCGGATATCGACCTCATTATGAAGAAATGTCTAGATGAATGGAAGGTCAAAGGACCTATGGTCATCGACGGTGACTCAGACGAAAGTAATCCAATACCAACAATGATCATTGAAGAGTCACCAGCAGGAAAAAGAAAGGATCCTGGAAGCTCTGTGCAGGAGAAAGGAGCCAAGAAGAAACATAAAGAAACATAGGATCCATTAGAGACAAAGCTCCACGATGATGATTATGACCTCATGACGAGCAGAGTAACAATATCTGGATGAAGCGCTTGCTCTCAAAGACAACAAGAATGAGGAGATTCAAGTAAGTCTTAAAGGGAATCTCACAACACTGCAAGGCATAGCAGCAAAGATGGAACAAGTTCAAAAAGACTTGGTTCATGATTCTAACTCAGAGGGAAGATCCGGTGCCACACCGTAGCAAAAGACAAAGCCTTTGGCTTTAACCATGTCACCAAGACCGCACATCATTAGAATTGACCCGCTAAGTGTAATGTTACCGCGCAATGAATTAGCTTTGAGCACGCAGAAGATAGATCATGTGGATATTGATATCGCGATGCTACCCCTTGAAGGCCTATATAATCTGAACCTACAGGTTGTAGAGGAAATGCATGATAGAGATATGGTCATTCTAAAGCAACACCAGGACTTACAAGTAAAGTATAAACAGTTGTAGTAAGCAAGTGCAAAGAAAGCTAAGGCACTTGAAAGCGAACATGAGCAGTGAAGAATAATAAAGAATACTGTCACTTCAGTTTGCGTGGATATACCAAAGTGCGACGAGCAGCCGAAGCTCGTGGATACTATAAAGAAGATCGGCTCGGTAGTCAGTGATCTTAAGTCTAAAATGGAAGACATGGAGATTGAATATAAAGCAAATCTTGCCGCCTTGGAAGCACAGAATATCCTAAAGACACCACCGGATCAGAAAGAGCTTAGAGATGCAGAAGTGCAAGCTTCTGCAAAAAGCATATCCAGGGAAGTAGCTAAGTGTCAAAAATTGCTGGACAAAGCAACAAGAGTGTTTACTGTGGTGCAAGAGGACCCTTATCTACTACAGGTTCAAACCAGCTTGCAGGAAAAACACGCACAGTTAGATACGCTGAATGTGGAGATGAAGACCTTACTGCCAAGAGAGAGACTCTGTCGATTTGCGAAAGTCAAGGAATTGAAAAGGGAACTCATAGTTTTGCAAGAAAGGGAGGTTGATGCCGTGGAAAAGTCATAGCTACTGCAAGAAGAATCCCATGAAATCTTGCAAGAGATCGAAACAAAACTGTAGGAACTCCATGAAGCATGGGTATCATTACACGAACAAACTAAAGAATACTTAACACTAGATGTGTTGGAGACCATTAGAGCAATTGAGTAGGACGCCAAGGATACAGTTGTGAAGCTAATCATAACTTACCAGGAATTGGCTGCGAAAATAGCTCTGTAAGAGGAAGCGCAACTCATGGAACCAGAAGAGGAAAGTGGCTCAGGGAGAAGCCACATGTAAGTGTTAGGGGCCTATTGGGCTTGGCCCAAGTAAGTTAATTTTGGATAAGACAGTTTTGGGAGCTGTGAGGAGACAGCGCAGCACAACATCGATAGAGTAAGAAATTCAACGCCACGAAGTTACTGCACTGCGGAGTACCAGCGCTAGGGAGATACAGCACCACGAAGAGCCAGTTCCGCGAAGATGTAGGATGGCAGAAGTTTTGGATAGAAGATGGTGTAAATTCCGGTGAGACCAATCGGCGGTCTATTTTGGTTAAGATACTCCATGATTTCCAACAAGCGTGTAAGGAGTGGCGAAGAGGGAAAGTAGCCGGTCGCAGGAGCAAAGGTAGCACTACGTGAACCGTCCGCACAAATTCGTTAGAGAAGGAACGACGTGATGAAAGTGACCCGTCGGCATGTGCTCAACAGAGGGGATGTAAGCGATATTGTTACAACGTAATTTTTGACCTTGTGAGCATCAACATTGATTGGCCTTCAGGATCCATTTTATTAACTCAGATCCACATTTTATCCTCCAGGAACACACTTTTTCCCTATTTTTGTTTGTACGCTAGCTGTTCCACTATAGCCAGTGTACACGTAGGCTATTCCACTATAGCCAGCATACACGTAGGTTGTTCCACTATAGCCAGCGTACACCAAGTTAAATGGTTAAAACCAATAAATAATTACTTTTTACTACAAAAAGCGGTCTTAGGGTGACCTTTAGCTCTCCATGTACCCATGAAATGACTCTATTCAACCTTTCACCTACCTTTGAGGGGTTATATATTGAGCTCTTATGGTGCATGAAAGGAGGAGAAAGAGAGAGCAAGATAACTCTAGTGTATTTTTGTCATGACTTGAGTCTACACTCATTGATCCTTGTTGTTGTGAACTCCTTATGTTCATCTACCAAACTCCTTTCATAGTTTGAGTTTTCCATTGCATGGGGGATTGAAGTGATGGAGGTACAAGTGGAGAGACCCAGTTCTTGGTTTAGATTGGTTGCCGACAAGAGGTTGTATCATTGTACTTCTTGTTATTAATTAATGGAAATACTCATTTTCTCGTCCAATTGATGTTGTGAATGTTGTTTAAATTACATTGGGTTACATTTTCTTATGATATCATGGATCATGTTAGTGATTATGCTAATATCTTTCACATATTATATGCACTTCCTTGTATTTGTTGTTGAGACTAATCTGTAGGTCCAAGTGTAGAGATTGAAAGCTCAACATGGATCTACTTCGAACATCTGGTTGGAGGTTGGTTCTTATTCTCCATATCTTAGAATTTTCATTATAATAACATTACACTGGGAATTAAGTTATTTTTTGGTAGTTAGCTGTATGTTTTGGTCTACCCAAGCCATAGGAAGTTTTTTCCGTAATAGAAATGGTGACTCCGCTAGGGAGAACATTCATTTTGGGAATTTTTTAGGCATTTGTCCTTATTTTAAGTTGCTATTTGTCAAGCTTCTATGTCATTTACTAGCCATTGGGATTTACATTAGAAAACTAGCTTTTTTGGGTTGTTTGACTCTTTTTGGGTTCATTTTCCTTTCCCTGTACGCGGGTCAACCTAGTTTTGGCCACATCTACCCACCCCTGTGTGAACTGTACCTCATGCCTACACACTGCTGTTCTGAAAACAATCATGTACAAGTCCAGGATTGGTTGATTTTTGGCCTTGGGTTGTTGTTGGGTTGGTTCTGAGTGTTCCCGAGTCTTAGTTGGTCTGTTTCCTAACTGTTCCATGCTCTGTTTCTGACTAGAAACTCCCTTTTCTTTTTGTTTTTGAGCTTTTTGATTTCTCACAATTTCTTGTTTTATAGCTCATTGGATTGGTTGAATCTTACTGTTTGGGTTTTGTTGGGTTGTCTATTTGATATGCTCTGCATTTCTTTACTGAATAGTTAGATTTTGCTTGCATTTTTTCATTTCTTTATATTGAAAAAATAGAAAAACATTGTTTTCAATACAGATCAAAACAGTTGAGATCATTCCTGGAAAGATAGTTGATATTAACTCCAATTTGGAACTAGAACAAGAACAACAATTAATGAAGGTACTCTCAAAAAACAACAATGCTTTTGCATGGACATACACCGACATGAAGGGTATCCACCCAGACATTTTCAAGCATTACATATATATCAAAGAAGGTGTTGTTCCTATCAGACAACCGCAAAGAAGGATGAACCTAGCATTAAAAGACATAGTTAAGATGGAGTTACAAAAGCTGTTAGATGCAGGGTTCATATACCCAATCTCAGATAGTGAATGGGTCTCACCATTGGTTATAGTTCCTAAGAAAGGAGGGAAGTGGAAGATCTATGTGTATTGCAGAGAGCTCAATAAGGAAACTAAGAGAGATCACTTCCCTCTACCATTCATCGACCAAGTATTGGACACACTGGATGGAAACAATTTTTTTTCATTTTTGGATGGATTCAATGGATACAACCAGATCCGAAGCCACCCAGCTGATCAGGATAAAACAACATTTACATGCCCATTGTGTACTTATGCATACAGAGTACTACCCTTTGGACTCTATAATACCCCAACAACATTTCAAAGGGCCATTTTAAGCATATTCTCTGATTTTATTAATGATCAAATGGAAGTCTACATGGATGAATTCACACCCTATGGCCAAACTTTTGACCAGGCATTAAAGCATACAGAATTAGCCTTGACAAAATGCATCAAGATGAGCTTATGTCTGAGCAATGATAAATGAAAAATGCTGATGGAAGAAGGCATCGTGATTGGACACCATATCTCACAGAGAGGAATTGAAGTTGATCAAGCAAAAGTCACAGTCATTAGGACACTGCCACCACCTGTCAAACAAAGAGATGTGGGAATTTTTCTTGGGAAAACAAGCTACTATAGAAGATTTATCGAAAGTTATAGAAAAATTGCTACACCGAGTTTTCTCTTCTCACTAAAGATACATAATTCATCTGGACAAAGCATTGTATGTTAGCATTTGAAAACCTCAAAGAGAAGACAATCACAGCCCTAGTACTACACGGACCCAATTGGAAACTACCATTTCACATACATTCTGATGCTTCAGACAAGGCCATTAGATCAGTCCTTGGGAAAGAAGAAGAAAAGAGACTGTATGCCCTATACTACATTAGAAAAAACTTGGCTGGAGCAGAACTCAATTATACAATCACAGAAAAGGAGTTTTTGGCTGTCATACATGCCTGTTGTTGCTGCAACATCCTTCCCCAATTTTTTTGAAAAATGTTAGGGCCCCTCCTTCTACACTTGTGTAACAATTATTTATTTTTCCTTTTGAAGCTTATCCTACTCCAACTTGGAAAAACATTAACATTTGATTCCCAAAGAAGTTTTTCTAAAAAAATATTTTTTTTTTCTAAGGCAAATTTACCTTTAGCCTTCGGCGCAAGTTTTAACCATAAATCTCCCGCCTTTGGCGCAAATTTCAACCATAAGAATACCATCTTTGACACAAATCTTAAACCTAACTCGACCATTTTTTTTGGTCCTCTCTCGCGCAACTGTTAAACTTAAACTGCCTGCTAATTGTGCGAAGCCTAAAACTAACCAGGCTGCCTTAGGCGCACTTCAATAGCTAATTTCGGCCCAACCATGGCGCATATCTTAGTATTATTTTGGCCGCCTTTGGTGCAATTTCCAACATTATGTCGAACGCTTCGGTGCATACTTTAACCTTATAATGGACGCCGACACGAAAATATTCTGGGTCTGTTCCTCACGACTCTTCGGCACATCTTTTGTTAGCGCACATTTTGTGACTAAATCCTCCGCCAATGGGCAAAACTTATCTCTATAACGGCCGCCATCATAACCGCACCTCATCCTTGGATGAAGCCCTGAGTTCAATTCTTGATGTTGCCCATCGTCGCAAATATTAACACTAAGACTGCCTCTACACGCGCAGAACATAGCCAAACAATCGCTGCTACATTCATGATCCCGTTCACTTTGTCATCGGCGCATCTCTTGGGTGCAAGACTTAATCATGTCATATCCACCCAACGCACAAATCATAACCTTAAGACTCCTACCAACTTCACACTCTTTAATAAAAACCTTGCTGTTGGCGCAACTCTTGGGTGCAGGTCCTGGTGATAATTTCCCTGCCGTGATCGCAAGCGCTGCACTTAAACATGCCACTGCACCAATCCTATGTCATCGCAACTCTGCTATGTTGAGAACGCCTTTTGATGCCATTCAATACATGGCTCTTAAGCGTTCCGCTGCACCAATCCCGCGTTGTCACAACTCTATTGTGTTGAGAACACCTTTTGATGCCATTCAATACACGCCTGCTCATTTAATGAGGCCATTTAATTCGGCTTGTGCGGCGTTATTTCACTCCATTTTCGAGCCACGTGCCCACCGAACCCACATTAATTCACTTATTGAGAATTAACTCTTCCCCTATAAACACCACGAACAAAGTTCATCCTGCCCATTATTCTCAAGGTCAAGAAAGCTTAGAGGAGTGAATAGTGGACATTTTCCTGTTTTCTATCGGCTTGGATAGACATGCCAACCACTAAAAACCACTCCGAAAACACCAGGTAGGCACTCGCCTCCTCCGTTTTCTTGTTACAAAGGTTGGTCCCGTTCGAGGTGGTATTTTGACAATCTAAAAGACTGGATTTATCTCTCACATAGTTTTGATTTATCTCCCACCTTGTCGTTTTGTCTTTTCATTGACTATACACCCGGTGTGTTTTCCCCGTAAGCCCTGAAAACATTGTGTCGGTATTGCCAAATCCCATTTCGGCTTGTAATAGCCTCCGTCGCATATGCAACGACGCTTATCCCGCCACCTGTGACGTTTTTTTTTTAAATGGCACCGGTAATATTCCATAGACGCCAAAACTTGGTCGCTTTTCTTTTGAATACATCCATGTGCCATCATGGTGAGACCGCATCTTCCTAGCTCTGTGTTTCACACCACTAGTGAGAAGTACTGCCTCTCAGCATAGGATGAAAATGCCACCAATGCTTATGCACTGTGTTCGCCTGATGCCCTAGCGTTAAGTCGAACTGCTAAGCAGCAAAACCTGTACTGTTGAACTGTAACGTGAGCTGGCTTTCCTCCCTCCCACCATAGTGGCTTCTCCCTTATAATTCCAAGTTGGCATTTGCACAACAACATTGTTTTTTTTTTTTAAAGAAAAAGAAAGGAATCATTTAATAAAATTGGCAACTTCCGGCTACATGTTAAAAAATACTTACTATTAATTCTTACATGGATGTCGTACAACTATTTTAAGCTCCTGCAAACTTTCTAACTTACCTGTTATTGCTTATTTTTGATAATTAGATAACGTCTATGGATGAACTGCTTATGAATATGCTGAATCTTCATTTTTGCCTACCTTAATTGACGTAGGTTTGACATGCATAGAAGGTCTGCAAGAAAGAAGGCCGGGCAAAAGGTAGAGTCAAATTTAGACGTGGAGATCCTGCTGGATACGTCACTTGAAACTATGTTCGGTGATACGCAAGCCACCACTAATGTACCTCTAGGAAGCTCTGCCCCATTATTTCAATGGGGTGACTTGTATAGATTCATCAGGGATCAGGAATACCCAAATGGTTCCCTAGAGGATACTTTGGTATATGCAAACATCAAGAAGTCCTATATACACAAAGTGACAACCAGACCTGAATTATTTCCATGTTCTGAGGTCCTCGGCTGGTTGATCCCTCATGTCAAAACTGACACTAGGTTTATCAACGACAAAAATGGAATGAATATGGCGTCGTTCGCAACTGAACACATCGCAGCTGCTTACAGATTGCCCCCGGTGAGAGCTTGGTTGGACAGTAACTGGATAACAGAGCACCCCATGGACTCTCTGGTCTCTGTTAGAAAGATGAGGATAGCGGATAGACAGATAAGGTAAAGGCAGACCAATGAATATGAAAGCAACCTTTTGAAAACTCCCTATAGACTCATTTTTATGATGCTGAGTCGGATCTTCGGTATGCCCAATGGTAATATTTTCAAACTGGGATGGGTACCGGTAATATTCCATATAGCCATGTTAGGCACCATTTTCAATTAGGCTGATATTATTTCAGAAAGCTTGGAATCACAGTTAACTGTTTCCCAAGGAGGAATGACTCAGAAAAAAAAAACGGACTTCTTCATGTCCTCATATTTGATAGATTGCCTATTAAGCAAGCACACCTTCCCTGATTTGGGTTGCTCATGGAACAGGAAGAAGACACCCCTCTTCATAGCTTATCAACTCACATGGGCAAGCAAGTATGCCAGTTATTACAAACAACTTTGTGAAAAATTCATCATGCCCTTATATCAGCTTATTTTTGTAGAGGAGCCAAATTGGATGTTAGAAAACGCTATGCCCGTCATCGAAGCATATGGTGATTACTACCATGCCCAAGAAGGCACCTACATCCGCATGAGTGGAGGATATGTAGCTCCATTCTTGCTTCCCAGATATGCCACAGATTTCATGATACACAGGGAAGCCATAAGGTAGCTTTTTAGTATTGGTGGGGTCAGTAGGATCCTCACCAAAAGGAAGAAAGCGATATATCCAGCAATGCCTTTCATTATCGGTGCATACAGCCTCCCAAGAGCGAAAGAAGGAGAAAATTATGTTCAAGATTTGGACATCTTTCATTTTGGTACAAAGTTTAACAGAAGGCATGACCCTTGCAGGAGAGTTGCTAAACATATCAGTGAACTCAGAACTTCCTTCGAGTACGCCCATCAGATTAACCTGAATGAAGAATTCTTCCGTAGCGCCAAAAACTTAACAGAGCTAGGAAAATGCTACAACAAGAAGAAAGTTGGGAAGACTTCTTCTGCAGACAATCCTATTGGTCTGGTACAACTAGAGCAAGAGGCAGAAACATCCTAGGCTGGAGGATCAAATGACATGGAACTAGAACAAGGTGACATAATTCAAAATGTACATTCTACCAAATGGCAGCAGCAACAAGAGCAAGTTATTAAGTTGCAACAAGAAGAGGAGATTGCTAGAATCCAAAAGGATCAAGAGGAAAGAACCTTATTGGAAGAAGCAAACAGAATAAAAGCAGTGCTATCCAAAAGGAGAAAGAAAGACGAGGCTGCTAAAATACAGCAGGAGCAGGAAGAAAAAGCCTTGAGAGAAGAAGAAGATAGAATCCTCCAAGAACAAAATACCAAGTTACGAGAAGAAGAAGAAGAAATACTTGTAGTGGAGCAAGCAGACAGATTGCAGGTAGAGCTGGCAGCGCTAGTAGAAAGGAAATAGAAGGAAGAAGCGGAGAAACTTCCAGAACAAAACCCACCTAGTCTAGTGTCCATGGATGTGGGTACAACAAAGACTGCCCAACCAGGGATAGCTCATGAAGGGGTTGTCTCCACCGAAGAATTAGCACTCACTCCATACAACCCCAGAAAGCAGTTCCAAGTGGCCAACTTGGATTCCATCTATTTTTATGAATGGAAGAGGGATATCGTTGATAGAAGAGTAAGGAAAATGGAGATTTGGGAGCACCTATATGAATTCAGGATATCGAAGACCAAATTGGTCCAAGGACCCGACATTGATCCATCATTCCAGGTGGGTTGCACCGTGGCTTCAGCCCAAGCAAGCAAAGCCAATATTGATCATTTGATTGAAACTATTAGAAACTACAGGGAACTGTGTCTCAAAATAAAAGCTGACAGGAAGAAAGAGGTATTAGAAAGCAACGAGCTAAAAAATAAATACAAGCAGCTCATGGAAGAAAAGGAAGAAACCACTTCGAAATCCCTGTGGCTTGAAATGAGAAGAATTCACTGGAAATGCAGTTGGCAATCTTAGAAGATGAGCAAAAGAATTTGAAAGTTCGTATTTCTAAATTGGAAAAGATTGAAGCCAATAGTTCCCAACAGGTGAATATCTTCAAACCTCAATTCGAAGAATTGGAGCAAGAAAAGGCTGAACTATTGGAATAGCTTGAAAAGGAAAATAAAACGAAAGAAGATCTGGCCACATTCTATGAGTGAGCTTGTGAAGTGCAGGAGAGGAATCATCAATTGCTGGTGTTGATTAATGAAGAAGTCTGCAATATGAAGAAAATGATTACGAAGATGACTTCTATTGAAGTTGAAGCACTAATATTGAGGGACAAATATGAACAACATGTGGAAGATCTTGGAGAACAGTTTGAATGGAGGAAAGGGAGAGCTGGCTTCCCTTCGAACTTGCGGGATAAAACAACTGAAGAATTTGATATGGATATAGGAGTCCTCGAATTCTGCTTGAGGTGTGGTAGCAGATTGAGTACTGAAATCAGGAAGACCATCAAGAAATGCCATGTTATTTACTCTAAAATTTGGGAAGCCAACGAAAAATGTCATATGGTTCTACCCCAGAATATTTATGAGTTCCCTAAGAAGGAATCACGCTTGGCAGAATTGCAGGGGAAGTTGACCTCAGAGATAGATTATCTGAAGAAAATAGAGCGTATAACCCTAGAAGACCTCCATCAATTCATTGAACAAACTGTTTTTCACACTTATTTCTTGGAAAATATTGAACAAGAAGCTGTCGCAGAAGTAGCAAATATCAAATAAGACTTGCGTAAGCATGAGATAGCACGCAAAGTAATGATCTCAGCAAGGAGTAAAACAATACTAAGGGAAATAAGTCAGTGGGCCAGCTATATAGAAGAATTAAAGAAGTATGAGATAGCAAGCGAGCCAGTTGAATAGGACAAGTTAGCAGAAGAGGAGCGACTTGATGATACAGAAGAGCCAGCTAGACAATAATATGCTTTCTTCATTTTTTTGCAAAGTAACTAAAAGATTGTTAATCATGTAATGTCTATACTAACAGTTGTCCTTTAATTTGTCTTTTGTGCAAGAGGATTGTCATGAATCATCAGGATTTGATTTTTTGAGATTTTAATGATAAATCAAATTTCCTAGGTTTAGGGTACACGTCGCAGCTCAAAGAGCATTTGGTAAAACTATATATAGGAGAATATGTTGATGTATATGTAACTTCGGAATGTATTTCATCTATTTATTTTATATATATTTATTGTACCCTTATTAGAGATGTGTTATATCTCTATAAGGAAGTGTTGTCATGTGGATTGACAAGTGTCGCAAGTGTGTGTACTTGCCGATGGGTTATTAGACCACCATGTGTGGGGTCTCCCTTGAATTATATATTATATTGTGGATGTACCTAGCTAGACAAGTCGGCCCCATAAGGTCACTGGGAAAACAGGTTAGTATAAATAGAGATCAGGAGATCTCTATTTAGATCATTCGAAAAGTCATCTCTCTCTCACTCAGAAAGTGGTGCACTAGTGAGGAGGAGGATCATCTGCTTCTAGGAGACTATCTCAAGTGTATTTTGGTTTTACTTTGGTTGAGCCATTGCTCTCTCTATCTCTGAGGAAGTTGTGGGGTTTTTCACCTTAGGGTTTTCCCCACGGAAACTCTGTGTCTCTGGTCTCTCATGCTTTTGATTCTTGTGATGCTCGTCATGCTTATTGTGATTAATATGCATTGATATATTGTATATGTTATTCTCTCAGTAAAGATCCTAGAGTATTGTGAATTAATGCTCAAAATTTAACAGAATAGAGGAGAAGAGAAGGACTTTTGGCAGGTGAAAGAATTTTCTTCCTTGTACGTGAACTACTTTGCTACTTGCTCCAAGAAACATACTTTTTGCCTAATGAAATCCTAGGAGAAGGCGTTTTTGCCTAGAATATGTGTCAAATGTGTGCTGGATTATTCCTCTATCATCTGCATATTATTGTGAGATCATTCTTTGCTATTTTGAATTGTTTTTGTGTAATGAATGTTCTTATGCTTTCTGGTACGAAGATGTGTTTTCTCAAATGAGTAATGGATTGTATTAACTGAATTAAAGCTATCTTTAATATCTGATATATCTTGTTGTAGGTGTACCTTTATGATTAAATGGCTACCTGTATAATCTTTAAGGTGTTTCTTTCAGCACGCTATTCATCTTTATAGTTTTCTCCTTGCAAGGATAGAATAATTTTGCTTACACAGTTCTTAGATTAATCTAGCTTAATTGCATTGCACTTAGCTTAGGGCACTTGCATATCATCTTTAAAATAAAATACATAAACGGTGAACTGGGCTACAACCAGTGTAAAGAACCAAAATCTTTAAAGTCTCACAGTAGCCGGAACCGTTAACCGGATGGATTCCCTACACCAAATAGTGGACAATCTAATTAGGACTATTTACCGGGGAGAATCCCTTGCTGATTGGTGCTACGATTTTCGAGGCATCAACAGAAATTGGCACTAGAAGGAGGGCATGAACCAGTGTATGGATGATATAGGAGACTCTTCTTTAAGAGGAGATCCAGCTAGAAACCCGCTTAAAACAACAATCCCAGACAACTCAAATCTGGAAGTAAAAAATCAAGAAAATCCCAATTCTTAATTTGAAAATCAAGAAAATCGAGAAACACTGTATGCTATCCCTTTTGCTGAAGTAGCAAATCTGAGATGACATACCCGTGCTTACATTAAACAGCTTGGCAATTTAAATGCAATCCTATTTCTTCCTAGAAGGAGAGCCCCTAGAATGGAAAGATAGTACACACGTGATTTCATTTCGATCCATAACTTTGAGGAACTAGTAGACTTATCTTTAGAATAAATCACAGAACCTCTTAGGGAAATTGAACTTGAAACTCTTCAAGATCGTGAAGAACCTTATACCCCGAAGAATTCTCCACCTCATACTCCATACGATACACCACCTAATTCTCCATGAAGATCTATGGTCGTACCTACTTGGAGAGTGAGAGGAGCTTTAAATTTGGATGGACCTTTTCACAATCTTCCTAAGAATCCTGAGAAAGTTTTGCCTAAGTATGACCCAGGGAGAGGTATTTCTGTTGAAGATCACCTTAAGAGATTTTATGTAGCCTTGAATCATTTGAACATGCATCATGAAGATGTAGTCTGCAAACTCTTTCCTTATACTTTCGAGCCTAAGGTGTCTTCATGGTACTTTAGTTTACAAGCCAGCTTGATAGCTAATTTGGAAGAATTTGAACAATGTTTCTTAAAGAAATATGGAAATCAGAAAATAGTAGCTACGCTCATGAAATAATTTCTATCCATGAGGATGGAAAAAGAAAGAGAAGGTGCAGGAATTCAACCAAAGATTTACCACGTTGTTAAATAATTTCAGCGAAGCAACTAAACCCGCAGAAGAATCTTTACTTGAATACTATACAACTGCACTCGGTCCTCTAATAGCAATGTTTGTCAAAAGAACTAAGAAAACTACCTTAATAGAAAATTTCGAAGAAGCTAGGAAGGTGGAAGAGGAATTAGACAACATTGCTAAGCATGCACTTGATGCAGAAACAAAAACAACAACCACTAAGAAGCCACTCTTGCTTACCAGGAATAAAGATGAATCTTCGGCGGATATGGAAAATGTAGTCAAAATGATGCAAAAATTGTCCAGTAAAATCATAGATCTTGAAAAGGATAAGGCAGGCAAGACTTCCAGGAAACCTTTTAAACCGTTCTATAAGAAAAGGGAAGAAAACGATCAGCCTCATGGACCTATGAACAACTCTCCTGTTTTAAATTTGAATGAAGTAGGAATGGAACATTTTTGCACCTTTCATCAAGAAAAACACTCTAAAAAAAGCTATGTACAATGGATAAATTCAATGATCTTGGTGATGAACCAAATGCTAGATTCACAAATCCCAGACCAAGACAATCCTCAAGAGGATCAAAATCCTAAACCTGAAGAGCCAACCATGGACACTACTATGGTGTTGTGGGATTGGGTACCTTTAACTGAATTAGTTGAAGATGATCCCGAGGAAAGTCAAGTCTCAAATGTTAACATTAATACTCGCAGTAAAGGCCCAATCGTTGATCTTGTTCCAAGCTCAACCACGTCCAAGCCTAAAGCATCCAAATAGATACCGAAAAGGCATATCACAGTCATTCCACCACAGCCCAAAACCAACCAAATACCTACTAAACAACCAAACATTGAAACAATTTAGCCACCAAAAGTAACTTTGAATAAAACTGATAATCAACCCAAAGTTGTAAAAGAATGTGATATGGGATACGACATCATCGAAGACATAAAGAAAGTAAAAGCCAATGTGTCTATATTTGACATGTGTAGTTTGCCTCAACAACGAAAGAAGTTGTTGCAGGCTCTTGAACCCCGATCTAGCGCTCCGTTAGTAGACACTCAAGAGGATCCTGAAATAAATGAAGCTAGCATTGGTGGAAAATCTAAATCCCAAACACTCCCTTTTCTGTTAACTTTTGAAATTTTTAATCACAATGTGCATAATTGTTTAGTAGATTCTAGAGCTTCATCGAATGTCATGCCACTGTCTATTTGCAAAAGGATAAACGACATCCAATTCCATCCCCAGCCCAGATTATTCAACTGGATAGAACTGCTGTTAAAGTAATTGGGAAAATGAAAGATGTGCTTATTAGGTTGTGTGCAGATTCTAGGGTATGTCAGTTCATTGATATAATGGTAGTTGATATCCCTGAAGCTTATGGTTTGATCCTAAGGAGATATTGGTCAACCAAACCAGACGGTTATTTCGCCATAGATTAGTCCCACTTATGGTTGCCCTATCAGAATAGGAAAAACCAAATTAAAGTGCTGAGAGAACCGCACATGAAACACAACGTAACCTAGCTAGAGGAAAAGAATGAAGCTGTAGATTTCTCATTGTCCGTTCGATCTCCTTCAATTTTCTCAGACTGATGATATCGACTATAACATAGTTAACTTAGTTATTGACCTAGATGGTTCAGATACTAACATAGTCAGATCAAAGAATGTTTTTTGGGTTTTGTACTTTGACAGTTCCAAGACTCAAGAATGATCCGGAGACCGTTGTGTTCTAATGGATCCTGAGAGGAACAAGCACTTCTTGTCTTGTAGATTAGAGTTCGATTGTACTAATAATACTGTTGAATATGAAGCTTTAGTCCATGGATTGAAGAAAGCCATCGATTTGAATGTTAAATACCTGAAATTCTTCGGTGACTCAGAAATACTCGTGAGACAGGTAAGAGACACTATTCATTTCCTTTCACCATATCTGAAAGGTTAGCAATCTGAGGTATGGGATCTAATTACAAACTTTGAAGATTTTAATATAAAATATGTTCCTAGATTACAGAATGCTGCCGCTGACTTATTAGCTACCTCTGCTTCCAGGTTAGTGCCTACTAATAATAAATGTTCTATTTAATTGGTTTTCAGGCCTTCCGTCCCAGATAATATAACAAATTTCAGGGTGTTCGATGATGACAACCAAATCATTAGTTTCCTTACAAATGAAAACACGTTTCAAGAAGCTGTTATAGATGAAGAAAAACATGATGCTGATCTACAAAATAAAGATGCATTCAAAGGAAATTTCATGCCTAAAGGAGTGAGATCACTTGAAAGTTTGTTCGATCTGCAAAGCAAGTTCAAGAAACCAGCAAATATTAAAACTCATAGTTCTACTATGCAGCATGAATTGATAAATCTAGGCACAGAGGCTGAACCAAAATATGTCAATCTTGGTAGATGTTGTTCTCCAGGTGAAAGAGACAAGTTCATAAAAAAGTTTCGGCAATATAAAGATGTGTTCGCTTGGACATATGAAGATCTAAAGACATATGATACTCGTATCATTCAGCATGTCATACCAATGAAAGCAGGTGTTAAACCTTTTTAGCAACAGCTAAGAAGAATGCACCCTACTCTCGAGCCTTTAATTCAGAAAGAATTGAAGAAGTTGTTAGACGCTAAGATCATCTTTAAAGTCTGGCATTCGGAATGGGTCACTAATTTAGTTCCCGTAAGGAAGAAGTCTGGATAAATAAGGCTATGTGTAGATTTCAAAAACCTAAACAGAGCATCTGATAAAGATAATTATCCTATTCCTTCAATGGAACAAATTTTGCAGATGGTATCAAGAGCATAAATGTTTTCTCTACTAGATGGTTTCTCCGGTTACAATCAGGTGTTGGTAGCGGAAGGAGATCGACTTAAGACTACTTTCCGCACTAAGTGGGGAACGTTCGCATACTAAAGAATGTCGTTCGGGTTGATAAATGCAGGAACTACTTTCCAACGAGCAATGGGAATTACTTTTCGAGGATTGGACGGTCACTGTGTTGTAGTCTATCTGGATGATGTAACAGTCTTTTCGAAGAAAAGAGAGGACCATGTCTTCCATTTGAAACAGATTTTTGACCGATGCAGGAAGTATGGTATCTCTCTAAACCCTAAGAAAAGTGTGTTCGTAGTCCTTGAAGGCAAGCTGCTTGGTCACATCATCTCGAAGAAGGGAATTTCGATAGATCAAGAGAGAGTGCAAGTTATCAGCAAAATTCCCATGCCCCACAACAAAAAATCTATTGAATCGTTTATGGGCACAATTAACTTTGTTCGAAGATTTGTCCCTGATTTCGCTCAGATCATCAAGCCATTACAACAAATGGTCAAGCAAAATGTACAATTCAAATGAACATATTTAGAAAAGGATGCATTTAAGGATATCAAAACAGCCATAGCCAAAGCTCCATCTCTAAGAAGCCCAGATTTTGACAAAGATTTTATCGTATATACCTTCACTTCAGATGATTCTCTCGCAGTTGCACTTATGCAAAAGGTGGAGTTAGGAGATGAATACCCAATCTCTTTTATGAGCACTGGTCTGCAGAGTGCTGAAATGAACTATCCTGTCATAGATAAATATGTATACGCCATATACAAAGCAGTAAAACAGTTCAGGCCATATACTCTTAAGAACAGAACTAAAGTTGTAGTTCCCCATCTAGTCGTCAGATCTCTACTCGTTCAAAAGGAGTTGGGAGAAACAAGAGGAAATTGGGTCACCGCCCTACAAGAATATGATTTAGAATTTAAACCAGCCACCATTATTAAAGGTCAAGGCCTATGTAAATTACTCACTCAACACCCAATAGATGAAGAGCGAGATTGGGAAAATGAGGTCGAACTAAATATAGCTGAAGTCTGCCCTGTCTTCACAACACCTGAATCTTGGTACAAAGACTTAGTGCACTACTTGCAACAAGGGTACTTACCAGAGCAATGGAGTTCTAAGAAAAGAAGAGAACTCCATCTAAAGTCAGCAGCTTACCAGATCATTGATGGAGTACTTTTCAGAAAGAATTATGATGGTATTTTTCTCAGATGTTTAGAGAAGGAAGATGCAAGTAAGGTGGTCAAAGAGCTACATGATGGCCCTGCTGGTGGGCATTATTCTGGGGACACGACAGCTCACAAGATACTGAGGGATGGATATTATTGGCCCACTTTGTTCAGAGACTCTCATAGCTATGCACGGAATTGAGACATATGCCAAAGAAGTGTTAGAAAATTACCCAAGGCAGCAGGACCATTACAATCGATTATCATCTCGGAGCCTTGTGAACAATGGGGCATAGATGTCATTGGAGAGATAAAACCAAATTCTTCTCTGCAGCACCGGTATATCCTAACAGCCACAGATTATTTTACAAGATGGACAAAGGCTATCCCATTGCGCAAAATCAATGAAGATGCGGTCATTAGTTTCTTAGAAGAGAACATCATAACCAGGTTTGGGGTTCCAATTTCCCTAGTCTTTGATAATGAAACTTATTTCTCGTCTTTTAAAATAAATGAATTTGTTTATGAAAGAGGAATTAAATTACATTATTCAGCCAACTACTATCCCCAGGGAAATGGGTTAGCAGAATCTTCAAACAAAAACCTCATCTGAATCCTTAAGAAAACTGTGATTGAAAACCAGAGAAGCTGGCACACTGCTCTCCCAAACGCTTTATGGGTAGATAGAGTCACGCCAAAGAATGTTTTGGGAGTTTCTCCATATACCCTTGTCTACGGTAGAGAATCCGTCCTCCCTCCTAACCTCTTACTCCCATCTTTGCAATTGTCTCAAGCCTCCCGGGGCACCAGTAGTTAGGTTTTACAATCCAGAATTGATACGTTACTAAAAATCGAAGAATCTCGGCAAAAGGCCAAAACCTGGTTCCACCAACACCAAGACATAGTCAAAAGGTGGTTAGATAAAAGGAAGTTCGGAAAAAAGAATTTTGAAGTAGGTGACTTAGTTCTAAAATGGGACCATCCACATGAAGGTAAAGGAATGAATATGAAGTTTCAACATCTATGGGTTGGTCCATATCTAATTTCTGAAAAACATGGCCCATCTACTTACAAGCTAAGAGACCTCCAAGGAGAGGAAGTAACCCTTCCCCTCAATGGCCTCACCTTGAAGCAATACTTTGCGTAGTCTCATTTGAGAGCTTTTGTACATAAATAAACAGTTTATTTTGCTTCTTTTCTTTTCATTGTTTCTTGTTTGCTTGTTGTGGACAATTTAAGTTTTTGGTCTGTTATAGATAGTATTCTCCTTCCCATTTGTTTTTCTCTTTCCTTCACTTCCTTTAATAAAGTCCACCTCAACTCTTGGTATATTTGCAGGACAGAACTCTGAGTAAAATCGAAGTCTTGAAAGACAAAATTTCAGACATAAAAGAAAATATAGCTGTGTGACTTCGCCTTTACTGATCAGCTGTTGGGAATGTAGAGATCATTTCCTGTTTGGTTATAATAACCCCATTTAAATGATTAATGATGCAATATTTCTCTCTCACTATCTTAAGGCTCCACCCACTTTAATATTTGATGCATGTCTTGAAATTTTTTCTATTAATGGACCCACAAAAATGGAGCATGTTTCACAGGTGTATAGTATTTAAAATGATCCCATACTACAAATAAAATCCCAAAGAGATCACGTCAAGGAGTCTGATTTCCAGAAATTCTCGCCTCAATTAAAGCATGGTCGAGATGAAGTGAAATGATCAATCTATAGAGCTATTCAAGTGACTCGGCCCAAGGAAGGTTCTTTTCCGTCCGTGAAGCTTGATAATCAAATAAAAAGAAAATCTCTCGCTCACACAAAAGGACATTATGGATTGAAGAACCCATATCAAAATATTGAAATTTTAAGCAAGTTATTTCTGGAAGTCTCGAATGGCTAAAGCTATCAATTCAAGGGACATCCAAAAGAGATGCAATTAGTATGGGAATGAGGAACAAACGAATACACCTGTGCGACATTGTTACGATCTTGTGGAGTCCTCTTTTAGTCAAAACACCATAAGGACAGATCTTAAGAAAATTAACTCCATATCCTGGCCTTAAGAGAGTTTGAAGGAAGTATAGGTCTTAACCTCCTTTTCCCATAAGACCAACATGATTAGTAGATCACTGCATTCTTAGGGGTTGAACTGAGGGGTATGTTGTTACGCTTGAAGCTACTAATTTAAAAGTCATTCTTATCATGACAAGATTTGGTTTTAGAGATCTGTGTTCTCCAGCGAATCGCCAACTATTGTTGCTGCAACATCCTTCCACAAATTTTTTGAAAAATGTTAGGGCCCCTCCTTCTACACTTTTGTAACAATTATTTCTTTTTCCTTTTGAAGCTTATCCTACTCCAACTTGGAAAAACTTTAACATTTGTTTCCCAAAGAAGTTTTTCTAAAAAATTCTTTTTTTTTCTAAGGCAAAGTTACCTTTATCCTTCGGCGCAAGTTTAAACCATAAATCTCCCGCCTTCGGCGCAAGTTTCAGCCATAAGACTACTGCATTCAGCACAAATCTTAACCCTAACGCGACCATTTTTTTTGGTCCTCTCTTGTGCAACTGTTAAACTTAAACTACCCGCTAATTACGCGAAGCCTAAAACTAACCAGACCGCCTTAGGCACACTTCAATAGCTCATTTCGGCACAACCATGGTGCATATATTAGTCTTATTTTGGCCGCCTTTGGTGCAATTGCCAACATTATGTCGAATGATTCGGCAGATATTTTAACCTTATAAGGGACGCCAACATGAAAATCTTATGGGTTTGTTCCTCACGACTCTTCAGTACATCTTTCGTTAGCGCACATTTTGTGACTAAATCCTCCACAGACGCATAGAATTTATCTCTATAACGATCGCCATCATAACCCCACATCATCCTTGGACGTAGCCCCGAGTTCAATTCTTGATGTTTCCCATCGGCGCAAATATTAACACTAAGACTGTCGCTACACGCGCAGAACATAGCCAAAAAATCCCTGCTACATTCACGATCTCGTTCACTTTTTCATCGGCACATCTCTTGGGTGCAAGACATAATCATGTCATATCCTCCTGGTGCACAAATCATAACCTTAAGACTCCCTCCAACTTCACACTCTTTGAGAAAAACCTTGCCGTTGGTGCATCTCTTGGGCGTAGGTCCTAGTGATAATTTCCTCGCCGCGATCGCAAGCGCTTCACTTAAACGTGCCGCTACACCAATCCCATGTCATTGCAACTCTGCTTTGTTGAGAACACCTTTTGATGCCATTCAATACACACCTGCTTGGTTAATGAGGCCATTTAACTTGGATTGTGCGACGTTATTTCGCTCCATTTCGAGCCCCGTGCCCACCGAACCCACATTAATTCACTTATTGAGAATTAACTCTTCCCTTATAAACGACGCGAATGGAGTTCATCCAGCCCATTATTCTCAAGGTCGAGAAAGCTTAGAGGAGAAAACAGTGGATGTTTGCTTGTTTTCTGTCAGCTTGGATAGACGCGCCAACCACCGAAAACCACTCCGAAAACACCAGGTAGGAACTCGCCTCCTCTGTTTTCTTGTTACGAAGGTTGGTCGCATTTGAGGTGGTATTTTGACAATCTAAAAGACTGGATTTGTCTCTCGCATAGTTTTGATTTATCGTCCACCTTGTCGTTTTGTCTTTTCATTGACTATACACCTGGTGTGTTTTCCCCGTAAGCCCTGAAAACATTGTGTCGGTATTTCCAAATCCCATTTTGGCTTGCAAGAGCCTCCTTCGTGTATGCAACGATGCTTATCCCACCACCCGTGACATTGTTTTTCAAAAGGGCACCGATAATATTCCATAGACACCAAAACCTTGTCGCTTTCCTTTTGAATACATCCACGTGCCATATTGGTGAGACCGCATCTTCCTAGCTCTGTGTTGCACGCCACCGGTGAGAAGTACCGCCCCTCAACATAGGATGAAAATGCCACCAATGCCTATGCACTGTGTTCGCCTGATGCCTTAGCATTAAGTCAAACTCCTAAGCAGCAAAACCTGCACTGTTGAACTGTAACGTGAGCTGGCTTTCTGCCCTCCCACCACAGTGGATTTTTGTTATAGCTCAAATCTGCACTTCTCCATCCATGATCACCTTGAGATGTCAATCACACAAAAGGACAACTTGGATTGAGGAGCATGATGACCTTAGATGAGACTTTGACCTGATTCACCTTCTTTCAAGATGACAAAACCCTGAAAAATATCATATTTTGGCATGGGCGCTACTCTATAAGCTATATAGTAGCGCACACCTCCTAGTATGCACTACTCTACTTCAGTAAACTAGCGCACAACATCCAAAAAATGGCAAACGCTAGTTATTTAATACTGTAGTCACGCACTGTGCACTACTCCACTGTGAAATAGTCACACACATCTTAAAATATGATCAAAAAAATATTAATTTGATGAATAGGGATTAGTTGCAATTGGTTTCCCAACTTCCCCAACTTCCCCTTCAACCACCTCTCGACCTAAACTGCCTACCTTGTCATATAAATACAAGGAGGATTGAAGAGAGGGGTTAGACATGAGACATAAGAGTGCCATAGAGAAACTCTTCTTATATGAGAAGCTTGTATTGAAGGTGGTTATGCTGGAGAAACTCTGGAGTCAAAGAGGAGAAGGAGCCTAGGATCAGGTTGCATGAGCATGCTGCAAAGTCAGGTATACTTTGTATCATTCATATGTTTTTGACAATAAAAGGTTGAAACATCTTTCTCGTCCCAAATCAAATGCTTAATGGACTATGTATTTGTTTGGATCATGTTGGTTAATGCTTGATGTTTGAATTACTTTTCAATTTCATCATTATTATATTGGCCAAGATACGTTGAGAAAGGTCTTTGTATTGCAGGTTTATCAGACGGGAGATCGAGTGGAGGATCGAGCGCAAGATTGGACAAAAGCTAGGATCAAACTTCATTCATAAGGTATGTCCTCAAGATCTCTGGCCTATTTCCCTTCATAAACACTTCTGTAATGCAATTAGTATGTTTACTTGTCACCCCCTTAAGTTGATAGTGTCTATTTCCTCACTATAGGGTAGTATTTCCCGCCAACAGACTGGCGACTCCGTTGGGGAAGTTGTTTTTTCTGCTCTAGGAAACCCTTCTTGTTGTCTTTCCAGTACCTCTCAACCCTTTTAATCTTCTGAGAATCCCTGTAGGTTGCCCCTACCTGTTTCCCTATGCTAGACTCAGTCTTTTCACACCTCTGCAAAGTTATTTTTTGACTTTTTAAGACCTGTGCGCTACTCTACTATACATACAGTAGCATATATGCACTAGTTTTCCTTTGCACAGTAGCGCACACATCCCCAAATGCGCTAGTTTGCTTACTGCATAGTAGGGCACATTCCTGTAGCTCTCTGTTTGAAGTAGGGTTGAGTTTTCTGCCTATTTGGGTGGGTTTCTAACTTTGTTTTTGGTCTTCTTAACTGGTCTTTGAGGTCTGTAATCCTTCATTGAGTCTCAGTAGCCTCTTTTGAGTCTTTTAGGTCATCTTTTAGTCACTTGTTTGCTTTTGAAGTGTTTGGTTCATTTGTGACTCTTTTTGGAGACTTTGCATTGTTCCTTAGTGAACACAGTTGCTCATCCATACCCTAGTAGTGTGTTGCCGACCTACAAACCTTTGTGCTTAGCATTTGCTGTTTGTTGCAACGCTTGTATGCTCTTTAGGTGTCTCATCCTTTGTTTTAGGGTTTGACCCATATTTTTGGATTTTTTGGGGTGTCTTCCAAAACTTTTTGAGTCCCAATATTTCTTGACCTCACTGTCATTTCCAGTATCAAGTGAGCTTGAAGTACTTTCGTTTGATTCACCTTTGAGTCATTGTGTCAGTAAGGTCGTCTTTAGTTTGCTTGCCTACTTATTGCTTGGCTTAGTGTTCTTGTTAGGGTTTGGTGCTTTGGAGGATTCTTTTAAGTTTGATTTCCAGTTTTAATCATCTTTCCTCCTTGTTTTCTTCACACTTTGCTTCCAAGTTCAAGAGCTTTTTCCTTTGAAAAAACTTGTAGGACAAGTCTTTGTCGGATCATTGATTCGATTGTTGTGAACTTTAGAGTCATTTTTCCATACTTGCACATCTTTTTTAGGTCTTACTTGCTTCCACTTTGAAGTTCTTTTTCGTTCATATATAATAGAAAAAGCAAAATAAGTTTGGTAGCTTAGAGTAGTGAGGCTTATAATTTTTACAGAATACCATAGTTTATTTTGTTCAGAATTTGAAAAGAAAACAAAAAGAAAGCTTTGTTTAGGTTTGCTTACTCTTCATTTTGGAAAGAATATAAAACGAAAAATAAAAAGTCTTTTTGTTGTTGAAAGTTGTTTCATTTCATGCAATTTACTTTCTGTTGCAACCACATCACACAATGCACTGCCCCACTGAGTAAAAAGTAATCTTAAAAAGAATCTTAATAAAATCAATTAGAAACGATTTTCTTTCTATGGATACACGACACCAACAAGTCTAGGCTAGAGTTTCGAGCTTAAAACACCTTAAACTGCTCGAAGTTTGTTTCATTACTCAAAAATCGTAGTGTGACTGTCATATAGGTAAACCCATATATATCAAATATTCCTGGGAAAATCTATTGAAACCAGAGCTAAGCACGAGGCCGTGGAAGATCGGAATTGTTGAGGATACCTCCCTCATGTTCCTTTTGACCATAAACCAAGGTCGATTCACGTACGGGGGTCCATCCAGACTTTGAGCTTTGTTACCCTGTCCACGCGTTTTGATCAGGATAACAACTGTTCCCCCAGGATATTTCATATGTATGGTAACCTTAGTATCTGACCATAGGATCATACACAGGTGACGGCGAAGGGTATATCTGCTGTACCTAGGACATGCGTGGGAGGAAATCCCTTGCAGGTCTTTGGGAGGGCGGTTGGGTGATTCCAGTGCTTGCACCCTTAGTCATTGTATTGTGGACCCCAGGTAATTGTTCTTCATCCTTCGTTGATTTGTTCTGGGCCCTCATTATCCCAGACTCTTCTCCGGAAGGCACCTTGTTTGACTGGTTTGAATACTTAGGATTTTTTTAGTGGTGTGTTGTTTTCCCCCTAGTCTTAGTGGCCGCTAGGTTTTTACTTAGTTTTATTTTTATATATAATTGTGGAATACCAATAACTTTGTAGGTCTAGAAGGTTGCAAAACCTTCTCCCACTTAGAGTGGAACCACTACCGCCACCAAGACGACAGAGGATAGATTCCAGTGGTCCTTTTGAAACTGCTGGTGAAATAGAGGTTCCTAAGGAACCACAACCTAGGACTCCAGATCAGCAAGCTTTTAATACAGTTGAGATTGAGGATCTCACTTCTGGTGAGTTTAATACTCCCTTTAATCCTCCTCTAACTAATCTTAACAATCCACTTTTGGTACCTGTTGGTTTCCAGCAACCTGATTATAGTGCGTATCTTTTTACACCTGAGCATTTTATGACTAACCCGGGAGGCGAACAGGGAGTCCCATAGACTTCCACAATAGGTATGAATACAAATACTATAAATCCTTCTTCCACTTCTACACCGAGTTCGGCACAGCTAACTTTTGTTTCGACTCCGTCCTTCAGCTTTAATACCGGTACCTTAGGCATGTCGAGTTCAACAACTGTGGCATCCACATATACATCCAATTTTGGACCCAGTAGTACAGTAAATCCTGTTCCACCTCCTGCAACTCAACAGCCATATCATATACCTAGTACTTGGATTTCCACACCAATTGTAGGGCCGAGTGCTTCTACAATTATGCTTATCATGAGTACCATGACTGCACTGTCCACCTCGACTACCCCTGTTTTTAACGCCTTTGCAGGTTTTAACGCCTTTGCAGGTTACAACATGAATCAAAATAATGTACCTGCGAGAAAGACCCTGGTGAGCTCCCAATATGGATGCCTAATGAAGGCAGTGGTACTAAGAGCCTACTTTAAATTTCAACCCGGGGGACGTACAAAATTTAGAGGTGCAGGCACTATCTGTGCTCTTATAGGATAATCTTTGTCGTGGTTGGGTGTCGGTATCAATGTTTTAAGGGTTGCCTACTCAATATGTAAAACTGTTTATCCTATGGAATTAAATACTGGAAAACAATAAATCTATTTTAAAGAATTAAAGTACTAAAAGCAGTAAATTTGTTTTAAAGAATTAAAATGCAAAAGCAGTAAATCTGTTCTAAAGAATTAAGGTGTTAAAAGTGGAAGAGATAATCCTATGAATTTACTTAAGTGCAGAATGGTAAACCTAGAAAGTGAAATGTCTCAATAGATCTATTCTAATATTGGAGAAAACAAGGGTTGTAATTACTTTATGCATAAAACTAGAGTTTCGATCTAAATCGTTTAAATACTAAAACTAAGATTGAAGTGCGATCGTTTCATGCTACACATCTATTTACTAATAAGTCGGACTAATTAATCTCAATGGAAAACATTCCTAAACTTTAGATCTAAACCATGACTTTTGAAAGAAAATCTAATACATATGTAATCGTTGGTAAAAATGTGCGTTGGAAGAAAGCAGCTACCTGAAAATCTTCATCATTGTAAAACACATACCTGAAAATGGAAATCCCCTGACTTATGTGTTGGATTGGCCCTCTCCAACCCGTACGCAGGAGAGAAAGAAACTTATAAATGCTCGCTGGAATTTAACATCAATCTCTTATTAAAATATAAAATCCATGTCTTCACAAAGGTCTGTAACTTCGCAGTATCTCAATAGTGCAGAAAACTTAAAACAATGCTTCTCCAAAATGTTAATAGAGACCAATCGCTACCCGAGAGGTCCATATTTATATAATTCGTAATGTTGAACTTAACTAACTGTCTAAATTCCAATTCCCCTTAAACAGAAGTGCATTCTCTATAAATCAGGAAACAGGGTGCCGAGCTGCAAGAATCTTCAGTCTTCTACGTGTTTGTCCTTTAGTGCCCCTAAACCTACTCAATCACACTTGGTTTCCACAAAATTAGTTTATTTAATATGCATTTTAACATACAAGAATAATCATCAAAACAATTTCATTAAATAATTAAAGTAAAACATTTTTCCCACAAATGAGTGTGTTTCTTTGCCATTGCTTGAGCTTGACTACGGGAAAAAGGTTTATCAATTACCTGAAAATTGGACTCATCATTCTCTCCCATACTTGAAGGATTCACCCATCCTTGGGTGACTTATTCAATTCATCAATGACATCCCTGATATCCCATGCTACCACCGTAGGTATCCCTGCCTGCCTGTGATATACAAAATGTTGATCCTCCCTGGCCCATGCCCTCCTCTCTTCCTCTTCATTAATCTATCCCTTGATGACCGGGGAAAGAAAGAATGGGGGATTCAGCTTCATCCCTATCCATATAAGTTGATTTCTTACCAGAGATTCCTTGTAGAGTGTGGCTTTGAAAAGAGCATCATTAAGCCTAAGGGGGGAGTGGAGTTCTTTTCCTGTCAGATCGTTTGCCACTCTGCTCCACCTTTCCTTAATGGACTCATGAACTTCCTTTTGTGTGCTTCGGAGTTTAATGTCAAAATGAGTAATAGCCTCATGTTGTTTTGCAAGGAGAATGGGTATCAGTTTCTTGTCCTAGGTGAGGATCCCGTGGTTATAGATTATCCCTTCAAGCTGAGTTGGCTTTGGTCTGATCATTAATGGGGTTTCCCATTTGGACGCGACATAGAGATGGTAGTCCTATGCTCGCTCAATTTCGTGGTTCATCCATGAACATAATGCCCTCAACTGGAAAATGCCCACATATGGGTTTGGCGACCAGTTGGGTGAGCCAGAAACTACGAAATTATGCAAGAATAATTCACTCAATTGGTCCTTCTCTAGCTCTGTGGAGTTCAAACATGCATCCATAAACTCTTTGGGAGTGCTTATCTCTATAGGGAGCCCTTGCTTCAACCTCTGGAGTTGGAATTTGCCCCATTTCTCCTATATATAAACTGCATATACTGCCGACGACAGTCTCATGTCTCGCAGTCTATCATATATGCCGGTAGTAGTGGCCAAAACATCCTTTAATTTGGTAATCTTTTGGTCTTTCTTTGCTAATTCCTTTTGTGCCTTGGCCAATTTTTCTTGAAGCATTGAATTCTTCTGCTCAGCCAGCTGTAACTCTTCTGCATGATGCATCTTCAGGGTTTGCGTCTTCTCAGCTGAGAATGGGGGAGGTGTGGGCTGGCTTATTGGCCCAATTCTTAACGTTGCCAGCTCATTTCTGAGCCTTTCCAATTATGCCTGTGCCTCAGCGAGTTGGGTAACAACCTCGGGGTTTTCATTATGTTCTGGAGGATTCCCCTGGAGGTTGCCTTGCTTTTGTAAGCCTTGCTCTTCTTCTTTATCCATTTCTTCTTCTTCATTCTGTTCTTCTTCTTCATTCATTTCCTCTTCTTCTTCCTCTTCTTCATCCTCTTCTTCTTCTGTAGTGGGATCCTTCTGGTCTATAAAAGGATCAATGTCATCATCAGACACATTGGTAACCAAGGGGTTGGGTTCCCTTTCTCCTTCCTTGGAGACTTGGATTTTAGTTACCTATGTGAATCTTTTGCTGCGCCTCTTCGACCCCTGACTACTGGCAGGAATACCTAGGTCTGATTTGGTGGAGTCCTCTTTTGAGTGCTTCACCTTACCAAGGTGTCAGCCACACTGTCCAAGTCAATTTTTCTCTTTGCCCCTGATACAGAGGTGGTCTTAATTTTTTATTTTGGTGGCAAGGGCATAGTCTTCATTCTCTGGACGTCGTCAGCATATACCACTATGAACTCCTCCCAAGAGAGCTCTGGAATCTGTGCTTTTAGTTCCTCACCAACTATTAGTTTGATCAACCCATGATGGGCCAAAGCATCCTCTTTTCCCTTAGCCACCTTCCTACTCATTTCTGCTAGGGATTGGAGCAGGTAAAACGGAATGCTAATGTTGTTGTTTGCTGAAATGTGACTCCTGTGCTTGAGAAGTTCCAAAATACGAAAATGGAAAATGGGAACATAACTTAACCTTCCAGTGCAAGTAATGTACCTCTGGACAATTGCAGCCATTTCATCCCATGGTGCTAGAATGGAGAGTCTTTTGACTCCATTCTTGTCCTCATCGTAAGCTTCCTCTTGTTCAAAGAATGTTTCTTTTGCTGTGTGGTTTGCTTCCCTGTCACTGCTACTCCAATGCAGGCCCATTGGAAGACCAGTGTATTTGGAAATCATGTCCTCATCCAATTTTATATGCAACCCTTTTACTCGGGTGATGTACTGTTCATCTTTGATATGTTTGAGGTTTCTTGCGAACTCCTGAGCTACCCCTATATTGTATCCCCCTCATTCCAAGGATGAAAGGAATCCATCGTGAATTGCAAATGATCTGCAGGACTCTCGGGCTCTGATAAATGGCGTTGTGATATTCCGGTTCACTTTTCTTGAAACCCTTTGTCATTTTAGAATCTTCTTTATAATCAGGAAAGACCAGAACTTTGGAATATGGTTTATACCTTCAACTGGTTGGGGCCCTGCCTACAGGCTCGAGGATTGCAATGCTTGATGAGTGAGTGCATTAGCTTTGGTCTGTTGCTTCTCAGGAATTCCGAGCGGTTCCTTATATGCAAAATCATGGAATATTATGCAGCCTTACTTGCTGTCTTTCCGCACCTATTGTTGGGCCCAGGTTGAGATAAAGTTTTGGAAGAACCTTTTTGAGACAAGCAGGGAAAGCTGAGCTGAGTGTAGCTCAGAAACACATTTTTGGCTAAGTATTGAGGATGCTGCGAAGTTGTGTGCAGCATCCAACTTTTGACCAGACTGTAGAGTTGTGCGCAACATCAAAGTTTTGGCCGTGATGCGAAGACCAGTACTACACCGAAGCAGTGCTGTGGAGTTAGGAGGCCACGTGGAGCCAGCAAAGCAGTGTGCTGGACAAGTATCAAGTATAGCTACCGGCTCGACCGGTAGGAGCCATTTTTGGAAAAGATATTTCAGGATTGACGAGCGGTGGACGTAGGAAAAACAGGAAGGCGTCCATGCGTGGGTTGTTAAGGAAAGCGACGTTTGGTTTATGGGTTGAAGCTTTCGCTCCTCTGTCATGGCCTGATGGGATATTGAAGGTTTTACGCTTAGAAGTTAAAACCATTAGAGAGAAACGGTTCGGCAAGGATCTGACTATTAGCATTTCTCCAAAGTCTCAGCTTCCTTTCTCTTCCCTATTTCTTCAATGATTGGGCATGAGAGCGGGATCGGCTCATCTTTTGCTGAATCTGTCTCCACGTCCATAACATCTACACGGAACTCTGCTGGCCAATCTTTCATGAGGTCCTCAATATCCTTCTCATACATGATGTACTTCCCTGGGAACCACTCTGGTTTCCTTGTTTGTGCTTTCGACGATATCAATATACATTTCATATCCACCTCAAAGTCGATGATGCGGATATACTTCGCCGTGACCTGCCTTGTAATGCGGGGTGTCTTCATGATTGCATCTTGTAGCTGAATATATTATTGGTAAAATACTTCTGCTATCGCATGCTGACGCTCTGCATTTGTGCTTTCCTAGAGGTTGACGAACTTAAACCCTCTAGGATCCTTGGTGTCCATAATGATGCCCGCATAATCTTGTGGTTACTTCCATCCACACAAAGCAATCAGGACGATGAGCTAGGTGAAATGGAACTGACCGCCATTCACCTATGTTTCGTTGAGTTCTTCAAGGAACTCATTCAACAGAAGCTGACACCAATTAAAGCTGTTGCCTTCGGCCGCTGCGGCACAAAAGAGTATTGCGCCTGCAGGCACCTACGAAGACCTATCTATTTTGAGTAACTTTCCTACGAGCAACTGCATTACAAATCTTGTTGCTCTGTCCTCTATGTATTTTGTCGGGAAACCTCTTTTTTCCTTTACCACCAAATGGGTTTTCTTCATCTTCTCAACAGCGTCTTTTTCTTTGCTCTTCCCCTGGAAGAATTGCTTTGGATCCTTACCGCGCTTGCTTATCCCGGTGATGCGGTGGATCAAATCAATGTTAATATCAATGTTCCTGTCTAGCCACAAATAACCTTGGTGGATTTGCTCCATGAGTGTGCGAACCACGATATTAAGTTCTGGAGAATGGTCAAAATGTGGCAATCTCAGCAAGTTTAGTAGCCCCGACTGAACGACAGGTGCTAACCAACTGTCAGCTACCAAGTTCAGAGCTCCCTTGGCGTCCTTTTTCCAGCACATATACTGGTTTGGTTGAAAATCTAGGTATTTGGGAAAATCTGGCTCATCTTTCTTCATTCCCAATAGGTCATAATCCTCCCATTTACCATCTGCTATCTTTCCCAATAGATTCTTAGCAACATTTACATGCTTTGAGATAGGTGACAGCGAGATGTCGTATCTCGCATTCTTGGACAAGTTAAACACAGGGGCATTCAATGCTCGTGGGGAGATATATTCGAGTGTCATCTTCAATGGTTATGTCTGAAAGACTGGTGATTTCTATGCCAAGGAGCCCATCTTTATGATGTTGGATCAAGGTGCAGTTATGACTTCTCCTTTATCTTTTGCTTTTTCCTACATCGTCGGATTAATTCTTGGTGATCTGCGGGATCCTTCACCTTATTCTACACCGACCTTCTTAACTAGAGTTTTTATTAATTGCTGAATCCCTCTGTGCTGAAAGATCCTCAATGCTTCTTTAATGGTCAGTTCTTCTTCTCTATAGGCAGGTTCGAACATTCACTAATGAGTTAGTGGCTAAAGAAGACAGAATACAGATGGCTACTAGCTTAGAGAACTTAATAGCAAGAAAATTCTAAGTGCTCAGTAACGCCCGTGAGGCTCCCAACATTGTTATTTATAGGAGCAGTAGACCCTCTCTCGCGCCCTTCAACGGCTAGATAAGCAATTAATGTGGTGTCTATTGGCGAATTTGAGCGGATCCTTTGGTCTTTTTCTGTTGTCAGCATGCTCAGAACGACTATCTTCTCTTAAATGCTAAAGCGGTTGCTGCAACGGTCATCTAACGGCTATTTTTCTGAAAAGCCATGCAATGGTTATTTTTCTTTGAGTGCTGCGCCGAACTACGCGGCAAGCCATCTGCAACCCTGCGTGGCTACTTCGCAGTGCCAAAAATTTTGAACTGCGCGGCTTCCACTATACATATATATATATTTTTTCCTTATTATTATTATTATTATTATTATTTTCTTCTGCGCAGCTTCAACAGTGTTGCACGGTGCATAGATCATTCTTCTTATCATACCTTCTTCCTTTTATCATACATGTACAGACTCCTTTACATTTATAGTGTCTACATTCAACTGTACTTGACACTTAGAACTTCCTTCCTTTGTTCGTTATTCAGGGTTCTGCAAAGCAGTACTATCATGGTATAGCTTTAGCCTGCTTCCATTTATCAAAGTTGGCAAGGTATCACCAGCTAAATTGGCTAACTGGACTGCACCTGTGTTAGTAACATGTATCACAGTATATGGGCCAAACCAATGCATCTTAAATTTACCAGGGAATTTCATGAATTTGCTATCATACAGGTTGACTAGATCAGCTACCTGAAAACACTTGTTCTTTATATGGCGATCATGCCATGCTTTCTCGTAGTCCTTCTGAGCTTGTTGGTGGAAGCCTGCGATGAAGCCATCTTCCTCCAAGCCTAGTAAGTGTAGTAATCTTTCTTCTAGAGCTTCGCAGTATGCCATTCCTATGAATGTTGTGATTCTCAAACTAGGGACAATATATTCCATAGGCATTATAGCCTCCTCCCCATAAACCAACCGAAAGGGTGTCTATCCTGTCAATTTCTTGCATGTGGTCCTATATGCCCATAGCACAGATGAGACGCTCAGGTCCCAATTGTCTCTATTTACATTGCACACCTTAGTGAGGGCCTTCTCCAATATTTTATTGAAAGCCTCTACAGTACCATTTGCCTGTGGATGATATGGAGTACTGCGCTGATGACGAATGTGGAATTCCTCTGTAAGCGCCTCAATCGTCTTGTTCAAAAAGTGAGTATCTTGGTCACTCATCAAAATCTTCGGACAGCCAAATCTGGTGAGTATTTCTTCCAAAATAAATTGCGCAGCAGTACTGGCATTGCAGTCCTTAACTGGTTTTGCTTCTGCCCATCTGGTGAGGTAATCCGTAGCAGTAATAATATACCTTGCACCCGTTCTTTTTCCTGGTGGGTTTATAGGACCCACAAAGTCTATTGCCCATTTTTCAAATGGTTGTAGTGTCAACTGTGGATTCAATGGAATCTCATCTCAGCGTGATGGTTTTCCTGTCCTTTGGCAGACATCACAGTTCCTGCAATGTTCTTTGGCATCTTTATGGAGCATAGGCCACCATAGCCTTGCGCGCAATATATTTTGTGCAGTAGCCTTTCCTGCATAGTGACCTCCCATGATTCCTGAGTGTGTGTCGGCTAGAATAAATCGCTTCTCATGATCGAGTACACACCTGCATAGGACTTCATCCGGCCCAAGTTTGTAAAACTGTCCTGCAATTATAGTGCAGTCCGCGGCACGCACCACTAACTGTTTTTTCTGCTGGACCTAGAATTCCTGCGGTGCCAACCCTGTGGTTAAGAAGTCAATGATATCCTTGTAATAATCATTGGCAACCTGTATACTAAATAATTGTGCATCAGGCGGTTTGTCTTCAATATTCGTCGGCTCCTCTCCTGACTCGATCCTTGACAGATGATCAGGTCCCAAGTTCAGTCTACCTGGCTTGACAATAATTTCAAAGTCATATTCCTGGAACAACAGTAGCCATCGGCATATGCGTCCTCCTAACACTGGCTTGTTGACCAAATATTTCAATGCAGAATGGTTAGTAAACATAAGGAAGTGTGATCCCAGCAAGTAGTGTCTAAATTTCTGTAGGGCATATACCATCGCAAGGCCTTCCCTCTCAGTAGTAGTATAGTTCTTCTCTGTTGTTGAAAGCTTTCTGCTAGAAAATGCAATAGGGTGGTCAATACATCCCTCTCCTGGCTGAGCTAACACGATCCCCAGGGAAATACATGATGCATCAACATGGACATGGAATGGCTTCATCCAGTCTGAAAAGACTAGAATAGGCGCAGTGACCATCTCTTCTTTTAATGTGTCAAAGCCCTGTTCGCATTCTGTGTTCCAAATGAATGGTGCGTCTTTCTTCAGCAGCTTCTCCATTGCTGCGGTTATTTGTGGATAACCCTTTATAAATTTCCTGTAATATCCAGTATGGCCTAATGTAGATCACAACATCTTGACTAAATTTGGTGTTGGTAAGTTTGCAATAACTGCAATCTTCGCAGGGTCTAACATCAATCCTTACTTACAGACAATGTGGCCAAGTAAAATTCCATAGGGCACACAGAAAATACACTTTTTCAAATTCAAGGATATTTGATGCTGTCGACACTTCTCGAGCATCATGCAGAGATTCATGCTGATTTTTAAATGGACCAAATACAGTCCAATCATCAAAATATGCTTCTAAAAACTTGTGCATAAAATATTTAAATGTTGCGACGATGACTCTAGAGAATATGGCAGGTGCGTTCTTTAGCCCAAAAGGCACGACGGTGTAATAGAATGACCCCCATTCTGTAGCAAATGTCATCTTATGCCTATCCATAGGATCAATCCTGATCTGACGGTAACCAGAGAAACCATCAGGGAAAGAATATGCCTCATTTTCTCCAATGTTATCAAGCACTTTGTCTGTGAATGGAGTAGGAAATGGGTCATGCATGGAAACATCATTTAGCTTTCTGAGATCCACACAAATCCTGATCTCGCCTTTTGCTTTCTTGTATTAAACAACCATGGGGATAATCCATTCGGATTCCTTGACTGGTTCAATGATTCCTGCTTCTAGCATCTTATCGAGTTCTTCGCGCACTCTTTCCTTGTAGCACGGATTCAATTTGTATGGCCTTTGCTTGACAGGTTTAGCACCTAGTTTTAAAGGTATTTTCATGACCCCTAGGTCTCCCAAAATTCCTTTCATCTCTGTAAATCTTGTTGGAAACAGTTCATGATACTCATGTAAGGTATCTACGATCTCTACAATAATCTGATCGTCCCAATAATCTCCAAATTGATGCGAACTTCGGCTCTTTGTCTATGCCAATGTTCACTTTTTGTGTTTTTACTGGTCCAGTCATATCTGGGATTTCCAACGGAGGTCCTTCTACCTCATGCGCGCCTTCTGAATCTGGTATATCTATGTTGCGTGGGTCCTCCTCATCGTCTTCATTTGTATCATTGGTATCTTTAGCTAATTTTTAACACTCGATGAAGTGCTCTTCATGTTCCTTCCATTCTGACTGTAGGTGCACATGAACGCACTCTGTCCCAAAAAACTCCTGCAATGTTATGTTTGGATGAGGACAGTCATCCTGGAATATGCGCTTCTTGATTAGCTATAATGCTTCATGGATTAATGGATTCTCGTCTTCAAAACTGAAGTCCTTCCGGAAGTTCACAACGAGCAACTTCCAATCAGTGAGTTCACTGCGCAGCTCCAGGTTGAGGTACCATTTCTCTGGGATACCCGCATCCAATGTATGTACAAATAAATGTACCCATTCTGTAAGTGGTCTTTCCACCCATGCCTTTGAACAAACTTCAATATGCTGATTAGGGTTTGTCTGTCCATTATACTTTTCGAAGGGTAAAAAAAACGTTTCTAGGAACCGGATCTGCATCTTAGTTCTGCATTGATCCCAAGTGGTCAATGTTTTCTTATGTGCATTCCACCATCTAGCAGGTATATCGTGCAATGCTATATCTAAAGCTGGCAGTCTATGCTTGTAGTATCCCTTTTTCAAATTTTATTAAAATGCCCAATTTTCCACTTTTTTTCCCAATTTCGACCTTTGACTAGTTTTACTGTTTTGACCTCCAAATCAACCCAAATGCTCCCAAATCTTCTGTAGGAGTGTATGAATGGTATTTAGACTTGAATATAAGGTTCAGGGATGTTTTATGGCCCTCCAAATACTGCTGCAAACTTGATTTGTATTCTGATCAATATATGTAATTTTGACTAGTAATTTGTGCATCAAATCCCCCTCGGGTAACACTGCAAATGGCCTTCCAAATGCCTCCAAACTCCCACAAATTTATGAACAGAGGTATATAATGTGTTAAGTATGTGATTAAGGTCTCATATGCACCATTAATTGATTTTTAATACTGTTCTAACTCTCTCACATTCAACAGCAAAAACCCCCAATTCGACCCTTGGGGAAATGGCACTATTTCACCTCCCAATACAACTAAACTGAGTAAAAATGCTTCAAATGCTCAAGTACAGTACATGAAACTTGTAGAATACATCCATGGCAGTATATTTATCACAAATATATCATAGAATCATCCATCCATTCGAAATAATCAACATTATAGTGTCATACATCAATGCATTGGGGAAATGGACATTGTTTGCTCATTATTCAATAGTTTTGCATACAACCAGTGGTTATTTCGACCTGAGACTTTCTGAATATGAATAACAGAGGATATGAATCTATTACAATCATAAATATGTAATGAGAATCTTTCTCAAGAAGCACAAGTGCTCACCAAAAACGCCCTCCCTCAAGGAGCACGAATATGCCTTCAAAACTGGAAACGGTGGATAGAAAGTACTGCACTAAACCAAACCATGAAACTTCCTGTAGCTGCTACCTGCAAATAAAAACTCCATTAAAGCACCATGAAAGACCTGAGTGGCCTCTCCAAACACCAACTTGGATGGGAATCTTTCACCCTCGAAATTGGCTAAGGCAAGAAACTAGTCATCCACTAGCTCTCTCTTCACAAATGCAATTTTTTCTCAAATCATCAAAATCCATTCTCATACTTGATTTCTACATTTTATAACCAACATTATCCTTCAAGGGGTCGAAATCCTCTGAATAGATTCAATAATTTTCCATTTAGAAAATATTCCTCATTTGCCACTTGTCTCCTAGTTCCAACCTTCCATCTTCTCCCAAATTCGAATTTGAGTCTCTTTAGATTCCTTCAACTCCATGAGTTCCTTCTTGAGCCTATTTTTGGGGATGACATGTCATAATGGTCAGGTGTAAGAAGTCAGGTCTGAATTTTGTCATAAAATGTCATAGATGCTTCATTATTGTTGTCATAAAACTAGGGAATCTAGCCCATGTGTCCACTAGTCTCCAATTTGACTCTTCCTCTCCCATGGAGGTTACTATTCCTTCCCATTTCGACCTACTATGCTCAATGCCATGTGTTATGACTTACCAACTCACCCAAGAGTGTTCACCTTCCCATGAATTCGAATTGGCAAGAGAGAGCTGCCATGTGTCATTGAAAAATCAAGCTAGTGTGGGTCCCACCACCTCCATATGTCTCCAAAACCACTTGCCACCTAGAATTTCTCTTGAATTTATTTATTCATCATATTTATTAAATGCTTGAACCCTTCTAATGTCTAAATATCATTTATTAGTTTCCTTATTACCATCCCACATGTGCCCATCCAACCTAGGAAACTAGTAGGATTGATGGGATTGTCTTACTATGCATTTATTTGAATGGGGACATTACAATGCTCATCTGGTATAGCTGCAGTAAATTCCCTTATGAAACTATAAACATTAGCAGAACCATTATATGTGAGAATAGGACTCACCTCTTTTCCGATCCAGCGCAGTGATTTCGTAACCTGTGCACATCTTCTTGTTGATACTTCATGCATGCGGCTTTGCCAATTCTCCAGTCCTGTATCTGACTCATAGATACAAGAAGTGTCACATCGCCAGCTAAGCGTACCATTTGCAGTAGGATTAATGTAGTCTTCCTTGTTCGTAGTCAGCTGGTATAGTCGGTCTAAATCTTGAGCTTGGGATTCCTCCTGAATTGGCTCACTGTATCTATCACCATCTTTAGGATCCAATGGTGCGATGACCCTAAGATGCTTCCCTTCAAAGATCATCTTCTTTGTCTTCAAGTTTATGATAGCCAAGTTATCCATAGCCCAATCAAAACCAATATTGCTGGAAAAGGTTGACTATCATCCAAAATTTCAATAACCTCAAAGTCTACATAACTCTGTACTCCGTTGATGTCAACTACTACATTAGCTAAGCGGCCAAAAGGTATAACCTTCTCTTGATTAGCCATTCATAACTGGATGGGTGACTAGATCAACTTTGGTCGACCCATCTGCTGCCATGTCTTCTTAGTCAAGACATTCACTTCTGATCCCAGATCAAGGATGACTTAATCCATTTAAAAATCTCCTATTTGCACAGAAAGGCTCATCTCTCGACCTATTCTTTTGTGCTTCCTTATATGATGTACAGCGCTATCTAGAATCTCTGTTGCAATCTGAGGTTCATACTGGTTAATGACCTTCTGAAGCTCTACTATGGCTTTTTCGGTTTTTAGTAACTTCATGCAGCTTCACAAGAACTGCGCAACAAAAGTACGGACATCTGTTGCAGTACTTTTTTTTTCATAAGGAGCCGACATGTCTTCAACATGCGGTGTTTCACTGTGGAGCGGGATCCTTGATGACTTATCTGCTGGTTCTCTAAAGGTGTTCCGCACGTCAATGAAGACCTCCTTGTTCTTTTGTAGGTTAAGAGGGGGTACTTTTCCTGGAGCTTTCCTTATCCATATTGTTTCAAGGGGATCCTTCTTCGTATGTGCCTCCCCTGATGTTGAAGCTTCCGCTCCTCTATTGTGGCCTCTCTCAGCGCCACTGCACGTGACCACATTAATGCTCGAATCCACTGTCCTATTTTCTACTGCAATCCACTGGAAGTTTGGATTCGGAGCCTCTGTTCGTCTTCTCTTCTGCATTTCGACCTCTAATACTGGGAAATCTTCAATGACATGCTCAAACGATTTACAATAATTGCATGTAGTGCATGGGTTAACACAATATTTGGACACGTGCTCGGGTTGGCCACAGTTATAACAAATGACTTGGCCACGGCCTCTTCCCTATGTCGGACTAGCATTTCTTCCTCTGCCGCGGTATCCACCACCATGACCTCTGTATCCTCCTTGGTCATCTTGTGCATTTTCTTGTTTCGGCTGGGTATCTTCTTGTACGCGGTACAAGCCAGTGCCTCGCATTGAGTCTATATCCCTTTTTCTTTTATTCATTAATTCATATGCACGGCAGTTGGATTCATCATGTCCAACTGATTTACAGAAGTTGTAGTATAAATTCTTAGGAGTTTTCACATATTTTTGCATGAGGTAACAGTCTTCAGGTATATGTCGTGTGGTTCTGCAAATTTCACACCATGGGGCCTGATTCTGATTTAATGGGTTAGGCACACCACTGTTAATATAGTCATGGAATAGAGGGCAATGCTCATGGTCATGACCTTCTCCTTTACAACTTGTACACCAGCCCTCCTGTCTAGGTTCATATCTTTGTTCTTTACCATTTATCATACTTTGCAGTTCAAGTGTCAGGGTGGTCAGCTAGTTCTGGATCTTTGACATCCCAGAACTTGTATCACCAATCGGCGAAGCTTCCAGCTTCATTGCAATTTCCAAGGCCTCTTCCTGGGATAGAACCTTTTGTTGCATCAATGGTAATCTCATATGAGGTAACAGTGCAGCAATGAACCATTCTTTATGCTGTTTTGGTGGTATAAAAAAACTTACTTGGTCTAGTAATGTCTTAAATTTCTGATCAAATTCCCAGACTGCTTCAGTTGGTCTCTGCTTTATTTCCTTCAGCTCAGTTATACACTGAGACTCAGACTTAGTTTTCTTAAACTCTGCCACCAGCACGTCTTTAATTTCTGAGAGGGTTCTCGGCTGTACGGTAGAGTATTTCATAAACCAATGTAGCGCTCTATCCCTGAAAGTGGTGATGAGCTCTGCTTGCTTCACGGCATCGTCCTGGATTTGTCTTACACTCCATACGGCTTCACAAAGGAACCAATGTTGATCAGGGTATTCTAGGCCAGTTCCTCTAAATATTGGCAGTTTTATATCAGTGTTTTCCATTGTGCTACTAGGTGGTGGAGCGTCGGGATTAGTGCGCGGCTGGTGTAAAGGTATCCGCGCAATAAATACAAATGGGACTATCGGGAGAGATGGACTAGGCTGAGTCTTCTGCGGGGTGGGATGCGTAGTGGGTGGGTTCTGCGATAAAGGTGGCGCGGTTTGTGCAGCCAGCGGATTCTCAGGGGTAAATGGTTGTACAACTTCGCTATCAAGATCGCAGGGGATCTCAGTATCTATATGAAGTTTAGGGCCTTCCGAATTCTTATTAATTTTATATCTCTTACCACTTCTAAGGGTATGTATCTCTTCGTCAGAATCAATATATGTATTGTTTATCATGACAAAATTCAAGAATATTACTGCATTCTTAGAACACCTTTCTCAGCTAACAACATCTTAATGTATAGACTGAGATTGTTCAGAAACTTACCTTGGAATCCTCCGAAAAAGTGTGCTTCTGCTTGGCTGTAGGATTTGAGTGTGTCTACAGCAAATTCTGTTACAAATCCTTCTAGCATATGATTGACCCAATAATCAACTGTGCGTGACAATGGGTTGTCTAACGCTTTAAGCTGCGTTGTGAGCTTGGGAGTCCATTCTGTAGGAACTCCTCCTTGGAAATAGTTTTTCTTCTCTACGAGTCACAGAATCCACTCATGCAGCTTGTTTGGAAACAATGCCCAAAATATCTTGTGAATGTTGTCCAACATATATCTATTTGACGACTGTGTGTCGCTTAGATGCATATGTCTATTTTCTTGTCTGCTAAAATTGCTTATGGTCTTATCCCACCAATCTTGGATTTTTGTCTTTTTGAGATGTCAATAGTCAGATCCTTTGGGGAACTGATATTCTTCTTCACACATCGTGATTGCAACTCATCATGGATTCTAGCATGGCAAGGGAACCATTTGTTGGCTTAAACTGACCCAAAGGTTTCCAATTAGACCCACGTTCTTTGCGGTTCTCCGTTTGACCAACAAAACCCTTCGCACCGGCCCTTTCGGCAACAACCTGCGAGCAGGTTGAGGTCTCACCTGAGGTGTATCTTATGGGGTACTACGGAATCAAGTTTCCACAGTAAATGATGAGTTGTTTATATGAACAAGCTGCGCAGTGCAGGACAGAAGGATGGCGCTGCGGGGCAAAGTGATGCGGTATGCAGTAGGATCTATGCTGCGAGCAGTACTGCGCGGTGGAGGAAACAATGTGGGCTTCACTAAGGGTTTCTTACTACTACGAATCTTCTACAGGAACTGGGAATTACCCACACTTATCCTCTACTTGGAAGATCTCGGAAACGTTAAGGCACTGAAATGAATATCACTCATCCATTCATTCAGGCACTTATGGGTTATCTTTCTAGCATTCATTCTAGAACTTGGATTATTACAACGTGAACTGAAATGATAGACACGACTAACTGTGTTGCGTTCCTTCATTGTGTTTAAGAAAGTATTTAAACTTAAATGACTGAATCATGATCTTAACATAGAATTGAAATGTTTTCCATTCATCTGCTTCCGTGGAACCTAGCATATCATTCCCAAAATTATCCTATTGGTAAATGCATATCAAAGTTCTCATACTAAAGCATGCAAGGAAACATTCAAGCATTCATTCTACAAAAAATACAGACATTCATTCATTCATCAAGATATTTAGGGTTTATTATGACACCCAGGATCAAGATATTTAGGGTTTATTATGACACCCAACATCAAATCGGCCAATTGTCCCACTACATTAATAGTTGGTGGATCACGCTTCCTCCTTCCTGGTTTCTTTAGGCAATTTTCTCTAATAAATTTGTTGCAGATGGGCACATCCCTTATGGCTTGTAAAATCGGGATTTGGATGTTTAAGTGCTTGAATTCGTTTAAAATTGTATTCTCTCCCTCTTCTTTTGTACTTTGGACTAGTTTTCTCTTGAAATGGAGGGTTTATGTTGCGTGGGAGTGGTTGGGTTTCATCCTCAGGAGGTTCTGGTTCATCAGGATGTTGAACGTAAGGTTCTTCTATTTGTTCTTGAGCTTCAGGTTGTTGGATGTTGTGTGGGGATGTATGCTGTAACGTTTTTCCAAATCGTAGGTTTATTTCGTTTATTTCTATGGTGTCTACAACATAAGTTGGAAATTGTGTGATATCAGTGTTATAAGCCTGTTGCTATTGTGGGGGTCTGTTATTATTAGGATTTGGAATTGATTGGGCTGGAATGGGTGGAGGTGTGGGGGGTGGTTGAGGTTGTGGGCGTGGCATAATAAGTGGTTGTTGTAATGGTGCCCTCCAATTTGATCGATGGGGGTATTGATTTGCATAATTTGTGGTGGTTTGAAAAGGTGGGGGGTATTGAGGATAAGACGGTGGATAATATGGTTGTTGATCGGATGGTTGATATGTTTGTTGATTTTGTTGCCATTGGTTTTGATTTGGTTGTGCTTGCCATGGAGTTGGTGCAGAGTTCCAATTTTGGTGTCCTTGATTATAGTAGGCTTGATTGCTCAGTTGATATGGTCTAACAAAATTATTCCTCCTCTTATTTATAAAACAGAATTGTTCTATTGCTCATTCAGCTGCTCGGTCTTGAATAGCTGCTTTACATGAGGGAAAGAGGGGACATTTATCAGTGGAATGGTCGTTAGTGTAGAGACCACATACTTCTATTGTGTTCAAGCTGCACTGCCCCTTCTCATATTTTTTTCTACAACGAGGACAGAAAACTGCCAAGGCTTGGTTAATTTCATCGTGTTTCTTTTTTATTTGAAGAGCATCAAGTTGCATGGCAAGAGATTGCAGTATGTCAGTCTTCATGTCATCCAGCAGGTTTCCTAAATCATATTTTGTAAGTGTTGGTCCTGAAGATGATGATCCACCAGTGGATGTATGTGTATTTCTTGTACCATTCATAGTTTTCCTAGATCTAGAGTAGTTTTTGAAGATTTGCAGGATCTGGTCAAAAGATTTTTGGAATATATCTCCATCTCCTAGGAGATTTAAGACTTCAAAATTCTCCTCTTTTACACCTCTAAGAAGGACAAGTTTTAGTGATTCAGGATCCAAGGTGCAATGACTGGCTCGTTTGTAGCTGAGTTGAAATCTTTGGGCATAATATTCTAATGACTCTCTTTCTCCTTGTTGCATCCTAAATATTTCATCCCTATTATCTTTGGCATTGCAGTAGTCCCTACATTTTTCTAAGAATGCTTGTTTCATTTGATCCCAGCTAAAGATATTATTCCCTTCAAGGCTCATGAACCACCGAAGTGATAGGTCTTTCAGTGTGGAAGGAAAAAGACTTAGCTTTTGTGCATCAGTAGTGTAATCAAATGATCTGCAAACTACCTCAAATTCAAACAGGAATGTATTAGGATCTTCTGAAGTCAAACCATGAAAGTTTGGTAGATTATTAGGATTGATGTTCTTCATTCTGGCATCTCCAAGAGGTATGCTAATGGGAAAGGTGAAAAGCTCCCTAGGTTCCTCCTCTTCGTTTGCCATCGAGGTGTTTGAGCTGGAACTGGTAGTGAAGTTGTTTCTGTTTGGATCATATGTGGAGTCAGTTTCATTTTCAGAGTGTAGAAATTCAAACTGAGAATGGTCAGAACTATTATTACCGTTGTTGCTCATGGAATGCTTGGGCAAAAATCGGCCAAACCTATCCCTTTGCCGATGAGGCATTCATTGGTAAAAAAGTATTTATGTTTTTGTTTTATATAATTTTTATTTTTGTATTGTTTTTAGCTAATGTCTCCTAAAATATTTAGCACCTCCCCGGCAATGGCACCAAAAAGTGGTGAGCTCCCAATATGGATTCCTAATGAAGGTAGCGGTACTAAGACCCTACTTTAAATGTCAACTCGAGGGATGTACAAACTTTAGAGGTGCATGCACTATCTGTGCTCTTATAGGATAATCCTGGAGCAACTGGTTATAAAGAAATTGGACCCAGGATAGATTGGAAATTCAAATCAATCCCCTAGCCCCACTAGCCCCAACTACTAATTTCCACCCCCTATCGGCTCCTAAAAGCTCAATTTTGACGATGCTTCCAAAGGAAACCTGGGTACTGCGGCTTCAGTGGTGTTTTCAGGAACCATAACAATCAAACCCTACATATTTATTATGGAAATACTGGGCAGGACACAAACAACACTACTGAGTTTGAAGGCCTACTTTGGGGACTAAATATTGCAGATAGAAATAATTGGGAACCCCTCATAGCTAAAGCGGACTCGAAGCTGATCATCCAGATGGAAAAAAAGATCCAACTTGGTCATTCCCCATAACAGGTCACGGATAGCTGGAGACTGGCGTACAGGGTGGAAGAACTGGGATTCATACTCTGTAACCCCCGTTCTTGGTCTTTCTTCCATGTTAGACGTGATGGGAATAAGGTGGCTGACACCCTGGAAAATGCTGGAGCCTCCTCCCCTCACATATTTCAAGATGGGCCCTTGTCTCTCTTTTCAAACTCTCCTTGGGCTACGCATTGCAATCAGCTAGCTCATAATGATGATACAGAAAGGTGACATCGAGCGCTCACCACCTCAACTGTCAATGATTTCCTGTAAACCTCCCATGAGGAAGCTAGATCTTCCACCTCTCCTCAGCATGTGCCAACACATGACATCAGTGGGAATGATATCAATGGAAATCAAGATAGTCTTGGGCAGTGAAATCGTGAAAGGAGTTCCGATAACAGAAGGGTTATGGATTTTCCTTCACACATGCATACTCAATGCAGAGAGTAATTGAAAATTTTGTTCACTATGGCGGAGTGAGTACCGGGGTACATCGATCTGATCCAAAGCATTACAAAGGCATGATGGAAAATTTCCATAATTATGTTATAAATGGGGGAACCCTATGACTCCAAGTTCATATGTTGCTTCCTATTTTTTTTCTTGTTAATATGTTCGGATTCCCCTCCTACCCTCTAGATACCCTCTTCTCCCTTTGGTGGTCACCTTTGGGGACTGATGCGTGTCTCCTTCTCACCCAGCTGCATCCCAACTCTTTTGTTTTCACTTGCACCTTCCTCCACTGTTCGGATTCCCCTCCTACCCTCTAGATACCCTCTTCTCCCTTTGGTGGTCACCTTTGGGGACTGATGCGTGTCTCCTTCTCACCCAGCTGCATCCCAACTCTTTTGTTTTCACTTGCACCTTCCTCCACCCTACTATGGCTCCTAAGCCTCGACCCTATAGGGCTCACAGAGATGGGACTCAACCACAGCCACCACGTAAAGCCAAGAAATCCACCTAGGAGCAAGAAAAAGCTTCCCTTGCTGCCAAGTTCTTCAAAAAGTGTATCCCTTGCCAGATACATGAGGAAATTGAGGGCCTAGAGAAGAAACTCTGGGAACATATTTCTTTTGAGAACTTACAAAGTATCCATGATGAGGTAGATGAATGGGTCCAGGACCTAGGAACCACTGTGGGTCATTTTTCGGCCTATGACCGCATTATTTCTACCTACTGGGTTACTAAGGGCTTGTTGGCCCACGTGTTGATGGTCTGCAAGAACAAGGCTATGGGGGAGGATGAGCCGGTTCGATCCTGGAAAGAACACTACAATGAATGCAAATTTTTAAACAAAAAAAGTGGACCTCATCACTTTGAAGCTTGGAATCCCATTGTATCCTCTGCTCGATCAATCTCCAGTCGGCCCAGGAAGCAGCTCTGGAAACCCGATGTGCTATGGCATCACGATTTGGGAACCCTCTTATGTCATCGCCAACAAACTAGATCGCGTTGTTTCCCGCTAGACACCATAGTTGGGGTGCCCTCCTTGCTGTTATTCAGACCCTATTTTATTTTCAGTATATGTCGGCACTTACTACTTTTGATTATATGTCTATTAATTGTTGTCTTATTTGTTAGTAGGAGGGTTGGTTCCTTTGTCCAGTCTTACTGTTTTTCTGTTAAGCTGGTTTTTTGTAATGGAGCTCTAGTTGATGACAGAATTGGGAGGCTGATCTTGTTTGGGCCTATGTTAGGGATAGCTACTATGATAGAACTTGAGACAGTGTAGTAACTCTGTTATCATCTTGTTTTTTGGGAGCCATGAGCTCATGAAGCTATGTAGCCTTTGAAGTTTTGTTAACATGAAATACTTTTACTTTAAAAAAAAACGATTAGCTATGTTATGGAATATAGGATGTGATCGAACGAATTACATGTAATGCTTAATGATTAGTAGAGTTACGAAACATCATTATGATTATGGACTGATTGACATGATGTATATTGATGAGTTATGATGAGAAGTACTACTGATGGGTACTTTGAGAATATGTGTAGTAGCAGGTAATTATCATAACCAACTCACTCACAAAGGAAAATATAAGAGTCGTAGAGTACGAATAAATCATACATAGAAGAATGACAACGGTGTTGACTTCCTACAGATTCCACGCACGAGTTAAAAAGTACCTACCCGCTTACTTCGGGAAACTTTTTACTATTGATTTTTATTAATTTTTTACTATTTTAAAATTTAATATTTGTTTACTCTTAGCAATTTTAATTATTTTAACAAATTTAAACTATTTTATAATATTAAATATTTCTAACTATTTATTACTTTTTTTTAAATTCTAATTATTTTAAATTTCAATCAATTTCAACTATTTTAATATAATATTTAATATTTAAATAAGTATATATAATATATAAAAGTAATATAAAAATTATAGTTTCAAGAAAACATATAATGTTGAATAAATTTATATACATTATAAGTGAAAATTGATATCATAATTGAAAATATATATTTAAATTATTTAATTAACATTTTATTATTTAACTAAGTGATTTGAAATTAAAATAATAAAAGGAAAAAAATCAAAATTAAATATGTGTATATTATTTAACGTTTTTAATCAACTTAGACTAATAATTACTGAATTAAATGTAAACATGATTTAATTTTTAAATACTATAACAAAGTTTAAAGGAATAAAATTAGTGAAAATGAAACAACGTGAATTTCACCTCTAAGATGTATAGAATAGTGGATTGAAGTAATTATCTAATTTCTATTCAAATATTTTACATTAATGATAAAGTTGTTTCACCATAGTGAAGTTTCATAACCATATAGGAATGCCACCTTTCTACCTTACCCTTTACAGGGTTTATATGCAACATAACCATTTAGATATATATATTCCATACTTAATTTAACCTAGATAAATGTCACAACATGACATATGCATACTGGACTATTGCAACCAACCATATTCTACCATGGCTTTCCCACTATACTCCCAATCAACCATTAGTTAACCATATTCAACAATGGCCTCCCCACTATGGTCAAGCATGGTAAACCAATCATAGTCATAAGCATGATCAACCATAATCATGATCAATCATAGTCAAGCCTTATCAGCCATAGTTAACGAAAGTCATGGTCAACCATTCTTATCCATAGGTGGGATCAACAATAGTCAACCATCATCAATCATGATTAACCATGGTCAACCATAGTCACGATCAACCATTGTCAACCATATCCATGATCAACCTTAGCCATGACCAATCATGGTTAACCATGGTTAACCATAGTCAACCATGGTTAACCAAGATTAGTTCAAGTCAACCATAGTCAACCATAGTCAACCATATTCCACCAAGGTCAAGCACTAGTCAGTTATTGTCAAACTAGGTCAACCATAGTCAACTAAATTCAACCAAATTCGACCATGGTCGTCCATATTCAATCATAGTTAATCAAAGTAAACAAAACTCAACCATATGATATTAAAATTAATCAAATTTAACCATCACTAACCATGGTCAACCATATTCATCGATGGCCAACCATAACTAACCATAGTCAACAATCACCAACCATAGTCAACCATAGTCAAATAAATCCAACCAAAGTCAACCATAGTCAAGCAAAATCAACTAAAGACAAAAGTTAAACAAGGTCAACTAATAGTAATTATGGCCATGGCCAACCATGGTCAATCAAAGTGAACTAAATTCACCCATAGTTGACCATAGTCAACCATGGTCAACCATATTCAACCACAATCAATTAGTCAACCAAAGTCTTCCATAATCAGACAAATTTAGCCCAACAAGTCAACCATATGATATTAAAATCAACCAAAGTCAAACATCGCCAACCATGGTTAACCATAGTCAACCATTTCCAACCATAGTCAACCATAACTAACAAAATCCAACCAAATTCAACCATAGTTAACCAAAGTCAATACCACAGTCAACCAAAGTCAATTAAAGTTAAAAGTTAAAACAATTCAAGTAATAGTCAATTATGACAAAAAAATTCAAACAAAGTCAACCATGGTCAACCATAGTGAACAAGGTCTTCACCAATAGTAATTTACAGCCAAAACAAGGGCTGTAATTACTTTATGCATAAAACTAGAGTTCTGATCTAAATCGTTTAAACACTAAAACTAAGATTGCAGTGCGATCGTTTCATGCTACACATCTATTTACTAAGAAGTCAAAGTAATTAATCTCGATGGAAAACATTCCTAAACCTCAGATCTAAACCATGACTTTTGAAAGAAAAGCTAATACATATGTAATCATTGGTAAAAATGTGCGTTGGAAGAAAGTAGCTACAGAACTACTGGAACCATATTGCTGAACTACATAACGTATTATAAATTACTACAGAATCAATACATCATTCAAACGCTTCCATGTGCGATATAAATTTTCATCATTGTAAAACACATAACTGGAAAATACCTGAAAATGGAAATCCCCTGACTTACGTGTTGGAGGGGCCCTCTCCAACCCGTACTCAAGAGAGAAAGAAACTTATAAACACTCGCTGGAATTTAACATCAATCTCTTATTAAAATATAAAATCCATGTCTTCACAAAGGTCTGTAACTTCGTAGTATCTCAATAGTGCAGAAAACTTAAAACAATGTTTCTCCAAAATGTCAATAGAGACCTCTCGCTACCCGAGAGGTCCATATTTATATAATTCGTAATGTTGAACTTAACTAATTGTCTAAATGCCGATTCCCCTTAAATAGGAGTGCGTTCTCTATAAATCAAGAAACATGGTGCCGAGCTACATGAATCTTCAGTCTTCTATGTGTTCATCCTTTAGTGCCCTTGAACCTACTCAATCATGCTTGGTTTCCACAAAATTAGTTTATTGAATATGCATTTTAACATATAAGAATAATCATCAAAAACAATTTCATTAAATAATTAAAGTAAAACATCTTTTCCCACAAATGAGTGTGTTTCTTCGCCATTGCTTGAGCTTGACTACGGGAAAAAGGTTTATCAAATACCTGAAAATTGGACTCATTATACCCCTTTTTATTTGTTTTCTGGAGGAGGGGGAACATCCTTAATCAACAATATGGCGGGGCTAACGCCCAGCCTCAGTGGACAAACGTTCAGAGTACCAACCACTTTCATTTGGATGGGGGAATTTCAACAACACTTTCACACAACAATAGATAGCTGGGGGCAACCCCTACCACCAGATGGCTAGGGGAAACCCCTACCAACAGATGGCTGGAGGCAACCCCTACCACCAGTTTATGGGTCAAACCATGGGTGGTTCCCCCTTTATGACCCCAGCTTATCAAATTCCATCTTGTAGACCTCGTTTACCATTTTTGGCAACTCTGAATTTTCCAGACCTTTCCAAGTTAACAAATGATCTGGTATGCCATAATGCAAATTGGCCACCAATTCCAACTAAGTTACCTTCGGACATTCCAAAATTCGAGGGCAAAACCGGTGAAGACCCTGGTGATCATGTCACCACTTTCCATTTATGGTGTTCTTCGAACTCGTTGAATGAAGATTCTGTTAGGTTGAGACTTTTCCAAAGAACCTTAACCGGCGTTGTGGCTAAATGGTACATTGAGTTACCTGCAGCTACGTTTTTTAACTTTCGGGATCTCGCGACTTTTTTTCTGAACCACTTCTAGCTTCCTGTTCGGTACGATGCCAGGATAGATCTTTTGTCTACATTTAGATATAATAAGGCCACTCACTTATCTGATCACATTCAGGAGTGGTGAAGACGGAAGAGGCTCATTAAAGCCAATATACCTCCATAATTTCTTCTTGAGTGGTATCTGAAATCACTCCTTCCTTACATTTCTAAGGAAGTAGTTACTTCTGGAGTGTCTGCAGAGGAAGAAGCCGTCTTACGAACCGAACAGCTAGACCTCGTTTATGCACAATCTGGGTTACTTTATGAGATTATACCAAACACACTGCGATCAAACACTGATCTTGGCAGACCTAAACCTGGACCACATGCTGACGGCATAGTGGGTTCAGTAGATTCTGCAGCTTTCGAAGCATTGAATAAGCAGGTTCATGCCTTATCCGTCAAACCATCGACTGTAGAACCGACCTCCGTCACAACCTCTCCTTCTACTTATGAATCTATAAACCAAGTTCAGAACAATCAAAAGGGCCCTCGACATCCCAATAACAAAAAGAAGGGCAAGAAAGGAGAGTGGAACCAGCAAAAGCCCAAGAATAAAGAGAATGCCGAGGAGGGTAACAAAGAAAAGAAGAAGGTTAAGTTCCCTTGTAGTATTTGCAAGCAGGACCACCTCACTCACCAATGCCCTCTACTCGAAGAAGCCCAGAAGCTGCTTCAAGAAAAGAAACCTGCCATACTTAAAGATCCATTTCCTAAGGGGCAGGGTTCAGCTTCTGGCACCTCCAAAGATGGGGGCAGTACTCATGCTTCAGTTGATCAAACTTTCATTAATATGGTTAGTGCGGATGCACTTTTGCAAACGCGAGCAAGAAATTACACCCCGGATGCACAAAACAAAGATAAAGAGATTCCAGAATCTTCCATTCCTCTCCACATACCTGTGGACCCATAGCCCAAGATCCCGAAAGGTGTCTTGAAATGGGCATCGCACAATCCCAATGCACGGGCTGCTGCCAACTACAATGTGATTGAAGATCTAGCTCAGACCCCTTGTGCTATGTCCACCTTAGAAGTTTTGCAAAGTTGTCTGTTACAACGAAATGCACTTCTGGCAGCGATTGGAAGTATAGAATCATCTAACATGACTGTACGCTTTGATATGTCTGATATCAAATATCGGTTTTCGTACCACGTTTCCCTACAGATTGAAGTGGTCCATGGTCCTATGACCATTAGACGGGCTGTCATAGATGAGGGCGCGTCGATGTGCGTCATGTCCATTTCCTGCTGGAAAGCTTTAGGTTCTCTTGAGCTAGCTCCCTCTAACATGTTGCTTAGTGCCTTCGATGGCAGGACTTTCCGTCCACATGGAGTTCTACCATCGTTTGAAACTACACTTGCCGGTAAGATAGTTGCAGTAGAGATTGAAGTTCTGGACGCTCCGCTTGATTACAATATGTTATTAGGCAGGAGCTGGACGTATGCCATGTGAGCCATTGCATCGGCAGTTTTTCGAGTTGTTATGTTCCCTGACGAAGGAAAGATCGTCACGGTCGATCAACTTTTGTTCTCTCGGAAAAACAACTAGACTTCATCAAATACCACTATTCCCTTAGTTGATCAATATGCCCCAGTAAATGAGATTTTAGGAGCAGGGCTTTACAGGTCGTTAATAGGCACTTTCGACCTACCCTCCCCTGTTCTTTTCATGCATTCTGATGAAGGTACTTCTATTGAAACTTTCATGGTTGGTCTTAGGACTGATCCGTGGATCCTTCCTACTATATTAGAACCTTCAGTGCCTTTAACCATTGTAGAGATAGCATCATGGAAGCACAACATGCTACAATGGAACATATCGTGACTCTGCCAGTCTCTGCTGAGTCGGATATGGACTATGCTCCTGCATGGTCACTGAATTCTACCCACTCTTTCGACTGTTTAGATATGGTCTTACCGTCTGATGAAGCCATTTTGGAAGTCATGATGGGCTTGGACAAGCCATGGGAACATATGCATCACAGGTCTTACCTGCTTCCAAACTTAGATAGGATAGAGAGAGGAGAATTCTCTATGAGACACGGTGGATTTGTTGATTTATCATCTTTTCCTTCCACTTCAAGACCTGTTTACACTAAAGGGAATATGGATAATATATCAAGAACAATCCCGATTAACATTTCCACCAAACCTGGGGTCGTGGAAAACATTTGTAACATCCCCAGCTTGACCCTATTGCATTAATATTGTAAATGATGTAAATATTGTCATTTAGTCATGGTGAGGAGCTCAAGGCCAAGGCCCCAGCACTGATTTATCGTTTTATGTATCGGCAATTAGGATAGATGCATATGGTTCTTGTGCTAGCGGTGCACAATGTAAAATCGGACATCATGTAAATATGCAATTTTAATGAAAAACCCACAACTAGCTACGCAATGCAACAAAAGAGATGGGGGCATGATCTTTACAAGGAAGAGGGAGGGAAAATAACCCAACCCTTGAGCCAATGGTTTAATCCATGTTTCCATGAGAAAGCCCAATGAACTCTCAACTACCCATTTTGGGTTATGGACCAATCATTTAATTCTCCCATAAATTGGTTGGGGCAGTTAATGCCTTGGGAATGAAAGAGTATGGCAGCCAATTTCGTGCATGGGCAAGCCATCTACTTGGAAAATCGTGTTTTTGCTTGTGGGGCAAGAAAACACCCACGAAATGGTGCCCAAAGCCATTCTGAACAGTCAGACTTCACTCACTCACGCAGTAGGAATTAGCTGGGCCTTTCCCTGCACGTTTTGCATCCAAATCCTGCATTTTTCCATGCTTGGGAGTTCGTTTTTGCATAGACAGTAGCTTGGGAGAAAAGGGCCACGATTTGGGGACTGTATGGAGGTCGTTTTTTTCCCCCGAATGTCCAAGGACGTTTTTCTAAAAACGGATTGGCTTCCCAGGGTTGTTTCCCATCTTCCCATTTCGTTTTTGTGTGTTCCCACGTTTTTTCTGACTGAGTTGAAACCCCATCTCATGCATCCCACTGTGGACAGCGTTTTCCTCATGTCCTGTAATTGTGGTTTTGTTGTTAAATGCACCCCGTTTTGGACATGAACCTGTGAGCAAGAGACTCAAGAGTGGAAGAGGACAGATTTGGCTTGATGAGCCCAATGGAGTATCCATAGCTCCATGGTTGAGCCACTAGCTTGGTAATTCACCTCTGCCAATCTCTTAGTAGCCTGAGAAACCCAACTGCTGGTTGGCTTGGCTGATTCTGGCATATCTTTGGCTATGTGAGAGCCTGTTTCCCCTTTTTCCTTGCGGAGATCATGCCCAGCTCGGGGGTGGCAGCGGTGCTGAGAGATTAAGGAGCACACTGGCCTACGGTTGGGTGGAACGTTGCAGAAGCGTAGCTGGTTGCTTGGGACTACTTCATTAAGATAAGTATTCTCTTGTGTAAATTCGTAATTATCATTTGATAAATATTGGAATGTGTGTGGATGTGTTAAATGATTTTACTTCCGCTGTGTTTTCAAGTGTTTATGAAATCGCATATGTTCATCTCCTTATTTAATTGAACGTTTATTTTCTAAGTGTGGGGCTATATGCCTGGTTTAACCTCACGATCCTCTCCATCTAGCTGGTAGGATGGGAGGGGACGTGACAGAATGGTATCAGAGCTGCTGGTTGCAGCATTGGGCCTCTATGGGCCAAATCCAATCATCACTGAAAGAAGAGAAGGTTTTGAATTTTACTCTTAAGAGTTTTGAAAATTTTCGGTTTAAGCCTGTTTTTGAAAAAAATTTGGTTTTAAGTCTGTTTCAGGAATTCGTCCCGAAACTGCGGGAAGGTTCCGCGAACCTTCCCGCAATTGCGGAAGAGTTCAGCGAACCTTCCCGCAATTGCGGAAGAATTCAGCCAATTGCTCCGAAAAAGCGGAGAAAATTTTTTAAGTGAAACATTTTCTAAGTCTCGCCGTCGAACGGAAACTTTTTCGGAAGGAATTCTCTTCCAAAATTGCGGAGGGAATTCTCTTCCGAAATTTCGGAAGGATTTCGCGAATCGTTCCGCAACTGCGGAAGATTTCGGCGAATCGTTCCTCAATTGCGGAAGACTTCGCCGAGTCATTCCGCAATTGCGGAAGCATTCCACAAGTTGTTCCGAAAAAGGCCTTCCGAAAAATCGCCCGAAACCCGGGAAGCGTTCCGCACAACGGCGGAAGCCTTCGCCGAATGGCTCCGCAATTGCGGGAGCATTCGCCGAATGGCTCCGCAATTGCAGGAGCATTCGCCGAATGGCTCCGCAATTGCGGGAGCATTCACCGAATGGCTCCGCAACTGCGGGAGCCTTCGCCGAATGGCCCCTCCATTGCGGAAGGCTTCGGCCAAACTCCCCGCCATTGCGGAAGCGTTCGGCGAACTGCTCCGCAATTGCGGAAGCCGTCGCCGAACCGCATCGCGCGGAACCTACAGTCAATCGCCCCGCTCGTTGCGGAAACCTTCAGCGTATCGCCCCGCCCTTTGCGGCAGGATTCAATGAACCGGCCTGCAACTGCGGAAGCCTACGGCCAACCGCTCCGCAATTGCGGGTGCATTCAATGAAATGCCCGTTGCGGCATGATTCCAAGCCACAAGGGGGCAAACCCCCTTGACCCCCTTTGTTTTTCCCCTCATACGTCGTTGATTGTGATTTGACAAATTGTCAACGTAATATTTTCCATGTGCATGAAGTAATTTGTGAATTTATGAGAATATAATGCAACTGTGTAAAATGTGCAGAATTGGAGTGAAAGTTGTCATTTTTTTTAAAAGATGCAGTTTCCACACTCGGTGTCGGAATGAAGCATGAAGACAGGCATTGGAAAGCTTTTCCAGCAGGGAACTATGATGCATGACCAGAGTTTGAGGGAGATCTATATATATCATAGATATTTAGTGCAGAAGAGTGCCAGCTGCTGTTTTGACAAACAAATTTTGTTGTCAATATGGGCAATTTCTACAATTACAGGATATGGAAGAGGAATTCCATGTCACGATGAGGGATCGAAAAGGGAAGAATTTCTTAAACCTCTGTTTGTTATCATACATATAATTATGAAATTGTCATATGGCATAAAAATGTAAGAGATTACATAGATGTATATGCACTAGGTGGCATCTTAACAAACATTGCATAGTGCATATAGAAATGCTTATGCATAAATGGGATATTGCATATTGGTAGAATAATGAAGTCTGCATATGCAATGAACCATGAATGGAGAATATTGTGGATGATAATCACTATTGATGTTGGTATTGGTTGTAGGACCAAAGCTAACAAAGAGCATGGTTAAATGTACTGAGGATGTTGTTGCATGAAGCCAACAACCTTGGAATGGTGCAACAAATCTATGATCATAAAGTTGGAAAAAGGACTAAGCACCCTTGGTAAGAGGTTAACTAATCAGGTAACATCAGACAATGTTAATGGTAACCATATAGGGAATGGTCATTGGTGCCAAATTGCATGAATGTTGAAAAAGGATTTGGTAAGATCTCTTCAACTATGTTTGAGTTATGTTGAGATAGTTTGCATATGATATTAAATACCGCTTGGGACTGTTAACCTACCAAGCTTGGTGAGGTGTGGGTAAGTGAAGGAAATGATCCTTACACCCTATGACTATTTAGAAATCTCAATGCATTCATATGAATTTATATCATACCATGTGTATGCTGGTTATGTGCTTAATAACCAAAGCAAGTGAGGACTGGTGTTCCTGATTATGGTAATGCAAGTTATATGAGGTAGTCATGTTTCGATCATAATATACTTGAATGCATAGTACTCATGAAACAATGCAAGGTAGCATTGAGTAGGTGTGCATTAAGAGATTTTATAAATCTTGTGATGCATTGTATGAATGCATAGGGATGATGCATATGTTATTGCAAAATAAATAATGAATGAAATGATGAATTGGTGATAACTCTAGGATCATTTCATGGACTGTTATGAGTGCAGAATAGTAAGTGCATGAAGATCCCAATCATGATCGATGGGATGCTAGAATGCTCTGTGGAAGGACAGAGTTGTATGAATGATATGACTGTGAAATTTGATCTAGAGCTTATGAGAAGGAATCTCATGGTTGAGAGCTCTAAGTTCTGTTAGTAAGAATAGTTGTAAATCTCAGATGGGTAAATATTTCGGATTTGAAATTTTGCTAATAATTGCTAATGATCGTTTGGCTTATATAGAATTGTGTCAGGAAGACATGCTGTAGGTGGATGTTCATGTATGGTAGCAAGGGTGAAACCATAATGGGCAGTGTAATACCACTTACAAGGGCCAAACAATATGAGGAGAGACTCATTGCTAAGCAAATCAATTTCTGTAGGAGACAGAATTGTAAATTCATATTGAATTTAATTGTTAATGTTATGGATTGGTTATGAAACAATCATATTTGAAGCTTATTGCTAAATGTTGTTGACTGTTTGGCTATTTGATAAAGTGTGTCAGGATGACACCTTGCAGGAAGACCATGTGTGATGGCCTGTAGAAGCCAAACTAGATGGGAGGGATCCCATGCTTTGGAAATGGGTTTCAGGTGAAACGCCATTGATAATGTCTCAGCCAAACCGCATGACAGTAATCCATGAAAGTGAGATGGTAAAGCTATGCCCAGAAGGCATGTGAGACAAATCTGCAAAATGAATGAGTATTCCGTGACCCTAGACAAGAACATGCATGTCTAAATTATTAGGGTTAATACGCAGAGCATGCTCTATTTTATTTATATCATTGCAGATTGCTTGAGTATGATTAGGGCCTACATGGCGCACATCGGAAAGGGGGTGCACACCTTTTCTGGTGCTGGGTCATGATAGGGTTTTCAATATTGACTACACCCTAAGGGAATGGACGCATTCCTGGTGTTTCAATACTTGATAGTGAATGATATGAAATGTGGTGAAGAATTGAACAACAATACTGATGAACTTGCTTATCCTTCTTGTGTTGTCAGCCTACACAGATGCAGATTGATACTGCACATTAACGGGCAGAGTGAAGAAGGGTACGCAAAGAGACTGTATGGAATTAGCAACCTATCTATGCTCACGTGAAATATTACCAGAAGGGATGGACAGGCCCGAAGAGCTGTGTAATAAGAGGAGGTATCATCCTTGTGTGAGTAGGGGTCATGTTAACCTGCAGTCAAGAAAGTCACCTATAAAGTTCCTAAAAGGAACCACTGAATTGCACAAAAGAAGGAGTGGTGTCCTTGTATAAATAAAGAGTCGATGTGTGTGAAGGGTTATGGTGCAAGAAGGTGTGGTGGCATTGGTAAAGGCATGACATCTCTATTGGGTCAGCAGTGGGAGGGCGGGCGCCGATGACTGACTGAAAACCCTGAGGAGCCTATTGGGTCAGCAGTGGGAGGGCGGGCGCCGATGACTGACTGAAAACCTTGAGATGCCTATTGGGTCAGCAGTGGGAGGGCGGGCGCCGATGACTGACAGAAAACCCTGAAATCTCTATTGGGACAGCAGTGGGAGGGCGGGCGCCGATGACTGACTGGAAACCCTGAGATACCTATGGCTCCATAGTAGAGCCTTGACCTATGATGGCCGGTGGCGCAGTTTCCTTCCATTGGTCGATGACCCAGACGAATGTGCTGGATCGGCACTGGAGAGGGCCAACCAGGTATGGGACTGGTTGGGCACCACTAAATGCTTGGTAAATCCAGCCGATGGGGAGGTGTACTGGTTAAGCATTAACTATATCCAAGTCCATAGGCGATCCCAAGGCTTGCAAAGCGAAGCAGGATCCTGTGGACCAATACAGATAAGTATTCGTTTCATTTATGTCTTGTTTGGAATAATGAAGATTACAGGTATAAATCGTTTAACAGCTAAGCTGATACACTATTGTTTCTTTGTTGGAAACCTTGGTCGTTGCAGGAAGGCAAGACCCTGAAAGATATGAATTGCTAGTAAACCCAGAAAGTAAATGAGTGGGCGATATGAATTGCTGGTAAACCCAGAAAGTAAATGAGTGGGCGATATGAATTGCTGGTAAATCCAGAGAGTAAATGAGTGGGCGATATAAATTATTAAGAAATCCAGGGAGTAGCTGGTTGAACGCTATAAAGTTCTTGATAAGTCCAGAGAGTGACTAGTTGGGCATTAACCACTTGATATGGTAAAGCAGCGTGTACGTTGGCCCAACACCCCTTAAAACAATTGATAAAACCAGTCGGAGCACTGGCCTGGCATATTGCTAAAGGAAATGGTTGATAAAACCAGTCAGCGTACTGGCATGGCATTGCCTATTCGAATGGTTGTGGAGTAGCCTGCGTGCTGGCCCAACATTCGTTGTTGTATCCACGGGAAATCCAATGCTTGGAAAGCGAAGAAGGATCCTGTGGAGTAAGGTGCCGACATCCAATACAGATAAGTATTCAGTTACCTTGTAGCTTCTTGCTCATGAATATATGTGTGTATATGATTTGGCTATGATTTCCTAAAATTCTTGTTTAGAGAAAAACCCTATGAAAATGAACTAAACATGTGAATTAATTCAATGCTTGAGTGTAGGTATTGCTGGAAGCAAGGATTATGAAGGCATCCTGGAGATGCATGTGGACATGTGACCGTCCTAAGGAGCTCCGTATGAGCAGTAATGAAAAATGGTGCTAGTGGATACAAGTGGATCCTAGCAACCCAAGGTTCTGTAGGCAATAATGGGAAGGGTGCCCTAGCCGAAAAATCCATATGCAGACCTTAGACACTAAGTGTCATAACCAAGAAAGGAAAGCCAAGGCATTCACATTGAAGTGAAAGAGACTAAGGAGCATGAAACCACAGCGGTGGTGTAGCTCCATTATAGAACAAGACTAAGAGGGAGAAACCCCTACTCTTCTCTTTCCTTTTGATTGATGCATTTATAAAACAAAAGATTGTTGAGTGCATATCATGGCTGAAAATAGATTGTGTTTAATTGCTTGAGATGAATTGTGAATGCTGAAATAGTAAATTTCCTGTGAAAGGATGAACATGAATGAATTCATGTGTATGCTGGGAAAGCATGAAAATATGGGAGTCCCATGAAGAAAGCATGGACATTCCATGTCAATTGGGAAAATAATTGACTAATCTTAATGTTTATGATATGCTTGTCCTAACAAAGAATTCCCATGATGAATTTCACAGGTAAGAAAGTGAAACAATTGGTTGCAGCCGGCACAAGAAAGTATTGCTAGTAAGCAAAGTGTGTTCAGTTGTGCCCATTGACCATGGCAGCAGATCGAGGGCTATTAGAGTTGGATGAAAGTCTTCTTCAAACAATTGTCAGGACCCAAGAAAATATTGGGGAGATGCTCAAGATACAGAGGCAACAGAATGAGATAAACCATGAGGCTTTGCAGGACTCTATTCGTCTACAAAAAGAGGTAAAAAGCATCCTGGGAGCAATCAGCAAGGGAAAAGAAAGCGGATCAACGAAGAAGCATTCATCCAACTGTCCGAGTAAGAAACGTTCCAGGTGGGAAGACTCAAAAGAAATGGACCGGGAAAAGATAAAGCCGCCAATTAAATGTTGGGGATGTGGAGGAAGTCATTGCATCCGTGAGTGCCCAACAAGGGGATATCAGGAGGGCAGCAACCGTAAATTTTCCAAGCTCGTGGGCCAGTTGGAAGGAAAAGAAAAAGAAGGAATTGTTTTGGGACGATGTCCTCATGCAGTGCTAGAAGGTCCTAGCCAACAAGAGCAGTTTGTAAAGACCAAAGGACTTAGTCCTGAAAAACCCAAGTAGAGGGTGAAATGCAGGACAAACCTACCACATTTTGTGAATTTTGGACATATGTAAAGTGGATATTTATTTCCGAAGTGTTGGAACACCGAGGACGGTGTTATTCCAAGGGGAGGGGAATGTAACATCCCCAGCTTGACCCTATTGCATTAATATTGTAAATGATGTAAATATTGTCATTTAGTCATGGTGAGGAGCTCAAGGCCAAGGCCCCACCACTGATTTATCGTTTTATGTATTGGTAATTAGGATAGATGCATATGGTTCTTGTGCTAGCGGTGCACAATGTAAAATCGGACATCATGTAAATATGCAATTTTAATGAAAAACCCACAACTAGCTACGCAATGCAACAAAAGAGATGGGGGCATGATCTTTACAAGGAAGAGGGAGGGAAAATAACCCAACCCTTGAGCCAATGGTTTAATCCATGTTTCCATGAGAAAGCCCATTGAACTCTCAACTACCCATTTTGGGTTATGGACCAATCATTTAATTCTCCCATAAATTGGTTGGGGCAGTTAATGCCTTGGGAATGAAAGAGTATGGCAGCCAATTTCGTGCATGGGCAAGCCATCTACTTGGAAAATCGTGTTTTTTCTTGTGGGGCAAGAAAACACCCACGAAATGGTGCCCAAAGCCATTCTGAACAGTCAGACTTCACTCACTCACGCAGTAGGAATTAGCTGGGCCTTTCCCTGCACGTTTTGCATCCAAATCCTGCATTTTTCCATGCCTGGGAGTTCGTTTTTGCATAGACAGTAGCTTGGGAGAAAAGGGCCACGATTTGGGGACTGTATGGAGGTCGTTTTTTTCCCCCGAATGTCCAAGGACGTTTTTCTAAAAACGGATTGGCTTCCTAGGGTTGTTTCCCATCTTCCCATTTCGTTTTTGTGTGTTCCCACGTTTTTTCTGAGTGAGTTGAAACCCCATCTCATGCATCCCACTGTGGATAGCGTTTTCCTCATGTCCTGTAATTGTGGTTTTGTTGTTAAATGCACCCCGTTTTGGACATGAACCTGTGAGCAAGAGACTCAAGAGTGGAAGAGGACAGATTTGGCTTGATGAGCCCAATGGAGTATCCATAGCTCCATGGTTGAGCCACTAGCTTGGTAATTCACCTCTGCCAATCTCTTAGTAGCCTGAGAAACCCAACTGCTGGTTGGCTTGGCTGATTCTGGCATATCTTTGGCTATGTGAGAGCCTGTTTCCCCTTTTTCCTTGCGGAGATCATGCCCAGCTCGGGGGTGGCAGCGGTGCTGAGAGATTAAGGAGCACACTGGCCTACGGTTGGGTGGAACGTTGCAGAAGCGTAGCTGGTTGCTTGGGACTACTTCATTAAGATAAGTATTCTCTTGTGTAAATTCGTAATTATCATTTGATAAATATTGGAATGTGTGTGGATGTGTTAAATGATTTTACTTCCGCTGTGTTTTCAAGTGTTTATGAAATCGCATATGTTCATCTCCTTATTTAATTGAACGTTTATTTTCTAAGTGTGGGGCTAGATGCCTGGTTTAACCTCACGATCCTCTCCATCTAGCTGGTAGGATGGGAGGGGACGTGACAGAATGGTATCAGAGCTGCTGGTTGCAGCATTGGGCCTCTATGGGCCAAATCCAATCATCACTGAAAGAAGAGAAGGTTTTGAATTTTACTCTTAAGAGTTTTGAAAATTTTCGGTTTAAGCCTGTTTTTGAAAAAAATTTGGTTTTAAGTCTGTTTACTAGGTTTTGAATCAGGACGTTTACTAGGTTTTATTGTATCCAGTCATGGTATAAGGGTCGACCCATTAAAAGTTGAGGCGATTGTAAATCTGCCTCCTCCTCGCACCTTGTGACAAATCCAAATTCTGCAAGGCATGTCTAACTTCTTGCGATGCTTTATCATAAACTATGCTAATATCACAAAAGGTTTTATGAGACTGCTGAAACAAGATACCTACTTCTTGTGGGATGAGGCTGCTCAAGCATCATTTGAAGCCTTGAAAAAGGAACTACTTTCAGCCCCCTTGTTGAGCCCGCTGGACTATGCAAAATATTTTCTTTTATATCTAGCGGCGTCTCTTAATACAATTGACATAGTACTAGTTCAGGAGGACGAAACACTCCAAGAGTATGTTGTTTACTATCTTTCCCGTGCATTGATAGCTCCTGAGGTTAAATATTCCCATGTTGAGAAGTTAGCAATCGCTACGGTCTATGCGGTACAGAGGCTTCGTCATTACATACTTTTACAAACAACTACTATGATAGCAAAAGTCAATCCTTTTCTGTATGTTATCACTCGACGCATCATCGGTGGGAGTAAAATAAATGGATTGTAATCTTACAAGAGTTCGATTTGGTCTTTCAATCGACCAAGTCAAAGAAATCACTAGTGTTCACTGAGTTAATCTCAGAGTTTCTGAGTGACTTATAGCATATCGAGGAAGAATCATCATTCTCGGATGAACATATCTTCCTTATTGCTTCCTCTGACCCATGGTACGGGGATATCTTAGTATATCTCTAGACTTTGAGGTGTCCTACCACTCTTTCTAGAGAAGAACGACGCAAACTGAAAATTCATGCAAAAAACTATTTTATCATCTCGGATACTTTGTATAGACGTGGGATAGATTCCATCTTACGACATTGTTTGACTTTGGAATAAGCAGAATCAGTATTGAATGATGCCCATAGTGGAGCTTGTGGGGGTCATCTTTCTGGGTTGGCAATAGCCCAGAAAATACTGTGTCACGGGTATTTTTGGCCCACAATCTTTAAAGATTGTGTGGAAGCTGTGAAACACTACCGTCCGTGTCAGTTTTTCACCAGGAAAATGAGAGCACACCCAACTCCTCTTCATCCTGTGATTACAGTAGGTCCCTTCATAAAATGGGGGATTGATTATATGACTTGCAATCTAGTTTTGGCTGGAGGACATCATTATATCATCGTTGTCGTCGAGTACTTCACCAAGTGGGATGAGCCAATGCCTACTGTCAAGGAAGATGGAGAAACTATCGCTTATTTCGTATTTAATCAGATTATTGCAAGGTTCGGCATACCCAAAGAGATTGTGACTGATCACAATAGTCACTTCCAGAATAGCATGATGACCGATTTGTACACAATGTTAGGTTTTTGGCAAGAACATTCGTCTTCATATTATCCACAGGCGAATGGGCAAGTTTAGGCAGTTAACAAAACTTTAAAGGTAATTCTACAAAGAACTGGTAATGCCAATCGAAATAACTGGCACATCATGCTATACCCTGCTCTTTGGGCTTAGCAAGTGAATGTAAAGACTGCTACCCGGGTTCTCTCCCTTCCAGCTTGTGCAAGGGATATAAGTAGTCATTTCGATTGAATGCGAGATCCTTCGTTAAAACTGGCTGTTTGATTACTACCAGATACTTCAGCACTGGAAGAATGTTTGTTGCATTTAGAACATCTAGATGAGTAGTGCCGCAACGTGCTCATGACAAACGAAGTTCATAAGAAACGAGTCAAAGGACAATATGACAAGTCTGTTAGACCTAGGGTGTTCCTTGAAGGAGATCTTGTTCTACTTTGGGATTAGGACAAGGAACCTCTAGGACCTGGCAAGATCAAGTCCATGTGGCTCAGGCCTTACATAATCTCTAAAGTACTGAAGAAGGGTGCTTATGAGTTAGTAGACTACGAGGGTGATAAGCTGCCTAATCCTAGAAATGGGCTCTACCTGAAGAAGTACTACGCTTAGGAAGTTGTGCTTTTTCTTGTAAAATAGCTGTATATTTTGTAGAGCTAGTTTTTTCTTAATTTAATCTTATGTGTGTCTTCATTTCATGTATCATATGTCGACTAAACATTTCTTAGGATTTGCTGACGGCGCTAGTTGCCACACCCGACAATTGGCTTCAGCAACTTGGGTCATTTACTCACCAGCTGGCCAACTGGTTTCTTCGGGGGGGGGGTTGTTTGGGTCCCACTACGAACAATGTTGCTGAGTACATTGCGGTTATAGAACTTCTTCGAGATGCTCTTATTTATGGCATTTCACATTTAGAGGTAAGACTTGATTCGCAACTAGTTGTATTTCAGTTAACGGGTGTTTACCAGATTAGAGATCCTGTGTTGCTACGACAGTTTTTGCGAGTTAGATTATTGGAAAGATAGTTTGATTCTATTATATATCAACACATTCCAAGAAATTTAAATGCATTAGTTGATTCATTTGCAAATTATGTTTTAGATTGGCATTTGTATCATACAATTCCATAAACAGCATTTCACACATAAAGTTCAAACACATACACATGTAAACAACCGATACTATATCAAAAAATATGTGAGTTTTGGATCACAAGTCTATCAGAAGTCATGTCATACAGTACAAAACTGGGCTCGGTGGCCTCAAAAATATACATAAAGTATCCATCTCCTACGGAGAAGGGGGGGCCTCATCATCATCTACTGCATCCCGATAACATATGACCAACCTAGCTATCTTCCACAGCACCCTAAGCCATGCTAGGGGCACCCCAACTACATCTTCCTGCATATCAATAGGTATCTGATCCATGCAACATGCAGGAACATCATGAGTCAACCAACTCATTTTCCGCTCTATGGTCCCTAACATAGCATCAGCTGCACCAACATCTGCTAGCCTCATGAAGATAGTAGGATGTCCCTTGGGATGAACAAGCCCAATATCTGCATATGACACTTGTTTAGGACTTCAAAATTCATTCATAAAATCATATAATTGAAAATTTGAAAAAATTAAATAATTCTCAAAGTAAAAACATACCAATATCTCCCTAGGCTCCACCTAGAGGAAGCACCAGCTCTGGATCATGGCGGAAGTCCAATCCAGCATATGGAAACTGCTCGAATGCCGACACCTGTCTCTCCCACCACCCCCAGAAATCATCAGTATGATAACAAAAGTGACTTTCACCACCACCCTGGTGGAGAAATATGTCACCCCAATGGCCCAATCTTGGCTTCCGAGGGTTAGCTGGAGGTAGAGACATCCCCAAGCTAAGAGCAGGTACCCTCTCGAAGAAGAAGGTACATAGAATGCTTCCATATCCAAAGTTCTTCGCTCTCCCAGATTTACAACGCGTGAGTTGAAGCTTCATGTTTGCCAATAAACTAGTGCACCAATCGTACACATGTCCTTGCAAGCATCTAACACCAACATGCATGGAATGCCTCGAAGATAGGTGTTGTGTGGCACTCCTTGCCCTGCGGTTTAGCATACTCACAATAACCTTTAGAGGGAGGCTTTCAATAGTAGAAATTAGGATTTGACTTCCTGATTTGTCGGCTCCCGCCACACAGTATGCATTCAAATATTACTGCACTGACATGGCACCCTCATTGTGAGAAGATCCTTTCAAACATACCGCATCTCCCCTTCTAGACAGTCCGGTAATGAAGTAGATGTCATCAACAGTAAGGTCCAAGGTTTGTCCTCGGATAACAAAGGCATTGGTATCTACATCCCAGTATTGAACAAGTCTCTGAAGTAATCTATTGAGTGCCCTCATGTTCATGGTTTGGTAAAACTTTAACAAACCAAATCTTCAGAGCGCATGGAGAGCGGCTGGGTCTTGCATTGCCACCCTATCCATCTCCTCATTTTCTCTCTCCCTCCAAATAAGCACCATCTTGCCATAAAAAAGTCAAATTTGAGCATCTCGACACTTTTTTCTTCATGTTTAGGGGTGTGCGCTACTATATAAGCCACACAGTCACACATGGGAGCTACTGTGTAGAAGCATAGTAGCGCATACCTTCAGTATGCGCCACTTTTCCTACTGCAGAGTAGCGCACACGCTTCTCACGATGTGAGGATGGCCTTAAAAATGATTTTAAGCTAAAAAATTGACAAATAACCAATGGAAATGCAAGTTAGTATGAATTCAACTTACTTGGTGGAGGCAAAGTGTTGATTGGTTGCTTGAGTTGTTCGCCACGGAGGATTGAAATACAAGGGTTTGACCCAAATTTTCTTGCCCTACAAAACCAAAATGAAATTTGAGTTTTAATTTTGAAATTACATATATGATTTTTTGTTTAAATTTTTACCCACTTTGGTAAAATCTCTATAGTTGCAAATTCTACCAATTTGTTCTATTTAATTAATTAATAGCTACATATGGTATTATGGTAATTTCACCCAATGGTTCTCATTTTTTCACTAAAATTTTGTAGGATCAATCCTTTAAGACTAATTTTCTTGATGATAGACCTTTTCAACTAGCTCATAGTTAAAATTTACATATCATTTAAGAATTTTTGTCACGATTACTAACATATTTGTTGAAGTCCTAGTTTTGGCAGATCATGAGTCGTGATCCTAGAAGCTGTCATTTAAGTCATTTTAAGCTCGTGTTTGGACTATTTAAACCTAAACAAGATCGCTGAGCAAACTTGTCCTCTTCAAGCTCATTAAAGTAATTGAAGGCTCATCCACTCAGTTATAGAATTACCCCTTTTCCGGGCCTTGGTGGATAAATTACGGAAAATGTATACTCTAGGTATACTTCTGTATGCGCTAGAAGAGTTATTCTTCCATTGTTTTATACTTTTTTAGGGGAGGAAACTAAATTTACGAAAAAGGACCTTTCTGAGCCTTTCTTTAGGGTTTTCAGGATCTCTAAACATGAAAACACCAAGCGAGCATTCACCTACTCGGGCTCGATGTGAAATCCACGAGATGGTTAATAGGGGACTGTTTAAGTTTTTCAACTCTATAAACAAGAAAACACCGCCAAGCACAGACCAATCTGGGATCAATATAAAATCCGCGGATAGGTGTAAAGAGGATTGTTTAAGTTTTTTAGACTCTATAAATAGGAAAACACCGACGAGCAGGAACAGATCTTGGCTCGATATTAAAATCTAGAGATCAGTAATATAGAGTAATCTTCTATCTCTTCTTCAAACTCTGTAAACAATGAAGAAGGTCCTGAGTCTTCCTCCCATGGGCTCATTAAACTTTTTAAATGGTTGGATCTATTGAGTTTTCATTCTTTCTTGGACTCATTAAAACAACAAGAAAGGTATTCTTTTGTCTAAAAAGAATAAGGGATGAGAAAGATGTGTCATACCTTCAGTGTCAAAGGAAATTTAGTCAGTTCTATCCTTGAACACAGAACCTACTTGAGTCTATCATGTCGGTTGGGTTTAGTTTTTGACCTTAGGGTGAACCTGATCTCCGAGTTGTTTACTCCCCTAGTTGGTTATTCTTCCAATCATATGGAGCGTCTGTTAATGTCTCCTACATTAGAGGCTTATATCATTTTCCCCATTATATTGAAAACTGCCTAAGTCACTTTGTGTCATGCTCACGGTTCAAGGATATACCCTGTGTCGACCATTCTGCAATTTATTTTGACCTCATGTGTCGGCCATCCTAGTGTCAGTCTCGTTACATATATTAATCCATTTCAGCTCATACCAGTTGAGTGTCCCTCGTGTTGGATGCTGGAGGATTCCTTAAGGCCTCCCTTCCAACGGACTTCTTCCCATTGACATCAACTCATTTTGCTCTGGGAAAGAAGTTTAGAGTTTCAGTTAGTACCTTGGAGGTTGCAGTCACCGATGGCAATTTTCCTCGCTGTTGAATTATGAGAATACATCAATATCTCTTATTCAACAGAATCCTCAATTGTTCGACTCCAAATCCACTTATTCACACTTGTTGGATCGTACTAGGTACCTTGGGCCCCATTATCATTATCGGTGGAAGCCCTCACGTTTGTTAACAGTATACATCAATGACCGGTAATCAAACGATACCCCCCATGTTCGACTGTCAGCTTATCTATTCACATGGTTAGGGTTTGTACCTTGGGTTGTTTTGGATGAATACCTTGGGGTGTTGATGACATTACCTCATTATGTTATCACCCAAGTTGTGCAATACTGAGCCTCACTTATATTCGGCTCTCCATGAGACATAGATCCAGTTTGTTGTTATCGCTATGATCTCTTAGTTTGACATGGATCCACGCTTGTATTTCAAGTGGCCATGCTATATATACATCTCCTCGTTATGTATCGGAGATCATGATTGTATCACACTACACATCTATATGATGTCAAGAATGTAATTGCTCGCTGACCTTGATCTTTGTTTCAGGTGTTTCTGCGACTTGGTCCTACGGTTTCTTGCTCCTCCTTTGGATTTGGATTATAATGTATTTCGTCCATCGTTTCCCTCTGACCTCACACATTAGGGGGAATTTGTTATAGGTCAAATCTGCACTTCTCCGTCCGTGATCACCTTGAGCTGTCGATCACACAAAAGGAAAACTTGGATTGAAGAGCATGATGACCTCAGATGAGACTTTGACCTGATTCACCTTCTTGCAAGTTGACAAAACCTTGAAAAATATCATATTTTTGATGGGCACTACTCTCCTTAAGCAAACCAATGCATGGGCGCTACTCTGTAAGCTATATAGTAGTGCACACCTCCTGGTATGCGCTACTCTACTTCAGTAAACTAGCGCACATCATCCAAAAAATGGCAAACGCTAGTTATTTAATACTGTAGTCATGCACTGTGCTCTACTCCACTGTGAAATAGTCATGCACATCTTAAAATATGATCAAAAAAATATTAATTTGACAAATAGGGATTAGTTGCAGTTGGTTTCCCAACTTCCCCTTCAACTACCTCTCGACCTAAACTGCCTACCTTGTCATATAAATACAGGAGGATTGAAGAGAGGGGTTAGACATGAGACATAAGAGTGCCATAGAGAGACTCTTCTAATATAAGAAGCTTGTATTGAAGGTGGTTATGCTAGAGAAACTCTGAAGTTAGAGAGGAGTAGGAGCCTAGGATCAGGTTGCATGAGCATGCTGCAAAGTCAGGTATACTTTGTATCATTCATATGTTTTTTACAATAAAAGGTTGAAACATCTTTCTCGTCCCAAATAAAATGCTCAATGGACTATGTATTTGTTTGGATCATGTTGGTTAATGCTTGATGTTTGAATTACTTTTCAATTTCATCATTATTATATTGGCCGAGATACGTTGAGAAAGGTCTTTGTATTGCAATTTTATCAGACAAGAGATCGAGTGGAGGATCGAGCGCAAGGTTGGACAAAAGCTAGGATCAAACTTCGTTCATAAGGTATGTCCTCAAGATCTCTGACCTATTTACCTTCATAAACACTTCTGTAATGCAATTAGTATGTTTACTGGTCACCCCCTTAAGTTGATAATGTCTATTTCCTCACTATAGGGTAGTATTTCCCACCAACACTTTTCCCTTATAATTCCAAGTTAGCATTTGCACAACCTTTTTTTTTTTTTTAAATAAAAAAAAAAAGGAATCATTTAAGAAAATTGGCAACTTCCGGCTGCATGTTAAAAAATACTTACTATTAATTCTTACATGGATGTCGTACGACTATTTTAAGCTCCTACAAACTTTCTAACTTACCTATTGTTGCTTATTTTTTATAATTAGATAATGTCTGCGGTATGAATTGCTTATGAATATGATGAATCTTTATTTTTTCCTACCTTAATTGACGCAGGTTTGACATGCATAGAAGGTCTGCAAGAAAGAAGGCCGCGCAAAAGGTAGAGTCAGATTCGGATGTGGAGATCCTACTGGATACGTCACTTGAAACTATGTTCGGTGATACACAAGCCACCACTAATGTACCTCCAGGAAGCTCTACCCCAGAATTTCAATGGGGTGACTTGTATAGATTCATCAGGGATCAGGAATACCCAAATGGTTCCCTAGAGGATACTTTGGTATATGTAAACATCAAGAAGTCCTATATACACAAATCGGCAACCAGACCTGAATTATTTGCATGTTCTAAGGTCCTCGACTAGTTGATCCCTCATGTCAAAACTGACACTAGGTTTATCAATGACAAAAATGGAATGAATCTGGCGTCGTTTGCACCTGAACACATCGCAGCCACTTACAGATTGCCCCCGGCGAGAGCTTGGTTGGATAGTAACTGGATAACAGAGCACCCCATGGACCCTCTGGTCTCTGTTAGAAATATGACGATAGTCGATAGATAGATAAGGCAAAGGAAGACCAATGAATATGAAAGGAACCTTCTGAAAACCCCCTATAGACTCATTGTTCTGATGTTGAGCCGGATCTTTGGTATGCCCAATGGTAATATTTTCAAACTAGGTTGGGTACTGGTAATATTCCATATAGCCATGTTAGGCACCATTTTCAATTGGGCTAATATTATGTCAGAAAGCCTGGAATCAAAGTTAACCACTGCCCAAGGAGGAATGACTCAGAAAAAAGTGGACTTCTTCATGTCCTCATATTTGATAGATTTCCTGTTGAGCAAGCACACCTTCCCTGATTTGGGTTGCTCATGGACCAGGAAGGAGACACCCCTCTTCATAGCTTATCAACTCACATGGGATAGCAAGTATGCTAGTTATTAGAAACAACTTTGTGAAAAATTCATCATGCCCTTAGATCAGCTTATTTTTGTAGAGGAGCCAAATTGCATGTCAGAAAATGCTATGCCTATCATCGAAGCATATGGTGATTACTACCATGCCCAAGAAGGCACCTACATCCACATGAGTGGAGGATCTATAGCTCCATTGTTGCTTCCCATATATGCCACATATTTCCTGATATATAGGGAATCCATAAGGCGGCTTTTCAGTATTGGTGGGGTCAGTAGGATCCTCACCGAAAGGAAGAAAGCGATATATCCGCCAATGCCTTTCACTATCGGTAGATACAACCTCCCAATAGTGAAAGAAGGAGAAAATTATGTTCAAGATTTGGACATATTTCATTTTGGTACAAAGTTTAACAGAAATCATGACCCTTGCGGTAGAGTTGCTGAACATACCAGTGAACTCAGAACTTCCTTCGAGTATGCCCATCAGATTGACCTAAATGAAGAATTCTTCCATAGCGCCAAAAACTTAACAGAGCTAGGAAAACGTTACAACAAGAAGAAATTTGGGAAGACTTCTACCCACAAGCCTGTTGGTCTGGTACAACTAAAGTAAGAGGCGGCAGCATCCCAGGCCGGAGGATCAAATGACGTGGAACTAGAAGAAGGTGACACAATTCAAAATGTACAGGCTAACAAATTGCAGCAACAACAAGAGCAAGTTATTAAGTTGCAACAAGAAGAGGAGATTGCTAGAATCCAAAGGGAGCAAGAGGAAAGAACCTTATTGGAAGAAGCAAACAAAATAAAAGAATTGCTAGTCGAAAGGTGAAAGAAAAATGAGGCTACTAAAATACAGTAGGAGCATGAAGCAAAAGCCTTGAGAGAAGAAGAAGACAGAATCCGCCAAGAAGAAAATACCAAGTTACAAGAAGAATAAGAAGAAGAAAGACTTTTGGTGGAGGAAGTAGACAGATTGCAAGCAGAGCTGGCAGCGCTAGCAAAAAGGAAAGAGAAGGAAGAAGCGGAGAAACTTCCAGAACAAAACCCGCTTAGTGTAGTGGCCATGGATGTGAGTACAACAAATACTGTCCAACCAGGGATATCTCATGAAGGGGTTGTCTCCACCAAAGAATTAGCACTCGCTCCATACAACCCCAGAAAGCAGTGCCAAGTGGCCAACCTAGATTCTGTCTATTTTCATGAACGGAAGAGGGGTATCATTGATAGAAGAGTAAGGAAAATGGAGATTGGGGAGGACTTATATGAATTCAAGATATCAGAGACCACATTGGTCCAAGGAACCGACATCGATCCGTCATTCCAGGTGGGTTGCACTGTGGCTTCCGCCCAAGCAAGCAAATCCAATATTGATCATTTGATTGAAACTGTTAAAAACTACAGGGAACTGTGTCTCAAAATAAAAGCTGACAAGAAGAAAGAGGTATTAGAAAGCAGTGAGCTAAAAAAGAAATACAAGCAACTCATAAAAGAAAAGGAAGAAACCACTTTGAAAGCCCTGTGGCTTGAAAATGAGAAGAATTCACTGGAAATGCAGCTGTCAATCTCAGAAGATGAGCAAAAGAATTTGAAAGTTCGTATTTCTGAATTGGAAAAGCTTGAAGCCAACAGTGCCCAACAGGTGAATCTCTTCAAACCTCAATTCGAAGAATTGGAGTAAGAAATGGTTGAACTATTGGAACAACTTGAAAAGGCAAATAAAATGAAAGAAGATCTGGCCACGTTCTATGAGCGAGCTTGTGAAGTGTAGGAGAGGATTCATCAACTACTGGTGTTGATTAATGAAGAAGTCTGCAATATGAAGAAAATGATTACGAAGATGACTTCTATTGAAGTTGAAGCACTAAGATTGAGGGACAAATACAAACAATATGTGGAAGATATTGAAGAACAGTTTGAATGGAGGAAAGGGAGATCTGGCTTCCCTTCGAACCTACAGAATAAAACAGCTAAAGAATTTGATATGGATAAAGAAGTCCTCAAATTCTGCTTGAGGTGCGGTAGCAGATTGAGTACTGAAATCAGGAAGACCATCAAGAAATGCCATGTTATTTACTCCAAAATTTGGGAATCCCACGGAAAATGTCATATGGTTCTACCCCAGAATCTTTATGAGTTCCCTAAGAAGGAATCACTCTTGGCATAATTGCAGGGGAAGTTGACCTCAGAGTTAGATTATCTGAAGAAAATAGAGCGTATAACCCCAGAAGACCTCCATCAATTCATTGAACAAACTGTTGTTCACACTTATTTCCTTGAAAATATTGAGCAAGAAGCTGTCGCAGAAGTAGCAAATATCAAATCAGACTTGGGAAAGCATGAGATAGCACGCAAAGTAATGATCTCAGCGAGGAGTATAACAATACTAAGGGAAATACGTCAGTGGGCCAGCTATATAGAAGAAGTAAAGAAGGCTGAGATAACAAGCGAGCCTGTTGAAGAGGACAAGTCAGCAGAAGAGGAGCGACTTGATGATATGAAAGAGCCAGCTGGACAATAATATGCTTTATTCATTTTTTTGCAAAGTAACTAAAAGATTGTTAATCATGTAACGTCTATACAGATAGTTGTCCTTTAATTTGTCTTTTGTGAAAGAGGATTGTCACGAATAATCAAGATTTGATTTTTTGAGATTTTAATGATAAATCAAATTTTCTAGGTTTAGGGTACACGTGGCAGCTCAAAGAGAATTTGGTAAAACTATATATAGGAGAATAGAGGTGAAGAGGACTTTTGGCAGGTGAAAGAATTTTCTTCCTTGTACGTGAACTACTTTTCTACTTGCTCCAAGAAACATACATTTTTCCTAATGAAAGCTTGGGAGAAGGCGTTTCTGCCCGGAAGATGTGTCAAATGTGTGCTGGATTATTCCTTTGTCATCTGCATATTATTGTGAGATCATTCTTTTCTATTGTGAATTGTTTCTGTGTAATGAATGTTCTTATGCTTTCCGGTACGAAGATGTGTTTTCTCAAATGAGTAATGGATTGTATTAACTGAATTAAAGCTATCTTTAATATCTGCTATATCTTGTTGTAGGCATACCTTTATGATTAAATGGCTACCTGTATAATCTTTAAGGTGTTTCTTTCAACACATTATTCATCTTTACAGTTTGCTCCTTGCAAGGATAGAATAATTTTGCTTACACAGTTCTTAGATTAATTTATCTTAATTGCATTGCACTTAGCTTAGGGCACTTGCATATCAGCTTTATAATAAAATACATAAATGGTGAACTGGGCCGCAACTGTTGTAAAGAGCCAAAATATTTAAAGTCTCACGGTAGTCGGAACCGTTAACCGGATGGATTCCGTACACCAAATGGTGGACAGTCTAATTGGGACTGTTTACCGAGGAGAATCCATTGTTGATTGGTGCTACATTTTTCGAGGCATTAACAATGCCATTAACAAATTTAGGCACTACATAACTGGATACCAAGTTTTTGTCCACACCGACCATTCAATAATCAGGTATCTTATGAATAAACCTAATACAAGTGCTCCAATAATTAGATGGCTACTCCTCTTGCAGAAATTTGACATAACAATCCTCGATAAGCCAGGCAAACACAATGTAGTAGCTGATTTTTTGTCTAGACTAACCCATGGACAAGACAATGAATTGGTAAGTGATAATCCTTGATGAGCACCTTTTTGCAATCTCAACAAAAATCCCATGGTTTGGTAACATAGCAAACTACTTAGTGTCTAGTAAATTTCCACAACATTACAGCTACCAAGAGAAGTGTAGAGTCATAAGGAAAAGTGCCACTTACACATGGATAGAAGGAATGCTTTTAAAAAAAGGGCCAGACCAAATATTGAGAATATGCATTAGAGAAGATGAAGTCCATGACATATTGCATGCCACTCACAATGAGCCATATGGAGGACATTATGCTGCAAAAAGAACAACCTATAAAATATTGCAAACTGGATATTATTAGCCAACACTCCACAAGCACTCCCATGAATATGTGTCACATTGTGATGACTGTCAACGAATGGGGAAGCCTACACAAAGAGAATAAATGCCTCCCCATCCCCAAATTTCTCTTTGGAAGCATTTGAGAAATGGGTATTTGATTTTGTTGGTCCATTCAACCCCCAATCAAATCAGAAAAGCTATATTCTAGTATGCATTGACTACCTTACAAAGTGGGCAGAAGTGGCAGCACTTGTAGTAGCAAATGAAACAAATGTGGCAAAATTTTTACAGAACAAATCTTCCACAGATTTGGAGTCCCAAGAGAGTTAGTTTTTGACCAAGGCACACAGTTTACATCCAGCCTTATAAAGGACCTGCTTCGAAGAAACAATGTTAAACACCAAAGGTCCTCCTCCTACCACCCTCAAGCTAATGTTCAAGCTAAGGTGACAAACAAAGAGTTATAAAGAATCTTAACAAAGACAGTACAACTACACAAAAGAGATTGGGTAGATAGATTGAGCGAAGCAATTTGGGCATATAACACAACATGGAAGACAACAACAGGCTTTACCCCATATGAGCTAGTTTATGGAAAGAAAATAATGTTTCCCATTGAATTTGAAATCAAAACATTGAGAATTACAGCCAAGTTAAATATGGAACTTTCAGACATCCAAGAGGAACGCATGCTACAATTGAATCAGCTGGATGAGCGATGCCAACAAGCACTTAGCCACACTAAAATCATCCAGCAACAAAGGAAGAAATGGCATGACAAAAACATCAAGCAGAAGAAATTGAAAGAAGGTGATTGGGCACTATTGTATGACTCCATGTTTCACACTTTTAAAGGAAAACTCACAACCAGATGGCTCGGACCCTACATCATTGAAAAAATCTATGACAATGGAGTTGTCATAATTACAACAATCGATGAAGAATAATTCCCCATGTTGGTGAAGGGACACAGACTCAAACTTTATAAGAAACCACAGTCCAGAGAGGAATTCACACAAACACTCTATCACCAAAATCTAATGCTGATAGAGAGCATAGATAATCACTGATTCTAGTTACAATATATATATATATATATATATATATATATATATATATTTAAAAATATATATATATATAAAAGAGAGAGAAGAGAAAAAATGTTGCAAAAACAAAAAACAAAAAATAAAAAAAATCCACTCAGGATTATATCAAAACAAAAATTGATGGACTTGATCCATACCTATGAATAACTAGCGAGAAAATTTCAAGCGAGCGAGCAAATTGCAGCAGCAAAGAAATTAAGAGAGCCAGCAAAAGAATAACAAGCAAATTTCAAGTGAGCCAGCAAAATTCAATCAAGAGAGCCAGCAAGCAAATATCAGCAAAATTCAAATAACAGAGCTAGCAAGCAAATTTCAGCAACTTCAATCAAGCGAGCCATCAAACAATTTCAAGCGAGCTAGAACAACAAAAAAATCTAGCACTACAAAAATCAAATCAACCAAGTTCGGAGAACCAATACAATGCAACGCTGAATATAATCAAAAGTCAAATCAACCAAACTTGCACAAAAATTCAAGCAAGCGAATGAAACAAATTTAAAGAGAACCGGCAGAAAGAAATCATAAAGGCGTAACTACTGACATGACCAAAATAACTACAGATGCAGATGAAATCTACTACGGAATCCCTTGCCCATACAATCAAGCCCACATCTTACACTCAGGTACGCTAGCATAAAAGGTAATCGCTGAACTCTTTGTTTTATTTTCGAATCAAATCATTCTCCCCACAAAACAGTTCTTTTTCAAAGCTAAGGACAACTTTTAAGATATTTTGGCGGCACAATTCAAAGTAACCTCACTGAATCATGATTACCTACCTTAGACATGTCAGAGAATGACAACCTCTGCATCTAGATACTATATCCCTTGGTGATCAAAGTAGCAACACAATGTACAATGATGGAAAGGAATGCAGTGGGAAATAATGAAAAGGAATGCATGCAAATATGATGCACAATGATCAGGATGAGTGCGTAAAAATAGATAAATAAGGCAACATAATATACAAGAGGACCCAATTTGGAAATGCAAGCTGCTCGGGAAGAAAGAAAACTGGAAGTTTGTATCGCCACTCAGCTAGCAAGCTGCCCAAAATCTTGTGATCAATCCCAACTAGACGGGTACGTCGTCCACCTCTCAGAACTTTTTAGTTTGTTGATTATATTAACAAATTAAAAAATGACGAAGGGGTTCAAGAAGAGCGAGCTAGAGGACCACACGCTTATCTATGAAAACCCACAGGTGTTTTCCATCCTCCGCATAGCGGGATGGATACCCTTTATCTTAGGATTGAGAGAATCCAATACTGAAGTAGCCTTAGAATTTTCCTGGAACCTAAGACACATAAAGGATGAACAGTATGACACCCAGATAAGGGGACTACACATCAGGATCGGCGAGGAAGCAATTGCCAAGTATACAGGACTGCCCATGGGGCTACATTGGGGCAGAGATGATAGGGAAGCCAACCTGAGGGAGAAAGAAGCTTTCTTTGGACAGGGGGGAGGCTATGAGGAAGACAAGAACAAAGTCAAAAGAATCACCATGTCCGCGCCTTGGGACAAGATAGCTTCCATTGTCCTGAGATATATAACATGCACAAGGAGACTTAGCTATATACTGATCTTCCACTTCAGAATTTTGGAGCTTCTAAGACACAGGGGCGATATTAGACCAGCTAATAATATCAACATTTCTTACTACCTTCTTCAGTCTCTCGGAGAAATGAGCAAAAAGGTAGTGCAAGGGAAGGAAGATGCACTGGCTCACCATGGACTGATCAAGTTAATAATTTGTGAAGAATTGATGGTACAAATTCCAGAGCTCTCATGGGAGGAATTTGTGCTGGTCTCAGCCGAAGCTGTGCAAAGAATGAGAGGCACGCCTAATCGAAGCATACCCCTAGCCTCTGGATCAAAAGAAAAATCCACCTCTGCATCGGGAGCTAAGCGCAAAATTGACCTGGATAGTGACAATGAGGTATGGCTGACACCCTGATCATAATAAAGCATTCTGAGGATGCCTCTCACCCAAAATACTCAGGGGTTTATGCTAGCAGAAAAGGGTCAAAATGGCAGAGTAGAAGATTGGCACAAAACAAGCATACAAAGAAGGTAGAAAAAGAGCCCAGCCCCATAATTCAAGACTTATGTAACGATAATGATTTTGAGGTAGAACAGGACGACCGTTCTACACCTGTAGAAGAGGATTCCTTCCAGTGGAACCCTACTGATGAAAATGTAAACACTGGAAGCAACTGACAGCTGGCTACAGCATTGGCTGAACTAGCAAAAATCAGGGAGGAGTTGGCCACCTTAAAAGTTGAAGCAAGGATCTAAAGAAGCCAACCAGCTTCACTAGCATCCCCACCATTTGTACATGAAAAGACCCAAATTTTAAAGATGCAACACGTAGGAGAATTAAAGCTAGTGGAGCAACAAAATTTAGCATTAAAAGAGAAATTGGGCCAAGCCCAGGAAGAGTTGGCTCAGAGAAACTAGAGGATCCGACAATTGGAAGATACCTTGACCACCACTACCAAAATATATGATGATATATTGGGACTCAGACCATCATCCAGTATCTACACAGTTTACTTAAGGGAGAAGTGGGGAAAGTTCCTGTTACAAAGGCTAAAGTAAGTCCTACCTCTAGAATTAAACACTCCAAAGGAGTTCGTAGACACTTCTTTGAGCTGCACAGAATTGGAGAAAGATCAATTATGTGAATTTTTCTTGTATAACTTCGTGGTATCGAGCTCACCCAACTGGTCGTCGAATCCCTACATGGGTGACTTCCAGTTAAGAGCACTATGCTCCTGTATGAACCATGAGATAGAGAGAGCACAAGATGCTCATATCTACCTTACAGAGGAGTGGCAAAACCCGCTATGGATCAGGGTTGAGGAAACTCATCTTGAAAAAGTAATTTAGGACCACCATGTTATCACAACAGATGAGGATTTAATTCCTATCCTTCTTGAAAAACAACAGGAGGCAGTAGCACATTTCGACCTCACCACTCAATGCACCTGTAGAGAAGTTCAGTAAGCCATCGGTGAGAGGTGGACAGGAATCTCAGAAGATTTGAAGAAGAGGGAGCCTCACTCCCACCTCAGGATAGAAACTGCACTCACCAAGGCTAAGTTATACAGGGAATCTTTAATAAAGCACCAGCTCAAGTGGATAGGCATGAAACTAAGTCCACCATTCTATCTCCCTTTAACCATCAAAGAACATATCGATGAAGAGGAGGAGAAAAGAGCATGGGCCAAAGCTGACCAGACCCAGGGATATTATAAACAGGAAGGGACTCCTAGGGTCGTTGCCTGGGATATCAGAGAGGTCATCCAAGAACAGGATGTGGCACCCATGGATGGGTGACTTCTTCAAGTTCGGGGGAGATGATGAGCCCATGATTAGGTACTTTATAGCCCCTTTTATGCCACACAAGCACAGGAAAGAATAAGGAAAATACCATTGTTTGTGGGGATGAATGCATTTGTCTTGATTATTTAATAAAGTAGTTTAGAGATTATTCTTCTTATGCTTAAAGGAATTTTTATGTGCTAATTATATGAAAATAGGCATGTATGAACAGGGCGCAGGTGATCTAGAAGACGACAAGTAAATCAAGCTCAAAGACTGAAAGATCACAAGTGGCTCAGAGCTCACATTTTCCTGCTTTATAGAAAAACTCTTGTTTACTAGGATCGGCATTTACAATGCAGAGTTAGGTTAAGAATTAGGAATAAATAGGGACTCTTTATAGCAAGGGGTCTTGTTGATATTTTAGAGAAACAATCTTCAGCACATTTTATATTCGAGACAATTCGATTTAAGTTTTTCCTGGAACATGAAGTTACGATTTTGATAATGGAAGACTAATGTTATTTCAAATCCTTGAGTTTATAAGTCTTTGTCACTCCTGAAATACGTATTGGGGAGGGCCCCCTCAGTACGTCAATCAAGAGCCTCGTATTTGATCAGAGGTATTTTTCATGTGTTTCGTTAACTGGCTTAATCATTATGATGTGTGAAAGTACTTTGATAATTGTTTACATAGCATATTTTGATTTCAGATTCAACGATTTTCTCTGTAGTTCAATAATACTGATTCCGTACTTCTCTAACATGTTGTCAGTAGTCTTGTGTATGCATTTTGTGCAGGCATATTTTACATCTGTTTTCCATCATTTTTATATTAATTCCAGATAATGATTCATATCTACAAATTCATGCATACTTTCCTTATTTAAGTTTGATCATATAGAAGTTGAATATTTCAGCATTTTGATTTGGATAGAATAATGTTCATTGCTTTCAGCACTTGATTCGAATAGATAGAATTTGATTTTTTTTAGTATTTAATTCCTAGATTAAATTTCCAGTTTTTCAGTATTTAATTCCTAGATTAGATTTACCAGCTTTCAGTATTTAATTCCTAGATTAGATTTACCATCTTTTAGTATTTAATTCCTAGATTAAATTTCCAATTTTTCAGTATTTAATTCCTAGTCTAAATTTCTAGTTCTATCAGTCTTCAGCATATTTAGGTTATAGATTTGCATCCTTTTGATTATTATCAGCTTCTTAGTTTTAGAGCAATATTTCCATTTCCCTCAAAGAAACCTTTTGGATACATTCAAACACCTTGAACAACCTAGATCACTCTATAGTGCACATACAGTGCTTAGCACCTCTTAAGTTTGTACGCTCCCTGGTTGCTAATTAAAGTATACTCCCGGTATAGCTACCCTAATTAGGTACCCATTCTTGGAGTCCACCAATGACCTCAACTACCTTTTTCTCCATTCTTCTTAATGGAACTCCTACTTGTACCTTCTTCACTTCAAGAGGAATCCTCCAAGGTGATCCTCTATCCCCCTTCCTCTTCATCTTGATGGCAGAGGGTCTCAGCAGACTTATCAAATCTATGGTATCCAACAAAGAAATGAGAGGCCTCAACGTTCATCCACATGCCTTCAATCAAAATCATCAACAGTTCGTGGATGACACTATGCTCATGGGTCATGCCTCCATCCAGGAAGCAAAAGCAATCAAGAAATGCCTTACCACCTTCTCCAAGGCTTCTATGCTATAGATTAATAAAGAAAAGTCACAAATCTACCTTTTCAACATTCCCACCATCTCCCAATGGAACATTCTTCATATTCTTGGCTCCTAGGGGAGCTCCCTTCCATCCAAATATTTGGGTGCCCCTCTAACGGAAGGTGTTATCAGACGAGTGTCGTGGACTGATGTTCTTGATAGAATGCAGAAAACGCTAAACAATTGGATGATGTGAACCTTGAACCCGGCCAACAAACTCACTCTTCTCAAAGATGTCCTCCAGGAAATGCCCATTTATCTCTTTTTAGTTCTTGTTGCACCAAAATATGTGATTAAGGAAATCAAAGCTATCCAAAGAACCTTTCTGTGGGGAGGCAATGCAAAGAAACATAAATGGGCTCTGGTCAGTTGGGAAAAGTATGTCAACCCAAACTCCATGGAGGTATTGGTTTGAGAGATCCCTAAATGAATAATGAAGGTTTGGGAGATACAATTTGGTGGAAATGTGTTACCCACAACGAGAAACCCTGGGCTCAGTTATGGCATGCTAAATACGTGCATGACATACCAAAGCAGGAACTCATCCGATCAATGAGGAACTTCAAGGCTCTCACATATGGAAAACGACCTTCCAAAACCAGAGTATCATCCAAGAACAAAGCTTTTGGGAAATCCGCAATGGGATCTCGGCAGACCTTTGGGCGGATTCCTCGAAGCAAAGCCCAAAACTAGCTTCATTCCCCCCCACCCTTGAATGCCAAGTGAACTGTTATGCCCTTAATCTCTCCAAAGTGGTTCAATTTTGGAAACCTAGCTTGGAGGGATCGACTTATAGGGAATGGAAACAATTGGACTGGTGGCTACAAAGATGTACACCCGAAGGTAGCACCACATGGAAGAGGCCCTTCAGGAAAGAATTATAAAAACTCAGAGAGGTCATGATAAACTCTGGTGGGGTTATTCCACCAAAGGGAACATTAACACCAAGGAATCTTATGATCTACGGGAAAAAAGAGAAACTGATCTGGAAGACAGCATCTGGAAGAATATATGCCTATCAAATCCTTGGCCAAAGGTGGCATGATCTATCTGGTTGGTCATATACAAGTGAAAATCTTTGAAAAAGAGGAATAGTTGGCCCCTCTCAATGCCCCCTTTGCTCCAGTGTTGAAGAAACTATGAATCATTTGTTGGATTCTTTCCTATTCTCTTCTTCTCTGTGGGATTGGGGAGTGGAATTATTCAGACGAACCAATAGACAATAGGGGAATCCTGATCAGACATTGAGAGCCTAGGAGACTACGGCCTTCAATAACAACATTGTCAAATCTGCGTGGCTCATGCTTCCTGGGTTCATATTATGGGAAACCTGGAAGGAGCGCAACCAACGAATTTTCCAATAAACAAAAACTCCAATTCAATTTATCTGGAATAAAATCGTGAAGCATATTCAAGAAACTCTCAAAATTACCCCATGGCTAGACAAGGACTAGGATGGAAGTACTTAGGAGTCTCGAATCCTGGAGCAACTGGTTATAAAGAAATTGGACCCAGGATAGATTGGAAATTCAAATCAATCCCCTAGCCCCACTAGCCCCAACTACTAATTGCCACCCCCTATCGGCTCCTAAAAGCTCAATTTTGACGGTGCTTCCAAAGGAAACCTGGGTACTGCGGGCTTCAGTGGTGTTTTCAGGAACCATAACAATCAAACCCTACATATTTATTATGGAAATATTGGGCAGGAGACAAACAACACTACTGAGTTTGAAGGTCTACTTTGGGGACTAAATATTGCAGATAGAAACAATTGGGAACCCCTCATAGCTAAAGGGGACTCGAAGCTGATCATCCAGATGGAAAAAAAGATCCAACTTGGTCATTCCCCATAACAGGTCATGGATAGCTGGAGACTGGCGTACAGGGTGGAAGAACTGGGATTCATACTCTGTAACCCCCGTTCTTGGTCTTTCTTCCATGTTAGACGTGATGGGAATAAGGTGGCTGACACCCTGGAAAATGCTGGAGACTCCTCCCCTCACATATTTCAAGATGGGCCCTTGTCTCTCTTTTCAAACTCTCCTTGGGCTACGCATTGCAATCAGCTAGCTCATAATGATGATACAGAAAGGTGACATCGAGCGCTCACCACCTCAACTGTCAATGATTTCCTGTAAACCTCCCATGAGGAAGCTAGATCTTCCACCTCTCCTCAGCATGTGCCAACGCATGACATCAGTGGGAATGATATCAATGGCAATCAAGATAGTCTTGGGCAGTGAAATCGTGAAAGGAGTTCCGATAACAGAAGGGTTATAGATTTTCCTTCACACATGCATACTCAATGCAGAGAGTAATTGAAAATTTTGTTCACTATGGCGGAGTGAGTACCGAGGTACATCGATCTGATCCAAAGCATTACAAAGGCATGATGGAAAATTTCCAGAATTATGTTATAAATGGGGGGACCCTATGACTCCAAGTTCATATGTTGCTTCCTATTTTTTTTCTTGTTAATATGTTCGGATTCCCCTCCTACCCTCTAGATACCCTCTTCTCCCTTTGGTGGTCACCTTTGGGGACTGATGCGTGTCTCCTTCTCACCCAGCTGCATCCCAACTCTTTTTTTTTCACTTGCACCTTCCTCCACTGTTCGGATTCCCCTCCTACCCTCTATATACCCTCTTCTCCCTTTGGTGGTCACCTTTGGGGACTGATGCGTGTCTCCTTCTCACCCAGCTGCATCCCAACTCTTTTGTTTTCACTTGCACCTTCCTCCACCCTACTATGGCTCCTAAGCCTCGACCCTATAGGGCTCATAGAGATGGGACTCAACCACAGCCACCACGTAAAGCCAAGAAATCCACCTAGGAGCAAGAAAAAGCTTCCCTTGCTGCCAAGTTCTTCAAAAAGTGTATCCCTTGCCAGATACATGAGGAAATTGAGGGCCTAGAGAAGAAACTCTGGGAACATATTTCTTTTGAGAACTTACAAAGTATCCATGATGAGGTAGATGAATGGGTCCAGGACCTAGGAACCACTGTGGGTCGTTTGTCGGCCTATGACCGCATTATTTCTACCTACTGGGTTACTAAGGGCTTGTTGGCCCACGTTTTGATGGTCTGCAAGAACAAGGCTATGGGGGAGGATGAGCCGGTTCGATCTTGGAAAGAACACTACAATGAATGCAAATTTTTAAACAAAAAAAGTGGACCTCATCACTTTGAAGCTTGGAATCCCATTGTATCCTCCGCTCGATCAATCTCCAGTCGGCCCAGGAAGCAGCTCTGGAAACCCGATGTGCTATGGCATCACGATTTGGGAACCCTCTTATGTCATCGCCAACAAACTAGATCGCATTGTTTCCCGCTAGACACCATAGTTGGGGTGCCCTCCTTGCTGTTATTCAGACCCTATTTTATTTTCAGTATATGTCGGCACTTACTACTTTTGATTATATGTCTATTAATTGTTGTCTTATTTGTTAGTAGGAGGGTTGGTTCCTTTGTCCAGTCTTACTGTTTTTCTGTTAAGCTGGTTTTTTGTAATGGAGCTCTAGTTGATGACAGAATTGGGAGGCTGATCTTGTTTGGGCCTATGTTAGGGATAGCTACTGAGATAGAACTTGAGACAGTGTAGTAACTCTGTTATCATCTTGTTTTTTGGGAGCCATGAGCTCATGAAGCTATGTAGCCTTTGAAGTTTTGTTAACATGAAATACTTTTACTTTTAAAAAAAACGATTAGCTATGTTATGGAATATAGGATGTGATCGAACGAATTACATGTAATGCTTAATGATTAGTAGAGTTACGAAACATGATTATGATTATGGACTGATTGACATGATGTATATTGATGAGTTATGATGAGAAGTACTACTGATGGGTACTTTGATAATATGTGTAGTAGCAGGTAATTATCATAACCAACTCACTCACAAAGGAAAATATAAGAGTCGTAGAGTACGAATAAATCATACACAGAAGAATGACAACGGTGTTGACTTCCTACGGATTCCACGCACGAGTTAAAAAGTACCTATCCGCTTACTTCGGGAAGCTTTTTACTATTGATTTTTATTAATTTTTTACTATTTTAAAATTTAATATTTGTTTACTCTTAGCAATTTTAATTATTTTAACAAATTTAAACTATTTTATAATATTAAATATTTCAAACTATTTATTATTTTTTTTTAAATTCTAATTATTTTAAATTTCAATCAATTTCAACTATTTTAATATAATATTTAATATTTAGATAAGTATATATAATATATAAAAGTAATATAAAAATTATAGTTTCAAGAAAACATATAATGTTGAATAAATTTATATACATTATAAGTGAAAATTGATATCATAATTGAAAATATATATTTAAATTATTTAATTAACATTTTATTATTTAACTAAGTGATTTGAAATTAAAATAATAAAAGGGAAAAAATCAAAATTAAATATGTGTATATTATTTAACGTTTTTAATCAACTTAGACTAATAATTACTGAATTAAATGTAAACATGATTTAATTTTTAAATACTATAACAAAGTTTAAAGGAATAAAATTAGTGAAAATGAAACAACGTGAATTTCACCTCTAAGATGTATAGAATAGTGGATTGAAGTAATTATCTAATTTCTATTCAAATATTTTACATTAATGATAAAGTTGTTTCACCATAGTGAAGTTTCATAACCATATAGGAATGCCACCTTTCTACCTTACCCTTTACAGGGTTTATATGCAACATAACCATTTAGATATATATATTCCATACTTAATTTAACCTAGATAAATGTCACAACATGACATATGCATACTGGACTATTGCAACCAACCATAGTCTACCATGGCTTTCCCACTATACTCCCAATCAACCATTAGTTAACCATATTCAACAATGGCCTCCCCACTATGGTCAAGCATGGTAAACCAATCATAGTCATAAGCATGATCAACCATAATCATGATCAATCATAGTCAAGCCTTATCAGCCATAGTTAACGAAAGTCATGGTCAACCATTCTTATCCATAGGTGGGATCAACAATAGTCAACCATCATCAATCATGATTAACCATGGTCAACCATAGTCACGATCAACCATTGTCAACCATATCCATGATCAACCTTAGCCATGACCAATCATGGTTAACCATAGTCAACCATGGTTAACCAAGGTTAGTTCAAGTCAACCATAGTCAACCATAGTCAACCATATTCCACCAAGGTCAAGCACTAGTCAATTATTGTCAAACTAGGTCAACCATGGTCAACTAAATTCAACCAAATTCGACCATGGTCGTCCATATTCAATCATAGTTAATCAAAGTAAACAAAACTCAACCATATGATATTAAAATTAATCAAATTTAACCATCACTAACCATGGTCAACCATATTCATCCATGGCCAACCATAACTAACCATAGTCAACAATCACCAACCATAGTCAACCATAGTCAAATAAATCCAACCAAAGTCAACCATAGTCAAGCAAAATCAACTAAAGACAAAAGTTAAACAATGTCAACTAATAGTAATTATGGCCATGGCCAACCATGGTCAATCAATGTGAACTAAATTCACCCATAGTTGACCATAGTCAACCATGGTCAACCATATTCAACCACAATCAATTAGTCAACCAAAGTCTTCCATAATCAGACAAATTTAGCCCAACAAGTCAACCATATGATATTAAAATCAACCAAAGTCAAACATCGCCAACCATGGTTAACCATAGTCAACCATTTCCAACCATAGTCAACCATAACTAACAAAATCCAACCAAATTCAACCATAGTTAACCAAAGTCAATACCACAGTCAACCAAAGTCAATTAAAGTTAAAAGTTAAAACAATTCAAGTAATAGTCAATTATGACAAAAAAATTCAAACAAAGTCAACCATGGTCAACCATAGTGAACAAGGTCTTCACCAATAGTAATTTATAGCCAAACAAAGTCACCCTTATCCAACCACACTGAACCATGGGAAACCATAGTCAACCATAGTCAATTACTAAACCAAAGTCAACCATTATCAACCATAGTCGAACAAAGTCAATTTTGGCCAACCAAAGTCACCCCAAGTTGACCATAGTGAACCATGGTCAACCATAATCAATTATTCAACCAAATTCAGGCATAGTCAAACAAATTCAACCATAGTCAACCATGCTTAACCAAGGTCAACTCAATTGAACCATAGTTAGCAATTGTCAACCATAGTTAACCATATTCCATCATGGTCAACCATGACCAACCAATAGTCTGTTATGGCCAAACTCAGTGAGCCAAAGTCAACCATAATCAACCAAAGTCAACCATAATTAATTAGTCAACAAAAATCAACCATAGTCTACCAAATTCAACCATAGTCAAACCATGGGAAACTAAGGTCAATCAAAATCAACCATGTCTAACCATAATCAACCATATTTGACCATGCCTAACCAATTCTCAATTATGGCCAAACTAAGTCAATGATAGTCAACCATGGTCAACCAAAGTCTACCAAATTCAGCCATGGTCAACCATAACCGACCATGCTCAACCATGGTCAATCAGATTCTACCATAGTCAACCATGGTCGACCATAGTCAGCCATAATGAGTTACTTAAGTAGATTCAACCACACTTAAACAAAGTCAACCATAGTCAACTAAATTAAACCATATTCAACCAAAATCATCCATAGTCAACAAAAGTCAACCATTTTCAATCATAGCCAACCATAGTCAACGATAGCCAACCGAAGTCAACTACGGTTGCTTATCATACCATAGTTAGCTATGAATAAACCATATTATTAATATTAATATAGTTAGCCATGGTCAACCATGTTCATCCATGCTTAACCATAGTCAATCAAAGTCAACCAAAGTCACCCATATTTGACCATAGTCAACCATGGTCAACCATAATCAATTAGTCAACAAAAGTGAGCCATAGTCTAACAAATTCAACCATAGTCAACCATGGCCAACCAAAGTCAACCATGGTCAACCAAAGTCAACCATGTCCAACCATAACTAACCATATTCGAGCATGGTTAGCCATGATCAACCAATAATCAATTATGGCCAAACTAAGCCAATGATAGTCAACCATGGTCATCCAAAGTGAACCAAATTCAACCATAGTTAACCATGCTCAGCCATGGTCAACCATGGTCAATCATTGTCTACCATTGTCAACCATGGTCAACTATAGTCAGCCATTGTGATTTCCTCAACCATAATCAACCACAGTTAAACAAATTCAACCATAGTGAACCATGGTCAACCACAGTCAACCAAAGTAAACCATATTTGACAAAAATCATCCACAATCAACAAAAGTCAACCATAGTCTATCATATCCAACCACAATCAACCATATCTAACCAAACTCAACTGTGGTTCATTATGGTCAACCATAATCAACCATGGTTAACCATGCTCAGCCATGTTCATCCATGCTCTTCCATGGTTAACTAAAGTCGACCAAAGTCAACCATGGTCAACCACGATCAACTATGGTCAACCATAGTGAACCGTAATCAACCATGGCTTAAGCATGGTTGACTATGGTTGACCAGGGTAAACCAAGGTTAACCATAATCAACCATGGTGAGCCAAGTTCAGCGTTGGTCAATCAAAGTCGACCATACAAACCATGGTCAGCGAAAGTCAACCATGGTTAACTAGAGTTAACCATGATTAACCAAAGTCAACCATATTCAACCATGGTGAACCATAGTTGACCATGGTTAACAACTATATTATTATTAATATTAGTATTATGATTAACTATTGTATTTATTCTTATGTAATTATATTTAGTATTTTGTTTATTTATATTTTCTTTTATAAATAATAATTATCATTTTTTCTAATAATGATTATTATCATAATAATAAAAACTCAACAATCAAAGTCAACCAAAGTCACCCATATTCAACCATAGTCAACCACGGTCAACCATAATCAATTAGTCAACAAAAATCAATCATAGTCTACCAAATTAAACCATAGTCAACCATGGGTAGCCAAGTTCAATCAAAATCAACCATGTCCAACCATAATCAACCATATTTGTCCATGGCTAACCAATTCTCAATTATGACAAAACTAAGCAAATAACAATCAACCATGGTCAACCAAAGTAAACCAAATTCAACCATGGCTAACCAATTCTCAATTATGACCAAACTAAGCAAATAACAATCAACCATGGTCAGCCAAAGTCAACCAAATTCAACCATGGTTGACCATGGTCATTCAAAGTCTGCCATAGTCCACCATGGTCGACCATAGTCAGCCATAGTGAATTACTTAAGCAGATTCAACCACACTTAAAGAAAGTCAACCATATTAAACCATGGTCAACCATAGTCAACCAAAATCATCTATAGTCAACAAAAGTCAACCATAGTCAATCATAGCCGACCATAGCCAACCATAGCCAACCAAAGTCAACTATGGTTGATTATCGTCAACCATAGTCAACCATGGTGAACCAAAGTCAACCATGTTTATCCATGGTTAGCCATGTTCATCCATGCTCAACCATATTCAATCGAAGTCAACAAAAGTCACCCATATTCTACCACAGTCAACCATAATCAATTAGTCAATAAAATCCAATCATAGTCTAACAAATTCAACCATAGTCCACCACAGTCGACCAAGGTAAACCAATGTTAGGCCATATGAAAGGAGGAAGTGGCATTAGGTCACTGCAATAGCAACAAAGTAATGTGAAAGTTATTTTGTGAGCAATGTGCAATTCTTTTGTGGGAAGAAGATGGGAGATGAATGCCATTAATTTCTTTGTTGAATAGGTTACAGGTTCGTGTAGTTCGCACTGTAAATCTCCTCTATCTTAACATTGTCAATGCAGCATGGAAATTCTCTCAAATCTTTTATTATATACAATGATTTATTTCATAAGTGTTCAATTATTTCAGACTTAAAAATATAAACTATTTCAAAAGGAAAATGGCACATGATGGACATCAAACACAACTATCAATAACAAAGTTATCAATAGTATCTGCTTTTGGATTGATGAGTGTCACTAAAGTTTTATGATTTCGTTTCTAATGGTGATTCTCGGAACTTTAGGATCTAGCGGCCTTATTTTTAAATGATGAATAGGGATGAATAATGATTAAATCAAATCAAAATTAGCCTCAACCCAATTTTGTATACTGAAAGCATCTTGAAATGCAAGAGGGAGCAAAGTTATGCCTTTTCATTCTCTTAAACACTTTAAAAGGAATGCTTGACCATGCAAAAGATCGAACTGATCCATGCAAGAATAAGGGTGTGTATTCTATACCATGTGATTGCGGGAAGGTTTATATTGGTGAAACCAGCCGCTCTATTCAAACAAGATTAAAAGAGCATAATGCAGACATCACTCATAGCCGAGCAAAGCAATCCGCATTGGCAGAACACTCGGTAGCTTCTAAACACCATATTTCCCTTGAAAATGCGAAAGTTATCGTCAATATAGAACATTACACAATGAGACGGGTCAGAGTGGCTATATAAATCGAAAAACACCCAAATAATCTTAACCGTGATGATGGCTGGAAATTAAGCAAATCTTGGGCTCCTATTATTAACTGGATTAAAGATGCTGAAAATTAAAATATTAATAATTCTTTACCTTAATGGGTCGACATGAGAATTACCTTTTAATTTTACGGTTACAAGCATTATTAATAAACAATTGGTGGCAAAGATTGTGTGAGAAACGTGAGTATCTCCTCCTGAAGATGGGCTGCGCTACTTAGCCCGAAATGTCAAAGACTTTTATTTTTTCTACACAGGGCTCCACCAACCAATACATAACAATGGTTGATCAATACAATTTCACATTCTATTTTTTATTTATGTGGATTTTGGAATGCTTGTATGAGAGAAGTTATTATAAGGTTTAAGAACCCCAATAACACTCACCCAAATTACGAAACCAATATCACTGGGTATCTCTTTCATATCAGTTTCAACCATTAATATGCCCTCACTTATTATTAATTAATATGGCTTGCTAATCATTAACATAATAATTATCCTTATTATTATTTTTATAAAATTATTTTATTTTTATAAAACAATTATTATAATAATAGTAAAAACTCGATAATATTTCCACACAAGCCAACTTAAACTAGCAATCCATATTAATATTAATAATATGGTTTATATACGCGGATCTGTGTATATCAACCACATTTAGATATCTAGCTATGGTTTATATATGTCGGTTGAGGTATATAAACCATATTATTAATATTAATATGGCTTGCTAGTTGTAACATAGACACCACTATTTTACTCAACATGAGGTTACTAATTTTCCTCCTTCTACATTGTAGTTTTTACCACAACCATTCATTTCTATGGATAAAAAGCCATACTTCAACATGCTATTAACCTTGCACATCTCCTGTTCTTCTATGCATTAAATCCATTTTTTATTTCTTTGAACCTTTAATCTAGTTTAGAACTGTCACGTCCAATTATATGAATGTGAAAAAAATTCTAGGAATAGTTTGTGCAATCTAACTAAAAAGCAATGCAAAATTTAGTACTACCGGCATGTATGTGTTTATGCCTCTTTGTCCATCCACAGGGGAAACAAATGGTCTGTTTATTTATAGAGATGCACCAATCCTTTCTTAAAATTTTGTATGGCATGTTTCCAAGATAAAAGATAAGAAGTATTAATCTAATTCAAGAAGATAAATTGGCTCCTTGTCATAGACTATGAAATTATGAAAATATTTGAAACTAAAAAAGAACTGCTTAAGCCACTCATAAAACATGCAACATAATTCCATAACAAATTTTACACACAGTTTACAATACATATAAACTTAACATAATTTTAAATTGAAGTTCAGAATGCATATACTCAAAGAACATGTAAAATATCAAATTTTCATTTGCACATTTCATTGAAATATCGGATATTCATAAAATCACCCTTCCATTATGATTTAAATTAAATCCATATTATCTAAATTAACCCATATTATCTAAATTTCAATTCAACATCAATATTAATGAAGAATCCAATTTTTTCTGTCACCATTTCCTATCAATCAAATACATATATATGTTTGTTACATTGACAACATTAAATGATATCAACTTGGTTCATATTTTTTCCAATACTCTGAAAAATAAATATCTCAATCTTTATATATAGATTAAAAGAAAACAAATATTTCAATCATTATATATAGATTAAAAGAATGGGAAAAAATAAAAACTGCAAAACCTCAAATTACAAATTAGTACTATTATTTTTTTTACAACTCAAGAAACCCAGCCACCTGTTAAGATTTAATATTCTAAGACATAAAATAGAAGCATTACATTCCATTTCACAATAATAGCATATACAGGATCACTGAAGAAACAACAAGCACAGCATAAACACAAGAGACAGAGATTTATCCTGGGAAACCCTCATGGGGTAGAAAACCCAGCAAAGCTTCCTCAATATAGATGACCAGCAATATACAAAGATGAAACCCTGAGACATGATCTCCTCCTCCACAATAGCAGACCTCTCCTCCACAAGTGCGCTATCCTCAAGTGAGTGAGTGTGTGTGTCAAATGAGGAACATACCTCCTCTATTTATACACTACTCTGACTTTTCTTTTACACAAGACATGTAGGCTCGTATTTAACCAATGGGTTAAATACCCCACTACAACTGACTGGGCCGACCCCTCTAGGGTGGTCTAATAACCCTTTGACCCACACAACACATACAAGGCCGACCCCCACTAGGGAAGTCTAATAACCCAAGTTACTACATTTCGACGGAGGAATAAACATCTCCGGATATACAATAATATTTTCACGGAGGAATAAAACATCTCCGGAATAATAAAGTACAAATATAATATTCTTTGAAGTTACAATATCTCAACACTCCCCCTTAACGAGAAGGATATTATAACATCATCTACGTGAGCAAGGATTCATCAACATCATACATGATACATCTATAAATCATTGGAAGCTTTCTCAACATCATCAGTAACTCAAGCAGTTACTGGAACATCTTCAATACTGGAACATCGACATCTTCAGTATTGAGTCTTTATCTTCTGTAGCACTTGAATAGCTACAACAATATCATCATCTGGATCGTCACGATTATCGTCATCACACGATCATCAGTATCGTCATCACACGATCATCAGCATCGTCGTCACACGATCATCAGCATCGTCATCACACGATCATCAGCATCGTCATCACACGATCATCAGCATCGTCATAACACGATCATCAACATCGTCATCTCACGATCATCAACATCGTCATCTCACGATCATCAGCATCATCATCACATGATCATCAGCATCGTCATCACACGATCATCGGCATCGTCATAACATGATCATCAGCATCGTCATCTCACGATCATCAGCATCGTCATCACACGATCATCAGCATCATCATCAATACATGTATCCATAACAATACAAGTATCCACATCATTAGTACAAGTATTCATGCTAATACAAGTATACATATCATCAATACAAGTATCCATACTGATACAAGTAATCACATCATCAATACAAGTATCCTACCGATACAAGTAACCACATCATCAATACAAGTATCCTACCGATACAAGTAACCACATCATCAATACAAGTATCCTACCGATACAAGTAACCATATCATCAATATAAGTATCCTACCAATACAAGTAACCACATCATAATAAAAAATTACTTTCTCGGAGACCATTCGTCTACGGATCAATTCAGGGACCAAAGTCCGGGGATGATACAATCCCCACTTCTCAGAGACCACATGTCTACGGATCAATTCAGGGACCGAAGTCCGGGGATGATACAATCCCCACTTCTCGGAGACCACACGTCTATGGATCAATTCAAGGACCGAAGTCTGGGGATGATACAATCCCCACTTCTCGGAGACCACACGTCTACGGATGAATTCAGGGACCAAAGTCCAGGGATGATACAATCCCCACTTCTCGGAGACCACACGTCTACGGATCAATTCAGGGACCAAAGTCCGGGGATGATACAATCCCCACTTCTCGGAGACCACACATCTACGGATCAATTCAGGGATCAAAGTCTGGGGATGATACAATCCCCACTTCTCGGAGACCACATGTCTACAGATCAATTCAGGGACCGAAGTTCAGGGATGATACAATCCCCACTTCTCGGAGACCACACGTCTACGGATCAATTCAGGGACCGAAGTCCGGGGATGATACAATCCCCACTTCTCAGAGACCATACGTCTATGGCTCTCTTTAGGAATGAAAGTCCGGGGATGATCCAATCCCCTCAACTGTCCACTAAGGACTTCATTCTCGGAGACCTCACGTCTACGGCTCTCTTTAGGACTGAGAGTCTAGGGATGATCCAATCCCCTCAACTATCCACTAAGGATTTCATTCTCGGAGACCTCACGTCTACGGCTCTCTTTAGGACTGAGAGTCCAAGGATGATCCAATCCCCTCAACTGTCCACTAAGGACTTCATTCTCGAAGACCTCACGTCTACGGCTCTCTTTAGGACTGAAAGTCCAGGGATGATCCAATCCCCTCAACTGTCCACTAAGGACTTCATTCTCGGAGACCTCATGTCTACGGCTCTCTTTAGGACTGAAAGTCCAGGGATGATCCAATCCCCTCAACTGTCCACTAAGGACTTCATTCTCGGAGACCTCACGTCTACGGCTCTCTTTAGGACTGAAAGTCCAGGGATGATCCAATCCCCTCAACTGTCCACTAAGGACTTCATTTTTGAAGACATACGTCTACGGCTCTCTTGAGGATGATGCAATCCTATCATGTCCACCTTAGACCCTGTCTAAGGACCATCCACCAACCTCTCTGTCGGCATCACAAATATAGGTATTCACATCATCGACCTCACTGTCGATGCAGGCAATCTCATCATAAGTGATCACATCACTCCCCCTTGCGAGGAGGGTCCTTCTATATTAAGTTTGTCTCAGAAAACTTTACTTGAGGTAGAGTTAGTACATCAGATCGGTAGAGGTTTGGTTAGTACATCGGATCGGTAGAGGTTTGGTTAGTACATTGGTAACTTGTTACAAATTCGAACCTTAATTCCTATCTACTCCATATCTCGTATATAGAAATGCCAGATCTCTATGTTCTTTTGACTTATCATGGAACACTGGATTCTTTGCCATTTTAGTACAACTCTGTTTGTCACATAGGATCACAGTTGGGTCCATCTCTAAGTCAAATAATTCTGAAGCCATGCCATTTCACAATTAGCAGAGCAAACAGCCATATATTCCGCTTGTGTTAGACTGTTTCCTGCTAAACCACAAGATCATGGCTGATCTCAGACAATAACATCTTCTCAATGTGCTCTTCCTGTCTGATACACTTTCTTCTCAATCAATATCTGTGTAGCCATCTGAATTCAAGATATCCATAGATCAAAGTCTATTGTATCCTTTAGGTACCTTATCTCATGCTTTTACAACTAACAGGTGAACACTTCTAGTTTCCACTAGATACTGACTCAAGGTGTTCACAGCAAAGCATATATCTGACTTAGTATTCGTTAGGCACATCAATGACTCAATAATTTGTCTGTACAGAGTTCTATCCACTAACTCGAATGAGTCATCTGCTAACAACTTCAAGAGTGGCCATCCCAACACATCAAGTCCTTTTAATATTTCTCAGCATACTTTCCTTGGTTGAGAAAGATTCCTTCTGAGCCTTGCCATACTTCCAGACCTAGGAAGTAATGCATCAATCTGAGATCTTTCATTTTCATTTCTGCAGCCATCTTCTTCTTTCTTTTCGTGACCTGTTTCTCATTCTTTGTCAGAAAGAGATCATCGTCATACAATAATGGTATGATATGTTCATCATCCACAACCTTAAGGTAAAGGTTAGGAACAACTTTACTTTTGGTAAAGTCCAATCTTATCAAGAGATTGTCAATTCTCTCTTTGTGACTGAACATAATTCACACTCTGCATTGAATGATATTCTGCATATCTATCTGTGCCATCTCTCGTTAGATGAGCCTCAATATCATTTGAACTCTGTGGTGAGTTCCTTCTTGCATCCATGTCATCTGTGTATAGAAACCATATTCAACCTTGTAGCAAAGGTTGATATCCACATGACCCATGGTGATCATTAAGCTCATTAATTGATTATCGATCCTAGGTACCCATACAGAACCTGATTCACAATTCTTCTTTAATTACACCATACTTGGAGCAAACATCTTGTCATGATTCTCTTCCCCTTTCTAAGAGAATCTTCTAGCCATGAGCCTTCTATATTTTGTTTGATTTGTAAATCTTTTGTTGAGCATCCATCACTTGTTCAGTGTTCATCATTCATCGTGATCTTTCCTACAAATCAAAATTAAGTACATGATTAGTAATACTTCATAATCATGAAATCATATTGTCATGATAATCTATTATGCATACAGATATCATTTACATAGTTATGCAACTCTTTTGACCAATACTTTGGCACAACACTTTTCCATATTCTGTATGCATACAATGTCTATCTAGATGCCTTCCATCTCTACCAGAACATACTATCGAGAGTGTGCACAGCTCTCAGCATGTCAGCAAAGAGGTTTCATTCTAGACAAGCAACAATGGAATGTTTGTCCAACTTACCAATCATATGCATATTAGTAGTATACTGTTCAATGCTCTATGAATATTTACACTTAGCATGATATATTCTAGGAATACAAATATGCATACAAGCAATATCATTTACTATTTCAAATAACAACTCAAATACTTATCTTTTATGTTTGTGTGGTTGCCTCCCGCTTGATCTTCTATATGTCTCTTGAACTTCTATTCATTATGTACCACTGTGCATGCTCAAGTGTCGTCCTCATGATCTCATACACAAACATACATTCATTAGTATAATCTCAATGTTATCAAAACATTATAGTTCTAAATAATCTTGAAAATGTATAATCATGATTATAGATAATATTCAAGGTTTCAGGGAAGTCTTCCTTTACTCATGCATATTCTTGTTTGATCTAGTTAGTTAAATAATCAACCAAGATAAGAGACATGATATGCATAAACCCTTGATTACTAACTTTATGAATATGCATAACCAATCATACCAAGTATACTTATATAAGGGATCCTAACACAAGGTAAGATTATAACATGACATGGGAAAACATACCTGGATTAGTATACCTGCTTAGTTATGTGCAACATACCTAAACAATCTCTTCATTGATTTAGAGATCCTAAGCTAGAACCTACATGTCTCATAGGTTAAGCATAATATAACAAAGTCATACATACCTCGTAAGTAGAACAAAGATTATGGATGAGTCTTTGTCTTCATGTGGTCATGGTCATGGAACTTGATTTGTCTTTTGTGATGTACTTGTATCTTGTTAGCATACAACATCAACCTCACACAACACCATAATGCATTAGTACAATCATATAGCCCTAATCAATGAATGTCTTTGATCATTCACATGCATTCATACTGCTACTAGAGTGATAAGACAATTCTAACATTGATCAAGATTGTACTAATAAATAATATGAAGACAAACACATTATGAACTTAATCAAGAATCAGATTTCAAGACATACATGAACCTTCTTAAGTCATACCTGTCGAGACTTCTTGTAGTCTTCTTATGTAAGGCCTTAGCCTCAACTCCCCCTGAAACTTGATCTAGAGCTTGATTAGGGTTTGCTAGAGAAACCCTAAAAATTCAATCTTTGACTTTCACACTTCTGAATGGATGGAAGAGTGTGTCTTGCTGAGCTGATCAACCTAGCATTCTTCAATTTTGAAATCTCCAAAATTTGACCCCTCAAAATTGCCTTCGAAACTTCTGAATCTTCTGGAGAGGAACCCGAACTAGGGTTTGATGAAGCCCACCCTTCTGTCCAATCAAAAGGTTCGATCCAAGGCTCTAAACTCTTATTTTTTTGAGGATCTTCCAGACGTGGTTACAGACTTCAAAAATTCCAACTTTTGCTAAAGCCCTAATTTTCCATCTTTCTGATCAAAATCCCGAACTAGGGTTTGATCAAGCCTGATCTTCTACCCAACCAAAAAATTCGATCTTGATCTCTAAATTTCGATTTTCTTGAGTAGCATTCAGCTGTGGACTCCGATTCAAGAATTCTAACTTTCTCCGAAACCCTAAATTCCGGAAGCCATGAATAAAGGTGCTCCAAAAATAATTCTGTTTTGACAGAAATATGTACCTGATTGTTTCTGCTATAACTCCAAAAAAAAATTTCTCCATAGGGTCTGAAAACTTTTTCTGCAGTAGCCTAACCTGTCGTCTTTCCATCCTAACAGGTCTGACCTCAATTGGATTTTCTGAGAGAGAGTTATGCCAAATGTTGCAACGTGACCTGTTTTGGGATAATACAGGAGAGCGAACTTGTACGGCGTGCCACGTGTCACTGTTTGTACTTCGGCTTCTGAAAACTTTTTCTGAGATAGCTCGCCCTATTATATTTCCATCCTGATAGGTCTGACCTCAATTGGACTCTCTGAGAGATAGTTATGCCAAGTGTCGTAACATGACCTGTTTATGGGATAAAACAGGAGAGAAAACTTGTACGGCATTCCACGTGTCACTGGTTCAGCTTCGGACTCTGAAAACGTTTCCTAAGATAGTACAGTCTGTGTACTACTTGTCACTTTTTAGGAAATTTCATTTGGAGCTTCCTAGCCCAAGTTATGACCTTTTTTCCTAGGTCACCTGATTTTGACTGAGATCTGGAAGAGGCAGAAACCCTAACTTGTACTGATCATAACCTACAAAGTACAACGAATCTGAGGGTGCCCTTTGGACACAAGGTACTTGGGGATGTTATCTTCGACCTGTAAATTTTTTAGATCCTGAAACTTCACCAAAATGTATTTATAGCGAAATTTCCACGATGACTGGTTTTTGCTATATAAAACCCTAACCTTCAAATTGTCGTAAGTAAAGCAAGTGTCGTAAGTGCCATACCTTGTCTTCCTTTAGGTTAGCTCTGATACCATGTTAAGATTTAATATTCTAAGACATAAAATAGCAGCATTACATTCCATTTCACAATAATAGCATATACAGGATCACTGAAGAAACAACAAGCACAGCATAAACATAAGAGATAGAGATTTATCCTGGGAAACCCTCATGGGGTAGAAAACCCAGCAAAGCTTCCTCAATATAGATGACCAGCAATATACAAAGATGAAACCCTGAGACATGATCTCCTCCTCCACAATATCATACCTCTCCTCCACAAGTGCGCTATCCTCAAGTGAGTGAGTGTGTGTGTCAAATGAGGAACATACCTCCTCTATTTATACACTACTCTGACTTTTCTTTTACACAAGGCATGTAGGCTCGTATTTAACCAATGGGTTAAATACCCCACTACAACTGACTGGGCCGACCCCTCTAGGGTGGTATAATAACCCTTTGACCCACATAACACATACAGGGCCGATCCCCACTAGGGAAGTCTAATAACCCAAGTTACTACATTTCGACGGAGGAATAAACATCTCCGGATATACAATAAGATTTTCACGGAGGAATGAAACATCTCCAGAATAATAAAGTACAAATATAATATTCTTTGAAGTTACAATATCTCAACACCACCTAGCATCTCTGACGACCCTTAACAAAAAAGAAATTCAGAAAGGGTAAAAAAAGAATACAATAGACATAATTACCTGGAAACTAATCCATTATTATGACATTGAAAAAAAAAACCATTAAGAGAATAAAAAAAGAAATAGAATTTAGCCCTATAAATTAATCCATTATTATGACATTGAAAAATAAAACCATTATGAGCATAAAAAAAATAAATAGAAGTTAGCTCTGAGGGGTAACTAAGTTGGTTGCATCTTCCAGGACCAAGATAGCACAAGGTCGAGGTCGGGTTTCAATTCTCTGGGTCTTTCGAGGTTAGGGATCGAAATAATTACCACAAGGGTGTGGCCCCTTGGGGTGGGGCCCCTTGGCTTGGATTCATATTCCCAAAAGGGTGTGGCCCCTTCCGGTGGGCCCCCTTGATATGGATTCATATCCCCTTTAGGACTGTGAACCACATTGAAAAAAAAATAGAAATCCAAAATAAGTCTAAAATATAAAATATGTTAGTTTAAATAGGTTGATGGATTTCATTCGGGGATTGGCGGTCGGGGATGGAGCTCTGCAACCTAGGGTTTTGAGCCGATCCGAGTTGATCTCGGCGGCCAGGGCCCTTTCCCTGGTCGCTAGACTCCTTCTGCTAGCTTACACGATGGCGAGGGAAGCATCCTGCAATGGCGGCGGCAGCGGAGCGAGCGGCTTACAACAGCGGCGACCAACGGGCTCTCCACAACGGCGACGGCTTCTGCAACATCGGCGCTGTTCCGGTGGCTCCCTCGTCGTCGGGACCTGGCTCAGCTTCTGCGGAGCCGTTTCTTGGAGGCCGGTGGGTCGAGACGATTTGGTTTCAGAATCGACCCAGCTTCCACCACGAGCTGGTCGTCTAGACCCTGATCACTTCCTGACGGCGGGCACTTATGTGGCGGCGACGGCTGCTACCAGGCCAATTTCTTGTTGGCTATCAAGGGTTTGAGCGTTTCTTGGCGGCCATGGATTCTTCCATGGAGGCCTCTTCTCTTTCCTGCGTTTTGCTTTCAGGCATTGATGAAGCGTGATGGATATTTCTGAGTATGGAGAGAGGGCGGTGCCTTTGCACGGCGACCCATTGGGTCTGAGCACGATCCAGTGGCGGCGGCAGCGGTTTTAGGCTAGATCTGAAACCGGTGGCCCCAATTTCACCACTGTTCATGATATATCTGTTCTTCTTCTTGTGGCAACATTCTCTGGGTTTCTCTTTTTTTTGGTTCAGCTCATTATAAGCTGTTTTTCTGCTTATATGGGACAGAAATATGTGAAAATGTAGGGATCCTTGTTGATTCTACTACATGTGCAGTATGTAATTTTAATCATCTTTTTGAAATAAAATTACGGACTTTTCCCAAAAAAAAAAAAAAAAAAAAGGTTGATGGATTTCATTCAAAACACTTTATTAAGAAAATGGTCTGTAAATTGTAACATCTTTGCTAATAGAAACATGATCTTTTCATTGAATTGAATTAAAAATAGGTTAGAGACCACAACAAAATTCCATGACCATTTCCTATCAATCAAATACAAATATATGTTTGTTACATTAACAACATTAAATGATATCAACGTGGTTCATTGCACTAAGTGAAACGAGGTGCTCTACAACCCAGTATGGGAGAGATCCTCTAATGTGATATAACGTTATAACATTAGTAACAAAATAATTAAAAAAATTCATGTCGACTCATAAAATAAAAAATAATGGAAAATATTTATAAAAAAAATCCATGTTGGTTCATAAAATAAAATATTATGAAAAGTTATTAAAAAATAGATGTTCATTTATAAAATAAAAACTTAAAACTTAAACCCATATCTATCAATCAAGAAAGATCAAATTTCTTGATTTTAAATTTAAAAAAAGAAATACACCTCAAGAAATTGGATCCCTCTCGGTGCTTGATAGATACGAGTTTAAGATGGATCTATGCTGGTATTTTTTCTAACCCTCTCAAAAATAAATATATCAATCATTATATATAAATTAAAATAATGGGAAAAAATAAAAACGGCAAAACCTCAAATTACAAATTACTACTATTATTTTTTTTACAACTCAAGAAACCCAGCCACCTAGCATCCTTGACAACCCTAAAGGGACTATTATATTGCAAAATAACAAAATTCCAGGCATAAAATGAGCATCGGTAACCATCAGGGACTAATATACATTGCAAAAGAATCACCTGATGGCATAAAAAAACGCAATCAAATACTACTCATGTATTCAACAAAAAAAAATCCATGGTCACCATAAAATAATAGAAATCGACACCACTATTACAGATATTAAAATTGAATTCAAAGCCAAAATTTCCCTTGGTACTCACTACAACAACCCATGTGAAAGCGCTAACTACGAATACTTAGAAGAGAGATGAGACTCTCTGTAATTTCAAATGTTTGTAACATCGAGGCCACAAGAGATATGGGCATTCATTCTAGAAACAGAGGAACAACATGGGCATTTATCATATGATTCTTTGTTAGCAATTAATTAAAAGTCGAGGGCAGCTCAGAGCAAAAGATTATGATAGAACTTGCCACAAAGGGAATGAGCATAGCTTTGTTCTATCTAAGCAACACTAGAAAATTAATGTTCGCACCAGATGAAAGTATATTTTCTCTAAATATATTTTCAACAATTGAAGCCTACATTCCAGTATAGACCATGAGTCTGATCTGAATGCTTATGTTGTCTATGCAGGCCATAATCTGGGCACAATGGAAGCCATTGCAGTGATGTCTTACAATAAACACAACCTTTGAACAACAATGGAAAAATCCCTAAGACAAGACACCAGCAAGGGGAAAAGAAAAAAACAATTGCAAATTGCAAAGAAACCAGCAAGGCTTTTTTAAACCAAGAGAAATTCTATCCAAATGACATACCCGAGCACCCAGCACGTTGACAACACTGAAGAACTAGTGTCCAAACTCTCTCAACAATACAACACAATAGAAATGAACGAGAAAACCATATCTTAGGTGTTTCCACGTATAATCAGGAAAATGATAATGCCATTCGGACTAGAAACAATAAGAAAATCCAAAAATACAAAGGAGAGATCCCACCACTAGAAGCCACTAGAATAAATCCACAGGAGACCACCACAAAACATTCACACCATCCCAAAAAACAAATCCGACGCTCCCTACCATGCCAATTGAAGAACACACCAAGATACTAAGAGGGGGTGAATCAGAACTTTTGTATATTTACTAGTATTTCACTTCCAATTATTCAATTCTTCAAACAGTAAGAGAATAGACATCAATTCTTCAAGAGAGTATACTGAATGTATATCTGAAACAGAATATAAAGTATTTATAAAAAAATATGTTTACATCAATTGTGGAGACTTAAATCTCCAATGGTTACTAGTTAGGACTAGTGAGAGACTCCTTTGTTTCCTTATCTCCTACTGAAGGTATGCTCTGTTAGGGTTAACCTTGACTCAAGAATGAGTCAAATGGTTTAGGTCTAAGCACATGGTTTTGGGCTAATGGTATTTGGTAGCCCATGGTTTTGGGCCCAAGGTATTGCATGTAATGAAGCCTGTAAACGACTTGTCATACTCCATTGTAATGTGGCATGGAGGTGAGTGGGTGAGCTCACTTGGTTCGGTTGGTTGGTTTTGGCCAAAGTAATGAATATCTTCATTGTTTTTTTTTCCCCTCATGGGGTTTTCCAGGGTATATTGTTGTCTCCTAAATTGTTTCTATGGTTATGATTATGGTTGTTCTCTCATTATTAAGTATGCTCATTTAAATCCTAATAACTAGTATCAGAGCATGTGGTTGGCGATTCTTAAGGCCATATTTTTTGTACGTGAGTTTTAATTAATATGTTGTAGGGTGCACGATTGGTGGTACCTGACACCCCAACATTTTTTGGTTCCTAGTTAGAATGTGATTTCCATGGCTTCTTAGAAGCACACAAAAAAATCATGGTATCCCTCTTATGTGCAAAGAAGGGATGTGGCATCAAATTGTGGAATGAACCACTGGGACAGGTATGAGGGTGGCAAGTGTACTTGTAGCCTAGCTTGATGTGGAATCAGAGACGTTGAGTCTTCTATTTTGGGATGAATGTGAGATAGTTTAATCTCATTTTTGGGACCAAGATTGATGAACCATGTAGTTGAAGAGAATTCCTAGAGAAATAGCAGTTAAAAAGACCGAGGACCTAAGTAATCTGGTAGATGGATTATTTTTATATGTAAGTCAATGAAAAGTTTGTGTGAAGTTACCAAAGGAGGCATGGAAGATGAAGAGCATGGAAAAGTGAGATGATATAACAATGAATGGTGATGGTAAATTCACCATGAGACACATGAACCAAGAATAATTATTATTATTATAATGGAGTTGAAAATTGTATTGCATGTAAATGGGAATATGACTCTAAGACCTAGTTAGGCATGCAAACCCATGGTAACTCACCGGTGATGTCTAGGTAGACATAGGTGATAGGGGGACATTCCTGGTAACTCATTGGTAAATTCATGTATACTTAGGTGATAAGGGGGCGCATGTGAAGATTCCCCAGTTAAAAATTTGAGGGGAGTTGGTGATTTAATCTAAGTCAAGTTTAAAGGGGGGATTGTTAGGGTTAACCTTGACTCAGGAATGAGTCAAATGATTTAGGTCTTAGCACCTAGTTTTGGACCCATGGTATTGGCCCAAGTTATTGCATGTGATGAAGCCTATAAACAACTCAATGTCATACTCCATTGTAATGTGGCCTGGAGGTGATTGGGTGAGCTCACTTGGCTCGGTTGGTTGGTTTTGGCCAAGGTAATGAAGATATTCATTGGATGGTTTTTCTCATCGTGGGGTTTTCCAGGGTATATTATTGTCTCTTAAATTATTGTTATGGTTATGATTATGGTTTTTCTCTCATTATTATGTATGCTCATTTAAATCCTAACACTTGCTTCACCAGCTTCAACTTGATGGGGGTTATGAACCCCTTGTCTTAGTTATCTCCAACTAAGAGGAAGTGTCCACCTACCACTATATGGAGGGTATGACCCCCTAACACTTCCTCTGCTATGACAGGACAAAGGCTACAACCCCCTTTCTCTTTTGTGGTAGGCTGGAAACTTCAACCCTATTTGCACACTTCCTTCAAATCACTTTGAGCCATGCACTATGCACACTACTCTTCTTTTTATACTCTTATATATTCTCTCAATCTTACTATATACTCCATGATGCGTGCTTTCTATTGCATAATCTAAAATGCAAACTCTCCACAATTTTCCCTAAACTACACACTCAATGTTGTTTGCTTTATTCAAAATGCTAACTCAGTTCACACCTTCTACATCATACTTTATACCGCAACTTTGAGTTTCAATCTTCTCCAAATTATGTCGTTCTTCTAAGATGAGACTTAAATTTGTACTCTGTCCTTCCAACGAACTCTGAACCCTTCATCTTCGTTCTTTCGAATTGTGCACCTTTTGCCTTACTTATTCTAAATTGGAAACCCCTCACCTTCCTTCTTCCTAACTACCCACCTTGTGCCTTCCTTCTTCTTAACTATGAACCCCTCACCTTCCTTCTTCTGAACTACACACCTTGCTCCTTCCTTCTTCTGAACTGTGAACCCTACAACTTACATGTTTTACACACACATGCACACACTCACAATGATCATCATGTTCTTATTTATATAGAGCTAAATTCCCCTTCCTTTTTGAGTAAGAGGGTTGGCCAAGATGCTCAACTTGATTTAAGGTTTTTCTTAATTCTACATGCCTTAAAATTTGTATTAACTTAAATTTCATTGTTGTGTGGTTTATAGACCATTTAGGGAGCCACCTTTTGGGTTACAAGACCTGGACACAACATCCACTCTACAACACATGCTCTCTTTTCGGTTGCGGGACCCCGACACGACACCTACACCATTGCGCACTTTTCTTCATGCTTTCTTCAACATTCCATTCTATATAATTCTTCAAACTAGCTTCTAATTACATCAAGTCTATATGTTTTACTCCCATTTGTCATCAATGACAACACTAGGTCCAACAAACTCCCCCTTTGGAATTAATGTCAACACCAAGTAAAAACAATCCCCTCCTAAGAATTAACTCCTCTGCTAAGCTCCCCCTGATTTGCATCCTGCAAATCCACTGATTCTTTGCTCCCTAGTGTTAGCACCCCGAAAAAATTTGTGATTGTCTTCTAGGGACATTAATTGTTTTCGGATAGCATTGGCAGTGCAAAATTAGAACGTTTTTCTCATGACGGGGGTTTCAAAGCTTCGCCGAGAAGGAACATTTGTCCTCAGTTGCAGACACCATGGTCGCAAAAGAAAAATGGTTCTAGGTGTTTGTGAACTAAGTCTATTTGAGGGACCTAAAGGATTCTTTAAACCTATGACAAATGAGGAAAGGCTTTTTATAAATGGGGGTTTAAGCTCAAGCCTAAATTTTTGGCCAAAGTTAATTTTTGTGGAGATTTTAATAAAGTCAAAAAGGTTATTATGGAAAAAGGGGGCTTTGATTTTTGTAGTCTAGCCTACCTCCTAACTTTATGAGCAGATTTTAATAAAGTAAAAAAGGTTATTATGGAAAAAGGGAGCTTTGATTTTTGTAGTCTACCCTACCTCTTAACTTTATGAGCAAAGGCTTTCATAATATAACTTAAGTATCGCACATAATTTTTTTGTCAAAGTTGCTTAAGTATCGCACATTGATAAATTTTTGTCAAAGTTGGAGGTTTTATATGATGCCATAAGTATGAGGGTTTTTAATTGTTTATAAAGGAGGAGTTATGTTTTATATGCCAAATGGAGCAAAAGGTATCACTAGCGCCCAGCACCAAGGGCTCTCACCGTGGGACCAAGCGCCGATCTAAGAAGGCCCCACATATCCTCCATCGTCCAAGCTCCAACGCTTAGCACCTCCCACCTTCTCGGTACTTCATATACAATGTGAGATGAGAGATAAATACCCCAGAACTAAAGTGGAAAATGTTCCAGCCAGCGACAAGTCGACATTAGACAACATCCAGAGTGGCACGATTGGGTCCTTGAACGAGTGATGTGGCTCTATGAATATCATAGGTGCAGCAATCTACGGTTCATGTCTTTATCTCGTCGCCGAAGTGCTCTGTGGATAAGAAGGGGGTAGGCTGCGATGTGAATATTTTTAGCCAATGTGTCACTCTAAGAGCTCCTAGCATACGCATGAAATGGTATTGGAAACTGCTTTGAGCCCATGCGATACTACCTCTTAAACAAAGGCTGTTTCCGGGGTATCAAAGAAAAGCAGTTGTATATTTTCACGTCTAGTTTCTTTCCATTTGACCGGGGTGTCAAAAGTTCCCAAACCCTAATGCGGTTTTATCCATCTGCAAACTTTGTAGGAGCCGAGATGTTCTCCGAAGGGCTGTTTCCTTGGACGCAGAGGAGAGTACTCTCTCATCTTCTAAGGTTGGATGCCAGGGTTGGGCCATTGGGAAAGAATAAAAATGTAGTGCGCTTGTGACGGTATTTGGCCTGAGAAATTCATCATCATCATTGAGGTTCTCCGAGGCCGGTTTCGGAAGCTAACTTGTATGAATTGGAGATCTGGCTGTGGTCGTGGAAACATTTGCAGGTAGCCGCCGTTGGGTTGTTCTGCAGTGAGAGAGAGAGGTCTTGATAAAGAGATCGTCGTTCTGTCTTTGTTTAAGCAAATGAGAAGAAGGATAGCACTGGCGCTCAGCTATACCTGGAGTTTATCCCAGAGCTCGTGAGAGGTCGTGGGATACATAGGGATCAACGAAAGCGCAGTTGAGGTTTTGGACTCAACATAAAATGACTTCGACCGCACCGACGACCCATTGGTGTCGTTCCTCCAAGATATGGCTGCTAATGGCATTTTTTTGTTATTCTCTAGGGTTGTGGGAAAAGAGAAAACAAAGCCTTCAGGCAAACGCATGTATTGGACCATTATGAAATCGCCATGCTCAGTATATCGTGGATGCTTGGCAAGATTCTGGCGCCAATGCTCCTAAAAGATGTTGACAGCACTCTGCGTGCCATATTCCTCCTACCATGTGGCCGCCTCATTTCCTTCATACACATGCCCAGTGGCGCCATTCTATGAAAGAGTGGGACAGACCTAAAATACGGGCTAAAACCTGTATCCAAAGCAGGGTATCATAAGCCATTTCAGTATGACGTATTTCAGTGTTTTGATATGAGAATGCATTGGTCTCCCGAAAAGAGATTTGGCTGTTTCAACTCTTCGCCGGATGATAGATACATGAAAATATTTAAAAGAACTCATGCCGAGGCTGCAATTAGGGCAACTTAGATGCTGATTCTCTTTTCAATATAGCTCTCATGGATTTTTTGAGACCAAAACCTTAATTGTCCACAATTTTTGTCATCAATTTAACGGCTTCTGCAATTTATTTTTAACCAATATGCTGGATATGATTAACGCTTTTGCTCAGGTTAAAGAGCCTAGTTAAGCCGAAGACGAAGAAGTAGGGTTTTCCAGAAGCTCTTCTTCAGCAACTTTTGCAGGCCATATGGCACCTTGGTACTCATATGCATGTAGCAGCTCATTTTCATTGTTATCCCTGTGATAGTGCCCGTTTCTCCAAAACCTGAATGTCAACCATTTAGTATGAAGCAAAGAGAGGATCCCATGAAAGAAGCTACTGCAGCTACCATTGTTTCCAATACTATTGGAACCCCTTGGAGATTTTCTGGTGTAAATATTAAGGAGTCGAAAGGGGGCAGAAATGAAGAATTCGAAAGTTAGAGGAGCAGCCACCTTGAGGGCATCTACAATATCTTATGTATTTTATTTGTAATAAATTTGTCATTTAGGGAAAATTGCTTCTAGATGTAAAGAGTAGCTAGGCCTAATTTCTGTTTTGTAAAAAGATAGGTGGTAGATTTTCATTCGATGATGTGTCACCAAACATTGTAACCATTTTCTGTTAGGAATTAGGTCGAGTAGGAGGCTGTTAATAGAAGAATTAGATTTTATTGTTAATACATCAGCAATGTTTGAGGCTGGGTTATTTGCAAAGATTTCTTGTGTCATTTTTCTTGGAGTCTGTCTTTCCTTTCCCATGTTAAATATGTTTATCTTTCTTTGTAATTCATTCAGTTAAATTTCTCTCATGCTTGGATAAGTGTAGCATTGGAATGGGATTCATAGAAATAATGCCCTACTCCTTTCATTTCAAGCATTTCACCATTAATTTATGCTAAAGTTGGCATATGATTCATCCTTGTTAGATGCCCTATGTTGATGGACTGTTAATTCCTCTTCTGTTTCACCCCTTAAAGCTCTCTCACTGTGCATGGGTGGCTACCTTGCCTCTGTTTAGATATCTTATGCAGCTGCACTGTTATGTGTTTTATGATTCATCTTTTGACTCCATTGCCCAATAGTTCTCCTCCTGATTCTCTTACCAAGGTTTTAAATAATTTGTTCCAGCAGAAATTTGATCTTCTGCACATGTTTTTCATTGAATATCTTAAATGTTGAATGTTGGTCTATTTCTTCATTGTTGACAATCTTGATGATTTCTAGCTTTCCGAAAGTTAAATACAGAGCCCTCTCTGCTTGTGTTAGGTAAGAAGCATAAGCCAAAGACTGGTTGGTGGTTACTCAGAATTTTCCTCTCCGCAACCTAGGGGGTCAATTTTGGTGTTAACAAATTGGCGTCGTTGCCGAGGAAGAGATTGTTTCACAATCCCTGGGAGAACGACAAAGTTTAGATCTGAACGCTGATGGTGAACAGCAGTCAGACACCAAGAAGGTTGTATCATTCACCTGGTGACTCCACTCATAAGATTTCCAGTGTGAAGGTGACTCCATTGGGAGGATCACTGACTCCATATCATAATTTGAGATGTTGAAGGTCTCATGGCGACTCCACATTCAAGAAACCCAGTAGCCCATTATTTCATAGGCTAGTCTCCTCAATCTTCAAATCAAAATTTGCAGCTTCAGTGTTTCAAGATGACTTCATTATCAAGAAGATATGCTCCTTTAAGCAAGTCTCATATTCATGGTTTTCCGAATCAAATCCCTAAAGTAGATTGGAAAACCTACTTACCTAAATTCAGAGATGAAGATCAAGGCAATGTTGCTTTGCATTTAATCAAATTTCATATACATCTACATAAGCTGAATATTAGGTTTCATGAGGAGTATCTTATGAAAATATTCATGGCTTCTTTAGAGGGAAAAGCAAGGGATTGGTATGAAGGTTTGAAACCTGGCAGCTTGTTTTCTTTAAAAGATTTTCACACAACATTTTATGAGCATTATAAAGGGTATTTTCTATCTTTGTTTTTAGTGGAAGATTGCTATGGTCAGTTTGAGGATTTCATACAATACTTTGAAAGTATTAATGAAGATCTGGAAAGTATGAATGATAAAGACTTGTCTGAAGCCATTTATCATTTTTCTTCACAAGTCCATAGTCATGATATTCAAGAAAACTCTCAAGATACAGTTACACCCTCAGCTGGAAATAAAGAAAGCAGTAACCATGTAGGTGATCTTCATATCTCTCCTCCTGAGGTGGATGAGAAGTGTTCTCAATTTTGTCAATCATCTTGTATTTTTGAAAAATATTAGATCAGTTCCATTCCATGTCATATTATTTCAGAAGTTGTTGGTTTAGAGAAACCTGTCTTATTTGATTCACTTGAAAGACAACACATTGACGTTCATCTTAAAACACAAGAAGCAGATCAAGTCTCAGTTGATGCTGTTTATTTTTCATTGGATAAGAAAGATGAACATATCTTTCACAGTGTTTCCAAAATTTCTCCTCTGTCTGAAGATGAAATAGATTAGCTCCTATGAGGTCTTGATACAACCTCAGTTAAAATAGATTCACAGTACTCACACAGTCCAAGATATGTAAGTAAATATCCCTCTATTTCTGAAAATGTAAATCTGAATTTAAAAGAGGACAGTCATACTGATCTTTTGAAGGAACCCATTTGTGATGAAGATTCTCCACAAGAAAATCAGCTGTTAAACACCATTTTCTTTCATCAAGAAGATAGGACTGTCATATCTAATGATCTGGAAGAGGGTTTGCTATTTGAAGATGCTTTAGATTATAATATGAAGGAGTATGAACCTGAGACGGATAGCATGTCAAAAAGAGAACCCGAGATTCTCATGCTCAAGAGAGGAACATTCAACACTCAAGCAACAGAGGGTCACAATTCCCTATGCATTCTCAGGGATCGACAACCAAATATTATTACGGGTAAAATTGAAAGAGGTATTTGCATTTTTGCTGAATCTCAAGACATGGTAATGTTTCAGACTATTGAAGATCCTTATGCTAATTTGCTTTAGTATGAACGAGAGACAAATTTTCTTTCACTTATGGGACATGAGCTCTTTATCGTTGGAGATTTGGAATGGCTTGTTTTCTATTTTCTTTACTTGTTCAAAGGAAGTGTAAGCGAGGTTCAGGTAAATATCCAGTTACTAGATTGGCTTCACTGGCACTTTTGTGTCACTTGATTCAGTAGTAGCATTTCAATGAAGTAGGGTAGGTAGTAAGAATAAGTTTGCTCAGCAAGCAGTTTTCAGTATGTACAGTGTTATTTTTTTCATTTTGCAGCATGGTTTAGAAAATTTCAGTATGTTTTTAGTTTCGGCAGTTAGCAGTTTTCAGTTCCAGTTTTCAGATGAAGAGCAGGTTTCAGGTTGCAGTCATTAGGGTTGGGAGCCGCCCAATGGATCAGGCACCTGGTCTACAGGTTCTTTGCTACCTCGTAGGGAGGATAGCATCCCCGGCTGGAGCCAGTTGTTAGCACCCCCAAAACAATTTGTGATTAATTGTCTTCTAGCAACATTAATTGTTTTCGGGCAGTGCAAAATTAGAACGTTTTTCTCATGACAGGGGTTTCAAAGCTTGGCCGAGAAGGAACATTTGTCCTCAGTTGTAGACACCATGGTCACAAAAGAAAAATCATTCTAGGTGTTTGTGAACTAAGTCTATTTGAGGGACCTAGAGGATTCTTTAAACCTAAAACAAATGAGGAAAGGCTTTTTATAAATGGGGGTTTAAGCCCAAGCCTAAACTTTATAAAAGAAAATATTGATTTTTGGCCAAAGTTAATTTTTGTGGAGATTTTAAGAAAGTCAAAAAGGTTATTATGGAAAAAGGGGGCTTTGATTTTTGTAGTCTAGCCTACCTCCTAAATTTATGAGCAAAGGCTTTCATAATATAGCTTAAGTATGGTGCATTGATAAATTTTGATCAAAGTTGGAGGTTTTATATAATGCCATAAGTATGAGGGTTTTTAATTGTTTATAAAGAAGGAGTTATGTTTTATATGCCAAATGGAGCAAAAGGTTATTATGGATAAAGGGGGCTTTGATTTTTGTAGTCTAGCCTACCTCCTAAATTTATGAGCAAAGGCTTTCATAATATAGCTTAAGTATGGTGCATTGATAAATTTTGATCAAAGTTGGAGGTTTTATATAATGCCATAAGTATGAGGGTTTTTAATTGTTTATAAAGAAGGAGTTATGTTTTATATGCCAAATGGAGCAAAAGGTTATTATGGAAAAAGGGGGCTTTGATTTTTGTAGTCTAGCCTACCTCCTAAATTTAAGAGCAAAGGCTTTCATAATATAGCTTAAGTATGGTGCATTGATAAATTTTGGTCAAAGTTGGAGGTTTTATATAATGCCATAAGTATGAGGGTTTTTAATTGTTTATAAAGAAGGAGTTATGTTTTATATACCTCCTAAATTTATGAGCAAAGGCTTTCATAATATAGCTTAAGTATGGTGCATTGATAAATTTTGGTCAAAGTTGGAGGTTTTATATAATGCCATAAGTATGAGGGTTTTTAATTGTTTATAAAGAAGGAGTTATGTTTTATACCTCCTAAATTTAAGAGCAAAGGCTTTCATAATATAGCTTAAGTATGATGCATTGATAAATTTTGGTCAAAGTTGGAGGTTTTATATAATGCCATAAGTATGAGGGTTTTTAATTGTTTATAAAGAAGGAGTTATGTTTTATATACCTCCTAAATTTATGAGCAAAGGCTTTCATAATATAGCTTAAGTATGGTGATTGATAAATTTTGGTCAAAGTTGGAGGTTTTATATAATGCCATAAGTATGAGGGTTTTTAATTGTTTATAAAGAAGGAGTTATGTTTTATATGCCAAATGGAGCAAAATGTTTTATATAATGCCATAAGTATGAGGGTTTTTAATTGTTTATAAAGAAGGAGTTATGTTTTATATGCCAAATGGAGCAAAATGTATCACTAGCGCCCAACACCAAGAGCTCTCACTGTAGAACCGAGCACCGAGCTAAGAAGGCCCCACATATCCTCCATCATCTAATTGCCAAGGCTTAGTGCCTCCCATCTTTTTGTTACTTGATATACAGTGTGAGATGAGAGATATATAAAGGGTAAGATGAGTTTTTCAGTTTCGCATGTGGGATAAATACCCCATAACTAAAGTGGAAAATGTATGTATTGAGCGAATGTTCTAGCCAGCGACAAGTCGACATTAGACAACATCCAGGGTGGCACGATTGGGTCCTTGAACGAGTGATGTGGCTCTATGAAGATCGTAGGTGCAGCAATCTACGGTTCATGTCTTTATCTCATCACCGAAGTGCTCCGTGGATAAGAAGGGGGTAGGCTGCAATGTGAAGATTTTTAGCCAATGTGTCACTCTAAGAGCTCCTCACATAAGCATGAAATGGTATTGGAAATTGCTTTGATCCCATGCGATACTACCTCCTAAAAAAAGGTTGTTTCCGGGGTATAAAAGAAAAGCGGTTCTATATTCTCACATCTAGTTTCTTTCCATTTGACCGGGGTGTCAAAAGTTCCCAAACCCTAACGTTGTTTTATCCATCTGCAAACTTTGTAGGAGCCGAGATGCTCTCCGAAGGGCCGTTTCCTTGGACCCAGAGGAGAGTACTCTCTCATCTTCTAATTTTGGATGCCGGGGTTGGGCCATTGGGAAAGAATAAAAATGTGGTGTGCTTGTGACGGTATTTGGCCTGAGAAATTCATCATCGTCGTTGATGTTCTCCAAGGCCGGTTTCGGAAGCTAACTTGTATAAATTGGAGATCTGGCTGCGGTCATGGAAACATTTGCAGGTAGCATCCGTTGGGTCGTTCTGCAGTGAGAGAGAGAGGTCTTGATAAAGAGATCGTCGTTCTTTCTTTGTTTAAGCAAATGAGAAGAAGGATAGCACTGGCGCTCAGCTATACCTGGCGTTTATCCTAGAGCTCGTAAGAGGTCGTGGCATACATAGGGATCAATGAAAGCACAGTTGAGGTTTTGGACTCAACATACAATGACTTCGACCGCACCGACGACCCATTGGTGTCGTTCCTCCAAGATATGGCTGCTACTGGCGTTTTTTTGTTATTCCCTAGGGTTCTGGGAAAAGAGAAAACAAAGCCTTCAAGCAAACGCATGTATTGGACCATTATGAAATCGCCATTCTTAGTATATCGTGGATGCTTGGCGAGATTCTGGCGCCAATGCTCCTAAAAGATGTTGACATCACTCAGCGTGCCATATTCCTCCTACCATGTGGGAACCTCATTTCCTTAATACAGATGCCCAGTGGCGCCATTCAATGAAAGAGTGGGGCAGACCTAAAATACAGGCTAAAACCTGTATCCAAAGCAGGGTATCATAAGCCATTTTAGTACGAGGTATTTCAGTGTTTTGATATGAGAACGCATTGGTCTCCTAAAAAGCAATTTGGCTATTTCAGCTCTTCGCCGCATGATAGATACATGAAAATATTTAAAAGAACTCATGCCGAGGCCGCAATTAGGGAAACTTAGATGCTGATTCTTTTTTCAATATAGCTCTCATGGATTTTTTGAGACCAAAACCTCCATTGTTCACAATTTTTGTCATCAATTTTACGGCTTCTGCAATTTATTTTTAACCAATATGCGGGATATGATTAATGCTTTTGCTCAGGTTAAAGAGCTTGTTCATGCCAAAGATGAAGAAGTAGGGTTTTCCAAAAGCTCTTCTTCAGCAACTTTTGTAGGCCATATGGCACCTTGGTACTCATATGCATGTAGCAGCTCATTTTCGTTGTTATCCCTGTGCTAGTGTCCATTTCTCCAAAACCTGAATGTCAACCATTCAGTATGAATCAAAGAGAGGATCCCGTGAAAGAAGCTACTGCAGCTACCATTGTTTCCAATACTATTCGAACCCCTTGGAGATTTTCTGGTGTAAATATTAAGGAGTCGAAAGGGGGCAGAAATGAAGAAATCGAAAGTTAGAGCAGCAGCCACGTGAAGGGCGTCTACAATATCTTCTGTCTTTTATTTGTAATAAATTTTTCATTTAGGGAAAATTGATGCCAGATTTAAAAAGCAGTTAGGCCTAATTTCTATTTTGTAAAAAGATAGCTGGCAGATTTTCATTCGATGATGTGTCACCAAACATTGTAACCATTTTCTGTTAGGAATTAGGTCGAGTAGGAGGCTACAGGCAACTATATAATCTTTGTAATAGAAGAATTAAAGTGTAAGTGAATCATTTGGCTGAATCCTAGGAGAGCTCAGCTCTGTTTTTTGAGATTTCGTTGTTAATACATCAGCAGTGTTTGAGGCTGGGTTATTTGCAGAGATTTCCTATGTCATTTTTCTTGCAGTATGTCTTTCCTTTCCCATGTTAAATTTGTTTATCTTTCTTTGTAATTCATTCTGTTAAATTTCTCTCATGCTTGGATAAGTGTAGCATTGGAATGGGATGCATAGAAATAATGCCATGTTGCTTTCATTTCAGGCATTTCACCATTAATTTCTGCTAAAGTTAGCATAGGATTCATCCTTGTTAGATGCCCTATGCTGATGGACTGTTCATTCCTCTTCTGTTTCACCCCTTAAAGTTCTTTGACTGTGCGTGGGTGGATACCTTGCCTCTGTTTAGATATCTTATGCAGCTGCACTGTTATGTGTTTTATGATTCATCTTTTGACTCCATTGTCCAATAGTTCTCCTCCTGATTTTCTTACCAAGGTTTTAAATAATTTGTTCCAGCAGAAATCTGATCTTCTGCACATGTTTTTCATTGAATATCTTAAATGTTGAATGTTGGTATGTTTCTTCATTATTGACAATCTTGATGATTTCCAACTTTCCGAAAGTTAAAGAGAGAGCCCTCTCTTCTTGTGTTAGGTCAGAAGCATAAGCCAAAGACTGGTTAGTGGTTACCCAGTATTTCCCTCTCCGCAACCTAGGGGGTCAATTTTGGTGTTAACACCCGGCTCTCCCTAACTTGTAGCCCTTATTTTACTGACAATATCCCCCTTTGACATCAATGGAAAAGGATGCAACCCTACCATTTTATGCAAGTTTTTTTTAGTCTTGTTGATATTGGGAGGTTGCTCCCAGTTTCTGTCTTAAGTACTCAAACATTTCCCTGGGTATTGGTTTCATAAAATATCAGCTATCTATTCCTTGGTATTGACGTAAACCATCTTTACATTTTTCTCATCTACATGTTCTCTTAAGAAATGATACTTGATGGGTATATGCTTGTTTTTTGAGTGCATCACTAGATTTTTTGAAACACTGATTGCACTCGTGTTGTCACAACATATAGGAATTGGTTGATTGTATTTGAATTTGATATCCTTTGAGGTTCGATTCATCTAGATTACTTTTGTACATCATTTAGAAACATCTATGTATTCTTCTTCAATTGTGTACAAGGATATTGATGACTTTTTTTTACTTGACCATGCAACCAAACATCCACCAAGAAAAAATGTATTTCCACTTATACTTTTTATGTCATTTAGGATTCCATCCCAATCAGCGCCTGAACAAGCTATTAGATCAAAGTTTTGCATTTTCGGATACCACAGTCCAAACTCAGTTGTTCCTTTAATATATCTTATGATCCTCTTGACTGCAATCACTTGTGATTCCCTTGGTACCGACTGAAATCTAGCTACCATTCCAACTGCTTGCATAATATCATTTCTTGAAGATGTTAAATATAATAATATTTCAGTCATAGATCTATATTGTGTGGGGTCTATTGGAGGAGATTCAACATCTTTACGAATTTTACAGTTGGTTGTCATGGGTATAATGATAGGAGCATACCTTGACATTACTAATTTGTTAATCATTTCCTTTAAGTATTTGGACTAAGATATGAAAATTCCTTTTGATGTTTGACAAATGTGAAGTCCAAGAAAGAATGAAAGTTCCCCAATCATTGACATTTCGAATTCCTCTTACATGTCATCAACAAACCTATGACTTAATTCATCATTGTCATAGCCAAAAATAATATCATCGACATAGATTACAGTGATTAGTAACCCATCTTATTCAATATTAAAATACATATTGTTATTAGTAAATTACCTTTATTCAATCCTTTTTGAATTACGTACATATCTAGACATGCATGCCAAGCTCTTCGTGCTTGCTTAAGTCCATAGAGATATTTCTTTAGTTTCCAAACATGATCTTATTTTCCAGGCTGCTTAAATCCTACTAGCTTCTTAGTGAATAATTCATTTAATTTTCTATTAAAAAATGCAGAATTAACATCCATCTGATATACTTTAGATTTTCTGAAATATGAATATGCCAAAAACATCTTTGATAGCTTCCATCCGCACAACTCGAGAAAAGGTTTTATCAAAATAAATTCCTTCAACTTGGGGATATCCCTTACATACTAATCCAGCCCTGTTTCAAACTATTTTACCTTCTTCATTTAGTTTGATTTTGAAAATCCACTTAGTTCGCATTACATTTGTCACATACCCAAGTTCTAGACATTTTATGTTATTGAGAAAACATTATGTTTTATTTTTATTGTAAAGTTTTATGACTATTGACCAAGTGGGGTCATGGACGACTATAATTAATTACTTTGAATATTTTATTATTAATAAATAAAAGTGGATACAAATATCCAAAGGAGACTGTTGAATGACTGTTCACTGACCCACTAGGAGGAATGGACTGGGGTGGAGAGCAAACTGACACTTGGCAGCATCCTCAACTCACTTCTAAATGTTGCAGGGGGCAACTTCCCTACTTTGATGGTCATGTTCCCCAAGAAAGTGGAACTGAGCAGGTGTCTCATTTACTAAAACAAACTGACCAAAGACCTAGGCATGCTATTTATCTACCCATCAAATTCAGCATGAGGCTGTTCTATTCTCACCTTGTGATAATTTCTGAGCACAAGAGATTTGATGAGGGGAAAGTTAGAAGTGTTTGAGTGAAATAAGACTACATTCTGAACTAGTGCAGCCACATTTCTGAGTTCAATATTGCTAAAGGTAGGAAGTGCTACTGCTGAGTTGCAAGGGAATTTATTCCATTAATCCACACAACATCTTCGTTCTAGTAGTTCAATGAACAGGCTCGGGGGTCCTAAGGCAAGTAGCTTGGTTGTCTTCAGGAGATTAGTTGGGTGGAACGGGCTCCTTTGGCTATTTGTTTCTTCTTCTACAGTTTCTAGGTTCATATTGTGTTATCTTATTTACTTTTTTCAAAGTTAGTAAAATAAATCTCAATGTCTTATGTTATCAGTTCTGCAATTAAATCTTAGATATTTTGTACTATTAATGAATATTTTTACTTCTATAATTTATAACTATTAGGAGAAAATTCCTATGATTGATGTAGTTAAATGATAGAATGAATGGATAAAATTACTTTCCTACATTTTTCCACACATTGGATATAGTGCCATACTCTAGTAGAGGAAAGGATATTTAGAATCGATCATAATGATCTTCTGAAATGAATAAATTTAAATGATTTATTTTATAAATAGAGCTATATTATTTCAGTACTGTATCATTGTCTTATTTAAATAGGCATTTAGAATTGTAAACAGAAAATACAAATATTCCAAATACTTCATTGTTTATGCTTAACAATAGAATCCTATCTTTTATTTTTAAACAACTATAGTATTCTAAGTAATTCCTTTTCAAACTATAGTAGAAGGAGTATGTAAAATCAAGTACATAGAGACTTTTTCAGAATTATCAAAACTCATTGTATAAATATTAACAAGTACTCGCAATAAATTTTATACATCATAGAAACATGTCTAAAGTAAGCGTTGCATTTCAATACTGTCAACATCGAAACTCCTCAGTAAATTCCTTATCAATAAACCTAAGTATTATTATTATAGGAGAGAAATAATATTCTTGCATTTGCAAAAACTGAAGTGTACATTATCAAATTACTTTATCACTGTATGTCCAAATACAAATCTAAATATCATCACATGATACTAGTATCTAACACAAAACTACGAAGTCGCTTAGGGTTCAAACCCTAAGTTTTAAATCTTCTTAACCTTTCAAGTTTCAGTCCATTCGTATTAAAAAAACGAGTAGAACACGTCCAGAGATATAAACCCTTAACAAAAACAAATATAGTGAAAATGCTTACAGTAGGGTTACAACCCAGCCTTACGGCTTGGTTGAGAAAGCACAACCGAAACCCTGCAACTCTTCATAATATAGAAATAGGCTTTGCCCAAACATTGTCGATAACCATGAGACTTTACAAACAACTTCTTAAGAGCCGAAATATTTTTACGACTGTCAATTAAATTATTCATGGCAAAAACCTTTGCAAAACTCATGGTAGTTCATTGTAAAATATTACGAGTTATGGGTCGAGGGTTCAACCCTCCCTACTGCTCATCTTAAACCAGAAATTAGTTTCCAAAACCATTATTTAACATTTCTCATCAGAAACAATTATTTCATTATCGAATGAGTATTTCGAAGCAGTCTTCCTTTTTCTTTCTTCACGAAAACAAACAACATACAATAGTACAAACTATACATCAAGAAGCCGATGCGAGCTATAGCTCAAAGGTTGAGAACCTTGAAACAAAAATGCCTTACGGCTTAAGTCTTTTACAACCAAAGTCTAAAACACCTTGTAAATTCTGATGAGACCTAAGTATAAACAACCATTTTCTCCGCTAGACAAACGAAACTTGCTCAGTGACAAGTTCTTCGTAGAAATGGATACCCGTGGGATGTCTCCGAGGCTTGCTCGGGGTCCATTCAGAAGCTTTCACCCATTTTTGACCAACTGCAACTTTTTAATGAGAAGGTTCACCTGTCCATTGAAACATTACGACGAAGGGTTAAAAGTAGAACCAAGCATTTAAAATCAACAGAGATAATTATTTAAACAACCATTGATCAGCACCATTACATCACCTCTTATATCTGGAGCATGGTTGAATACTTCAGACTCTCCAACACAGACGGTGGAAATAAGTTTTCCACTTTAAACTCTAAAGGATTACAACACTGTATAGTTACAAAAGTTGAACCACTTATGCACTTATAAAATCTACCCAACGCCTACGTTTCAGAAGAAATATCTCACAAACAAACTCCATATGAAGATAAAACCTGTACAGTGTGAAGACACAACTGAGAACTTAGCTTATAGCAAGGTCAGGGTATCGAAACCCTCGAAGGCACCTTCCAAAAAAACCCTGAAGGGTCGAGAGCCTGTCGGCCTCCCTTCATTTTCGTAAAATGAATCAAATATTGAATAACGGAGCATATCAATGCAAGGGTTAGGTTTTAACCCAAAACCCGAGATCAACCACAAGATCAACAACGCAGATTAAGCCACCAAGACAAGGATATTTTATGATCACAAGTTCATTTAATAACAGTTAATACCACAACTTCCAACTTACAGCTTACGACCAGCATGGAGATCCAACTAGGATCCTACCATGCCATCCATGCACAACTCGATGAATTTCATGCTACGTTTTTATAGCTTGTCACCAAACTCCAGGACACTTCATGTGAGACTTGGCCACGATAACATCCATCAAACAATCCACTGAGATAGTAGTTAAGAAGCTATTAAATGCTCTAACCACCGGCTCATAGTGTATGCCATCACATCTTCCACTACAAGGTTATTACTTCGTATACCTGCGAGGTTTGGAAGCATATAGTAAGTTTATAAAACATTAAATTTTAACATATCCTTGCCACTTGCAATCAAAACCCAAGGTGATAGGTTATGCACATAATATCATACGTATGATATAGTGAAATCATATCCAAGCATATAGTTTTTGCAAAATAGATTTAATGCATATCCTTCCCACATAAAATCTATGCAGTAGTGTATATATTGGTATCAAAAATTTAATATATAGTTTTATATAAACTATATAAAATATTACTCAACATAGGTATTGTATCCAAAATCTTGAAATGGAGATTATTACATTGTCCTCTCTATAGTTTGGTAGAGAACATATAATGAAGAAATTATGCAAATTTCTATAGTAGCGACATAAGAATTATAGGTTGCTAATACACAAACTTTTCTCCATAAAAAACTGTTATAATTACGATGTAACGGAGGAAATCGAATAATTTCAATAAAATACCTAAGTAGTATTTCGAAGCAAATAATCTTCTACACATTCATAATGATAACTTAAAAGGTCAATGCAATGCTGTATGATAAATTGAAAACAATATAAGGCTTCTATTGGAATCTATTTCTCTTACATGTTCTCTGCAAGTAGAATTCAGGAGTGTTAGCTAGCGATAGCTAAGTAAGCCTCGGGGCTATTCAAGGATCCCTTCATATCATCAAAACAAACATTTAGTCTCTAGAACCAAATTTTGTATTGTAGAACAAAGAATTAATGACATGTTTTTGAACATTAAATACTTAATGTAAGTTTGTAATTCTCATAACATCCGGACAGTGGAATGACGATAAAAGACATAACGGCATTTTAATACACTAGTTAAAGATAGTAGAAGCAACGAAAGATGTTTTGTTCATAAGAAATTTAAACCTTTATACTTTACGACAGTTATAGGAGTGGTTGTCGTTAAGCTTGCTTTATTTAAAAACACCTAAGTATGTTTAAGTTAACATTTCAATACTTTTGCACAGCAATCATAAGCAGTTAATGCTACTCGCAAAATTTTAAATTTTACTGAAGTTTTGGGGATGTTACATGTGGTATTAGAGCGCAAGTTCAAATACTAGGCCTGAAGTGGCTCATTTGTGCAGATGAAAATTTATAACAGAATTACAAATTACAAATTTAATTTATTTTGTTTTCAGTTATCATCATTTTATAAATCTAGACTACAGGTATGGAAGGACCAACAGAGTCGACCGAGGACAGGTCCCTCAATAACGAACAGAATAATAATGGGAAAGGACACATTAATGCAGAAAATTTATTTGTGGAATTGAATGATAATTCGTTTGAATTATTAAGAACCGTAAAATATTTCAAAATTGAGATAAAAATTGTTAAGGAAGAAAACAAACGAATTCTGAAAGCTCAAGAGGAGTTGAATCAAATCCTGCTGGATAATTTACATAAAAATGATGAAGAAAGGAAAACAGAAAATAATGTTGAATCTAGAACTATGTCCTACCAACGTAATGATAAAAAGGTAAAATTGACTAATTATGACAGCAGTTCATCTTCTGAATTTGATGAAAGGGCACACAGGAAAAAGCATAAATATTCTAGTGATAGTAGTGACAGTGACTGCTACACTAAGAAAAAAAATACAAGCCCTACGAAGAGATTTCTGGTGAGTTTAAAAAGATCAAACCACCAAATTTTAACAGAGAAATGGAAAAGAGTGAGACAACTGAAGCATGGTTGTCCAGTATGAATAAGTATTTCCAGATATACAATTACTCAAGTCATCTAAAAGCTAAAATGACAATTTATAACTTAACTGAAAAAGAGGACATCTGGTGGAAATATCTGAAACAAGTTAAAGGTTTAAAAGAAAAAAGTGTAAATTGGAGTAATTTTAAGAAATATTTTAAAAGAAAATTTATGTTAGAACAGTATTATGAGGAACTAGCTAAAGAGTTTTATGAGTTAAAGCTAGGTTCCATGGACATGAGAGAGTTATGCAGCAAGTTTTTAAATTTATTAAGGTATGTGTCGTATATCATTGAAGAAAATCCTAACGTACAGAGATTTCTGAGCTGCTTGCCCTCTCACATAAAAGACATAATTGAGTATGATGGTCCTTGAACTCTTGAAGAGGCCATGAGAAAGGCGAACATCTGTTATGAACATAATAAGAAAAGAGAAGGCATACCAAGCTGGAAATCAAAGAGGCCTAACAACTTTAAGCAAAGGAAGAAGCAGTTCTCTTTCAATCGAAATTTTGGCAATAATAATTTTTGTAATTACTCTAACAGGAAGTTTTCAGGAAATAGTGCAGCAAGTAATACACAGTCAAAATTTACAGCTGCAAGGAAAAGTGAACCACCTAAAAAATTTGTTAAAAATAATGAACAAAAAGAACCTGTTAAGTGTTGGGAATGTCAGGGACCTCACTATGCATCAAACTACCCACTCAGAAAGAAGGTTGTCAACAACATACAAACTATACAAGAGGAGGCTACTGTTGGTGACTTAGCAAGGGAGATGCCTAGGATAAATGCAGCTTTGGAGAGCAGATCATCAAACTTCCATGGTTGAAGTGGAAGGTATGTTAAAAGATAAACCCATTTCTATTTTAATTGATCCTGGGGAAATTCTTAGCTATATTTCACCTAATTTAGTTAAATGTTGCAATCTGAAAGTAGATAAGTTTGATAAATCATGGTTGGTTCAATTAGCTACTGGCACAAAAAGAAAGGTAATTGATTATGTACAAGAATGTGAAATAATGATGAATCAGTTTAGGACTCATGTTAATATGAATGTGTTACCTTTAGGTTCTTATGACGTTCTGATTGGAATGGATTGCTTAGAAAAGAATAGAGTTGTACTAAATTTCTTTGAAAAGATTTTTACTTGTTTAAATGATGCGTTTGAAACTGTAATGGTAAAAGGGATTCCTAGAAAAATATTTGTTAGGTAAATTTATGCATTACAAGTTAAGAAAGTTGTTCGAAAAGGGTGTAAGATGTTTGTTGTAAATGTAATTAATAATGAACAGTCTATTAATGAAGATAAGTTAAACCTGAAAGACATACCCATTCTAAAGGAATTTTTTGATGTATTCCCGGAAGAGATTCCAAGACTACCTCCGAAAAGGGAACTCGATTTCACCATTGAGTTAGTACCATGAGTGGTACCAAACTCAAAAGGCTCCTTACATAATGAATATTTTGGAGCTTAATGAACTTAAGTCACAGCTTAAAGAATTGATTGATACAAATTATATAAGACCCAGTGTGTCTCCATGGGGAGCACCTATAATTTTTGTTAAAAAGAAAGACGGAACTATGCGTTTATGCATAGACTACCGTCAGCTAAATAAGATGACTATAAAGAACATATATCCTTTGCCCCACATTGATGATCTGTTTGATCAAATGTGCAGTGCAACGATATTCTCTAAGATAGATTTAAGGTCGGGGTACCATCAATTTAGGATTAAAGATGAGGACATCTTTAAGACTGCATTCAGAACTCGCTATGGATACTACGAGTTCGTGGTTATGCCCTTCGGGCTGACCAATGCTCTAGCAATGTTCATGTGTTTAATGAATAACGTATTGCATAAATACTTAGATAAATTTGTAGTAGTATTTATTGATGATATTCTAATTTACTCTAAGACGCAAGAGGAGCATAATGAACATTTAAAAATAATTTTGCAAGTGTTAAGAGAACATCAACTTTATTCTAAGTTCAGCAAATGCGATTTCTATAAAGATAAAATACAGTATCTAGGGCATGTGATATCTAAGGATGGAATCGCAGTAGACCCAGACAAGATAAAGGAAATAAATGAATGGCCTGCCCCAAAAGACGTAACAGGAGTATGATCTTTTATGGGAATTACAAGTTACTACCGTAATATTATTGAAGGATTTTCGAGAATAGAAAATCCTATAACGTCTTTACAAAAGAAAGGTAAGGAATTTGTATGGGATAAAAAATGTGAAGAAAGCTTTAAGAAACTAAAAGAGTTATTAACAACAACACCTATTTTAAAAATTGTTGATCCTATCAGGGATTTCATAGTATGCACGGATGCATGCAATGACGGACTTGGCGGGGTCTTAACACAAGGTCACGCGATTGCATATGAATCTAGAAAGTTAAAGATTCATGAGAAGAATTATGCAACTTATGACCTTGAGTTAGCTGCTGTAATACATGCATTAAAAATGTGGCGACATCATTTAATTGGAAGAAAATTTATTTTAATGACTAATAATAAATGATTAAAATATTTGTTGGATCAACCAAATTTGAACGCAAGGCAAGCTAGGTGGCTAGCTTTCCTTAGTGAGTACGATTTTGAGATTCAACACATTAAAGGAAAGGAAAATAAGGTTGCTGATGCCTTAAGTAGAAATGTTAGGCTGAGTTTTGTTTCAGCAATCAACACTTCTAAAACTGATCTGAAAAATCAGATTAAGGAAAGAATCGGAATGGATGAAAAATATCAGAATTTACTTAATAAAATTGCTGAAAATTCTATAACAGATTTCAGAATTGATGAAAGAGGGTTAGTGCTATATAAAACAGACTTTATGTGCATAATGTTGCTGAAATTAAATTGTTGATTTTAAATGAATTGCATAAAAGTCCATACTTAGCACATCCTGGTTACCAAAAAATGATAACCATGTTGAGAAAATATTATTTTTGTCCATGTATGAAAAATGAAGTAGCTGAATATATTGCTAGGTGTATAGAGTGTCAGCAGGTAAAGGCTGAACACCGACACCCAACTAGTTTGTTGCAGCCACTACCTATTCCAGATTGGAAGTGGGACATAATTAGTATTGATTTTATTACTGGTTTACCTAAAAATCAGAAACAGAATGATTCCATAATTGTAGACGTGGATAAGCTCAGCAAAGGAGCCCGCTTCATACCTGTTAAGACAACTTAAAAAGCTGCTAATGTTGCTGAAATTTTCATGAAGCCGATTTTTCGTTTGCATGGCATTCCAAAAGTTATAATTTCTAATAGAGACTCGAAGTTTACAGGAAATTTATTGAAATCTTTATTTAAAGGTTTAGATACTACTTTAAATTTTAGTACATCATTTCACCCACAAACAGATGGGCAGACTGAAAGAGTTAATCAAATTCTTAAGGACATGTTAAGATTGTATGTTAGAGATCAACCAGGTAAATGGGAGGATTATTTACATCTTGCTGAATTTTCTTATAATAACCATTACCAGGATTTCGCAAAGATTAGTCCATTTGCAATTTTATATGGCATAAAATGTAATACTTCTATTTCTTGGAGTAATCCAGTTGACAGGATAATGCTAGGACTTTATTTGTTAAGAGAAATGGAACTAACTGTGAAATAGGTTCAAGGCAATTTTAAAATTGTACAAGATAGACAAAAAATTCAGGTAGATCTAAAAAGAACTCAGAAAGAGTTTCAAGTTGGTGAACATGTGTTCCTTAAGCTAAAACCTAAGAAGAGTTCCCTAAGATTAGGAAGCTATGCTAAATTAGCACCAAGGTATTGTGGACCTTTTGAAATCTTGTCTAGGGTAGGACCAGTGGCATATCAGTTGGCATTGCCACCGAATATGAAAGTGCATAATGTATTTCACATCTCTCTTTTGAAAAAGTATGTGCATGATGCTACTCATGTGATTAATTGGAATGATGCATAGGTGGAACCAGAAGGATATTTTCTGGTGGAACCGAACTGTATCCTCAACAAGAGGTAAATTTTGCTTCGTAATCGTACCATTGGACAGGTTAAGGTGCAGTAGAAGCACCTTAGTCCAAATGAAGCTACTTGGGAATTGGAAAGTAATATGCGGGTGGCATATCCAATGTTGTTCCAGGAGGAACTAGAGGATAATGAATAAAGAAACATCAAGGATGATATTGAACTTAAGAGGGGGTGTTTGTCACATACCCAAGTTCTCAATATTTTATGTTATTGATAAAACATTATGTTTTATTTTGATTGTAAAGTTTTATGACTATTGACCAAGTGGGGTCATGGATGACTGTAATTAATTACTTTGAATATTTTATTATTAATAAATAAAATTGGAGACAAATATCTAAAGGAGACTGTTGAATGACTGTTCACTGACCCACTAGGAGGAATGGACTAGGGTGGAGAGTAAACTGACACTTGGCAACATCCTCAACTCACTTCTAACTATTGCAGGGGGAAACTTTCCTACTTTGATGGTCATGTTCCCCAAGAAAGTGGAACTGAGCAGGTGGCTCATTTACTAAAACAAACTGACCAAAGACCTAGGCATGCTACTTATCTACCCATCAAATTCAGTAGGAGGTTGTTCTATTCTCACCTTGTGATAATTTCTGAGCATAAGAGATTTGATGAGGGGAAAGTTAGAAGTGTTTGAGTGAAATAAGATAGCATTCTGAACTAGTGCAGCCACATTGCTAAGTTCAATATTGCTAAAGGTAGGAAGTGCTACTGCCGAGTTACAAGTGAATTTATTCCATTAATCCACACATCTTCATCCTAGTGGTTCAGTGAATAGGCTCATGGGTCTTAAGGAAATTAGCTTGGCTATCTTCAGGAGATTGGTTGGGTGGAATGGGCTCCTTTGGCTATTTGTTTCTTCTTCTACAGTTTCCAGGTTCATATTGTGTTATCTTATTTACTTTATTCAAAATTAGTAAAATAAATCTCAATGTCTTATGTTATCAGTTCTCCAATTAAATCTTAGATATTTTGTACTATTAATGAATATTTTTACTTATGTAATTTATAATTGTTAGGATAAAATGCCTATGATTGATGTAGTTAAATGATAGAATGATTGGATAAAATTACTTTCTTGCATTTTCCCACCCACTGAATATAGTGTTGTACTCTAGTACATGAAAGGATATTTAGAATAGATCAGAATGATCTTATGCAATGAATAAATTTAAATGATTATTTTATAAAGAGAGCTATATTATTTCAGCATTGTATTATTGTTGTATTTAAATAGGCATTTAGAATTGTAAACAGAAAATACAAATATTCCAAATACTTCATTGTTTATGCTTAACAATAGAATCCTATCTTTTATTTTTAAACAGCAATAGGATTCTAAGTAATTCCTTTTCAAACTATAGAAGAAGGAGTATGTAAAATCAATTACATAGAGACTCTTTCAGAATTATCAAAACTTAATGTATAAATATTAACAAGTACTCGCAATAAATTTTATACATCATAGAAACATGTCTAAAGTAAGCGTTGACATTTCAATACTGTCAACATTGAAACTCCTCAATAAATTCCTTATCAATAAACCTAAGTATTATTATTATAACAGAGAAATAATATTCTTGCGTTTGCAAAAACTAAAGTGTACATTATCAAATTAATTTATCACTGTATGTCCAAATACAAATCTAAATATCATCACACGATACTAGTATCTAACTCAAAACTACGTAGTAGCTTAGGGTTCAAACCCTAAGTTTTAAATATTCTTAACCTTTAAAGTTTCAATCTATTCGTATTACAAAAACAAGGAGTAGAACACGTCCAGGGATATAAACCCTTAACAAAAACAAATACAGTAAAAATGCTTACAGTAGGATTACAACCCAGCCTTACGGCTTGGTTGGGAAAGCACAACCGAAACCCTACAACTCTTCATAATACAAACACGGGCTTTTCCCAAACATTGTCGATAACCATCAGACTTTACAAACAACTTCTGAAGAGCCGAAATATTTTTATGGTTGTCAAATAAATTATTCATGGCAAAAACCTTTGCAAAACTCATGCTAGTTCATTGTAAGATATTACGAGTTATGGGTCGAGGGTTCAACCCTCCCTACTACTCATCTTAAACTAGAAATTAGTTTCCACAAACATTATTTAACATTTCTCAGCAAAAACAATTATTTCATTATCGAATGAGTATTTCGAAACAGTCTTCCTTTTTATTTCTTCATAAAAACAAACAACATACAATAGTCCAAACTATACATCGAGAAGCTGATGTGAGCTATAGCTCAAAAGTTGAGAACCTTGAAACAAAAATGCCTTACGCCTTAAGTCTTTTACAACCGAAGTCTAAAACACCCCGTCAATTCTGACGAGGCCTAAGTATAAACAGCCATTTTCTCTGCTAGACAAACGAAACTTGCTTAGTGACAAGTTCTTCATAGAAATGGATACCTGTGGGATGTCTCTGAGGATTACTCGGGGTCCATTCATAAGCTTTCACCCATTTTCAACCAGCTACAACATTTTAACGAGAAGGTTCACCTGTCCATTGAAACATTACAACGAAGGGTTAAAAGTAGAACCAAGCATTTAAAAGCAACAGATATAATTATTTAAACAACCATTGATTAGCAACATTACATCACCTGTGATATCTGGAGCACGGTTGAATACTCTGGACTCTCCAATGCAGAGGGTGGAAATAAAGTTTCCACTTTAAACTCTAAAGGATTACAACACTGGACAGTTACAAAAGCCAAACCACTTCTGCACTTATAAAATATACCCAACGCCTACGTTTCAGAAGAAAGATCTCACAAACAAACTCCATATGAAGATAAAACCTGTACAGTGTGAAGACACAATTGAGAACATAGCTTATAGCAAGTTCAGGGTATCGAAACCCTCAAAGGCACCTTCCAACAAAACCCTGAAGGTTCGAGAGCCTATCGGCCTCCCTTCATTTTTGTAAAATGAATCAAATCTTGAATAATGGAGCATATCAATGCCAGGGTTAGGGTTTAACCCAAAACCCAAGATCAACCACAAGATCAACGATGCAGATTAATCCACCAAGGCAAGGATCTTTTACGATCACAATTTCATTTAATAACAATTAATACCACAGCTTCCAACTTACATCTTGCGACCAACATGGAGATCCAACTAGGATCCTACCATGCCATCCATGCACAGCTCAGCGAATTTCACACTACTTTTTTATATTTTGTCACCAAACTCCAGGACACTTCACGTGAGACTTGGCCATGATAGTAGCCATCAAACAATCCACTGAGATAGTAATTAAGAAGCCATTTAATGCTCTAACCATCGGTTCATAGTGTATGCCAACACATCTTCCACTACAAGGTTATTACTTCATATACCTGTGGGGTTTGGAAACATTAGTAAGTTTATAAAATGTTACATTTTAACATAGCCTTGGCACTTGCAATCAAAACCCAAGGTGATAGGTTATGCACATAATATCATATGTATGATATAGGAAATAATTTCCAAGCATATAGTTTTTGCAAAATAGATTTAAGGCATATCTTTCTCACATAAAATCTATGCAATAACGTATATATTGGTATCAAAACTTTAATATATAGTTTTATATAAACTATATAAAATATTACTCAACATAGGTATTGTATCCAAAATCTTGAAATGGAGATTATTACATTGTCCTCTCTATAGTTTGGTAGAGAACATATAATGAAGAAATTATGCAAATTTCTATAGTAGCGACATAAGAATTATAGGTTGCTAATACACAAACTTTTCCTTTTAACAAACTGTTATAATTACGATGTAACGGAGGAAATCGAATAATTTCAATAAAATGCCTGAGTAGAATTTCGGATTAAATAATCTTCTACACATTCATAATGGTAACTTAAAAGGTCAATGCAATGTTGTATGATAAACTTAAAACACTAGAAGGCTTCTATTGGAATCTATTTCTCTTACCTGTTCTCTGCAAGTAGAATTCAGGAGTGTTAGCTAGCAATAGCTAAGTAAGCCTTGGGGCTATTCAAGGACCCCTTCATATCATCAAAATGAACATTTAGTCTCTAGAACCAAATTTCGTATTATAGAATGAAGAATTGATGACATGTTTTTGAACATTAAATACTTAATGTAAGGTTGTAATTCTCATAACGTCCGGACAGGGAATGACGATAAAAGACATAACAACATTTTAATGCACTAGTTAAAGATAGTAGAAGCAACAACAAATGTTTTGTTCATAAGTAATTTAAACCTTTAGACTTTACGACAGTTATAGGAGTGGTTGTCATTATGCTTGCTTTATTTAAAAACACCTAAGTATGTCTAAGCTAACATTTCAATACTTCTGCACAGCAATCATAAGCAGTTAATGCTACTCGAAATTTTTTTAATTTTAGTGAATTTTTGGGGATGCTACAACATTTTTGTTTTTAGGTCTTGGAACTAATTCCCAAGTTCCATTTTTCTCAATTTGACTGAGTTCTTCACTCGTTTCTTTGTTCCAATTCTCATATTTACAAGCTTGCATGACATATTTCGGTTCCAACACGTTGATAGTAAGGCCATTCAGTTCTATTTGGAATTTCCATATCTTGTCTTCAAGTTTGGATGCCATCTTCAATATCTCCAATGATGAGTCATTTTGGATGATTTCTTTGGACTTATCTGGATGGTGTCTTATGTGTCCTCTAATCCCTGTGTACTTTTTTGGGTGTCTTGGTTTCCATGGGTTCTTTAACTTCTTGTTCCTCTTCATCTTCATCGAGTTTGTATCATCTAACTCGTTTTCTTCTTGAATCTATGTCGTTTTGTGGCATATATTCATCTATTTTAACATCAATTCTCTCCATAATTATTCTTAATATATTTTTATAGCACTTATATGCCTTCTTATTACTAGAATATCCCAGAAATATGCCTTCATATGTTCTTTTGTTAAACGTTCCTAAATTATCTTCAATGATTTCTATATAACACTTACTTCCAAAGACTCTGAAATATTCAACTGATGTTGGTCGTCCTTTCCATAATTCATAGGGATTTTTGTGATTGTTTACTCTTAGCTAAGCTCTATTTATTATATGTATAGTTGCTGCAACAACTTCTCTCCAAAAATTCTATGCTAGGCTTGCCTCAAGTAGCATGCTCCTTGCCATTTCTTGCTCTATCCTATTTTTTCTCTCAGCTATTCCATTTTGCTGGGGAGTTTTTCTATATAGTGTATTGAATTGTCTTTGAATTCCATTTTCTTCTCAAAAAATATTGAAATATTTTGAGATAAATTCCTTTCCATTGTCAGATCTTAGACATTTGATTTTGTAGGCACTTTCATTTTCTACAAGTGCTTTGAAAGTTTTGAATTTATCAAAGGCTTCATATTTTTATTTGAGGAATGCTACCCATATCATCTTGGTATAGTCATCAATGAATAACATAAAATTACTTTCTCCTTGAAGAGTTTGAACCTTAGATGGTCCACACAAATCAATATGTATCAATTCTAGTGGCTTTGTAGTAGAATGATACTCTTTTGGTTTGAAGTTGGCCCTTGTTTTCTTTCCATGCTAGCATGACTCGCATATTTTGTTTGCATGCTTTGATAGCCATATAATTCTTCTAAAGGCCCCTATTTTTCTAATCTTAACAATATTGTCAAAGTTAAAATGTCTGATTTATTTATGCCAAAGCAAACTATCAACTCTCTGACCAAGATATGACTTTTGTCCTTGTACTTCTTCCCAAATGGAAACATTCCTTGGTGCTCTAGTTCCTGTTCCAATAATATTTCTTGAACCATTTTGTTTTATCTCACAACTATTAGCATAAAAGGTGAGATTATAGTTTGCATCACACATTTTCTCGACACTTAGAAGATCATGTTTCAGTCCTTCAACATATAAGACGTTTTGAGCTTTGGCTCTTCCTTTTAGTGCCATTGTTCCTTTTCCCATGATTCTTGTTGGTCCATCATCTCCAAAGGATACATATCTATTATCAGTTAAATTGGCAGTTCTCTGTCCGTGACCACACTGCATTGTCGGTCACACAAAATGAACTTATGGATGGAAGAGCCTAATTGACTATAGATGCTTTGGATCAAATATTACAATACTCTCCACAGCATAACTATTTTTTGTGAATTATTTTGAGCCATAACCGTGACTCTCCTATTGGTCAACTCCTAGGTTAACCACGGGTGTCTATATTGACAACCCGTGGGTAACATGTTAGTTTTTCAGCATTTAATTCAATCTCATCTACTATCTTAACTGAGATAACAACATGTACAACATATCAAATACAAGAGACAAGAGACACAAAGCATTTCACCGGGGAAAACCAAGAAGGTGAAAAACCTCGCAACTTCCTCAGAGATAGAATGAGCATCAATACAAAGATCACAAAGATCAAACCCCACAACAAGAGATATTTTCCTAGTAGCTGCTCCTCCTCCACTTGTGCACACTCCTCCTCTCTCTCACTAATCCAAAGTGAGTGAGTGTGTGAAAGAATAAATGAGAGGGTCACACTCTCTATTTATACTTTACTTCACTAAACTTTTAACTCTAACTAGGTCAGCTCCAACTTAACCACTTAACATAATGTTGACTAGGCTGACCCCACTAGGGGACTTAAACACCCCATCACAACTAACTCTGGGCCGACCTCCCTTAGGAGAGTTTAATAACCAACTGCCACTTGACACTTGGATGACCCCACTAGGGTGGTCTAATAACCCTTTAATCCACATGACTCATACAGGGTCGACCCCACCAAGTGTTGGTTGTGGAGCCAGATCTTCTAGTCTCATAGATGATATTGTATTAGTTGTGTTTGTACCCCAGTTTTATATGATATGTAGGTGGACTGTATAGTCACCCCAGCGGGGTTCGGGGGCAGCGCCTCCGAGAAATGGGGGTTCGGGGGAAACGTCCCCGAAGAAATTTTTTGGGGCTGTTTTCACCAACTGTTTTGCGGGCCCATGGTTTTGGGTATCCCGTGGTATTTTCCCATTGTATTTCCCTTATAAAATAAAGACATTGTAATACGTCTAGGGAGGATGATGTATTAGGTTTTATGCATTGTAAAGATCTCTGAGATCAGGAGAGAGACTGTGAAAACAGAGAAGAGGAAGTGCAGTGGTTGTGCTACAGGTTGTATTCCTTCACCTTGTTGGACGGTAATAATAATAAGGACTGACAAATTCAGTGTGGACGTAGCCCAAGTTGGGTGAACCACGATATATCTGTGTCTCTCTTGTAATGTGTATGTGTGATTATATTTGCATTTCTGTTTATTGTTATTGCTCTGCAATCCTGTTTTTCTAACAATTGGTATCAGAGCCAAAGGTCTATTTGGCAGTTAAACCCGCAGGAAGCTAGGGTTTCTGGTTCGAGTGGGAGCAATGGTAGAAGAAGGAAAGTTTAAGGTCGAGAAGTTTAACGGCCAAAACTTCGGGTTATGGAAGATGCAAATGGAGGACTATCTGTACCAGAAGGATCTATTCCTACTTGTGGGAGGAAAAGCAAAGCAGCCGACGGTTATGAAGGACGAAGAATGGGAGGTTCTTGACAGAAAGGCTCTGGGAACAATACGGTTGAGCCTAACTTCGTCGGTGGATTTCAATATCTCAAAAGAAACGACAACAGAGGGTTTGATGAGCGCATTGGGTAAGCTGTATGAAAAACCCTCGGCCTCCAACAAGGTATTTCTAATGAAGCGTTTATTTAATATGAAGATGTCTGAAGGTGGATCTGTTACTGATCATTTAAATGAGTTTAATACGATTACATATCAGCTAAGTTCTGTAAGTGTGAAATTTGATGATGAGGTTAGGGCTCTTCTAATCTTGTGTTCATTGCTAGAAAGCTGGAATAGCTTGGTCATGGATGTAAGTAACTCTGTCTCTGGTTCAAACACCTTGAAATTTGATGATATTATTGGTGTTATTCTTAGCGAGGAAATGCGAAGGAAAAGCACAGGTGAGACATCAGGTAATGCATTGAACATGGAGAGTAGGGGAAGACAAAAGGAGAGAGGAAAGAGCCAAGGTAATCATGTAAAGTCTAAAATGGGTAGATCCAAGCCCAGACTGGGAAAGATAGAGTGCTGGAACTGTGGAAAGAAAGGACATCTGAAGAAAGACTGCAAATCTCTAAAGAAGAAAGGAGATGCACAGAAGGAAACTACCGTGGAAGCAAATGTAGCAGGTGATGTGTTACAAGATGCTTTGATTCTTGCATTAGATAATACTAGTGATTATTGGGTAGTAGATTCAGGATCTTCATGTCATGCTACACCCCATAGGAAATACTTTCATGAGTATGTTCCTGGCGACTTTGGACATGTTTTATTGGGTGATGATGAGCCATGTAAAATTGTTGGAATGGGTAAGGTATGGATAAAAGTTAAGAATGAAACTAATTGGTTGTTGAAAGAAATTAGGCATATTCCTGCTATGAAAAGAAATCTGATCTCAACAGGGCAGTTGGGAGATGGCGGCTGTCTATCTACGTTCGGAGAAAAGTGGTGGAAGATCACTAAAGGATCAATGGTGATAGCAAAAGGAGATAGAGTAGGTACGTTGTATTTATGTCCTCATAATACTGACCATTCTATCTCTTTAGCTTCCACAGGAACAGATACCGCATTGTGGCATCATAGGCTTTGCCACATGAGTGACAAGGGGATGCAGATTCTCCACTCAAGGAAGTTGCTGCCGGATTTGAAGCAGGTAAGTTTGGAATTCTGTGAAAACTGTGTTTATGGAAAACAAAAGAGAGTCAGATTTCTCAGGGTTGGGAAACAGAAGAAGAATGAAAAATTAGAGCTTGTGCATACAGATGTATGGGGACCGGCTCAGGTACAATCTCTTGGTGGCTCTCGTTATTGTGTTACATTTATTGATGATGCAACTAGAAAAACTTGGGTTTATTGCATTAGACAGAAATCTGATGTGTTTGCTACTTTTAAGAAGTGGAAAGCTTTGGTTGAGAATAAGACAGGAAAAAGATTGAAGTGTCTCAGATCTGATAATGGAGGTGAGTACTGCGGCAAGGAGTTTGATAATTACTGTCCATACCATGGGATTCGTAGAGAGAAGACAGTCCCAAGAACACCACAGAAAAATGGTGTGTCAGAAAGGATGAATAGAATGATCATGGAGCATGTAAGGTGTATGAGACTGCATGCAGAGTTGCCCTTACAGTTTTTGGTGGATGCTGTAAATATTGTTGTTTATTTAATAAATAGAGGACCTTCAAGTGCTTTGGATGGTGGTATTCCAGAGGAAGCATGGACAGATAAAAAGGTAAACTACTCATTTCTGAGAACGTTTGGTTGTGAAGCATTTGTCCATATTGATAAAGAAAATAGAACAAAGCTTGAAGCTAAATCCAAGAAATGTACCTTTATTGGATATGGGGTTGATGAATTTGGTTATCGTTTATGGGATTATGAAAATAACAAAATCATCAGGAGTAGAGATGTGATATTCAATGAAAAGGTCATGTATAAAGATCAGTTGCAGGGAAAGAAACAGGAAAAGGAAAACACAGAGTACATAGTGCTTGATGAAATTAAAGAAAATGAAGTTCCGAAGGTGCCAGAAAATCAAGAGCAGCAGCAAGTACCTGCAACTCCTGTAACTGTAAGAAGATCTACCAGGTTAAGTAGACTCCCTGAATGATACTCTCCTTCAATGTATTATTTATTGATGACTGATTCTGGTGAACCAGAATGTTATGAATAAGCAATGCAGGTGGAAACTAGAAAGAAGTGGGAGCAAGGCATGAATGAGGAGATGGACTCATTGGTAGGAAACCAGACTTGGGATTTGGTTCAGTTGCTTGCTGGTAAAAGAGTATTGCAAAAAAAATGGATTTACAGGTTGAAGGAAGAAGAAGGAGGTAAGAAGCGGTACAAGGCCAGACTTGTTGTAAAGGGGTTTGCACAGAAGAAAGGTATAGATTTTGATGAAATATTTTCTCCTGTTGTTAAGATGACTTCAATTAGGACTATTTTAAGTCTAGTGGCGGTAGAAGATTTGCATCTTGAACAGTTAGATGTAAAAACAACCTTCCTCCATGGGGATTTGGAGGAAGAAATATATATGCAACAGCCACAAGGGTATGAGGTCAAATGTAAGGAGGATCTGGTATGCAGGTTGAAAAAGAGCTTGTATGGCTTGAAGCAAGCTCCAAGGCAGTGGTATCTAAAGTTTGACAGGTTTATGACAGAACAAGGTTATAGTAGATGTCATTCTGACCACTGTGTTTATTTCAAGAAGCTAGACAATGGAAGATATATTATCTTGTTATTGTATGTGGATGACATGCTTGTTGCAGGGTCTGACATGTAGGATATAAATGTACTCAAAAGGAAGCTAGCTAATTCATTTGCGATGAAGGATTTGGGTGCTGCAAAGCAAATCCTTGGTATGAGAATAACAAGAGACAGGAAAAATCGCAAATTGACATTGTCTCGAAGTGAGTGCATACAAAAGGTGTTGGAGAGGTTCAGAATGCAGAAGGCAAAACCTGTAATTACACCTTTGGCTAGCCATTTCAGTCTAAGTAAGGAAATGTGTCCCAAGACACAAGAAGAGATAGATTACATGTCCAAGATTCCCTATCAATCATCAGTTGGTAGCTTTATGTATGCCATGGTGTGCACAAGACTAGATATTGCACATGCAGTGGGAGTTGTGAGCAGATATATGAATAATCCAGGTAAAGAACACTGGAAAGCAGTACAGTGGATTCTCAGATATTTGAGAGGTACTACCACTGAGGCATTATGTTTTTGAGGTTCAGACACTGTTCTACAGGGATATGTTGATGCAGATATGGCAGGTGACAAGGATAGCAGGAGGAGCACCACAGGGTATGTGTTTACTGTAGGTGGAACAACAGTAAGCTGGATTTCGAAACTACAGAAGGTTGTTGCACTTTCAACAACAGAAGCAGAGTATGTTGCCATTACAAAGGCTAGTAAAGAGATGATTTGGTTGCAGAGGTTTATGGAGGAAGTGGGTAAGAAGCAGAAGGATAGAAGATTGTATAGTGACAGCCAGAGTGCCATTCACCTTGCAAAGAACTCAACATTCCATTCCAGGACTAAACATATACAGCTCAAGTACCATTTCATACGCCATGTTCTAGAAGATGAACTGTTGAAGCTGGAAAAGATACATACTAGCCAAAATCCTGCAGACATGTTCACAAAGGTAGTGACCAGAGAGAAACTGAGTTCATGCTCGATTTCAGTTGGCCTTCTAGCATGAAGGTGAAGAGGAGAAATTTTCCAAGTTCAAGTCCAGCAAGTGCAGTAGCGGTGGATTTGCTGTGATTAGTCTCCAAGTGGGAGATTGTTGGTTGTGGAGCCAGATCTTCTAGTCTCATAGATGATATTGTATCAGTCATGTTTTTACCCCAGTTTTATATGATATGTAGGTGGACTGTGTAGTCACCCCAGCGGGGGGGCAGCTCCCCCGAGAAATGGGGGTTTGGGGGCAACGCCCCCGAAGAAATTTTTTGGGGTTGTTTTCGCCAACTGTTTTGAGGGCCCATGGTTTTGGGTATCCCGTGGTATTTTCCCATTGTATTTCCCTTATAAAATAGATACATTGTAATACGGCTAGGGAGGATGGTGTATTAGGTTTTATGCATTGTAAAGATCTCTGAGATCAGGAGAGAGACTATGAAAACAGAGAAGAGGAAGTGCATCGGTTGTGCTGCAGGTTGTATTCCTTCACCTTGCTGGATGGTAATAATAATAAGGACTGGAAAATTCAGTGTGGACGTAGCCCAAGTTGGGTGAACCATCATATATCTATGTCTCTCTTGTAATGTGTATGTGTGATTATATTTGCATTTCTGTTTATTGTTATTGCTCTGCGATCCTGTTTTTCTAACACCAAGGTGGTCTAATAACCCATCAAATATTTAAGTTACGACACTTATAATATAACTTGCGACACTTGCAAGTACAAATGATGACACTTCCAATCGGAGGAATAATACATCTCCATTGGGGGTACAATAAAGTACAAATGTAATACATACAATATACAAGTGAATATCTTCCAAAGTTACAAATACATCAACACTCCCTCTTAACTAGGCTGGTATTCTCTTGACATAGGTCATCAATACACATTGACACAAGTCTTCAATTATGGAGCTAGATCATCATCACTGGATCACAGAGCATCATCATCACTACTGTTGTACTCGTCATCTCGATCACTGGGCTATCTCTCAATTCTTCTCGTCATAGGAAGTTCTACAGAGCCAGCCCTTTTTCATGCTGGTTGTAGGCCTAGCCTCCTGTAGGTCTTCAACATCTCTGTCCATCATGTGGAATGTGCTTCAACAAAACCTTGAAAGAGTATCCCAGGACTTTTATGAGCACACAACTCAACCCATTGGATCTCACAGGATCTTTTACATGTGACCACCACAAAACCTCGAAAGAGCATCCGAGCTCAAACTATCGGATCTCCCAGGATCTTTTCTATGTGGTTAGGAAAAACCTTAAAAGAGTGTCTTGCAATCTACAAGATCTCTAAAGAGCATCCCGGGACTTTTACGAGCACACAGCTCAACCTATCGGATCTCCAGGACTGATTACATGCCTCCTGCAGCAAAACCTCGAAAGAGTATCTCAGTTCAAACTAACGGATCTCCCAGGATCATTTCTATGCTACCTACACAAACCTGTAGAAAAACCTTGAAAGAGTATCCAAGCTCAAACTATCGGATCTCCCAGAATCTTTTCTATGCTACCTATAACAAAACTTCAAAAGAGTATCCGAGCTTAGACTCTCGGATCTCCCAACATCTTTTCTATGTTACCTGCGCAATGTGTCCACGGCCGCAGAGTATCATCCTGATACTCATGATCATACTGATCATCATCATATAGTACATCATCCTGGTGCACATCATCATCACATGATTACCCTGATCATGTACACAACATCATCCTGATGCATATCATCTGGAGCATCATCCTGATGCTCATCACACATGATCATCCTGATCATCATCATAGCATCGTCCTAATGCCTATCATCCGGAGCATCATCCTGATGCTCATCACACATGATCATCTTGATCATCAACATAGCATCGTCCTGATGCCTATCATCTGGAGCATCATCCTGATGCTCATCACACATGATCATCCTGATCATCATACATAGCAGTAATCAGAGCATAATCCTGATGCTCATCACACAACACTTACATCCACAGCCATGGGAAGAATCCTCCTACAACCATACTTGGAATGGCTCCTACAAATGTGTCCCGTCACTTCTTCCTCGAAGTATCTTCTATCTGAAGAACACCAAGCCTCTCTCTGAAGTACTCGAACTTCACTCTCGCTAGTGGTTTGGTCAACACATCTGCAATCTTCTCATCTGTCACGACATACTGGAGCTTCACTGCTCCTCTCTGCACCATATCCCTGATATAGTGATATTTGATCTCGGTGTGCTTCGACCTGTAATGGAACACCACGTTCTCTGACAACTTCACACAACTCTGGTTGGCACAATAGATACAGGTAGCATCCAACTAGATATCAAATAAATTAGACAGTAGCTTCCTTAGCCATACTACCTCGTAACTAGCCGAACAAGTCGCGACATACTCTGCTTCGGCTATACTCAGTGCTACACAGGATTGCTTCCTGCTAAACCAAGAGATCACACCTGATCCCATACTGAAGTAGCAACCCGAAGTGCTCTTCCTATCTGCAGCGCTTCCTTCCCAATCTGAATCAACATAACCCTCCAGGTTAAACTTTTGATTCGCATCATACTTGAGCCCATAATCAATCGTACCCTTCAAGTACCTCAGAATATGCTTTACAACAATCAAGTGAACATGTTTAGGATCCGTTAGGAACTGGCTCAAGATGTTCACAGCAAAGCAAATATCTGGTCTTGTGTTCATCAAGTACATTAAGAACCCAATCATCTGATGATACATCGTGGCATCAACCGAATCTGATGAAGCATCACTCAATAGCTTCAGGTTTGATGCCATAGGTGTGGCCATGGCCTTGTAGTCCATCATCCCAAACCACTTCAAGATCTCTACTGCATACTTCCCTTGTCCAAGGAATATTCCATCTTCACTCCGCCACACCTCCATACCTAGAATCTTCCTCATCTTGGTACTCCCTTAATGGCTACTTTGAATCTTCTGGGATTCACTATATGGCTACCGATTTGGTTGTTTTCCAATCTGAATGCCTTGTATGCTCCTGATGCTTCTCAAGTAAGCACTTCACATCAAGAGCAACAGAACCCTATGCCCGCTTTGCCAGTAGCATCGTCTCCTCCTCCTTCTACCTCATGTGGTGAAAGTAGTAATACTAGTAACCAGCAATCTAAAAGGAATAGACGGAGGAAGAATAGGAAGAAGATTCCAAAGCAAGGGGGAATCCACCCAGCCTCTGGAAATCATGTTGGTGGCACCCACCCAACCTCTGGAGGTCATGTTTGGGGAAAAATTTCAGTCATTGCAAATCATACTGGAAGTATGTCTTCAACTAATGTTTCTCATGTTGAGGACATGTCATTGATCACTACTGGTCATATTAATGACAAGTCACCAGTTCCTGTGAGTCATACTGGAGACACTGAATTAGCCACTGCAAGTCATGTTGAGAAATTTGACATTGTCGACAAACCTAATAAATAGAAGATTAAGTTCCCTTGTAAGTTTTGTGAGGGAGACCATCTTATTCACCGATGCCTTGCTATTCCAGAGGTGCAAAGAGTGTGGTCCATAGTCCAAAAGTCTTCTGCTTCTGAGTAACCAGCCAATGCAAGTCACGCTGGGGGAAAGCTGTTAGCCAATGCTAGTCATGCTGAGAGTATTGTTGTTGTTATGGAGTCTAATCTTATAGGACACAAGCCAAAGTTTCCTTGTAAACTGTGTAATGGATATCACCTTACTCACCGGTGCCCTGTTATTCCAGAGGTGCGGAGAGTGTGGTCCATGTCTGAAGGATCCTCTACTCCTGAACTATCTATAGATTCCCAATAGCCTGATCAACCTTTGGTTGATGAAGTGGTTGAAACAATGCAATCTTTGTTCAACCCCACTCTTCCTTTGGAGAGTGAAGCGATCGAATCGATGCAATCTTCAACCGATCCCAGCAGTCCTTCGGAGACTAATGCACCTATCCCCAAAGTCTTTTGCATTACCAGTTCAGATGTTTCATAAGTGGGGTGAACTTCATCTATGCCGAGTGAACCCCTACCAAGATCTGGGATCATTTCCTTTGATTGGAATAATCTAACTGGGCCTCGCCTTCCTTCCACTACACCTTTCAGGATAAAGGTTGATATCGGAAACCATGTGGTTCACTGATGCGTTGTAGATGAAGGAGCCTTTGTTAGTATTTTATCCCCTTATGCTTGGAGAGATTTAGGTTTCCCTAACCTTGTTACAGCTGTTAATTGGTCATTGACCTTTGAAAGAAGACCTAGTGAACCGTTGGGATTCCTCCCTCTGGTACTTGTTACTTTGGGTGGAAAAACAATCTTAGTTGATTTTATGGTTTTAAAGGACTCAATGGATTTTGATATGATCCTATGGCATGATTACGTATATGCTATGTAGGCTATGGTGTCTATGCTCTTTCGTGTCATGCATTTTCCTCACAAAAAAAGCATTGTCACCATCGATCAGTTTACATTTGTCAATCCCTCTTATTACCCAACTATAGACTAGGTATGTCCCCCGTCAGTAGGCACTACTATGTCACAATCAAATTATGTGGCATATTGTTCCTTCAGTCCAATTGCTACTGAGAATAAGCCTCCGAATTCACGCTTATCCTCTCGGGGCTGTGTCTCGGAAATTGACCAGGTGATGACTCCATCTAAATGATTAGACATGTGTTCTAGCTGGGATAATACACTTCCCTCTGAAGAAGTTTTCTTAGAGTCTATAATGAAGTCTGCTATTCATTTGGACATTTGATTCACCTACCGAGCAATCTTCCACCTTTCCTTCAAGCTCATTAAAAACAGTAAGGAAGCTACGAGCAGTCTTCCACCTTTTCCTTCAAGCTCATTAAAAACAGTAAGGAAGTTTCGAGCATTCTTCCACCTTCAATTCGAGCTCTTTAAAAATAGTAAGGAAGTTCCGAGCATTCTTCTTCCTTCACTTCGAGCTAGTTAAAAATAGTAAGGAGACTATGATCATTCTTCCATATCTCCTTTGAGCTCGTTAAAAACAGTAAGGAGGTCATGAGTTTACTTTTTCGGGCTCATTAAAATTTTACGAAAATGATTTTTATGGAGTTCTCTCTAAGGTCTTGTTAGACTCTTTAAATATGACAAGATTCCCAAGTATAGTTGTCTTTTCAGACTCGTTAAAGGATTTGAAGCGACATCAGCTTAAGTATAAGTTTTACGCTTTTCCAGACTTTTGCGGATTACTTATGAAAAAAGAATACTCTAGTCATACATGGCTAGAAGAGTTCTTCTTCCATTGTTTTACACTTTTTCAGGGGAGGAGACTAACTTTACGAAAAAGGACCTTTTGGATCCTTCTTTAGGGTTTTCAGGCTCTTGAAATATGAAAACACCAAGTGAGCATTCACCTACTCGGGCTCGATGTGAAATCCATGAGAGGGTAAATAGAGGATTGTTTAAGTTTTTCAGACTCTATAAACAAGAAAACACCTGTGAGCATTAACCTACTTGGGTTCGATATTAAAAACCACGAGTAGGTATATGGAGTTATTGTTTAAGTTTTCCAAACTCCTTAAAATTGAAAACACCGGCTAGCAAGAACAGATCTTGGCTCGATATTAAAATCTAGAGATCAGTATTATAGAGTATTCTTCTATCTCTTCTTCAAACTCTATAAACAATGAATAAGGTCTCGAGGATCTTTTTAGCCAAGATACACTGAGGAAGGTATCTTTGTATTGCAGGTTCATCAAATGGAAGATCAAGTGGAGGATTGATCGAAGGAGCAAGGGAAAGCTAGGATCGAACTTCATTAATAAGGTATGCCTTCAAGAACCTTGATCTCTTTCCTTTTGTAGAAGCCTATGTGATATGATTAATGTATTTACCTATCACCCCAGAAGTTGGTAGTGTCTCTCTCCTTGCTATAGTGTATATTTCCCAAACAATAGACTGGTGACTCCGCTGGGGACTGGTTGTTTTTTGTTCTAGGAAACTCATTTAACTTTCCTTCCAGTACTTTTTGATCTTTTTTATCCTTTGAGAGGCTTTGTAGGTTACTGTAGCCTGTTTCCATTCCTTGACTCATCCCAGTTTGAAGTTTTGAAGCCTATTTTAAGCCTTCTCTGGAAAAAACGCTGGTATCCCTTACACACAGTAGAGTACACCTTGGCAAAAACGCTGCTTTACCTATTGTACAGTAGGGTAAACCTCCTAAAAAATGTTGGTTTTCCTACTAGATAGTAGAGTACACCCCCTAAAAAACGCAGGTTTATACACTACACAGCAGAGTATTTTCTAGTAAGTCTCTGTTTTCTTTTGGGATTGGATTTCCACTTGTCTGGTTTGATTTCCAGCCTCTTGCCTTGTCTTCTTAACTGATCCTTGAGGTCTTTATGCCTTTGTTGAGTCTTGTTTTCCTCTCCTAAGTCCCTTAGGTCATCTTTTGCTTGCTTGAGTACTTTTTGAGGTGTCTTGTTTGTTTGTGGCTCTTTTTGGAAACCGTGCTTTGTTCCTAGTTGAACATAGTTGCATGTTCGCACCCTAGTTGCTTGTTGCAGGTATACAAACCTTTGCTTATGACATTTTTTTTTGTGGAAACACTAAGCATAATTTGACGGTTTCTTGGCCTTTGATTTAGGGTTTGACCCCAAGTTGGAGTCTTTAGGGTGTTTTCAAAAGTTTTTGAGTCTAGACTCTTCCTGATTGCTTTATTAGTTTCAGTTTCAAGTAAGTTGAAGTCTTTTAGTTTGCTTCCATTTGAGTCTTTGTGATTGTAAGGCCATCTTTGGTTCACTTGCCTACCTTTTTTCTTGTCTTAGTGCTTCCTTAGGGTTCTTGGTGCTTTGGAGCAACCTTTGAGGTTCGCATTTCCATTTTAAGCGTCTCTTATCCCTATTTTCTTTTTGCTTTGTTTCCAAGCCCAAATTTTTTGCTTCTAAAAAAACTTCGTAGGACAAGTCTTCGTCAATTCATCGAGTTCATTTTTATGAGTCTTAGAGTTGGTTTTCCTTACTCACTGTATTAGAGAAAACTCACTATGGCTTGGGAATACCACAATAGATAGATGACTACAAGAAATCTACTCAATTCTCAAAGCAATGCTATTATAAATGACAATGTTAAGATAATGGAGAAATGTAACCAACCTCGATCCAACGTTTGATGTAGATTCCCCTTGGAGCTTTCAATCCACGCACTTGTAATCTGCAAATTAGTCTTGACAGCCAATATCCAACATGTACATATAATATATAATATATAATTGACGTTAACATTATCAATAACAATGGTCCATAATATCATAAGCAAATCTAACCCAATGTATAATAAATGACATTCACACCATGAATGGACGAGAATATGACTATTTATATTAATGAACAAGAAGAAGTACAAAGTGATACGACCTCTTGCCGGCAACCAATCTGAACCAAGATCTAGATCAATCCACTTGTGCCTCCACCACTTCAATCCTCCATGAATGGCAAATTCAAACTAGAAGGAGTTTGGAAGGTGAAGATAAGAGGTTCACATCTACAAGGATCAATGAGTGCAAAATCAAGATAGGGAAAAAATCCACTAGAGTTCCTTTACTATTCTCTTCTTCCTCTCGTCCATAAGCCATATGTGCTCAATATATAGTCCTCTCAAAGGTAGGTGAAAGGACTCATCGAGACGTGACTTGGGAAGATGGAGAGCCAAAGGTCACCCAATGACAACTTTTTGGGAGTAAAAAGTAATTAATAGTGGTTTTTACCATTTTACATGCTACCCGCAGGCTATAAGGATGCAACTCGCGGGTATGCCTACTATAATGATGCAAGGAGCGGGTAGGAATAAAAATAGGGCAAACTGGTATCACTGAAGGATAAAAATGGATCTGAGTCACCGAATGGATCCTACAGACTAAAGAATGCTGATGCTCACAGGGTGGAAGATTTCTGTGTAACAGATGCCCCCTAATGTGTGAGGTCAGAGACTGAAATGTGCTATGATGGCCGAAATACATTATAAAACTCATAAGTGGAGTGATGGAGACACAAGTGGAAAGAATAGCTCACTCTTCATAATACAATAGTATCTTTGAATACATGTCGGTATAGTACAACAATCTGATACAATGGCAATGAATAGGCAGTACATAATGGATAGATGTGATAAGTGATCATAGCCATGATCCCTCTACAGTAAGATATGGTCTTCTGCTGAAAAGAAGACAACCGGTGCAAATTGGAGGTATAAACTGCTAGAATCTGAGAGGTGATATCTCAAATGTAAATTCAAAGTCATATGTAGCATACCGAATGCCACAATCGCCTGGGGTCTTCTACACAAGTCTTCGACGGTGCAAGTCCCGTCAAGTGAATAAAGGAGTTGGGGTCGAACCTTATGAGACATCGTCTAATTACCGATCAATAATGTATACCGTTAACAGATGCAAGATGACCCACCAATAATGAAAATGGGATCAAGGCACAAAGCACAATCATCAGAGTGTGAATAAATGGGTTGAAGTCGAACATTATGATGAATCCATCAATCAGGGACATTGATGTATTCCCAAAACTGTTGATGGTGAGAGAACCTGCCACTGATGAATGCAAGCCTCAAGGTACTCAACCGAACTCTAAGCCTCAAATCCTGGAATAAATGAGTTGAAGTTGAGGGAACGAGACTCGTTGGAAGGAGGGCATTAAGGAATCCCCCATCAACCAACACGAGGTACCAGCAATGTTGAAAGATTTGGAAGATCTCAGGTGAAACGGACTGACTCAATAAGAATGGCCAACATGCAATAGTCAAGATATATGAGGAGTGGCTGACACTGGTTTCAAGACTTCCTTTGAACAAGAGCATGAGCAGATGGATAGAATCAAGCAACATAGACTTGACATAAACCGTGCAATGCAAGAGGCATTACAGAGGGCTCCATAATGACTGGAAGCTTAACAAGTACAGCTCCTAAGGCCCAACTATAGTCCCGACTCATAATGTACGGAGTGGAATGAATGCTCTGTTCAAAGGAGACACAACAACTGCCAACAAGAAATAGTGACCATAATCCCGTCCGGATTTTTGGAATATTTGATTTTTTGGTCTTTTTCATATTTGGGAAAAGCTTGAAAAAGAATAAAATTGCTTATAGTACAACAAGTGAGGGAACAAGTGTCAAATAGCCAGCAGACTAGTCCCAAGCAGCGGAACATACCTATGCTCAATGAAAGGAAGTGTGTGCAGGATGTGGACACTCGGGGGTGCATTCCCTCAGGGTCAAAGGGTCATCAAATTGTGAAGGGCAAATATATAAGCTCTGCAGAGCTCGACAAGGAAAAGTGCTTAGGCACCAGGCTATCAAATGAGTAAGTGGGAGCCGGCACAAGGCTCAAGCGGAAAGTAGGATGATGCAATGCAATCACAACATGATATAACTGAGAAGTCCTTTTTTGTAAAGTTAGTCTCCTCACCCGAAAAAGTGTAAAACAATGAGAGAAGAACTCTTCTAGTCACATATGACTAGAGTACACATTTTTCGTAATTAATCCACAAAGGTTTGGAAAAGGGGTAAACTTATACCTAAGTGAATGTCGGTTCAAATCCTTTAACGAGTCTGAAATGACAAGTATACTCGACAATCTTGTTTGATTTGAGAAATTCTAACAAGGGATTAAAAAAGACTTTATAAAATTTTTTTTCGTAAAGGTTTAACGAGCCCGAAAAAGTAAACTCGTGACCTCCTTACTGTTTTTAATGATCTCAAAGGAGATATGGAAGAATGGTCGTAATAGAAGCAGACGAGTGTCAGGGGCATGCGAGACTAGCTCCAAGCACATAGAACAAAGCTATGAATAATGCAAGGAACATGAGTAAGATAAGGACACTCAGGGGGTGTCTGCGAATTCGGATGGCACAAGGTTCAAATGCATCATAACAATGGGGAGGCCTAAACCTATATGCAAGGTTCCGAATATGCCTACCATGACCGAAGCAAATGTCGAAAAGGACTGGTAACCAAGTGTAAGTGCAGCTAAAAATCATGTCTCCAAGAAACATAAGTACCAAGATCATCTCTAAAACGTGCGTAAAGAAAAATTTGATACAAGTCAATGCGGTAGAAACATTTTCAACTTCACTATTGTTAACCTCAGACATAACGTAGGTAGAGCTAATCACTGAAGGTGCCATAGTACCAATACATGAGGGATCAAAATGATCATCTTCAAAATGAAGAGCAAAACTGAAGGATGTGAAGGAATCTACAGTGGAAAATTCATCATCATAGGAGTTGGAAATTCTAGAAGTAGAATCGAACTCTTTAGGAGCATTGATTTGCGGATCTATAAGAGAGCTCAAAGACTCATCAGACTCAAACGTCAAATCAGGGCTGGATGAGACTATGAATGGATCCAAATTCAAATGCATGGCAGGTTGTACTCGAGGCTCATCTCATTCAATAAGATCAAGGGTGGGAAGGAAATAAAATTGATGATGAGAATCCTCCCAAGGCTTGTCATTACCATTCATGGCCTCAATAAAAACTTCATATGAAGGTAGGATACCATTGAGGCAACCATGTGAACAAGATAGGTTGGTTTCCAAAACTGGCAGCGTAACGGGATCTTCTTCAACTGTCTGGGAAGAAGAGAGATCCGGATATGCAGTGGTTTGTTGGATATGATCGTAAGTGAGCTTCGCTACAGATAAAGGCATAAACATCCTGACATGCGCAATGTCTCCAGACGTAGAATTCATGGATGGTAAAGTCCACGGATCATCTAAATAGGAGGTCTGAAATAACATATTATTCGAAGGAGGAGACAGATTGTCGGTAATGGTTCCAATAAAATTCACAGGTGTAGAATGGTTAAAAGTTCCCATCAATGAGGGGTACATTCCAACACCTATGTTCCCAGTTTCCAGTTGAGAATTAGAAACTTGCGGGACTACAGATCCCGTGGATGTTGTGGAAGGAGTGCCAACATAATCCAGCTGATTGATCGTCACAATCTTGCCTTCATGGGGAAAGCAAATAACTCTAAATATAGTAGACGCGATATCCTTCATAGTGTACATCCAGTTTTGACTCAGTAAAAGGTTGCACTTGATGGGCGCATCCACCACTTCGACTTCAATAGGCACGGACTTACCTCCCAAGGAGACAACAAGGGAAGGGATAATTCCATGCGGTGTAAAAGATCTACCATCGAATGCAGTGAGTGTAGTTCTAGACGTGAGTAGAAGAGGAGAGCCAAGAGATTTCCAACAAGCTAACGACATTACTGACGTAGAGGCACCTTCATCAACCATAGTACGTTTGACGAAGCTCTTAAGGAAAACAACTTGGATTTGAAATGCCACGTGGTAAGGTAAGCGAGGTTGGACATCAATAGTATCGAACTTGATAACACTAGGACTTCCCCCATCCTGAACTCCTAACACACTCAAAAGGGCATGCTTATGAGAAGGATAGGATTGTAAAACCTCAAGAGCCGACATGGCACATAGAGTTTGGCCCAAATCTTCTATGATGGAGTAGTTCTGGGTGGCTCGAGCATTAGGATTATGCATGGAGCACTTGAGAACACCTTTCGGTATCCACGGCATAATAGAAGGCTTCTCAATATGCAAGGAATTGTCAGGAGGAGGGGGAGGCTCATTCCCCTAATTTGGTTGTGGTGCACCATAATCGTGTTGATGAGTAGCAACAAAAACCTCCGACTGAACCATATTCACACATCCATAACCACTAGTATTGGAAGAAGACATTTCCGTTTCATTAGTACCATAACCAGTGGTATGAGCATGTGAAGCCATGTTTTGATGATGAGGAAGGAGATCCTTCAACACAGCTAGGCTCTGTACCAAATGCTTCGTTGCTTCTTCAATTCAAGGACATAAGTGAGTAAGATGATCCTCCCCACAAAGCTTGCAAGGGAATTTCACCTTACACCTAGGTTTACGATCCTCGCTAGCATTACCGCCTTCCCAAGGAGGGTTGGAATTCTCTTTACGAGGAGTATTACGATTGCTATTGTTACTACTTCCATTGTTTCCACCCCTACGATTATTTCTCCCCTTTTTCTTACCACCAAGTTGCTGGTTACCTGACAGTTTCGTTGATTGCACATTGTGTACATCAGATGATGGAGTGGAAGTGGACATGGTGTGAACTTGTCCGGGAGAGGACTGGTTTAGCGACAAATTTTGCATTTGATAAACTACCAATTCTACATGGCGAGTGCATGCAGACCCCACGATGGCATCGACATGTGGTCTAGGAACTGACGTGGGCTCATGTCTTGTCCTTGGTGCATCAGGAATAATGTCATACAAAATGCCAGACTGAGAATAAAGTAGATCTAACTCTTGGACTTTCAAGATAGCTTGTTCCTTAGTCACAATGCCAGACATCAAAACATCCTTAGCAATGTATGGGAGTAAATACTTAAGGAACCATTCCAACAAGAACTCTAGAGGAATTTTGGCTTTCACTAATCTCTTCCGCCGACGCCACTCTTGAACGTGGTCAGAAATATGTGTGGCCTTATTCTGATGGAAGGTGGACAATAACTCAGTACCAGTATCATAACGAACCGGAAACTGGAAATGGTCTAAGAAAACCAAAGCAATCTCTTTGAATCCCCTATAGGTGTTTCCGGGCAACTCCACATACCACTTCGCAGCTGCCCCCGTGAGGGTGCGTTGAAATAGTCGTAAACAAATGGAATCATGATTCAAAGAGTTGGAGGAGCACCAAAGGTGAAATGTCGTGACATGATCTCTCGGGTCCTCACCACCTTTCCCCTCAAACTTCGGAATGTCCAAAGGGAGCTTGGTAGGGACTTGGGGCCAAGTAGGGTCGTGAAACACCGGATCATTCATGAGCTTTGAAAGATACGGGAGATTCAAGCATGCAAGTAACGGGAGCTGCAGCTGGAAAGCAGGATTATAAGCTCCCATAAAAGGTTGGTTAAACGGAACTGTGTTATAAGATGGACCAAAAGCTTGACCATGAGGATTAAACTTATGATAGGAAGGACCTGACGGACCATAAGCTTTTCCATGGCCATAAGGTTGATAACCTCCCCCTGCCGGACCCATTTGAGAGTAAGAAGGTATATGCGTGTTTTGAGCACCATATTGGGGTGGTGGGTGATACTGGTGGCCAGCACCGACTGTGTTGTAGTAAGGGTTTCCACCATGAGTATGGGGCATGTATGTACTATTCATAGTGGGAACCATATCATAATGACCGTAATGGTATGGTATGTTCCCACCCCCAGAATTAGGATTAGCTTGAGCAGTCGTGTGGTGACCAAAAGCATGAGAAGTATGCCCAACCCCAACATTAGTGTGATTAGTAGTAGGGTTGGTGGTGTGATGTCCATGTGGATAGGAAATATTCCCACCCCCTACATTACTAGCAGTGGCAGTGGATGCATAAGTGTGCGGTATGTGTCCACCTCCATGGTTGGGAGGAACGGTATCATGTGCAAAAGTAGTCTTGGGTTGACGAGTAGCAGCATGTGTATTACGTGGTGGATGGCGAGTCGTATTTCGAATAGCATTCTGGTTAGGTTGGGTATTCCTAGGAGGTGGTCGTGTTCCAACATTAGCATGGTTAGGAATCTGACTAGTCCCCATACTATGTGAGTGGGTGGACAACGTAGTGCCCCCAACGAGGGTAGTGCCCCCAGTGGGTATAGTATGGCTAACACTTTGACTAGTGCCAGCGTGAGTACCAACCGTAGTGGAAGGTTCAATAATACTATGACTAGGCATACCAAAAGAGAGTGTGGTGGGGTTGATTGTAGGGCCAGTGTCATCATGAGTCTCAGGCCTCCCGTATCTATAATCACGTGGAAACGAAGGAACGAAAGGCTCATCCTGTTCTTCCTCCTCGGGTAAGTCGGGCATCCCGTAAAGATAATTATCCGGATTTGAAGGATCAAAGGGATCCCAGTCAAGTGGATTAGGCCAAATAGAACCAGGTTGAGTGTCAGGTGGATCACCTCCCCAATCCTCACGAGGAATATGGGGATCGGAAGTATGTTCAACTCTACCTGAAGGAGTAGAAGGATCTTGCCCAATATTGGGATGTGCAGACATGTAGTCTTCAATGTAGGTCACGTAAGAATCTGAAGACTCAGAGGGAGCCCTCCGGCGTCCTCTAGCAATACGGTGTGTAACCTCGAGTGGCTTTAAACCAGCCAAATGACGAGACTGGTGGAGAGTAGGAATCCATGCCACGATATCTACGGAGAGAGACACAACGTCCCCTAAAGGACAACTATCGATAAAAAAAAGTAAACCAAAAGCACACACCTAGAGAAACTACAGCCAAGAGCAGACAAACAGAGTGGCTAAATGAGCTACCAACACTAGAGCCGGTATGTCTCCCCTAGGAGAGGCTTGAGACTCCCAAATTATAGCCGAAGGTAACAGAATCAGTTATAGAGACACTCAGGCTTCACTTTGTCAACAGGGTCAAGTCCATTGCATGAACACAACTGTGTTGTCCAATCCCTATCTGAATCGGGACACAAACAACATAACCACTGCAAGTACCCTTTGCGGTACCTAGGTAAGGAAACTATGTTCACCGCAATATAGCCAATGCTCAGGGGGACAGTCGCAGGTGGGACCCGTCGTATGGGTAGGGTAGCTAAGCCCGAAGCACAAGAGGACGAACCTCCGGTACCCCCAAATACGAACAAATCCTGGATATATCTCCCACGTTCAGCCGGTATCAGAGGGATATCTCCTCAACCAACCTCTCGTGACCTCGTGCTTAACTCTGGATTGAGTAGAACTTCCTGAGAACACCTATCTATACCATGGATTCCTCCACTCCCTGGTCAGACACAATGTTTTATCTAGTAGTCTTGGATTGTTAACTCACAATGATCTATTCCAAGACTCTAAACCTATGCTAGTTGGTGTACCCTATAAATAAAATCAGTCTAATCAATTTTATGATTAAACATTAATTTTAGTGGCTATGATTACTCAAGGGATATGATCGTGAAACTAGTGATGTGTAGGCTCAATAGTATGCAACATCAGCCAATCCTAGACTCATCTATCCAATAAAACAATGTCACTAATATGCAAAATCAAATAACAATTCCAAAATAAAGATGCAATCTTTTATCTTTTCGATGCACAAGCAGAACCTAAAATGAAGGCAACAAGCACTCAATGCAAGATGCAGTACATGGAAATAAAATATTTTTGTATTTTCACTTATAAACAAGGAAAATGCAAAAAACTAAATGAATATTTTTGTATTTTTTCAATATAAATGGAATGAAAAAATGTAAGCAAAATCCTACTATTCAGTCACTGAAGTGCCGAGAAGATCACTAAGACAACCCAGCAAATCCTAAACAACAAGACTCAGCCAAAGGAATGGGCTCAAAAGGAAGAAACCAAGAGGCTAAAACCAAAGATTGGTAAAAAACCAAGAAGGTTCAACCAAGAGAAACGAAGAGATCTAGTCACAACCAAGGCATGAAACAGTCAAGAAAGAGGCCAACAAAGACTCAAGAACCAACCAAACTCACCCAGCAACAACCAAAAGTCATAAACCAACAAAAATTGGAGTTACACGCTAATGTCGAAGGAAATCTTGTGGGTACCCACGAGCAGTAAAGTAAACAGTGGCGGGAAGATGCAGGCAGAGCTAAGCTAGACGATCCAACGTTTGATGTAGATCCCCGTTGGAGCTTTCAATCCACGCACTTGTAATCTGAAAATTAGTCTTGACAGCCAATATCCAACAAATACATATAATATATAATTGACATTAACATTATCAATAACAATGGTCCATAATATCATAAGCAAATGTAACCCAATGTATAATAAATGACATTCACACCATGAATGGATGAGAATATGAGTATTTCTATTAATGAACAAGAAGAAGTACAAAGTGATACGACCTTTTGCCGGCAACTAATCTGAACCAAGATCTAGATCAATCCACTTGTACCTCCACCAATTCAATCCTCCATGAATGGCAAACTCAAACTAGAAGGAGTTTGGAAGGTGAAGATAAGAGGTTCACAACTACAAGGATCAATGAGTGCAGACTCAAGATAGGGAAAAAATCCACTAGAGTTCCTTTACTATTCTCTTCTTCCTCTCGTCCATAAGCCATATGTGCTCAATATATAGTCCTCTCAAAGGTAGGTGAAAGGACTCATCGAGATGTTGCTTGGGAAGATGGAGAGCCAAAGGTCACCCAATGACCGCTTTTTGGGAGTAAAAAGTAATTAATAGTGGTTTTTACCATTTTACATGCTACTTGCGGACTATAAGGATGCAACTTGCGGGTACGCCTGCTGTAGTGATGCAACAGGTGGGTAGGAATAAAAATAGGGCAAACTGGTATCACTGAAGGATAAAAATGGATCTGAGTCACTGAAATGGATCCTACAGGACAAAGAATGTTGATGCTCATAGGGTGGAATATTTCTGTGTAACAGATGTCCCCTAATGTGTGAGGTCAGAGACTGAAATGTCCTACGATGGCCGAAATACATTATAAAACTCAGAAGTGGAGTGATGGAGACACAAGTGGAAAGAATAGCTCACTCATCATAATACAATAGTATCTCTGAATACATGTCAGTATAGTACAACAATCTGATACAATGGCCATGAATAGGCAGTACATAATGGATAGATGTGATAAGTGATCATAGCCATGATCCCTCTACAGTAAGATATGGTCTTCTGCTAAAAAGAAGACAACCGGTGCAAACTGGAGGTATAAACTGCTAGAATCTGAGAGGTGATATCTCAGATGTAAAGTCAAAGTCATATGTAGCATACCGAATGCCACAATTGCCTGGGGTCTTCTACACAAGTCTTCGACGGTGCAAGTCCCATCAAGTGAATAAAGGAGTTGGGGTCGAACTTGATGACACATCGTCTGATTATCGGTCAATGATGTATACCGTTAACAGACGCGAGATGACCCACCGATAATGAAAATGGGCATCAAGGCACAGAGCACAATCATCAAAGTGTGAATAAATGGGTTGAAGTCGAACACTAGGATGAATCCATCGATCAGGGGACATTGATGTATTCCCAAAACTATCGACGGTGAGAGAACCTGCCACTAATGACTGCAAGCCTCAAGGTACTCAACCGAACTCTAAGCCTCAAATATCGAAATAAATAAGTTGAAGTTGACGGAACGAGACTTGCTAGAAGGAGGGCATTAAGGCATCCCCCATCAACTAGCACGAGGTACCAGCATTGCTAAAAGATTTAGAAGATCTCAAGTGAAACGGACTGACTCAATAAGGATGGCTGACATGCAATAGTCAAGATATATGACGAGTGGCCGACACTAGTTTTAGGACTTCCTTTGAACAAGAGCATGAGCAGATGGATAGACTCAGGCAGCATAGACTTGACATAAACTGTGCAATGCAGGAGGCATTACAGAGGGCTCCATAATGACTGGAATCTTAACCAATCGGTGGAGAAAACTGAGAAACAAGTACAGCTCCTAAGGCCCAACTATAGTCCCTACTCATAGTGTACGGAGTGGAATGAATGCTCTGTTCAAAGGTGACACAACAGCTGCCAACAATAAATAGTGACCATAATCCCGTCTGGCTTTTTGGAATATTTGATTTTTTTGGTCTTTTTTATATTTGGGAAAAGCTTGAAAAAGAATAAAATTGCTTATAGTACAACAAGTGAGGGAACGAGTGTCAAATAGCTAGCAGACTAGTCCCAAGCAGTGGAACATACCTATGCTCAATGCAAGGAAGTGCGTGTAGGATGTGGACACTCGGGGGTGTGTTCCCTCAGGGTCAAAGGGTCATCAAATTGTGAAGGGAAAATATATAAGCTCTGCAGGGCTCGATAGGGAAAAGTGCTCAGGCACCAGGCTATCAATTGAGTAAGCGGGAGCTGGCACAAGGCTCAAGCGGTAATTAGGATGATGCAATGCAATCGCAACATGATATAACTGAGAAGTTCTTTTTTGTAAAGTTAGTCTCCTAACCCGAAAAAATGTAAAACAATGAGAGAAGAACTCTTCTAGTCACGAATGAGACTTATAATCATTTCAAAGTAGTGTAGTTTACTTTGTTTTGAATTTGAAAAGAAAATAAAAAGAGGCTTGTTTTAGGTTTGATTATATTTAGTTTTGGAAAACAATGAATGAGAAAGTTTAGTGAAAGTTTTTTACTGTTATGTACTTTCCATTTCCGTCACAACCACACCACACAATGCACTGCAACCTTTGAGTAAAGAACAACCTTTAACAAGAATAATTAATAAAATTTATTAGCAACTTTTCTTTCTAGGGATGTCACTACACCAACTAGCTTAGGCTAGGGTTTTGGATTAGAACACACTTTAACTATCCGAAACCATTTTCATTACTCAATAATCATAGTGAGACTGTTTTTAGGTAAACCCATTGACATCAAAATTGTTCTGGAAGCTCCACTGAAACCGGAGTTAAGCACGAGGTCTTGCGAAGGTGAAATAGTGAGGATACCCCTTCACTTTTCATTCGGAGCATACACCAAGGTTGGTTCACGTACGAGGATTCTTTTGGATTTCGGAATTAGATACCCTGCCCATGCATTCTAGTTAGACCTACGACAGTCCCCCAGAGCTTCTTTCATGTTAATGGTAGCCTTAGTATCTTGACTTTAGGGCTTCTTACACATGTGGCAGTGAAAGGCTATTTTCATTGTACCTAGGAAAGATATAGAAGGTAACCCTTTTCAGTAATCCCAGGAGGGCAGTTTGGTGATTCAAACACTTGCACCTAGAGGACCTGAACTAGACTCTGTATAACTATTCTTCGATGCTCTACTAGCTTGTTCTGCTCTACTAGCTTGTTCTGGGCCCTGATCATCCCAGACTTTCTATTGAGAGTATTCACCATCCTTGTTTGCCTGGTTCTGGATACTTAGGATTTTGTTGTGGTGTGCTCTTTGTGTTGCTTGTTTTTAGTTGGCCTTAGATATTTCTGGTTTGTTGAGTCGAAAGCTATGGATAGCATCCCAGTGAGCACCAATCAAGGAACCCCTATTGAAGGGGCTCCTTGTGCTTTTCCATTCATTGGAAACATTGGTACTCCCTTAATGGCTACTTTGAATCATCCGGGGTTCACTATAGGGATATGAGTTTGGTTGTTTTCCACTCTGAATGCCTTGTATGCTCCTGATGCTTCTCAAGTAAGCACTTCACATCAAGAGCAGCAGAACCCTATGCCCACTTTGCCAATAGAATCTTCTCCTCCTGTTACACAGAAATCTTCCACCCTGTGAGAATCAACATTCTTGGCCTGTAGGATCCATTTCAGTGACTCAGATCCACTTATATCCTTCAGAGATACCAGTTTGCCCTATTTTTTTTCCTACCCGCATGTTGCAACACTATAGCATGCGTACCCGCGAGTTGCATCACTATAGCCCGCGGGTATCAAGTAGAATGGTAAAAACCACTATTAATTACTTTTTACTCCCAAAAAGCGGTCATTGGGTGACCTTTGGCTCTCCATCTGCCCAAGTAACATCTCGATGTGTCCTTTCAACTACCTCTGAGAGGACTATATATTGAGCACATATGGCTTATGGACGGGAGGAAGAAGAGAATAGTAAAGGCAGTCTAGTGGATTTTTGTCCTATCTTGAATCTGCACTCATTGATCCTTGTAGTTGTGAACCATTTATGTTAACCTTCCAAACTCCTCTCTAGTTTGAGTTTGTCATTCATGGAGGATTGAAGTGGTGGAGGCACAAGTGGATTGATCTAGATCTTGGTTCAGATTGGTTGTCAGCAAGAGGTCGTATCACTTTGTACTTTTTCTTGTTCATAAATAGAAATACTCATATTCTCGTCCATTCATGGTGTGAATGTTGTTTATTATATATTGGGTTACATTTACTTATGATATTATGGACCATTGTTATTGATAATGTTAATGTCAATTATATATTATATGTACTTGTTGGATATTGGCTGTCACGACTAATTTGCAGATTTACAAGTGTGGATTGAAAGCTCCAACGGGGATCTACATCAAACGTTGGATCGAGGTTGGTTAGATTTCTCTATTATCTTAACATTCTCATTTATAATAGCATTGCTTTGAGAATTAAGTATATTTTTGGTAGTCATCTATCTGTTGTGGTATTCCCAAGCCATAGTGAGTTTTCTCCAATACAGAAATGGTGACTCCGCTAGGGAGAACATCCATGTTTGGGAAATTTTTTGAGCATTAGTCCATAATTAGAGTTGTTGTTTATCAAAGCTCTGTGTCACTGGTTGGCCGTTAAGATACACTGTAGAAAAATTGCTTTTTATGAGCCTCTGGACTCTTTAATTGACCATTTGCTTTTCCTCACCCGCAGGCTATCTTAGCTCTGCCCGCGTATACCCGCCTCTTTTTACTCTACTGCTCGCAGGTACCCGCAGGATTTCCTTCGACAGTAGCATGTAACTCCGACTTTTGTTGGTTTATGGCTATTGGTTGTTGTTGGGTGAGTTTGGTTGGTTCCTGAGTCTTTGTTGGCCTCTTTCTTGACTGTTTCATGCCTTGGTTGTGACCGGATCTCTTCATTTCTCTTGGTTGAGCCTTCTTGGTTTTTTTACCATCTTTGGTTTTAACCTCTTGGTTTTTTCCTTTTGAGCTCTTTCCTTTGGCTGAGTCTTGCTGTTTAGGATCTGCTGGGTTGTCTTAGTGATTTTCTCGGCACTTCAGTGACTGAATAGTAGGATTTTGCTTGTATTTTTTCATTTCATTTATATTGAAAAAATACAAAAATATTCATTTAGTTTTTTGCATTTTCCTTCTCATTTATAAGCGAAAATACAAAAATATTTTACTTTCATGTACTGCATCTTGCATTGAGTGCTTGTTTCCTTCATCTTAGGTTCTTCTTGTGCATCTAAAAGATAAAAGATTGCATCTTTATTTCAGAATTGTTGGTTGACTTTGCACATTAGTGTCATTGTTTTATTGGATAGATGAGTCTAGGATTGGACGATTTTGTATACTATTGAGTCTACACATCACTAGTTTCATGATCATATCCCTTGAGTAATCAAAACCACTAAAATTAACACTTAATCATTAAAATTTATTAGATTGATTTTATTTTATAGGGTACACCAACTAGCATAGGTTTAGAGTCTTGGAATAGATCATTGTGAGTTAACAATCCAAGACTACTAGAAAAAACATTAAGTGTCTGACCAGGGAGTGGAGGAATCCATGGTATAGATCGGTGTTCTCAGGAAGCTCTACTCAATCCAGAGTTAAGCACGAGGTCACGGGAGGTTGGTTGAGGAGATATGCCTCTGATACCAGCTAAACATGGGAGATATATCCAGGATTTGTTCGTATCTAGGGGTACCGGAGGTTCGTCCTCTTGTGCTTCGGGCTTAGCTACCCTACCCATATGACGGGTCCCACCTGCGACTGTCCTCATGAGCATTGGTTATATTGCGGTGAACATAGTTGCCTTACCTAGGTACCGCATAGGGTACTTGCAGTGGTTATGCTATTTATGTCCTGAGTCAGATAGGGATTGGACATCACAGTTGTGTTCGTGTAGTGTACTTGACCCTGTCGACACAGTGAAGCCTGGGTGTCTCTATAATTGATTCTGTTACCTCCGGCTATAGTTTGGGAGTCTCAAGCCTCTCCTAGGCGAGACATACCGGCTCTAGTGTTGGGAGCTTATTTAGCCACTCTCCTTGTCTGCTCTTGGCTATAGTTTCTCTAGGTGTGTGCTTTTGATTTACTATTTTTTGATCGATAGTTGGCCTTTAGAAGGCGCTGTGTCTCTCTCTAGAGAGAACGTGGTGCGGAGCCCAACTCTCCACCGGTCCCATTGATTGGCTGGTTTAAAGCCACTCGAGGTTACACGCCGTATTGCTAGGGGATGTCGGAGGGCTCCCTCTGAGTCTTCGAATTCATAAAAGACTTACGTTGAAGATTACATGGCTGCACATCCTGATATTGGGCAAGACCCTCTTACTCCTTTGGGTAGAGTTGACCTTACTTCCGATCCCCATACTCCTCGTGAGGATTGGGGAGGTGGTCCACCTGATACTCAACCTAGTTCTATTTGTCCTAATCCACTTGACCGGTATCTATTTGATCCTTCGAATCCGGATAATTATCTTTACGGGATTCCCAACATACCCGAGGAGGAAGAACAGGATGAGCCTTTTTTTCCTTTGTTTCCACGCGATTTTAGATATGGGAGGCATGAGACTCATGATGATTTCGGCCCTATGATCAACCCCATTGCACTCTCTTTTGGTATGCCTAGTCACAATATTGTCGAACCTTTCACTATGGTTGGTACTCACACTGGCACTAGTCAAAGTGTTAGCCATACTATACCCACTGGGGGCACTACCCTCGCTGGGGGCACTATGTTGTCCACCCACTCACATAGTATGGGGACTAGTAAGATTCCTAATAGTGCTTATGTTGGAGCACGACCACCTCCTAGGAATACACAAACTAGCCGGAATTTTGTTCGGAATACGACTCGCCATCCAGAACCTAATACACACATCTCTACTCGTCAACCCAGGACTACTTTTGCACATGATACTATTCCTCCCAACCACAGGGGTGGACACATACCGCATACTTTTGCATCTACCACCACCACTAGAAATGCTAATGTAGGGGGTGGCAATATTTCCTATCCACATGGACATCACACCACCAACCCTGCTACTAGTCACACCCATATTGGACCTGGGAATGCTTCTCATGCTTCTGGTCACCACACGACTGCTCAAGCTAATCCTAATGTTTGGGGTGGGAACATACCATACCACTACGGTCAATACAACACGGTTCCCACTATGAATAGTACATACATGCCCCATATTCATGGTGGCAACCCTTACTACAACACAGTCGGTGTTGGCCACCAGTATCACCCACCACCCCAATATGGTGCTCAAAACGCACATATACCTGCTTACTCTCAAATGGGTGAGCCAGGGGGAAGTTATCAATCTTATGGCCATGGGAAAGCTTATGATCCGTTAGGTCCTTAGTGTTGATGTATATGTAACTTCGGAATGTATTTCAAATATGTATTTCATATATATTTATTGTACCCTTATAAGAGATGTGTTATTCCTCTATAAGGAAGTGTCGTCATGTGTATTGACAAGTGTCGCAGGTATGTTAACTTGTCGATGGGTTATTAGACCACCATGTGTGGGGTTGGCCCTGAAATATATATTATATTGTGGATGTACCTAGCTAGACAAGTCGGCCCCATAGTGTCACTGGGAAAACAGGTTAAGTATAAATAGAGATTGGGAGATCTCTATTTGATCACTCGGAAGCTCACACTTCTCTCACTCAGAAAGTGGCGCACTAGTGAGGAGGAGGATCATCTGCTACTAGGAGACTATCTTTGTGTATTTTGGTTGTACTTTGGTTGAGGCATTGCTCTCTCTATCTCCGAGGAAGTTGTGGGGTTTTTCACCTTAGGGTTTTCCCCACGAAAACTCCATGTCTCTTGTCTCTCATGCTTTTGATTCTTATGATGCTTGTGATGCTTGATATGATTGTTATGCATTGATATACTGTACAGGTTATTCTCTCAATAAAGATCCTAGAGTATTGTGAATTAATGCTCAAAATTTAACATGTTATCAGAGCTAACCTGAGAAGAAGACATTGTGCAGTGACGGAAACCAAGGGTTCCTTGTTTATTGGGTTTCTCTCCACAAGTTTTGGAAAAGCAGTATAGTAGATTGAATCTACTCATCAAGGAGAATCTATCTGTCCAATCAGAATTCAATTCTGAGCATTTTTAGATTTGGCCCTAAAAATTAGGGTTTCCACAAAAATAGGAATTTCTAAAATCTGAAGACATAGATGGAAGCTCCTTGCAAAAATCGAAGTTTAGAGCTTTGGATCAAGATTTTTGTTGATGTATATGTAACTTCGGAATGTATTTCACATATATGTATATTGTATTCCTATAGAGATGTTATTATTCCTCTATACGGAAGTGTCATCATTTATATTGTAAGTGTCGTAACTTATACTTGATGGGTTATTAGACCACCTTGTTGGGGTCGGCCCTGTATAAGTCATGTGGGTCAAAGGGTTATTAGAACACCCTAGTGGGGGTTGGCCCAGTCAGCATTATGTTATGTGGTTAAGTTGAGGCCGACCTAGTTGAGTAAAGGTCAAGTCAAGTTAGTTTATAAATAGAGAGTGTGTCTCTCTCATTTTACACATTCTATTCTCTCACTCACACTGTGGAGAGTGGCGCACTTGTGGAGGAGGAGGCTCTGCTGCTAGGAGAAGACTATCTCTTGTATTCTAGTTGTATCATTGCTCTATCTATCTCTGAGGAAGTTATTGGGGTTTTTCACCTTTATGGTTTTCCCCAAGTAAACTCAGTGTCTCTTCTGTGCTTGCATTATTGTGTCCATGAATGATATGTTGTAGATTTGCTGTACATGTTGTTCTCTCAGTTAAGATCCTAGATCAGATTGAAGTAAATTTTGAAAATTTAACATGGTATTAGAGCTAGCCTGAAAGAAGGCATGATATGGCATGTATGACACTTGTTGCACTTACGATGCTAGGGCTTGATATAGCAAAAACCAGTCATCGTATCACTTTCGCTATAAATCCTTTTTGGAAAAGTTTTTGGATTTGAAACCTTTACAGGTCAAATATTAAATCCCCATGTACCTTGTGTCCAAAGGACAATCTCTAATTCGTTGTACTTTGTGATTTATGATCTGTACAATATAGGGTTTCTGCCTCTTCCAAATCTGAGTCAAAATCAGGTGACCTTGGGAAAAAGGTCATAACTTGGGATAGGAAGCTCCAAATGAAATTTCGTAAAACGTGAAAGGTAGTACACAGACTGTAATATCTCAAGAAAATGTTTCAGAGGCCGAAGTTGAACCAGTGACACGTGGCAGGCCGTACAAGTTCGCTCTCTTGTATTATCTCATAAACAGGTCACGTTACGACACTTGGCATAACTCTCTCTCAGAGAATCCAATTGAGGTCAGACCTATCAGGATGGAAAGATAACAGGTCAGGCTATCTCAGAAAAAGGTTTAGAGGCCAAAGTTGAAACAGTGACACGTGGCACACCGTACAAGTTCTATCTCCTGTATTATCCCATAAACAGGTCACGTTGCGACACTTGGCATAACTCTCTCTTAGAGAATCCAATTAAGGTCAGACCTGTCGGGATGGAAAGATAACAGGTCGGGCTATCTCAAGAATATTTTTAAAACCCTATGGATTGAAAAGTTTGGAGTCACACCAGAAACAATCAGGTACATATTTCTGTCAAAACAGAATTATTTTTTAGTACCTTCATTCATGGCTTCTGGAATTTAGGGCTTCGGAGAAAGTCGGAGTTTATGTAATCGGAGACCACGGCTGGATGCTACTCGTCAAAATCAAAATTTAGAGACCAAGATCATAATTTTTGGTTGGGAAGAAGGCCAGGCTTGATCAGACCCTAGTTCGAGACTTTGATCAGAAAAGTGGAAAATTAGGGCTTCTGCAAAAATGGAAATTTTTGAAATTTGTGACCATGGCTGGAAGCTCCTCATAAAAATAGAAGCTTAGAGCTTTGGATCAGACCTTTTGATTGGGAAGAAGAGTGGGCTTCATCAAACCCTAGTTCAAGGTCACGTCCAGCGAATCCGAAAGTTTCAAAGGCAAAATTGAGGAGTGAAACTTTGCAGTTTTCAAATTCTGAATATACCAGCTTGATGAGCTCATCAAGGCGCATATTTCTATCCTTTCGGAAGTTTGAAATTCAAAGTTGGAATTTTGGGGGTTTCTCTGACAAACCCTATTACAGCTCAAGATCCAGTTCCTGCAAATCAAGTGGATTGGGTTAATCCTAGAAGAGGATGGATTGGTCACCTGCATAAGTGAAGAAGTTCCTGTTTTAGAGGGAGATGAGGCTAAGGCCTTCCATAAGAAGATTACAAGCAATCTTGACAGGTATGGCTTACAGGTATGTTTTGAATTCTGTTCATGATTAAGTTTATGATATGTTTGTCTTCATATCATTACAGTACAATCTTGATTAATTACTAAACTTGTCGTATTACCTTATAGAAGATATTCATTGATTAAGGTTTTGACACTTATGATTGTACTAATGCATTGTGATGTTGTATGAGGTTTATGTTGTTTGCTAACAGAAAAGGTACGCCAAGAAAGTCAAAACATGTTCTACTTCAAGAACATATGCTCATGGTGACATAAAGACAAAGATTCATCCATTGTCATGGATCACATAGAAGATCTACTTTCGAGGTATGTATAACTTGGTCATACAATGGTTAACTTATGAGACATGCAGGTTACTAGCACAAGTCACTGAAGAAAACCATAAAACATTATGCAGGTATGTTAGACATAACTAGCTAGCATGATAATCCAGATATGTTTTTCTTATATCAAGCTAGAATCCTACCTTGTGTTAGGATCTTATACTATTGTGTTGTTGATAATGATTATCCATGAATTCATAGGTTTGAATAATCATGGTTGTATGCATATTATGTTTCTTACCATAATTAATGATATGACTAACTAGAAGAATCATGAAGGTATAGGTTTGAATAATCACAGGTTTTATGCATATTATATCTCTTATCTTGATTGATGATTCAACTAACCAGAAGAGTCCTGTGATCAAATAAGAAAATGTATGAGTAAAAGAGGACTTTCCTGAAACCTTGAATACTAATGTTTATTATCTGTGAATGATCATGAATATACATGTTTAAGATTATTGTGTTTTGATGGTATTAATATTATACTAATAAATGTGTGATTATGTATGAGACCTCAAGGATAACACAATGATGATACTAATAAGCATGCATAGTGATTAAGGATGGATGTAAGTTCAAGTATAGGTAATCTAGGAAGCAAAGATCAAGAGGGAGCACACTCTAATTGTTCCTGCAAGAAAGCAAAGGAGCACACTTCAGTAGTTTTTGCAAGGATGCAGATATTCAGAGGGAGTTGACCACTTCTCACAATCCACATAAGAATGGAGTTGCAGAAAAGAAGCAAAGACTAAGAGGGAGTCAACCCAACAAACACACAAAGATAAGTATTTGAATTGTCATTACTTGCATATTTTATTGTTTAAATAATACTATTCAATAATGTATATAATGATGTTCCTAGAATTAGGTTGTGTTTTATGCATATTAGAATAGTTGCATTGATGAACAGTATACTACTAATATGCATGGGTAAGTGGCCTATGGAACTGTACAACATTCCATTGCTACTTATCTAGAATGAAACCTCTTTGCTGACATGTTGGGAGTTGTGCACACTCTTAACAATGTTCTGGTAGAGATTGGAAGGCATCTAGAAAGTTACGGAATATGGATAAATGTTGTATTGAAGCATTGGCTAAGATAATTGCATGATTGTATGACATATTTCTTTATGTGTAAGAATTTGTTCTAAAAACTATGAGATGTTTTCTAATCATGCAATTTAACTTGTTGTGTAGGAAAGATCGTATGCCATCACCTACAAAAGAAGAACTACAACATTTGTTCAGCAACAAAATTATCTATTGAAGATATTGAAGTTCCCAGGATATGGGAAGAATGCCATGATCCGTCGATCATGAAGAACGATGTTTGGGATGCGGTGCCAAGAGCTGAAGGGAAGTCTGTTGTGACTTCCACATGGAACTATCAGATCAAGCATGTTGCAGATGGCAACATTGAGAAATATAAAAGTGATGAAATAGAAGATGCACCAGATGGATTTCAAGACAACATGGTGTAGTCATATATGTGTGCAGAACTTGGTACGGTAGGATGGACAGTTTCCTATCTAGCTTGGGATTTACTAAGAGTAAAGCAGATTCCAACCTTTACTACAAGGTTGAGGAAGGCAATCCTGTGGTTCTACTTTTATATGTGGATGACTTGTTTGTAACAGGAGATGACAAATTGATTGCAGATACTAAGAGGAAGCTTGTTGCCGAATTCGATATGAAGGAATTAGGGATGATGCACTATTTCCTAGGTATGGAGGTGTGGCAGAGCACAGATGGGATCTTCCTTGGACAAGGGAAGTACACTATAGATATCCTGAATAGGTTCGGGATGATGGATTGCAAGGCCATGGCCACACCTATGGAATTGAATCTGAAGCTTCTATGTGATGCTTCATCTGAGCCACTTGGTGTCTCTATGTATCGTTAGATGATTGGGTCCTTAATGTACCTGACGAACACGAGACCATATATTTGCTTTGTTGTGAACACATTGATTCAGTTCCTGACAGATTCGAGGAGTGTTCACCTGATTGATGTAAAGCATATTCTGAGGTACATGAAGGGTACAGTTGATTATGGGCTCAAGTATGAAGCGAATCAAAAGTTTAACCTGCAAGGTTATGTTGATTCAGATTGGGCAGGTAGTGCTACAGATAGGAAGAGAACATCTAGGTGCTGCTTCAGTATGGGGTCAGGTGTGATCTCTTGGTTTAGCAGGAAGCAGTCCTGCGTAGCACTGAGTACAACTGAGGCAGAGTATGTCGCAGCTTGTTCAGCTAGTTGTGAGGCAGTATGGCTATGGAAGCTACTGTCTGAGTTATTTGATCTTCCATTGGATGCTACTGGTATCTTCTTTGATAACCAGAGTTGTGTGAAGCTGTCTAAGAACCTAGTGTTTCACGACTGGTCGAAACACATAGAGATCAAATATCACTATATCAGGGATATGGTGCAGAGAGGAGCATTCAAGCTTCTGTATGTTGCGATGGACGAGCAGATTATAGATGTGCTGACGAAGCCACTAGCCAGGGTGAAGTTCAAGTACTTTAGGGAGAGGCTTGGTGTTCTTCAGATCAACGACACTTCAAGGAATAAGTGATGGACACATTTGCTGAAGCCATTCCAAACATGTTGGAAGGAGGAACCTTCACATGGCTATGGATGTAAGCACTGGATGATGAGCATCAGGACGATGCTATAGTTACTACTATGTATATGCATTAGGATGATGCTGGATATGATCAGTTAGATAGTTTATATGTATATGTATGTATGCATCATGTTGGATGTCGGATATGATCAGTTCGATCATTTATATATGTATGTGCGCATCATGTTGGATGCTGGATATGATCGGTTAGATCATTTGTATATATTTTGTATATGCATCATGTTGGATGCTTGGACCATGTATCTGTAAATGTATCAGGTGGATACTATGTATGATTAGGTAGATCATGTATGTTGATATGTATCAGTTAGATGCATTGTGTATCTATGTATGTATCAGGTGGACACATTGTATGATCAGGTGGATCATGTATGATGATATGTATCAGGTAGATACTTAGTATGCATCAGGTAGATGCATTGTATGATCAGGATGATCATGGATGACGAGCTTCAGGATGTTGCACCAGATGATATGCAGCAGGATGTTGCAGTGATGATGATCAGTATGATCATGTGTACATCAGGATGATGTATGGTGAGTATCAGGTTGATACTTTATGGACGTGGAATAGGTTGTGCAGATGAGCATATAATTTGGCCCTAGGAGATTTGCAGATAGTCTTTCGAGGTTTTTCCTATGGCATGTAATCTGGCCCTAGGATATCTGGCAAATGCTCTTTCGAGGTTTTGCTCTGGGAGGACATATAATTTGGCCCTGGGAGATCTGCAGATAGTCTTTCTAGGTTTTGCCTATGGCATATAATCTGGCCTTGGGATATCTGACAGATGCTCTTTCGAGGTTTTGTCCTATAGCATATAATCTGTCCCTGGGAGATCCGATAGGTTGGGGTGTGTGCCCGTAATAAGTCTTGGGATGCTCTTGCAAGGTTTTTCCATGACCACATGTAATATGTCCCTGGGAGATCCTATAGGTAGAGCTGTGTGCTCATAACAGCCTCGGATGCTCTTGTGAGGTTTTGTGGTGAGGTCACATATAATATGGCCTTGGGAGATCCTACAGGTCGTATTTGTGTACTCGTAACATCCTGGGATGCTCTTTTGAGGTTTTGTGACGCACATAATAAGTCCTGAGGATTCCACAGTATGGCCAGTGATGATGAAGACCTGCAGGTGGTGGGCCTACATCTAGTATGAAAAAGGACTAGCTCTGTAGAACTTCCTATGACGAGTATATTCATAGATTGGTTGAGATAGAAGTAGTAGTGATGGTGATGATGACGATGATACCGAGAAGAAGACTTGTCTAGCAGATCTGTGTCGAGAAATACCTTCCTAGTTAAGAGGGAGTGTTGATGTATATGTAACTTCTGAATGTATTTCATCTATGTATTTCATATATGATTATTGTACCCTTATAAGAGATGTGCTATTCCTCTATAAGGAAGTGTCGTCACGTGTATTGAAAAGTGTCGCAAGTATGTTAACTTGCCGATGGGTTATTAGAACACCATGTGTGGGGTCGGCCCTAAAATATATATTATACTGTGGATGTACCTAGATAGACAAGTCAGCCCCATAGTGTCACTGGGCAAACAGGTTAAGTATAAATAGAGATCGGGAGATCTCTATTTGATCACTCGGAAACTCACACTTCTCTCACTCAGAAAGTGGTGCACTAGTGAGGAGGAGGATCATCTGCTACTAGGAGACTATCTCTGTGTATTTTGGTTGTACTTTGGTTGAGCCATTGCTCTCTCTCTCTCTGAGGAAGTTGTGGGGTTTTTCACCTTATGGTTTTCCCCATGGAAACTTCGTGTCTCTTGTCTCTCATTCTTTTGATTCTTATGATGCTTTTCATGCTTGTTATGATTGTTATGCATTGATATACTGTACATGTTATTCTCTCAGTAAAGATCCTAGAGTATTGTGAATTAATGCTCAAAATTTAACACTCAGTATCAGCAGTTTAATCCTCATGGTCAAGCTTTTGGTCCATTGTATAACAAAGTTCCGTTTAACCAACCCTTTATGGGAGCTTATAATCAAGATTTCCAGCCTCAGCTTCCGTTCCATGCACGCTTGAATCTCCCGGATCTTTCGAAGCTCACGAATGATCCGGTGTGTCATGACCCTACTTGGCCCCCGGTCCCTACCAAGCTCCCTTCCGACATTCCGAAGTTTGAGGGGAAAGGTGGTGAGGAGCTGGGAGATCATGTCATGACATTTTACCTTTGGTGCTCCTCCAACTCTTTGAATCATGATTCCATTCAATTACGCCTATTTCAATGCACCCTCACGGGGGCAGCCACGAAGTGGTATGTGGAGTTGCCTAGAAACACCTATAGGGGATTCAACGAGATTGTTTTGGTTTTCTTATACCATTTCCAGTTACCAGTTCGTTATGATACTAGTACTGAGTTGTTGTCCACCTTTCGTCAGAATAAGGCCACACATATTTCTGACCACGTTCAAGAGTGGCGTCGGCGGAAGAGATTAGTGAAAGCCAACATTCCTCCAGAGTTCCTATTGGAATGGTTCATCAAGTCTTTACTTCCATATATTGCTAAGGATGTTTCGATGTCCGACATTATGACTGAGGAACAAGCTATCTTGAAAGTCCAGTAGTTAGATCTACTTTATTCTTAGTCTGGCATTTTGTATGACATTATGCCTGATGCACCGAGAACAAGACATGAGCCTACGTCAGTTACTGGACCGCATGTCGATGGCATCGTGGGGTCTGCATGCACTTTCCTTGTAGACTTGGTAGCTAATCAAATGCAAAATTTGTCGCTAAACCAGTCTGCACCCGGACAGGTTCACACCTTGTCCACTTCCACTCCGTCGTATGATGTACACAATGTGCAATCAACGAAACTGTCGGGTAACCAGCAACCTGGTGGTAATAAAAAGGGGAGAAACAATCGTAGGGGTGAAAACAATGGAAGTAACAATAATAACAATCGTAATACTCCTCATAAAGAGAATGCCAACCCTCCTTGGGAAGGCGGTAATGCTGGCGAGGATTGTAAACCTAGGCGTAAGGTGAAATTTCCTTACAAGCTTTGTGGGGAGGATCACCTTACTCACTTATGTCCTCGAATTGAAGAAGCATCGAAGCATTTGGCATAGAGCCCAGTTGTGTTGAAGGATCCCCTTCCTCATCATCAAAATATGGCTTCGCATGCTCCCACCACTGGTTATGGTACTAATGAAACGACAACGTCTTCTTCCAATACTAGTGGTTATGGATGTGTGAATATGGTTCAGTCGAAGGTTTGTGTTGCTACTCGTCAATGCGATTATGGTGTGCCACAACCGAATTTTGGGAATGAGCCTCCCCCTCCTCCTAATAATTCCTTGCATATCGAGAAGCCTTCCATTATGCCATGAATACCGAAAGGTGTTCTCAAGTGCTCCATGCATAATCCTAATGCTTGAGTGGCCCCGAACTACTCCATCGTAGAATATTTGGGCCAAACTCCGTGTGCCATGTCGGCTCTTGAAGTTTTTCAAGCTTGTCCTTCTCAGAAGCATGCCCTTTTGAGTGCGTTAGGAGTTTAGGATGGGGGAAGTCCTAGTGTTATCAAGTTCGATACTACTGATGTCCAGCCTCGCTTACCTTACCACATAGATGTCCAAATCCAGGTGGTTTTCCTTAAGAGCTTCGTCAAACGTACTGTGGTTGATGAAGGTGCCTCTACGTCAGTAATGTCACTAACTTGTTGGAAAGCTCTTGGATCTCCTCCCTTACTTCCGCCTAGAACTACACTCACTGCATTCGACGGTAGATCTTTTATGCCACATGGAATTATCGCTTCCCTTGTTGTCTCCTTGGGAGGTAAGTCTGTGCCTATTGAATTCGAAGTGGTGGATGTGCCCATCGACTACAACCTTTTACTGGGTCGGAACTGGATGTACGCTATGAATGCTATCGCGTCTACTGTATTTAGAGTTATTTGCTTTCCCCATGAATGAAAGATTGTGATGATCGATCAGCTGGATTATGTTGGCACTCCTTCCACAGCATCTACGAGATCTGTAGTCCCGCAAGTTTCTGATTCTCAACCGACAACTGGGAACATAGGTGTTGGAATGTACCCTTCATTGATGGGAACTTTTAACCATTTTGCACCTGTGAATTTTATCGGAACCATTTCCGACAGTGTGCCTCCTCCTTCAAATAGTATGCCATTTCGGACTTCCTATTATAATGATCCATGGATTTTTCCATCCGTGGATTCTATGTCTAGAGACATTGTGCACGTCGGGATGTCTATGCCCTTATCTGTAGCGGAGCTCACTTATGATCATATCCAACAAACCACTGCAGATTCGGATCTCTCTTCTTCCCAGACAGTTGAGGAAGATCCCGTTATGCTTCCAGTTTTGGCATCCAACCTATCTTGTTCACATGATTTCCTCGATGGTATCCTACTTTCAGATGAAGTTTTTATTGAGGCCATGAATGGTAATGACAAGCCGTGGGGGGATCTTTGTCATAGATCTCATTCGCCTCCTACCCTTGATCTTATTGAACAAGACGAACCTCGATTACAACCTGCCATGCATTTGGATTTTGATCATGGCATAGTTTTGTCTAGCCCCGATTTGCCATTAAAGTCTGATCTCCCTAGTGATGAGTCTGTAGACTCTCCTATAGATCCCCGAATCGGTGATCCTGATGAGTTCGATTCTACTTCTAGAATTTCCAACTCCCGTGATGATGAATTTGCCACTTCAGATTCCTCCACATCCTTCAGCTTTGCTCTTCATTCCGAAGTTGATCATTTTGGTCCCTCAGGTGTTGGTACTATGGCACTTTCAGTGGTTAGTTCTCCCTGCATTATGTCTGAAGGGGATAATAGTGAAGTTCAAAATGCTTCTATCGCAGTGACTTGTATCAGATTTTTCTTTACGTACATTTTAGAGATGATCTTGGTACTTATGTTTCTTGGAGACAGGATTCTTAGCTGGACTTATACTTGTTTACTGGTCCTTTTCGACATTTGCCTCGGCCATGTTAGGAATATTCGGAACCTTGCATATAGGTTTAGGCCTCCCCATTGTTAGGATGCATTTGAACCTCTTACTATCCGAATTCGCAGACACCCCCTGAGTGTCCTTATCTTGCTCATGTTTCTTGCATTATGCATAGCTTTGTCCCATGCGCTAGGAACTAGTCTCGCATGTCCTTGACACTCATCTGCTCTCATTACGAGCATTCCTCCATATCTCCTTTGAGCTCGTTAAAAACAGTAAGGAGGTCACGAGTTTACTTTTTCGGGCTCGTTAAACCTTTACGGAAAATATTTTTATAAAGTCGTTTTTAAGCCCTTGTTAGACTTTTTCAAAATCAAACAATATTGCCGAGTATACTTGTTATTTCAGGCCCGTTAAAGTATTTGAAGCGACATCCACTTAGGTATAAGTTTACCCCTTTTCTAGACCTTTGTGGATTAATTACGAAAAAGGTATACTCTAGTCATACGTGACTAGAAGAGTTCTTCTCTCATTGTTTTACACTTTTTCGGGTGAGGAGACTAACTTTAAAAAAAAGGACTCCCCTCAGTTATATCATTTTGTGATTGCATTGCATTATCCTACTTGTTGCTTGAGCCTTGTGCCGGCTCCCGCTTACTCAGTTGTTAGCCTAGTGCCTGAGCACTTTTCCCCTGTTGAGCCCTGCAAGCTTATATTTTCCCTTCACAATTTGATGACCTTTTGACCCTAAGGGAATGCACCCCCGAGTGTCCACATCCTGCACGCACTTCCTTGCATTGAGCATAGGTATGTTCCACTGCTTGGGACTAGTCTGCTAGCTATTTGACACTCATTCCCTCACTTGTTGTACTATAAGCAATTTTATTCTTTTTCAAGCTTTTCCCAAATATGAAAAAGACCAACAAAATCAAATATTCCAAAAAGCCGGACGGGATTATGGTCACTATTTCTTGTTGGCAGCTGTTGTGTCGATTTGGAACAGAGCATTCATTCCACTCCATACATTATGAGTCGCGACTATAGTTGGGCCTTAGGAGCTGTATTTGTTTCTCAGTCTTCTCCACCAATTGGTTAAGCTTCCAGTCATTATAGAGCCCTTTGTAATGCCTCCTGCATTGTACAGTTTATGTCAAGTCTATGTTGCTTGAGTCTATCGATCTGCTCATGCTCATGTTCAAAGGAAGTCCTGAAACCAGTGTCGGCCACTCCTCAGATCTCTTGACTATTGCATGTCGGCCATCCTTATTGAGTCAGTCCGTCTCACCTAAGATCTTCCAAATCTTTCAGCATTGATGGTACCTCGTGCTAGTTGATGGGGGATGCCTTAATGCCCTCCTTCCAGCGAGTCTCATTATGTTGACTTTAACTCATTTATTCTGGGACTTGAGGCTTAGAGTTCGGTTGAGTCCCTTGAGGCTTGCAATCATTAGTGGCAAGTTCTCTCGCCATCGACAGTTTTGGGAATACATCAATGTCCCCTGATCAATGGATTCATCCTAATATTTGACTTCAACCCATTTATTCACACTCCGATGATTGTACTCTGTGCCTTGATGCCCATTTTCATTATGGATGGGTCATCGCGCGTCTGTTAATGGTATACATCATTGACCGGTAATCAGACGATGTCTCATTAGGTTTGACCCCAACTCCTTTATTCACTTGATGGGACTTGCACCATCGAAGACTTGTGTAGAAGACCCCAGGCGATTGTGGCATTCAGTGTGCTACCTATGACTTTGACTTTACATCTCAGATATCACCTCTCAGATTTCAGCAGTTTGTACCTCCAGTTTTGCACCAGTTGTCTCCTTTTCAGCAAAAGACCATATCTTACTATAGAGGGATCATGGCTATGATCACTTATGACATATATCTACTTATGTACTGCCTATTCATGGCCATTGTATCATATTGTTGTACTATACCGACATGTATTCAGAGATATTATTATATTATGACGAGTGAATCGTTCTTTCCACTTGAGTCTCCATCACTCCACTTCTGAGTTTTATAATGTATTTCGACCATCGCAGCACTTTTAGTCTCTGACCTCACACATTAGGGGGCATCTGTTACACATAAATCTTCCACCCTATGAGAATCGGCATTCTTTGGCCTGTAGGATCCATTTCAGTGACTCGGATCCACTTATATCCTTCAGAGACACCAGTTTGCCCTATTTTTGTTCCTACCCGCATGTTGCATCACTATAGCATGCGTACCCGCGAGTTGCATCACTATAACCTGCGAGTATCAAGTAAAATGGTAAAAACCACTATTAATTACTTTTTACTCCCAAAAAGCGGTCATTTGGTGACCTTTGGCTCTCCATCTTCCCAAGTAACGTCTCGATGTGTCCTTTCACCTACCTTTGAGAGGACTATATACTGAGCACATATGGCTTATGGACGGGAGGAAGAAGAGAATAGTAAAGTCACTCTAGTTGATTTTTGCCCTATCTTGAGTCTGCACTCATTGATCCTTGTAGTTGTGAACCATTTATGTTCACCTTCCAAACTCCTCTCTAGTTTGAATTTGCCATTCATGGAGGATTGAAGTGGTGGAGGCACAAGTGGATTGATCTAGATCTTGGGTCAGATTGGTTGCCGGCAAGAGGTCGTATCACTTTGTACTTCTTCTTGTTCATTAATAGAAATACTCATATTCTCGTCCATTCATGGTGTGAATGTTGTTTATTATACATTGGGTTACATTTTCTTATGATATTATGGACCATTGTTATTGATAATGTTAATGCCAATTATATATTATATGTACTTGTTGGATATTGGCTGTCAAGACTAATTTGCAAATTTACAAGTGCATGGATTGAAAGCTCCAATGGGGATCTACCTCAAACGTTGGATCAAGGTTGGTTACATTTCTCCATTATCTTAACATTGTCATTTATAATAGCATTGCTTTGAGAATTGAGTAGATTTCTGGTAGTCATATATCTGTTGTGGTATTCCCAAGCCATAGTGAGTTTTCTCCAATACATCTCCTCCTTCTACCTCATTTGGTGAAAGTAGTAATACTAGTAACTAGCAATCTAAAAGGAATAGACGTAGGAAGAATAGGAAGAAGATGTGAAAGCATGGGGGAAGCCAACCAGCCTCTGGAAGTCATGCTGGGGGAACCCACCCAACCTCTGGAGGTCATGTTGGGGGGGAAATTTTAGTCACTACAATTCATACTGGAAGTATGTCTTCAACCACTGTTTCTCATGTTGAGGACACGTCATTGATCATTGTTGGTCATATTAATGACAAGTCACCAGTTCCTATGAGTCATACTGGAGACACTGAATTAGCAACTGCAAGTCATGCTGAGAAAGTTGACATTGTCGATAAAACTAATAAACAGAAGCTTAAGTTCCCTTGTAAGTTTTGCGAGGAAGACCATCTTACTCACCGATTCCCTGCTATTCAAGAGGTGCAAAGAGTGTGGTCCATAGTCCAAAAGTCTTCTGCTTCTGAGCAACTAGCCAATGCAAGTCATGCTGGGGGAAAGCTGTCAGCCAATGCTAGTCATGCTGAGAGTACTGTTGTTGTTATGGAGTCTAATCGTATAGGATGCAAGCCAAAGTTCCCTTGTAAACTTTGTAAGGGATGTCACCTTACTCACCGGTGCCCTACTATTCCAGAGGTGGGGAGAGTGTGGTCAATGTCTGAAGGATCCTCTACTCTTGAACTGTCTATAGATTCCCAACAGCCTGATCAACCTTTGGTTGATGAAGTGGTTGAACCAATGCAATCTTTGGTCAACCCCACTCTTCCTTTGGAGAGTGAAGCAATCAAACAGATGCAATCTTCGACCGATCCCATCAGTACTTCAGAGACTGATGCACCTGTCCCTGAAGTCTTATGCATTACCATTTCAGATGTTTCAGAAGTGGGGGGCACTTCATCTCTTCCAAGTGAACCCCTACCAAGATCTGGGATCATTTCCTTTGATTGGAATAATCTAACTGGGCCTCTCCTTCCTTCCGCTACACCTTTCCAGATAAAGGTTGATATCGGCAACCATGTGGTTCACCAATGCGTTGTAGATGAAGGAGTCTCTGTTAGTATTTTATCCCCTTATGCTTGGAGATATTTAGGTTTCCCTAACCTTGTTACTATTGTTAATTGGTCGTTGACCTTCGATAGAAGACCTAGTGAACCGTTGGGATTCCTCCCTTAGGTCCCTGTTACTTTGGGTGGAAAAACCGTCTTAGTTGATTTTATGGTTTTAAAGGACTCGATGGATTTTGATATGATCCTAGGGCGTGATTACATATATGCTATGCAGGATGTGGTGTCTACGCTCTTTCATTTCATGCATTTTCCTCACAATGAAAGCATTGTCACCATTGATCAGGTTACATTTGTCGATCCCTCTTATTACCCAACTATAGACTAGGTATGTCGCTCGTGAGTAGGCACTACTATGTCACAATCAAATTATGTGGGATATTGTTCCTTGAGTCCAATTGCTACTGATAATAAGCCTCTAAATTCATGCTTATCTTCTCGGGGCTGTGTCTCGGCAATTGACCAGGTGATGACTCCATGTGAATGTTTAGACATGCGTTCTATCTGGGATAATATACTTCCCTTTGAAGAAGTTTTCTTAGAGTCTATAATGCGGTCTGCTATTCATTTGAACATTTGATTCACCTACCGATCAATCTTCCACCTTTCCTTTGAGCTCATTAAAAACAGTGAGGAATCTACGAGCAGTCTTCCACCTTTTCCTTTTAGCTCGTTAAAAATAGTAAGGAAGTTTCGAGCATTCTTCCACCTTCACTTCGAGATCGTTAAAAATAGTAAGGAAGTTCTGAGCATTCTTCTTCCTTCACTTCGAGCTCGTTAAAAACAGTAAGGAGGCTATGATCATTCTTCCATCTCTCCTTTGATCTCTCATTAAAATTTTACGAAAATGATTTTTATGGAGTTCTCTCTAAGCTCTTGTTAGACTCTTTAAATATGACAAGACTGCTGAGTATAGTTGTCTTTTCAGACTCGTTAAAATATTTGAAGTCACATCTTTTTAAGTATAAGTTTAACCCTTTTCCAGACTTTTTCAGATTACTTACGAAAAAGGAATACTCTAGTCATACGTGGCTAGAAGAGTTCTTCTTCCATTGTTTTACACGTTTTCGAGGGAGGAGACTAACTTTACAAAAAATGACCTTTTGGAGCCTTCTTTAGGGTTTTCAGGCTCTCGAAATATGAAAAAACCAAGCGAACATTCACCTACTCGGGCTCGATGTGAAATCCACGAGAGGGTAAATAGAGGATTGTTTTAGTTTTTCAGACTCTATAAACAGGAAAACACCGGCGAGCATTAACCTACTTGGGCTCAATATTAGAATCCAAGAGTAGCTGTATGGAGTTATTGTTTAAGTTTTTCAGATTCCTTAAAATTGAAAACACCGACAAGCAAGAACAGATCTCGGCTCGATATTAAAATCCATAGATCAGTATTATAGAGTATTCTTCTATCTCTTCTTCAAACTCTGTAAACAATGAAGAAGGTCCTGAGTCTTCATCCCATGGGCTCGTTAAACTCTTTACATGGTTGGATTTATTGAGTTTTCATTCTTTCTTGGACTCATTAAAACAACAAGAAAGTTATTCTTTTATCTAAAAAGAATAAGGGATAAGAATTGTATATCACATCTTACATTTTCAAACATAGTTCAGTCAGTCCTATCCTTAAACACAACACCTATTTGAGTCTATCATTTCAGTTGGGTTTAGTTTTTGACCTTAGGGTGAACCTGATCTCCAAGTTGTTTACTCCCCTGGTTGGTTATTATTCCAACCATATGGAGGTTCTGCTAATGTCTCCTACATTGCAGGCTTATATCACTTTCCCATCATGTTGAAAACTTCCTTAGTCACTTTGTGTCGTGCTCATTGTTCAAGGATACAGCCTTTGTTGGCCATTTTGCAGTTTACCTTGACCTCATGTGTCGGCCATCCTAGTGTAAGTCTTGTTACTTATACTATTCTACATTAGCTCATACCATTTGAGTGTTCTTCGTGTTGGATGATGGAGGATGCCTTAAGGCCTCCCTTCCAACAGACTTCTTCCCATCGACATCAACTCATTTTCCTTTGGGAATGAAGTTTAGAGTTTCAGTTAGTACCTTGGGGATTGTAGTCACCAGTGGCAATTTCCTTCGCTGTTGAATTATGAGAATACATCAATGTCTCTTATCTGACAGGTTCCTCAAGTGTTCGACGTGAAGTCCACTTATTCACACTTGTTGGATCGTACTAGGTACGTTGGGCCCCATTACCATTATCGGTGGAAGCCCTTGCATTTGTTAACGGTATACATCAATGACCGGTAATCAAACGATACCCCCCATGTTCGACTTTCAACTCATTTATTCACATGGTTAGGGTTTGTACCTTGGGTTGTTTGGATGAAGACCTTGGGATTTTTATAGCATTACCCCATTATGTTATCACCCAAGCTACGCAAGAGTGATCCTCACTCATTTTGGCTCTTCATGAGACATAGATAAGGTTTGTTGTTATGGCTATGATCTCTCATTTTGACATGGATCCACGCTTGCATTTCAGTGGCCATGCTATATATACATATCCTAGTTATGTGTCGGATATCATGTTGAATCATGCTACACATCTATATGATGTCAAGATTGTAATTGGTCGCTGACCTTGGTCGTTATTTCAGGTACTTTTGTGACTTGGTTCTATGGTTTCCTGCTCCTCTGCTGACTTGGAATTATAATGTATTTCGGCCATCGCTTCCCTCTGACCTCACACATTAGGGGGCATCTTTTATAGGTCAAATCTGTACTTCTCCATTCGTGATTACCTTTAGCTATCGATCACACAAAAGGACAACTGGGATTGAAGAGCATGATTGCCTTAGATGATGAATGGACTAGAATTACCCCTCTGCATCTAACAAACCTCTCTTTTTACCTACTTTTTGGGGAAAACACTACCCTATAAGCATGATAGTAGCATTTTCCTACTGAAATACTCTACTTTGCTTCAATAGAGTAGCGCACAGCCTCATAAATCTTACAAACGATGGTTGTAAAGCAGGAAAGTTGCATATTGAACGCTACTCCACTTAAGAAAAGTGTCGTACACCTTAAAAATTAATCAAAAATATATTAATTTGACGAATTAGGATTAGTTGAAGTTGGTTTGCAATTTCCCCAACCTTCCAATCAAACTACCTCTCGATCCAAACTTCCTACCTTGTCCCATAAATACAAGGAGGATACATGAGAGGGGTTACTCTTAAAGGGAGAGAAATTATGCATTAAGGGTTGTTACAATGGAGGAATTCCAAAGATAGTATGAAGAGCAGGAGCCCAGGATCCGGTTGCACAAGCACTCTGAATTATCAGGTATACTTGTACTGATTATTTGCTTTTGACAATAAAGGTTGAAATGCCCTTCCCACCCCAATCAAATGTCTAATGGATTGCATGTTTGCTTGGATTAAATGCTTGATTGTATTTGATGTCTAAATTGTATTTCAATTTCATCATTGTTATATTAGTCTAGATATGTTGAGGAAGGTATCTTTGTATTGCAGGTTCATCAAATGGAATATCAAGTGGAGGATCGATCGAAGGAGCAAGCGAAAGCTAGGATCGAACTTCATTAATAAGGTATGCCTTCAAAAACCTTGATCTCTTTCCTTTTGTAGAAGCCTTTGTGATATGATTAATGTATTTACCTGTCACCCCAAAAGTTGGTAGTGTCCGTCTCCTCGCTATAGGGTAGATTTCCCGAAAAAGAATGAATAATCATTATCAATCATACAAAGATATACTTATATAAGATCTTAACAAAGGGTAGCATTCTAACCTGATATAGGAAAAGCATACCTGTATTATCATGTTTTCTAGTTATTTCTAACATACCCAAACAATGTCTTCTTAGTTCTCTTAGAAACCTTGTGCTAGCAACCTGCATATCTCATAAGTTAATCATTGTAGAACCAAGTTATACATACCTCGTAAGTAGAGCTTCTATGTGATCCATCACTATGGATGAGTCTTTGTCTTTATATCACCATGGTCATATGTGCTTTATCTAGAACTTGATTTTTCTTGATGTACCTTTCATGTTAGTGGACAACATCATTCTCATACAACACCACAATGTATTAGTACAATCATAAGTGTCATAACCCTAATCAATGAATGTCTTCTATTATTCACATGCATTCATACTTTTACTAGGGTGATAAGACAAGTCTAAAATTAATCAAGATTGTACTAACCTCAATAATATGAAGACAAACATATCATAAACTTAATCATGAGCAGATTTCAACACATACCTGTATCTCCTTAAGTCATACCTTTCAGGATTGCTTGTACTCTTCTTATGTAATGCCTTAGCCTCATCTCCCTCTAGAACTGGAATCTCTTCACTTATGTAGGTATCCAAATCATTCTCTTCTAGGATTAATGCAATCAAGTTCAATTTGATGAAGCTGGATCTGGAGCTGGATTAGGGTTTGTGAGAGAAACCCTAAAAATTCAAGCTTTGAATTTCAAACTTCTAATTGGATGAAAAGATGTGCCTTGTTGAGTTGATCAAGTTGGTATACTTCAATTTTGAAATATCCAAAATTTGACTCCTCAGAATTGACTTTGAAAGTTTCGGATCTGCAGCTTCTGTCAAATTTTGGTTTTCTGGTTTTCTAGTCAAAATCCCGAAGTAGGGTTTGATAGAGCTCGGGGTTCTACCCAACCAAAAACTTCGATCTTGGTCTCTAAATTTTGATTTTGATTAGTAGAATACAACTATGGTCTTAGATTCCAAAAATTCCAACTTTCTCCGAAACCCTAATTTCCCGCAGCAGTGACAAAACAAAAATGAAAGTGCTCAATATCCAATTTTGTTTGGACATAAATATATGCCATGTTGTTTCTGATGTATCTCTGAAATTTTGGATCCTCAGGGTCTGAAACTTCGTTTGTGGTAGAATGACCTGTCATCTTTCCAACCCCACATATTTGAGCTCAAATGGATTCTATGAAAGAGAGAGATGCCAAGTGTCGCAACGTGACCTATTTATGGGATGAAATAGTATAGTGAACTTGTATGGCATGCCATGTGTCACTATTTCAACTTCGGCCTTTGAAACCTGGACACGTGAAACTATACTCCATGCCCTAATTTTCACTTTTTACAGAATTCCATTTGGAGCTTGCTAGCCCGATATATGACCTTTTTTCCTAGGTCATCTATTTAGAACTGCATTCTGGAAGAGGTAGAAACCCTAACTTGTACGGATCATATCTCAGAAAGTGAAATGAATCTGAGGTTGTCCTTCGGACACAAGGTACATGGATATTTCATCTTTGACTTGTAAACGTTTTAGATCCTGACAGTTCTCCAAAACAGAGTGATAGAGAAAGTGCCACGATGACTGGTTTTTACTATACCAAGCCCTAGCTTCCAATTTGTCGCAAGTGCAACAAGTGTCATAAATGCCATACCATGCCTTCCTTTAGGCTAGCTCTAATACCATGTTATTTTTTCATCCTTTAATTCAATTTGATCTAGGATCTTAACTGAGAGAACAACATGTACAACATATCAAACACAAGAGACAAGAGACACAAAGCATTTCACCAGGGAAAACCAAGAAGGTGAAAAACCCCACAACTTCCTCAGAGATAGAATGAGCATCAATACAAAGATCACAAAGATAAAAACCCACAACAAGAGATAATCTCCTAGCATCTGCTCCTCCTCCACTTGTGTGCACTCCTCCTCTCTCTCACTAATGCAAAGTGAGTGAGTGTGAATGAATAAATGAGAGTCACACTCTATATTTATACTTTACTTCACTTGACTATTAACTCTAGCTAGGTCGGCCCCAAATTAACAACTTAACATAATGCTGATTAGGACGACCCCACTAGGGGACTTAAACACGCCATCACAACTGACTATGGCCGACCTCCCTCAGGAGAGTCTAATAACCCACTACCACTTGACATTGGGCCAACCCCACTAGGGTGGTCTAATGACCCTTTCACCCACATGACTCATACAAGACCAACCCCACCAAGGTGGCCTAATAACCCATCAAATATAAGTTACGACACTTACAATATAACTTGCAATACTTGCAAGTACAAATGATGATGCTTCCAATCAGAGGAATAACACATCTCCATTGGGGGTACAATAAAGTACAAATGTAATACATACAATATACAAGTGAATATCTTTCGAAGTTACAAATACATCAACATAACACCTAAAAATTTGCACCTACCTATTGGTCGACACTAAACTCGCGAGTCCCTCGGTGGTTTTCAAGAGATGCCCTCGTGGGTATCTAGAAAATCATGAAAAAAATATATAAAATATTGATTAAGGATTAGTTATGAAGTTTATTCTAACTACCATAACCTCCCCAACCAATTCCCTTTCGAGCCTATCCTCTCAATCTTGATATAAATACAAGGAGATAGCCTTGAGAAAGGGAGAACCAATTTTGATAAGGACATGCTAGAGAAATATCCATTGAAGGACAGGGGAGAAAAGATCCCAAGGACAGGTTTCGATGGTGCAAGTTACAGAGAAGGTATAGCTGATTGCCATTAATGCAAGTAATACAAGAGATTTTCCTTCTTATAAGATTTGTTTATTATATGGATCTAGTTTATTTAATCTTTCATATTTTCTTATATATGAGTTTCATGTTAAGTATTCATCTATGTTTAGTCAAACTCTTTGAGAAGGGTATCTTGTCTACTGTAGGTTATTTATCTGGAACAGTGGAGCAGAGGATTAAAGCTTAAAACTCAGATAAGACGTGAGTTATCTAGGTATGTGTTTTGTATTTTAACCTTAGTTCTTTTTTTATTAAAAGAAGCATTGCATGTTGTGCTTGTTTATCGTTCAGTCTCTGTACCTTAAATAATATATGAACTTCCCAATCATAGATATATTTCCTGAACAACAGAATTGGCGACTCCACTAGGGAGTTCCTGTTGTTGCTCTTGGAATCTTGGGTAGTTTTCTTCAGTTTAATCAATACTTTAATTCTCTATGAGGGTTTATAGTGTGTCTGGACCCTTTTTGTGAATCAAATTTGGTCTGACTCGATATTTTATTTTAATTTTTTAATTTTTATCAAAGCATACACGTGAGTTGTACTTAGTTACAGTCGCGTATTTTTCCGTTACCCACGAGTTGCTTACATCTGTACTCAATGGTCACTCGCGTGATACTTCCCTAACAGTCGTGGTTTTTTTCCTCAGAATTTTGATTTTCTCCTAGGGTTTATGGTCACTGGTTTGTCGAAGGGAAGTCTGATATCCTGATTAATTCTTTTCTTTATTCTTTATGTCAGTTGATTACATAGTGTCTCTATACCAGAGTTAGTTACTTCTCGCTTGGCTGAAGAAACTTCTTGGATTTGTTATCTTCAGATTCTTTTGAGGGTAGATTTCTGAGTTTTATAGATTTATGTACAGTCATTCTATACTTGCATATCTTATTGTTTTTTTCTTGTTCATATTTATTTCATTTAAAAGGAAAAATCAGAAAGAAAAAGTACTTTTTAGCAGGAACACTTCTTTTTCAAATTAGGTTTTAGTTGTATATGCTAACTCTTTGAAAAAGTAAAAAAATAAAATAAAATTAATTTTAGGTTTACTTTGCAACCCTTTGATTTTGAAAGATAAGCGAAAAGAAAAATTGTGAAAAGAACTTGCACTTTTTTGTATACACTTTGCTTTTCAGTTGTAACCATCTTACACACACACTCATTCCTTTTTTAGTAAAAATAAAATCCCTGAAAAGAACATTTAAGTTAAACTTTAATAGCAACTTTTCTTTTTAGGAAACACATACCAACTAGGTTAGGCTAGGGTTTTCGATTAGATCATTTTAAACTATCCAAAACCAGTTAAAATCAAAATCGTAGTGAACTATCATTAGGTAAATCCACCTTTGTCAAAGGTGTGTCGGGAAGCTCCTCTAAAACCGGAGTTAAGCAAGAGGTCATGTGATATTGACTAGTTGGGGATACCCCTCCTCTTTTCAATCGAGCATCTACCTAGGCTGATACATGTACGGAGATCCACCAGTACCTTGTGTTATTTTGTATTTTGGTCTTAGTTACCCTGCCCATGCATGTTAGTTCGACTTGCGACTGTCCCCCCTGACTCTTTCTGCATTTTTTGTAGCCTTAGTATCTTTTCCATTAGATCTCTACACAGGTGAGAGTGAAAAGATATTTTCACTTCACCTAGGATAGATCTGGGTGGAAATCCTTTGCAATGCTTTGGGAAGGTGGTTGGGTGATTCTAGCACTTGGCCCCATCGTGACTGTACTATGGTCCCCAGATAATTATTCTTCATTACTCCATTGGTTTGTTCTGGGCCCTAATCATCCCATACTTTCCTTTGGGAGACTATCTATTTTCTTAGTCTGGATTACTATAGGAGATTTTGTAGTAGTGTGTTGTGTGGTTACTGTTGTTCTAGTGGCCCCTAGGTTTATCACATAGAATATTTTTGTTGTAATTGTGGAAGACCAACCTCCTCTTAGGTCAAGAAGGTTGAGAAACCTTCCTTCACTCACTGTGGAGCCTCCACCGCCACCTCAGCGGCACAGAACAGATTTAAGTAGTTCTTTTGAACTAACTAGCACAACTGAACCCCCTGTTGGGTCATGGATTTGTCCATATTGTCTCACCCATCGACATATATTTCATCCCTCTTCTTCCCATTATTATCCATTTATAATTCCATCTATCATTCAATTTTCCATCCATTTGCTGTAACTGCACGTAAAATACCATATTACTTCCATTGATGCTTTAGTGGTTAAACATGATTATTTTCCTTTATTTTTTATTAATTGAAGACTATTATGCATAATTTTAATGATGATGGTTTGTTGAGTGATTTTTCATATGAACAGCACTAGCACTCATGGTTCAAGCCTCCAAAGTTGGCATGCTAGCACACGTCCACATGGATATTCACAACATGGTTTCATTCCTAGGATTGATTATGTGGATTTGTGATTTCAATTCGTGCCCAAGTCCAATATGGCAGCCTCCAACTCATGATCATATAGCAAAACGCATGCCAGATAAGAACACATTGATTTGCGTCGCTATTTTCAAGCAGAGGAAGAAGAATATCGAATATATTGGACATGGGGGTTTTGTTTAATGTCCTCAATTACTTGACTCGTGAGGAAATCATCAAACAAAGCCATGGGTTGAGATATACAGCTAGTTCTCTAAACGCGTAATTCCCAGATTTACTGTTGTGGTCGGTTTTATAAATTAACAATTTGTTGAAACAGATTCCAAGTTGGGAATTCGGTTTCTCATTCTCATGAGAGAATTTTATGTATAAATATGTAATTATTCTCATGTATGGGGTAGGAGAGCAAGTAATGTTATGTTGTAGGATTTGCTCCAGTCTCTGTTGTAATACCTTCATTATGATAATACATGCTGGCAATTTCTTAATTCTGGAGTTGTAGACTTTCATTGTGGAGATCTAGCTCTGCTCAGTGGAGGAAGGTCCATCTTCCCTGAGCAGATGCTGATAGTGTTGATTGTAAGTGTGTTATTATGTAGATTTGTTTATTATTTAGTTCATGCTAAATTTGGAATTAAATAGTGGATCTAGCATTCAAAAATAACTAAAAAACTCAATTTTAGTGATGTCCTTGGAATAAATTTTTTCCAATTTTAATGAAATATGTGTATTTTATTCATTAGATTTATCATAGTTGTATGCTTTCATTCATTTAGATTTATCATAGTTGTTTCTTGCTAATTCGTTTTGATAGATCATTGGCCAACACAACACTTCTTTTGGATTTATGCAATTAGATTTTGCTTCATAACAATTGATTTTGTTTGAAGTGATTAGATTTATAGTGTGGATTTATGAATAGGTTTTGGGTTTGATTTCTTTTCAAGAAGGTGTGATATAGTTTACAAAGACTTTTAATTTCATACCAATAGATCAACAGTGTCATGTAGAAATTGTGCTTGCATAGATATTGTATGATAGCTTTGAAATAAAAGACTTCTTCGGGTTGACAATTTATGTTCTGGTAGTTTCAGTTGTTTATTTAATTAGACAATTAATTCAACCAACATTTTGGCGTCGTTGCTGGGGAAGTTATCAATAGTGCAAATATACATCAGACATTGTTTTGTAGATGCATTGTTAAAGTAGAGCATGTAGGTTGCATGATTACTTTTCAGTTTATTGAATTTGCTTTGAGTGTCAATTTTTTTTTTTGCATTTAGTTTCATTTCCTTTTTATTTTTTGGAGCATAAATCTTATCATTCCCCTTAGTGGTGTTGTAAGCACCACCCATTATACTAACAAGTTGACAAGAATATTCAAAGGAGGAGACTCAAGATAGCACATGAAGAATATAATGAAGAGATGGCAAGTAAGAAAGGTGCATAAGTTGTTACCTTTGAATTTCCCATCAGATATTTAGGAGTAGTGGTACCAACGAAAAAGCATTCCCCCACATGTTCTACCAAATTTTCACAATTTGGAAAATGAAGAGCCTGATGTATTTGTATTTCAATTTGAAGTACGTTGTAGAGGATATGGTTATTGTTCTAATGATCAAAAGTTGAATGTGTTTCCCATTACTCTAAAAGAAACAACCCTCTGATGGTTCATGAGCCTCAGTGGGAATTGTATACAAACTTGGGAAGACATGAAACATGTATTCTTGAAAAGGTACCAAGATTATTGCAGGGTCAATGAAGATATCTTCGAAATGACACAAGCGGAAGAAGAGAGTTTGGAGGATTACATGGAACACTCTCAATACAATACTCAAAGATCTAAACAAAGGAAACTAGGGAAAGAGACCTTGAAAACACTCCTACTTACAGGAATCCAAGCTGAATCTTTAGGAATATTAAATATGATGGGAAGAGTTTTAGGGCGTAGGCTCTCATAAAAACCTAAGGGAAAAATGTGCTCAGTTTGGATCCTATGATATCATTAAAAGACCAGTCCTTAGGGTTGGCATGGTTGATAATCCATTTGACCACGTCAGTATAGGGAATTATGTCAGGCTTGGCTGTTATAGCACGGAGTTGGGAATCCCTAATTTTTTCATAGGCGAGTCGATCATTTTGAGTATCGGATAGGTCATCATTATCAAAAAAAGAATAAATTTTGGACCAATCGAGCTGGTAATTTTCTGAAACCTTATCACTAGTGTCGGCAAGGATGCTGAAGTTTGGGTCCTTATTCAGAGAGTCTTTTTGTGCAGTTTTGGATCGAGTGTTATGAGATATGTTTGAAAAATTGGTAAATTCTGATAAACGAATAAATACAAATCAACAACAATTCAAAATAACAAAAACCATAAGCAATTGAATAAGAGAGTGACACGAAACCAACCTGTGCAAACAACAAACAGTGAAAATGACCCCTAATAAAAACTCATAGTAAAATCCAAGCAGTAGGTAAATTTCTGAAAATATAGATGATAAAAGAAATCAAGAAAAATGGACATATTTGTTAATTTCGTTGGGCAAAATCTAAGCCGTAAGATTAAGACAGATCGACAGATGATAAGCGATCTTGCGAGATGCAGAAGGATGAGTTGTGGGGTTTTATTTTGTCAATATATACATTCATCCCACAATACGCAATTGCGGATTGCGGGATGCAGGATCGGAACTCGTAGTAACAAATAAACCAATATTTCAACAATCTGCAATCTGCAATGTGGGTTGCGGGTTGCGTAAATGCAAACGACTCAACTTAAAAGAACTTTTCGCATCCGCAATCCGCAATTGCAGGTTGTGGAAACGCAAAGCACAAAACCATTTGTGAACTCTTCCCACAATCCGCAATTGCGGGTTGAGGGCATCAATGATCGTTATTATTGAAAAACTATTTCCGCGTCCGCAATCTGCAATTGTGGGTTGCGGAAAAGACCTGATGTTTTTGGGGAAAATCAGTGCTTTCCGCAACTCATAACAAAAATAAATAAAAAAAAAAGAAATTCTCAAAGGAAAATTATTACTAATTAAATCAAACCATGACAAAAGCATAGAAGCATGACAAGCATGGTGAACAACCCCAAAAATTAAGGAATTCGAGCATTACCTTTGCATATAAAAATTTGGGGCTCCCATGTTTTGATAAAAATGGGATCTGTTGTACCTGCAACAAATGGCGAATGGTCGGGATGAACCAGATATCTACGAATAAAACCTTCAGTTGAATGGAAGATATGTCAGCAAACTGATGCTTCAACCTAAAATTTAGAAAATGTTATTATAGAGGGACAACTACACAACAGAGTTAGCCACTTGATTGATATATATTCTCATCCAAAATCAATTAATGATGATGCAAATCTGATAAGGAAATCTAAGAAGTAAACATGAACTATTTTCCATTACACAGTCATAGAAGAGCGTCTTTTGTTGAATCTGAGAAAAAACTAAGAACCACTCTCGGTATCCAAATTATGAATCACCTTGATCTTATTGATTGCTTTATTTATATACAGATGCATTATTGAGACTATATACATTTTCCCTTTTTCTTTGCTCTTTTTTTAACTTTTGAAAACAAAATGAAATTATGCACATAAGACTTTGTTGATATAATACCACTACCTTGACTTGGTGATCAAATTTTGGCAATGCCATTCACAAACCTGATCTAGAAACTGAACAAGCTAGCTTGGTAAAGAGACTCCTTGTCTTCTAGATTTGACACTGAAAGCAACTATCATGGCTTGGTAACCACACAATGATAATTTCAGTCCAAAATCAAATCCATGATCATGGTAGGGATGGCTTGTAATAAGACCCCCCTATACTTATATGCAATAATTGTCTTACAAAAGGAAAAAAAATAATTATTATGGTGTAAATTACAAGACACTACCTTGGCTTGGTAACCATATGTTAGTAGTGTTACTCACTAATGCTTTGTAGATCATGAGTGGACTGACCTATGATAGGATCTTCCACCTTTCAATAGGAAACTGAAAGTCATCTCCCTAGCTTGGTGACTAGATGTGGAGATGTCATTCCACTAAACACCTATGAACCTAATGGGTTGGCTTGTGATAAGACCCCCCATCTTGTAATATGCAATTATTAAGATGAATTGTTTTCAAGGTGACTATGATAGGATCCAGAGCAGATAAAGGTTGATCAGATTATAAAGATATGATGCCATTCACTAATGAAGCATAAGATAAGAAAACCTAATCACTTCCATAATCTCAATTAAACAAATAAAACATCTATAAATATAGTGATCGAGGTGGGAAGGTATAAGTCAAAACTCGGGGAACGTTAGTTGTTCATTCATGAAAAACAATTTCAAACATAGGCTGAGAAAAATTAAAGTTGACATTTCAACCTCAAACTTCAGACTATATAAATATTGAGACAGATTGATCAACATCCCTTTACCAAATGTGTGGACAACATTCCAAAAGGAAAAAAAAAATGTAAAAGGAAAATCAATTCAAAATAAAGAGGAAAGGAAAAAACAAACCACACTTATGCACAAAAGAGCCCAAACACTCCTCTAAACAAAGTACTTTTAAAGCGGTGAAACATTCACTAGATAAGTTTCTGAAAAACCCTCCAGTGTCTGCAATCAGACAGAACTAGGACCAAGATTTTGAACATGGACTTGGTTTGTAATTGCAAATACTTTATTGAAGAAAACCAAAAGTAAACTGATCAAAACTAATCCATTCTACACCTACTCCTACACTACTCTAAAAGTAACAAAATTAAGTGTAGTCACATTTCCAATGAAGCATATCTAGTAACCTTAAACCTGCAAGAAAAAACAAATGATGCATCAGCAATACAAATCTTAAAAATGGAGATCCAAAAATTGGAAAGACTAAACTAAGCCCCTTACGTACAAAGACAAGAAAATGACATGGAAAATGGTTGAAGAATGATTGTTCCAACCCCAAATAACTTGGATCATAAAAAGTAGGTCGAAAATTATTAGAATTATGATTCAAAAGAACTTCATCAAAATTGAGAGTGGAGAGCATTTCCTTTTTCAAAATATCATTGTATTGAAGGAAAACATCGAATTTTGAATCTTGTGAATGATTAACTTCTTCTTGATTTTTATTTAGATGTTCATTCTTGTCAAGTGCATCAGATTTGTTTGATCTCAAATTATTTGACCAAACTAACTTTTCATTTAAAATTTGATTTATAGAAAACATATATTAGGAACAAATACTTTGAAATTCAATCTCAATTTCATCCAATTCATCTTCTAAAGACTTATCATTCTCATTTTGTTCATAACAATAATAATTAAAGGTTGAGGAAAAAGAATTTTCAGATTTCAGAAGATAAGTAGAACCAACATTGTTATAGGTCAAATCTGTGCTTCTCCGTCTGTGATCACATTATGTTATCGATCACACAAAAGGACAACATGGATTGAAGAGCTAGATTGCCCTGGATGATATATGGACTGAACCTACCCTCTTCAGTTGGGAATTCACCTGATTTACCTGATCTTTTGGCATGTGCGCTACTATGTAGGTAGAAGACTAGTGCACATCTGCTAGTATACCCTGCTTTGCTCAAGTGAAACAAGCGCACACCTTGGAAAAGCTGCAAGCGCTTGTTGCAAAACACAAAAGTTGCATCCTATGTGCTACTATGCCTTGAGAAACTCATGCACATCTTAAGATGAAATCAAAAATATATTAATTTGACAAATTGGGATTAGTTGAAGTTGGTTCTGCAACTTCCCCAACCTCCCAATTCAACCACCTCTCGATCTAAACTGCCTACCTTGTCCCATAAATACAAGGAGGATCCATGAGAGAGGGACCTAGAAGAAAGGCTTTAAGCACTGTTACGTTGGAGGAAAGTTCCAAGTCATTGTGAAGAGCAGGATCCCAGGACTCGGCTGCAGAAACATCTCGACATGTCAGGTATATTGTACTGATTTCATGTTTCTTTGACAATAAAAAGGTCGAAATACCCTTCCTGTCCCAAATCAGATATCTATTAGATTGCATGTCTATTTGGCTTAATTCTTGATTATAGTTGATGTTAAATTGTTTTATAATTTCATCATATGTTATATGGTCAAGATACGCTGAGGAAGGTATCATTTGTGTTGCAGGTTCATCAAGCGGGAGATCAAGTGAAAGCTAGGACCAACCGTCGAGTAAAGGTATGTCTTTCGATATCCCGATCTTTGTCATTTGTAAGAACTAGTTGTAACATAATTAATGTATTTACCTGTCAACCCCGCCAATTGGTAGTGTCCATCTCCTCACTATAAGGTAGAAATCCTAAACAACAGACTGGCGACTCTGTTGGGGAGTAACCGGTAGTTATTTTTCTCTAGGAGACTTAGTTTTGGTTTTCTTCCAGACCCTTTTTTCAGTTTTTGATTCTTTGAGAGGTCTTTTAGGTCTATGTTTACTATTCCTTGTTGCTTGATTCATTTCAGTTGGCTGTTGCAAAGCCTGTTTCTGTCTTTTTGACATGTGTGCATTGGTCTTCCCTAGTAACAGTAGCGCATATAGCCTGATGGGAACTGCTCTTTACACTGCACAGTAGCACACATATCCTAGTGTGCGTTGGTTTCTGCACTACACAGTAGTGCAATTTCGTGTAGTTTCCATTTTTTTAGTTAGGGTTTGATTTTTAGTGGTTTGTTTCCACTTCCATCCTGTTGCTTTTCCTTCTTGACTGGCCCCTGAGACTTCAATGTCTCTTTTGAGTCTTGTTGGCATCTCTTGAGTCTTTTTAGTGGGTTTTCTTGCATGTGTACTTGTTTAAGTGTCTTTGCCGCTTACTAGCCCTTTTTGAAGTTCGTGCACTAGTCTCTTTTGAGCATAGCTGCATAATTTTATCCTAGTTTCTGTTGCAATCATACAGACCTGCATTGTTAATGTTTGTTTTATGTTGCAACGTTTAGCACGCTTTCACTTTGGTCTTATCCTATCCATTAGGGTTTGATTTCAAGTTTAATTCCTTAGGATTGTTTCCGAAAGGTTGCTTGGTTTAGATACTTGCTAATTGCCTTATCAGTTTAGTCCAAGTAAGTCAAGTCTCTCTAGTCTTCTTTCTGTTGAGTCCGTGTGTTGTTAGAATCATTCTTGGTTCGCTTGCTTACTTTTTACTTGGCTTAGTGTTTTTATTTAGGGTTTTGATGCTTAGGAGCAACCTGTCTAGGTTTGTCGTTCTATCACGACTGTCTCTTTTCCCTACTTATTTTACATTATGTTTCCAAGCCTCAAGTTTTTCTTTTGCAAAAACTTGGTAAGTTAAGTCTTCATCGAGTCTCTTGATTCGTTTGCTTTGAGCCATTTAGATGTTTGTCTTGCACACGCTTTACGTTTAGATCTTGCTTGCTTTTGTACAAGTTCTCTTTTTTTTACACTTATCAGAAAAGACAAAAAATTGTTCAAATAGCTTAGTAGTAAGGTCTTTCATTATTTCAAGGTAGCATAGTTTGCTTTGAAATATTAAAAAGAAAAATACAAAAAGGTTTTGATTTAGGATTGCTTAGGTTTCAAGTTTTTGAAAGGATTATAAACGAAAAGAGAATTTTTTTGTGAATTTGAAAGTATTTTCACTTTACTTCATAACAAACCATTCCACACACCACACTACAACCCTTGAGTAACAAATAGCCCTTAAAATGAGTTATTAATTAAATTTATTAGCAACATTTTTCTTTTTAGGAATACACGACATCAACTAGCTTAGGATAGAGTTTCGAGCTTAAATCACCTTAAACTGCTTGGAATTGGCTTCATTACTCAACAATCATAGTACAACTTTCATTTAGGTAAATCCATCTATATCAAATATTCCTGGGATGCTCTACTCAAACCAGAGTTAAGCACGAGGTCGTGGGAGATTGGAATTGTTGAGGATAGCCCCTCACTTTCCTCTCAACCATAAGCCAGAATTGACTCGCATATGGGGGTCATTTAGGACTTCGGGCTTTGCTACCCTTCCCATGCGTTTCGACTAGGTTGACGACTGTCCCCCCAGGTTATTTCGTATTGATGGTAGCCTTAGTATCAGACCTCTAGGATTATACACAGGTAGAGTGGGCGATTATTCCCACTTCACCTCGGACAGATGTGGAAGGTAACCCTTTGGCAGTAATCCTGGGAAAGCGGTTTGGTGATTCAAGTGCTTGAACCCAGTGGACCTCCAGAGGATGCCACGTAACTGACCGTCGATACTCTGTTCGTCTGTTATGGGCCCTAATAATCCCAGACTTGCTTCCAAGAGTATTTGCCATATGTTTGCCTGGTCTGTTTACTTAGGATTTTTTTAGTGTTATGTTGTTTTCTCCTTAGTTGTAGTGGCCACTAGGTTTTTACTTTGTTTTATTTTATTATAATTGCGGAGGACCAAGATCTTCATCGGTCTCGGAGGTTGAAAAACCTGTCCCCACTCATAGTGGAGCCTCCATCGCCACCGCGACGTAGGAGAACTGATTCCTGCATTTTTTTTGAAATTATGGGTGACACAGAGGTTCTTGGAGAACCACAGCATAGAACACCGGATTGACAAGTCTTTGATACTATCGAGGTTGAGGATTTAACTACTATAGAGTTTAATACTCCTATTAACCCTCCTCTTATAGGACCCAATGATCGACTTCTGGTGCCTGTTGGTTTCCAATAGCCTGAGTATAGTGCTTACCTTTTTACACCGGGTTATACCATGGTTAACCTAGGAGACGAGCATGGAGTTCCACACACTCCCACAACTGCTATGGAGGCAAGGATTCTGAATCCTTCTTTCTCAAACATTGCCCCATCGAGTTTGTCATAGAATGCTTCGACCTCAGCCTTGTCCTTTAGTTTCAATGTTGGCACTTTAGGAATGCCAAGCTCATTAGCCTCGACAGCTGCCTCAGCCTCCACGCCTACTTTTAGACCCAATAATGTCCCTTTATCAGGGATACCCGCAGTGAGTTTCACTCAGTCTTCTGCCACACAACCTTTACAAGGTGTAACTCATAATATTGTTTCTTCATCCATGGTCGGAACTGTCGCTTCTACATCAATGCCCGTTATGGGTACGATGACGGCACCATCCACTACTACCATGCTAGGTTTCAACCCCTATGCAGGTTATAACGTTAATCCGTCGAATATACCTGTAGGGAGTATCCCTTTCTCTCTGTTTGCTGGAGGAGGGGGTAACATCATTAACCCACAGTTCAGTGGGGTTAACCCCCAGTCATAATGGATTGTTGCCCAAGGATTTAATCCACTTACTTTCGGATGGAACAATTTCAGTCCTTTCATTTCAAAACCGATGGCTGGGGGCAATCCCAACCAACAGTACATTAACCAGGCAATGGGTGGTTCCCAATACCAGGTTCGTGTTTACCAGATTCCATCGGATCAACCACATTTACCTTTTCTGGCAACTTTAAACCTGCCAGATGTTTCAAAGCTTACGAATGAACTTGTGCACCATGATGCTACGTGGCCACCTGTTCCTACAAAGTTTCCCTCAGACATTCTGAATTTTGAAGGCAAGGTTGGCGAGGACCCTAGTGACCATGTCACAACTTTTCACCTCTAGTGTTCCTCCAACTCACTGAATGATGATTCCATAAGTTTGAGGCTCTTTCAAAGAACCTTAACTAGTGTCGCAACCAAGTGGTATATCGAATTTCTTGTCGCTGCCTATGGCACCTTTTGGGATCTTGCCATTGTATTTTTGAACCACTTTCAACTTCCTATCCGGTATGATGCCTGTACAGACCTTTTGTCGACATTTCGACAGAACAAAGCCACCCACCTGTATGATCATATTTAGGAGTGGTGAAGGCGAAAGAGGCTCATCAAGGCTGACATCCCCCCAGCATTCTTGTTAGAATGGTACCTTAAGTCTCTTCTTCCTTATGTTTCTAAGGAAGTTTCCACTTTAGGGGTGTCTTCCGAGGAGGAGGCCATTTTGAGAACTCAGCAGCTCAACTTAGTCTATGCTCAGTCTGGGCTGTTGTATGAAATTATTCCTGATGCGCTGAGGTCTAATATAGACTTAGGTAAGCCTAAACTTGGACCACATGCTGATGGCATTGTGGGTTCAGTCGACTCTGTAGTGTTTGACACCTTAACAAAGTAGGTTCACACCTTGTCATTCAAACAATCTGCTGCAGAAGAAAATTTTGTTGCATCCTCCCCTTCTACTACAGAATCTGTACAAGAGGTGGAGAGAAACCAAAAGGGCTCTCTATAGCCCAAGAGAAAGGGCAAGAAAGGGGAGGGAAACCAACAAAATCCTAGGAACACACAAAATTTCGAGGAGGAAAAAAAAGAGAAAAGGAAAGCTAAGTTCCCTTGCAAACTGTGTCAAGAGGACCACCTTACCCATTAGTGCCCTCTAATGGAAGAAGCCCAGAAGCTTATCCGTGAGAAGAAACTAGTTGTCTTAAAAGACCCTTTCCCTCATGGACAGAGTTCAACTTCTGGTAGCTCTAGTGCTAGGGGCACCACTCGTGCCACCTCTGCTGATCAATCTTTCGTTAACATGGTTAACTCAAACGCTCTACTGCAAACTCGAGCAAAGAACTATACCCCAAATCCATAGCAGAAAGATGCTCCTGAATCCTCCACTCCTCTTCATATACCTATGGAGACGTTGCCAAAGATACTGAAAGGTGTCTACAAACGGGTTGTTCACAACCCCAACGTGCGGGCTACCCTCAACTACAATGTTGTGGAGGACTTATCCCAAACACCCTGTGCCATGTCTACTTTGGAGGTACTACAAATTTTCCCATTGCAACGCAGTGCACTCCTCGCAGCGACTGGGAGTGTTGATTTATCTTCCATGCTTGTGCGCTTTGATATGATAGATATCAAGTACCAATTTTCATATCATGTTGCTCTCAAGATAGAGGTCGTCCAGGGTTCTATGACCATTCGACGATCTGTTGTAGATGAGGGCGCATCAACGTGTGTAATGTCTATCTCTTGCTAGAAAGCTTTGGGCGAACCTGAGTTAGGTCCCTCGAACACGATACTTACTACCTTCAATGGAAGATCTTTCCGTCCACACAGAGTCTGACCATCCGCTTTGAAGTCGAACTTGCAGGAAAACTAGTATCAGTAGAGGTCAAAGTTCTGAATGCTCCACTCGATTACAACTTGTTGTTGGGTATGTGCTGGACATATGCCATGCAGGCAGTGCCATCAGCTGTCTTCTGAGTCATAATGTTCCCCCATGAAGGAAAGATCATCACGGTTGATCAACTTTCATTTTCCCGGAAGAACAACCATACTTCATCGGATCCGGAAGAACAACCAGACTTCATCGGATCCGGAAGAACAACTAGACTTCATCGGATCCGGAAGAACAACCAAACTTCATCGGATTCATCCATTATGTTGATTGATCAGTCCAACGTAGTCATTGAGAGCTTAGTAGTAGGTCTCTATGGGTCCTTAATAGGCGCTTTTGACATACCTGCTCCCACCTTGTTTGTTGGTTCTGAAGAATGTTCATCTTTTGAGACCTCCACGGTCTGTTCAAAGACAGATCCACGGAATCTCCCTACTGAATCAGAACCAGTTGTGCCTGTACCTGTTGTATACATAACCCATGTGGATTCACAACAACCTGCAATAGTACATATCATGACTCCATTGGTCTCTAACAAGTCAGATATGGACCATGCTTCTGCACGGTCAATGGACTCCATCCTCTCTCCTGATAGTTTAGACACGGTTTTTTCTTCTGACGAAACATTTTTTGAAGCTATGATAGGCCTGAGACACCCTTGGGAATAGTTACACCTGAGGTCCTATTTACTTCCCATTCTAAATTTGATAGAGAGATGTGAGTTCTCTCCGAGACCCAATGAGAATGTTGATTGGTCGTCTATCCCTTCCACTTCACAAGTTGTTTTTGTTGAAGGGAATAGGACGAGTACAACAAGAACTATCCTGATCAGCATTTCCACTGAACCTGGGGTCACCAAAAACATCTTTATTGGAGAGGATTGTTTACTTGATGAGATCATTCCGTACACCAATCTTTTTAATAATTTCCATGACATCTTTTCCTGATCTCATGATGAGATCCTAGTCACTGACCCTGCTTGAAGAAGTGTTATTGTGCTTTTCATGTATTTTTAGTTGTACATTGTTGTAGAGTTATTTTTTGTTTACAGTTGTAGTTAGGTCTTATGCATCCATTGTTTTGTGTTTCAGATGTCGACTGAACACTTCATAGGGTTTTCTGATGGTGCTATCCGCCATACCTGTCAGTTGGCCTTGGCTCCTTGGGTTATTTACTCACCAACTGGCCAACTAGTGTCTTCGGGAGGGGCTTGTCTAAGTCCCACAATGAATAATGTGGTTGAATACAGTGCAGTAATAGAGCTACTGCGAGATGCTCTGTTCCATGGCATTTCACATTTGGAGGTATGCCTCGACTCAGTTAGTTATTTTTCAGTTACTGGGTGTTTATCAGGTTAGAGATCCTACTTTGCTACGTCATTTTATGCACGTTAGGTTACTTTAGAGACAGTTTGATTATATCACATATCAACATATTCCAAGGAACTTGAATGCATTAGTTGATTCATTCACAAACTACATTTTAGATTGGTATTTGCATCATTCACACACATAATGATTCATGCATAAAACACAATAACACACATGTAGATAACCGATATTGTATCAAAAAATAATATGAGTTTGGATCACAAGTTGGTCACAGATTCATGTCATAAGATACAAAATTGGGCTCGATGGCCTAAAAAATATACATAAAATATCCTTCTCCTATGGAGAAGGTGGGGCCTCATCTGCCTCTGCTGCCTCTCGGTAGCATATGACTAGCCTAGCTACTTTCTGCAGCAACCTAATCCAGGCTGGGGGCACACTAACTACATCCTCCTGCATATCAATCGGCATCCGCTCAATCCAATATGTAGAAATGTCATGAGTCAACTGACTCATCTTCCTCTCTATGGTCCCCAGAGTGGCATCAGCTGCACCCACTTCCATTGGTCTCACAAAAGTATATGGGTGTCCCTTAGGGTGCACTGGTCCAACATCTGCATTTGACACTTTGTTTCAATACTTCGAACAGATCATAAAAATCATATATGCAAAAAATTGAAAAAATCAAATAATTTTTCAAAAAGCATAAACATACCTATCTCTCCTTGGGCTTCTCCTCGAGGAAGGATCGGCTCAGGATCGCCATGGAAATCCATACTAGCATATGGAAACTGCTCAAATGCTGGCACTTGTCTTTCCCACCAGCCCCAGAAATCATCCTCGTGGTAGAAAAAGTTGCTCTCACCTCCACCTTGATGGAGAAATATTTCACCCCAACGATCCATCCTTGCCTCACGAGGGTTGACTAGGGGAAAAGGCATGCCCAAAATGATAGCAGGCACTCTCTCAAAGAATAAAGTGCAAAGTATTTTCCCGTATCCAAAATTCTTCATCCTCCCAGTCTTACATCCGAAGAGTTGAAGTTTCATGTTTGCCAAAAGACTAGTACACCAGTCATATACATGCCCCTGCAAGCATTCAATACCAATATGCATATAGTGTCTCGAGGCTAAATGTTGTGTAGCACTCCCTCCCATCCGATTCAATATACTCACAATAACTTTGAGAGGGAGGCTGACAATGGTCAAGATGAGCACTTGACTAATGGATTTTTCTGTTCCTGGTACACAGTAAGTACTCACATATTCTTGTATGGATAAGGCACCCACATTGCATGAGGACCCTTTCAGGTTCACTTCGTCTCCCCTCCGTGAGAGACCCATGATAAAGTAAATGTCATCCATGGTGAGTTCTAAGGTTTCTCCCCGGATATTAAATACCATGGCATCTGCATCCCAATACTGAACAAACCTCTTTAGCAAGCGGTTTTGTGCCCTCATGTTAACAGTTCTATAGAATTTCAACAACCCACACCTTCAGAGCGTATGAAAATTCCCTGGATCTTGCAAAGCTATCCGATCCATATCCTCATGCTCTCTTTCTCTCCAAACAAGCACCATCCTGCCAAGAAAAGGTCCAATTTTTAGCCCTCAACATTTTTTTACCTCATCTTCAGGGGTGTGTGCTACTATTGAAGCTAGACAGGAATGTTTGAGCATTGCTTTCCTTGAAGGAAACTAGCGCACACTACCAGTATTCCCTACTTTGCTTCATACACAGTAGCGCACACGCAAAATACGATTTGTACATTGCTAGAAAATGATTTTTAACCATAAAAATTGACAAAAAATGCATTAAATTGCAAGTATTGGCAGGAATAACTTACTTGGTGGAGACGGAAGGTCGATTGATGCTCGGGTTTGATCGCAATGAGTGGAAGAAGATCAAGGGTTTGCTCCAAATTTTCCCTACAAATTCCAAGTGTGATATTTGAGTTTTCAATTTGAAATTAGTTATATAAAATTGATTTTAATTTTTACCCACTTTTTCAAAAAGTGTATAGTTTCAAGTTGTGCAGAAAATGTTCTATTTAATCACTCATACTTCAACACTTTGGTGAGGTAAATTTAACCAAAATATCTCGAATTTTCACTCGTATCAAACTGGAAATGACTTATTTTCTTATCGATAGATCATATAGGTATTATATTGTCATTATTATGTCAGTGATAAGATTTGTCGATCATTACTAATGCGATTGTTGAGATCCTATTCTTTGGCAGGTCATGAACATATGATCCTAGAAGTTGTTTTTAAAGTTGTTTTAAGCTCTTGTTTTGACTATTGAAAAACTAAACAAGATTGTCGAGCAAACTTGGCCTCTTCAAGCTCGTTAAAGGAATTGAAGGTCCATCTGCTTAGGTATAAGTTTAACCCCTTTTCGGACCTTTGCGGATTACTTATGAAAAAGGAATACTCTAGTCATACATAACTAGAAGAGTTCTCCTCTCATTGTTTTATACTTTTTCAGTGGAGGGGACTAACTGTACGAAAAAGAACTTTTGGAGCCTTCTTTAGGGTTTTTAGGCTCTCAAAATATGAAAACACCAATCGAGCACTCACCTACTCGGGCTCGATGTGAAATCCACAAGAGGGTAAATAGAGGATTGTTTAAGTTTTTCAGACTCTATAAACAGGAAAACACTGACGAGCATTAACCTACTTGGCCTCGATATTAAAATCCACAAGTAGGTGTATGGAGTTATTGTTTAAGTTTTTCAGAGTCCTTGAAATTGAAAACACTAGCGAGCAAGAACAGATCTGAGATCAGTATTATAGAGTATTCTTCTATCTCTTCTTCGAACTCTGTACACAATGAAGAAGGTCCTGAGTCTTCCTCCCATGGGCTCATTAAACTCTTTACATGGTTGGACCTATTGAGTTTTCTTTTCTTCTTGGACTCATTAAAAAAACAAGACAAATATTGTTTTATCGAAATGAATAAGGGATAAGAAGGGTATATCACATCTTTTTTCAATTTCAAAGGCAGTTATGTCAGTCATGTCCTTGAACACAGCACCTACTTGAGTCTTTCATGTCTGTTGGGTTTTATTTTTTGGCCTTAGGGTGAACCTGATCTCTGAGTTTTTACTCCCCCTATTGGTTATTCTTCCAACCATATGGAGGGTCTGTCAATGTCTCCTACATTGCAGGCTTATATCATCTTCCTCCTCATGTTGAAAACTGCGTAAGTCACTTTGTGTCGTGCTTACTGTTCAAGGATATAGCCTGTGTCGGCCATTCTGCAGTTTTTCTTGACTTCATGTGTTGGCCATCCTGGTGTCAGTTTATTTCATCTTGTTACTTATCCTACTCCACATCAGCTCATACCTGTGAGTGTTCCTCGTGTTGGATGATGGAGGATGCATTAAGGCCTCCCTTCCCGTGGACTTCTTCCCATCAACTTCATCTCCTTATGCTTTGGGAATGAAGTTTAGAGTTTCAGTTAGTACCTTGGGGATTGCAATCATCAGTGGTAGTTTCCCTCGATGTTGAATAAATGGGAATACATCAATGTCTCTTATTCGACAGGTTCCTCAAGTGTTCGAATTCAAGTTCTCTTATTCACACTTGTTGGATCGTACTGGGTAACTTGGACCCCATTATCATTATCGATGGAAGTCCTCACGTTTGTTAACGGTATACATCAATGACCGGTAATCAAATGATACCCCCCATGTTCGACTTCAGCTCATTTATTCGCATGGTTAGGGTTTGTACCTTGGGTTATTTGGATGAAGACCTTGGGATTATGATAGCATCACCTTATTTATGTTATCACCCAAGCTACGCAAGACTGAGCCTCACTCATTTTGGCTCTTCATGAGACATAGATCCAGCTTGTTTTTATGGCTATGATCTCTCATTTTGACAAGGATCCACGCTTGTATTTCAGTGGCCATGTTTTATATATACATCTCCTATTTATGTATCGGAGATCATACTACACATCTATGTGATGTCAAGATTGTAATTGCTCCCTGACCCTGATCATTGTTTCAGGTGTTTTTTGTGACTTGGTTCTACAGTTTCTTGCTACTCCTTTGACTTGGACTTATAATGTATTTCTACCATTGTTTCCCTCTGACCTCACACATTAGGGGGCATCTATTATAGGTCAAATCTGCACTTCTTCGTCCGTGATCACATTATGATGTCGATCACACAAAAGGACAACATGGATTGAAGAGCTAGATTTCCCTAGATGATGTATGGACTAAACCTACCCTCTTCAGCTGGGAATTTCCCTAATTTACCTGATCTTTTGACATGTGTACTACTATGTAGGTAGAATACTAGCACACATATGCTAGTATGCTCTGCTTTGCTCAAGTGAAACTAACACACACCTTGGAAAAGCTGCAGGCGCTTGTTGCAAAACACAAAAGTTGCATCCTATGCACTACTATGCCTTGAGAAACTCATGCACATCTTAAGATGAAATCAAAAATATATTAATTTGACGAATTGGGATTAGTTGAAGTTGGTTCTACAACTTCCCCAACCTCCCAATTCAACCACCTCTCAATCTAAATTGCCTACCTTGTCCCATAAAGACAAGGAGGATCCATGAGAGAGGGATCTAGAAGAAAGGCTTTAAGCACTGTTACACTAGAGGAAAGTTCCAAGTCATTGTGAAGAGAAGGAGCCCAGGACTCGGTTGCAGAAACATCTCGACACGTTAGGTATATTGTACTAATTTCATGTTTCTTTGACAATAAAAAGGTCGAAATACCCTTCCTGTCCCAAATCAGATATCTATTAGATTGTATGTCTATTTGGCTTAATTCTTGATTATAGTTTATGTTAAATTGTTTTATAATTTCATCATATGTTATATGGTCAAGATACGCTGAGGAAGGTATCATTTGTGTTGCAGGTTCATCAAGCGAGAGATCAAGTGAAAGCTAGGACCAGCCGTCAAGTAAAGGTATGTCTTTCGATATCCCGATCTTGGTCATTTGCAAGAACTAGTTGTAACATAATTAATATATTTACCTATCAACCCCGCCCGGTTGGTAGTGTCCATCTCCTCACTATAAGGTAGAAATACTGAACAATAAACATGTTCTTCAAAATCTGAAGTGTAATCAGCATCTTCAAAACTTTCCATTCTAAGATCCATTGTTTGATTAAATGATGAAGAATGAATATTTCTTATAGGAGGACCTTTAAAATTATTATAAATAGATGAAAAGTCCTCTTTATAATTATCAAAAATTTCATTTTCATTGATAGTTGGATCATTATGATCAAATTGTGAAAAAGGATCATTGAAAAAGGATCATTGAAAATTTGATTGAACACCTTGTTCATTACATAGATTGGAAATATCATAATTACGATTTTCTTCAACAGTTTCAAATTGAGATTCCAAGCAATGAAGGGAAGAAGTGAAACACTCATCATACTTACATCCATTTGAAAGAGAAAAAACAGGATCGGAATTTGCAACTAATTTTCCTTTTTCATCTAAGGAATATTGAATTTTAGATGCAAAATCTATTTGTTTCAAATCATGTTAAGCATTTTGAATATTTGTTCCCTCTATAATGGACATAAATTTTTGTAAAAAACATTAATTTGTTTACTTAATTGAACCTTTTGTGAAACTTTTGATCCTTCTTCAACAGATTCCACATCATATGACACAGAAGGATGAAAAAGATCTAAAGGATACCTCTTCAAGTCTTTCTCAATATTTTGAGCCTCTTTACATGCTTCATTGAAATCTGTTATCCCTTCACGTAAGATGAACAAAGCCATAGTCTTGGGAAGAGATCTAACATACTAGCAAAAAGTGAGTTTTGTTGAAGGCCTATATTCTTCGTGTAAGCTATAATACACTTGTCGAAAACGTGTATTAGAATCTCCAACTGGCTCTCCATCATGTACTTGCATTTGACTCATATTTTGATGAATTTCAGTTACATCATATCTTCAAAAGAATATCTAAAAACATTCTTAAATTCTAACCAGATAGAAATTGAATTCAAAGGTAAAAAATAAAACCAAAGAGAAGCCTTACCTTCGAAGGTAAATGGGAATAATCTGCAAGAAACATCTTCATGTATGACATTCAATAAACGTAAAATAGATTCATACCTTCTAGTATGCTCAGTGACAGAAACATTACCTTCGCCATCAAACTTCGGCAAGATCTTAACTGCCTTTTTAGGGAGTTCATGTAAAGGCCCTTGTAGGCTCAATGCAGTGTCAGACTCCCATGCAGGAATTTGGGAAAGAGCCATGGAAACATAATAAATAAAGGTTAGCTCTTATTATGGGTGATGTGCTGGTTCATGCCCTCCTTCTAGCGCCATTTGTTGAAGCCTCGGATGTGTAGGTGTTGGAATGGGTTCGAAGGCTAACAACAGAGGGGGAAAACCCATACTGAAAGGCTTCAAAAGGTCCTACGCAAGGACAGTTCTATCCCCATCCTGTTTTGAATAATAATCTCCCACGGATACAAAGGCCTCTACTAGCACTTATGGGGTTTTATCCTACAAGGATTTGTCTTTGTGAGATGGAAGAACAAAAGTGTCATGATTCTAAAGTGGATCTAAACCTAAGACAACTCTACCTCGAAATAAATCTAATCTAAGTCAGATCTAATCTAAAGGGAGTGTATTGTTTGTGTGCAGGGTAACTTGGTTTGAGTTCCAATAAGTTGTCTCATCAACTTGATAGAAATGTGAAATTGAATCATTAACTCATTACTTCAAAATACAATGAGGCAATGAAAATTACTGATACTAATTTGAAGATTAAGCATATCCAAGATTATCCTATTGTTCTTTTGCCAATTGAAAAATTAACATGAACTTAATAGTTTATGTGAATCATTTGCAGAAATAGATAAATATTTTAATTAAAGTATTTAAATTAAAACATAAATACACAAAGATCATGAATTATGACAAATCTAAATTGTAGATCAATGCATTAATGATTGGCTGCAAAATCAACAGTATTAATTGATAATTAAGGTGAATAAATCAAATGGACTTATTTTTAAAACCTGTTTACATCCCAATTATCCCTTTGAATCTGGTTTCCAAATCAATTTTAATTTTTGAGATTGGGCATCAAACAGAAATTTTATGGTCAAAATACTAACGGGGTGTCAACCAGGCAGCTTAGGAACAGAGTCGGGACAGTCATTTTTTGGATGCCTTATTGGATAGACATTGAAAACTTGTTCCATTGGTATATTTCCCTATGAATCTAGTTTAAAACACAATTGGAATCATGTCAATCCGTTATAAAATGAAAAAAGTTATCCCTAGAACCATGACTGTTGGTCTAGTCTAGAATTCGAAAAACACCTTGTCATGCAGGTTGTTACTGAGCAAATTTGGAATATCATCACATAGAATTTTTAAAACCCATTTCTAATGGACGTATACCTATGAATTTACTTTCATTTGGCTCTTGAATCACTCAAATCGAAGAAGGAACGAAGAATTTATGATCGAAACACTGCTAGTGAGTCTAATTGGTCATCGCTCTCCCATAGGTATAAATTGAATTTGCTTCATTCATTTTTCCTTGGATTTGTTTTATAAGTAATTGCTTGTTGTTGTTTTTTTCATAATTATTGGATGAATATAGATCTATCACCTCTCTTCTTCCATGATCTCATGTTTTACTACACGCAAGTGCTAGACTTTTGTAGGCCCTCGGAAGATAGAAGGTTAATATATGGATGAGTGAGTTTTGAAGACTTTTTCTCAAATTTGAAAATGGATTGAGAAAAAAAATTGAGGAATTTTTATACCATATTAAGACCAATGTTCCATAAGTTAAGTTCCATTGCTACATGAATTGCTACTAAAGAAGCCTCCCAAAATACCTTTCGTCCAGCATGCTCATTCACCAACACCATGTTATTCCCATACATTTCCTTCTTGCCTCCACCATTCCATCACTTCCATGACCGTCTGCTCCATTTCATCACCCCATACTATCCACTCCACTCACACCTAACCCATGAATAATGTCTCTCATCTCTCTTACATGATGAGATACCCCCTATCCTTTTCATTTTACCAATAAATCCTACTTGTTGGAGAAAATATTTCATCTCTAGTTCTTCACAATCATTTGTTTTATAGTCATATTGGATGATGTGGAAATCATTAAGCTCCACCTTCCAATGGTCTTGTGCCATCCACCTCAACACACTATCAGGGAAACAATACTTGAGTTATGTATAGTACCTTGGAATTTTACATGCATCAATGGTAAATTTCTTCGTTGATGATCAAGGAAATACATCAATGTCTCTTGTTTGTCAAATCTTGCAGGTGACTCGACTTCAACACATACATTTGTACCTGACAGGCTGTACTATTGTACCTTAATAGCTCATTATCATTATCGGTGAGTTGTCTCGCGTTGGTTAACAATTTTCATTATTGATTGGTAATCCAATGAAGTTTCTCCATGTTCGACTTTCAGAACATTCATTCACATGGATTAACTTGTACATAAGCGTAGATATTGGATGAAGACTATATATGTTTATTCTTCCAGCAGTTTAGCAGTATTCTTTTAATTCAGTTGGCAGCATTTGTTTTCAGACAGCTTGCACAGTTCCTCATCGTCGATCAAATTCAGCCTTCATAAGTCTCATCTTCCAGCTACATCTCTCAGCAATAGTTAACCAAGGATTCCACAAAGGTAAAACTTGAGGTAAAATAGCATGAGTTTTTTATTTATTAAATCTTTAGGAATATGTCATGAAGAACCACTAAGCATTATGCATTTCCATTTTCTATATAGCATTTTATGTCCATCCATTCCCATCCTTTCCCACTCAATTCTAACACTTCATCATTCCAATTCATGCACACCCAATTAAAGTCCTTCCCAACATCTAAGTCCTTCCCGACATCCAAGTATGAAAAAATGATCTACTGCTTCCACACAAGAACCAGCAGTAGGAACACAAGGTATTATTGTTGCTTCATGAGAAATTACAAGGGAAGAAGTCTATGCTGCCATATAACAAAGAATACATTCAGAGGGTTTCTATCCACATAACAAAAGAATCAATTGTTAGTGTTAAGCCATGCTCATCCCACGGTTTCATGATCAGCCATTTATTTCTAGCTCATTTCATTGTTGCATCTCAGAAGGTGAAGGTATATCCAAGGCAAAAAATCAAGGTAATGGCAGAATACATATTTCAATGATTATGTTTTGAGAAATCTGAGTTTTTTTGGAGCAGCAATACATAGTCATTTCTAGATCCCTGCTCTGTTTTCAAAATTAGATTATTAGAAACTACATGAATGTATGAAGTGGGGTACATACATTCAGAGGTTTTGTTAATTGACACAAATATTTATTGTACATGGTGGCGACCAACTATTTTGAAATGGCTTGGTGCTTTGAGATTCTCATTCTTAGCTAGATATGGGATTTATGCTTGTTGCAATTGGATTTTTGGTGCTATGTGTTGCCATTAATATTTGTATAGCATGGAAAGCTTTTGAAGAAGCTCTACCCATACACAACAGTAAGAAAAGAAAATGATCATTCTCAGCAGGAAATGACTTCTATAACAGTCTTGAAGGATTGGTGTGCTATTGATGTTTAGGAACATATGACTAAATTGAAGAAGAATATACGGGATTAATGTTGCTTAATGGTTCTAAGTGAAAATATAGGCACTTCTAGAGATATTATACATTATCCTTTTTTCTTCATTGTTGATGGTAGAATTAAAGCATATTTTGTGAAACCATCTACGACCCAGTGATAAAGGATTCAACCTTAATGTACCACAACTTGTAACCAAAGGTGAAAACGAAGCATAACAGTAGTCTGAAATCAACATTAATAAGACAGCAATTTGGACACAACAAAGGAAGACAAATCATGTATGGGGACATGCTAATTCTTCAGTTTGGGGGGAAGAGTTACTATGCACAATGGAGTCAAACAATGGGCTGGGCCTAAATTATGTAGAGTCTGCAAAAGTTCATGAAGAAAATGTTTTGTAAATTAGATTGTTTCCGAGTCCAGTAAATATACCTTTGCAAGGAGTTGTTCAAATGCTTACTTTTCATTTTGGATGTTAAAGCCTTAGTTTTCAATTTGTAAAGGAAGAATGGATGGTATTGGAGATTCAAATCTCTCATAACATCAACTCTCTATGAAACATACATTATCCAATAAATTTGAAGCACATTGAGTAAAGATGGAAGTATGCTCATGTTTAGTATGCTCTTATGCTCTTGGTCTAAGAGAAAGAAATGTTCTATTTGTGCCTTCTTTGTCGGAAAATTTGTTGAGTATGTTCTTATGCTCTTGGTCTAAGAGAACAATACATATGGAGCATGGAAATTTCAAGAATGTTCTATTTTTTCCTTCTTTGTCGAAAAATTTGTTCTCTGTGTATCAGATGACTCACATAGGTTCACCAAAGAAAGTGTTCTTTGGTCCTCACACAGTTGAGATTGTAAAGATATCCACTGGGAATATTATAGCGAAAGGGTTTGCAAACTATGCCTCTAAGCAATATGAATTCTCACATTTTTTTCCATACTCTCTGCCTACCCCATCGGAATATGATGAATACCAGAGTAATACCTCTTCTAATGAAGATGAGGATCAAGATCTTGATGTTGAGAATAAATTTCAAAGAGATTCAGATTCAAATCCAGATCCAACACATGCTCCCAATCCATGGCCAAGGCCAATATGGGCTCAGAAAGTCCTTGTAGCTTCTAGGAACATAGTTGGGGAACCATCTAACCATAGAACCACCAGATCTCAGTATCATGCAAAACTTGCACTATGTCATGCAAATCCACTTCTTTCAAAGAGATGCTGCATGATGGTGGGGTTTGATCCACAATATCTTGGAGAGACTTGCCATTTGGAATCTACAACCATGCAACAATATCGGATATTAGGATATTTCAATACTCCATCCTTGTCCTACCTAGCATTATTTATTTTTCCTAGTTGTGGATGATGTCATTCCCCCCCTAGTGGTGTGCAGATGTCATCCAGGATCCATATACCACCTTCTGAGCGCTGCATGCATAATTTTAGGACCACTTCAGTCAGTTCCCTATTTTACAGGAACCTACTGAGTGTTCCATTGTATTCCACCTGAGTTATCTGACTCTTGTGGAGGGTTAGAGCTTGAGATGCCACTGATTGTGGCCTCATGCACCCTTTTCTGAATGGCATGCATGCCAGACTCGCTATTGTTCCCTCCTTAGTTAGTTAACTGATTGTGACTTCAGTTAGCTGAGTTTAGGTTCAGTTCAGTTGACTTTGAGTCTTCCAAAGCACTCCAATGGTGATAATCCCTATGCTAGACCATCTGAGGTTCGAATTCTCGTGCCTGATTCGAATTCTCTCCATTTTTACATCATTTTTTATTATACTGATAATTGGAACATGTGATATTATTCTGCTTCTATCTGAGTTCTGATGCATTATTATTCTTCTGCTCTTTTTTACTTTAGTTTTTACTCTTCTTCAAATTTTCTTCTCATTCTTTCTTTGTGAGGTATCCTTAGCTCTTTAGATCTGATGTGACATAGAATTTCACATGAGTATCCAACCTCATTATTTATTAATATCTGACTGAAGGGATTCTTTGACACCCTGCTTCACCAACTTCAACTGGAAGGAAGATACAACCCCCTTGTCTTAGTCATCTCCAACTAATATAAAGTGTTCACCTGCCACTCGATGGAAGCTACGAACCCCTAACACACTTCCTCTACTATGATAGTATGAAGGCTACAACTCCCTTTCTCTTCTATGATGGGATAGAAACTTCAACCCTATTTTCACAATTCCTTTAGCTCACTATGAACCGTGCACTACACACAATTTTCTACTTTTTTCTCTTAGTCTTACTTTATACTCCAGGTTGCTCACTTTCTACTGCATAATTTGAACTACACACTCTCCATAGTTTTCTCTAAATTGTACACTCTTTTCTATACACTCAACGTTGTGTACTTTATTCAGCACACTAACTCAGTTCACACCTTCTACAACCTACTTTATACTACAACTTTGAGTTTAGATCGGCTCCAAATTCTATACTTCTTTTTAGATGAGAGTTAACTTCATACTTTTTCCTTCCACCGAACTTCCACAACCCTACACCTTCCTTCTTTCGAACTATGCACCTTGCACCTTCCTTCTTCTGAACTATGAACCCCTCACCTTCCTTCTTTCGAATTGTGCACCTTGCGCCTTCCTTCTTCTAAACTGTGAACCCCTCACCTTCCTTCTTCTGAACTATGGTTATTTCTTCTTGCTTCTTCTGAACTCCAAACCCCGCACCTTACATTTTTTACATAGACACACTCACAATGATCATCATCCTCTTATTTATACATAGTTGACTTCCCCTTCCATTTTGAGTAACAGGGCCAACCAAGATGCTCAAATTCATTTACGGTTTTTCTTAGGATGACTTGTATTGACATTTCTACTAACCTAAATTGCATTGTTGTGTGGGTTATATACCATTTAGGGACCCAACATCCAATCTACTACACATGCCCTATTTTGGGTTGCGAGACCCCGAAACAACACCTACACCGCTGTGCACTTTTCTTCATGCTTTCTTCGACATTTTGTTCTGTATAATTATTCAAGTTGGTTTCTAATTACATCAATTCTATATGTTTTAGTCCCATTTGACATCAATGATAACATTAGGTCCAACACCAATAGAAGCACGGAGAACAAACCACCAGGCTAAATCACGACCGTCCTAGCAAACACACCCCACAATTTCTATCTTGTATCAGCACCAACAAAACCACAAAATAGAGACAATGAATACTAAACCATAAACCTCGAAACAAAAATCTTGGCCCCTCCCTCCAATGATCGCTTCTTGAAGACCATTAAAAACAAGTGAACAAAAATTAACACCCCACATGTCCCCAGTGAAACCATCGACATTAAAATCCCTTCTGGACAAAGCAATAACTATCCTAGGTCTTCATAAACTGCAACTGACCCCCACTATCTTGGCACTCTATATTTGTATATCCTCTCTTCCATATCTTCCATATCTCTCGACCACTGGACCTCTTGACTCCCAAACCTTTAAAACCACACCACTATAAACAACAACAAATAATACAAAACATACCATAAATTAAAAGAAAGAAAATAAATTAGAAACAAAACAATATGTTGCACCATAAATGCAATAAATATGGAAGGACTCAAGCACACCGACAGATCCTAGGGAGGTATACCTAAGGCTTGCATTAGGCACACTTGGAACAATAACTAACCAACAACTAATACAATCAAAAAACAAAAAAATTAGCACTCCTACCAGCCAATTTAAAACCTTGGACAAACCTTAGACAAATATTAAAAAATTAAGAAATACCACGACAACTAATTTGGTTATGTGATAGATTAACGTCCCCCGTCAGGGACATAATAAAGTAATGATATAATATTTATGTTAGTTTTTTATTTGAAAAAAATAAATTCCATTTGAATTCCATATCCACTCCAATCATAAATGGACATGTTTAATTCATACTAGAACTAAAAATGATAAATATCTTAATATTTATGTTAGATTTCTTATTGTGGCTTGAATCCCCTTGATCTCAAATCCAAATATAAATTTCCTACACGATATACATGTCCTATCACCATCAACATCATAATGATGACACACACATGTATTTTCACCATTCACATCACAAGGAGGAGTTATTACCCTAATGTGCACGTATTAGTGTGTACACACATGCACACACATAAGGATGTGCCTACGAAAATTTGATTAAAGTGGAGGAAGTCATCGACTCAACACTTAATTTGCTGTATAACTCTGTTGTGATCCTCAACCTCGATCAAATGATAATTTTTATCCTTCGAGAGGTGGATTTGATATGTGTGGTGAAAAATACAATGAAACCCCTAAGTCCATCTAGGTGGCCTCTAATCATAAGCCTTCAACTTTTGGGAAACATGCCCTATCACATGCTTTATCAACTATTCAAGAAATATGATCGAATTATGTATTTAGAGCTTGGGATGACTAACACCATCATCATGTCATTGCTCAATATAACCAAGGAATTCCTCGAAACAAATGATATCGAATTCTCCAGTTGGTCAAGCAAATTAACCTCCAAATACATTTGCTATGACTCCAAAGTTCTTGTCATGGATCCCTACAACCCATACTCGAGAATGCTATACCATGGTGGAAAATGTACTAGAAATATTATCGATGTTACATGTACTTTAGATACAATTTGTGAAGACCATTCATAATTTTTTTGAAATGGAAGCTCAGTACCTAAGAAGGTTGACCAAATTACACCAAAGTGGCACATTTCTAGACTATATTACAACATTTGATCAATTATAAATCTGCATAGATGAACTCTCTGATACCTTTTTTTGAGAATGCTTCATTTGTGGCCTCAAGTAGGAAATTCAAGTCGATGGCATTATGCAGCACCCCACCACATGTTTAGAATATTATGATAGAGCTCGAGAATTCAAAATGGTGATTAATTCCTAACCCAAAATACCTTAATTCTTAATAGCATTGTGTCTCCCATGGCTCCTACTTCCAATACTTTCAATGCCGAACCATTAAGATCCAAAATTTATCTCCCTGATGTAATGGTGGTTGGATTTTTCTATAATTGTGATGACAAATATTTTTGAGGGAATAAATGCGAAGAACATAAATTATTCCAAATAGATGTATTCCCACATTGTCACCCATAAGATATAGCCATAGATGTAAATCAACAACCAAAAGTGGAGGATGCTCCTCCACCTATGGAAGATGAACACACCTTGCAAGTTCACAGGGAGGAACCCCAAGTCTTTCTCCATGCCTTATAAGGTTTATCCATCCTCAATACATTGAAGTTGAAAGGTTACATCAAGCACCATCAAGTCATTTTTTAAGTAACAATGACAACAACCACAATTTTATTATGGGAGAGTGCTAGAAGAAACCCAAAACTTTATATCAAATTTATGAATTATGTTAGAAAATAGAGGTACAATGAAATGTTGGGATCACTATGAATATGTGAAACTCCAAATCGGTGACTACCATCTTAAGACACACATGTTTTCTATTGATATGGTTGGTTGTGATGTATTTTGAGGGCATAAGTTGCTAAGGACCTTGGGACCACTCACCGTGGATTTCAAGGAACTATATATCAACTTTATTAAGAAAGGGTAAAAACATTATCTCAAAAGGATTACTTCAAGTTCTCCAAAAAAATTTCACCTCCCACTATATGGAGAAGTTAATGAAGAAAGGCCACTCAAGTATTATTGAACAATTTAATGTTATCCAAGTTGTGGACACACTCCCACAAGACATTCAACTTGATTTGCAACTAGTTCCTCCAATCATCAATGTCTAATGGGGAGCATGACCATGGTATTCCACTAATTCCAAGTAGTTAACCCCCTAATGTACACCTTTCTCGGAACCCTTTTTTCCAAAAGAATGAAATATAAAAGATCATTCATGAGTTATTGGAGGGTAGCATCATTTGTCCTAGTACAAACCCATATTCCTCACCAATGGTTATGGTATTAAAAAAGGAAGGAACTTGGAACATGTGTCTAGGATTTTTAGTTCTCAATAAGTTGACTAACAAAGATAATTTTCTAGTTCAGTCATTGATCATCTCTTGGATGAGTTTCATGGAGCCAAGTTTTTCACTAAACTAGACCTTCGGTCCAACTACCACCAAATCAAAATGGAAGAGACTGAAATCCATTATACCAATTTTGCACCCACGGGGGACAATTTGAGTTCTTAGTCATGTCTTTTGTCCTTTTCAATGCTCCATCCACCTTTCAAAGCCTCAGGAACAATATTTTTCAACCATTTGTATGCAATTGTTTTTTGGTTTTATTTGATGATATATTGATCTATAGCACCATATGGGATAGCCACATGGTGCATGTTGATTGTTCCTTGCAATTATTCGACCTTTAATTATTTATGATGTGTTTCAACTATGCTTTTATGGTTATAGAGATTGAATACATGGGTCACATTTTGAGTTAGGATGGAGTGCGAGTGGACCCAAATAAAGTGGCATCTATGCAATATTGGCCATGCCTGAAGACTCTCAAGAGCTTGCAGGGGTTTGTTGGCCCTAGGATATTTTCGAACCAATTTTGCGTTGATGTGAATGGGGGTTCTGCAATGAAGTGTTCAAAAGGAAGCACACCCACAAAAGAAGGACGGACTCCGACCTAGTGTTGTAAAACATGGAAAGGTAGTGGTTGACAATGTCAATCAAGAAATTGAGTAGAGTAAGCTGGGGAGTAATTTAAGATTTTTGGTCCACTTAGTGACTATGGGGGCTATCCCAATACTATAAATATGTAACGGAACGGGTAGAATAAGATGTTGACTATTCGGGTAAGACTGACAACTTTTGAATGTAAACTTAAAAGAGAGAGTGTGATGAAGATTGGAGTGATCCCATGTATTTTTTTGTGTATTTAATGGTCAAAGATTACGATCTACACACTGTGTGCGTAGGCTTTATGTTCAAATGAAATGATTTTGTAATGGGATCAAGGAATAAACAAAGCATTTATGTGGTTTTCTCCTAGTTGGGATTCCACGTAAAAATATTGTCTAGTGTCTTATGTATGTGAATAATCATGTGTGTGTGTTGTTGTTTTGCTTATATATGTTGCTGATAAAATGGTAAATGAGTAATGACACAACAATATTATATGAATGTTTTCAGGTAGAATATACTGTGCAGTAGATGCATGTTATACATATAGTTTTTTGGTTTAAATTCATTCGAGACAAATTTTTGTTAATGTGTATGATTGTAGAACAAATTCCCATCTCCTCCATTGCTAGATAAACATGGTTCCTGCAATACCCATATGTACTTTGTGTGAGACTTTTCCTATTTGCAGGTGATGCGAGAAAGGGCCAATATCTTGGGATTTGTTGGTTTGCGTCATAGTGAACCTGGGTTTTCCCATGAGTGAGCCAACAAATGGTTCCGTGGACTAATCAAAAATTGTAGAAAGTTTGTGAAAAATTATGTACTAATTGCACAATCCCTTAACATCATTGATTAGAAAGAACACCTTTCCATGGAGTGATGAATATAAGAGGTCATTCTCCTCTTTAAGGGATTCCATGTGCACTAGTTGAGTCTTAGAAATATCTAATTTCAATAAGACTTTTGTATTAGAATGCAATGCCTTGGGATGAGGTAAATTGGAGTAGTATTGATGAAAGAACGAAGTCGTTTGATCTTGACTAGTAAGTAGTTATGTGTTAGAGGGGAAACATTAATCAATGGGCACACATTTGATGTACATTATCTAGAATATTTGATGACTTATGTGATAATTTAATTGGAGATATTATGTCAAACTAATAAGTTAACCAAACTCATTAGGGAATGAATATTCCACTAAGAATGAGGATATGCTAGAGGTACATGATGAATTGTTAGTTGCACACAATGAATTTATTTCCATTCTTGAACCCTAGAAAGAAACCATAATTGAAATCCAACGAAGGGGATCAAAGGATAATGAACATGCCACATCCACAACTACAGTAGAAAAAGGAAGAGGATTCCTAGCAATAATCTATAAGAATTTTATATGATAGGTACATTTCAATCATTTTATAACTCCTTCCTTCCAACTTTTTTCATCTTTTCATAGCATTGGGTTCCAGAACTATACAATATTCCTATCTAGCCCTAAAACCTATCATCTTGTGAAATTTGGTAGGATCTGATGCAAAATGTTTATGAGGATGGTAGTTTGGATTTGTTTATAATAAGCAATAAAATATCTAGATAAATTATAATATGTTATTCATTGTGATTGCAAGCTAATGATGGTCTATTTTTATGCGTTAAATGAAATAGAACTAAAAAAAAGCATCCATCAACTTACATGGATATTTTGAGATACTGCAATGAATCCTGTGCTTAGTAAAAAATATGAAAAGTAGGAAATTGAATTAATTTTTTTAAATATATTCATGTTGGTGCAACATTTGAGTTTCTAAATGATGGAATCAATATACAAAAATTTGTAAACATTTAGATAACAAATAGTACTAGTGTAACCATAATTTTACAAAAGAAATTAGTACTTTTAAAGATATTTTTAATTACTAAGTAAGAATACCTCAAAATTAGTATGCAAAATCTTGGTGCATCTTTTGAAGGTCTTAATGTAATGATGGATTGGATTTTTTATAACATGTAGAGGTAAGTGTCTAGTAGTGCAACCTATAGAAATGAAAAGTTGGTAGAAACTTTATTCTTTGAATTATTGTTTTATTCTCTTATAGATCTCTTGTATCTTGTAGGTTGCAAGAGAAACACCAAGGCTATGATGTGCTTGATGTCAAGCATTTTTAAATCATAAAAGGCTAAAAATTGATCCCAAATTCTATCTACAAATGATCGCTCAGATATGACTTACATGAAAACATTTCAACTTGAACAAATTGAAAATCAAATTCTCCCTTTCTAGTTTCTTAATAATTTGTAATTATATTAAAGAGAATTTTTGCTAAAATTATTGAAGATGCAATGTTTGTGAAATGTAGTGTCAATATTTAATATAGACTATAACATACAAATGGTATGTATTTTTGTCAATGGAGCAACTACCTAATCATTTTGTAAACTAAAAAATAGAAAATAATTATAGTAATACTGTGATGCTAGTGAATTTATGTGTTTATCTAAGAAACCAGATTCACTCAAAACCCTAAGCGTGTCGCGTCGGGAACGAATCGGACACGATTCGGTCTGAATTCGTGTCCGATTCAAACTTTGAGCGAATCCATTTTCAAGACATGATGGGAAAATGAATCGGACTTGAAATGTGAGCATGTCCCGACTGTTGGACATGAACTGAGAAAACAGGACACGTAAATCGCGGAAAAAGGCATCCGGGTTTGCTTTAAAACAAAATTTTGGCTTTCTTTTTGTCATTTGCAAGGAAGCAATTGGTTGAGAGTGAGTGATTCGTGAATATTGAATCGTGATTTGTGAATGACAATGTGTAATCATTAATGTGTTTTAATTCTAATTTCTATTGAATATTTGTAAATGTTCTAGTTTCTAAAGATTTTTGGATCTATATGTCTATATTTTTAAATTTTAATATATTTTTAAAAAATATATATATGTATATAAAATGTGTCATGATTCTGGGGGTCACCGTGTCTCTGTCGGACTCTCGTATTTTTGTGTCCTTCGTGTCCTATGTCCCCGTGGTGTTTATTATGGTGCATTATTTTTCTTAAAGATATTCTTCTTAAATATCATTACCAATTAAAGTTTCTTTTGAAATATTCACTATTTGAGAACGTTAAAGCCACATTTAAGAGAAATTAAAATAAAGATATACATATATATATATAGAGTAGTCTATTTATTTTAAATTTTAAATTATTGGGAGAATAATTAAAATAGTAATAATTATACTTTATATTGTGTTTACATCCAAAATAGTTTAAATAAAAAATTGTCAAAAATGACATTAGCCTCATCCAACAAAGTGCTCAAGATAGGTCACTATTGTATGAGTCATCTTTCATTGTCTTGAATGGGAAGAACGCTCTTTTACTTCATGACACTAAGAGCTTTACTTTGTAGTTCATAGAGGTGGTAGTTGGGAGCATAATAAGTGTAAGGGAAAAAAGGTGCTGGCAATGTGGTGGAGTTTAGGGATCTTTAGGGTAGTGAGGGAGGAAGAAATATCAGGGAAAGGGATTAAGGTATGAAAGAGAGAGTTGAAATGTTTTGCCATTTTTTTAAGGATTGGTAGGTATTGTGTTAGCATAATAAAGGACATTGTGTTGACTCAGAGGAGTAAGTCTGAGCAATTAAAGGGAAAGACTTCACAGTTTACAAGGGTCTGATAGCTAAGTCAAAGCACAATGTTTGTTATCAGAACATGAGAATTGTCTGGTTGGACTCCATCAACAGGACAAGGTAAAGAATGAGGGGTAGTTAGAAGCTGAGGCAAGGTAAAGAATGAGGGGTAGTTAGAAGCTGGTAGCTATTGATGAAGCTATGAGAGATGAGGCTTTTTGGGCATCTGAAGATCATAGTGGCTAATTGTTTTGTTTTTTTATTTGGCAGTTTCAAATAAAAAATAATATTGTGCATGTGTCAATAGTAATAAGAAATCTGTTGTAGTAGGGTTTAAAAGTAAAACAATTTAAAAAGGAGATGGTTCACGTGAGGAAGAGTTTGTCACAAAATGATTAAAGTTGTGTAGCACCATCGTGGAGACATGAAGAATTATGGTAAGGATTGGGATTAAATGAAGTTAGTCCCGATAATGGAAATTTTGGATTCGCGGTTATAAAAGGAACCTAAATTTCTGTGAATTTGATGTCATAAAATGAATTTCAACTCTTTAGAAAGGCTGTCAAATTTGTCCACTTGCTATAAGCTGATAACACTGGGTCCGTGGATTGCTGTCCTTCTCTTCCGTATATTTCAAGCACTAATTTCACGTGAACCGACAGAGATTGATCGCCAATATCTTATCTTCTCTAGATATTATCCAGCCAATTCGAAACGGTACAACGGATGGACAAAGAAAGAGTAGGAGGTAAAACAAGTTACATGACTTCAACGAAGTTCATCTTAAATCCGGCTTTGATTAAGAAGACACGGGTGTTAAAATATCTAACTGAAACCATCAAAGGGTTAAAAGATCCGGTGATTGAGATAAATATGTGTTTAATCAAATGTGGTAAACTTATTCGAAGTGCAGCTTAATTGGTGGTAAATTAGTTTTCTATCGTCCACAGTTGTAGGTGGATTGGTGAAAAACAAGTGGTGGTTAAGCCTCTTTAAATCACCAGTTCAGTTCAAATCCTCTGGATCAGAGGTTGAGAATGCGAACCATCCACAACAAAACTGAGATGTGGCCATCCAAAATTGACCTAATCTTCCTTGTGGGGATTCCTGGTGAAAATATGGTAAGGTTACAATTTATAACTTAATTTATGAAAGTTACACTAACATAAGCAAAGCAGCAAACTAGAAAATTGGCGAGAGCGCAAAATTGATTATGAAATAGATTTTTCATCACCCTTTTAACCAAATACGACGGCTACATATATGCACAGAAATCCTTTTCTTTGTTGACAGCCTTTAAGAGAGAAGCAGTGTTGTTTTTATTTGAAGCATAGAAGTACAAAAGTACTTTGCCTTATCCTCCTTCACACATGGTTAACATTATATAGTCTGTTGGGGCCATTTAATACGGTTGCAGCAAGCGGGTTGCAGGGGGGTTGCAGATTTAATGACTAATCATCTTATTACAACCGCATTATTAAATAACCTACAACAAACTAAATAATGTTGACCTTCACACCATAACATTCTAATAGTAAACGATGTTGGATAACTTTTTGGAGCTGCACAACTTTTTAAAAAGATTCATAAACTCATATGAGCAAAGCAATCTTATTTTTATTGAAAAATGGCAAAATCTCTCTTATCTATAATAAAAAGAAGGATATCTTTTGCTTTTACATAATATTTTTCATTTATTTAAATGAAAATATCTATTTTTATATTTTTAATTATATATTGATAGATATACCAAGTAATATGTTGAATAATAGAATTTATAGTACACGATAAAATAGAAAGTTATCTGAAATTGAAATATGGTATTCAATATAAAAATATTGAATGAATTTTTTAATATCGAAATAGCTGAAACAAATAGATTCCGCAAATTTTCAAACTTTTAAGCTTAACCACAACTGACCTGGAAGAGGACCAGGCAGTGAACAGGTTAAAAGCAAAAACCAATAAGCAATGTGAACAAATTAATGACCAAACACCTTTTATATATAACCACAAATATCATTTTTTTATCCTTTGGCTTTTGCATGCATTTTACGTTGAAATTGAGTTGCTTTCCAGGGGTTTGTTTGATTCCTAAATTTATCAACATATATATAGATATTAATTAGTTTTTTTACTGTATAAAAAAATCAGCTGTATTTGTGTATTTTTAGGTAATTTATAATATTGTTTCTATGTTTTCACATTGTTTATTTAAAAAAATAATAATAATGTTTATAATCATTTGGCTAAGGTGAGAAAGGCTTCTTTATAGTTGTTTTGTTTTTTTTAATTATATATATAATTTTAATTTAGATTGTTTTCCATTTGTTAAGGTCGGTATCATAGTGTTGTTAGCTTAAAAGAGTATCATTGTTTTTGTTTTCATGATAAAAAAATTAGGTAGAATTTTGAATTGCTAAGGCCTTACTTTGATGGTTTAAGTTAACAAGTTCAAAAGTCAAACCAGATAGTGTTATGTAGAGTAAGAAATGTCTCACTATGAAGTGTGGAGTAAGAAACTTCTCACTATGAAGCAAGAGATTAAGACAAGAGGGGAAACTAGATCCTAGAAGCTTTGGAATAAACTTTGGTTGTATCCCTTATGGATTTGGTGTTAGTGAGAAATAATATAGAAGATGAAGTATGGTGATATGCTGATATATTATCTTAATGTTTTCAATGTTTGAGAGGAGTTCATATGGATAACTTGTATATGCTTTTTGTACTCTAGGTACATTTTGGATTGCTTAGCTGAGTCCATCATTACGAGAATGTTTGGCTCACTATTAATTCCCTGCTTAATATCTTCCATTAATATTAATATTTTATCATTAAAACCAATGTTAGCCCACCATGGATTGTTGTTTCTTTAGAAGATTTAAAACTAGTTTCCAAGATTTGATGAGAATTAAGCCCTCATCCCTATTCAAATTTCTTGGGTGTTTCATAATTTCAAGAGCCTCATGGATCCTCCTCTTATTTTAGTGTTCTTCGAGAGCAATGACCTTAGCCTTCTCAATGCAAATATGGTGTTTATTTTTTCTAGAATGTTCTTCTACTTCTGAATTTTTTATCCTCCCAAGTGTTATGTCTGTGCAATGCTCCTTCAGTCTTGTTCTTATCAATCTCTGTGTCTCTCCGATGTAGTCTTCATCACATGGACAAGGAATTGAATATACTTATTTCTTGAGCATGGGAACAACTAAATATTTTTCTTTGTCCAACATGTTTCTCAAAGAATTGGGAGGGGAGAAAACAATTTCCATGTGTTTTCAATGCTCATGTTTAATGAACACATAGCCATTGGTAATAAAGTAAAAGAGTTGATGAGTTACAAGTGCTATCAAAAAACATAAGAAAAGTGAATGCAAGGTTGATCATTCAGAAAATACAAGTAGATAAGCTTACATTTGTTCATTAAAATATCTAGTTGTAAAGATACAATGTATTTCTTAGACATTTTCATTAATTAATATTTATGATCAAACAAATTGAATGATTATGAAACTCTCCTTCCTTGTAACTTTTTACATTTACTCTTTAGTATAAAAATAAGAAATATAAATTAAAAATAATAATTTTTTTTATTAAAACAAGTAACACAACATCTCTAGGTGGGTTGTTAGGAGACACTAAGAGTATAAGTAGGGCTCTTCTTTCTAGCTAGTGGATTCTAATTGATGAATCGTATTGGCTCCTCATGGGTACAAACGTGGTAGCAATAAGAATTCATAAGGTAGTAGTTTAAAGGCTTAATAAAGAAGAGTCTTCCTCCACTGAAGCAAGCCTTTTATCTAAACGAGTAGCGTCAGGTCCTCACGGATGATCCGGATGATTCAAAGGATTGTCTCGGCTGTTCCTAACCCTAACCCTCACCCTCAGCGTTAATATAAAAAAATAAGAAAAATAAATTAAAAATAATAATTTTTCTAATTAACCAGGAACAAAACAATAAATTTATATCTAGCTTATTTTTAAATAATGTGACTCTTTTAGAAAGATTTACATTTAAGTTTTCCATCAATGTGTTATATATTCTATCTCTTTTGAGATAGAAGATAATATATTTATGTCTACTCCAATTTATAATTAAAAATTCTTTATATTAAATATACTCATAGATTAAATATCATTTTTAAAATATTGATTTTATTAAAGATTATTTTGAATTTTTAATATTTTTTAAATTGAAAATTATTAAAATTTTTAATTAATCTATTCTATTATTTATAAAAACAAAATTAATTTCAGTAATTAATATTAATTTTTTTATTATTTATAAAAATCAAAATTAATGTTAATAATTAAATGTTTTAAATATTTTTATATATACTTAATAATATTAATGAAGTTGTTATTAATTATAAGTTCTAAATATTTTATATAAAAAATTATTATTGATAATTCAATTTTATAAGGAATTAATCAAATATTAATGATAACTATTCCATCTAAACAATCAACAAATTTAAAAACCTGAAATTCAGATTCAAAGCAACAAACATGAAAGAAGTTTACTTAAGCAAATTTTAAGTTTAAACCCCAATGCCAACTTGGAACGAGGACCAACTATTATTGCCTCTGCACATGACTTTATAGCCATGACTGAAGAATGCCTTTCTCATAAAAAAAATTGCTTCCCACTTTGGTTAGTTGGCAATAACATTCTAACTCGATATATTTTGAAAACTAAAGTAATTCAGATCATGCAATGTAATTCAAGCTTTTAAAGTAATTCAGATCATGCAATGTAATTCAAGCTTTTAAAGTAATTAGATCATGTATAGAAATCCAAACTTTTTCTTTGAGCGGATCAACATGACTAACATGAGTGTTACAAGTGTATAACCAAGATTCATTTCATGGCAGTAGTATCTTGTTCTAGTTAAGGGTGTGTGTGCAAGAATGGGGGTCTTTTGCAATAGAAAACTGAAAAATTAGACATCCATAAAATTACATGGATTTTTTGAAACACATACACAATGAATCTTGTGATGAGTAAAAAAGATGAAACATAGGAAATTGAATGACGTTTACGAATATATAATTTTGTTCTATTGAAAATGTTCTTAACTATCCAAAGTTTGATCATTTGTAACATGCACTTTTTATTTTTTGGACAAATTATACAGTATATACTTTTGTGGGTGCAACCTTTGAGTACCTAAACGATGGATTCAACTTAAGAAAGCTTGTATACATATAGAGAACAAGTAGTACTAGTGCACAGCTATTTATCCCAAAAATAAAATTAATTTTTATTTTTATTTTTTATTATCTAAATGATCAAACATAGAAAACAATATGCCAAGTTTGCGTGCATCCTTTGAGGGTCTTAATACAACTAACAATGTGTTTTTTGAGTTAAGGAGTTATGACACAAGAAAAATAAGAAAAAAATAGAAAAACATATATATTCTTTTAAAAAATTACATATTTGGAATCTGTAGAAAAAACACTATCCGCGTCTAAAATTGCATAAAAAATGATGGTCTGTAGCATACTGTAACTAGCGGTTAAACATGGGCACACTTAAAAAATTTGATATAATGCTCAATTAGCCATGGTATATCATATCCCAAGGCACATGCAAGGTATATTGGAAGCAATGTCCAAAGCAGACACATAGGCATAGGAATTCCATGCTAGTTCGTGTGGAGGTTAGGGCACAGTGCTAAGTAACACGCTCGCGTTTTGTTTAAATTTAAATTTTAAAGTCTACCAAAACAAAACGTGCACTCATTTTATATTTACATAATGCGTGTGCCTTTTGTAGTTACAAAACACGTATGTATTTTTTAACGATATAATTTTTTTTTGCAGAAAGGGAGTTATAATTTTATTTTGCGCCGATTATAACATTAAGAATAATTTTTGGTGGTAAGGGGTTAAAGGTAGAAAAAAGGGGTTGGGAGGTGGTAAGGGGTTAGAGTTAGAGAAAGGGGGTGGGGGGTGGTAAGGGGTTAGAGGTAGAGAAAAGGTGGGGTGGTGTTAAAGGGTTAGAGAGAAACAGAGAGAGAGAGAGACAGGTGAAGGGAGAGACATTGGGGGTGGTAAGGGATTAGAAGTAAAGTAAATTAGATATTACTACAAATATATAACCCTATGTTTTTCTTTCCTGTTTTGAATGAAAATTTATTTTTTTCATTATAGGTATTGGATTTAAGAGCGTTTTCTTAGATGCACGTCAGCCTTGCATTTTTCAGAAACAGATATAGGATAAGATTCAATGAACCCCCCTCAATTTTAATATTTGATATATTATTCTAGAATGAATAGAAGATAGGCCATGCACAACACAAATCAAATCAATTTACGTATGTCAGCTTCCCAATACTGTTATAGTTCTACCCCTACTCCCTTAGAAGGTTGAAGTTGTAAAGAAACAACTCTCTAGTTTTCATCCTGAAGTTATTTTGTTTATGTCTAAGAGAAAGAAGCTCTCAGTTCATGAGCTGGAACATATGGATCTTAACAGGATTTATACAATATATGCTTTATGAGAAACTGACCTTATAACTTTTCGGAGGAATGACAATGAATCCTCATTCTGCATTTGTTAGTAGAAGAATATCAATTTACAACGACACAATGTAGTTATTACATGTGGAGGCAGCGGTTTCCTGTGGAAGATGAGTGTAGAGTTGAACAGAAGAAAGATGTTGAAAAATGGGCTTTTACATTAGCTTTTCCATTGGGAGAGCAACTTACAGGAGGAAATATGGTGGCTAGGAGGATTCTATGATTTTATTTCCACATAAAGGATATTCTCCATGTACTCAATCATCTGTTTGGTTGAAAGTCCTGCCTAAAAATCTATACATTGAACTTTTTTATTTATTTGTTGAAAATTGAAAGGGACTTTTCAAGTCAGCTGCAAAATGCTCCTTTGTTGAATTATGTAAGTTCTTCCAACAATATAGATTTGGAAAGTGTATCAGATGTTTCCATCTATACTGGAATTTATTCTCCTTGTAGTTGAATGTGAGAATATTAGTAGGGAACTAGGCTCTCCATAGTATTTTATGTCTACATCCACAAGTAACTCGACCAAGTTAATGGAAATGAATCCCTGGACTACTATGGGCTTTTAAACCCTTTATGAATATCACCTTACATTAAAACCTTGTACAGGAGTTTTGATGTACTCAGTTAATGATTTGGTTCCACTCTTTTGAAGACACCTTGATGTAGTAGATATTCCAGAGCTATTTCCCCCAAAATTCAATATCCATGTTATTTCCCATGCTTTGAAAGAATGTAATTTTTCTAATTTGATGCACACAATCTAATGGAAAATGGCTACGGATTTTTCACTTGAAGGGCGATATAACTCCCTCCAAACGATGTCGTTGGTAAAAATCCACGAAAATGGATAAGGGTGGGAAACAAATTTTAAAATACAACCTAACCCCCACCCCCCCCATATCTCTCTCTTCCTCCTCTTTGTAACCCTTACTAAACCCTAACCTCTAACCCGTCTCTCTAACTCTTACTAACCCCCTTATGTCTCTACCTCTAACCCTTTAACACTCCCCCTCGTTCTACCTCTAAGCCCTTACCACCCCCCAATTCCTTTGAATATATTTTTCACTAAACCAAACAATATAGTTGTAAGGTTAAATATAGTGATAAAAGTGTAATGTTAAATATTGCGACAAATTGTAATGTTAAATATCATGGAAGAATTGTGATGTTTCATATCGTGTACACTTTTTGTTGAACCTAAATCACGTGCACGTTTTGATGAGAAAAAACTCATGCGCATTTTTCTTAAAGTAAACGTGTACACATTATGTTTACCTACGCTCCTAACCCCCCAAGGCCACTAATACACCCGCGTACAACTCTCAAAGACCCCAACATTAATTTATAAACACCCCCCAACCCACTAGCACTGCCTTCTCTCTCTCTCTCACACACACACACACATGCATCCATATGCCTCCCCCTATCACTAACCCCCCTCCTCTCTCTCTCTCTCTCGCTCTCTCACTCTCTCCCCTCCACTCCTTAAACCTTACTAACTACTCCTCCCACTCCTTTTCCCTTGTTCCACTTACCCCAATCTCTTAACAACCCCCTTCGTCTCTACCTCTAGCCTCTTAACAATCTCCCTCCATCACTATCTCTAACCCCTTAACAATCCCTCGACCCCCCTATATCTCTCTCTCCCCTCCTTTCTGTAACCCTTACTAACCCCTTCTCTTGCACTCTTCCTCCCCTGGAGGGAGAGGAGGGGGTAAGGCCGCTCTGTCTCTACATCTAACCACTTACCACACCCTAAAGTATATCCCTTTACCTCTCTATCTCTAACCCAAACACTCATGCTCATCACTTATACCCTCATTTTGCCCTAATCACCCTTCTCATCCCCAAACCCCTAACCCTCTCTCTCTCTCTCTACCCCTTTCCACCCCCCAATCTATCTCTCTCTCTCTCCCTCTAAATATTACTAACCCCATATATATCTCTCTCCCCCTAACTCTTACTTACCCCCAATATCTTAACAACCCCCTCTCTCTCTACCTCTATCCCCTTAGTAATCCCACTCCATATTAACCTCTAACCCCTTACCACCCCCTAAAGTATCTCCCTTTACCTCTCTCTCTCTCTCTCCAACCCAAACACTCATGATCCTCACTTATATCCCCCTTTCTCCATAATTCCCCTTCTCTTCCTCAAACCCCTAGCCTTCTCTTTCTCTCTCTCTACCCCTTGCAACCCCCCAATCTCTCTCTCTCTCTCTCTCTCTCTCTCTCTCTCTCTCTCTCTCTAGCCCCATATATCTATCTCTCCCCCTAAATATTATTTACCCCCAATATCCTAACAAACCCCTCTATCTCTATCTCTAACCCCTTAACAATCCCCCTCCGTCTCTACCTCTAACCCCTTAACACCCCCTAAAGTATCTCCCTTTACCTCTCTCTCTCTAACCCAAAAACTCACACTCCTCACCTATATCCCCCTTTATCCCTAATCCCACTTCTCGTCCCAAACCCATAGCCTTCCCTATCTCTCTCTACCCCTTTCCACCCCCCAATCTCTCTCTCTCTCTCTCTCTCTCTCTCTCCCTCTCTCCCCCTAACTCTTACTAACCCCCTATATCTCTCTCCACCCCTAACTCTTACTTACCCCCAATATCCTAACAACCACTTATGTCTCTACCTCTAACCCCTTAACAATCCCCCTCTATCTCCACCTCTGACCCCTTACCACTCCCCATACTCTCTCTCTCTCTCTCTCTCTCTCTCTAACCCAAACACTCATGCTCCTCTCCTATATCCCCTTTTCTCCCTAATCCCCTTTCTTATCCCCAAACTCATAGCCTTCTCTCTCTCTCTCTCCCTCCCTCTCTCTCTCTCTCTCTCTTTACCCCTTTCCACCCTCAATCTCTCTCTCTCTCTCTCTCTCTCTCTCTCTCTCTCTCTCTAACCCCCTATATATATATATCTCCCCCTAACTCTTACTTACCCCCAATCACCTAACATCCCCTCTATCTATACCTCTAAACCCTTAACAATCCCCCTTAGTCTCTACATCTAACCCCTTACCACCCCCTAAAGTATCTCCCTTTACCTCTCTCTCTCTAACCCAAACACTCATGTTCCTCACATATCCCCCTTTCTCCCTAATACCCCTTCTCATCCCCAAACCCCTATCCTTCTCTCTCTCTCTCTACCCCTTCCCACTGCCCAATCGCTCTCTCTCTCTCTCTCTCTTACTAACCCCCTATCTCTCTCTCTCCCCCTAACTCTTACTCACCCCCCAATCTCCTAACACCACCCTATGTCTTTACCTCTAACCCCTTAACAATCCCCTTTGTCTCTACCTATAACCACTTACCACCCCCTAAAGTCTCTCCCTTTACCTCCGTCTCTCTCTAACCCAAACACTCATACTCCTTACCTATATCCCCATTTCTCCCTAATCCCCCTTATCATCCCCAAACCCCTAGCCCTCTCTCTCTCTCTCTCTCTCTCTCTCCCTAACTCTTACTAACCCCATATATCTCTCTCCCCTACAACTATTACTTACCCCCAATCTCCTAACACCCCCCTCTGTCTCTACCTCTAACCCATTAACAATCCCCCTCTATCTCTACTTCTAACCCCTTACCACCCCCTAAAGTCTCTCCCTTTACCCCTCTCTATCTATCTCTAACCCAAACACTCATGCTCCTCACCTATATCCCCCTTAATCTATAATTCTCGTGCCCATCCCCAAACCCTTAGCCTTATCTCTCTCTCTCTCTCCCTACCCATTGCCACCCCCCACCCCTTAACAATCCCCCTCTGTCTCTACCTCTAACCCCTTAACAATCCCACTCTCTCTCACTGTGAAGAACCTGTAATAAATAATTAATGCAAATACATGAGATATCAGAAATAATAGAACTCGGAATCACTTTTATATTGATCACGGGCCACTTCGAGGGGGCAACCTCCTTTGAGCAAGCTCAATACAATTAACTTCACAGTGCCTTCAATGACCTCAACACACACTTATATACTAAGTCTATGCCCAATACTATGAGTCAAAACCATGGGACATATAATAGTACGGGACGACTTACAAAGTATACGCGTCCAATACTATGGGTCAATACTATGGGCTAATATAAACTATGGATCAACAAATACTATGGGACAACTTACAAAGCATATGTGTCCAACAACAATATACTAACATAGTAAAGAGAAGGGTTGAAACGGGTTCCTAACATCCCCTCTCCCTTAGAAAAAGCTTTTTCCTCAAAGCTTTGGTTGGAGAAATTGCTGCAGAATCTGAAGGAGTGGTTCCTCGGTCGCATCCTTGGGTTGCATTTCGGGACACTGACGCCTTTGGAGTGTCAGGGAGGATTGCTTGGAAGGCTGTAGACAAAGAAGAACCCTATCAGCTGCATGGAAAATGCGCTCAGAACGGTGTTGATCGGCTTGTTGTTTCAGGCGAATTCTGGCCATGTGAAGATTGTCCTATAGAATGAGAAGAAGCTGATTGCAGTTTTGAAGAATTGAGTCAATTTCCTGAACTAGGGAGTTGTTGAAGGTGTATGGAAGAAGAAATGGCGGTGCCTGTCCAGAGACTGCTTCATATGGTGTCCTTTTAGATGTGGTACTATACCACAGGAGCACTTCCAAGAAATCCATAGAAATAGTTGTCCAAATCTGTGTAGGGATGGCCAAGGGTTCGAGCAGTCCCGAAAGGAGGGTCATTTCACCCTTGTTGACCTGGAAAGTATCATAGTCAACCACCATCCGTTGAATTGTCATTTTCAATCCCTGCTAAAAGAAGTTACATTGTTCCTAGTCATATATTTTGAAGAACCCAGAGTGCCCTGCTGATGAAGAAGCATGGAGTTCATAGAAGAGATAGCCCCGTTGAACAGATTGCAACCAATTTGGAACAAGCAGAGAAATAGCTGTAAGAGAAACTGGGTCATCAAATGTGCGAGAAGGAGCATCTACCACCATATTGTCCTTACCCTTTTGGTAAGTGGTCACGTAGTCATAACCCATGAGTTGGAGAACCCATTTCAGGTGTGCTGGGGAGGAGACCCATTGTTCTAGGAAAGTTTCCAGACTTTGGAGATCAGTCTTGATGCGGAAATAATTCCCCAATAGGGATGGCTGCCACTTCTATACTGCATGCAAAATAGCCATCATGTCCTGTTGAGATGTAGATGCGGAAAAATGCTTACCGGAAAGGTCTTGTGAAGGCGGCAAGCCCACTGGTGCAACAAAGACACCTGCATATCTATCCAAGGAAGTAGTGGAGACCATTGGTGAGTGCATCTGAAGGGAATGGAGCTGAGCAATGACACCATGTGAATTCTTCTTAAGGATCTTTTCCAAGCGATGTGAACTGATGATGCAGAGAGACCCTGGTTGTAAGCCCATAAATTTGTATTGTGTCCCATTGACTGAAAACTGCATCCAAAGTTCAGCAAAATCCCATAAGATGGGGCCAAGTGTGCATAACCATTGAACGCCCAAAACCACATCACATCCACCTAAGGATAAGGAAAACATGTCAGGGCTCATGTTATAATCTTCCATAAAGATATGCACATTACGACACTTCCCCTTGTAGGGTAAGGTGCCCCCATTGGAAACCATGACTTCAAAGTTGGAACAAGGATGGAAAAAACAATCAGCCTATTTGGCAATCGGAGGGTCAATGAAGTTATGAGTGCTACCAGAATCAATGAGTATGGTAAGAGGGAGCTTCTTGAAGTATCCCCTGACCCGCATTGTTTGTGGGGTGGTGACGCCAGTTACAATATGGAGAGAGATCTCGGGTGGGCCATCTTGAAATGGGGTATCAACAGGTGGGTGTTGAATCTCGACCTGAACATCTACTATATCTGGAGCTTCTTCACTAAGTTCCGAGGCAGGCAGAGAATCCACATCCAAGAGATAGAGATTTTGTTGAACACATCTATGTCCCCGAGTGAATTTCTCATCACAATTATAACAAAGCCCTTTTTCTCGGTGTGCCTGCATCTCTGTTTTAGACAAATGCTTGATAGGAGTTGGTTGAGGAGCAAGCGTGATGGGAGGTCATTGGGAACCCATATTTCTGAAGGGAACAAAGGTGGGTTTGGAGCATTGTTGAGCTGCGATATTGTCCTCTTCCAACTTAGCCAACCCTAGGACTTCCATCATTGTGTTGGCACGGAACATTTTGACCTCTGAGCGGATTTCATCCTTGAGACCACTGATAAAACAACTCCTGTAGAATTCATCAGATAATCCTTCTGTGTGATTGGCCAGTTTCTCAAATTATGTCTGATCCTCTCTCACTGTGCCCATTTGGTGAAGTTTAGTGAGTGCTCGTGTGAAGTCATCAAAAGCATTAGGACCAAATCGTGGCAAAAGGAGTTGGCAAAAATCTGTCCAGTTTAGCTCGGGATGAGCTTTGATGTACCAATGGTACCATTGAAGGGCTTCCTGCTCCAAATGAAAGGATGCAAGTGGAACTTTCTGGACATCAAAAGTATTATGCAAACTGAAATATTTTTCTACTTGGTAAATCCATCCAGTCGGATCAGTACCATTGAAGCGAGGAAAATCAAACTTTGGCCCACGAAAATTGCTGGAAGAAGAGAACCCGGTGGCTGCAAAAGATTCTGGCTGTTGGTTATTATTCATGGCTGAATGCTGAAGATGGAGGCTGAGAAATTTTTCATCTAGATCTTGGAGTTTGGTTTGGATGGCTGCAAGTGCTTCCTCCATGGTGTGTGCTCCTGCATGGGTGACAACCATAACCAGGGTTTTTTTTTTTTTTATCAGAATGGAGCAGCTACAGCTCGGAAGGGATCTGAATAGATAGATCTGCAACAGCCCAGAAGTGAGCAGAAACAGAGGGATCTGAAACGACGCCGAATGGAGCGAAAACGGCTGGATCTGAAATAGATCTGAAATGGTCGATCTCGAATGGCTTTCAGAATGGATCTGAATGGCTGGATATGAAACGGCGTAGCAGTGATTAACAACAGTTCAGCTGAAAATAGATATGGACCTCAGGTATGTGCAGCTTCCTATCAGTTCAGTAGATTCACTCGGCCACCAATGTTGTCTGATGGCTTGCGTATTGGGACAATACCCCTCACTCCATGACTCAGGTAAAACTGATAACTGCTTTGCCACAAACGACAGCTATTGGTTTACCTCATGGGTGGGAACTAGTCAATCAGGTAGGGGTCATTGCCCTTTTCGCTGGCAGGTCCTCTCAATGGGCCAACTACTTTGGGATTCCTATGGTACTCCTCACAATGAGTTTTAGGGCTTATGCCCAAGTACTTCCCATAATTAAGCGGATAGGGGTTATCCCCAGATCTGAATTTGCAACAGATGCGAAAAAAAAATTGGCATAAATTCCACCCAACGAGCCCAAGAAAGTGCTCTGATACCAGATGTGAAGAACCTGCAATAAATAATTAATGCAAATACACGAGATATTAGAAATAATAGAACTCGAAATCACTTTTATATTGATCACAGACCACTTCGAGGGAGCAACCTCCTTTGAGAAAGCTCAATACAATTAACTTCACAGTTCCTTCAATGACCTCAACACACACTTCTATACTAAGTCTATGCCCAATACTATGAGTCAAAACCATGGGACATATAATACTACGGGACGACTTACAAAGCATATGCGTCCAATATTATGGGTCAATACTATGGGCTAATATAAACTATGGATCAACAAATACTACGGGACGACTTACAAAGCATATGCATCCAATACTATGGGTCAATACTATGGGCTAATATAAACTATGGATCGACAAATACTACAGGATGACTTACAAAGGATATGTGTCCAACAACAATATACTAACATAGTAAAGAGAAGGGTTGACATGGGTTCCTAACACTCACTCCCCTAGTCATCCACCTACACCTAACCCCGACCTCCCCTCTCTCTCTACCCGTGCTCTACCCCCTATATCCCTATCCTTTACTAACCCCTTCTCTCACTCACATTCTCCCCTGTAGGGAGAGGAGGGTGTAAGCCTATGGGGAAGAAAGAGAGATAGAGAAGGTGTTAGTAAGGTTTTGGGAGTGGAGGTGAGGGAGAGAGGAGGGGGGCTCGGGGTTAGGTGTTGGAGGAGGATTAGGGGAGTGGGAGATGGGGTTAGTAAGAGTTAGGGGGGAGATGGAGGGGGGGGGAGGGGAGGGATGTGCTAGTGGTATGGGGAGGCACAGGTATGTGTGTGTGTGTGTGTGTAGAGGGGTGGGGGTTAGGAAAGATGTTGAATGTAAAGTGAGAGAGGGGGGACTAAATTAAGAGTTGGGGGTGTTAGGTAGTTAATATATGGGGGTGTGTTAGGGGGTTAATACATAGCAAGTGTGGGCAACGTTCAATGAAATGTCATTCGTGGAACTACCTTATTAAATGTTGTTGATCATTAGTAGAACAAAATGCGTATGCATTATATAACTACAAAATGCGCATGCATTTTGTACAAGCACAATGGATACGTGTTTTTCCCATATATAGACAGTGTGCATCATTGTCTGAGAGACATTCTAACAGGCTCACAAAAATACAACACAATGCTCACAAATTCGGATTATAAACACATCTTACAACTCATCACAGAAAGAAATTTTGAACACAAATTGAGTATTTCATTGAGACCATCTCCATCACAAGTGCTACAAGGATTGCTTGGAGGGGAAAAAGACATTGGACAAGTTTCAAGAGTCCAATAGAAAAACCATCTCATATTCTCCACCATTTAATATCTTACAATTTTGGAACATCAAATGCAATATTTCATTGACAATTGTGGTGGAGAATAGATTCAATTGAGCAAAAAAAGCACCAAGGTTGGAGAATGTCATATTGAGGAGCACCATAGACCATCCCCACCATTGATGGTGTTACAATTGAGGAGCATCAAATCCATCATCTCATTGGTCATTGAGGTGGAGTGTAGAAACTATTGAGCAAGAAAAATAATTAGCTTGAAGAATATCCAATTGAGAATCAACATAAACCATCTCCACCATTGAGTTGCATTAAAGGCGATTTTTCTCATTGATCATTGTGGTGGAGTATAACATGATTTGGTAAGACAAAAACTAATCTTGGATAATCCCTAATTGAAGAGAACCATAGATCATTGATCATTGTGGTCATGGGAAATATACTCAATCAAAAAAGAAAATCTACAAGGAAGAAGCTACTTGAAGAGATCATTGAATAAATTAGAGAAAGGAGAATAAATGACATGACCGATCGAAGACATTCTGTGGACACTCAACCAATTCTGATTGTAGAGTATGGCATGATTTTTCCAACCAATCCACAATGAGAAATACAGCTATAGAATTCAATTGAGGGGCCTTCGATTTCCACAACAATTGAAGAACAAGCGCCCCATGGCCCTGATCAAGGAGTAAAATGTATGTGCACATCAAGCCCACCTGAAACAATTGATGATTTGGTAGGTTGTGGTTATACAAGTGATGAAGTTAGAGAGGCGTTTCATGGAAAACATATGCTCAAAGAATACAATGTCATTGAGATCGTCCAAGAGGATGTCCTATTGACATCATCTAGATGTCAATAGGAGAAAGAAGGACACGAAGTTACTGTTGAAATGCAAAACCGGCTAGGTGATGAAGCTCCAACCTCCCTACCTCCATTAGCAAGTTCACGCCGAAGAACTCCAACATGCATACAGATTGACGAAATTCCCATTGGTTCACTTGAAGGTACATTGTCTAAACGTATTATTGCATATCAAAATCAACAAATACTTGTTAACTATTTTGATTCTAAATGTGATGGAGATAAATGTAGAATATTTTTAGGAGTATGACTGTCGTTAGGAGAAAATTAAATGTAAATATGGTAAATGTGTTCTGAACCAAGTTCTCATATTGTTAAAAGTTTATTAGACACATTTGGTACAATTGGAGAGAAATCTGGTTCAAAGGATCGCAATGAGGCTCGCCGTGTGTTGTCACAATCAATCGTGAACAAAAGCACTAGGGCCCTTTCTCTTCTTAAGCCTACATCCAAAATTATTAATTTGAATGTCAAAACACTCCGTAGGTATTGTGTTATAAGGGAGCAACTTGAAACTGGTCAAATAGATGTATGGGCCTTCATTGGTCGGTTGCCATGCTCTGATATGAAGCTCATTGATGTGGTAAAGGGATTAGTGCAAGATTTTTGGCATGACAACACTAGAACTTATTCCAACCAAAAATATGTACTAAAATTGAGAAGGGGCTCAAGGTATCGGGAAAGCCACATTAAATATTTTCTGGACATGACACAAATAGAACTGTATGAGAGATTTAGGCGTGAACATAATGAACTTGTCTTGGGCCAAAGGTCTTTTGAGAGATGAAAACCATGGTATGTTAAAATAAAATAAAAATCGTAACACATGATGTTGTCAATGCCACATTGAGTACCGTTATTATTATGACACACACACACACACACACACATATATATTGCATGTATTGCATAACACTAAGACTAAAATACAATTCATATGGAAAAATTGTCACCATACTTCAAGGATTGCTCTTTAATTGAAATGTCAAATGGTCTTTTGATGTATCCACTATATGTAAGAATATTTCAAGTGTGTCCAAGCAGCATGAGAATTCAATCCAAAGATCCAAATAGAGTCCAACTATTGTGTATTCAATCCAAAGAGCCAATTAGAGTCCAACTGGTGTGTATTCAATCCAAAAAGCCAAATAGAGTCCAACTAATGTGTATCCAATCCAAATTGTCAAAGAAACACCAAAAGGTGTGTGAATTCAATCCAAAATGAAGTGATTGTTGAGATGTGTGTGAGAAGAGTGAAAATTTTTTGATATGAGCAAAAACAATGCGGGAGAAGAGCGCGGGTTATTTGCAAGATTTTATGCTTAGTAGAGGCGCGCATAGGCTAGCAGCACGTGCACGCTCCTAGTGCATGCATTCCTATGCTGGACGTTGCTTTGTTCAGTGGGTATGTTTAGTTCATTTATTTTCCAATGAATCTCTATTTTCTCGTTTACTCCTAGAGACCCTCCCCCATAAAGGCCTTTATGCCTCTTCTAAACCATAATCCCCAAGTGCATAAGTGCTTCTAGGTGTTTAGGGGTTTTGTGGTTAGGGTTATAAGGATTGTAGGTTAAGAGTTGTTAAAGTTACGGGGTTAAAGGTTATATATTTTAGTGTTCAAAATTTATAGTCTTTAAGGGTTATAGGGGTGATGAGTTCTCCCTGTAAACCCCTAACCCCCAATCTCTCTCTCTTACCATTTAAACACCTAACCTCCCATTTTTCTCCATCTTGTATTAAACACCTAACGCTAATTTATCTCTCTTTTCAAACAACCTTGATCTATTTATTTCTCTCTAAACCCATAATCCCCATTCTCTCTCTCTCTATCTAAACCCCTGAGCCCCAATATCTCTCTCTCTCTCTCTGAACCCCTTACAACCAGTCTCTCTCTCTCTCTGAACCCCTTACAACTAGTCTCTCTCTCTCTCTGAGCCCCTTACCACCAATCTCTTTCTCTCTAAACCCATATGCTCTAATATCTCTCTCTCCCTCATCCCCTAACCTCCAATATATATCTATCTAAACCTTTAACACCTAATCTCTCTCTTTCTATATGTCCCTCTAAACCCCTAAATTCCAATCCACCCCCCTCTCTCTCTCTACCCCTAACCACCAATCTCTCTCTCTTTGAACCTCTCTCTCCAAACCTCTCTCTCTCTCTCTCTCTCTCTCTATATATATATATAATGTCCCTTGTTAGGAATTTTATTAAAATGGCAATTTTTCACTTTTTTCCCTAGTTAGACCTTTGACTAGTTTTGATCTCTAGGTCCCAAATTTGCCCCAAATGATCCCAAATATTCTGAGAAGGTATATGAATGATATTAGAACATAAATATGTGTTTCAGGGATTCCTTTGGACCTTTAAAATACTTCTGCAAATCCTCTTTCAATTCTGATCAATGTAGGTAACTTTACTAGTGATTTTCCTTTGACTAGTATTGGTCTCTAGGTCTCAAATTGACTCCAAATGCCTTCCAATCTTCAAGGAAGGTATATGAATGATCTTAGAACTTGAATATGATGTTTATGGATGACATATGTCCACCAAAATACCTCTGCAAACTCTCTTAAGATTCTGAACCAATTATGCAATTTTACTAGTAATTTGGGGTTTAAATCCCCCTGGGGTAAGTACTGAAAATAGCTTCCCAAATGCCTCCAAACCCACTCAAATTTATAAAAAGAGGTATGTAATGTGTTAATTATTTTATTAAAGTCTCATATGCACCATTAATGGATTATTACAATTGTTCTCACCCTCTCCCATTCAACTGCAAAAATCCCCAATTCGACCCTTGGGGAAATGGCACTATTTCACCTCCCAATACAACTAAACTGAGTAAAAATGCTTCAAATACTCAAGTACAGTACATGAAACTTGTAGAAGAAATCCATGGCAGTATATTTATCACAAATATATCATAGAATCATCCATTCATTCGAAATCATCATCAATACATTGACTCACAACAAGGTAGTGGGGAAATGGCATTGTTCTTCCATTAAAAATGAGATTTATACATTTATACTTGGAATTTAGACCTGAAAATTTTTGGAGATGCAGAAAATAGTATTTAATTCATATTACAAAATAAATGGGGCATTAAGATCTTCCCCAAAGAGTACAATAGCTCACCAAAAATGCCCTCCCTCAAGGATCAAGAATATGCCATCAAAACTGGAAATGGTTGAAGGAGTGAGATGCAATAGAAGAAACCATGAGCTTCCCTGTAGCTTACACTTGCAAATAAAGACTCCATTAAATCTCCAAATGAAAGGTCTAAATGGCCTTTTCAATTACCAACTTGGATGGGAATCTTTCACCCTCGAAATTGGCTAAGGCAAGAAACTAGTCATCCACTAGCTCTCCCTCTTCACAAATGAAATTGCAAATTCTACAAATGATAAAAAGCTGGTTTTATTCTTTGTTATTGACATTTATAAACTTATAATTTCCTCCATGGGTTTAATTCCTTCCAAGAGACTCATGCCAACTCAAGTTGGGAAGAGATTCCAAAGAACGCCATTTGTACAACAATTCCTAGTCTCCCACTTCCACCAAATCACATGTGGAAGCATCTTAGATGCCCTAACACCCTTGAGCACCCTCTTGGAGTCTATTTTTAGCCCTGACATGTCATATATGTCATATGTCAGCCTTCAGGTCTGATTTGTGTCATAGGTGTCATAGCATCTTCATCATTGTTGTCATAGAGCTAGGGAATCTAGCCCAAGTGTCTCACTAGCTCCAAATTGCCTCTTCCTCTTCCATGGGAGTTACTCTTCCTCTATATTTCGACCTTGGATGATTCATGCAATGAATAATACCTTTTGGACTCCCCCAAGTATGTTACCATTCACCTTGAATTCGAATTGGTGAGAGAATGATGCCAAGTGTAGTGGGGAAATCTAGCCATATGTGGGTCCCACTTCCTCCATGTGTCTTCATGATGAAATGCCACTTTGATTTTCACTTGTATATATTTATTTAGCTCATTTATTAAATATTTATGCCATTCTAATGTTCAAACATCATTTATTATCCCCATTATTCCAAATCCCAAAGCTTCCACCCCAAACCTAGGAAACTAGTAATTTTCCTCCTTGGCAATTATTTGACCTTTAGCATCAATTTGACAAACTCTAATGAATAGGTCCAATTTGATTAGGCCATTGTGACCCAATACCAAATTTGGGACATGAAAAATCCTCCCTTCCCAATATTGCTTGTCCTCAAGCAATTTTAAACGTGGGTGTTGAAGAACCTGCTTTCTGTATAATTCTTTGAAGTTGCCATTGAATTGCCCAACCTTGAGTCTTTGAGTTTCCATGAAGATTTTAGAGAGGAACCACCATGCTTGTTGCTTCACTACTCTGATAAAAATCACTTTATTAAGTGGGGAAATCCATCTCCCATACTGCTTGTTTCCCCAAAAAATTTGAAACCAATGAGATAAAAATTATTCCAGGGTCCCATTGCTTGTATTGCACCCCAATAATTAAGAGTGCTCTCCAACCCACACCATTAGTTAAGAGGATTCCTGGATCCCATTTTCTTGTATGCATCCTTCCAAACATCATGAGTACCAAATATATATCATCGAAGTACATAACAACATAATGAAAATGTACATCAAGGATATGCTTCATCAAAGAGTCATGAAAGTGCTTATACCTCCAAGCAAGTAGACCACCATTTTCCAAGTGCATACAAGCTTCAAGTGACCAATCAAATCTGCTCCAATGACATAGGTGAGGATCCCATGTCCTATAATGCTGCTCCAAAAGGATGTGATATGCATCAAAATATTCAACCATGTATTCTTTCATCCAAGAAGTGAATGAATAATCTCCACTAAAATCTGAACCAAATAATGAGCAGAAAAAAAAGGAGACTTCAAATGACTCAAAGAAGTCTCACCCATACATCCATGAATGTGAGAATAATAAAGATGTAACAAAGTATGTGGCTGCCAAAAAAAATGTTCTGCCATCATAAATCTATTCACCCAAGTGTTGGATGAAGTTCCTCTAACATCAAATGAACCTAGTGTTGAGCAAGAAAAACCATGAGTCTTCAAGTGACTCAAATCCATATCATAGGTGCATCCATATAGATGTGAATCATCATAAAGTGACAAATGATGCTGCTGCAAATGTGAATAAGAATGTGCTCCAACCATGTCATCATAAAAGTTAAATCTAAGAGTTCCATACTCCTCATGTGGCACCATCAAAAAGAACCCTTTCACCCATGCTTCATTGAGATTAATGTTGCAAAACATGGAATTGTAGGATGTAGGAGAATGAACTAACTCACCCAAATGATAAAAAAGTGCAGAAGTTTCATCATGGGAAGGATCCATAGGGGTAGTATCATGCAGCTCCTTCAAAAGTACGAACCCTTTGTCATAGTTTGGTTCTAATGTAGAGGAATCATGCTCTTCTTTAAAAATTGCATAACCTTCATCAAGAGACAATTCAAGTTCCTCTTCCACCATATCAAGTGTTTGGATCTCTTCAAGTTCATCTTCAAACACATCAAGAACATTCAAATTTCCACATTTCTCATCATCCACCATGTCATGAGAATCCTCCAAACAATCTACCATTTGACAATCTGAAACATAGGAGGAAAAACAAGTATCTTGCAAGTTTTCAAGAAGTTGCTCATTTTGAATTGTGAGCTTATGATTATCCTCATTATTCTTCAAGTATGCATCATGTAACAATTCATTAAGCTCAAACAAATGGTTTCTATCAAAAAGCAAAAACATGAAATTACCTTTGATGTGGCACATTGCTCTTTGAATCTTCTCCATGTCTTCAAGGAAGGATGTTTCCTCCAATGAAGTAGCTCTCCAATAAGAATTTGACACCAATTCTTGAGTTTCATGGAGAATGATGAGGGACTCTTGGATCTTATTTTCATTCATCTTTAAGGACCCTTCAAGAAAATGAGGCTCTTGCAAATGAACCTCCTCATCTTCTTCATTTTTTCTTGGACCAACTTCATGAAGCTCAAGTGGTGATGGGGAAGTTGATCTTGGTTCTTCTTCAACTGCTGCAAGGTCTTCATTATCATGCTTAATGGAACTTGGGCTTGCAGCAACACTTTCAAAAGTGATCTCTATGTCGCCAACATAGAGGTGTGAGCACCCATCAGTAGGTACTCCTTCATAGTTTAAGCATCCATCAGTAGATGCTCTTTGGTTCATGTCTAAGCTAGAAGGTGTCTCGAAATGATCTTCCATATTTTCAATAGAATCTTCTTCATGCTCTTGTGATGTCTCTTCCTTTTTATCCTTAAAGCAAGCTGATGCATTTTGCCCCTTGTTTTCCTTAGGATCATTATATTTGGAATCTCTTCTTGAATAATCTCAAAAGCTCTCCTCAAGGAGGACATCATTTCATGCACACATATATGATACTGGCTCCAAGGGTTTTTACAAGAAGGGCATAAACCTTTCTTCACTAACTCCACATCTTCATTTTTGGGCCTATTTTCAAAAACATGTTCAACATAGTACTCAAAAGACATGGCATTTTCTGTATTTTTGCTCGAAGCAAGATATTCTTGATATTTTTGATATTGTTGGGGCAAGGTTTTATATTTTTCTCTCCATCTTTGGAACTCGCTCATAGAATTATCCTTGGTTGGTGTGACACACTCATATTCGTCAGATCTAAAGTCATAAGAATAATCTTCATTTCTCTTGGAATTGTAATAAGTATTGCATGATGGCACCTCTTCCTCGTACCATTCACATTCTGCTTCATATTGCTCATAAGCATCTGCATATTCCTCATAAGAATTGTACTCATAGGATTCATCATAATAGTAAGACATGGCTGCCAATTATTCTTGAATGTATGTACCTAATACACAGTTGCAAGGACCATGCTCTGATACCACTTTAATGTCCCTTGTTAGGAATTTTATTAAAATGACAATTTTTCACTTTTTTCCCTAGTTAGACCTTTGACTAGTTTTGATCTCTAGGTCCCAAATTTGCCCCAAATGATCCCAAATATTTTGAGAAGGTATATGAATGATATTAGAACATAAATATGTGTTTCAGGGATGCCTTTGGACCTTTAAAATACTTCTGCAAATCCTCTTTCAATTCTGATCAATGTAGGTAACTTTACTAGTGATTTTCCTTTGACTAGTATTGGTCTCTAGGTCTCAAATTGACTCCAAATGCCTCCAAATATTCAAGGAAGTTGTATGAATGATATTAGAACTTGAATATGATGTTTATGGATGACATATGTCCACCAAAATACCTCTGCAAACTCTCTTAAGATTCTGAACCAATTATGCAATTTTACTAGTAATTTGGGGTTTAAATCCCCCTAGGGTAAGTACTGAAAATAGCTTCCCAAATGCCTCCAAACCCACTCAAATTTATGAACAGAGGTATGTAATGTGTTAAGTATTTTAATAAAGTCTCATATGCACCATTAATGTATTATTACAACTGTTCTCACCCTCTCCCATTCAACTGCAAAAATCCCCAATTCGACCCTTGGGGAAATGGCACTATTTCACCTCCCAATACAACTAAACTGAGTAAAAATGATTCAAATGATCAAGTACAGTACATGAAACTTGTAGAAGACATCCATGGCAGTATATTTATCACAAATATATCATAGAATCATCCATTCATTCGAAATCATCATCAATACATTGGCTCACAACAAGGTAGTGGGGAAATGGCATTGTTCTTCCATTAAAAATGAGATTTATACATTTCTACTTGGAATTTAGACCTGAAACTTTTTGGAGATGTAGAACAGAGTATTTAATTCATATTACAAAAGAAATGGGGCATTAAGAGCTTCCCCAAAGAGTACAATAGCTCACCAAAAATGCCCTCCCTCAAGGATTAAGAATATGCCATCAAAACTGGAAATGGTTGAAGGAGTGAGCTGCAATAGAAGAAACCATGAGCTGCCCTGTAGCTTACACCTGCAAATAAAGACTCCATTAAAGCTCCAAATGAAAGTTCTGAATGGTCTTTCCAATTACCAACTTGGATGGGAATCTTTCACCCTCGAAATTGGCTAAGGCAAGAAACTAGTCATCCACTAGCTCTCCCTCTTCACAAATGCAAATGCAAATTCTACAAATGATCAAAAGATGGTTTTATTCTTTGTTATTGACATTTATAAACTTCTAATGTCCTCCATGGGTCGAATTCCTTCCAAGAGACTCATGCCAACTCAAGTTGGGAAGAGATTCCAAAGAACGCCACTTGTACAACAATTCCTAGTCTCCCACTTCCAACAAATCACATGTGGAAGCATCTTAGCTGCCCTAACACCCTTGAGCGCCCTCTTAGAGTCTATTTTTAGCCCTGACATGTCATATATGTCATATGTCAGCCTTCAGGTCTGATTTGTGTCATAGGTGTCATAGCATCTTCATCATTGTTGTCATAGAGCTAGGGAATCTAGCCCAAGTGTCTCACTAGCTCCAAATTGCCTCTTCCTCTTCCATGGGAGTTACTCTTCCTCTATATTTCGACCTTGGATGAGTCATGCAATGAATAATACCTTTTGGAATCCCCCAAGTATGTTACCATTCACCTTGAATTCGAATTGGTGAGAGAATGATGCCAAGTGTAGTGGGGAAATCTAGCCATATGTGGGTCCCACTTCCTCCATGTGTCTTCATGATGAAATGCCACTTTGATTTTCACTTGTATATATTTATTTAGCTCCTTTATTAAATATTTATACCATTCTAATGTTCAAACATTATTTATTATCCCCATTATTCCAAATCCCAAAGCTTCCACCCCAAACCTAGGAAACTAGTAATTTTCCTCCTTGGCAATCATTTGACCTTTAGCATCAATTTGACAAACTCTAATGAATAGGCCCAATGTGATTAGGCCATTGTGACCCAATACCAAATTTGGGACATGACACTCTCCCCTGACATGGAACCATTCCAAATCCCAAAGCTTCCACCCCAAACCTAGGAAACTAGTAATTTTCCTCCTTGGCAATCATTTGACCTTTAGCATCAATTTGACAAACTCTAATGAATAGGCCCAATATGATTAGGCCATTGTGACCCAATACCAAATTTGGGACATGACACTCTCCCCTGACATGGAACCATCAATATCTCACTTTATCTAACCCTAAGCCCATAACGCCCACTCTCTCTAACCCATTATCTCCCAATATCTATCTCTTCCTCCATAAGACCCGAACCACCATTTTATCTCCCTTTATCTATATATCTAAACCATTAAACCAAAATATCTCTATCTATTTTTATACCCCTCACCATCAATATCTCTCTCTTTTCTCTAAACCCTAAACCCCAACCTCTCTCTCTCTCTCTCTCTCTCTCTCTCTCTCTCTCTCTCTCATCCCCTAGCCCCCACTCTCTCTCACTCTAATCCCCTAGCCCCCAATCTCTCTCTCTCTCTAAACACCTAGCCCCCAATCTCTCTCTATAAACCCGTAACCCCCAATCTCTCTCTCTCTCTCTCTCTCTGAACCACTAATATCCAATCACTTTTTCTCTCTAAACCCCTAACCACCAATCTCTCTATGTCTCTCCCTCCATAATCCCCTAACCTCCAATCTCCCTCTCTCTAAACTCCTAACAACTAATATCTCTCTTTCTATATCTCTCTCTAAAACCCTAACTTTCAATCTCTCTCTCTCTCTCTACACATAACCCCCAACATCTCTCTCTCTCTCTCTCTCTCTACACCTAACCCCCAATATCTCTCTATACCTATCATAAACCATTCTATAGGTTAGTTTTTGGAACTTTGTCAAATGTTTTTCTAATGTCCAGAAAGAAACATAAAAGACTAGTTTTATTATTACAACACTCCTGGGGTGTTCTTGTGTGTTTCTTTAAGGTATCGTTCATGGACATGAATGCCTCAAATATTCCTTTAGGGTGTAATGTATAGTATTCCTTCCTTGATCATACATAGATCCTCAAAGCCCATAATTACTAGGCTAAAGAGCATCAACATATCTAGTTGAATAGGTTAAAGAGCATCGTTGACAAGCCATGTGTTTTTTTATTCATCCTTCTTGGCCATGGATGATTACAAGCATTATTTAGGGAATAAGATCTATGTTTCCTCTCTCGGCCATGTTTAGGGATGCAAGCCCCATACCTAGTACTCAAAAACTTGAAGTGTTCCCATATTGTCACTAGAATACCAAAGAAACCCTCAAAAAGTCATCTTTGGTGGTTGGAGGCATCATTCATGGACCCTTATTCCTAGAATATTCCTTTATGTTCCAATTCCTCTGCTTCCTCCATTGACCATGTTTAATACCTCAACACCGAAACTCGCTGCTCAAAAACTCCTAATGGTGCCCATAGCCCCATTAGGGATACCCTCAAGAGATCCTATGTGATGCTTCAAGGTGAATTTTTTAGCCCTAGATGCTCATATCATCAGCTATAGGAAAATTATACTCTTAGGGGATCGACTGTGGTGGTTCAAGGTGTTTTTCTTAAAGTAGGTTTCCTAAAATATTGCTTTAGATCATACGGATTAGGCTAATCTCTTGAACATGTCAAGTTCCTCATGACCCATCCTTAGTGCTCATAACCTTCTAATAGTGAGATATCGGCACCACCCATGGCCCAAATGTCTTACATAGAGTCATGTGTGGTAGTTCAAGGGATTATTGGTTTCCCTTGAGCTTCACAAGTTATCTTTTACGCCTAATTTCAATGTCTCATTCCTTTACATTGGTTTATGGATCAAGACCTACACATAGTTCTCAAGCAAATATGATTATTTGAAGGTGAAGTATCTGCATGCAATGTCATATGTGTTTATTGCATCGAGAGTAGCGAGGTGCTTACAACTTAGTATGGAGGAGATGTGTAATGTAATGTAGTGTAATGCCGTCATGATATGTACCCAAAAGAAAAAGTAATAAATTTTTTTTATGTCGGCTCATAAAATAAAAAGTGAAAACCAATTAAAAAATAATTTAAAAAATCCATATCCGCTCATTAAACAAAAATTTAAAACCAAATAAAAACTCATTAAAAAAATAAGACCTCAAGAATTTGGATGCCTCTCAGTGCTTTATAGATACGCGTTTAGGATGGATCTATGTTGGTTCAAGGAAACATTCATATGCTAATAATACCATAATGGCACAATCATCCTCAATAGGCCAATGATACCCTCAAAATGGTATATGTTCTTGGTGGAGGAAACCTTGTTATCCCTAAATGGATGTAAGATTCCTTTCAGTCCTGAGCTTCAAGTCCCATGACCATGTCCAAACCCCTAATTCCAAATACTTGGATACATAGTTCCATGGAATCATGGATATCCCTGCAAAGTCATACATGGTGCTTTGAGACATTTTTCATGGCTTTGGATGCCTTAATGGTTTATTTAGGGACAAATGCATGGTATTTTCCCCTCAAATGTCACTCCCAAGGACTTGAGACATGTACATATTTATCCAAACCACCTAATTGCACCAACATCCCTAATCATAAGCCATTGGCACACTCAAGAAGCCATGTGTGGTTGATTGAGGAAACCTTCTTAGTCTTTGATGGCTAGACGACTTCTTCAGTGCCCAAGGCTTTGGTATCCTCCACTAAGCATGTCCAAGGCCCCAAGACATAAATATAGAGCATCATGAATACCATTGACAAAGTCATGTGTTTTGCTTTGAATCATTTTTCATGGATCTAGATGCCTCAATGCTTTCTTTAAGGATAAATTCAAAGTATTCATCCCTAGAGAATCATCCTAAAGGCCCTGAGACATGTACATACTACTTAAAAATACCGAATGGCACTAATATCCTCAATCATAGAGTAATGATACCCTCAATATGTCACACGTGGTTGGTGGATGAAATATTCTTATCCTTGGATGGCTAGAAGATCCATGTAGGTCCATAGGATCAACTCTCCTCCCGTGACTATGTCCAAGGTCCTAAGGCCCTAAGACATGGATACATATTTCCACATATATCCCTATGAGGTAATGCATTGTTCCTCGAGGAATTTATCATGGATTTGGATGCCTCAATGGTTTATTTAGGGCCAAATGTATGGTATTCTTCCCTGGAAAACCATTTCCAAGGCCCTAAGACATGTAGATACTAAGTTCAAAACCATATAATGGCACGTCCATCCTCAATCACAGGACAATGAAACCTCAAGATGCCATGTGTAGTTGGTGGAGGTAACCTTCTTATCCCTATATGGATATAAGATTCCTTTAAGGCCCAAATCTTACGTCCCCTCCCTTGACCATGTCCAATTCCCCAAGTCCCCAAGACTTGGATACATAGCACAATGGATGCCCCTGTAAAGTCTTGTTTGGTGATTTTAGACATTGTTCATGGCCTTGGATGTCTAAATGGTTTCTTTATTTCCAAAGACACGGTATTCTTCCATAAAAAATCATTCCCAAAGCCTTGATCATGCACACACATATTGCTCAAAACCACTTCGTGGTATTGACATTCTTAATCATAGGCCAATGATACCATGAAGAGCTCATGTGTGGTTAGTGGAGGAAATCATCATAGCTCTTTCTGGATAGAATATTCCTTTAGGGCCCAAGGTTCATGTCTCTCTCTCTAACTCTCTCTCTAAAATGGCTATGGGTTATAGGTTTTAAGGGTTGGGTGTTTGATGATAGAGTCTAGGGTTGATGAGAATTAGAGGTTATAAGGGTTAGGGGTTAATTTTTATTTGACTAGCCCACTTTAGAGGTTAGGATTAAGTGGTTAGAATTATAGGTGTTAAGGGATATATATCATTATGTGTTAGTATTTAATATTTTTAGGGGCTATACTAGTTTAGGATTATAGTGGGACAAGAGTTATAATGGTTAGTTGTACTAGGGCCTAGGGATTGCAATGGCTAGGGACTCATGGCCAAGGGTTTGGGGATTGAGATATAGGGGTCATGGATTTATTGTTATAAGGATGAATATTTATATGTACATGAGGATAATGCGAGTTAGTGATTTTGTGTAATAATATATCTCCTAACCCTTGTGGTGAAGGAGAGAAGAGAGGGGTGAGGGAGGGAGGAGGGATTGGGTAGAGTGGAAGAGAGGGGACGGATTGGGTGGATAGGAAGAGAGTGGCGAGGATTGGGTGGATAGGAAGAGAGGGGGGTAGGGTTATAGAGAGGGAGGGGGGGATTTAGGGAGAGATAGAAAAAAATGAACGTGCAAAAATGAACGTGTGCACGCATCTACAAGTGCGCGTACAGCAATGCGTGCACGCCTCTATGCATGTGCACATCTACGCGTGTGCGCATTTGTGTGCACGCGAGTTTGGATTCAAATATTTTTTGGTGCCCTTGCAGGTTTGGTATTAGCTTTGAAATTCCAAACCTTGAGGCTCGGTTTGAGTTATGGCAGAACACACCAATTTCTGCAACTTCATGTTTTTCACTCTTAGTTCCGCATATGCTCCACTTGTGCACTACTGATAAAATTGCACACACTTGTCGAGCACTATGTGCAGATTCTAACTATATATGTTTTTAATAGACCTGTTATTGTTATCTATTTTTAATTTATTTTTAACTACACTCATGTCAAATTTGTAAAAAACATAGGTCGTTTATTTGGGCTATAACTCTTGATTGGCTTACATATTTCGAAAACGGAAAAGAACCCACACAAGAGTACAAGAATACCTACAAGCTAAAAAAATAATTTGATTGATTATGTTCAGACCATGATATGGTGGACCAACACTCGACTATGTCGTTTTAAGGCTTCATTGACTTTCATAATTTTAAAAAAATATATAAAATTAACTTTTAAAATTTTGGAAAAATGGCCCTGCACAAGATCCATTTGTTTCCTACGCCTCTACATAATTTTTTTCTCATAATTTGACAATTTACATAACAAATTGATGGACCAACGCGAACATATGTATTATGTTTTAGAGAAAAAATAACATACCAATCTTAAAATAATGAAAATTTGGGGTGGTTATACCACTTTTCCATAAATAAAAGTTATATATTCTGGAAGGTGATTCGATTTTCTAGGTTTCACATTTTTACACCTAATTCTAAAATTTTTTGTAGGTACCTCTAATAATTCATTTTAATGATAAGATTTATGTTTTTCAGCATGCCATTGCAGCTAAAGCGTCATAAGTGAGTATCATTACCTTGCACCAGCCCTTGAGTTTCTACTTCTTGCTGTGAAGGTGGATGATATCCTAGAACAGACTTATATTTAGGATGTCTTTGAGAGGATAGCATGTTGTCTATTTTATGGGTTTGTCTCTTCCAATCTTCAGGAAACTCAAGGTGCCTAATGATATTGCATTGATGAGGGAATTTAACATCATGAGGGGCTCTGCAAATAGTATTTGTTGAGTCTTTAGAACAATCTAGATGTTGGTATAGTTTTTATTTACTAGGAAGATTAGAAGAAGGGTTCAAGCATTTGACTATGTTAAAAGAAGTTGGAAGGAAGGGATTTAAAGAATTAGAGGAGGGTGAGGTAGAAGGGGGAAATTCACCATGATGATTGTGCAAAAAATGAGGAGGATGAATAAGAATATGAAAAGAGGGGCATTGTAAATGTGAGGTGACACTTTTATCAAGCCATTCGTGAACATCTGAATGTGGAAACACGGGAGTGGAAAAGTCATGATGGGTTCATGGAGGGACCAATCTAACCTGATTATCATGAGTGATTATTCCTTGTAGGGTTTTAGGTTTCTATGATGCATCATTTAAAGATCGGTATTGGAAATACCAGTCATGAGGTAACCCTACTTCTTCATAGGATACTCCAGTACTTTCATCATCTGAGATGCTAGTGGTAATACAATCTTTAAATACTGGTTGTTTTAGCTTAAAATGTGCAGTATTGGACAACATAAATGTTCTTTGAATAATGATTGAGAGAAACTGAGATTCATCTACCATTTGAAGACCTTGGACTCCAACCAGCATTTTCCAGGCATCTTTAAGATGGAGATCGGACAATCCCAAAGTATAATTATGGATAAGAGTGTTGTATTGGGTTCCAACTTGCAGATTCCCAGTGATAGTTCCAATTCGGGCATGATCATAAGAGAGGTGCCTAGTATCAATAATTCAACTAGACAAGGAGTATTGATTCCTTGATTAAACATAGGAGCTAAACCAATTTTGATTCCACCAAAGTGGATATAGCTATATCAGAGATCTTTTACATATTCAGGAAATATTTTGAGTTCATCTCCATAGAACATATTGATAGTTATGATTTGAGTAGTGGAGCCAGAAATTTTAATCTTTATTTCGAATTCTTTTAACAAAACCTTTTTTTATGAATAAGGACACTAAAGGTTTATCATATACTTCTGAACTATTTAACCTCGGAGGATTCCAAGATTGAGGATCATCTAGTCCAGAACATCCAGCCTCAGAACTTCTAGAACTAACTTCACATAAACGCCTTTTATCAACATAATAGAAAGATCTACTGATCCGATTAAATGTTGTTCCTAAAAGCTTTGAATGTGACAAAACTAGTTGATCCTTTGCACAAAGTACATAGACCCTTTATATTTTGATAATCTGCTATGCTGAAGATCTACCTTAAGGCTTCCATGGTACACCCACATATGCAAACTAGATAAACCAGGCTCTGATACCATTCATTAGCAGAGAAGCTTGCTACAAATACAATTCCACTCATAACTCATGGATCATGCAAGAGGATTGAAATAAAATTGTTTTTACATCCTCCACACACGACCACCTGCCTTCAAAGGAGGATATTGAGCCACCGTCGTTGATCCCAACCAATTGTTTCCTTTGGCAATTACTTCTAGGACTTGACTGGGGGTATTAATTGTATAACGACAAGACTTATTTTAGTCTGAATTCAAGATCTGAATGCAATGATCATATATTGATATTCATGAAAATAGATTACAGAGCAAAATGACACTTAAGGTTTCTGTTGTCTTAGCCAAGAGACAGAGCATACTCCCGATGTTACAGACTCAAAGACATAAACACATAGACATATTTCTAGTGGGATCTCATAGCATAAAACCCAGTCGCTGAGCATAAGTCTTACCTCCGTCCTAACATACTCTAGACTTATAGACTTTGAGATAGCTTTGTGATGCAATTTGATATGGTAGAATGTTCATTGTTAAAAGATATTTCATTTCTATTTCATTTAATTGTTCATGTTGGATTTGTAATTTTATTTTTTTTTGATAAAAGCAACATCGCAAATTGAAATTTGTATAAGACTATTTATGTGAGTGTATGTTTAAAATGGTTTTCAAAATATAGTTTGAAAATTGATATTAAATATCAAAATAATTTAATAAAACACATCTTATTGAAAAATAAATTTTTAATCAAAACTTCATTATTAAATGGTAAAATTTTAAACTTGCTGCAGGACGCATAAAAAGAAAACTTAAAAAAAAAATTGTTTGAAGAATGAATATGAATCAAAATTCCAATATTGTGTGCAAGTATTACGTTCTCAATCGTTTTCACTTACATTGTTATAAATGCAATGGCACGTATTGCGTTACATATTCCGATGGTCGGCTTAGCTTGAGATCTCCATTTTTCCGCGTATCAAACAAAGAAAGCATAATGGCGTGGGATAAGGGGCATTTATTCTGTCCCTCGACAAAGAAAGCAGGCAGATGATGAACGGCGTTGGATAAGTGGCATTTATTCTGTACCTTTTCACGCATGAAAACTAGGCGTGGGAATAAGTGGCATTTATTCTGTCCCTTTTTACGCATGAAAATTGAAAGAATTTTTCTCTCTAACATCAAATTCAAATTCAAATTGTAGTGAAAAATTTTCTTCCTAGAATTTTAAAATTGTAAATCTAAAATTGATGTTTGGATAACTCGTAGTTCATGTATGGATAACAGACATACAACTTTTTAGTTAACTAAAGAAGATAATAACAGGTGGTAGTTGAAGCATAGACAACTGGTGAATACAATTAAACATAGAAAACAAGATAACTATTCATGACACTTAACTTGTAACCTATCCATATTCACCTGCCACAAGTTAACTAACTATGCTAATATATAATAAAATATGACCAAATTAACAATTTCAACATTGAATTATGTTTTTTTTACTTTTTTATTTAAGAGGCCAATAAAACCCCGGCCGTGACATACAATACTGAATATAAACACATGGCCATGCCTAACACACAATACCAATAAAACAATCCAGTTTGCGGTCCATTTCATTTACTGTACCACCAACTGTGGAAAACATCATCCGAATATGGTAATTTTGAAGTTGACATAAGTTTCTGAATCTTATCAAAATTTCTTTAAAAATTACAATATTGTTCATATTTGAACCTAACACATAGTAAGGTTGCGGCGAAAAACTTAAACAATATTGAATACACCGTTAAACTAACATATCTCTAAATATAATTCCTCTCCTTCCAAATGACATCAACTCTTGAATTTATATTCGCAGTAGGAAAGAGGAAAAAGAAAAATACATTTCATTCTAAATATATATCAGTACAGGATCCTGGATAACCAGTTTGGTCGTAAAAGCCTTGCTCCAAAGTGAAGTAAAATGAAATTTAAATAAATATCTATATCATACTTTAACGTAGCGTCATTAGCTATTGTTTAGAGATTTTGCACTTGGTTGATTTTGCACTTGTTTTATGAAGCCTGGAATAGATTGCAAAAAAACAGATGGTTGATAAAATTCCATAAAATAGAGAAAGAAGCAGAAAAATAACATATATTTAAAACTAAGAAAACCAAATATTATTAGCCAAACGCAATATGAGCTGATAAGAATAGATTTGGCCAGATCATTCCTCATTTCTTATATGTGTTTTTTTTGACAAGTGGTAGTACCTTTGACTAGCAGGTTCTTCATTGACTGAGAGATCACGAACCAGGGGCATCTAAGCTATCAAAATCATCGAAACATGACACTCATAGATTTTAGTATCCACATGGTTTTGAATATCTCATGAATCATTCTTCATATGTCATCAAGCTTCTATCGATTTTAATAATTAATTTCATGGGATTCATGGGATTGGTTGTCACTCTCTGGATCTATTTCAAATGCAGAGAAAAGAGAGGGGAGGAAAGGAGGCCGACAGACAAATTCCATTGCATCCCATCTCAGCCCATGGAAAAACTCATGATCTTTCACTTCTTCCACTCCTCGTAAAGATCCCAGCCTCTTGTAGGGTTCTTTCACCAACAGCTTCTCAATCAAATCTTGCAGGGCAGAGAAGGGCCCTGTGAAGAGAGCATCTTTACACATAATATTGAAAAAGGTCTCTTTCCTGTTAACCCCGCAGAAGGGCGTCCGACCATGAACCATCTCGTACAGAAAAATCCCAAAGGCCCACCAATCCACTGGGAAGGAATGGCCAGTACACCAAAGAATCTCTGGCGCTATGTATTCCTTTGTTCCCACAAAAGAATGCGAGCGTGGATGCTTGAATGCATATGGGAAATTATCATCAGATTTCGAGTTATCCGAACTGGAATCACTGTTGACTTTACAGCTGTCTGATCCCCCGTTAAAGCTAACCCTAGAATTAGAGAACTTCTCAGATTTTGTTGGACAACTGGCATCGGCGGTTGGGATTTCTCCCTTGGAATAAAGGCGGAGCGAGAGATCAAAATCAGAGAGCATGATATGCCCATTATCTTGCACAAGTATGTTCTCCGGCTTCAAATCTCTGTACACAATTCCCTGGTCATGCAAATACTCCAACGCCAGAACTATTTCAGCCGCATAGAACCTGCGCTATATCGATCAAATATGACGATTATTTCTTAGGGTTTCGACTTGCAATATCTAATATAATCCTATTTTTACTCAGAAATATATTCATCTAAGCTATTGTATATGTAAGAATATAACAAAATTTCCATACCTTGTGGCGGATTCAGAGAATATTTGATTGGGCTGACGGAGACGCAAGGAATTCATATCTCCTCCTGAGCAATATTTCATAGCCAGAAAAGTGTAATTATCCGATTCGAAATGTGTAAAGAGAGAAGGAAGGAAGGGGTGATCCAACGTAGAGAGAATATCTTTCTCTATGGACGCAGCAGATCTGATGGCGGCGCCTCCTTGATGGCCAACGTCTTTTTGCATGACTTTGAGAGCGTAAAGCTTCTTGGTTATGCAGTGCACTACTAGAAACACTTTACTCATACGCCCTTGGCCAAGCCTCTTAATTAAAGTGAACTCCTCCGACGGATCCTTCTCTACCAAATTGATCTCCATGCTCTCATCCGGATTTTTAAGATATCTATCTGAACCAGCTGACATGATTGGAGACTTGCCGACTGCAGTGTAGAGCTCCTCGTGAAAGGGAAACCATTCTGCAAAGCTCTAGATATCTGCCTTGCCTCTTTGCAAGAGTATGCAGCCCTATCATGTTACTGTAAGGGCGACACTGACTTATAGAGACAGAAGATTACTATGGTATTATATCAAGCTTACTTACTGACCTCTGAAGAGAAATTACCAGTTTCAAAGCAGTACAAAATAGAGAGTGGTAAGTTCCACACTTTTGAATGACTTTTCATCAATGAAAAGTCATTCAAAAGTGCAATGAAAAGTAATTCAAAAGAGTCTAACATACCACTACCACAAGGGATTCTGTAGCGGAAATTTGTAATAATAAACAATTTGCTGAGTGGTATTGAATGATGTTTTGGTGGTTGCTGTGCATCTCTTTGGATTTCAAGATTTCAAACAATTTGAGATATAACTGTAAGCAAACCAGTCATATAAATATTCAATAATACTTAACAGACTAATTATTATTTGCCTCTAAAATGACAGCAGCATGAACTACTAACATTCACTCAAAAAAGATAAACACATCATTCTATTCAAGTGAATAGTAATTGTTAAAATAAATAGAGGGATGTGAGGTGTTTAGGTATTATCCATGATTTCGGACTTCCTTGAGTGGATCAACAAGATTAACCTGGGTGTAACAAGTGATGGGGATTCATTTCATGGTTATCCTATCTTGTTATGCTCAAATGCATCTTGATTAAGATTTAAATAAGTTAAGTTAGGCAGTGGTTAAGAAAATGGGTATGTTTATTGATATGCATTTGAGCATAACAAGATAGGATGACCATGAAATGAATCCCCACTATACACTTTGTACACTCAAGTTAATCTTGTTGATCCACTCAAGTTCCAAGTCCAAAATCTTAGATACTAATGTTTAGCTTTTGTTTAAGAACTATCTCCACAAAACTTATTTGGCTAACCAAATAAACATAGTGACTTAGTTAGTAGAGGTCTTGGCGTGCTTCATAGAGAGGTATACAAAGTTTGATGGTGGAAATCATAGTAGCATAATTAGGTAGTTCGGAACAAATTGGAATTCTTAAAATATTCAGTCTATAGTACTAGTTATAGTACTAGCACAGCCACAAGTAGGCAACCACTTAGTTTTGTGGAGATGACAGGTTGTTAAACAAAGACTAAAGATTAAACTAATTAATATAAACATAAAAAGAAATAAGATTTAATAAACATACCCATTTTCTTAACAACAACTTAACTAAATCTTAATTAAATATTAATCAGGATGCATTTGAGCATAACAAGATACGATGACAATGAAATGAATCCCGAGGGTACACTTGTTACACTCGTTAATCTTGTTGATCCACTCAAGGAAGTCCAAAATCTGAGATAATATCTAAACACCTAAAGGGTTCTTAGATAGTTAAATTTTGAAAACCAATTTAAAAAAAAAAAATCTTGTTGATCCACTCAAGGAAGTCCAAAATCTGAGATAATATCTAAACACCTATATGTACAGATAAGGGTTTTTAGATAGTTAAATTTTGAAAACCAATTTAAAAAAAAAACTTTAAAGTGTACATTTTTTCACACCATATAAATATCTAGATACATTTATAATATATTTGTGAATATTTAATTAAAACTATTATATGTAAGTAGTGTATATTTGTGAATATTTAATTAAAAGTGTTATAGATAAACATACTACATCAGTATTTTATTCATACTAAGTTTTTTTATTATATATATATTTTTATCTAATCTTATTTATATTCATATTTATACTCAAATTATATTACTATAGTAAAACTTCGTATTAATCCGGTAGAATTATAACTGTAATTAAAACTTTGGCGAGATTTTAAAGACTCTTTTTCCTTGTAAAATAGAGTCATCAATATTCGCGAATCGCTATACTTTTCGAATAAATACGGTGAACGCTGAAATGATCCAATTCTCGACATATATAACGACCTGTGTTTTGTTGACGCGAATAATTGGGTCTGTGACATCCCAGATTCCGACCAGTCCTCGTGGGAATTTTGATAACTCGCTGTCCTCTTTTTAATATATGACATACAACTGTCATCTTATACTTATATGGACAGAACACTACACAAATCCTGATAATGCCATATCTATTTCTGTCCGTTCACGTGGCATCATCATTGCTGGAATGGCCTTTAAAATATGCCGCTGAGTGGATGCTTAGTTTATTTGAAGCACAATTTATCTTTTAATAAGTTTGGTGATACTTTATAATCAATGTAATTTTGGGAATGAGGAACCAGGTATTTAGTAGGATGTTAGTCTGATAGAAATCTAATATGATGTCGGTCTAATTATTATCTAATGTAAGTGTTAATCTAATTAGTTATCTAATTTCTCTAAGTTGACAATTTTTACCTAATTTTTAAAAAAATGGTTAATGATAAAATTTAATTAAAAAATAAAAAACACCAAATTCAATTGGAATTGTTACTTCTCCTTAAAAAAATCAAAGAGAAAGAAAACTACTATGTGAAGAGAATTTAAGAACACAAATCTGGACTTGCATGTAGGATAGAATTATCTATTTTTGCAGTCACATAAAATATCTTAACAATGTGTAAACGAGCCTAGAAGGGTACTCTCCTCGAAGATTAGGTATCTTATTTTAAAATAATTAATTTCCTTCTTGCTTGAGTAAGACGTATATTTAAAGACCCATGCCTATTGAATAAAGATGCCTCAACTTGTTTGATAAGTTGTTAATCCTTGTAGACGGTATAAGAGCTAAGAATTAAGTTCTTTTATGTTCCTAAGATCGAACCCTGCTCAACGTTGGTGGTTCGCCTCTTTGTGGAAAATCACATGCCCCCTTAAGACTAAACACTTATGTTAGGCCGCAATAAACGAACGCATCCCTGTTTGGGATCGTCTTCAAAAACTTTTCCATGAAGGATCGGGATGATGCCCACTATGTAAGATCCATTGGGAGGACAATATGCACCTTCTCATCACTTGCTCCTTTATTCAAAGCATATGGTAGTTTATCAATTTGTTTACTGGTATTCACCATCAATGGAATGGAGGTTCTGTATCCGAGGCACTAGAAGGTTGGTTTGATCTCCCATATGGCCTTTTATTCCTTGCTCTTCCTTATATCGTGATTTGACACACTTGGAAAGCACGGAATTTATCTATTTTTGAAGATTCTTTCATCCCTCCAGAGGTTTATGCTATACGTAGTCTGACGGTAGCACGGTCCTATTCTCAGGTTCCTGGTTTGCAGAAACCACGGGTTGTCATGGTGGAAGAGATCAATCAGAATGAACCATAGGGATATTTCGATGGTGCATCTCAGGGTACCCCTGCTCGTGGTGGAGCTGGCGACATCATTTTCCTCCACTCAGATAAATGGTTTAAGTTTGTTTCATCCACTAGTGTTAGTACCAACAATCGCGCAGAGTTAATGGCCTTAAGAATCCTTCTACAAGCTTCCATTTCTAGGATATTCGATGTTTACAAATTTTTGGGGATTCATCCCTCATCATACAATGTATGAACTCTCGATGGCGGCCACGGAACTTGTTATTTATTCCTATATATGAGGAGGTCATTCGGTTGGTATCCCCTTTTCAAAGAATATCTTTCAAACACATCTATAGGAACTAGAATATTGAGGTTGATCATTTATCAAAAATTGGTCTACTTCTTGATGATGGTTTTTGGGAAACACGGGCACAAGAACACGATCACATATCCTATGTTGGCCTGGGTCCTATAAATTTTTGATTTTTGATATGACTTTATGGATGTATATGCATTGAATGCAAGGAACTACTTCTCAATCAAATTTTTTTGTATGATGATACATATTATCTGATATTTTCAAATACAGATAATATGTATATGAATATCTGGTATCCCCTTTTCAAAGAATATCTTTCAAACACATCTATAGGAACTGGAATATTGAGGTTGATCATTTATCAAAAATTGGTCTACTTCTTGATGATGGTTTTTGGGAAACACGGGCACAAGAACACGATCACATATCCTATGTTGGCCTGGGTCCTATAACTTTTTGATTTTTGATATGACTTTATATATGGATGTATATGCATTGAATGCAAGGAACTACTTCTCAATCAAATTTTTTTGTATGATGATACATATTATCTGATATTTTCATATACAATACTTGATGGACAATCAATATCATGAGACCATCTTGGTCATGTAAAAAAAATTTACTTTTTTTTGTAAGTTGCAGACAGAAAATTAATTAACAGAACCGAAAAAGATGGCAAAAAATACATAGAGAGCCAAAGCGTCTGTAGCAGACTGGGGAGGCCTCAGATGATGAAGCCACCATCCCAGTCACTCAAAAATACTGAAATAACTGTCATTATACAAAATAAAGACACCCTGGATAAGGTTTTCCCATAAAAAAACTGGGACTTGTTCCAAAAAAAATATTACATGCTGTCTGGAAGTGCTGAAGATTAAACCATATAGAAAATTAAAACAAAAAAGCTGAAAATCACAGAGATAACCCAGAGCAATGATAGCCCATCTAACGATTTGCAGGCGGTGCGTTTGGTTCCTCCTCGAGGATGGGACAGGCAGCATAGAAGTCTTCAAAGGTCCCCGGAGGGGGGAGAGTAGGGGAAGGAGAACCTGGAGCACCCGGACCTTCATGAGCGGTGTTGTTGGCGAGTGTTGCAGGAGCAGTACCCTTGTCTTTTCTGCCATGGATTTTTTCTTTGCAGACCCTTCTTTTTGAACTTTTGTTGTAGCACCATCCACGTTGTTCTCTGGAATTGTCTGGTCAGAATTGCTACCGAAGGAGAAGATTTCCCAGGTCATGTTGGCGTCCAGGGTGTTTGAGTGATCAGAGGCCTCTTTCAGGATGGATTTGATATTCCTCACAATGCTGGTGCTAGCTTTCTAGCTTGCATCCATTTATTCTACCAGGGTGCTCATCATGTTTTTCAACAGCCAATAGTGATTGATGGTGCCTTTGTTACTGCCCAAGGATATAAGAGTCGCCACTGTACGAGCTTCCCACCCATCAATTAGATTGCGGGTCCACAGAGATGCGCTCAGCATATCTATCCATTACGGTCTAGTCCATAGCCACCTTACGTCGTCTACAAGATCTTTTTATACCACTGCCGCGACGAGAGGTGCCTCTGTTGCGTGGCGTCATGGAAACGAGAGCGACAGAGGAGGCCACAAGGAATAACCAGAACGCAGCAGAGGAGGCTACAGGGAATAACCAGAATGCAACAGTGAAACTGGAATGCATGTCGACAGATGGCTTTAAAGAGCCGAGCTAAGCCAATTCCCTCCCATGGAGGTAATAAATGTTGCAATCTGTCATCCTTGATAAGGGTGGAAGAATTAATGGCTCTTCACACTAGCAGAGAGTGATCATCACTTCGAACTCACGCGAAGGAGATTGGGATCCGAGGGCTCGTCCTCCTGCCTTAAATAATCATTGTCACCCTGGTAGGAGTGTTGTCAAGTGGAGCTAGCTGACAGGTGGGTTGTGTTCGTCGTCACATGGCCCGACACATGCATGCTGGGACCAGTGCCACATGAGGCGTGTTCCGTGGGCTCCTGTTTCGTGTGCACGAGGATCGAGGCGATGGGCACGTGGTCACCCGCATTCGGGGTGTAAATTTTTTTTACTTAATATAAAGCAAAAACACTATTTTTTTCATGAAAAAAAAGAAGTCCAATATTGATGTCTCCTTATAAGTTTAAGGATTTGACTATTATTGCAAAGATTTATGTTATAGTATGAGAAGTACTGTGAAATAATAGAAAAGGGAATAGCAACAGAATCGCTGCAAGTTGTATCTTTTCAGTAGAATGGTCTAATAAAGATACGATTTTTTTTTTATGGAAGTAGCCTAGTTTGGGGTGAACGTGTATCTCTCATATTGGTTCCGTATGTATTATATTTTTCTTTATGTATTATGCTATATATGTTATTGTTCCATTAAATAATCTTGAAACTCATAGGCATGAACAATTTGCTCAACTCGTTGAAGAATTGGACATGTTAATAAATCTCTTTTTTCTTACAAACTATGATTTAGTAAATAAGTATGTGATATGTAGATTTTGGGGTTATAACCCTTTGAATAAATTTACATCTCAAATGATGTATTAAACACAAGAGAAAATATTAAGGTATTGGATCTAACCTTATTAGGCAAAGATCCCCTTTGAAAAGCGGCTAATACACTTGGGATAAAGTGTGGTTAAACATGTAATTTTATGGTTGAGCACAATTCTTTTACTATTTATGACTTAAGGTGATTAATGGTTTATACTTGTTTATTAAATATTATGCATCGCACAACTATTGGATTACAAGTTAGATGTAAAATGTAACATAAAGGGATGAGTGCTACTCATAAAGTAGATTTTATAGAATAATCTCTATATGAAATAGGGGCTAACACAATTGGGATAAAGTAATTATTAATCAAGTGTGGTTAAACATGTAATTTTATGGTTGAGCACAATTCTTTTACTATTTGTGGATTAAGGTGATTAATGGCTTATACTTGTTTATTAAATATTATGCATCCCACAACTATTGGATTACAAGTTATATGTGACAGGATTACAAGTTATATGTGACATGAAAGGATGTGTACTACTCATAAAGTAGATTTTCGATTTTATAGAATAATCTTTATATAAAATAAGGGTACGAGATATTACCTTCATGTCAACAATTTGGAATGAATAAACCATAAATTTACCATACATACATATGCATACAACATATGAAGGAAGGGCTTCTTAAAATCATATAGGTATAAGTTATTAAAGTGGTAAACAACAAATTACTTGTTGAATGGTTAGAGTATTCTTAGTTAAGAAGTTGTATTAATCTTAGGATAAAATATTATGAGCAATCATATGTTGTAATGTGTAAATGAATGATTTGACAAATGGTAAATGAATTTTTAATTACTAATATTGGTTAAAGCTTAAGACAATAAGTAGACTTATATAATACTTCTTGTGGTATTAAGTATCATTTCAAGGTAACATTTTGGTTTGATTGGATGAAGTAAAAGAAAATTTTCATACTCTATTTCATTAAATATTAATGAGAAAATCAGGTATGTTATAGAGGACTTGCAACGTTCTGATGAGTAGCAGTAGCAGAGGATGCATCTTGTAGTTGCTTCATTGAAGATGGTTCAAAGGCCTCTCTTAGCCGTACCACCATCTAGGTGACCACCGTCATGAGGTAGGCATTTGATTCCTCCATGGTTTCCATTCGTTGCTTCTGAGTTGGAAAAAATACTCATCTTTTCGCACGATACCTAGGGAGACCATCATTTTGGTATGCCAATATAGCTCTAGGATCCTATAGGATTAGGTATTTTGAGTTCTACTGCATCCCAAATCCCGAATAATCCCCTATAGTTGCTTCTCTACACCATAGTTCTCCTTGTAATCCTTGACCAATTTGACCTCTAATTCCACGACAAACATGGCTTCTTGTTCGTCCTCGAAAACCTCTGCATTATAAAAGTTCGCAGCCTCCACAACAACTTTGGCAACTCACTTCGAGCAAGCAAGAGAGGGGTGAGACTTACCTCCACGGTGCACCATTACGAAATGAACAAGGGGAGATAAATTCCTGATGAACACAATACCTGGAATTGAATCCATGCGCTAAAGAGAGTGAAGAAAGAATTGAAGAACTAGGGTGATTTCTTCCCAATTTATCTTGTTACAACTCATGATTGCATCTTGTCTCAGGTGTACCAAGAGTTCATTACTAGCTTTGGACATGGAGTTGGACATTATTCTCCATCTTGTGCTCACTTCCCTACTCATGCGAGCATTTGAACCTATCACCATCCCACCCAACGCCATGATCGTTCTCATTTGCAAATATCTGTGAGCGTACATTCACCTTAAAGCTCGAGACATGATATCCCGCCACTTCCTTCCTCGATTGACGAGCCATTGACTCATTAGACATGTGTGCGTCCTCCTTACTAGACACCCTATCCAAGAATAATAGAACTCCATGTTTCTTAAATGTCCAATCCCATCTTACATGATAGAAGTTACGGTTCACTAGTGTTTGAAAAATGTATCATGAGAGGGATAATTCGCAAAGATCAACGAGAATATAAATGTCATCCATGGGTTCTAAGCATTTAGTTTGGATACACAAGATTAAAAATGCACTCACATCTTTCCATTTTTAATTGTTCCCTTAGGATGGAGATTGTTTGAAGAAGGGATAAAGGATTCAAAGTTTTAGATATTCTACTTTTTGTAGCTTGGATATATAGAAAGATGAACTTTTCTATCATGTCCCCTCCCGTGGACCCAATTCGAGGAAGGGAACATGATACCAAATTCTAGGGCTTTTACATAAACTCATCCCATTCATCAAATTCACAGAATTAAAACCAAATGTGTGCAGATGCCATTCAATCTAACACAACAGAAGTAATATTCTGCACACACATATATTATTCAATTTCCAGCATATGGATAAACATGACCAATTTAAAACATTTGCAGAAGTAAACATAGAAAGAGAATACTCATCTTGATGTAATTTTGTCCCAAGCAACTAGCTATGTCGCTGCAATGTTCCACCCAGCCATAGGTCTCTACCCAGCCTATATTCTTTCAGCACTCAGAGACCACCCCCAAGCTGGGCATGATATCTACAAGGAAAATGGGACTCTCAAGATCAGCACAGCCAAAGAAATGGATACCCATCTCAACCCCAACATTCTCTTACACACAGCAACTCAAATATTGGGCATGGATACACATTTTCAACAATGGAATTTACAGAATAGGGTCTATGGGTTTTCCCCAAATCGTGGCACACCAAAAAACGGATTGTGGGAAGAGGGAATCAACCCCAGGGATGAAAACCGATTTCTCCCACAATACATGAGCATTTAGTGGGCCAAAAAGGCCTCTATAAAACCCCCAAATCGATTTGTTCTCTTCCCCACTGTTAACCAAAACAAAAACGCCCTTCCCAGCTCGAAAAATGAAGGAAAACATAGAAAAACCATGGAGGAAAACACCTAGGTGACTCCCCACTCATGAGAGACCAAAACTGATGGGTGAATAATGGATTGGGGGGCAATTTCGTGGCTCCTTTCTTGCCCAATAAGAAAAACATGAATTTCTAGGAAGGGTGGCTTGCCCATACTCGAAGTTGGACAGCCATACCTCTCCATTCCTCAAGGCATTAACTACCTCAACCAACTCTTGGGAGAAAATGAATGATTGGGCACAAAAGTCAACATGGGTAATTGAGGGTTCACGGGTTCTCTCATTGACACTTGGCTTGACTTGATTGGCTAAAGGGTTTGAATCTTTCCCTCTCAATTCCTTGTAAATATCATGCCCCCATCTCTTGTTGCATTGCATAGCTAGTTGTGGGCATTTATATTCAAATGCATATTTACAATTCCCATTGTTCACTAGCACATGAGTAGCATAATATCCAATACTTGCCTCTTCAAGGTCGAGCATTCACTAGAGGGGCCTTGGCCTTGAGCTCCATGCTAGGAATCATACATAATATGCATACGATATTTACATTATAGCCCAAAATATCCTAAGGGTCAAAATGGGGGTATGACATTTTCGAAATCCAACATGGCTCTTATATATTCTAAATAGGAGGAAATTTATGGGGTTTGAATATAAAAGAATATTACAAATAGGCGTTACAACCATAATTTAATTTATGCAAGTAATGCGCAACGTACAATAAAGACTTCTAAATATACACTAAATGATGAAGTTTGGAGTACACAATTATTTGCCTCTTTGGAAAAGAGGTTTGAGAGGTGAATGATGAATAAGGTTATCATTGATGTCAAATTCCTAGTGTATATAACTCCAAAGTGGTCCCCTTATGGCATATATTTAAGCATGGCCCTCACGAGAAGACACTTTGGGTTGTACACATATCGAAAAAACCCCTAAATAAGTTCGTATGGTTTCCCCTAAGCAATGTTGGTAAGAAAGGTGAAGAAATCCCTAGAATAATGGTGTTGGGTTCACATGACCATGATGTTGGGGTCACATGACCCATGATGAACAAGGCCCTAAAGAGCCCCTAAAGTTGGTCCAAAGAAATATTGGTGTGAAGTATTTAGAATCCCCCCAAAGTATTGATGATGGGTCCACATAAAGAGGAAAGAAACCCTGAAAGGAAAAATGATGTGTCCACTAAGTATGATGAGAAGAAGCCCCAAATTCACTTTGATGAAGATATGAAGTGATCATTAAGGAAAGCTAAAGTTCCATGATGAATCCTTGAAGTGGGGTATTGACCCATTCAAGTACCCCTTAAAATATGGAGACCCTAAATTTAAGGATAAGTGAAACATCGACCCTAAAGCAAACTAAAGGCATCTTGGAGGGTATAAATAGGAGATAAAAATTATCATTTCATCATTCAATCTCTTGAAGTCTCTCTTCTAAATTGTACAACTATTGGAGAAAAAAGTGCAAAATTTTGAGGAGGAGCTACTATGGAAAGTTTTGGGATCATTTTTTTTCTTTGGTGAAGATTGGTAAAACTGGCATAACTTTCTCATACGATATCGAAATTACAATCTTCTTGGCGCATTGGAAATATTTTTGGAAGGGATATGCAATGACATGATCTAGGATTTCTTTTGGTGTCATTTTATTTATGTTTTCTTCATCTTGGAAAAGGTATGGTTCTTGCTTATGGGATTCTCTTATGATGATATATGCCTCTCATGGACTACGGTCCATCTTGTTTTCTTGAAAATGGTATGGATCTTGTGTATGTGTTAGAGCATTTTCTTTGGTGATCTTGCATAGATATGTTATGGTGATTATGGTGATGATATTGGCATAGATCATGGTGATTATCTTGGAATATCCTAGGGTTTGGAAATGTCTATGATGTAAAAGTTTGAAGATGCAAATGAAATCTATGGATGATTGTTTTGGGGAATTCTTGGAAAGATATATTTGAGGAATGATATTGGTTGACATAAAGACAGTGACAAAGGCGATGATACAGTGATAGGGATAATGACATAGGTACAAGTTGATAGAGACAATGATACATGATGAAAAAGACATTGATACAGGTACAGGTTGACAGAGACAATGATATAGGTACAAGTTGAAAGATACAATGATAGTGACAGATTGATCCTCATATTCATATCACCGAGGTAGTATAGGATAAGGATAGGGGTTATATCATCCTTCCAGCTAGTGCTTGTAAAGCTAGTGAGTTGGAGCTCATTGAGGATTGGATTCCTCACTACAGATTGGAGCATGTGGTAAAACCAAGGGGTTGTAGCCTCCTATAAGTTGGAGTTAATAAACAAGGGGGTTGTATCCTCCTTCTAGTTGCAGATGGTAAATCAGTTGAATGTAATCAATTTATATTATATAAGAACAGCATTATGTGGTTTTCTTCCATTTGGGTTTCCACATAAAATATCTTGTGTACCATGTATGGTTTATGTGATGATGAATATTATTGTTAATGGTTAATTTTTACGTCTGATATTAAAGTTTGAAATGGTAAAAAGTGGCTAATATATATTCACTCCCCTCTCAGTATTGGTGAATATTCCAACAGTGAATATTTAGAGAAAAATGAGGTTTAGAGAGAAACCTTTTCAACATTTTAATGCTAAAATAAAGAGAGAATATAAAAGGAAAATAGAAAGATTAAAAAAAATACTAATAAAATATATAAGAAAAAGGTAGTATGAGTGATTCACTAACAAGGCAGAAGGCATATGCACTATAAATGGTAAAGAGAACCATAAGAGTATGACTATAATCCTATGTTGTCTAGAGAATGGAAACATGAAAATGTTGTCAATGGATATTCCACTCACATGAATCGAATTATTAACCTTATTCCACTCAGGATCCGAGACCTCACAATTTTCCAAAGATGCTACAAGGACATATACTATAAGAACTAAGTGAAAGAAATATGCTTGCATGAAATTGTAAATCCCTTGCTAGCATATTAGCCTATACAATTATTATTTGTGAATTCCTCTTAGAACACCTGAGAAAGGAGACCTTAACATGACAACTCTAGAACTAGAATTTGAAACCTCTTTACCAAGTTATACAACTTGACAATAAATTTATACTCAAAATGAGAACTCTAGCCATAAAAACCCATATTTTGGCATAAAAAACACCAAAAAACAACCTCGAATAAAACAGTGGTGTTACCAGTAGCACCACTTTTTGATTTGGGGTCAAAAATATAGGAATTGACTAAAACAATTGTTATTGTTGTTTGTAAAAACCTTAAAATCAAGTTCTAAATTGAAAACTAATGCTACCAGTAGCACACTTTTTCAAAAAATCACATTATTATATCATTTTATCATAATTTAAAATTGTACTTATTTAATCTCTTCGTAACACTATATAAAACATGCACTAAGTTAAACACAAATTATTCAAGAAATTATTTCACCACTCTTTCCATATAAAATAAAAGAATTATGATATTCATCATAAAATCATATATTAAACCATAAGACGTAGAAGTAATTCATATCAAAATTCAAGCACTCCTTTATAGTTTCCATACAAACAATGTCATCATAATAAAAAAGACAAAATGTTTCATGTGCAAATATTCAAATCAACACATGGATTCTGACACACCTTCATAAAGTACATTTTCTTCATATGAATGATTGGATGAAGATGTAAATGAACCGCATTCTTTTCTACTATCAATGAGTGCACCATTCGAGTCATCGTGTATGCCCAACATTTCATATGCCATATTCCTTCTAGATCTACGCCTTGGTTTAGCGGACTCCCATGTTGCAACTACTTCTTGTGCTAACAGTCTTTTGATAATCTCTATAGTCTTGGAGGGAAGAGTGCCTTTTTTTATCAACTGGAAGTTATAAAATAGTATGTGAACATCCTCTAATTTCAAAATGTCAATGCACCGATTATTTACATTTTGATCCTTTCTTTTTCTCTTTTTGCAAACATTTTTCTCAATCACCATCTATGACTTGTACATACTATCAAATGGGTGTGTGTCTGTTGCATACCAATGTACTTCAACATATATAACTTCTTCATTTTCTTTATCGACCTTCATAACTTTTGCAATCTGGAATGGATAACTACATGGATCTTATGTGGCCAAAACGACAATCATGCAACCCTCCTTAATATCTTGTACTGAGCCTCTGTAAAGGTATTCCATTTCCCCACATCATGCAGATGATTTTCTAGACCCAATATACATTTCCCTATATTCTGGTTGAGAAGACTTGACACCTTCAGGCTCAACATTTATTTCTTCATTTTCATTTGAAATACTTTGTGGCCAACTAAATGGAGTCTTCAAAAAAATGTCTCCATTTGTAGATTTTGAAATTAGTTCATTTTGCTCCATGAAAAAAGACTCCCACCAAATAGAATTAAAAACATAAAAATAGCCATATGTATCTTTGATAGACTTTTTGATTTCTTCCAAGCATTGAGAAGAATCAACATCTCTATTGAATCGGCATGCATTTTGAATCTCAATAGTTGATTGCAACAACAATAACTTTGAAGCATACATTTAACAACTTGGGATGAATTTTAAAAATTCTAAGCCTGATGTAGGTTCCCATTCTGCACTTTTTGAGTGCTTCTTACCCCATAGTAGTTTTTTCCCATCAATATTTCTTAAAATAAATTGATGTTGAAAGATAATGTCATTAAGTTTTTCAATGCACCTTTCTTCACCATGTGATCCAAAAATAAATCTTCGCATGTCAATAGTTTCCTCCAATGTTAGTACAACAGGCTCTGGACTATATGTTTTTCTAATAGTTTCCGTTAATGTTGGTAGGCTCCCAACATTCTTCCTCCCCAATGTCACTACAAAACGGATAAAAATTTGATCAATATGGTCATGTGTATGCCCAACAAGAAGGAAACCAAATTTAACCTTCTAAAAAATTCTCAATTCAATAACCATGTTCAAATAACCAAACACAATCTGATTTTTGTTTTTTCCGACTGGTGTTGTCCAACTGCAGATATAGAACTTGAGGAAGATTACCAGACCAATGAGTTAGCACATGGTGAATTATGTTGATTGTTAGGTTTGCATCATTATGAATATTGGGATTTGTAAAGTAAACCCTTGGAGACATTTGACTATTAAAAACCACACAACCAACCAAGTGAAACTAAATAAAATTTTCCTCCTTTAAATTTTTTTGTACACGAGCAAAATGTGGCAAAAGTGGTTTTTTTTTTTTGATCCATGCCATAAATTATCAAACCCATATATTTATGTGGTTCGTCATAACACTTATTGCGATGTTTTTATAAATTTTTCCATTCAAATGATTGTTGACTGCGATGTGCTTGAAATTCTTTGACAACAGAATCTACAAATAAAATAAAAACAAAACATTAATGAGATTTCGTAATTGATATTTATTCCAAAAAAATAAATTTGTTAGAGACGTGCCTCTCTCTATCCCTTCTGATTTATCCCTTCTTTGTTTAAGAGAAGCACATATACTGCAAACCCCCATCCTTGACCTCTTAGGAATATGGGCATTGTTGAACTCTGCTTTCCATAGTCTTGTAAAATATGCATATCTAATGAAATTTTTATTTCCTTTAGCATCTTGAACAAATTCCTTGTACAAGTTGTATATTTCCTGCCTTGAAAAATTATATGGAATTCATATGGTTTCTCTATCTGGCATACTCTCTCCATGAATAGAAAATAAGTCATGCATCCATGACATTGCAATGTTTGTTATCAACCCACTAGCTCGTGCATGATATTCTTTAGAATAAAATGTATGATCCTTTTTTAGCCTTGTTTGGATTCTTGATAGTTGAATATTACCAATTGAGTGGATTCTTTTGAATGCTCTTCTGCAAAGAAAAATACTTCCAATACGATAATCGTAAGGTCCTTCCTTTGTAGAAATCATGCACCCTACCAAATATGAATTTTGCATATTTTTTTCATTGACATATATGCTCGCCTTTTCTCTAAGGCATAACTATAGTGTATTTGTTTCAAACAATTTTTTGGCAACACTCACTTGAAATGAAATCAGTAATAGAACTCGGACTTGTGAGCAAATCTTTCTTACACCTTGTATAACTAGAATGCTTTGGGTTGATATAAAATGGCCTAGTCCTACACTTCATCTTGCTCATTGGTACAATTTTCCTTTGCATTTCATGTATCATTAAATCTGTGAGATTTTGTCAGATTCTCATAGATGTCTAGAGACACAGATAAAATTTACACTAAGTCTAACATAGATCAAAATAATTGAGCAGGAAAAATAGAGAAGAAAAAATTGTGTTACAACAAAAGAGAATGAAGAACAATTGGAAAAAATTCCATTACCTCTATTATTCAGTAAAATGTGTACATAAATAATACATCTCCAAAGGACAAATTCGTGAGCCCAAAGAGGAATTTGGAATCCACACATGTGGCAGGCTTAGTTTGCATTGGAACCATCTCTTGATAAGGTCTAGTGGCCACTGATGATGAATGACTAGTCAATTGAGGTGGACTGGCGCATGACTGAGTCATTAGGGATAGAAATTAGGGAAGGATACTCCAAGGGGGCACAATACCGACTTATAGTGGTCAAAATAGGCACTCCTACACTCATTGGCAGTGAAACTAGGTGTAACAGTCAGATAACTAGTCAATCAAGGGGACAAGGCCCCCTAAATCATGGAACTGACTATGCTAACTCCTAAAATCATGCATGAGGGAACCTCTTTACTTTAGTGATGTAACCAAGGAACTGTGAGTGGATAAGAGGGATAATGATGACCAGATTTAAGCTCTAGGGGGCATAAATTAAGGAGTAGGTGCTAGGAGACTCAAGTACTAATGCATGGATGCATGGAGTGTTGCATGGAATGCATGCATGCATGCAAAACCAATATGAGATGGTTAGAATATTCCAAAACCCACCCTTAAGCCTAACTATGTGGGGAAATATTAGAAATAGCGCGCTGGTAACTAAGACCAAATGTCACCCTTTACAAATTTATTAGTCCATTTAAGTGAGAAAAGAGGGAAAACCCTATGGGAACAAAACCCCCCCTCAAGATGGAGATGAAACACACCAACATATTAATTGATCCAAACTCAAGTAGGTGTGATGCTTGATCATATGTATGGAGTTATCTTCCTCTTGGAAAGAAGTGGATTATGCTCCAAAAACATGTGCTTGTATTCTCCTTCAGTGGATGCAAGCGAACCTGGAGGCTCTCTGAACTTTCTCTTTGAGCCAAACTTGATCAAAAAAAATCCATGAATATGTAGATGGTTCCTTGTGATCTCTTTTGAACCAATAGGGCTGAGATAAAAAAAAAATCATTAAATTCCTGAGACTTGAACCCAAGCGAATGGTAGTGTCCTCCATCTTCAGTGAAAATATGAGAACATGTGCCAATGATCAAATAGAAGGTCATATGAAGCATACGATCAAGGAGGGTGAATGCATCACCTCCAAACAATGATTTGAACTCCAAAACATTTAGTAGATCATCATTCTGCACACCAAAAAACTCATGGGAAGTAGAGAATTTGAAACTCTATTCAACCTCTAGAGTAGTAACTGACATATCTTGCTCAAAATTCGAAATAGAATACATTGAGAAAATGAATGAGGAATGGATAATATCTCCAATAATATCAGTTTCACTAGTTGTATCACTTTCATCTGCATCAGATACATTAGGAGGGAACAATTCAAAATTGTCTTCAACTTCTAGAGCAACAGAGGATGGAATGCCTTCAACATGAACTTTATGTTGAATCTGCAGCTTCTTATTCATCTTGAACAACTTCATCATGAGAGATGATTAAGTCTGAGACATAATTAGAGAGAACACTTGAGGATGTATCACTAGGCTTGTTCTCCAAATGGCTAGCATGATCCTCTTCCTTCTAATTTCCAAATTCTCTATCCAAACTGCTCTAGAGATCACTTGGATATTCAACAATATCAATGAGGTAGCACATACTAGGAGACATAGAAATACACATTGCTCCAAAGGATCTGTCACATTCATTTAGCCAATAATTCTCCTCTTCATAAGAAGCAAAATCTCTCATAACACCAATACACATATAAAAAAGACCTTGTCCCTTCAGATATGCTATCATCTTTGATTTCCACTCATCATAGTTGAATGGAGAGAGAGGAGGAACTGCTTTTAGATTCATGGAAGCTGTTGTAGAATACCTGCATAAACAAATATTTGAAAAACTCTTCGAGAATATTACTTTGCTAAGCAAATATCTGATACCATGTGAGATTTTGTGATATTCTCATAGATATCTAGAGACAAATATAAAATTCACACTAAGTCTAATAGAGATCAGAAGAATTGAGCAGGAAAAATAGAGAAGAAAATTTGTGTTACAACATAAGAGAATGAAAAACAATTGGAAAAACTTCCATTACCTCTATTATTTAGTAAAATGTGTACATAAATAATACATATCCAAAGGAGGAAGTTGGAATCCACTTGGAACCATCTCCCAATAAGTTCTAGTGGCCACTAATGATGAATGACTAATCAACTGAGCTGGACCAGCACATGATTGAGTCATTGGGGATAGAAATTAGGGAAGGAGACTCCAATGGGGTGAAATATTGACTTGTAGTGGTCAAAATAGGCTCTCCTACACACAGTGGCAGTGAAACTATATGTAACAGTCAGTTAACTAGTCAATCAAGGGGATAAGGCACCCTAAATGATGGAACTGACTGTGCTAACTCCTAAAATCATGCATGAGGGAACCTTTGGAATTTATTTATGTAACCAAGGTGCTCTTAGTGGATAAGAGGGCTAATGATGACCAAATTTAATCTCTAGGGGGGCTAAATTAAGGACTAGGTGCTAGGAGACTCAACTACTAATGCATGGCTATATGGAGTGTTGCATGGAATGCATGCATGTGAAACCAAGATGATATGGTTAGAATATTCCAACAAAATCATCCTCATTAGAATGAATATCCTCATCGGTATGAGGAATATCATCCCCCTCACTGAGATTCTCAACACCAAAATTAGTAGGAGAATGATTATCCACATCAATATCAAGTTTATCACTTGAGGTTGAATCAACATCATTGGTGGGTTCGTCATCATTAAAATCCTCATCCATCCCATTAAAATCCTCGCTTGGAGGAAAATCATCATCAATCCCATCAAAATCCTTGTTTGGAAGAAAATCCTCGATTGGAATAAAATCACCTTCACCATTATTGGTGCCTTCATCCTCACCATAATCATCAATTGTCCCTTTAAAATCCTTGCTTGGAGGAAAATCATCACTAGTGCCATCAAAATCCTCGCTTGGAGAAAAATCATCATCGGTGCCATCAAAATCCTCACTTGTAGGAAATTCATCTTCACCATTATTGGTGCCTTCATCCTCACCAAAATCATCATCTGTCCCATTAAAATACTCGTTTGGAGGAATATCATCATCGCTTCCATCAAAATCCTCGCTTGAAGGAAAATCATCATCGCTACCATCATAATCCTTGCTTGGAGGAAAATCATCTTCACCATTATTTGTGCTTTCATCCTCACCAAAATCATCATTTTTCCCATTAAAATCCTCGCTTGGAGGAAAATCATCATTAGAGCCATGAAAATATTCACTAGGAGGAAAACCATATTTAACATTATTTGTTCCTTTATCCTCACCAAAATCATCATATGTCCCATTAAAATCCTCACTTGGAGGAAAATCATCATCGGTGCCATTAAAATCCTTGCTTGGAGGAGAAACATTATTAGTCCCATTAAAATACTCGCTTAGAGGAAAATCACCATCGATGCCATCAAAATCCTTTCCCGGGGGAGAAACATTATCAATCCCATTCAAATCCTCGCTTGGAGGAAAATCATCATTGGTGCCATTAAAATCCTCACTTGGAGGAAAATCGTCTACACCATCATTGGTGCCTTCATTCTCACCAAAATTATCATCGGTCCCATCAAAATCCTCGCATGGAGGAAAATCAATTTTGTTGTCTTGTAAATCCTCACTTAGAGGAAAATCTTGGCTTCAAGGAAAATCATTGTTTGCACCTTGAAAATCCTTGCTTGGCGAAAAATCCTGGCTTGCATGAAAATCATTGTTAGTGCCTTGAAAATCATCGCTTGAAGGAAAATCATTATTGGTGCCTTGAAAACCATTGCTTTGAGCAAAATAATCATTGGTGCCTTGAAAATCATCACTTGGAAGAAAATTTCCAGCATCTTCCTCGGTGTCTTTAAAATCACCACATGGAGGAAGGTCTTCATCATCATCATCATTATTGCCTTTAAAATCCCCACTCGGAGGAAAATTATCATAGGTGCCTTTGAAATCATCACTTGAAAGAAAATTTCCACCATCTTCATGTACATCTTGAGACATTGATATTAATTCAGACGAGTCCATACCTTTTCATTAAAAAGTATAATGATAACTCAAAACAGAAAAATAGAATGAAATTTTTTCACACTCCTCACCAAAAAGTACAATGGTGCAACTGTCAACCTCCAAAAATATTATAGCTAAAAGAACAAAATTTTCCCTCCCAAAAACTCCCTCCAAAATTTTCCCTCCCAAACATCCTCTCCCAAATTTCCCTTCAAAATTTTCCCTCCAAAATTTCCTTGCAAAAATAAATCACACATTTCTAACGCAATCATGACATTAGTAAAAATAATTTAATCTATCATATAAAAAATCGTAATAATACTAATTAAATGACATGTAAACAATGCTATACAAACTTTGTAATACAATATTTGTTATTTGCATTAATTTTTTAAACCCATAGTCACAACACTAGTCAAACATCATTTAATGGCATCCTCTTTAAATTTAGTAATAAGGCATTAGCTAATTACACCTTTTTAATCCCACATTCATAAAACGAATAATGTCCAACTTAATATTAGCCATATAAACTATTTTGTTTTTTCTATTATTCACGTTTGAATTTCGAGCAATTTAATAATGTTTTGAAGGTTTAATTTTTTTATAAGAAATGTTTCTATTTTTTATTTCCTTTGGCAATGTTGTTTATGTGCTTTTATCGTTTTTTTAATCCCACATTCATAAAGCAATAAAAAAAAATTATGCTATATAAACGTAGTTTGGTTTTCTACAGTCACCATTTGCAAACAATGATCAAATACATTAGAGCAATCCACAAGGATTTCAAGACCACTGAAGTGCTTCAAACATTGTGAAGGTTAGTTAATTTTCTTTTTGTAATGTAAATGTTTAAAAGAAATTCTATTAATGTCTAAAGTTTGATGTAAATTTTCTTTTTCTTTTTTGATTTTGGGATTCGACATGCCCTTTGGAAAAACCTGGGTAAATTTTAATTTTTTTTTCTTTTTGCACTGTTGGCATGGGGTTAGACCGCATAAAGTGTGGAAGCCGACAGCAGTGAAGAAGGACCATCCGTGGAAGAAATGGCCATTTGCGGAGAACAAGGAGCCGACGAAAGCGCAAGATTATCTTAGTTAGTTAGAAATGGTCATTTGTACCATTTTGTAACCTCCTTAGTTAGCTATAAATAGGAGTATGATTGAAAGCCTAAGGGAATCAGCTGAATGATAGAAAAGCGGATGAACTATAATGTTTTGCTCTACCTTCAGCAAGTTTTGTATGGATCCACGATAAGTGTTTGAACTATCCTTGTGAAGGTTGCACTGCAGGTTTTTAATGAGTTAATGCATGAAGATGTTTGGCTATGTCTCTTTTGTATCTCTGTTTGTGTTGAATGATGAATACTGTGATATGCTTGAGTGATGTTATTTATGTTGATGCGACTGTTATTTTTACCCTTTCGATGCGAATGTTGAGTACATATTGAATATGTGAATGATGAATGTATGTTTAATTTGATATGAAAGATGCAAAGATGAACCTCTGGTGTCTGTAGTGATATAGTAAGAATAGATGCATGTCCTCCCCCACTGCGGAAACCTAGTTCCTGCAGCCCCCTTAATCATCTTAGGTGAGACTTCACTTGCTTCATGAATGTTGCTAAAAAGGGTAAAACCTTTTTGGGCCAATGCTTAAGGGTGTTTGGTTGGTGTTTGTTGACAACAGTGCGAAATGAACCCCTGTTTATAGAACTATGTCAACAAATGGTTCTGTTGCCGGGACCCCGAAGAAGAAAGAAGAGGACATGCTGTGGAACCCGACGAATCGGAGATTCAGGATTGGTTTGACAAGAAGACAGAAGAATTCGCTGAAGGGGAAAATCGCAACCCCAGGAAGACAACAAGCAGTTGGTTGCAAAATCATATCTATTCTGATATCCATGATGTTAGAAAAACAGGATCGCAGAGCAATAAAAATAAACATAAATGCAAATATAATCACACATACACATTGCAAGAGAGACATAGATATATCGTGGTTCACCCAACTTGGGCTACGTCCACACTAAATTTTCCAGTCCTTATTATTATTACCGTCCAGCAAGCCGAAGGGATACAACCTGCAGCACAACCGCTACACTTCCTCTTCTCTGTTTCACAGTCTCTCTCCTGATCTCAAAGATCTTTACAATGCATAAAACCTAATACATCAACAACCCTATACATATTACAATGTCTTTCTTTTATAAGGGAAATACAATGGGAAAATACCATAGGATACCCAAAACCATGGGCTTGCAAAACAGCTGGCGAAAACAGCCCCAAAAATCCCCCCTGGAACCCCGTGGGGGGGCGATGCCCCCCCACACCCCCCCATTGGGGTGAGTGTACAGTCCACCTACATATCATATAGAACTGGGGTACAAACACGGCTGATACAATATCATCTATGAGACTAGAAGATTTGGCTCCACAACCAACAATCTCCCACTTGGAGACTGATCACAACAACTCCACCTCTGCTGCACTTGCTGGACTTGGACTTGAAAAATTTCTCCTCTTCACCTTCATGCTAGAAGGCCAACTGAAACCGAGCATGAACTCAGTTTCTCTCTGGTCACTACCTTTGTGAACATGTCTGCAGGATTCTGGCTAGTATGTATCTTTTCCAACTTTAACAATTCATCTTCCAGAACAGAGCGTATGAAATGGTACTTGAGTTGTATATGTTTAGTCCTGGAATGGAATGCTTAGTTCTTTGCAAGGTGAATGGCACTCTGGATGTCACTATACAATCTGCTATCCTTCTGCTTCTTACCCACTTCCTCCATAAACCTCTGCAACCAAATAATCTCTTTACTAGCCTCTGTAATGGCAACATACTCTGCTTCTGTTGTTGAAAGTGCAACAACCTTCTGTAGTTTCGAAATCTAGCTTACTGTTGTTCCACCTACATTAAACACACACCCTGTGGTGCTCCTACTGCTATCCTTGTCACCTGCCATATCTGCATCAACATATCCCTGTAGAACAGTGTCTGAACCTCCAAAACATAATGCCTCAGTGGTAGTACCTCTGAAATACCTAAGAATCCACTGTACTGCCTTCCAATGTTCTTTACCTAGATTGTTCATATATCTGCTCACAACTCCCACTGCATGTGCAATATCTGGTCTTGTGCACACCATGGCATACATCAAGCTGCCAACTGCTGATTGATAGGGAATCTTGGACATGTAATCTGTCTCTTCTTGTGTCTTGGGACACATTTCCTTACTTAGACTGAAATGGTTAGCCAAAGGTGTACTTACAGGTTTTGCATTCTACATTCTGAACCTCTCCAACACCTTTTGTATGTACTCACTTTGAGACAATGTCAATTTGCGATTTTTCCTGTCTCTCATTATTCTCATACCAAGGATTTGCTTTGCAGCACCCAAACCCTTCATCACAAATGAATTAGATAGCTTCCTTTTGAGTACATTTATATCCTGCATGTCAGACCCTGCAACAAGCATGTCATCCACATACAATAACAAGATAATATATCTTCCATTGTCTAGCTTCTTGAAATAAACACAGTGGTCAGAATGACATCTACTATAACCTTGTTCTGTCACAAACCTGTCAAACTTTAGATACCACTGCCTTGGATCTTGCTTCAAACCATACAAGCTCTTTTTCAACCTGCATACCAGATCCTCCTTACCTTTGACCTCATACCCTTGTGGCTGCTGCATATATATTTCTTCCTCCAAATCCCCATGGAGGAAGGTTGTTTTTACATCTAACTGTTCAAGATGCAAATCTTCTACCGCCACTAGACTTAAGATAGTCCTAATTGAAGTCATCTTTACAACAGTAGAAAATATTTCATCAAAATCTATACCTTTCTTCTGTGCAAACCCCTTTACAACAAGTCTGGCCTTGTACCACTTCTTACCTCCTTCTTCTTCCTTCAACCTGTAAATCCATTTGTTTTGCAATGCTCTTTTACCAGCAGACAACTTAACCAAATCCCAAGTCTGGTTTCCTACCAATGAGTCCATCTCCTCATTCATGCCTTGCTCCCACTTCTTTCTAGTTTCCACCTGCATTGCTTCTTCATAACATTCTGGTTCACCAGAATCAGTCATCAATAAATAATACATTGAAGGAGAGTATCGTTCAGGGAGTCTACTTAACCTGGTAGATCTTCATACAGTTGCAGGAGTTTCAGGTACTTGCTGCTACTCTTGATTTTCTGGCACCTTCGGAACTTCATTTTCTTTAACTTCATCAAGCACTATGTACTCTGTGCTTTCCTTTTCCTGTTTCTTTCCCTGCAACTGATCTTTATACATGACCTTTTCATTGAATATCACATCTCTACTCCTAATGATTTTGTTATTTTCATAATACCATAAACGATAACCAAATTCATCAACCCCATATCCAATAAAGGTACATTTCTTGGATTTAGCTTCAATCTTTGTTCTATTTTCTTTATCAATATGGACAAATGCTTCACAACCAAACGTTCTCAGAAATGAGTAGTTTACCTTTTTATCTGTCCATGCTTCCTCTGGAATACCACCATCCAAAGCACTTGAAGGTCCTCTGTTTATTAAATAAACAACAGTATTTACAGCATCCTCCCAAAACTGTAAGGGAAACCCTGCATGCAGTCGCATACACCTTGCATGCTCCATGATCGTTCTGTTCATCCTTTCTGACACACCATTTTCCTGTGGTGTTCCTGGGACTGTCTTCTCTCTACGAATCCCATGGTATGAACATTAACTATCAAACTCCTTGCCGCAGTACTCACCTCCATTATCAGATCTAAGACACTTCAACCTTTTTCCTGTCTCATTCTCAACCAAAGATTTCCACTTCTTAAAAGTAGCAAACACATCAGATTTCTGTCTAATGCAATAAACCCAAGTTTTTGTAGTTGCATCATCAATAAATGTAACATAATAATGAGAGCCACCAAGAGATTATACCTGATCCGGTCCCCATACATCTGTATGCACAAGCTCTAATTTTTCATTCTTCTTCTATTTCCCAACCCTGAGAAATCTTACTCTCTTCTGTTTTCCATAAACATAGTTTTCACAGAATTCCAAACTTACCTGCTTCAAATCCGGCAGCAAATTCCTTGAGTGGAGAATTTGCATCCCCTTCTCACTCATGTGGCCAAGCCTATGATGCCACAATGCTGTATCTATTCCTGTGGAAGCTAAAGAGATAGAATGGTCAGTATTATGAGGACATAAATACAACGTACCTACTCTGTCTCCTTTTGCTATCACCATTGATCCTTTAGTGATCTTCCACCACTTTTCTCCGAACGTAGATAGACAGCCGCCATCTCCCAACTGCCCTATTGAGATCAGATTTCTTTTCATAGCAGGAATATGCCTAACATCTTTCAACAACCAATCGGTTCCATTCTTAACTTTTATCCATACCTTACCCATTCCAACAATTTTACATGGCTCATCATCACCCAATAAAACATGTCCAAAATCGCCAGGAACATACTCATGAAAGTATTTCCTATGGGGTGTAGCATGACATGAAGCTCTTGAATCTACTACCCAATAATCACTAGTATTATCTAATGCAAGAATCAAAGCATCTTGTAACACATCACCTGCTACATTTGCTTCCTGGGTAGTTTCCTTCTGTGCATCTCCTTTCTTATTTAGAGATTTGCAGTCTTTCTTCAAATGTCCTTTCTTTCCACAGTTCCAGCACTCTATCTTTCCCAGTCTGGACTTGGATCTGCCCATTTTAGACTTTCCACGATTACCTTGGCTCTTTCCTCTCTCCTTTTGTCTTCCTCTACTCTCCATGGTCAACGCATTACCTGATGTCTCACCTGTGCTTTTTCTTCGCATTTCCTCGCTAAGAATAACACCAATAACATCATCAAATTTCAAGGTGTTTGAACCAGAGACAGAGTTACTTACAGCCATGACCAAGCTATTCCAGCTTTCTGGCAATGAACACAAGATTAGAAGAGCCCTAACCTCATCATCAAAGTTCACACTTACAGAACTTAGCTGATTTGTAACCGTATTAAACTCATTTAAATGATCAGTAACAGATCCACCTTCAGACATCTTCATATTAAATAAACGCTTCATTAGAAATACCTTGTTGGAAGCCGAGGGTTTTCAATACAGCTTACCCAATGCTTTCATCAAACCCTCTGTTGTCGTTTCTTTTGAGATATTGAAAGCCACCGACGAAGCCAGGCTCAACCGTATTGTTCCCAGAGCCTTTCTGTCAAGAACCACCCATTCTTCGTCCTTCATAGTCGTCGGCTGCTTTGCTTTTCCTCCCAACGGTAGGAATAGATCCTTCTGGTACAGATAGTCCTCCATTTGCATCTTCCATAACCCGAATTTTTGGCCGTTAAACTTCTCGACCTTAAACTTTCCTTCTTCTGCCATTGCTCCCACTCGAACCAGAAACCCTAGCTTCCTGCGGGTTTAACTGCCAAATAGACCTTTGGCTCTGATACCAATTGTTAGAAAAACAGGATCGCAGAGCAATAACAATAAACAGAAATGCAAATATAATCACACATACACATTACAAGAGAGACACAGATATATCGTGGTTCACCCAACTTGGGCTACGTCCACACTGAATTTGCCAGTCCTTATTATTATTACCGTCCAGTAAGTCGAAGGGATACAACCTGCAGCACAACCGCTACACTTCCTCTTCTCTGTTTCACAGTCTCTCTCCTGATCTCAAAGATCTTTACAATGCATAAAACCTAATACATCAACAACCCTAGCAGTATTACAATGTCTTTATTTTATAAGGGAAATACAATGAAAAAATACCACGGGATACCCAAAACCATGGGCCCGCAAAACAGCTGGCGAAAACAGCCCCAAAAATCCCCCCTGGAACCCCGTGGGGGGGCGATGCCCCCCCACACCCCTCCGCTAGGGTGAGTGTACAGTCCACCTACATATCATATATAACTGGGGTACAAATACGGCTGATACAATATCATCTATGAGACTAGAAGATCTGGCTCCACAACCAACACATGAGGTGTTTTTCTGTGAATTCCCAGTATTTTTGCACGAGTGGTTGGTTCAGCTTACATTTCATAAGAACCATTGCCAAGGAGGTGAACCTGACCACTGGACTCCAGAACTGATCCGATAGTTAAAACGGGTCGAAAATAGGGTCTCAAGGGCCGTCAACTTATGGGTAGACAGTATCCTAGATGGATACATCATTGAGTTTTCCATTTATACAATAAAATCATATAACGATGCAGAAAGGAAATTTTTCAAAGGACCTAGAGGGAGGTTCCTACTATCGCTGAAGTTGTGAATTAAGATGCTCGTCTTTGAAAAGGGTATACTGAGGATGAGTTCCGACGAGTAGAATATCAGTGTGAGGAGGTTGCGGGTACCGCGTGAATGCGGGTTCGATAGAAAGAAACAGGGTAGATGGACATAAGCAATGACGAATTTCTAAGGGAGGCTGAGGAAGATTGTGGTACCTTGAGAAGTGGGGAGATATTCCGGTGACCAGAGAAGAAGAGGAGGACTAAGAGAGAGTCTCCTGAGGGAACTGGAATAGAAGACTGCGAAACAAGACCACAAGGGAAAAAGTGACCTTATTGCGACGAAGAAGGTGACCAAGTTACTCGACAATCGGAAGAGATATGGAACCTAAGCTACAACCTACCTTCAACCCGCACACTACTCAGAACTTTGGAGGAAGAAATACCAGTTATTCACAGAGCTTTCCTAAGTGTCAGAACAACGGTAAGAGTAGCAGATCAACAAATAATAACAATAGAAGCACAAGAATGGAAGGTGATGATGCAAAAATTCCAACTTTCCAGGGTAATGGGACTGAGGATCCTGAATAATATTGGTTTTTGTGTGAAGTAGTATGGACAGTGAAGCAGGTCCATGACAAAGACATTAAAAAGGGACAACTAGTGACGACCTTCAGGGCCAGTGCGCTAGACTGGTTTATGAATTTTACTAAGGTACTGACAGGAACTCCAGATAAAACACTGGAACAAATCACGGAGGGACTGATTGATGAATTTAGAAAACCAAAATTTGAGTCGCAGTACATCACAGAGCTCAAGGAAATCAAGTAGTTTCCAAACGAATCAGTATGGGAATTCGACCAGCAGTATAAAATGATAATGGAAAAGGTGAGTTTTGGGAAGAGCAACATGCAGCATAAAGAGTGGTTTATCGCAGGGTTGGTTCCACACATTCGTGGGTCGTTGATGCAACAGAAGGTAGCGACTCAAGAAGAAGCGTTGGAAATTGCAATGAAGCTGGAAGCTTCACCAATCAGATACAAACGTAGTTGGAAAACTTGACGATCCAACTATAAGATATGAAGAAAGGAAAATAAGTCTACGAAGACATATGGTGCAGTAGATTCAAAACATAAGGACATCACAAGGATTAGTGCCCAAAATTTTGAGAATATTTACAGTCAAGTGCACTAAATCCCCTCAGTCAGGGAGGGATGCCTTGGTGTCGCGTCTGTCAGACGAGAGGACATCGACCAAAAGAATGCATGTACCTGCAAAAGATGTTGTCAAGGCCAGTGAATTGGTATTGCAAATTCTATCGATCAGTTGGCCATGATGAAAAATATTACAAGGCTTATGACCTACTCCAAGAAAGGACTATGGATACATTTTTCATGAAGGGAGAAGAGCAACCACCGGTACAACAACAAGAATAGTATAGTCAAAAACAACCTCACTATCATCCGCAACCGCAGTATGATAAATCAAAGTATGGTCAATTGCAATATGGTCAACCGCAATATCCAAAACCACAATATCAACAATCGTAGTATGGTCAACTGCAATATCCACAACCGCAGTACCCACCATATGGGTCACTACGAGGAGGTTTCAGAGGGGGGTTCCACGGAGGTTGAGGTACTGATTTCGGCCGAGGAGGAGCTGCTGGACAAGGATGAGGACCAATCATATGTTACAATTGTGGTCAGCAGGGGCACTACCAAAGGGATTTCCCAAATCCAACCCCACAGTGCACTTATTGCAGCGCTGTGGACCATGGTGTCGAACACTGTCCTCAGCTCATCGCGAAGAGGAAAACTAAGAACCTACCCCCACCTCCACCAAATCAGAATCCACCACCAGTGGTACAAAAGATATCAGTAGAGGTCAGAAGTCAAAATGCGACTGTTGGAATAGTGACCTAAGGAAGAGCTATGACAGGGGCCGACAGGTCACAGGCTAGAGTCCAACTGACAGCAAGAAAAAAAGTCACATTCGATGTGGAAGTAGAAAGGGATATTTTCTTGAAAGAACAGGAGGCAATGAGACATATGAGGTAGCCACCTCTTCACCAGGAAGAAGTTACTTATGACATGTTGCCGACATTTGACACAACGAATTCACAGAAAAAGGCTAACACCTTAAGAGCCTTCCTAGAGAGCTGCCTAGACATGGAAAAAGATCAGGATGCATTAGAATAAATATACAACCTATTGTATCGACGGGAGGGTGCACGACATGATTGAATAGTCAATCGAATACATAAGAGAAAGACAGGAAGAGAAATGTGAATGTCTGTGCAAATCATATCATTCAATGTTGATTCCATTATTTTATACTTGGGATCATACGTAAACATCCTGACAAAACAGACCTGGGAAATGATGGGGAAACCAGAGTTGGCATGGTCCTTGGTACAACTGCGATTAGCAAATCAAAGTAAGGTCACCTCGATCGGTCGACTAATATGCCAGGTCCCAATTGAGATAGAGGGACTCAAAACATACATAGATTTTGATGTGATAGAGATTTTCAACAACACAAGCCCCTATCCAGTGCTTCTAGGGATAGACTGGGCGATGGAGAATCAGGCCATCATCAATTTCAAGAAACGTACCATGTCGTTTGAAAATCGCAAGATAAGAGTAGTTGCACCTCTTGATCTCGCAGAAGGGAAGATATATGTTGATCCGACGAGGGATGAATTCACTAAGGGATGGGATAGTATCTATAACATATCAAAAGACTACATAAATCCTACTGCAGATGGAGAGTTAGGATGGCGCAGTAGCATTTCGACGTCGTCAAATTTGGATGAAGCACTTGAAAATTGGCAGAATCGGCTACATGAAGTATCATTTAGGAGGTGTGCTTGAATCACCTAGTCGCTGCGATGGATAGCTACAGAAGAGCGCGAACTACCAATGTATGAGGGGTTGACTAAACTGAATGCATTTATCACTAAATTTGAACAGAAAGTGGCAGAGCCAAAGCGACTACTAGCCTTGGAGGAATCCCTGAAGGCTACACCAGCGCGATGGTGGGTGGTGCACAAGTCAACTATAAACAACTGGCCATTATGTTGACACCTAATGGAGGTTAGGTTCGACAACACTGAAGGATACTGCGAAAGGAATTACACTGGTAGAGGAGATCCAAAGGAGCATTTGAATGAATGTCAAAGCAAATGGGGGACAAGATTGAAACATGAATGGGTCCACGCATTTATTCACACATTGGATGAAGTACCATGAAATTGGTATACCACAATAGATCTACGATGTGGAACAACCTCATGGGAACAAATCACTATTGGCTTTAGCCAAACATTTAGTTTCTCCAATGAAAACCCCTTCATCCCCAACGTGTTATAGGAGGTCCGTGAGAAAGTATTCGAAGTAGTTCTAACATAGAAACCTATGGGACTTCAGTGGACTGCGACACCCCAAATGCTGATTGAATGCTACAACATAACAGGAGAACCAAACGATGATGATAACCCGAGGGCTATGTATATACTAGAGTCAGAAGGAAGTCGTAGTGTCGAAGCACCTGATATGCCTTTCGACAAGTTTCAACAGCCATTCCGAATCAAGAAAGTGAACATTGGGTCGGAAGAGTATCCCAAGTTCGTGAGCATTGGAGACTATTGGGATGACTCCACCATTTCCAAGATGACCGATCTATTGCACGAATTTCAAGACTTGTTCCTGGAAAAAATTCAGAGATTAAAGGGATTTCTGGGGACCTAGGCGAGATGAAAATCGCACTGTGTCGATTTAAGAAAGCTGAATGACGCATGCTTACACAATCCATTCCATACACCGTTCACAAATGAAGTATTAGAAGGTGTAGGAGGTCAGGAAATATACTCCTTCATAGACGGATTCTCAAGATATCACCAGATAAAAATTGCGGAGGATCGACACAAAACAACATTCGTCGCGGAATGGGGATGTTTTCAATATACAGTGAAGCCATTCGGCGTGAAGAATGCTCCAGCAATCTTTTCAAGACTGGTAGTTGTTGCATTCAAAGATTTCATGCATAAATTTCTTGCTGTATACATGGATGATTGGATAGTATACAGGCTGGTCAAGGATCACATCACGAATCTGAGGTTGATGCTGGAAATATGTCGACAAACCCAGATTTCTTAAACCTCAAGAAGTGCATTTTCTGTGCTCCATTTGGGATTTTGCTGGGGCATATTGTTTGCAGGGAAGGAATGATGGCCGACCCCACGTAGATTGGGATTATCGTCGACCTACCACCGCCAACAATAGTAAAACAATTAAGAGCGACATTGGGACACACGGGATACTACATGAAGTTTATCAGAGGTTATGCAGCGATCCTGGCACCAATGGAAAAAAATTCTGAAGAAGGATGCCAAGTTCAAGTGGAACAAAGAATGCGAAAAGAGCCTGGATACACTAAAATCAAAGATGGTCGTAGCACCCATGCTAGTGTTTCCAGATTGGACGAAAGAATTCCATGTTCATGTTGACGTGTTCTTAGTCACACTAGTAGTATTAACCCAGCCAGGGGAAGGAGTGATCGACCACCTGATCGCATTCGCAAGTAGGAAGTTGTCTACTTTGGAGAAGAACTGTACAATAACGGAAAGGGAAGGTTTGACAATGGTCTGCGCCCTACAGAATTTTTGACACTATATACTAGGAGGCCACTTTAAAATGTTCATTGATCATTCAACACTCAAATACCTAGTGAACAAGCCTGTGTTGGGGGGGGGAATTTGTCGATGGCTATTACTCTTCCAAGAATTTAATTTCGAGATAATTGTAAAGACTGGGCGACTAAATGCAGGACTAGACCATCTGTCGCAGATAGAATCAAGGGAAGAAACAAGGAACATTGATGAAGGACTGCAAGATGCTCATTTATTCAGGGTCGACATGGTTGATGATCATTATGAGCAAATTATTCAATTTCTGGTGACAAGGAAGGAACCAGAGGAATTCACTACCAACCAGAAGAAGCAGTTAGTTGTCAGAGTTGCAGATTTCTAGCTAATTGCAGGGAAACTATATAAGATGGGACCCAACGAGATACTTCGACGATATGTCCTTCCGCATGAAAAGGAAAGGATCTTAGCGGAAGCTCACGATGGGATTGCAGGAGGACACTATGGACAATGTGCCACTGCTAGAAATATACTTCGAGCTGGATTTTGGTGGCCAACAATGCATGGAGATGCTGCAGATTATGCAAAAAGCTACGACATATGTTAGAGAACATGGAAACCGTCATGAAGGGATGAAATTCCATTAGTACCTCAATTGACACTGCAGGATTTCGATAAGTGGGAAATTGACTTTGTGGGACCTATCAACCCACCAGGAAAAAGAATAGGTTCACGCTATATAATTACTGTGACAAATTATTTGATGGGATGGGAGGAGGCTGCACCAGTGAAAGATTGCACAGCTGCGACTACAGCAAGGTTTCTCTTTGATAATGTGGTCACCAGGTTTGGGTGTCTGAAGATATTGATGAGCGACTAGGGTACTAATTTTGTCAATCAAACGATCGCGGTGATGAAAGAGGAGTTTCATATTCAACAAAGGAAGAGTACCCCATATCACCCTCAAGCTAACGGGACAGTTGAGGCATTTTAAAAAATATTGGAGCATGCACTCACAAAGGTGTGCAACACCAATCGCGACGATTGGTATTTGAAGGTTACAACAATACTCCGGGCATGCCAAAAAACTTGCAAATGATTGACAGGAATGACCTCATTCAAGCTAGTTTACGGACAAGAAGCAGTAATGCCAATGGATGATATTGTCCCAAGTCTACGCATCACAGCAACCATAGGAATGAGCGACGATGGAGCGATTGAAGAACGGTTGGCGCAGTTAGTACAACTTGATGAGGATCAGTTTATCGTAGGCTTCCATCAAAAGGTAGAAACGGATTGATAAAAGGCTTGTCATGATCGACACGTCAAAGAAAAGCACTTCCAGCAAGGATTTATGGTCTTATTATATGACAATAAGTTTTCCAAGCATCCAGGTAAGCTGCAGTTGCATTGGTTGGGTCCATACATATTCAATTTTTTTACTGATGGAGGTGCGGTGCTGTTACAAAGGCTAGATGGGACAATGTTGACAAATCTAGTAAATGGGAATAGGATGAAACCATATCGCCATAACTAGGCGCATAGAAGCTGAGAAAGGTGTTGAAAAAAAGAAAAGCAATAATGACAAAAAGTGGGAGACATGGCAAGACAGTCACTTGTCGATGTTTGGCATGCAGGAGTCAAGTTAGAGCATGATTACTACGGCTAAGAATCATCGGAAGATGGCAGAAGGTTATGATGACACACTTGAGAACAAAATCTGAGGAATACGTGAAATATTTAGCAATTATACATCAAGGTCATGAGGAACGAGCATAAATACAGGTGAAGAGATTGGAATATTAAGGCTTATGAGTAGTATGAAGAGAGCCAATAAGTCGACTGAGAGATTCCAAGGAAGCTATGGAAAAAGAAAGTGAGAGAGTTGCAATGGTGCATTTTGTTTCCAGCAGAAGCACCCAAGGTGCGCCAAGGGAAAGAATGAAAAGTGTTAATGAGAAATCGACAAATGTAGAGGCACCATGTATCAGGAAGAACACATATGAGGTCTTAGCCGATATGTCTAAGCAAGTTTCGAGTGTTAGAAGAGAAGCGATCCATTTGACTGCATAAGTACCAAGAGAAAAGGAATGGCGACACCAACAAAGGATGATCAAATGTGCGAAACAGATGTGCTAGACCACAATGTCCCTTCCACAATTTGGTGCTTTCAACGAACTCCTGTCTAGTCGCAAGCCAGGGTCAGGGATAACAAACGGTCGAGAAGGAATAGATGATGAAGCTTCCAAGAGACTGGAGGATGAGTTCGAGAAGTACAAGATAGCGACCAAGATACTAGAGGATGAGTTTGAGAATTACATGACAGTGACCAAGAGACTGGAGGATGATTTTGATAAGTACATGACAGCGAGCATAAGACGGAAGGATCAGCTTCAGAAGTACATAACAACGAAGGACGAGAATAGTACCGGAGGTTTCCAACTAAGGTGGATCGAGAGCGATCCAAAAGTTTGTGTTGGGGGGCTATTGGCACGGGGTTTGAATGCATAAAGTGCAGAAACTGATAGAAACGAAGAAGGATCATTAGCGGAAGAAAGGGCCATTCACGAAGAACAAGGAGCCGATGAAAGCAAAAGATTAGCTTAGTTAGTTAGAAAGGGTCATTTGGACCATTTGGTAACCACCTTAGTTAGCTATAAATAGGAGTATATGATTGTAAGCATAAGGGCATCAATTGAACAATACATAAGAGAATGAATTATAATGTTTTGTTCTACCTTTCGCAAGTTTTGAATGGATCCACAATAAGTGTTTGAACTATCCCTGTGAAGGTTGCACCACAGGTTTTTGATGAGTTAATGCATGAAGATGCTCAACTATGTCTCTTTTGTATCTCTGTTTGTGTTGAATGATGAATATTGTGATATACTTGAGTGTTGTTATTTCTGTTGATACGACTGCTAGTTTTACCCTATTGATACGAATGTCGAGTACATATTGAATATGCGAATGATGAATGTATCTTTAATTTGATATGAATGATGCAAAGATGAATCTCCGGTGTCTGTAGCGATAGATTAAGAATAGATGCATGTCCTCCCCCCACTGTGGAAACCTAGTTCCTGCAGCCCCCTTAATCATCTCCGGAAAGACTTCACTCGCTTCGTAGGTGTTACTGGAAAGGGTAAAACCTTTCTGAGCTGGTGCTTAAGGGTTTTTGGTTGGTGTTTGTTGAAAATAGTGCGAAGTGAACCCCTGTCGACAGAACTGTGTCAACATGCACCTGAGCACTCATGCACCCGAAGTATGGCCCTCAGGAACACCCCTTTGGATGCATGACGGAGGAGTTAAGCTCATACCCTCGGGCCACTTTGGACCTACCTCTCATATACCTCGAGCTATACAAAACCCATGGGCTATGCATTGGGATCCCAAAGGGCCACCCAATGGATAGCTGAGCCTAATGCATAGCCCATGGGATATGAATTGGGAACCCTTTGGGTATCCCATTTCATATCCCATGGGATATGCATTGGGTGCTCATATCACCCACCCAACGGCAGGTGCTGTGGGATCCGAAGCGGGGTCGGGGGCAGCGAAGCTCCTTCCCTGGTCCCCCTTTGCATGCCAAGAATGCTCGCTCAAAGGGGTGGGAGCTGTGGGAACCCAAAGGGGGTTGGGGGGGAGACAAAGATCCCCCCAATATCCCTATGGGCATCCACAACACATTCCTAACAAGCAGAGCGAGCACTATGGGAACCCAGAGGGGGTCGGGGGGGAGTAGAGGTCCATCCTTGGGCCCCCTTTGGGCACCCACAGCAACCACAAAGCTCCACCCCTGGGACCCCTTTGGGATTCCACATCGCCTTCCCATTTGGGAGGGAATTGTGGGCGTCCAAAGGGGGCTCAAGGGTGGGTGGAGCTGAACCCCTCAGACCCCTTTGAGTGGGCGCCATGGGGAGGAGCTCCAATCCTCCCCCGAGCGCCCTTTGGACTGCTCTTTGGGAAGCGGGGAGGAGATACCCTCCTCCCTTGGGTGCCATTTGAGCTCCCATAGCATATCCCTTGGGCTATGCATTGGGATCCCACCTTTGGGCACACCCAATGCATAGTCCATCGGCTATGCATAACCCATGGGATATGCATTGGGAGTGCCCAAAGGGCCCAAGGCGACTTAGATCATCCCTTGTGCGCCCAGAGGGGTGTGTCTTATGGCCATCCCTTTGGGTGCACTAGGGTGGATCTAATCTCCTCTTCTCAGGCCCCCTTTAAAACTAAAAAAAAAATTATGTTTTTTGTAACAATATGTTAACTTTTTTTTTAAATACAAGTATTTTTTTTAAATATACTAAAATTTTTTATTTCTGACTATAGGGAAAATGGCATCAAGAAAGCTATTTGTAAACATATATGGAGCGAGATCATTGATGAAGTCATAAAAAAAAAATGGTTGAGCCATTTGAGAATGTTGCACATGATGAAGTTGTATCCAGTGATGATTTAAAAACCAAGAATGCTAGAGAATGGAAACACGCACCAGATGAAGAAAAAATGGATTATTCTTGGTTTCTGAAGGAGAGATATCAAGGCAACCTAGAAAGTATTCACTTATATTGTGCTACATTTGCATATCTTAAAAATGATTATCACTCATTGGGATTGTTGCGAGATATTTTTTGGGTGTTGGGTAAAGACATTGTTTATGCACTAAAGAAACAAGCTAAAACCTATGTCAAAATCCGATATTATTTAAAGGTTTCAAACTATAAGATCGACAAAATTTTCACAAAATTTTGTGCAGGAGTTGTGCACGATATTGAACGCAAGAGTGTAAGTTTCTATATTTTTATATCTTTTTGAATTTCTTATAGTTTGGATTATATGACAATGTAATACATTTAATACATTATTATTTTTATTTCATAGGATTTTGCTATGCCACTTTCCCATATTTTGAATGGAATTTATTCTACAGAAGAAAATCCGATGGATGTCATTAATGGATCTCTTCATAAGGGAGAAACACCAAAGCATAAATGAGTGCAAAATGTTCATACTGAAGAAGTACAAGCATAGAACGGAAAAGGAATCCAACAATCAAATGAAGTACCTAGGAAGGTTAAATTCAAAAGGATATCTCGCCCAACTGAACATGATCGATGAATTGTTGCTGATGAGGATGTTACTTCGACTGGTAAGAGTATGAAACACTCTTCCAAAATACCTATGGATGAGGGTGTTTCCATTTCGATCAACAGGTTGTTCTTTTAGATACAATTGCTTCAAGACATAAAAGGAGGAGACAAGATGTTCAATCCAATGTTGAAATTCATAGTGAAAACTTGAGGGACAGTTTGGAAATCATCACTCCAGGTGGTGATTTGGATGCTTTTGTCAAGACAACACAAAATGTTATTCAAGATCGATTGCATAGGGATAAGTTGGTTCACAATGGGCATACAATTGATTTAAATGTGAAGAAACTTTATAGACCCATAGAAGGCCAGGAGAATTATCAAATTAGGAAACCACATCGCTTGCATGTTCATAACTTGAAAGCATCGATGAGGCACAATCCCTATGCACATGTAGTTGACTACCTAGTTCTTGTTGACCTGAAAGATGTTCCTATTAGAGATGCATTTGATGAATCAATATGGTTTGATTACAACAACTATGTTTTGTGGGGCAATCATTCTGTGGATGCTAGAAGAGAATTGATGCAAGAGTTTCCCAAACACCCTATTTTCAAAACATTGAAATGCATCATTTATGCAACACATGTGGAAGCAAAACTATTAACACGGGATCACAACACAGATAGTGACTATAGTATGTCCATGACATTCATTCAAAGGGTTATATATATCCACAATGAATTTGAACAAATATGTGGTGGGGATAGATCAAAAGTTGATGCAGATTTCCGGAAACAATGTTGTATGGAAATAGGTATCCCTATTGAAGAGGACAATGTAAAACATAAAAGTTTGAAAGGAAGCGATGCATTCATAGCTGTAGATAAATATTTTCATTTGGTACTTAGAATGGGGCCCGTATGAGATTTGATTGATGACATATTTAGCATGTGGGAGAATATTAGCATCAAATATAAAAAAGTAAAAAAAATAAAGTAGTTGCATGGAGCAGCACTCAAGGAGGGCCTGACGTCACAAATTTGCTAGAAGATATAACTATAACACCTTGGAGATCATTGGAAGGTGTGAACGATTAAACACTTCTATTTACAGTACCGTCATATGTAAATTCAGGTGAATTATACATGGAGGAAATGTGCAATGAATTTGAAAAGTAAGTTAATAGGTTGTTTTTATATTTTAAAGTTTATTTTTTTAGTTTAATATGTTTTATTGATTAAGCATTGTGATATTATTAGATGTGATTGTAAATTTCATTTATTTTTACATCATGTAGTCATAAGGTTTACATGAAAATACAAGAGGATATGGTTATAATGTTGGGTGAGAAGAGTTGGAATGATGTCATATGCAACTATCTAGATTCAAGCTCCATAGAAAACTTAAAACATGTTTTTGTTGCATACAAAAATGTATGATGATTTATGATATATTCTATTTTATTTATTTATAAGTCAATTCATTTCTATTTTATTACTTGTAGATATACTTTTGTTTTCAAAGATGCCAAAGAAGAGTACAGTACCAGAGTCCTTCAAAATTCATATTCAAATAGCCAAAATAGAACAACAAAGAAGACAATGTCTTGCAAACATTGAACTTGATGACACCCTTGATCATCACGTTTGGAATGGGCTCGACACTGTGCAATATAAAGTGATTTTAGGTGATTGTGAAAACATTGCAAATCTTGTTCCCAAAAAGGATACTCCCTAGTTATTACAGATATCCCTCATGGATACAATATCAAAAATATTACATATGATTGTGAGCCTTATACATACCAATCATTTAATAAATTCGTTTCAGGATTTCTAGACATCACAACATCACCTCTATGGAGATTTCTTGTTTTCCATTCAGATGTACAAGGAGGAGCAATGATAACAACCTTCAAGGATAAATCAAACTCAAGGAAACAACTGTATTGGTAAGATATTTGCAATGTATTATTAAACATTTGAATTTAGAAACCAAATTTATTTTTCTATAAGTTAATTAGATTCTTATCTATTTGTGTTACATGCATAAGCCTAATATTTGTAGCTCCAGCAGTGATCCATTTATGAGTGATACTGAAAACATACATCTTGATGTTGGAGAAATGATGAGAACCATGAAGTTCTTTTAATCAATGAAAAGAGTGAAGGAAAACATAGTCAAATATTGTCTTATAATGTCGTGGTTAAAAAGTTGACATATGAAGAAAGAGATTTGAAATGAGAGACTGTAAACATCTACCAGAAGCCACAAGCATTGATTAATTATCTCATAGATACTTTTTTAAAAGAAGGATATTTGGTTTCAGATTTGCTCTCGGGATCATGTAATATTTTTGATATTACATATGAAACTAGTGCCATAATCTAAATTTAGTAATATATATATATTTTTATATTAAATTTTCATTATGCTATTTAATTTTTTTTGTATGTGGTGATTAGGTACAACGATAGCATGTTCGTTACAAAAAGGAAGAAATTGCATATCCATTGATAATGATCCACTACAATGCAATTATATCAAGAACATAATTAATACTATGAAAGCTCTTCCAGATGAAATGCATGAAGTTGCTTTGAAGAAAGGAGAATTTAGTGAGTCACTTGTGGAGAAGATGTAAAAAGAGCCTCAACCTCCTTTAAAAGGGATGTTTGCAAAATATCACTTTGGGCATTTTGCATAAGTAGAGGACCCAATGGAAGAACACACTGAGGTCCAGGAAGAGAGCCAACAAACATCAAATGTCAATTTCGATGAATATTTCAACTTGCATGAAATTGTTGATTAGTTTCATATCATTGAGGAAAATGTCAAAGTTGACAATTTTTTGATAAGATATTTTTGTAATGTTTTGAATTTAAGATTTTATTTTGAGAATAACTGTTATGTTTTTAATATGCCATTTAAAAATATATGGTATATGTTTTGTTGAGTTTATGTGAATCATCACTTTATGGAAAATAATGTTAAATAGTATCATTTATATACATCAAATAGATGAAAATACGTTGAAAAATGGTTTGAAATGTATTTTTTCTCATTTTTTTAAGAAATTTTCCCAAAATTGACTTCTTTAAGATAAAAATTTAATGAAAAAAATTTGAAAATACATATATTTTTCATTTTAACTAGCTTCTAAATCTTAACAAAAATAAATTTAATGTGTGTATTTATTCATTATAACTAGCTACTAAATGTATTTTTTTTGTAAAATTTGAAAAAATGCCCTTGTAAATAAAAGTTATAGTTTTCTTATAACCAAAAAGTTTCAAAATCACAAAAAAGGATCAAAATGAAAAAAGGTGTTACCAATATACACACTTTTTGAAATGGAGGTAAAAAAATCTACTAAAATTTACCCCCCCAAAAACGAGAACAATGTCGGGTTCTTGTCAAGTTCTATAACTTGTTGTTTAATGGTCTGAAAAATTTTGTAGACCAGGGAAAATTTTAAGGTTTTATAATTTTCTTAAAGTGTAGAAACCTTGGCAAATCTTATTAATTGTTAAATTTCCAACCATAAAATGTTTAGCGATATTTTTATAAAAGTTCTCAAATTCCTGATGATTTTATATAGTTTCTGAACAATTTTGTCGATTAAAGTAATTTTTTTTTATCCTATGGAATTTGGGAAAATTATTTTAAAGACAATGGAAATTGATGAATCTTTTTTTGTAAAAAGACATAAAAAATTGTCCCATGGGATAAAATTTTCCCCTAAAATTTTCCATGTTCTAGATTCATTTGATTCCCTAGTACACTAGTATGAAATCACTAGTTCAATTGTCCACTCCACTCATCAGAACCCGTGTATCCTATGTAATATCCCTTCAAAATTATAGACCTTAAGTTTTTGAGAGATACTACATGGATATACACAATGACAACCATGTGAAAGAATCCACCTACCTAAAATTGTAAACCTCTTACTAGCTTGTTGTGTTTGTGAATGCAACATCAGATAAAAAATGCCTATCCTTGACCCATTTTAGCCTAAGATAATAAGTCTTGAATTTGTATTATGTCATATAAGCATCCCTCTTGTTTACAATCTTAACATGCCAAGTTGAGCTAGTTTATTTCTTCTTTTTCACTAGTAGATGCAATCTTGGATACACCATAACCATTTTTCCATTTCTACCCCCAACTTCTAATATATTGTCCAATTTACCTACACCATAGATACTCTTTGCTTCCTTTTCGATAAAGAGTAAATCTCCACATAAATGTTACACAACAGAATATGCATACATAGGAAAAAATTTAATTACTCAGGCAAAGAACGCCCACAATAGAAATTATACACCACAAATATTTAGGAGAAATAAACACATAATCTACAAGCTTTATTTATTATGATTGGGCGACTCTTGATTACAATTTTCATACAGCCTCATTGTGAATTTCCACACCTCCCTCAACCTCTACGGGATAAACTGAGAGCATCACTCAACTACCTCTCCCTCACTACACCTCCACTGCCCTTCACGCTGTATACTGACAACAAGAAGGTTCTCATTAATAGAATTGTTGGAGCCATACCAAGAAAAGGGAACTGTTCAACTGCCAATGATTTGGTTAGGGAATCATTTCTCATTCCCATCGTTTCACATTCAATTATTTTACATTCAAATCATTTAATAAACTAAACCATAATTTTAATTTTATCCCAACCACATTTTTATTAATTCGATTAGGCTAATATATTGTGAATAATTATTAAAATTCAGAATGGATTCTGTAGCAACTGTGATCTATAGCAACATGTAGCATCTTTCGCAACAACCTGTAGCAGCTTCTACAACAACTTGTAGCAGCTTCCACAACAACCTGTAGAAGCTTCTACAACAACCTGTAGCAAATTCTGTAGTAACTTCCCAATGCCTAACTAATCAAAGAAAACTAGGTGTGCAGGATAGCTCTCTAGACTAGGGGTTCTCCTACATTAGTTCTATCCAGCCCTTATCATGGTGATCCTTCTAGCTACCCATGTAGTAGTTCTCGATATATTTTGATAAGAATAATCAAATCATTATAGCTTAAAAGACCTATCCTTTTGTTGTATAGTCTAGTTACCCTATATTGGGTTGCAGGACTTCTTGGCATTATCATCTATAATGTCAATTGTTATCCCACATTTTTTCAATACGATTCTTTTAGGGTTTTCACCCTCGATTTTAATTATTCTGAACAACCCAATGGAGCCATCAACTCTTATATGATGGGATTTCAAGGGTAGATTTAGTTGTTTGATCATCATAATATTTCCGTAAGTGGTTTCCTTGTAAGATGTCGATGTTATAGTGAAATAAAGTACTTTCCATAAAATTCCATGTGTTTGGTCATTGTAGCATCTTTCAACTAGGACCCACCAAGCCTTTATAGGGAATTAAAGCTATGAGATGTCATATTCCCTTGTATAGAGGACCTATGATTGAATACTTGGATACATCTAGAATTTGCATAAATTGAACATGAATGCGTTCAAAGGGTATCTACTCCAATGCATACTAGCATGCAGGAAATAGTGGGATATCAATTGATAGTTTTGTTACATTTTGAGGAATGGCCAGTGTGCTTACACATGTTGGCATTAGATGTAAACAATAGGATATGGAACTTCTTCCACAGTCTCCTATATATATCACCTCCTAATCTCTATAAATTCCTTTTTAAATGAAGGGATAAATGTAGTTTACAAACTTGGTTGTGCGACTCATTATGGTGATGCACTAAATGGCATTGAGATGAAAATATGGGTGGTCGAAGACAAATAGATCACACCCTTCTGCAATTGGAATTCAAGAGACTTGTCCAAACCTTCATGACATAAATATTTTGTATCTTCAAGGTTAAGAACATTGTATGTTGTACTAGCCTACATTAACAACTCTAAATAGCCCATTAACACCTCCAATAGGAAACACCTACAATAGGAGACTCTATGGGTGACATAAATATTTTGTATCTTCAAGGTTAAGAACATTGTATGTTGTACTAGCCTACATTAACAACTCTAATTAGCCCATTAACACCTCCAATAGGAAACACCTACAATAGGAGACTCTATGGGTGATTGCGTAAACTTGCTACAAAGGCCTAAGATACATTCCAAGAGGTAGGTAGATTTCATCTAGCAAATAACATGAAAGGTTTTTAAAAATCATATAATACTATATCAGATTAGAATCCATTACAAAATTTCAATTTCAATACAAAAATTATACATCTTGATCCAACTATTGTCTATTAAATTCAATATGTAGTACAATTGAATATCTAGTACTATAGAAAATAATTGCCTATGGGGGATTTCTATATGTTTCCCACTTGAAAATTAATTCTACAAATTTAAGTACGGACAAAGCTTTTAAGGTGTGTTAATTAGTGAGAGATGGACTCAAAGGTATTTTAGTTTGAATTTTTACGTGTAAGTTGAGATTCCACTTGCTAATTTGTGTCGACTTAGCATATTTAATTTTGAATGGTTATTATCCATGTAACCTTATTCTATGTCCATAAATTATGTTTTTCTGTACCTCCAAGGGGACATATAGCAATTTTTCGAAAACTAAATGTTTTTCTATAGTTATAATTTTTTATATTAAATCAAATTTAAAAAAATATATATATGAAATTTTATTGGATCCCTACTATTGATATTGTCACGAAACCAATGGAGATTGAAAGCCAAACTGCTTGTCAAATTTTTAGCTTTGTTACCTACGTGTTTGTACTATGTTATGATGGAGTGTGTTAATATTTGTAAATTTGATATTATTCATTTTTAATCTTTTTTGGAAAGTTTTATATGAGAATTTATGGTTAATAAACTAGTTCTTTTAATATATATTATTTTAAATTATTTTATTATCTCATTTTTCAATTTAGTATATAATGCATGTGATATGAAAATTTAGGATTAATAAATTATTTTAATTAATTTTATTTTACATGTTACATGAAAATTTATGAGTAATAAATCTATACTTAATAAATTATTTTATTTATACGTAGTTTTTTAAAATTTTGAAATGAAAATACTAAATTATTATTATAACAACTACGTAAACAATACAAGTTCTCAATATTATTAACAATAATATGCTATTTTTAAATATTGTTTTTCATAAATATCTTCTTAATAAACATATATATTTCAAAAAAATTATGTATGTCATCTCAAGTTTGATAGCAAGTTAGGTACTAAGATACTAAACTTATAATCTTAATTTATGTAGAAACATGATTAGATAATCACCCTACAAAAGAGCTACCATCTTATTTATCTAGATTATCTTCCCATATTTATTGGCATGTTTAACCTTAATGATTTGCATAATAAGAACAAATGGAAACTGTTGAATTTTTAATTATTTTCAGATATTGAGATTACTGCCTTATGATATAACATATATCATAGAATACCATACACTGAAAATATCAACCACATATGCAATAGGATCACATAAATATAGCCAAGCACAAGAGACATAAGATTTACCCTGAGATCAAAACTGCATCCTTCTTATTACTTCATTGTAGTAGAGAGATGGATGAATTAATTCACTCTGTGTTATAAGTTGGTACAATAATGAATTGATCTTTAGCAATATATAGGTATTCAAGGTAAATTTTACGTAAAGTCCTATCTTTACGTGATTTTACCTTTTCATTAAATAAATACATTATTAATAATATTATGAGCTTACGTGAATACCTCCCGAAGGTACATAAACATCAACCCTCCCTCTTAGCTAGGGAGGTATTCTCATTTGTAGAAATATGTCCAACTGGATGACAAGTCCATGTCATCATATATGGAACACTCCCACTAAAGAGTAGAATAAGGCATGTCTATGGATCTCCAAGGCGTGATCTTCAGCACTGTCTTTCTTCTTGTCTTCTGAATATAAGAGAATTTTTTCCCTTCTAATTAAGTCCTCCTAACCAGAATAATTGTCCCCACTGGAACCACATCACCTTCTCAAAGAAGATATCTTGATCAATTTGATCATCTTGGTCATCCTAAACCACATATGATTTACTTCCTCATGCACTTTATCAATGTAAAACCGAAAGGAGGTTGCACTCCTTAGGAAGACTCTTCTTCCATTTTATTGGTCATTACAACTGGAAGGCGATGATGACTGCATCTAGTCCACCCCTTTGGTCCCATGCTCCACACAGGAGAACATCTCACACAGGGATCATCCCACACAGGGATACACTCCAAAAATGAGTCTTATCCTTAGTCAAAAGAGCAGCCAGAGAATTAGCTCTATACTAACATACACAATGTTAGCACTTCAAGTCTCTTTTTGAGACTCTACCTGAGCTTCTCCTTAGTGAAAAGAGAAACCATAGAATTATATCTATGCTTGCATACATAATGTTAGCACTTCAAGTCTCTTCTCGAGACTCTACTTGAGCTTCTCCTTAGTCAAAAGACCAACTGGAGAATCTGCTCATATGCTAACATACACATTGTTAGCACTTCAAGTCTCTTCTTGAGACTCTACCTGGAGCTTCTCCTTAAAATACCAACTGGAGAATTTTCTCCTATGCTAAAATACACAATGTTAGCACTTAAAGTCTCTTCTCGAGACTCTACTTGAGCTTCTCCTTAGTCAAAATACCAATCGGAGAATATGCTCCCATGCTAACATACACAGTGTTATCACTTCAAGTCTCTTCTCAAGACTCTACCTGGAGCTTCTCCTTAAAAGACAAACTAAAGAATCTACTCCTATGCTAACATACACAATGTTATCAGTTCAAGTCTCTTCTTGAGACTCTACCTGGATATTCTCCTTAAAATACCAACCGAAGAATATACTCATATGCTGACATACACAATGTTAGCACTTCAAGTCTCTTCTCAAGACTCTACCTAGAGCTTCTCCTTAAAATACCAACTGTAGAATCTTCTCCTATGTTGACATACACAATGTTAGCACTTCAAGTCTCTTCTTGAGACTCTACCTGGAGCTTCTCCTTATAATACCAACCGAAGAATCTGCTCCTATGCTGACATACACAATGTTAGCACTTCAAGTCTCTTCTCGAGACTCTACCTGGAGCTTCTCCTTAAAAAACTAACGAGAGAATCTGCTCCTATGCCGACATACACAATTTTAACACTTCAAGTCTCTTCTCGAGACTCTACCCGAAGCTTATCATTACCTAGATGATTTTATCCTTCTCCTTGCATGCAGATCTATTCATGTATAGGGCTCTAATGTGTGTGCACCCACATTAGAGTATACATTGTTTATTCCACAAGGGGTAGCTAGTCCCTATCAAATAAACAAGCTAAACTTGCTCTATAATGAGATATATCACTCCATCACGGACCACTCCCTCATAGAGTATGCAATGTGACCTCAAGCCTTATCCACACCTATCCAAATATGACTAAGAAAGGTTGTGCAAGCACCTCAGCCCTAATCAAACCTAGCCAAATCACATGGCTAAGCAAGGCTACACCAGGGCCATTCACCATTAGCCAAGTCAAATGGCCATTTCCTATGAGTGAATGTATAATTCTTTTTGGTCAAATCACATGACCAATCTAGTAAAATGTATGCCCGATGCTACACCCTCGATAAACATCAACATCAAATCCACAGAATCCTTGCTCTTGACAATCAATCCTGGAGAATGTACAAGATTTGCAAATATGGGATACCTGCCCATTTATAACAGTATTTCGATATTTGCTCCCTCTATCACGAAAGAAATATGTGCATTGAATCCTCCTGAGTCATCTTAGGGACTAGTCTCTCGATCTAGTCACAAGGTGTCTAAGATATCTCCCAACTCCATCACAGAGTGTATGGGAGAAAGCACTAATCTCCCCACCCCATCACATGGTGTCTGGGAGAAAGCACTTCCCTGCCTCTGGGCCATTCACCCCTAACCAAGTCACATGGCTAATATTGGGGGAACACCTACTTGATATTGCAAACATCACATCTCCCTCTATGCTGGAGCGCCCTTCTCCCTCTGCATCTGATCATCTTGCTCCTTCTACATCTGAGCATCCTACTCCTTCTGCATTCGAGCATTCTTCTCCTTCTTCATAGAAGCCATCTTGATGTCCTGGGATGTAAATCCAACTCCCTCTGACAAATGATTTCCTCTTGATCCTTCTTAAGCCTAAACTCATCATCAATCTTGGAGTACCAAGCTTCCTCTGGATGTTGAGCCTCACTGCTACATCCTGGGTAGATGCTCCCTCTGAATATAGAAGTCTATGTCCATGCTTATAATTCCTCATCGAGCAAGTCTTCCGTTTTGAGTTATTCCTATGATTACTTTGAGTTGGAATCCAACTCATCCTTCATTCCATGGTTGAGCTTCCACACTGGATCTCCATGATAGGAGTTAACCAAAATTAATTAACCATTTGTGCTAAGCATCAACAAAACATCGTCTTTAAGTAAATAAGGTTTATTACTCAAGACATTAAATACTTATCTTTATTGTTGAATTCCTTTATTTGCAATCATTTTTTAACTTTGGTAAAAGCATTTTAATGTGTGCATATAAATCACCCAACCAATTGGTAAAACCATGTGTTAGAAAAAAAAGCGTGTTCATATGTGAAAGCTCACATACAAAACCATGTTTATACATGAAAGTCCACATACAAAACCATGTTTATACATGAAAGTCCACATACAAAACCTATCCACAGTAAATAGAAATTAGTAAATACCATATACTAATGAAATACCATGGTTTGGAATGGAATACCATGGGACAATACCCTCACAACTCCAAACCACTAACAAAACCATTGGCTATGATACCATGTTGAATATTTAATTATTTCTAGATATTGATGATTACTTCCTTATATACAACATATATCATAGAATAATTATACACTAAAAATACCAACCACATATGCAATAGGATCACATAAATACAGCCAAGCACAAGAGACATAAGATTTATCCTATACAGCATCATTCTTATTACTTTGTTGTAGTAGAGAGATGAACATCAACATAAATTATAGGCATTGAGAGAAAATTGTAATCAATACCTAATCCAAAATAGAGTAAAATTAGTTTCAAGTTCACAATCTTAATTATATAGATGTTTTATTCTTACGGTTTTTGTTTTAATAATGATAGCAGTGCTTTGAGAATTTGAAAACAACCTATTAACAATGGTGCAGGTACATTACCACCTATTAACTAATTAAATAAATAATTACTTAAATATCATTTGAATAACAGGTTATTCTTACTTATGTTTCAACATACTTTTGATAATATCTAAAGATAACTACTTTATTTATATATATATATAAAAGATTATTCTTACTTATATTTCAACATACTTTTAGATATTATCTAAATACAACTACTTGATATATATATATATATATATATATATATATATATATATATATATATATATATATATATATATATATAATAACTCATATATTATAATCTACTATTCTTTCATATGCTAAAATGAAAACACCTAACAACTTTTCTATAAAACGCTACTAAAAGTCATGACTCTATGTCTCATATCTTATTACATGTTCCTTTTGCAAAACCATTAATTTTACGAAAAATACTAAAAAGAAATCATGGCTCTATGTCTCACATTTTATTATGTGTTCATTTGTAAAACCTTGATACTTTTAACAAAACTACTAAAAGTCATGGCTCTATGTCTCTTATTATGTCCCCGACATCTAGTTTTTCATCTGGGGCTATTAATCAGGGCTACTGGGGCTATTAAGAAGGGCTACTGTTCGTCAATGGAGGCTCTGGTTATGGTTGAAACCTTTGTTCTGCAAAAATCGGGCATTTTCGAAATTTTTTAGCTGCTATTTTTCTGTGGCCTGATTGGCGCCGTGCATGGTGACGTTTGCCTTGGCTCTTGCGCCCCAGGAGCCGGCGGCGGGATGGCGTCATGGTGTGTTAAATTTCGGCATGGTGGGTTGTCCTCGGTTTACAGTGTTCAGGTATGGGGTTTTGTCCTGGTTTTTCTTATGGCGGACAAGGGTTTACGGCTGGCTCGGCGTGTTTTGAGTGGCGTTTTCGCCTGTTGTCCGGACATTTGTGGGCTCGAGGTCTTTTAAGAGGGTTTCTTCTTGCGTGTTTCAGAGGGTTTGTACAAGGGCCGTTCTGGTTTTTCTTTATTTCGGTATGGCCATGGCCATCGTTGCTGGTTCGTGCTTTTATAGCTTGCCAGCATTCGGACGAGGGGGCGTTCTGATTTTTCTTATGCCGGAGGAGGGTTTACGGCTGGCTCGGGGTCTTTTCAATAGCGTTTTCTCCTGTTGTCTGGACATTTGTGGGCTCGGGGTCTTTTAAGAGGGGTTTCTTCTCGCGTCTTTCAGAGGGTTTGTACAGGAATGGGCTTCTGTGGGTTTCGTGAGGGCTTCGTCAAAGACTGGGCAGGGGCCGTTCTGATTTTTCTTTATTTCGGTATGGCCATGGCCATGGTGGCTAGTTCGTGCTTTTATAGCTTGCCAACGTTCGTATCTTTGCCTTTGATAGCAATTTCAACTTGTTTGGCTCTGTACTCTGTTTCGGCGGTTTCTGTTGCACATTTGGAGAGATCTGGTTGCTGTTGCGGTCGTCATTCACCGGGTTCATTTACAGTGTCTCGTTTCCAGTTTTCCGTCTCTCGCGTCTTTCGTGGAAGCTCAATGACGGGTTGCTTGCACAGGTGCGTCTTTGCTGTTCGTTGCAGAGGTATGTCTTTCGTGTAGAACAGAAACCATGAACCGATTTTGGATTTTGCTTGTTATTCAATGAAATGTCAGCTGTTTTATTGTTAAGAAGTTCGTGCTAGTTCATTGTCTGTTCAGTAGTGCCCGACTGTTATGTTGTTTGCAGATTTGGCTAGTTCTATGAAAAGTATTCATCTCACCGCGGTTCAACCTTCCCCTTGCTGCCCCAACCCAATATTGTTAGGTTAGTTCTCGCCTTCAAGTGTTTTCTTCGTGCCTCGGTTACCCGTACCTTCACACGATGTTAAGGTCAGTATAACAGGGACCGTAGCTGGAGATAAATAACCCTCTTTATGAATATGACAATGAGTTTGCTCTTTCACACAGTGCCATAGAACTAACTCCTAGTTTACTCATTCAGTCAAATAAAATAAAAAAACATCAGCGCTAGGGTTCCAGGTTGTCCTGCAAGTATGGCTCTGACCTATCCCATGACTACTCCGGGTCAGCAATAGGAGGGCGATGGCTGGGTTGTGTCAATTGGTTGGGTGGGATAAGAGGGGCAAGCCTTTCTCGGTGGATATATCCGTAACGGGATGGATCAGTAATTACATATAGAAATACAAGCCAGCCAGAGAGAATGCTGTCTTCATACCCTCACCCACTCCACAAGAAGGAAGATAGGCATAAGACCGTGGGTCTGCCCATCGGAGCTACGTGGAAGGAACAGACTGCATTGGTGAATTAGATTCTACTTGCCTATGGAACATTGGTCTCTGTTGCCCTGGATGGAGTTGTTATTTTTGTGGATGTCGTTTTACCTTGTTTGGCTCCGGAGGGGTTCATGTGTTTTGCTTTGGAAATGCTCCAATGAAATGTAGCATACTTGGTTTGCTTGTTTTATTTTTCTTGGTGTATTCACTATGAGAGATTGTATTCCGAAAAGAAGGCTCTAAACAGTGAACAGCAGAGTGAGCTCAAGTTTTAGCTCTTCGTTGGGTGGAAAAATCCGTACCATTCTAGTCCCTTAGGGTGAACATGTTGTGGTCAGCTGTAACCCGATCCTCTTGATTTATTACTACTAGTAGTAGCAAGATTGATCTATTTCAATTTTATGTTAGACATCTTCATATGACTTCTACATCTTTCATTATTTGCTTTAGTAGTTTCCGTAGCTGTTGTGTGGAAAGATGACCTTGTTTGGAAATTAGCTTGTAATTTATAGCCTCTTTAATAGATTAAAATAAGAGACAGAAAGGTTTGTTAGCAGGATCTGTAAGCCTTTAAAGACTAATCTAGGAGTGGTATTAAAAGTGTTTACCTAGCCCATTGACTGTGCAATATTGCTTTAGTCTTCTATTTTATATGCATTAAGCCTTGGGTCGTAGCTTGGGGAATTTTGTATATTGTATTAATGTAAAGCTTAATGCCAATGTAGCCAATGGCTTGGGATAAACCATATTCAGCAGTATGCATAAGATAAAAATTGTTTTGATAAGAATGTGGAAAAATCAGAATTTGCATGTCAGTTTTGTATTCCTATTCAGTTTTTCTGTTTTTCATCCTTCTTTGTTTATTCATACATGGTCACGGTTTACAACTTTTGGATAAGTTTTATAAATTTTGAATTATATTGAGTCTTCTCTCTTGAAAGTATATGAAAGCCTAAGTGCAGTGTACACCTCTGAAACTGATGTGAAATACCACAAAGAACCCACAACATGGAATAGTTTTATAAAAACTTGTTATAAATTTCAAGCTCCTTCATGAATCGTTTGCAGAGAACAGGACCCTGTAGGTGCTGCATTAGAGTGATCTGCATGTAATCCTGAATGAATGTATCCTTAACAAATTGAGTCCTTGCGGTTGTTAGTGCAGCATCCAGAAATAAACTCAAGTAGTTCATGGATCCTTTTTAATCCAGGATTAAATTTTTTGTGTTGGGTGTCCAGGTTTAAGGAGTAATGCATTAGGGCTTCAGTCAGGGAACCTCCTTCTAAAATCTGGGTGGTTTTGAGAGAATAAAGCACTGTTGAAGCATTATATTATATTGGACTGGTGCACTGAGAATAAATTGTTCTCTTCTAAAATGAAGCATTTATTCCTAATTTTGGTTAGGCTTCCTTTAGGAACCTTCACAATGACCATCCAATATACTAGGATGCTTTCCAATACAGACTTAATTAGAACCAACCTATCCCCTTGAGAAAGTCACCTATTGACCCATACTGATACTCTGGCTTCAATTGTTTTATATAACCAAGTCCAATATTCAAAATCATAGTGGTTTTGGTTTAATATTAAAGCCAATATATTTAATCCCTTTCTCCAGGTACTTAACTAAGAAATAAAACATTTCCCCCCAAAAATATGATTCCTCCTCCAAAATTCCCTTAGTGGAGATTGGAGACTTTGACAAGTTTATCTCTATGCTAGTTGCTCTACGGTATTTCTGCAAAGTTTACTTGATCTTTCTCAATTCCCAAGAATCCCCATGTCCTAATATCAATATAACATCTACAAACAAAAGGTTTGTAATCACCCCTGAATTTGAGATTTTAATTCGTTTCAAATCCCCCTTCTCTTTTGTCTCCTTGATCAACAAGTTGATCCCTTATGCTACTAGTATGAAAAGGAAAGGAGACAAAGCACAATCTCATCGTATCCCTTATGTTGATCTAAATAACTAAGATGTTGAACCATTGATCAACACCATGAAGGAGGCCAACTGAATGCTTCCCATCATCTAATTTATGGTTGCAAATTCATTGTCATTTGCGTTAATATAAATCTGATATACATATCCATCTCATCTTGTCATATGCTTTGGCTAAATCAACCTTGAGCACAACTGCTTGCTTTTTTTCCATCTTTATTGTATGAAATTATTCTTGCACTATAGTCACCGTGTCATGAATCTGTCAGTGGAATAGGAAGTTGAATTTCTCCTCAGAAATGAAACCTTGCTCCATTTCAGGGTGTTTGGTTGGACCTCTTTAATTCTTAATGTTAACTTAAATTTTAACATTAAATTAAAGTAGGACCTCTATTTCAGGATGTTTGGTTGGATCAATCCCACTAGACCTCACATGGAGAAATTATATTTCGGATGCTTTTCAGCATTCAGTGTACTTAGCAGCATTTATATTGTGAAAATTGTTGTCTTCTTGGTCTAGGAAAACTTCTGCAAATTGAATACATGGTACATAGCACCTCAAATAAGTGATATAGTCTGTTTGTTGTCAGAGATAAGGCTAGTTCCAGGAAAAAAAAATTGTTGGAATGGTACCCAGATAGCTAATATTTCTATAGTCATAGTGGCTATAGTTTCAGCTTTAGGTTCCAATATAAAAATGCCAGAAGCTGGTAATTCGGATATTTTGTCTACTGGAATAGTTAGTGGCAATGTGAAGTCCAATCATACTATAAAAATTGTTGGTATGAAAAGGATTTATGTAAGTCTCGGTGGTTTTCAAACTTAGACAAAAAAATCCAATGGAATCCTTCAATTACAATAATAACAAAAAAGTTTAAGAGAGGAAGAATCCTCTCTCTTTCACTCACAAAGAGATTTGTTCCAAGAAGAAAAATTTCTTCTTGGTCTAGGAAAATTTCTGCAAATTGATCATATGGTACAGAGCACCTCAAATAAGTGATGTAGTCTCTTTGTTGTCAGAGATAAGGCTAGTTGCAGGGAAAAAAAATTGTTGGAATGGTACCCAGATAGCTAATATTGCCGTAGTCATAGTGGCTATAATTGAAATCCTGGTGGAATAATTGACATGCTTCACTGATTCTCGAGCTTGTATAGGTTTTAAATAACTTGGACAGTTCAGCTCCATATTGCTTGAATCTAAATCAGTCTTTTTTCTGACTGTTATTACAGAAAAGTGGACAATTTCCGAGTCTGATTTTTGTACAAGTTATCTAGTACCTTATACCTTGGAACGACCACCTGCTTATGTACTTATCAGGCCTAATACTGATGCAGACATTAAGATGCAGAAAAAGGCTTTATTATGTTATTGCCACTGGGATTTTCTCATCAGTTTCTGATGTAAGAATTTCTATCAACATAGAATATGTCAAAGACTGAATGGCAAGAAATTCAGGAGTGTTCTCTTGCAAACACTATCTATGTTGTTTAATACCTATACAAGCTGGAGAATCACTAAAACATGTCAATTATTCCATCAGCATTTCAATTTCCATTTGCCAAAGTTTGTTATTTGCCAAGAATACTGTTATAAGAAACATGAACCTTAAGAAACCCTTAGATGCAGTGATGGTGGTATTGACAAACTGCTGCTTTATTTAAGGGGAAATTAATGAAATATGCAATTTGAAATAGATTCTCCTTTAGATGAAACCAAATCAGCTTATTGCTTTGGACTGTGTGGACATGGGTTTGACACCAAGGCAAAGGTTAATGGCCTCTAGTCATGGCAATAACCATAGTAAAGGGATGAGATGCTGACTGTATGATTCTGAACCACAATTTGGCTTATCTTGTTATTACAAATGGTCTTTTGTTATCAGATTTTGATGTAAGAATTTCTACCAACATAGGATATGTCAGAGAATGAATGGCAAAAAAATTATGATCAGCAATGGAAATTGAAATGGTGGTAATTGGAACCTCCTTCTAAAATCTGGGTGGTTTTGAGAGAATAAACCACTGTTGAAGCATTATATTATATTTGGGTTGGTGCACTGAGAATAAATTGTTCTCTTCTAAGATGAAGCATTTATTCCTAATTTTGGTTAGGATTCCTTTAGGAACCTTCACAATGACCATCCAATATACTAGGATGCTTTCCAATACAGACTTAATTAGAACCAATCTATCGCCTCGAGAAAGTCACCTGTTGACCCGTACTGATACTCTGGCTTCAATTGTTTTATATAACCAAGTCCAATATTCAAAATCATAGTGGTTTTGGTTTAATATTAAAGCCAATATATTTAATCCCTTTCTCCAGGTACTTAACTAAGAAATAAAACATTTCCCCCCAAAAATATGATTCCTCCTCCAAAATTCCCTTAGTGGAGATTGGAGACTTTGACAAGTTTATCTCCATGCTAGTTGCTCTACGGTATTTCTGCAAAGTTTACTTGATCTTTCTCAATTCCCAAGAATCCCCATGTCCTAATATCAATATATCATCTACAAACAAAAGGTTTGTAATCACCCCTGAATTTGAGATTTTAATTCGTTTCAAATCCCCCTTCTCTTTTGTCTCCTTGATCAACAAGTTGATCCCTTATGCTACTAGTATAAAAAGGAAAGGAGACAAAGCACAATCTCATCGTATCCCTTATGTTGATCTAAATAACTAAGATGTTGAACCATTGATCAACACCATGAAGGAGGCCAACTGAATGCTTCCCATCATCTAATTTATGGTTGCAAATTCATTCTCATTTGCGTTAATATAAATCTGATATACATATCCATCTCATCTTGTCATATGCTTTGGCTAAATCAACCTTGAGCACAACTGCTTGCTTTTTTTCCATCTTTATTGTATGAAATTATTCTTGCACTATAGTCACCGTGTCATGAATCTGTCAGTGGAATAGGAAGTTGAATTTCTCCTCAGAAATGAAACCTTGCTCCATTTCAGGGTGTTTGGTTGGACCTCTTTAATTCTTAATGTTAACTTAAATTTTAACATTAAATTAAAGTAGGACCTCTATTTCAGGATGTTTGGTTGGATCAATCCCACTAGACCTCACATGGAGAAATTATATTTCGGATGCTTTTCAGCATTCAGTGTACTTAGCAGCATTTATATTGTGAAAATTGTTGTCTTCTTGGTCTAGAAAAACTTATGCAAATTGAATACATGGTACAGAGCACCTCAAATAAGTGATGTAGTCTGTTTGTTGTCAGAGATAAGGCTAGTTCCAGGGAAAAAAAATTGTTGGAATGGTACCCAGATAGCTAATATTTCTATAGTCATAGTGGCTATAGTTTCAGCTTTAGGTTCCAATATAAAAATGCCAGAAGCTGGTAATTTGGATATTTTGTCTACTGGAATAGTTAGTGGCAATGTGAAGTCCAATCATACTATAAAAATTGTTGGTATTAAAATGATTTATGTAAGTATTGGTGGTTTTCCAACTTAGACAAAAAAATCCAATGGAATCCTTCAATTACAATAATAACAAAAAAGTTTAAGAGAGGAAGAATCCTCTCTCTTTCACTCACAAAGAGATTTGTTCCAAGAAGAAAAATTTCTTCTTGGTCTAGGAAAATTTCTGCAAATTGATCACATGGTACAGAGCACCTCAAATAAGTGATGTAGTCTCTTTGTTGTCAGAGATAAGACTAGTTGCAGGGAAAAAAAATTGTTGGAATGGTACCCAGATAGCTAATATTCCCATAGTCATAGTGGCTATAATTGAAATCCTGGTGGAATAATTGACATGCTTCACTGATTCTCGAGCTTGTATAGGTTTTAAACAACTTGGACAGTCCAGCTCCATATTGCTTGAATCTAAATCAGTCTTTTTTCTGACTGTTATTACGGAAAAGTGGACAATTTCCGAGTCTGATTTTTGTACAAGTTATCTAGTGCCTTATTGGTGCCTTGGAACGGCCACCTGCTTATGTACTTATCAGGCCTAATGCTGATGCAGACATTAAGATGCAGAAAAAGGCTTTATTATGTTATTGCCACTGGGCTTTTCTCATCAGTTTCTGATGTAAGAATTTCTATTAACATAGAATATGTCAAAGACTGAATGGCAAGAAATTCATGAGTGTTCTCTTGCAAACACTGTCTATGTTGTTTAATAACTCTACAAGCTGGAGAATCACTGAAACTTGTCAATTATTCCATCAGCATTTCAATTTCCATTTGCCAAAGTTTGTTATTTGCCAAGAATACTGTTACAAGAAACATGAACCTTAAGAAACCCTTAGATGCAGTGATGGTGATATTGACAAACTGCTGCTTTATTTAAGGGGAAATTAATGAAATATCCAATTTGAAATAGCTTCTCCTTTAGATGAAACCAAATCAGCTTATTGCTAGGTTACCATAGACTACATCGGTGACCTTGGCTATGCTCGAGTGATCTAAAGTTTGTTACACCAATCTAGATGTATACTTTTTTGGACTGTGTGGACAGGGGTTTGACACCAAGGCAAAGGTTAATGGCCTGTAGTCATGGCAATAACCATAGTAAAGGGATGAGATGCCGATTGTATGATTCTGAACCACAATTTGGCTTATCTTGTTATTACAAATGGTCTTTTGTTATCAGATTTTGATATAAGAATTTCTACCAACATAGGATATGTCAGAGACTGAATGGCAAAAAAATTATGATCAGCAATGGAAATTGAAATGGTGGTAGAATAATTGACATGTTTCACTCATTCTGCATCTTGTATAGGTATTAAACAACCTAAACAATCCAACTCCATATTGCTTGAATCTAAATCAGTTTTTCTTCTCATTGTTATTACAGAAAAGTGGACAATTTCTGAGTCTGATTTTTGTACGAGTTATCTAGTACCCTATTTGTGTGGTTTCTTATTTTAAGAGCTTTTATAATGATTTTCTGCTAATATAGATGCTTGGCTGTTCTTTTCATTCCAGTATAAGCTATTTTCTTCATGACTTGGTATTTGCTATGATCTGCTATCTTCTTCGTTACTTGAGTCTTGCTATGATCTGTTTTTGATGGCTTTCAAGATGATTCTCTGCTAAACTGCATGTGTTGGTCCTTTGGATTACAGCATAATTTATTTTTACTTTTTATTTTTTGAGTTCTTGTAATGATCATTTTTTCAATGGCTTTGACGAAGATGTTTTGATCTCTTTCACTAAAATGAGTTGTTCATTCATTGAAATGCTTTCATGCATAATCACTAAGAAGGTTACACTAACAGAAATATGAACCCAAATTACACTTCCTAATTGAATGCATCTAGCTTCTTTAATAAGCCATTTGCAGCATCGAAATGCTTTCATGCATAATCACTAGGAGGGTTACACTAATAGAAATATGAACCCAAATTACACTTCCTAATTAAATGCATCTATCTTCTTTAATAAGCCATTTGCAGCTAGATTTTTCTTACTCTTTTTGCACAAAATGTCAAAATAAAAAACCTAGATTTGCTCACCTGTTTTTGTTGTTTTGACGAAAGATATTTGGGGGTTAAGAAATACTTTAGATTTTGTGTTATGTTCTGATGAGAAATTTATCTCCCAACAAATACTACTTCCATTTCACCAAGGCATGCACTATTGCCAACATCTTTTCGTCGTATGTAGATTTTATTTGCTCATTCAGTTGTAAGTTTTGACTCTCAAAGGCAATGAGATGTTTATCATTTATGAGCATAACTCTTACACATGTCTCTGAAACATAGTATTCATACAGACATGTTTTTGTGACAGCTGGATCTGTCAAGACCGGAGTCAATGTCATTAAGATTTTCAACTATTCAAAATACTCTTTAGCTTTTTTATGCCATATGAAGGCATCACTTTTAAATAATGATGTTAATAGTGCCACAATTTTTGGGTAGATTTACAGACAGGCACTTACAGGTGTATTTGCTTATCCTTGGATAATTGGTAGAGTTATTATAGGTGACTTCTTTTCACAAAAATCAGAAAAAAAAATATAGAAGTGGTACTGATCTAAACCCTTTGAAAAACACCATTTTAAATAAATTCCTAACAGAAATATCTATTGAATTGTTTTCCAACATAGCTTTGATTGCAAGTGGCTATGCAAAAGACACTGTTTTCTTTGGTTGATTGCTTGCAAGTGTCACAAACACTGTGACTTATTTTTGTTTATTTCCAAATTTGCATTTTCCATGCAGGTTTTTGTTCCTGTGTTTGTTCTTCTCATGGAGAACATTGAACGTGATCAATGTTCTAGCATAGGAGCAAGATCTCTTCCAATTATACGAGGGGCATTCGATGGTATTGATGTTGCTTTGTCAACAAACCACTTGTTTCGTTTGCAAGCTTTTCATTATCGAAATGGAGATTGTCTCTTTGATGCCTTTGCTGTGCTCTTGCATTTTCGGTACATGTCCTTGGAGATAAGAGAAGGAACCATAAACCATTTTCGTTTGCGTCTAGCTGCAAATGATCCAGCCGCAATTTCTTCTCTGAATTTGGAATTGGATCCTTTATACTTGTCTCAATTGCATGGGATAGAGGATAGAGATCTTTACTTGGAACGAATGTCCCAAACTGCATCTCAACCGGATGCAAATAATGTTTATGGCCTTTGGGGTGATATCTTCTGCATAAAATGGTTTGCAAATTGGTTAAATGTTCCTATTGCTATATGGTCATTGACAAGCAAAAGGAAATATCTTCATTTCAATCCTTCTTGTGCTGGATATTGCTACAATATTCTATTCCATGATCACACCCCAGCTGCTGGACACTTCGAACCTTTGCTTTCATACAAATTGCCAGGACCCGACTATGCTATTTTGCATAGACGATCAGATACTTCTTTTGTTGATTCTTGTCAAGATATCTTTCTCGAGTGCCATCGCTTAAGAGAGAGTCTATTGCAACAAGGATTCCAATTAATCTCTCGAATTGATGGCCACTGTTGTGATTCATTATTTGAATCAATTTCAAAATTGACAAACACATTTGATAGTGCAAGCCTTAGAAAAACAATAGCGCAAAATTTTTTCAACTGCATGCTTTCAAATGATGCAAGAGCCTTTCGTTGTCTAGAAACATTTCTTCAAATTAAGACAGTGCAAGAAAATCAACTTGTTTCTAGTTGGCAAACCTTTGTAGTGAATTTGGCAGAGCCTTATACAATTGGCCATGTCAATGATGGCCATTTCACAATTCAATGGTTGTGCGAGGTTTTGGAAATCAACATATTTCTTTTGAACATACACTCTTACAAAGTCGAAAACCGATTCTTCTCAACAAATACATCGTCAAAGATCTATTTTCTTCTTCATCATGAAATTGACAAATGCCATTCGCATTTTCATCCCTTGTCCCAAACAAGCATTCAAAGAAATTCTCCAATATTGTCAAATGCCATGACTAGCAACCTCCCTATGAATGCAATGATGAAAACAACTGACATTTGCCATCATTCAGCTCTTTGCAATGTCATTGAACAAGAACATTCTCCCGATCTTTGCAAGGAACATTCTAAAATAGAAACAAACAAAAGAAAAAAAACTTGTTCCACGAAAAAAACATTGCAAAAAAAAACAAGACTCTTTTGCATTGGCCCAGAAATTTCAATTGTGATGGAAAAATGCCTGGAGAAAGATTCCATTATGAAACGGCAAAATCCCATTGGCCCGTTCAAGAACATACGTGCCATGAAAAAACAAATGCGTCTAGAAGCATTTCAGTCTCTTCAAAAGCAAAAGGCATATGAGAAAGCAAAAAAAGCACTTAAACAATACTTGAAAAATATCCAAGATACCCCTATTCATGCATGCTCTGTCTGTAAACGCTTGCACTTTAAAAGGGATGTTTGCTATATCAATGAAGACACTTTCTATGCATTGAAATGTCTTCCTTGGAATACTATGCCTTCTTCAATTGCATTGTACAATTACATATGCAGATATTGCAAAAAGAGTATTTCAAATTCAGAAACACCATTGTTTGCAACACCACTTAACATTTGTTGCAACACTTCATTGCCTCATGTAGACAAATTGACTTCGCTTGAAGAGCGGCTTGTGTCACCAAGAATTGCTTTTGCTCAGATTCGGCAACTAGGCTATAAATGAGCTCAAGTAGGCTTGACAGGAACAATCATCAATGTGCCTGCATCTCTAGACAAAGTACAAAGAGCATTGCCTAGGAGCCTAGAAGAGGGCAAGACCATTGCAGTTATGCTTAAGCGAAAACTAGAATACAAAAATGCATTTGCTTCTGGAAATGTTCGGCCAAATATTATCATGCAAGCATTGAAAACCCTTTGTGACATGGATCTTTACAAAATGGAGAATGTACATACCAATTCAGATTGGGAAGAAACATTCCATGAGTTGTTGACAAAGCAAGAATCTAATGAACTATCAATATCAGAATCAAATGATTTAGATGAACCTTTTACAAAGTTAGGAGAAAGCGATGAAGATACACATGACCAATTCATAGAACCAGTTACAGAGACATTGGTACATGGATATGGAGAAACCCATCTAATAGATGATTTGGCCACCAAAATCATTGAGCTTGCACCTTCTGAAAACTATCGACCCCTAGGAATTTTCCAAGATCGGTTCTCTGAAGAACTTAATTTCCCTACACTTTTCTTTGGATGCAGCCGCCCCAATGACATATACAAACGCTTTCGACACCAACAAATCTTCCAATGGGAGCTTCAACATGAAAGCATACATTTTGAAGCACATCCCACAAATATATTCTTTAAAGCAGTGAAAGTGTTAATAGGTCAAATCTCTAGCACTGCTTGGATATCTATTCGCATAGGGGAGTTAAAAGGGAAAAAACTAAAAGCCAAAGATGAAATGCAAAGACAACCTTCTTAATATAATGAAATCCCCAATTGCATATCGTTCACTAAAAGCAGTCCGAACATCTCCTGACTATTTTGACAACATGAAAAAAAATCTTTTCGCAATGATACGTCAACTAGGGCCACCAACCTTTTTTGTAAGCTTTTCTACTGCTGAACATCTTTGGAAACCTTTGTGTGATGCTTTGCACACGCTAGAGAAAAAAGACAGAGAAAATTGCGATGAACTTCTTGCTGATCATGATATTGATAATTTGATAAGAAAACATCCTGTGCTTTGTAGCCGTTACTATAAACACAAAATGAATGCATTCAAGTCCTTGATCTTGAAAAACAAATACTTTTTTGGTGAAGTAAATGATTTTTTCTTTACAACTGAATTTCAACAAAGAGGAAATGAGCATGAACATGGGCTTCTTTGGATTGAAAATGCACCTATCTTTGGCAATAATAGCAATGATTAAATAAGTTCTTTTGTCGATTGCTACATTTCAACAGACTCCTCATTGCTTGAAGAAGACTTAATCAAAATTCAAACTCATAAACATACAAGAACATGTAAAAAACTTAGACGCTCTGCATGTAGGTTTCGATTCCCGATGTTCCCTATTGATGTTACAATGGTTTTAGAACCTCTAGAAACTAAATCGGATGCCTTAACTGAAAAAAAAAAAACTCCTTTCTTTTTCTCTTGAATCTAAAGAATATCCAAAGAACATGACATTTGATTCATTCTTGCAAGAACTACATTTAAACAAGGACGAGTACATTGAACTAGTGCGTTCTACAATTGAGCAACCGACATTGCTATTAAAAAGAGACCCTTCAGATATTTGGATAAACTGTTTTGCAAAAGGAATTCCAAGTTTGTGGCAAGCAAATACAGATGCCCAATTCATCTTAGATGCATATGCAACTGCAACATACGTAAGCTCATACATAACGAAATTAGACAGGCCTATGACAACGGATTTGAAAAAAATCAAAGAAGAGTCTGTTTTAAACAATTGTAATGAACTAGAAACAATTCGTAGGCTTGGAAACACTTTTCTGAACATGCAACAGATGTCTGTTAGACAAGCAGTACATATTGTGCTTTCCTTACCTCTACATTCATCTTCAAGAACGACACTTTTTATCAACACTGCTCCAGATGATAAAAAAACTGTTGTCTTAAAAAAACCGTCTCTACTAGAAAAGGGGCATGATGATTCTGAAGACATCATTTGCCTGTCGATTATAGATAGGTACATTGAACGCCCAACAAATCTAGAACATGTATCTTTAGCTGAATACGCTTCTTCCTATTGCCTAGTTCATGGAAAAACAATAAAAAAAAACAAACAATCTATCATTCGATACATTCATTACAATCAAGAAAAAGATCCTGAAAATTTTGCCCGTGAAAGGCTATTGCTCTTTGTGCCTCACAGAAATCTTTCCAATTTGTTGGACCACCCCCTTCAAACATGGACAGAGGCAAAAGAAAAACACAAAGAACAAATAGAAAATGTTGAAGGAAAAATTATGGCAAAATCAATTTCAAAATGGGGTGATATTGACATTGCAAAAGACAAAGTTGAAACACATTTTCAAATACCTCTAGATTTTGCAAAAGATACCAATGATGGACTCAAATTGGATGGTGTTGAAAAGTATGACATGGGTGATGATCTTCTCTGTAGAAGAAAGAATCGACTGTTTGAAACACCAAAGACATTTAGCATAGCAAAAAAACCATTTCTCCGTGATAAAGACGAATACTTTGCAATTAGACGTAGTTTAAACAATGAGCAACAGTCCATTGTGAAAGAAATTATTACTAGCAAAAAAAACAATCCTACAAAACCAATTCATATCTTCCTTACAGGAAGTGCAGGAACAGGAAAAACACATACTGCAAAGGCCCTTTATGATGCTCTTGTCTTTTTCTATGAAAAAGAGCTTGGTAGAAACCCCTTGAAAAGAAAAGGTCTTATTGTTGCATTCACTGGAAAAGCAGCATACAATGTAGATGGGATTACTGTCCACTCTGCTTTTAAGCTTCCTTTTGGTTCCTCGATCTTGATCCCATTAAGCTCAAACACACTAGATCTTTTGAGCAAAGACTATGAACAAGTTCACGTTCTATTAATTGATGAAGTTTCTTTGATAGGTTCACGAATGCTACATAACATAGATAAACGTCTTCGTGAGATCATGCATACTCCGACAAAACCATTTGGAAATCTAGATGTCATCTTTTGCGGCGATTTCTGCCAAGCAGAACCTGTTCATGATTCTTGGATTTTTGACTTCCCAAGTTTCAATAATCAAAAATTCCCTTATAGTTTTTGGAATGACTCTATACAATACTATGAGTTAAAAACCGTTGTCAGACAAAAAGACGAAACTTTTATATCGGTCTTGAATAGAATCAGAACAGGAAAACAAACATTTGACGATATACAATATTTGAATCAAAAATGCTACAGACAAGCACCAGTTGATTCATCGTTTCCATTTCTTTATTATTGCAACAAAGATGTTCAACAACATAACTCAAAGATGTTGGCCCTTGTTAATATAGAAGCATTTACAATTGCTGCTCAAGACACGAAAATTGATCAAATCGATAACATAGCTAATGTACATAAGAAAATTCATTTGCCATCTACAATTACTCTAAAAAAAAACATGCTTATCGAAATAGTAGGTGGGAACTATTCAATTGAAGATGGCCTTGTCAATGGTGCTAAAGGCATCTTCAAACATTATAGTCAAGCAACAACAGACATTTTATGGATTCAATTTTCAGATCCAAAGATTGGAGCAATTGCACGAGCATCTATGCAGCATCTTTATACTGATTCCATCCTATGTACTTGGACACCTATAAAAAGAGTTACAACACAAATTTCTCTTGGAAAGAGAAAGAACTACATCCGAGTACAATTCCCAGTTCAATTAGCATGTGCTTGAACAATTCATAGAGCACAAGGTCTTACACTTGAAAAATTGGCATTTGATCCAAAAGGAGTCACAAAACATGGTCTTGTTTACACTGCACTGTCACGTGTAAAGAGCATTGAATGTCTCTATCTTGTAAACAAATTACAGGAAAAAAAAATTTCTGTTTCATCAAAAGTAGTTGCAGAATTGAATAGATTAAAGAAAGAGGCTTCTTTGCAATTTCAATATGGACTGAAGTCGTTTCCAAATACTAAGCACATGTTGATTTCTTCACTTAACACACGAAGTCTGCTTTCACACATTGATGATGTTGCAAATGACTTTGAACTTATGCAATCAGACATTCTTTGTTTACAAGAAACACACATGAATTTGCCACCTACTACTGCAGCATTTGTAAACCAAAACAATTGCATTGCAACACAATCAGTTCATGGCCTTCTGACAGTTGTCAATAAGACGATTCCTATTATGGAAACAATTTTTGTTAACGAGTCATCAGTCGAGGCAATTGTCACTTACATTAGACTCCCTGAGAACAATCTCCAGCTTGTCAATATTTATAGCAAACCAAATAATCTTGTTGACAACATTATTCATGTCTTGGACTCTGTTATGTTACAAAACAACAAGAAAATGCTAACCATAATAACTGGTGACTTTAACATTGACATGCACAAAGAAACAATATCGAAAAGGAGATTGGAACTGTTTATGCAGAGTAAATGCCTAAAGTTAAAAACAAACATAGCTACAACAGAATATGGTTCTATGATTGACCATTTTTGGACAAACATAGATATTGACATGCTTTCATTTACCATTTCTGATGCATATTGGTCAGATCATTTTATTACTATCTTATCAATACCTGCAACTTGCATATAGTCTTTCTCATTTGTTTCTGTTTTTTACATGTGCATATTCTGATGCCATTGATTTTGTTTTGCTTCTGTACAGTTTGTTGCCAACACTTCCTTTGTTTCTTACAAATGCATTTTCTTTTATATTAGCAAATTTGGAATCAGGATCATTTTCTTGCTGAAATAATGTCCATGTCATCCTTTACCGCCACAACAAACCAATTTAAAAAATATTTGTCTTTTTCTTTTGACAGTGATCAGTTCCATACAAATCTTTTTTATAAATGAAAACCCACTTTGAAAAGCACTTGATACTATAATCTAGTGCACTTTTCACCTCATATATACATTGTTCTAATGCAATGCTCCTAGCATTGGAGGAAAAAAAGCAAAACAACAAAGCTTTAGAAAGTATTTAACAAAGCAATGAAACCATATCGCTGAAAAAAAAACAAAGTCTCTTCATGGAACAAAGCATATACTAATATTTATGTTCCTGGCTTTGCTAGATTTCATTGATCTTTTTTTCCTATTCAATAAATGCAATATTAAAACATTATAAGCTTCGTTTATGTCTTACAACAGTATTCTTTTTTTCTTGCTATGCAAAAGTCTAATTTGCAAAGTTTCTGCAACCAGCTTTTTTTTTGCCTTTGTCATTAGTGAGACTGTTATAGTCCATTTCATATTTGCTGCTTGCAGCTGACATTATTCTGATTGCTGATCAATAACATGACTTCCTTTCTTATTGAAAAGTGAATTACCATTTCAAATGAAAAGCATGAAAAGCTGAAAAAACAAAAAAAAAAAAGACAAGAAAAAAATTCACTGTCATCATTTTTTGTTGTTTTATCTTTGTTGTTTTTTGTCTTTTTTTTAGATGCTTTTGTATTTGAAATATATTCTTGAATATTTTAATATGCTCTCAGTCTTGATTGAATCTGCAAATTGAAAAAAAAAAATACAGCATTTCAAAAAAACAACTAATCAGAAACAATATTCTCAACCAAGAAGACAACCTAGCTATGTCTTCGACATCAGCCAGTCCACGAATAGAAAGAAATGTTTCTTGCTCGCAAGATGTTCCAGAGACTATTGCAATGGAAACACTGTCATAGCCTTCAGAAAATGCAACAACAAGTAGTCCTAAGAGGTAATGTTCCTATCCAACAGCTTTTTTCATTCACTATTCTTGACCACATTGTTTCATCTTCTACCTAACACAAATATCAATGTTTGGATCAAGCATCTAGTTCGGCTCCTGTACTAATTTCATTTTAGTGTATTCGATTCAAAATCCAACATTGAATGAAAGACTAATCCATTTGTTGTTTCACTTTTTGATATTTTTAAATGTGCACAGATTAAAGCAAATGGCAGTTGAACCATCATCCATAATACAGCTATGTACTGCAACACATAAACATGTATTTGAGGGGGATGTTTTGGTTGTCTATGGACCTGCACAAAATCGGAACCAAAACTCTCCTGTGAAGACAAAGATTCTACATGCAGATCTTGTTGACAAAAATGGATTGATGACAATGACGGTTACAATTAATGATAGTTTGATAAATCGCTTTGGCAGTTTCTTTTTGCCTGGCAAAAGTGTCAGAATTTCTGGTTTTGAACTGAAAAAGAAAGGTCAATATGACCGAGGAGATGCCATAAATACAATAGCAATATTGCCAACAACTGTCATAGAGACAATTGAACAAGTATGCAAAATGCATTGCCTTCCACCAGATACAACAATCAATGAGTTGGTTACTTCGGATGAGACATATGTCGTTGGCTCTGTCGTAGTCATAGTTGTTGCCTGTGAATACAACAATAAACAATTGGACTTCTACATAAGAGATGGTGAAACTACAAATGACTATGCAACTGTAAAGTGCATTCTCTTTAAACAATTTTTTTTCACTATATTTCTTTTCATTTTTTACGTTTTTTGTTTGCTGATCCATCTACTGCTAGATGCATATACAAAAAAAAAGAAAAAAGTAGAACCAATAACAAAAAACATTTGTCTATTCCGATCCCCTGTTCACTAATTCTTCTTCAGCTATTCATGCTCAGTTTCAGGTTAATGAGAGCTACACAAATTTCTTCCTCCGAGTGCAACAACAACTTCCACTTGATGAACCGCCTCTGTATCTAATAAAAAATATTGTAAGGCCAGGTGCAAAAGGAACTCATCTTATGAAGAGTTCACAAGCAACATTTATAGATCCCCTAAATGATGAATTCGCAATACAAAGTTTACTTCCAATTATTGAAGCTAAAACACAGGTGAGATATGAAGAACGTCTCCTGTACTGTGACTTGAAATGTTTTTTTGTCATTTCATTATCAATTAAGCAAGTTCTTTATATGTAGTTTCAGCAGTTTCACAGTTATTAAAAGAGATTTTATTCTTTCTTAAATCTTCACTCTATTGCATTACTGATATCAAAGTTTATTGCTTCTGATATAAACAAAATATAGACTTTTTACTTGTCAAAATGTCTTTTTACAGTTCCAGATTTAGTGTTGCAATTAAGAGCAACATAACTCATTACAATGATATCTTTTCAAACATCATGTTGCAAAACCTGCATTTGCAAACTTCTTTTCATAACTTCGTTTCTGTGCTTTTTCCTATCATGGCCTTCATATCAAAACATGCTGACTGCAATGTTTTTTTATGTTTTCTGTTTCCTTGGCTACAACAGGTATATGGAACATTGAAAGCAAAAAATGTTTTTGCACCACCCTACCACTGCATTTGCACACAGTGTAAACTGCCAATGATACAAAGCACTGTTTTTTGTACATTTTGCAATTGTGAAACATCAACTACTTATGAACATATATTGCAATGCAAACTAGAGACCGAAGAAGGGATTATTGAATGTACCCTTCGAGGTACACAGTTAAAAGAATGTTGTCCCGATGTTGTGGCTGTTTCTTATGAACAATACTCTAATAGTGTTTCCTCAGCCATTTACAATCTTCGTAAATTGAAGCAACAAGGGCTTTACACATTGGCAATGAACAACAGAATTGTCGAAGTCAAAAAATTTTGAATAAAAGGTATGATCATAATTTTCCTTTTTCCCCAAACACTTTGAACAATTTTTCCCTTGTTTCAGTCTGTTTTTTATAAAATATACACAATATTAAATAATTTTTCTTTTCCCATTCACACAAATCTTGCATCCTAATCATGTTCATTGGTTATATACTTGTCAGTTGCCCCATTTATTGTCTAATCAACAATAGCCTTCAAGGACTTTCCCAAGATCCAATTTTAATATATCTGGAGTTCACTTTTGTTACTGTGTTCATTTGTTTGAACATTGCAGAAAGCAATGAACCTAATAAAACCAGAGGAGGCATCCCTAGTATAAGACCTACCCTTCATTACAGAGAATCATCTCTCATTTAGAGGATCCAAAGTATCATGCTTAAGTAGTTATCTGATGCAAATAGAACATTCGTCAATGTATTCTGCACATATATTTTGGCACATATCCCCCTCATCTTAAGACAATATTTAGGCTTCTCATCTTCTTTCAGAGACTAGAACAAATGAAATATTCCTCATCGCATGATAGGTACCCCTTTTTGGCACTGTGCTCCTTTAAATTACTTGCATCCTAACATTAGTCAACTTGGTGACATTGAATTGTTTTTTAGGCATATCATTCTTGGAATCAGTAGGCATTTCAATTGATTGCTTCTATGCCTACCTGATATTCCTTGATGGCCTACCCCATGCCCTCCCTTGAAACGAGAAGACCTGATACATGCAACAGCTCTATCTTAGTATTTTGCACTGCACTGCTTAGGCTCTTGAACTGCAACATGGCCATTTACTCTGATCATTTCCTCCAGATTTTGTCAAGTTTATTTTTGAGGCTAACTACTTCCAGTTTCATTTTCTACATGTGCATTGTTTTTCCCTACATCAACTTTGGCTGTGGTCACACCAATTGTAATTAGACTCAGATAACAATCTCCTTAAAGCAAAACAGGTTTCCAAGCTTTTCTCTTTGTGTGGAACACTTTATTAAGTGCCTAGTTTATTATAAGATTAAGGAAAGGTTTCATTTTCTCTACAGGTGCTGCGACAAATTCTCATTGACATTTTTAATATCCCTTCACTAAAAATTCTCTTCTTTTTATGTTAGACCAGTCTTTACTTTCACAAAGTTTATTTTAGACCTCTTTTTGGACTACGTAGATGATCTCCTCTCACCTAGGTTGAGGAAAGGAGACTAAACAACCGTCAATTTACATGGAAAACATTAGGTCTGTCCAACATTGTTCTACACCAAATAGGCTTTACATCATGCCATTGACAGCGCATACAAGGACAAAATCCAGTTAGAGGCATCACCACTATAGCAGGGTCTATTTTCCCATAGATGTTAAGAGTGCTCCTTTTTAGGCCAAGCATCAGAGCACATTATTTGGCAAGTTCTTGCTCTTGACATTTTCCAACTGATACATCTGACGAGATATGCTAATTCAGAAATATTCCCCTCCTCTTGAGACAGCCACATCTTATTCTCAGTCTATATTCCTTTATTGACTTTTCTTCATTCTGTAGGATCTAATTTGCAAAGATCTAATGTTCTTGCAAAAAAAAAAAAAACTCTAAAATAGGACTGTATTCGATCAGTTGCTTTGCCCTTTTAATAACATAGTTGAAACTGGACTCCTTTCATTGCACACAACTTTGCACTTTCCACTGCAATATCTATATTTATAGACAAAAAACATGTTTCCCAAATCCTGTTCACTTTTAATAGATTTTTTGCTTTTCCAACGGTTCATTGTCAATCACAAAGCTCTTGCAGTTGCTATAGCCCTGTTTTTTTTTTGACATTTTGTCCATTCCAATGGCCAATGTATGGAAAAGAAAAAAAGACATAGAAATATAACAGTTAACAGGATTTATTTTTCATTTAAATTAGCATTTGCTACATATGTTATCTTCATATCTGCTTTTATATTCTCTCCATAATTGCTCATAATAATGCACGGCGCATATGCAGGAATGATAGAAAGTCACACGCTACTGCAACATACCTTATCTTGTCACTGCTGCAGATCTTGGCAAAGGGTGACCTGTTTTAGCTTTTGATACAAAGTGCATATGCAATGACTTGAACAAATCTATGTTCTCATTATATATTTTGTAAATTTATATGCTTTTAAAACCTTTTACATATTTATAAACTTAATGCAACTGAAACAACTTCTGTTAAAATATTGGTAAATTGTTTTTTTCTCTACCTCTTTTGTGCTTGTAGAACTGTTAATTTTGGTCATCTAATTGCTTTGTTTTTTCTTTATCTAATGATTTTGCTCTGAGATTTTGGATTTTGCTTATTATCATTGAATGTGATTTTGCAATTCAAATTTTTGCAATGTATTCTGAAAAATGGCATGCAATGGCCAAATTTTGCCTCTATATCAAAAGTATATATTACTCAATGCTAGTTAAATAGGAATTATTTCATGAATTTACCCTTGCGATTATGAGTTAGGATAGTGAATTTACCCTTGTCATTATGATTATGAATTTACCCTTGTAACTTGACACAAATACTAATCTTCGATAACTTCACTCTATGAAAAAGGCTAGTCATCTAGTCTAAGGTACATTTCTATCATTTTTTCTTGCTTATTAATTCTCAGCTTTAACTAGATAAATCAGAACAAAATCAATATAGATCGTTCTTTGGATTTTTGGGGAGAGTGAAGATTGTACTTTGTTAAGAAGCTCAAATTATGAATAAAGCTGTTAGCAAGCTGACAATGCATACAAGCCTAATTACAGTGCACACAAAAACAACCGTAGGTTGTGAAAGTTTGACTGTAACATAGCAGTTTGAAAGTTTAATAGAAATTGTTCACCATTTGCTTCCTCAATCATAGGTTATGGAAATTTGAGTGTAACGAAGCAATTCCAAAGTTTAATATCATAGATTATGGTAAGCTGATAGCTCTTGGTGTTCTGATTCTACTTCACTGACTTTCATACATACTAAGCATTAGAATATGTAATTTCATCGGGATTAACGTTCTGATATAGATTGGCAATTGCCACCAGTTAACTGTGCTGATATAACCTCTGCAAGATTCATATCGAGATTTATTTGCATCTACCTTTTCATAGTGCTTGACTGAAAGAATGCAAAATATGTCAGTAGACATTAATGATTTCTAAGCAAATGCTGGAGAACCATTTTCTGAGAAACTAACATTCATAGATGACATAAGTGTATCTATATAGCAGCTTATTTGACAAAAACTATTTTTCTTGTGGCCTGGCAAAAGCAAGGGTACTGTTAAGCAAATCTTCAGGTATCATAGTTACTGTTTCTGAATACTCTAAATCTGTTATAGTTTCCCAAAGTTTGATTAGCTGGTTTGTTAGATTTGTTTGCATGTGACATATTGACTTAATCTTCATGCAGGACTGTTATTGTTGCCAATAATGTCTCCCAGCTAAACAAAGAGATAAATACAGCTGTTTTTACTACTGATTATATCAAAAACATGAACAAAATAGCAAATAGACAGCATACATTTGGTCTGCTAGCAAAGTCACCGGCTCCATCAATATATGAGCATACATGGATAAAGAAAGCTGTTATTTTGCAGTTACTAAGGGAAGTGGAAAAGAACCTTAAGAATGGAACTCACTTAAGACAATAAATAACTGAAACCCATTTTTTGTCTACAATTTTTTGTGTTAAGATTATTGAGTTCATGCTATTCAGTTTGCCTCATTTACAGTGACAATGATCATGATTGGTGATCCTTCTGTGGCTAAGTCCCAAATGTTGAAACCTATTATGAAAATTGCTCCTTTACCAATTTCAATCACGGGCCGAGGATACTCTAGTGCAAATTTGAGAGCAGCTGTTACCTCTGACCAAGAGACTGGTAAATATTTTCTGCGTACATTTTTATCATTACATTTTCTGGTAAATAATGATTTGAAGTCCTTAACTAACTCCCTGTAAACAATTCAGATGAACGCCAATTAGAAGCTAGAGCAATGCTTTTGGACGACCATGATGTTGTTTGTATTCATGAATTTGATAAGATGACTGATCAAGATCGCATGTCCATTGACAAGATTACGAAACAACAGACAACAACAATTGCTAAAGCTGGCATTCATGCATCACTTAATGCACACTGTGGTATGGATACTGCTGCAAACCCTGTATATGGTACAGTAAGTCTTTTCCACATTTTTAATGCCCAATAACAACAATTGCATAAATGCATTGAATTTTCAAGCTATTTTCCTTTTTCTCCACAAGGTATCATTCACCACTTGATATTGTTGACTGAGATATTGTGTTGTATATAATTTGGTTGCATTCCATGGTAACTGTGTTTCTCAATATGTTTTGGGCTAACATTCTTTTAATAATTTTCTTTGCATGTTTGGTTATGGCAACTTCTTATAAACATATCTGCTTTTGCTATCAATAGTACTACACTTTGCTTACTAATCACCACTTACTATGAATAATTCCTTGCTATTTGGCAGGGTTTTAGTCTGCTGGTTTCAAATAATGTTATCACATAGGTTTAAGCATTTTTGACACTACAAGGATGTTATTTGTCAGCAAAGGCTATGTTATTTTTTCTCCAATCTGTGTTAAAATAAATCTTTCATTTGTGCAGATCAAGCGGGAAATTTCTACCATGAAATTGATCAAGCATCAAAATGTCATACGGTTACATGAGGTAAAATTTGATTATGGACTTGTGGCTTCTGTTAGTAAGGAATGACAAACTTGACATTGGCAAATAATTACATGCTTCATGGTGCCAATATCCACAATCCCACTTTCTTTGATTGGAAAATAATCAGTTAAAATTGCATCTTTATTCCCCATGTCCCTTACACATCATAGTGACAAGTTTTCTATTTTTCTTAGCCATAGATCACTGGATGTTAAAAGTCTTCTAAGCAAAGGTTTGGTGTTGTTGGAAATGGACCCCTTAGAGTATCAAATGGGGATTTCATGTTATTATTCCATGCATAGAATCTTTTGTTTTAGGGCAGATGTGAGAATTAGTCTGTTCATGCAATAGTACAGTTTGTAATGGGTTATCCGTTACACTAAAGAATTAAAACTGACCTGTGTTGTTGTTATCTGGTATTTTCAGGTCATGGCTAGTAAAACAAAAATCTATATTGTACTTGATCTTCTATGGCGGTCAAACAAAAAGCCTATGGACATACCAGATGACAAACTGTAATTACTACCAGACCGCAGTAGTCACATTGGTAGGTGCAATTCATAATGTTTGAAATGTGATGGATTTAAATAACTGTTGTCATCATTCTTGGTCCGTTTTAAGCATGCTTCACGTAACAGTACTCTGCTACTTGACAACAGTTCCCATATCCCAAAGCTTTAATTAATTGCAGGTCGGCAGGCACACTAATTACAAAGGTTGTGGAGAACGGTTTCATGGACCACGGTACCTTTTTTTTTTCAACATGATGGACCACAGTACCTATCTCTTTGGATCCTTTTTTTTAAATATTGACTTGTCCTGAGAATCCCATATGCTGCAATTGAAGCTTATAAAAATCCAGTGCTTATGTTGTACTTTTTTACTTAGGAAACAGTCACTGTGTCATGGTTGGTAATTTGGTGGACATAGAAGCTTTTGTGGGAACAAAAATGGAAGAAGATTGTTTTCCAATTATTACGAAGATGTATAACTCTTGATTATAATAACATATGTAAATTTTAACAGTTTTGGTTGAAATTAGTTGAAGAAAATATTTTGTAATTTTATTACTATAACAAGTTTGAAATGTCAGAATTATACAATCTGTTAAATTTAAGTAAAGATGTATGTCAAATTTAGACAAAGTAAGAGTTTTATTTTCAAGCACTTGGTAGCCATCTGTCTTTTGACAAATATGTTTTGGATTTGTTTTTTGGATGTGATTTAAATAACTAGGATATCCACTGTTTTATGTTCCTGCTGTTAAAAGCTCATTTCTTTTGAAATGGCAGCTTAACCATGGAAGATTAAAAGAAGATGAAGCAAGAAAATACTTCCAGCAACTCATCAATGCTGTCGACTACTGCCATGGTAGCGGTGTGTCCCATAGAGACTTGAAGGTAACATGTGACCTCGAAATAAGTTAATATCCTACTCATTCTCAATTCATCTTTATCTATTGAAACCAACTATAAAACCTCGACTTCCTTTGTAAGATCTCTCAATAGACAATAACATGTTCTGGCTTTTGCAGCCAGAAAATCTGCTTCTAGATGCCCATCGAAATCTCAAAGTTTCTGATTTTGGTTTGAGTGCCCTGCCTCAGCAAATTAGGGTAAGCATGTGTCTAGCAAACACTCAAATTTGACCATTGGATGTACTGTAGCTTTTTATTTGACATTATTGATCTATACTTTTAATCTTTACAGAAAAGTGAAATATGAATTTTTACTTGTGATGTTTACAACATGACTGCAAAGTAAATTGCGTGTATTTCATAAAATTGACAATTGTTGAAGCTGCAGTGTTTGCAAAGATAAAATTTATTATCCTGTGAAAACTGAAGAATTGGCTTTCAGTCTATATCATATGATGCTTTCTTATTGCATACCGATAACTATCTTTAATTTTAAATTTTTGCCTTTCAGATTCATTTTATGCAGGAAATGAAAAATGCACTTTGAATTTATTGCAGCTCTCCCATTATTTGTTGATAAGAATATTTGGTCATCCATTGTTTAGTTATTGTTCTTCTGAGTGGCATGTAACTTCAGAAATTACATTATCAAAAACTATTTAACAGTATAGATTTTTCTTTGTAGTATATTATGATTGATAAAGGTTATGGATGGATTTTGCTGCATTCTGAAAAGTAAATGTAAATAGTTGATCTTCTTAATCTGTTTAATTGCAGGAGGATGGGTTACTTCATACTACTTGTGGAACACCAAATTATGTTGCTCCTGAGGTATTGTCAATTTTTTTTCACATTAATTGCCAAATAAAATAGGGCATTCAACTTACCCTGTTTGACTGCATGGCAGTTTTGTTAGCATCAGACTCTAAATTTAGATCTATCGCCTTGTTTTATGGAAGTCATCAATGATAAAGGTTATGATGGTGCAACTTCAGACTTGTGGTGCAGGTTACTTGCCTTTTGACAAGACAAATCTTCTGACACTATATAAAAAAGTAACAAGGCCAGATCAATGTAAAGATACATCCTTTTGCTGTATTTACTTCTCTTTTTAGCATTTATGAAAAAAACCTCAATGACCGATATGATAGTATTGAACTGTAGATTCATAGAGCCGATTTCACCTGTCCTTCATTCTTTTCTTCTAGTGCAAAAAAACTGATTTCAAGGATTTTGGATCCAAAACCAAGACAGTAAGTGAACTGGTATTGACTTGTATTCCGTAATGTGCAAGATATCTTCAGCTTGTCCACTGGATTAGCTTCACTGTTTTTATATCCATCTCATACTTGCTAGCAAAAGAATTTGAAAAGATTAAAAAATCATGAATTTTTGAGTGAGCAAAGACATTGCACTTATTTTTGAAATGAGCTTTCGAATAAACTGACATGCACATTAATATCTTCTGTTGGCAGTGTATTACAGAACCTCAGATTTTAGAGAATGATTGGTTTAAGAAAGGCTACAAGCTGCCCAAGTTCTAAGAAGACAAGGAAATAAGACTGCATGATGTGGATGCTGTTTTTAATGACTTGGAGGTAAGATTTTGTATGTGAAATGTTATTTTTCAATTTTTGACTATTCAAGAAACAATGACTAAGTTTTTGCTACTTCTTATAATCAGGACCATCTTGTCTTTAAGACAAGAAAGATACACAGTCTGTGTTGATGAATGCATTTGAACTTATCTCTATGTCACAAGATCTCAACCACGGCAATTTGTTTGAACAGCATATGGTATGTTATATTTGCAACTGAAACCTCATATTCAAAATATTAGCTTCTGAAGAACTATTCTTTGAAAGCATTTTTGCTGAATGCATGCCTTGTATAGGACAGTAATTATATTATTTTCCATCTGTCACACCATTCTGTCTATCCCATGCTTCACTGCTTGTGATTGATTCAATCGTTGTTAAGCAATAGGAATGACCTGCTAACCACAAAAGTCAAGTAGCTTGTTCTTTGATACTGTATATAGGTATATAGCATGTTTGAGATATTTGCAAAAGAAATCTGTCGCCAATATTGATAAATGTTTAGAACTTCAAGTTGTGCGCGCTTCTACGGTTTTATCCACTTCTCTTTCATTAATACTTGGAGAATTCACTGATATGGTTGATGGAAATGTCCTCTTGCTATTAGGGCCTTGTTAAGCAAGAGACAAGGTTCATATCCAAACGCCCTGCCAAAGAAATAATATCAAACATTGAAGCTGCTGCCGGACCTCTTGAATTTACTGTGAAAACACAAAATTATAAGGTGAAAATAATCTCATAGACATGAAGTTCCCTGATTAGCATATGGAACTCTTAACTCCATTCTCGTTTATGTCAGTTTTAGACGTACCTATCTGTTTAGAACTTGTTTCTCGCTTTCTTTAGATTTTCTTTTAGGTCTGGCTACATTTAAATTGAACGTATTTTGATCTAAGTTCTAATACCTATTATTTCACCTGCTTTCAGATGAAGCTGCAAGGTGCCGAGACTGGAAAGAAGGGGCACTTATCAATAACAGAGGTAGTAATATGTTTGATAAATTTATGCACACTGCATTCAAGGACACTACTGCATATCATATACAAATCCTATAACTTCAAAAATCCCTCTCTTGGCCCTTTGAGTATGAGCTGGTATTTTTTCAGGTATTTGAAGTAGCTCCTTCTCTTTTCATGGTCGAGGTTTGTAAATCCGCAGGTGACATGTTGGAATTCCACAAGGTTGCAACGCATTTCTTTCATATATGCCCCTACTGAATAAGTATTTGAGTGTTCATAGTAAACTTCACTGATATTTAAATTCATTTCCTTGGGTTGCTTGATCCTTCAGTATAATCTATTTTATATTGCTTTGATTTTTTACTCATGGTGGATGCATATTTTTTTTCTACTGCAGTTTTAGAAAAATCTTTCATCTGGGCTAAAGGACATTGTCTGGAAGTCTAAAGTTGTCATGGAGGAGAACAAATAAACCTGATCATTATTTGTATCAAAAAATCCCATGGGCCAATAAATATGGAGATTGTACAGAGTTCAGGGATTCATTATGCTTGCTTATACATTCGTTGTACATGATTGATTAGCTAAGTGGTACAGTCTCCTTCTTTGCAGGATGTGAAGTAGTCCTACAAGATATTGATTATTGATATGAAGACAGATTAGTTGTGGAGTAATGCCATTATATACAACTTTTGCTTTAATGTTAAACATAATATGATCAAGATTCCTAGAATGTATTATGGATCATTAATGGAGTTGTTCAGTTAGATGATGAAAACCAACATGAGAATATTCTTCCTGTTAAAAAATGCACTTCTAAATCTATCATACACTATACAGTGTCGACTATCAATCTTCTTATTATTTCTCCTTCCTTGTGCTTATGTATCATTGTATTATAAGAATCTGAAAACACTTGTATGTCTTGTTCTATGGATAATGTTCCAGTGTAACTCTGTTCCATCACAATTTGACACCAAATTGTATAGAGGCAATAAAATCTGATAGTCGCAAATATATTTGGAAATATGTTGGATTGTTTTTCGCAGCAAATTCTATAGAGGCAATAAAATCTAATAGTCGCAAATATATTTGAAAATATGTTGGATTGTTAATGGAGGGTCTTCGTTTTTCAATCATTACTGGGCTATCTCCTTGTTTTTCTTTTTAAACACATAGATTTGGTCATGAATGTTAGTTTTATTAGTTAAGATAATAAATGCTAGTTACAATAATGATATAATAAATTAGGTTATTGTATGAACCTCAATAAAAAATCCGTTGGGTGTATAATGTAGGTTAGGTCATGCACATGCAATTTTGGATTTGTTGTTGAAAGTGAATTGTGTCCTGCAATGTGTGGTTATGTATGTTACTTTGGTAAATTAATGAGGTGTACTTTCAATTTGTTATCTCCGCCTTTAGGTTTGGAATCTTGAGAAGATCACTATCACTACTACAATACAAGTATGTAGCATTGCTTATTTGTGTTTCCACAAGCCATTTTATGATTTTCATTTTCATTTTTTATTTTTTTTTGGAGCGCGTCAAGATTTTGTCACATGTATTTACGTCAAATTTATGACACTAAAAATATTGAAAAACGTCATAATATTTGTTTAAGTGTCACTAAAATATATCATGCATTCTGGCCATTGTAATGGTATCATGTTGTGTATAAATAATGTCTCATATATGAATACATAATGCTGTATAAACATCATATTTGTATAAACGTCATATTAGTGTTGTAAATATTATATTCTATAAAAAAACTATATGATATGAAATTATTGTCATGTTTGCACATAAGTTTGATGTCAATCTTTTAGGGAGTTCCAATTGATCATTGACAAAAGTAAAGTTTGCAAAACCTAATCCAAGGAACAATACAATCACCTTGTTGAAAAATCCTGCTCATATACACAGAGAGTTGTTGAAAGCAGAGTAAAATTTAAATTTGTTCACTTCTTTCATGAAATAGGCCATGAAGGTCATATGCTTATCATTATCATGATATCTAAAAAAAAGTGAGTACTTTAGGCCAAAAAAATCGCTTTTATCACTTAATGACAATTTCATATACAGTTGCCAATGCCCCCACTAGCAATGTCGGGGACATCGCCACCTTGTGGCTCTTGTTAGTATAAGTAATCGATTTGCGTTGAATTGCAAATACGTGATGCGTTGACCAAAAAAAATTTGCTGCTTTTTGAAACTCGTACATTAGGGATTGAATTTTTTTTTTTCTTCTATATTTTTTTTTATTAATTCAAATTCAAACATATTAGCTATGTTTAAGCTTATTTTTAAACAGAGCATGTTATTTATTTATTCTAGGTTTTGGGGTTTTGGACTTTAAGGTAGGTTTTAGTTCTAATTGGGTAAATTCTTTTTTGGTAAAATTTAAATTTAAAAGTATTTAAATTGTGTTTTTAAATCCATAAATAAATTCAACACCCTCTAATACCCCATAGCACTCAAATTAAATGCAATTTCCATAAGTAATATATGTGATTCTAATTTTTTTAAATTATTTTCAATAGAACTTTGAACAAAATAAGACATAAAATATATTGAAAGAAAATTGAAAATGTAGATAAGAATATTAGCAAAGCAAAGTCCCAATATCCACACAATCTTAAAAGAAAAATCCAAAATATCTTAAACTAGATGTTCAACACAAGAGCTATTGCAAACATGGCAGCATCATACTTCTCAAGAGATTTCTGTAGCATCCCTCCTATTTTGATCCTTATTATTATTAATTTTGGTAATTGTAATTGTAATTTTGTGAATGACCCTGGTGAGGAGCTCAAGGCAAAGGCCCCGCCAATGGACCTTGAAACTATTGTTGTGTTCAAAAGTATTATGTTAAGGCTTAAGGGACAAATGACGATGACGTAACTAAAAGATGGACACTGGGAAAAAAGTAAAGTAATTTACGGGTTGACCTTAGAAATCGTAAGTGTCGACGTCATAGAGAGAGAAGGGGGTTACTTGTTTTCAACCTTCTAAATAAATTATACATGCATTATGTAACATCCCTCTTTTAACACTATTATGTTGTAAAAGGAATTGTAAAATTGTAACTATGTAAGTGTTACTGGTGAGGAGCTCAAGGACAAGGCCCCACCAGTAAGCCTTGTTGGTTTGTTATTTATGTTAAAAAAGAAGAAGAAAAATTGAAAATGGTTGATTGTAGACTAGGGACTGAAGGTTGGGACGCAACCAAACGATGGACAAAACTAATTCACTAGGGGGGAGATGAATGTCTAGGAATGCATAGTAACCATTGGATGGCAAGAGGATTCTCATCACGGTTAATTGGGTTGTTGGGAAGAATGGAAGATTCACTTAGGGTTTTACCCCTAGCTTGTGCAAATGAGCACCTACTAAGGAGAAGGGACTCCTTAGTAGCAGTTCAGTAAATGTAAATAATTAAGCTAAAACAGAAATAAAAACTAATCTAAAACACATGCATGAAAAATAAACAACAATTTGTAAACAAGGGTTTTGTATTAATATTACCTTCAATGTGAAGGTTGATGAAGCTCCTTGCAATGTCCAAGAGGGTTGCTCCAAGCTCCAATGTGCTCCTTCTCTTTCTCCAATGGTGGAAATGGGCCAAAAGGGGCTCTCAAGGTGAAAGTAGTTCAATGGTGAACTAGGGTTTCGAGAGAGATTTTGGCAGAGTAAGGGTATACTTGATTGTGGATATGGCATAAGGGATCTCCATCACCTATTTATAGTTTTTTGGTGGTGGAGTGCTGACCCATGGTTTTGGGAAACACATGGTTTAGGGCAACTGTATAGGGTTTTTTCCTCCTTTTCCTCATTATTTTATATTTTTCTTCCCTTTTTAGGGGTTTTTTGCTATTTTTAGAGGAATTTTGGATATTTTTGGAGGAAAAATGGGTTTTTTAACCTTTTTGAGGCTATTTTAAGGGTTTTGTGGCCTTTTGGAGGCATTTTAGGCCTTTTGGAGGCTTTTTAGTGGGATTTTTTGGGTTTTTAAGGGAAATATGGTAGGAAAATGGACAAATGAGCCATATAATGTGGTAGATGAGGTAGTGAACACTTTTTGGGTATTAACAGATTGTCCCCTGATGTGCGAGGGCAGGAGCTCATCGTATGGCCGATGGACATCATAAGTCATGAATGGTTTTCCTGGGGTGTGGAGAGAAGAGAAGAAACAAACTGAAGCCCGGAACAACGATCCCGAACAACTGCAAGGACTAAAAGTACATAACCTCAATAATGGATGAGGAATCATCTGATCATATGGACGAGGCGGGCATTCCCATGCTCGTATCAGGATATAACATAACAATAACAATGGGGTCCAAAAAATGGGGACCTGACATATACATGACCTCAAATACTGACTGAGGAATAATCTCAATGTATGGACGAGGCGGGCATACCCATGCTCGTATCAAGATACATAAAATAACTGTGAGGCCTGAAAAGGGGGACCTGTAAGATACATAGCCACTGTGTACATCATAAGAGTCCAGAGGGGACACAAAATCTGGGACATATTGTACTGCTGAGCTGATCATGTGGTAACTGAAGAACTGGTGCACTGGAACATCAACAGTGCTGCTGACTGGGGTACCAGAGGAACTGATGAGCTGCTGGATCATAATGACTGGGAGCAATAACCTCGATGGTACACTGAGCGGGAACTGAAATGGGTACTCAAGGAAGCATATAGCTGGATGGCTTCCGAATACAATCGCCAACGCAGCCCGGACATCCACAGGAACATATAACTGGTCGTTCCGAAGTGACTCACCAATGAGCTAGAGTCGGGGGAAATCCGAGGTCTTCGACACATAATGTAAAGGATGTAACCCTACGCGATTCTCAACGATGCGATCAAGGTGCTGAAGTCGAGCATGTGAGAAACAACCACTCGGAGAGGCAATGATGACTCCTCTCAGAATGGTCCGTAGGCACTTACCACAGATGGTGATAAATCCAAGGCGTAGGGACCTCTGGGCCTATCCTCTGGAATAGAGGGGCTATCGTCGACAGAGGGAGACCTGCAACGATCAAGGCAATGATGTTTCCTTGACAGGAGTGCGAGGTGAAGAACCGAAATGTGATAGTACTAATGGTAGGACTGACAAACTGGGAGGGAAAAACTGGGCAAGTAGAGTTGGTGGACTCAAACTTCCTTTGTTCAGAGTATGATAATGGGAGTGATCGGGCAGCATATGAAACTGACTGAGGGGAAAGGGATCATAGCTGTATGGGATCTGGGAAGGGTGACTGGTCTGAGGGAGACTCAAGCTGGGGTAAAATGGCAGGAGACTGCAGAATACTCTGAACAAAGGCGACCTGATTGGGGGTGTTGCCGAGATGATCGATCATAGTGCCAGGAGGCACGGGAGGAGACTTCTTCATGGGTTAATGAACTAGAAGAAGTGTGTGTAAAATGGTACTTTCGTGTGGATTTTATATGAGCCCAGGAAAGTTCATGCTCGTGGTTGCTTTCAGTTTTAAGGAGTCTGAAAGCAAATAAGAAGACTCTGAGAGGATGTAATGGTACTGTCGTGTGGATTTTACGAGCCCAGGACAGTTCATGCTCGTGGTTGCTTTCAATTTTAGAGAGTCGGAAAGCAAATAAGAAGACTCCAAGGGGTTGCTTTTTCGTATATTTAGTCTCCAAGGCCCAAAGAAGCATAAAAGGATACAATGAAGAACTCTTCTAGCCGGTGTGACTAGAGTATTCCTTTTTCGTAATTAGTCTACCAGGTCCGGAAAAGGGTTAAACTTATACCAAATAGACGCCCTTTCAGGTACTTTAGTGAGCATGAAAGGAAGCGAGATTGCTAGGCGATCTTTTCATTCTTTTAGGAGTCAGAAAAGAGCTTAACGGAAACTCCCTAAGTGCCTTTTTCGTAAAGGACTTGTCCGGCCCGAAAAAGGGATAAAATTATACCGAACAAAAGGAATGGCCAGGCAAGGAGGAAGTGTTCAATCAAGGATCAGTAATGATGATCAAGAACGAGGGTAGTGGGGAACACTGGTGGGCCTCCTTGCAGGGTAGTTGAAATGGTGGCAAAATAACGAAACATTTGTAGTATGACAGGAGTGAATGGCTCATGTAAAAATGTGGAACAATCCGATAGCGGCCGATGTGGCACGCAAATCGAGGCAGCAAGGTGTCGGGACACAATGTGGAAATTGTACCAAGTGAGAGTGAGAAATGATCTCAAGCATCATCACGAGCTCGGAAAAATGAATCCGGCGATATAAAGGGTGTCAAAAATGGGTAACGGCCGATGTGGCACGCACACCGAGGAGACGAGGGCGTTTTGGAAAAAATACCCAAAAAATCTGGGGGTGAGAGCGAGAAATGATCTCAAGCATCATCACCAGCTCGAAAAAATGAATCCGATGATATAAAACATGTGAAAAACAGAGAACGGCCGATGTGGCACGCAAACCGAGGCGACTAGTGGTGTCTGAAAAATGGGCAAAAAATTACGGGTAAAAAATAATGCAACGAGGTGACCATCATGACGGTCTCGGCGTGCTGATTCCAATGGTGGAAAATATGTGTAAAACAAAAAGGGAAGCAAACTGTACAATGCAGACCAATGGGGCCGCGAGTTATTTAAGGATAAAAGCGTTTAAGGTACAACCCATTACGCGGGTTGCGCAAGGGATGGCCTTCGGAGTCGGCGAGGATGTATGCCCCCTTGCCCAGGCAGGTCTTCACGATGTAAGGGCCTTGCCACATGGATTCAAACTTCCCTTTGCCAGTTTTGTCGTGGGCTTGGTCATAGGCAAGGACGAGGTCCCCTTCATGGAAAGTTCGAGGGTGAACATGTTTGTCGTAACCGGCTTTGGAGCGGTTCTTGGCAGCTTCGATGTTCTGAAGAGTGGCCCGACGGTCTTCATCGGCTTGTTCGAGGGATAGCAGACGTTGCTCGAGGGGGGAAGTGTCAGGGAGAAGCTCAATGGTGATCTGTAAGGCAGGAATCTGACATTCGATGGGGAGGACAGACTCTACACCGTGAACTAGATGAAATGGTGTAAAACCAGTGGCGGTCTTGGTGGAAGTACGGTAAGCCCATAAGGCAGGGAACAACATGTGGTGCTTGTCAACCGTTCGTTGGAGGATGGTTTTGAGAATTTTATTAATGGCCTCTACTTGACCGTTCCCTTGGGGGTAGTAAGCAGAGGAAAATTGGTGTTCAAATTTGAGGAGGGTGGATAACTCACGCCAGACAGCATCTTCGAAGTGGGAACCGTGGTCAGAGACTAACTGCTTAGGAACCCCGAATCGAGCGATGACATGGTTGAAAAAGAAGCGGGCAGCAGTGTCGGCGGTACAATTGAAGGTAGGCATGGCTTCCGCCCATTTGGTGAAGTAATCAACAGCGACAATAATATATTTGTGGCCGTTGGCAGACTGGGGTCTACATTCCATGAAGTCTATGGCCCACTTACAAAAGGGACCAATGGTGACGACTGGGTGTAACGGAGCAGGAGGTGTCCGGGCCTTGGGGGCAAAAAGTTGGCAGTTATGGCAGTGTTTGACTATAGTGATGCAGTCGGTGAAAAGTGTGGGCCAGAAGTATCCTGCGCGGACGACCTTTTGGGTAGTGGCCATCCCTGAGAAATGGCCGCCGCAAGCACCGCTATGATAGTCATTAAGGACTTGTTCAGCTTCCTCGTGTGTAAGGCAACGACAAAGAATTGTGTCAACCCCGTGCCGGTAAAGGACATCGCCTAAGAGGAGATACCGAGAGGCCTGGTGACGGATGCGACGACGTCCATTACGGGTAACTTTGGGTCTGAACTTCTGCGTGCGCAGGTATAACAAGATATCACCGTACCATGGGTCGTCGGACGAGATAGTGAACAGGTGATTGTCGGGTAACTCATCGGAGATTGGTTTGGCCGGGAGAAGGGAAGGGAGATCAGTAATGAGCTGGGCAAGCGCGAGGGCTTTAGTGCTCTTAGGTGTTTTGAAGGTAAGGTCATATTCCTGGAGGATAATGACCCATTTAGCAACACGACCTTGCAGGAGCCGCCGGTTTAGAAGATATACCATGGGGTTAGAGTCAGCGACGACTGTGGTATGACTCATTAAGATATAGTGCCGCAATTTTTGGACGGAAAAGACCACTGCTAGGGCAAGTCTCTCCTCATATGGGTAACGTAGGGGTGGACCAGACAAGGTCTGGCTGACGTAGTAAATGACGTGCTCTTGGTGAGAAGCGTCTTCTTGAACCAAGACTCCAGATACGGCATGCTCGGATGCCAAAACGTAAAGGATGAAGTCTTGTGTGAAATCCGAAGGGGAAATAAGAGGAGCTTGTGTGAGAGCCTTCTTGAGGGCTTCGAATGCAGCTTCTGCTTGCTCATCCCAGACGAAGGGTATGTGGGTATGGAACAGGCGCAAGAAACCGTGAACGGTAGTGGCGTAATCAGGAACAAAACGTCGAAGGAAATTGGATCGCCCCTACAAACTTTGGAGTTGCCGGAGCGTGCGAGGAGAGGAAAGGTCTAATATGGCTTGGACTTTTAGAGGGTCAACTGTAATTCCTTTCTGGGAAACAATGAAACCCAACAATCGGCATGCCGGAACGCAAAAGACACACTTGTGTGGGTTCAAGTGGATTTGATATTTGCGACAACGCAGAAATACTTGTCGAAGGTCGTTAAGGTGGTCAGATCGTTTCCGGGAACGAGCTGTAAGGTCATCAAGGTACACTAACAGGATATGGACCAAGTCGTGAAAGCAATAGGTCATGGCCCGCTGGAAAGTGGCACCAGCATTTTTGAGGCTGAAAGGCATGACGGGATAGGCAAAGGTGCCCCATGGGGTAGTAAAGGCAGTTTTGTATTGGTCTTCCTTACGGATCTGAATCTGGTTGTATCCGAAAAAACCATCCATGAAGGAGAGGACTTCATGCCCCACACACGCATCGATGAGCTGGTCAATAAATGGCGTGGGGAAATTGTCCTTGGGACAAGCGCGGTTTAAGTCACGGAAGTCAGTGCATACTCGGATGGTGCCTTGTTTTTTGTTAATGGGAACGGGGTTTGAAACCCAAGTGGTATAGGCAATAGGATAAATGAACCCTTCCTTGCGCAGTTTCTCAATCTCGGCTTTAACAGCTGGGAGCTTGGAAGGATGAATGGGGCGCTGTTTTTGACGAACAGGGGGTACATCAGGCCATGTGTCGATGTGGTGCTCTATAATGGCGGGGTCAAGACCGGGCATTTCGGTATAGGACCAGGCAAAGACATCACAGAATTCTCTGAAAAGGTTTATGTAGTCCTCAATCTCTTGTTTACTGCAGAATGCTCCTAAAGTGATGAGTTCAGGGGCACGTCCTGGGGCAGCGATATCAACTTGGATGACGGGTGAGATGTTGGCCATGTTACCTTCCTCGAAGGCATCAGGAGCAGGAATAGGGTCCTTGAACCAGTCTACTTTGGTGGGGAGGAAGTCTTTGGATTCAACCGCAAATTGGGTAGCGGTGCTAGAGGAAGATGCTTCTGGAAGGAAATACGAACGATGGTGCATGTCATACCAGGGATACTCCGGGGCAGTGAGGGCCTCGAGAATCTCCTCATCGGTACGGAAAGTTTGCGTCGTCAAATCGGTTGACGAGGGGGGTACTGGTTGAAGAGATCATATAGATGATATTAACCTCTCCAGAAGGGGGAGAAACCGGGGGGTAGATCTCCTCAATGGTGGGTGGTGCCGTCTCAAGATCCAGGTTGTTCATCTCATAGAGAGCCACTCTGTAATCCGGGAGATCAGGACAATGATGGGAGTAATGCCCGTAAACACCGCATATGGCACAGGGGTGGTTAGTGCGTAGGGATTTGTCTTTAGGCTTAGGAGTGGGGTTTAGTTCGACAACCGGGATGTTGGGGTCATCGTCGAGCATCTGCATGTGCTTCTGTAGGGCTGGTAACTGTGGACACTGGTGAGTCGCATGGACCAACTCGTCGCACAACGAGCATTTGGGGGGAGCACGAAATACTGGGGGGGTTTTAACTGTCTTGGGAGGTGGTACAGTAGTGTAAGGGTTGGGACCTCTGCCCCCAGTGGGTTTGGGAGTAGGAGGAGGAGTCGTGGAGGACGAAGGGGTAAAGACACCGGGAGGTGGCTGAGTGGTAGTAGCCATGGGTTTCACCGGTTGGAGGACAACGTCTGGTGTTGGTGGGCGAACGGGAGGCGAAAGATACCATACGGGTAATCCCAAAGTTAACCCAGGGAGGTTAAGGGTAGCCATGACCGGGGCGCTTACTACTCCTGACGGAGGGACTAAGAGGGGGATCGTATGGATAGGTGTAACACCAATGTGGCTAGGTACCAACGGTGGTTTAGGCAACAAGGGTGGTTGGTTGTCGTGGGACAAGGTACATAAGTCAGACACTTCGCGCATAGATGACGGGGGAGGAATGGATTGAAAGGTGGAGGTCATCGGCGCGTCTGAGTAGACTCCAGGCCCTGTAGAGGAAACAAACAAGGTGGTGGCACAAGAAACAGGTTGTTCAACCATGGGGAGAACATTTTCAGGTGCCGCGGGAGCACTGGGATCATAGTAGGTGAGCTGGTCAACCTTAACCACGCGTCCCTCATGGGGGAACATCATGGTGCGAAAGACGGAAGAGGCAACCGCCCGCATGGCATACATGTAGCTGCGGCCAAGTAAAAGGTTATAATCCAATTGGGCATTGATTACCTCAATGTCAATAAGTACGTTTTTGCCACCTAACTGGACGGGGACATTGGCTAGGAGGCCTTGGGGCTGAGCCGAACGACCGTCGTAGGCGCGTAATGCAGTGGTGGACTGCTGGAGAGTGGGGGATCCCAACTTCTGCCACACGAATGTAGACATGACGCATGTGGAGGCACCTTCATCGATGATGCATCGATGGATGACAAGATTCCGAATGGAAACAAAAACTTGGAATGCTAAGGAGGAAGGCAGGCGAGGTTCAGACTGGTCTAAATCAAATGCCATTAAATTCAAATCATTTGGGTCAATCCCCCCAATGGCGGAGAGTAAAGTCTTGCGCTGGGAAGGGCAGTTCTTCAAGACTTCTAACACAGACATGGCTGCGGGAGATTGGGCTAGGTCGTCTACAATGTTGTAGTTTGATGCAGCACGCGCATTGGGGTTATTGTTGATACGGCGAAGTGGGAAACGAGGGGCTTTGGGAGCGCCATCTAGTGGAGGTGGAGGAATACGTAACGCTTGATCGGTGGGATGAGCGGTAGTAGGTTTATCTGTGGGAGGTACGTCAGTGGTGGAGCCATATTGGTTCCGACGGGTCTGAAGGTTGACGTCAGCGGATGACATCATCAATAGGTGATGGGTACCTGATTCAAACATGGGTTGATCAGGAGCAGCGTAAGTAATTTGCTGTTGTTGGGGTTGCACGTTAGCTTGAGGGGATAACGGCTGAGTGTTCACCACGCCTTGGGTTGGTAAGGGATTTTGCAGAACCAAAGGTGGCTACTGAGGCTGAGGGGTGTTAGGTGGCGCCTGAGGAGCCGCATGCCCTTGGCGGTGGGCATTGTCAACCCAGAGCTGTCGAGCTCACTCCAAGTGTGGGCAAGTATGCGTGTAGTGTCCATAGACCCCGCAAATAGAACAAGGGTGGTTTGTTCGCAAATTGGGGTTTTTAGCCTGCTTGGGCGGGCGATCAGGGTTTTGATTAGTGGGGGCCGCATTGTTGTTGTCGGGGGGATTAGTCGGTTGACCGGCTTGGTCTGCAGGTTGGTTGTTCCCACGATTACGGCCCTTGCCGCGGTTCTGTTGGCCCTGGTTGCGCTGGTTGTTCTGGTTCTGCTGTGGATTTTGTTGGGCATAGACTTACCCTTGGGCAGCAGGTGGATTCTGAGGTTGCGCAGGTGCGGGAGCAGGCTGCGGGGGATGATATGCAGGTTGAGGCTGAGCAGGGGCAGCAACTTGAGGGGGTTGCTGATATGGTTGTGGAGCGGGTTGTGGATTTGCCGCAGGGGCTGCCTGTGGCGGATAATAAGCAGGTTGGGCTTGTGAAGGCGCAGGAGCTGGGGCAACCTGCTGATAGTAGTAAGGCTGAGGTGCGACTGGGGGGGCATAAGCAGGAGTCGCATGACCGAAGCACTGAGGAGGACATGAGGGTCCATGGTGATGGTGATGTGCCATGGGAGCATATGAGTTGGTTGGTCCAGACTGTGAGGTCGCCCGTGAAAGGTCGGGGCCAGGGGAAGGACGTGTAATAGAAAATAGTTGAGGATGCAAAGAAACACGACCAATGATACCGTCTGCAGCGTGGGATGCACCCGGGGCATCATGCTGGGAGGACTCACCGCGAGGGGCATCAGGTATAATGGTATAAAGGTAACCCGACTGGGCATAAATGAGGTCGAACTGCTGTGCCTTAAGGATGGCCTCTTCTTCAGACTGGGGTCTTTCTGATGCTACATCCTTAGCAATAACAGGGAGAAGGGATTTGAGGAACCAATCTAGGAAGATACGGTCGTCTAGTTTGATCTTGCATAAGCTACGGCGTCGACGCCACTCATGGATGTGGTCCGTGATATGGGTAGCCGTGTTTTGTCTGCAGGATAGGAGGATCTCAACTCCCGCGTCATAGCGGACAGGCAACTGGAAGAACTGCAGGAATGTCGAGGCAAGGGAAGCAAAGGTGGCATGGGTCCCATGAGGTTTCTCGATATACCATTTGGCTGCAGAGCCAGTGAAGGTGCGCTGTAAGAGACGGAGGCGAACAGAGTCATCCATTATGGAGTTGGAGGAACACCATAGGTGGAAAGACATGATATGGTTTTGTGGGTCCTCACCTACCTTACCCTCGAACTTAGGGATGTCAGAGGGGATCTTTGTAGGCATATGAGGCCATGTAGGGTCGTGTCGAATAGGATCGTTGGTCAATCTGGCCAGGTCAGGTAGGTTGAGGCTAGCCATGAATGGAAAACTGGAAGAAGGATGTGACACAGTAGTGGGTTGCACCAAGTTAGGGCCAATGCCCCCAAGTGGAGGGATAAGATTTGGGATGGTGCCCCCAAGTGGGGGAACTAAGGTGGTGGAGGATGGGCCGGCACCACCATGGGTAGTGTGAGCCACTGATGTAGTGGGGATATGGATTCCTGCTACGGGAATAGGTACCGTGAGGGGAACGGTAGATGGGGGCCCCATGGAGGGCATACCCAAAACAGGTGTAGTAACTGGTTTAGTGGTGGATGTGCCACCAATGGTCCCTATAACAAAAGGAGTGGAAGTCGTGCCAGCCATGGGGCTAGTAGGGGAAGTGTAAATAGGGTTCTCAGACTCTTCGTCAGAATCGGAGGTAAAGTAAGGAGCGTCAATAGCTGGTGACGGAGTCCTATGTCGCTGACGAGTGGAGTCAAGTGACAAGGCTCTAGATCTGTGATGAGTGGTATCAACGGATGATGATCGGAATCTATGACGTGTGGTGTCAAGAGAACCGTGCCGTGGGGGCTCGCCCCTGAGGCGCCGAGAATGTCTCGGGGACTCAATGGTGACAGATGGTGTCAAATCTCTGTGGGTTGAGGTGAGTAGAAAAACAGCTCAAAAAGGCCTAATGCAACCGAGTGTGCAGAAGGAGAGCTAAAAAACAAGGCACTCAGGCCAACAACCAACTCAAAACACCCACTGCAACAGCTGTGCTACGATAGGTGGAGTATCAACAAAGATGGTCAGAATACCAACAAGCAGCAGGTTTCCTAAAAATAAAAAATGGTGGACTCACTAGACCAAAGGGAGGTAAAGGAGCATGCAAACACCTAACTAAAAGTATTCTGACTCAACTAAACATATCCTCTGCAAGGTGATGAAATCCAAGTCAGACAATATGAGTAGGAAATCCAAGTGGCTATGATATCCCCCTACCGGGAGGGATACCGGGTAGTCAATCCTAGAAGAATGGCAACTAAGATACCCCGTTCATGACACGTCCAAAAAGGTGAATCTGCCGTTTAGTCCGTTTACCGCAATACCCCTATACAGGGATATCCCGCGAACCGCGAAAGGTAGCCCTTCGGTTACTGAATGGAGTGCGGTATTCCACTCAAGCCTCCGGAACCAGTCTCCCGACTTCAACCCTCCTAAGGGAGAGGCCCTTTGATAAACTGGTCGTGACCGTGCCAAAAAGTACTAGGGGATTTTGGTTCCCTATTTGGACAACAACTATGTCTCAAGTGAAAGTAACCGAGGGGTGTTATTGGAAGCCTATCCCCCCGATCCTACCTAACTACAATGATTCTTTTGTGTTCCCCAAGTGGGGTTAGAATGTTGGTTTAGTTAGGTACTTTTTAAGGCTCACTTGAATTATGTGACAGAGTGTGTGCTCGTGAGGTGATGAACCCAAAATAGAAGTGCCACAAGGGGGGCAACTTCTAACTATCAATAATGCTGGAATTGAAACTTTAACTTGCAAAATTTTCTGAATTAAAAATACTGAAATTTTAAAAAGATTCTGTAAAGGGAACATAAATTATGTTGCAGGAAGGCTGTAAGGAAGTGGGGCTGCAGGTAGGACAGGGGGCTGTTCAGATGCAGAAAATATTGCAGCAAAAGGGGCTGGGCTCAAAACAGGAAAAATGCAGAAATCAGACCACGGGTCTGTGGCGAATCAGAACAGGAAGACCGCGGGTTTGAGGGAAACAGACGCGGTCAGGTCGCGGCTTTCGGGCCAACAGACGCAGTCAGGACGCAGGAAATAGGGAAAAAGACGCAGTCGGGTCGCGGCAAAAAGGATAACAGACGCATCATACTTCTCAAGAGATTTCTGTAGCATCCCTCCTATTTTGATCCTTATTATTATTAATTTTGGTAATTGTAATTGTAATTTTGTGAATGACCCTGGTGAGGAGCTCAAGGCAAAGGCCCCGCCAATGGACCTTGAAACTATTGTTGTGTTCAAAAGTATTATGTTAAGGCTTAAGGGACAAATGACGATGACGTAACTAAAAGATGGAAACTGGGAAAAAAGTAAAGTAATTTACGGGTTGACCTTAGAAATCGTAAGTGTTGACGTCATAGAGAGAGAAGGGGGTTACTTCTTTTCAACCTTCTAAATAAATTATACATGCATTATGTAACATCCCTCTTTTAACACTATTATGTTGTAAAAGGAATTGTAAAATTGTAACTATGTAAGTGTTACTGGTGAGGAGCTCAAGGACAAGGCCCCACCAGTAAGCCTTGTTGGTTTGTTATTTATGTTAAAAAAGAAGAAGAAAAATTGAAAATGGTTGATTGTAGACTAGGGACTGAAGGTTGGGACGCAACCAAACGATGGACAAAACTAATTCACTAGGGGGAGATGAATGTCTAGGAATGCATAGTAACCATTGGATGGCAAGAGGATTCTCATCACGGTTAATTGGGTTGTTGGGAAGAATGGAAGATTCACTTAGGGTTTTACCCCTAGCTTGTGCAAATGAGCACCTACTAAGGAGAAGGGACTCCTTAGTAGCAGTTCAGTAAATGTAAATAATTAAGCTAAAACAGAAATAAAAACTAATCTAAAACACATGCATGAAAAATAAACAACAATTTGTAAACAAGGGTTTTGTATTAATATTACCTTCAATGTGAAGGTTGATGAAGCTCCTTGCAATGTCCAAGAGGGTTGCTCCAAGCTCCAATGTGCTCCTTCTCTTTCTCCAATGGTGGAAATGGGCCAAAAGGGGCTCTCAAGGTGAAAGTAGTTCAATGGTGAACTAGGGTTTCGAGAGAGATTTTGGCAGAGTAAGGGTATACTTGATTGTGGATATGGAATAAGGGATCTCCATCACCTATTTATAGTTTTTTGGTGGTGGAGTGCTGACCCATGGTTTTGGGAAACACATGGTTTAGGGCAACTGTATAGGGTTTTTTCCTCCTTTTCCTCATTATTTTATATTTTTCTTCCCTTTTTAGGGGTTTTTTGCTATTTTTAGAGGAATTTTGGATATTTTTGGAGGAAAAATGGGTTTTTTAACCTTTTTGAGGCTATTTTAAGGGTTTTGTGGCCTTTTGGAGGCATTTTAGGCCTTTTGGAGGCTTTTTAGTGGGATTTTTTGGGTTTTTAAGGGAAATATGGTAGGAAAATGGACAAATGAGCCATATAATGTGGTAGATGAGGTAGTGAACACTTTTTGGGTGTTAACAGGGACGCAACCAAACGATGGACAAAACTAATTCACTAGGGGGGAGATGAATGTCTAGGAATGCATAGTAACCATTGGATGGCAAGAGGATTCTCATCACGGTTAATTGGGTTGTTGGGAAGAATGGAAGATTCACTTAAAATAAAAAAGATATATATCCCTAAAAACCCTATAGATGTCATTTAATTAAAATCAGTATTAAGGAAAACGATAAATAAAATTATCATTTAGTAGCAAGGATTTGGTAAACTTTCATTATGCACATAATAACCTAATCCTAACTATTATTACGGACACTAGTCTAAGTGAGACTAAGTTACCAAGTACCGTTTGTACTACACTAAAGACATTGATACATCTATGAGATTTATTAATGGTATGAACACATCTTAGGATTTTTATAAAGGAAAATATTTTGAATACCCAAATAATATATATAATTTAAATATATAATGCGTTGCATTCTAAATAAAAAGAAATGAGGATAACATATATCCATGGTTCAATTAGTGTTCTCTGTCAAGTTTTACACACAGTAGATCTCGGAGTAGATCTCTAGGTGTTCCCTGTCAATTTTCACATGCAGTAGATCTCGGAGTAGATCTCCTATTGTTCTTGGTCAAGTTTTACATACAGTAGATCACGGAGTAGATCTCCAAAAGAACTACGTCATTTTAGTAAGATCTCAGCCTAGTTTTCTCTTTCTCCAATGGGAGTGCTATCCTGAAGTTCTCTAGTTCTGAATTAATGTGTTTTACACACACTGGTTGATAAGTGAGTTCTAAAAAGATAATCATGTGATGTTTAGGCAGTGTATGAGAAGGTCGTTGCGAGGTTAAGATTCCCTTCTAGCCTTCGTGAAAGAGAATTTATATATAATTAATATAGATAATAATGGAATTACGTAAAATACATACATTTGGTGTATGTTGAAAGGATGATAACCTTAATTTTATAGCCAAGTAATTAAGTGACTACACTTAGTATGAAAAGTGGAAAGGTATTCCCCATTGCCTTGTGCAAGTAAGTTATTAACCTAAGTCTAAGATAGGCAATTTTGGGCATTGTTGTATTATTAGAAGACAAAAAGTTAAATGAGTATATATTGCAACAAACTGTGTTGCCGAATGTATCTCCTCGATTTGTGATAAATATTATACTAGTGTGACCTTTCCTGGTGGACGTAGCCCATATGTTTTGGGTGAACCATGTAAATACTGTCTCTCTTATGTGTGTGAATTCATGATGGCTTTGAGTTGTGTCATGTTTAAGTGTATAATTTTTGTCAAGTATTTGTTGGGCAAAAGATAATTCATAATTAAGTCATGTATTCATGTGGTGGACATTTGAATGTATTTTGTTGTTATGGTTCAAGCATATTTAAGCTCATCACTATTGGGTAGGAATTTCTTAAGAATGCAATAATCGAATATGGACTATTACTGATAAGTGAATTATTTAACTTATATGTTTATTGGTTGATATGTTTATTGATTGGTCGAAGCAATTTTACTATTGTTATCATAGTGAACATGTAACATCCCACTTTTTCCCTAATTATTTTATAAGACTAGGTTATTTTATTAAGCCTTTTTTTTGGTAAAGAGGATATATTACATGGTTACCATACCAGATATATTACATGGTTACCTAGGAGAGATAATCCTTTATAGAACAAGTATCATATATTGCCTTACATAATTATAATACATTATAATTATAATTTCATGATTCATACGAAAGTATTATTATGTTAGTGAATACACCATTTTGTTATTTGATACTAAAGGGAATATTATAATGGGAACTAGCATGTGAAAAGTATTATGGTCTATGTGTGCATATAATTACATATATATATATATATATGCATATTTGTTGTATAAAGATATTAAAAACAAAAGATATGCAGAAAAGACCTTCCTCTCCATTTTGGCGCACTCCATTTAGTGGAGTTGCAAATGAATGACTTTCGACACTTGGTAGATCACTACCTAGTCATTACCTCGGTCTTCTCTAAACTCGTCGTGGAGCCCCAGTTCCTGCCGCGTGTCTCCTCCACTGAAAAAGCTGTTACTTCCCAAATCGCCACCTGTCTTGGAAGGAGCTATGAGTTCGATAAATGCAGATCTCTGCGTGGGAGTGAGGGGATACGAAGGAGGTAGGAGAGCTATTCGATCTGAATGATTCTAGCTCTGCGTTTAGATCTTTTGATCATCTCATATCTCTGGAACTCTCTAACTCGACCGATGGAGGTAGATAGGTATCCAAAAATAATGGTTTGGAGGAGGCATGGGTAAGCCGACGCAGATCGCATGTAGTGTGAGCTGGGACGCTGCTGTCAGCATGGTATTGGAGATTGCAGGTATTTGAATGTGTGGATCCCCTGGTATTTTAAATTATGTGTACTTTAAATAGTATCCATTGAATGGTAGCTCACTGTAATCGGCTTGATCAGTATGTTTTAGTTAGGGTTTGTATATTATTATGCCAGAACCCCAAAGTAAGGGAATACATTATAACACTCTTTGGTTAAATCGCACCGGGGCACCCGGTCGAGGGATTTTGGGGAAAGGCCCTTGATGCCTATCAAATCGTGATCGGTTTTCTGGGTATTGATGATTAGAAAACAATTTAGTGGATCCTTGTTGCAGGATTCGCCATTGTGATATGGGAAGAGTTTTCGATTTTGCTATATTTTAATTGCTGAGAGTGAAACATTTCAAATGGATAGATCTCCGTGAAAATAGATATTAGGGGCATCTTTCTTTATTTTGGTAGTTGTCGGCTAGGATCATCTCCCGAGTTTTGTACGCCTATTTGAAATCAAAACTTCCTGACTACTGGATTCGTAATTCCTGTCAAAAGAACGCATTTCGAGATTGAGTTGGTAATTGCCAAAGTATAGTTGTCAGTTTTATTATTGTTATCTACTGCCAAATCGCACAGCCTTCATGCATTAGTTTTTGTCTTTCATTTAAATGATGATCACCTGGCGAGAATCGCAGCCTTGGATTTGGTGGTATGCCATTGAATTGTTTTTCATTTAAATGATGGTCTCCTGGATGGAACCGCAACTGTACATGTGATTTGGTATGCAGTGGAGCTGTATTTTCATTTAAATGGTGATTGCCTCGTTGGAATCACAGCCTTGCATTAGATTTGGTATTTCACTTAATTGACGGTAGCTTGGCTGGAATCATGTCTTTTGCATTATATGTGATAGTTATTTAAAGTATAGTTGTCAGTTTTATTATTGTTATCTACTGCCAAATCGCACAGCCTTCATGGATTAGTTTTTGTCTTTCATTTAAATGATGATCACCTGGCAAGAATCGCAGCCTTGGATTTGGTGGTATGCCATTGAATTGTTTTTCATTTAAATGATGGTCTCCTGGATGGAACCGCAACTGTACATGTGATTTGGTATGCAGTGGAGCTGTATTTTCATTTAAATGGTGATTGCCTCGTTGGAATCGCAGCCTTGCATTAGATTTGGTATTTCACTTAATTGACGGTAGCTTGGCTGGAATCGTGTCTTTTGCATTATATGTGATAGTTATTTGAAGTATAGTTTCCAGTTTTATTATTGTTATCTATTGCCAAATCGCACAGCCTTCCATGCATTAGTTTTTGTCTTTCATTCAAATGATGATCGCCTGGCGAGAATCGCAGCCTTGGATTTGGTTGATATGCCATTGTATTGTTTTTCATTTAAATGATGGTCTACTGGATGGAACCGCAACCTTACATGTGATTTGGTATACAGTAGCGTTGTATTTTCATTTAAACCGTGATTTCCTCGTTGGAATCACAGCCTTGCATTAGATTTGGTATTTCAATTAATTAACGGTCGCTTGGCTGGAATCGTATCTTTTGCATTATATTTGATAGTTATTTGAAGTATAGTTTCAAGTTTTATTATTGTTATCTATTGCCAGATCGCAGTTACTGGTTGTTGAAGCCAAATCGTAGAACATTAGTTGTGGATGAGATAAATTGCCAAAGTATAGTTTTCAGTTTTATTATCTATTGTGAAATCAAAGTTACTGGTTGTTGAAGGTTGTTTTCCTTTTATCACATCAGGGAGAAAAGCCAGCATTGTACATATAGAGAAATTCCTCTGTAGTTATGCAAGTTAAGTTCATCGCTGAATGTCGTGGAAAAACTCTCACACTGTAAGAGAGCAATAGCAACCGGGAGTTGCAGATTGTAACCCTCACTATTTCAGGATGATTAATACATAATGTGGCATATTCTCTTTGTGGACGTAGCCCGGATAGCGGGTGAACCACGGTTATATTTGGTCTCTCTCCTTTGTGTAATGGTTGTATTGTTAGATTTAGATGCATTCATATTAATTTCCTCAATTGTGAAGAAGTCATTTTTATATCAATTAATTAAAGAAATGCATGCAGATTAAATTTAGTTGAAGTGATCTCAATGAGAAAGATGAAGTGCTTAACATACACATGTAAAGTTTCCCTTACATCATTGTACTGATTAAGATATATCAAATGTTAATGTAAGATAATCTTATAGTATAAGCATGGGTTACATTAAGGATGCTTGTAGGGAATGTTAAACATTTATGCATTGTTGAATACTCCCTTTTCCTAATTACTAACCTTTAACCATGGATATCTTAGATATGTTTTCATAGTGGTAATTATATTGGTTAGAAGTACTAAGTTTAATCCTAACAAGTAGAAGTTTCATAAGGATGAACAAGATAGGAATGTGAACTTTATTATTATGGTATTTCTCCTACATTGTAGGAAGGAATTATTTGTACTAATGTATATGTTTTTGTTTATATTCATGGCTAACGAAACTCTCGAATATGCAATCAAGATAAAGTGGGAACTTTACATCTTTATGGATTTTGTTGGGTTCGTTATTTACTAACCTAGTTAATTTGGGGTGTTACACATATGGTCTCCCATGTGTGATCTTTGTATACTTTTTTTTTAATTATCTCTTTCCGAAATTTCACTCAAAATCTGAATTTTGAAACTTGGGTTTGTTACAAATGGTATCAGAGCTGAGGTTTCAGCACTCGGGCCTATAGGGGCTCAAAATAAGGTAAATAAATATGAGGGTTTCGAAAACTAACAAACAGATTGTGTTTTGGATGCATGGGACGAATGGACGTGAGGATACTATCCAAATTAATCATCGAGTTCTCCAAGAAGAAACTAAGGGGGATATGGAAATATCGTGACGAAGCAAGTTATTGTGGAATTCCAACCAAAACTCGTCTGATTAAACTGTAAGTATATGAGTTCCACTTTCATCTCTAGTCTAGTATGTTGTACTTTATTTACATACTGAAATTTGAAAGTTATTGGATTGAATGATATTGATCATCCACTATCATGTATAAGGATCATCCGCATTATGAAAGACAAAATGTATCATTAAAGGTTAAAGGGATTAACTTTAATGGTTTACTTAGAACTCCTAACGATGGATGTGTTCGATGCCTAGAAAATGCCCTACTTACTACATAGATAGACGTTTGTAAGATAAAACTTGTCGATGATCCGACATCCAAGAAGAATATTATACAAACTGGAAATTATTAGAATATTGACCACATAGATATGGAAGGGTGGAAATGACTAAAGGAGTTGGTAAGTTTCCCTCAACTTTGAGTAGAAAGGTTATTTAGTATATAGAATTTATGACAATATTATCTTGTTTTGATAACTACAATACATCTTCTTTCTGAAGGGATGATGCTCCTCTAAGATAAAACCAAAGAATAAGAAGTTTAGATAAGTAAATTCATAACTAGTATATGGTGATGTGTGGTTCTCTTATGGAATAAACTGTATCACCTTGATAGGAAATGATGTAAAAAGTTATATCCTTGCTTGTGCGAAATATAATTATTGGAATTTGTTGTTTACAAATCTTAGAAGTTTAAACGTGTTCGGTTGATTGAATGACAAATGGAGCAAGAATGTAGGCTAAACATTTACTACCTTGAGAAGGAAGTTAGCATGTTCTTCACCTAAGTGTACTTCCACAGATGAACAGTCTTGTTTAATATATTTTTATTTATTTATTTATCTGGAGTTGCCAATGAGAAAAATTGTGAAGAGTCTCCTTGAAAAAAATCAATTTCACTTTAGAAGATGAAGGTATAGGATAAGTGATTACGATACTGATGTGAGACATTAGAGCATTCTTATACCCTTGCTTGTTAGTTCAACAAAAGGACAAAAGGGTTATAAACACTTAAAAAAGTATGCATATGTAGTTAATAGGGTGCATATGATGAAAATGCATGTTTCCTTTTTACAACTTCTTATTCCAGCAATCCTTAAGATAGATGTTGGGAACGATGAGTGATGGTTATAGAAGTTATACTTTTATTTGTTCGAGATTTATGATGACTTGCTAACCATGTGCAATTATAGGTTTGGTCAAAATGATTTTGTTAAGGGATAAATTATGGTTGTTCACGTAATGATCGTATAGATGCAAATCAAGTGTTGTCAAAGAGTATGTTTATGGTTCGAAAAGGGTATTGGAAATATACAACCAATATGAAATGGTGATGCATGTTAGTAGGACGCTGTAAGTGTCCGGCATCCTTATGTTGCCGAAAGGAATGATTGTTTTATAATGATTATGAGTTAAGAAAACCACTGATGACATGGAATTTCCATCGTAGATCAGAAGCAATCCTTAAAATAGTAATAAATGTATAAGATTTTATGAAACAAGTAAAAATGATGTTTAGGCACATGTTACATATATAGTTGTTCTTATGATTTAATTATCTTTATACGACTAACATTCTGAATGTGTTGTCAAACAAGTTTTTCCTACACATCACTGCCTTACAACTAGCAACAGGTAAATGTGGGATATACAGATTCATATTTAGTGCAATACAAATATGGGAGGATACCAGTAAATTGGTTCCTCGACATATGAGGATCTTATGATAAGGAGACATGCGGTCGGCCTTATAAATGAACATGGTTATCCTTATAAGGTATGCAAGTATGTTTTGACATTTGGTTATTTCCTATATGATGTTAGTGTATACAGAGGAGTGTTGTATAACTAAAATAGGGATTGTGTGGAAATGGTAAAATCTAACATTCATAGTGTCCATGAATCATACTAGGAAGGATGTATATTGTGTTCAAAGCATTATGTAACCTATAAGCTAGCTTATGTGTAGTAGGAAAGGATATCTCATATGATCACGTATAAATATTGTGGTAACAAAGATGATTTTCGATTTTCGGAAGATATCTTCTTACAATAATTCGATTCTTTTATTAAGGTGATACTAACAAGTGAAATTGGGCAGATGGGCGAATTTATGTGGAGCTTGTGAAAAGGTAAGAGCATTAATGTTATGCATGGTAAAATAAGGAGTGAGGAATTAAGATTCACATCACAATTGTTACTTATTCTTTTAAAAATGTTGATAATTATTGTTGAAACAAAGCACCCGACCCAGATTGGTCAGAGTAATCATATGGGTACAGAATGTAATATGACGAAATAAATTGATTAAATTGAAAGAGATTTTTCTAGACTCAAGCAAGGCGGCTTGGGAAAAATAAATTCCGGGACTTAAGCGAGAAGGCTTGAGGGGAATTGTGTAAAGAGTGTTGTAATGGCATTGAAATACTCCTTAAAATCAGGGATTGAACAGCCACTAGGATTCTCGGAGAATCGGCTGGCTGTAAGACCTAGGAAAGCTATAAGAAAATGTATATGTGGGAGGCAGGACGCTGCTTAGTATGCATGAAAGGAATGTTTGCTGCATGAGCACTAAGGTGTTAGGCAAGACATGAAAGAAATGGTTGCTGCATGAGCACTAAGGTGTTAGGCAAGACATGAAAGAAATGTTTGCTGCGTGAGCACTAAGGTGTTAGGCAAGACATGAAAGAAATGTTTGCTGCGTGAGCACTAAGGTGTTAGGCAAAACATGAGAGAAATGTTTGCTGCATGAGCACTAAGGTGTTAGGCAAGGCATGAGAGAAAGGATTGCTGCATGAGCACTAAGGTGTTAGGCAAGAATTTCCTGGATTAAGTGAAAGATGTGTTCATATTAAGTTAACAGTCTACATTATTGGAGAGCGAGATTTATGCATGCTTCTGATAATAGAAGCACAAACAAAGACTAAAAGATATTCCATGAATTACAAAAGTTTATGTTGCAATAAAATGGCTCATTGTTTATGTTTCTGAGTTTTATTATGGAATTAATGCCAAGTTTTTTGTTTTTACGGTTTCTGTGAATTCGGGTTGTGTGGTCGAAAATACAAAAGAAATCGACGCGGACTTGTGGAAAGTCCTAAAAGTCCGAAGGAGGTCAAATAGAAATGACGAAACAAGCAAAAGATGACTACAGAAGAAAAGACAAACTATTGAACACCGAGGACGGTGTTATTCTTAAGGGGAGGAGGATGTAACATCCCACTTTTTCCCTAATTATTTTATAAGACTAGGTTATTTTATTAAGCCTTTTTTTTTGGTAAAGAGGATATATTACATGGTTACCTAGGAGAGATAATCCTTTATAGAACAAGTATCATATATTGCCTTACATAATTATAATACATTATAATTATAATTTCATGATTCATACGAAAGTATTATTATGTTAGTGAATACACCATTTTGTTATTTGATACTAAAGGGAATATTATAATGGGAACTAGCATGTGAAAAGTATTATGGTCTATGTGTGCATATAATTACATATATATATATATATATGCATATTTGTTGTATAAAGATATTAAAAACAAAAGATATGCAGAAAAGACCTTCCTCTCCATTTTGGCGCACTCCATTTAGTGGAGTTGCAAATGAATGACTTTCGACACTTGGTAGATCACTACCTAGTCATTACCTCGGTCTTCTCTAAACTCGTCGTGGAGCCCCAGTTCCTGCCGTGTGTCTCCTCCACTGAAAAAGCCGTTACTTCCCAAATCGTCACCTGTCTTGGAAGGAGATATGAGTTCGATAAATGCAGATCTCTGCGTGGGAGTGAGGGGATACGAAGGAGGTAGGAGAGCTATTCGATCTGAATGATTCTAGCTCTGCGTTTAGATCTTTCGATCATCTCATATCTCTGGAACTCTCTAACTCGACCGATGGAGGTAGATAGGTATCCAAAAATAATGGTTTGGAGGAGGCATGGGTAAGCCGATGCAGATCGCATGTAGTGTGAGCTGGGACACTGCTGTCAGCATGGTATTGGAGATTGCAGGTATTTGAATGTGTGGATCCCCTGGTATTTTAAATTATGTGTATTTTAAATAGTATCCATTGAATGGTAGCTCACCGTAATCGGCTTGATCAGTATGTTTTAGTTAGGGTTTGTATATTATTATGCCAGAACCCCAAAGTAAGGGAATACATTATAACACTCTTTGGTTAAATCGCACCGGGGCACCCGGTCGAGGGATTTTGGGGAAAGGCCCTTGATGCCTATCAAATCGTGATCGGTTTTCTGGGTATTGATGATTAGAAAACAATTTAGTGGATCCTTGTTGCAGGATTCGCCATTGTGATATGGGAAGAGTTTTCGATTTTGCTATATTTTAATTGCTGAGAGTGAAACATTTCAAATGGATAGATCTCCGTGAAAATAGATATTAGGGGCATCTTTCTTTATTTTGGTAGTTGTCGGCTAGGATCATCTCCCGAGTTTTGTACGCCTATTTGAAATCAAAACTTCCTGACTACTGGATTCGTAATTCCTGTCGAAAGAATGCATTTCGAGATTGAGTTGGTAATTGCCAAAGTATAGTTGTCAGTTTTATTATTGTTATCTACTGCCAAATTGCACAGCCTTCATGCATTAGTTTTTGTCTTTCATTTAAATGATGATCACCTGGCGAGAATCGCAGCCTTGAATTTGGTGGTATGCCATTGAATTGTTTTTCATTTAAATGATGGTCTCCTAGATGGAACCGCAACTGTACATGTGATTTGGTATGCAGTGGAGCTGTATTTTCATTTAAATGGTGATTGCCTCGTTGGAATCGCAGCCTTGCATTAGATTTGGTATTTCACTTAATTGACGGTAGCTTGGCTGGAATCGTGTCTTTTGCATTATATGTGATAGTTATTTAAAGTATAGTTGTCAGTTTTATTATTGTTATCTACTGCCAAATCGCACAGCCTTCATGCATTAGTTTTTGTCTTTCATTTAAATGATGATCACCTGGCGAGAATCGCAGCCTTGGATTTGGTGGTATGCCATTGAATTGTTTTTCATTTAAATGATGGTCTCCTGGATGGAACCACAACTGTACATGTGATTTGGTATGCAGTGGAGCTGTATTTTCATTTAAATGGTGATTGCCTCGTTGGAATCGCAGCCTTGCATTAGATTTGGTATTTCACTTAATTGACGGTAGCTTGGATGGAATCGTGTCTTTTGCATTATATGTGATAGTTATTTGCAGTATAGTTTCCAGTTTTATTATTGTTATCTATTGCCAAATCGCACAGCCTTCCATGCATTAGTTTTTGTCTTTCATTCAAATGATGATCGCCTGGCGAGAATCGCAGCCTTGGATTTGGTTGATATGCCATTGTATTGTTTTTCATTTAAATGATGGTCTCCTGGATGGAACCGCAACCTTACATGTGATTTGGTATACAGTAGCGTTGTATTTTCATTTAAACCGTGATTTCCTCGTTGGAATCGCAGCCTTGCATTAGATTTGGTATTTCAATTAATTGACGGTCGCTTGGCTGGAATCGTATCTTTTGCATTATATTTGATAGTTATTTGAAGTATAGTTTCAAGTTTTATTATTTTTATCTATTTCCAGATCGTAGTTACTGGTTGTTGAATCCAAATCGTAGAACATTAGTTGTGGATGAGATAAATTGCCAACGTATAGTTTTCAGTTTTATTATCTATTGTGAAATCACAGTTACTGGTTGTTGAAGGCTGTTTTCCTTTTATCACATCAGGGAGAAAAGCCAGCATTGTACATATAGAGAAATTCCTCTGTAGTTATGCAAGTTAAGTTCATCGCTGAATGTCGTGGAAAAACTCTCACACTGTAAGAGAGCAATAGCAACCGGGAGTTGCAGATTGTAACCCTCACTATTTCAGGATGATTAATACATAATGTGGCATATTCTCTTTGTGGACGTAGCCCGGATAGCGGGTGAACCACGGTTATATTTGGTCTCTCTCCTTTGTGTAATGGTTGTATTGTTAGATTTAGATGCATTCATATTAATTTCCTCAATCGTGAAGAAGTCATTTTTATATCAATTAATTAAAGAAATGCATGCAGATTAAATTTAGTTGAAGTGATCTCAATGAGAAAGATGAAGTGCTTAACATACACATGTAAAGTTTCCCTTACATCATTGTACTGATTAAGATATATCAAATGTTAAGGTAAGATAATATTATAGTATAAGCATGGGTTACATTAAGGATGCTTGTAGGGAATATTAAACATTTATGCATTGTTGAATACTCCCTTTTCCTAATTACTAACCTTTAACCATGGATATCTTACATATGTTTTCATAGTGGTAATTATATTGGTTAGAAGTACTAAGTTTAATCCTAACAAGTAGAAGTTTCATAAGGATGAACAAGATAGGAATGTGAACTTTATTATTATGGTATTTCTCCTACATTGTAGGAAGGAATTATTTGTACTAATGTATATGTTTTTGTTTATATTCATGGCTAACGAAACTCTCGAATATGCAATCAAGATAAAGTGGGAACTTTACATCTTTATGGATTTTGTTGGGTTCGTTATTTACTAACCTAGTTAATTTGGGGTGTTACACATATGGTCTCCCATGTGTGATCTTTGTATACTTTTTTTTTTAGTTATCTCTTTCCGAAATTTCACTCAAAATCTGAATTTTGAAACTTGGGTTTGTTACAGAACAATTGAAATGTTTTCCCTTCTATATACTTGACCTAAGTAAAAGTAAAAGAAGTGGTATAGATATCACTTACCATAAAAGGTAAATTGGCGTTATATAAGTTTTGGAAGTATTGATTACGACCTATATAAATGAGTAAATTATGTTATATGAAGTAACAATATTATAGTGTAAGTGTATAGAAATTGTTCTCTTAAGGTTTTATGGACCTTGTTTAGAAGGCGCATTGCGGTAATAGTGTTTTTACGAGTATCATTTTAGATAACTATGATTAAAGAAATTTTGTTTTTACACTCCCTTCTCTACTAGGAAATATGGGTATGTTACATATGGTATCAGAGCTACAAGCTACAAACACTTGGGCCTATTTGGGATCAACCGGAGGAAGCAAATGTATGTTGGTGGAACTAATAAGGTAACTCCAGCTACAAAGACGCAATCGAGCTACAAAGACGCAACAGGAAAATTGCATTTTCATAGTTCGACAAGAGGTAACGGATAAGTCATCTATGAGTTTGCAAGTAAGTAAGTCCACCGTGTTTAAATACTGAAATTAATGTTACCCTGATTTGTTTGGTTAACTAGTTCCTTTATGTAAAAATTTGTTGTACTCGCATGCATAGAGCGTATACTATAGTGGACGAAAATTGTGTTGTGGTGAAATGATATAACTAATAGCTTTGATCAAAGAGAACTATTATGGCATTGGTAAAAGTGTTATCTATGTTCCGGTTGAATTGAGGACTAATGTGTATAGTTTAAAGTTGAAAGTATTGAGCTTGAAATTGATTTCATTTTGGCATCATAATAGTATTATTTTGTTAAGTGTAAAGACAATGATTCGTTTGTATGTTGGTAACATGAATTGCAAGGTGGATATTTTAGACTGTAAGACTAAAAGAGTTGTCAAGTTTCCCCTCGTAAGATCACTCCACTCTATGTAGCTTAATGAGTATTAAATTGATTCTTAGTAAGGTTTTTCTTAAAAGTGAGTTGTTGATATCTTGTCTTGTAAATGAAAATTCTTCATTAGTGTAGAATGTACATCCTGACATTTGTGATAAATGTTACGGTTAGGAGAAAGTATGTTAAAAAATAATATGAGAAAGTAGAAAGTAAGATAGAGGATAATGCCGGTTATTAAGTGTCTTATCATGTTATTTAATAGGATGGAAAATCTAAATGTAAAGCTATTTAGCATGTTTCCAATTGTTAAGATAAGAAGGGTATTTTAGAAATCATCACATAGACTGTTTGTGTCGTAAAGGGTTTTGTCTATTACAAATATAGATAGATGAGGAATCTATATAATTAATGAACATTTGTTAAACATTGCTTGTATACTTTCCTTATTGATAGCAAATAACATTGGACCTTCCTAACTTTATGATTCTGGTTGGATACTTTCATATGACAAAGATAAAGTATAAAAGATAGATAATGTGCAATAACACATGCTTTTGGGGTAATTCAAATTAGTACTGAGTTGATATGGATACAGAATTATCCTACAGTATCTCATATAGGAGTGAAATCATTTTGACAATAACATTATAGTGACGATTGATTTCTTTTCATACTTAGTATAAGGAAGAGTTCGTATTTATGAATACATTGAGAAGATAACCATGACGACTAAAACTGTTTGTATCGAGAAATACTATATTCCATTTTCTTTGTATATAGACATGATTTTTTTTTCCACAAGACATGTTATTACATTAACCAATAAAAGTTGCGGATTGAAAACTGTAAACATAGGAATGTTCATGTATCTTGTCGACATACTAAATTAAAAGTTGGGTTATGAATTACACTCAACAATAGATATTGTCTAGAATTTTCCAGATATATATAGAGTTATATACATACATAAATTGCCTTACAATAGCCTCGTAAATCTATGAGGAGGTAAACTGTAAACCTCAAAAGACAAATAAGATGGTCATTGGAATTATCGTAAAGAGCTAAGTTAATTATGGATGCTATATGCTAACATCGCAAATCTTATGCTGTAAAGGTATGTCAATGAAATTAATGAAAATGTTAATCTTGTATGGAGGTTGTAAGTGAATGATGATTTCCTTACTATTATGTTAGGAGAAGATTTTCTCATGAAATATGTTTTGTGTTATATAAAAAGTACTAACAAGTGAAATCGGCAGATGGTCACATTCTGTGGAACTTTTGGAAAGACAAGGACGCGAAATAGTATACATGGTAAGAATATGGTAAGAATATGAATAAATATCAAGGACTTATGAAAGGATATGCTAAAATCATGCATTCGAACTGATGAGTAAAAAGGTGAACATATGTGATGTTAATATTTTTTTGCTATTATGTTGCATGTGGTGGTTAAACAAAACTACAAGAAATAATAAATTATTGTTATTTCCTGGACTCAAACGAGAAGTTTTGAGGGGAAAAGAATATTCCTGGGCTCAAAGGAGAAGGTTTGAGAAGAAAAGAATAATTTCGGGACTCAAGTGAGAGGACTTAATGGGTGGCAAAATTGACCCAACTCTGCTTTGCTAAAGCAACTTTTCCTGGACTCAAGCAGGAGGTTGGGTGGAAAAGAAATTCCTGGACTGAAGTGAGGAGGCTTGAGGGCAATTACGAAAGCGTTTTGTGGTATCAATGGCAAAAAATTAGGTACAAAGTTTGACATATGGAGATAGGACATTGTTTGATGTCTTAAGGAGTAATTTTTTTTGACTAGCAATAAAAAAGGAGAGTAACCTCAAAAGTGTAGCTGGTAAGTCATCAGGAATTGGTGACATAACTCGAGGAAGAATTCTGTGTTCAGCAGATGGTTACTGAAGTTCCAAACTCATGGAAGAGTTTGAGGATTAACAAAGTATTGTTGAAAGATTTGTTTTATGACATAACAAATAGTAATGATTGTCTTGTAACTAGACTATTGGATGCATTTAGGTGTGAATGTTATGAATGCTTGAGTAAGAAAATTTCCTCAAGGATGAGGATGAATGTTAAATGTTAAAAGTTTACTGTTGGAAATATTGTGAAGTATATGATGCTAACCTGTGAATGTAAGAGGTGTCTACCTCAAGTGGAGGACTAGTAAAATGTCCAAGTATTAGAGGTAAAAGAATTCGAGGCAATCTTTACACACTTCCCAATGACTCAGTTGAAACCACCCTAAAACGTTTTGATCAGAATATCTAGCTAACTGAGTTGAAAATTGCCCTAACTTGTAGTGATATGTACACTTAGCTGATAGAGTTGAACTGCCATGGAATGGGTGATCTACACACCTAGCTGATTGAGTTTGTATCTCAGTCTCCTTATATCCTTCTTAAAAAAAATATCCCCTATTTTTTTTTTATATCTAGATCGGTGTTAAAGTCATCATTCCGCTCTGCATTTTGTTAAGGCAGAGAGGGTGTTCTCTGTCAAGTTTTACACACAGTAGATCTCGGAGTAGATCTCTGGGTGTTCCCTATCAATTTTCACATGCAGTAGATCTCAGAGTAGATCTCCTATTGTTCTCAGTCAAGTTTTGCATACAGTAGATCACAGAGTAGATCTCCAAAATAACTACATCATTTTAGTAAGATCTCAGCCTAGTTTTCTCTTTCTCCAATGGGAGTGCTATCCTGAACTTCTCTAGTTCTGAATTAATGTGTTTTACACACACTAGTTGATAAGTGATTTCTAAAAAGATAATGGTGTGATGTTTAGGTAGTGTATGAGAAGGTCATTGTGAGGTTAAGATTCCCTTCTAGCCTTCATGAAAGAGAATTTATATGTAATTAATATAGATAATAATGGAATTACATAAAATACATACATTTGGTGTATGTTGAAAGGATGATAACCTTAATTTTATAGCCAAGTAATTAAATGACTACACTTAGTATGAAAAGTAGAAAGGTATTCCCCATTGCCTTGTGCAAGAAAGATATTAACCTAAGTCTAAGATAGGCAATTTTGGGCATTATTGTATTATTAGAAGACAAAAAGTGAAATGACTATATATTGCAACAAACTGTGTTTCTGAATGTATCGCCTCGATTTGTGATAAATATTATAAAAGTGTGACCTTTCCTGGTGGACGTAGCCCATATGTTTTGGGTGAACCATGTAAATACTGTCTCTCTTATGTGTGTGAATTCATGATGGCTTTGAGTTGTGTCATGTTTAAGTGTATAATTTTTGTCAAGTATTTGTTGGGCAAAAGATAATTCATAATTAAGTCATGTATTCATGTATTCATGTGGTGGACATTTGAATGTATTTTGTTGTTATGGTTCAAGCATATTTAAGCTCATCACTAATGGGTAGGAATTTCTTAAGAATGCAATAATCAAATATGAACTATTACTGATAAGTGAATTATTTGACTTATATGTTTATTGGTTGATCGAAGCAATTTTTCCATTGTTATCATAGTGAACAATTGAAATGTTTGCCCTTCCATATACTCAACCTAAGTAAAAGTAAAAGAAGTGGTATAGATATCACTTACAATAGAAGGTAAATTGGCGTTATATAAGTTTTAGAAGTATTGATTACGACCTATATAAATGAGTAAATTATGTTATATGAAGTAACAATATTATAGTGTATGGGTATAGAAATTGTTCTCTTAAGGTTTTATGGACCTTGTTTAGGAGGCACATTACGGTAATAGTGTTTTTAAGAGTATCATTTTAGATAACTATGATTAAAGAAATTTTGTTTTTACACCCTTTTTTCAACTAGGAAATATGGGTATGTTACACATTATCTCTTAGTTTAAATAAAACTATGATCTAATGATCCTAAGTAGACATAAGATAGGTCACACCTAGGTAGTACCCTAACCTCGGTTAAAAGACACCAAGAGAATGAGTTGGAATTCTCTAAGTACTACTTATATCTCATACTTAGAATTATTTAGCATCACTCCTAGGATGATATATATATATATTAATATTACTCTTGGTGAAACATACCAAGGAAAAACTATTTGGGAGGCTCTTAGTTGTAAAACAATTAACCTTTACCCTATCTAGGAAATTATTATTTAGCACTAATTTTAAAATGCTATTTATATTGAGGATCTTAAGAGGACTCTATAAAGCGACATATATATATATATATAAGAAATTATAGATATTACATTTCATATAAAAATATATATACATATGCATATGTTTTCATAAATAGGTATGAAAAAGAATGTCGATAAAAGGGTATATTATCTTTTGACACTATATAGTAAGCCTTACCTAATATATATATATATATATATATAGTTAAGCTCTTTTGTGACTTTTATGATTACAAATAAGTTAGCTCACACCGGAATCTTCTAAGGGAATAAGTCTACTGAAATTTAGGACGATGCTCCCTTCTAAAGAACCGACCTTCTGTAAATCGTGGGAAACAAACATAAACCCCACTCCAAAAACGGTTAACTCCAGTTTTGCACCATCGTTTTAACAAGTCGAGGTGTGCATTGAAGTCTTCCTATCGACCACTCTTCATGAGAATTATGGTATGGAACAGGTTCCCGTAAGAAAAGGGACAGCCGCGCTTGTTTAAGGGAAATCCCTGCCAGGTGGAAAGGATCTTTCTTCCTTAAAAGAGCACTGAGCTCAAGAGAGTGGGGGGGCGGATCTACGCAGACGTTTGAGGATCATTATGGGGATATCTTGTGTTGTCGCAGATTGATGATGGAGGAAAAAAAAACTCAGAATGGTGTTACTTGTGATATCTGCAAGGGAGGAGGAGCATATAAGGTTGCGGAGAGAACAAAGCCTCTGCGCGAAAACTAACGATAAGCAAATCGCCGCTATATGAGGTAGAATGAAATTTTTGCCATGTTTGATACTATCTCTTTATTGTTACATTCTTCAAAATATGATAAAATTTGAATAGCGACTTCCTGGAGACATGCCCTCATTTGAACAACATTCTTTGGTTGGGTTCATGGTCTAAATCTCTGCGTTAAGGTTAGAGTCTGCATTGTCCAGATTGATAGTACTAATTTTTTAGAAATCCCTTTGCGTTATAGCGATGACTAGCACTGTGGTTATGAGATCATAATGATTCCAGTAATGGTCGTTTGACATTTGTCTCATTAAAATCTCTGAGAACAAATTCTACAACTGTCTTACTTAGACAACCCTTCTTTTTTATCTTTGTATGAGACACGTGATTGTTGTATGGAGTTGGTGGATAAATAGCTATGCAATTTTATTTCAGAGACGGAGTTATTTAAGAAAATCCCTACAATAATCGCCAAACCCCCTTTCTGGATTTACGATTTCTTGGATTTATAAAGAATACTCTTAGTCACCTGGACATAGTTATCTTGGAATATAGTTGTAGCTTTTATATGCATTCATCTTTGGGTAGAATTGGTTGCCACGGATTTCATCAAGATCCCGATTTATTTTATTTTGATGAGAATAGAAACTTGGTGCATGCTTGCTTAATTGAAGTCTCATATAAAATTATCTACATAGATGTGCTCGATTGAGTTGAAACTCTCGTAAGAAATTATAATCATCATGTATACTATCTTTGTTGTTTGAGATCATACTTAATACTTAAGTTAGAACTTTGTTGGCTATTTAATACTTAAGTTAGTACTTTGTAACCGTTGTTGTGGCTAGTATTATTTATCTTGTAAAAGATTTCCTCGATGAGAGAGACTTCACGAAGGAAATTATGGCAACCACTAAGTTGCGGATTGTAACCTCTATGTTTTGGAATAAATAGATGAGGCAACACACTTTGTGGACGTAGCCCGGGTTTGGGTGAACCACGTTAAATGGTCTCTCTTTGTGTGTGTTCTTATGGGTCCTTTTGTGATTTCTCCTTGTTTATGTTTCCCCTTGATAATTATGACCGTTGTAACAATGGTATATATAAATGTTTATTCGGTATTTCTCGTTTGAGTGCATTATTTGGTCTTTCATTTACATGTGCTTATGATAGTTTTGTCGTTATGTAAAATTTTATGCTTTCTTCAAGATCAAAATCTTCGGAAAAGACAATTTTAACACTGAAATTGACCCCCAAGGCTGAAAGAGGGTAATTCTGGGTAACTACTAACCAATCTTTGGCTTGTGCTACTGACCCAACACAGACAAAGAGGGCTCTCTCTAAAATCTCATGGAAAGACTAGTATAATCAACATTGTCAATAATGAAAAAGAAACACCAGCATTCACGACCAAGATATTCAATTACAACAATTATACAGAAGATCAGTTTTCTGTTTGGAAAAAAAATGATTCAAGCAGTGTTCGGTTGAAAACATATGAATTCCGTTTTGGCAGTGGAGTCACATTTAACAAACTCTGAAACATGATTCACAAATATTCTGCAAACGCATTTACAAGGGCAAGGTAGCAAGCAGCTAGTTGTCAAAGAGATTTAATTTGTGGAACAGAAGAGAAAAGAAACAATCCATCAATGTAAGGCATACCAAGATGAATCCTACATCAACTTTAGTAGAATATGTTGGTGAAATGCTTGGAAAAGACTAAGCGGAGCATAACTTCTATGAATTCCACTTAATCATTACCCTAATCAAGGCATGAAAGAAATGACACAAAATGGGATAAAAAAGAGAGAAACAAAATTTCACATGGGAAGAGAGAAAATATAGACTACCAAACCAATTACATAGGAATCCTTGTCAAAACACAGGCTTTGGCTTTGCAAACTTTATTAAAACAACTCAAAAATGTCTTACAGACTAATCCTCAAAATACCAAATGCTTTCAAATAAGATTTTCAACCCTTCTGCCTTCGATTACAAACATATTTATAGATGTCTTTGAGCTCTAGGCTCAACTCCTCTAAACCAAAAATGTTTTACAACAGAATGACACCTCATCAAAATTTGTTTGTCATAACTGCTTTGAAACAAAAATAGGCAGAGCTGGCCTAACTATTTCTTACAATTACTGGTATTATCACTGAATGAGATTAACCTTATAGTAAAACCATAGTAAGATAAAAGTTCCAGCTGGTCTATTGGAGAAAACTCATCATGGCTTGGGAATACCACAACAGACAGATGACTACCAGAAATCTACTCAATTCTCAAAGCAATGCTATTATAAATGACAATGTTAAGATAATGGAGAAATGTAACCAACCTCGATCGAAATGTTTGATGTAGATCCCCATTGGAGCTTTCAATCCGTGCACTTGTAATTTGCAAATTAGTCTTGATAGCCAATATACAACAAGTACAAATAATATATAATTGACATTAACATTATCAATAACAATGGTCCATAGTATCATAAGCAAATGTAACCCAATGTATAATAAACAACATTCACACCATGAATGGACGAGAATATGAGCATTTCTATTAATGAACAAGAATAAGTACAAAGTGATACGACCTCTTGGCGACAACCAATCTGAACCAAGATCTAGATCAATCCACTTGTGTCTCCACCACTTCAATCCTCCATGAATGGCAAACTCAAACTAGAAAGGAGTTTGGAAGGTGAATATAAATGGTCCACAACTACAAGGATCAATGAGTGTAGACTCAAGATAGGGAAAGAATCCACTAGAGTTCTCTTACTATTCTCTTCTTCCTCTCGTCCATAAGCCATATGTGCTCAATATATGGTCCTCTCAAAGGTAGGTGAAAGGACACATTGAAACGTTACTTGGGAAGATGGAGAGCCAAAGGTCACCCAATGACCACTTTTTGGGAGTAAAAAGTAATTAATAGTGGTTTTTACCATTTTACTTGATACCCGCGGGCTATAGTGATGCAACTCGGGCGTACGCATGCTATAATGATGGAACATGCGGGTAGGAACAAAAATAGGGAAAAATAGTATCTCTGAAGAATATAAGTGGATCTGAGTCACTGAAATGGATCCTACAGGCCAAATAATGCTGATGCTCACGGGGTGGAAGATTACGATGTAACAGATGCCCCCTAATGTGTGAGGTCAGAGACTAAATGTGCTACGATGGCCGAAATACATTATAAAACTTAGAAGTGGAGTGATAGAGACACAAGTGGAAAGAGCAGTTCACTCGTTATAATACAATAGTATCTCTGAATACATGTCGATATAGTACAAAAATCTAATATAATGGCCATGAATAGGCAGTTATAGTGAATACATGTCATAAGTGACCATAGCTATGATCCCTCTACAGTAAAACATGGTCTTCTGCTGAAAAGAAGACAACTGGTGCAAACTGGAGGCACAAACTGCTGAAATCTGAGAGGTGATATCTTAGATGTAAAGTCAAAGTCATATGTAGCATACTGAATTGCCACAATCGCCTGGGATCTTCTACACAAGTCTTCGACGGTGCAAATCCCATCAAGTGAATAAAGGAGTTGGGGTCAAACCTGATGAGACGTTGTCTGATTACTAGTCAATGATGTATACCGTTAACAGATGCAAGATGACCCACCAATAATGAAAATGGGCATCAAGGCACAGAGCACAATCATCAGAGTGTGAATAAATGGGTTGAAGTTGAACACTAGGACGAATCCATTGATCAGGGGACATTGATGTATTCCCAAAACTGTCGATGGCGAGAGAACCTGCCACTAATGACTACAAGCCTCAAGGTACTCAAATGAACTCTAAGCCTCAAGTCCCGGAGTAAATGAGTTGAAGTCGACGGAACGAGACTCGCTGGAAGGAGGGAATTAAGGCATCCCCCATCAACCAGCACGAGGTACCAGCAATGCTCAAAGATTTGGAAGATCTCAGGTGAAACAGAGTGACTCAATAAGGATGGTTGACATGCAATAGTCAAGAGATCTAAGGAGTGGCCGACACTGGTTCAGGACTTCCTTTGAACAAGAGCATGAGCAGATGAATAGACTCAGGCAGCATAGACTTGACATAAACTGTGCAATGCAAGAGGCATTACAAAGGGCTCCATAATGACTCGAAGCTTAACCAATTGGTGGAGAAAACTGAGAAACAAGTACAACTCCTAAGGCCCAACTATAGTCCCGACTCATAATGTACGGAGTGGAATGAATGCTCTGTTCAAAAGCGACACAACAGCTGCGAACAAGAAATAGTGACCATAATCCTATCCGGGTTTTTGGAACATTTGATTTTTTTGCTCTTTTTCATATTTGGGAAAAGCTTGAAAAAGAATAAAATTGCTTATAATACAAGAAGTGAGGGAACGAATGTCAAATAGCTAGCAGACTAGTCCCAAGCAGTGGAACATACCTATGCTCAATGCAAGGAAATGCGTGCAGGATGTGGACACTCGAGGTTATGTTCCCTTAGGGTCAAAGGGTCATCAAATTGTGAAGGGAAAATATATAAGCTCTGCAGGGCTCGACAGGGAAAAGTGCTAAGGCACTAGGCTAACAATTGAGTAAGCGGGATCCGGCACAAGCCTTGAGCGGCAAGCAGGATGATGCAATGCAATCACAACATGATATAACAGACGGGAGTCCTTAAGGGAGATGGCCAGCATAAGACAAAGTAGAGTATGAGTCTTTATCGCAATGTCATGGCGTAACTACAAAGGAATCCCAATCCTAAGGACAAACAACGGCATGGGCACCAAAATGCATAAGGGGTTCTAACTAGGGTACCGATGTTCGGAAATGCCCTACCGCCACATAATGACACTTCTCAAGTAGTGTGAAGGTTTTGTGTCAGTTACAAAGCGGGGTCACACCTAGGGTTTATGAAAATGGTCAACAGGTCAAATGCATAATGCATGCGAAAATGGCATCTAACCTATATGCCAGGGTGAAACGTACCTACCGTAGGTGTGAAATGGTTCAGAACAACTCTCGCTGAGGAAATCTAATTAAAAAACACTACTCCATGACACGATATTAGTTCATAACGGCTCAAAATGGCAAAAACTATAGAAAAGTGGGTTTAGAAAATTATAAATAGTAATAAAATTTTCCAAATTAGCATTCATTTGCACTATTCACAAATTTGGAGTTTAGTGGTAAGTTTTCACCTGAAACTTCAGTTGTCGATCGTGGGAGCTACAAGCAACCGTTCAATGAACCATCCGGAGTAGGTTGGTGGTTACTTCCATACCTTTCATTTTAATGATTTTATTTCAATTTTTGTCAGTGGATTTTTTAGTTTAGCTAAGCCCTAGATGGCTTCGGCGCTACCCGCGGGCTATAACGATGCATGTCACGTGTGGGGCATGAAAAGCGCAGTCAAAAAATACACTACCCGCGGGTACCTACCACTGTATACAAATTAGCCTGCGGGTATGGCCGTGAAGAAATTTTAAATCATGAAACTGACCAAAACATACTTGGTTTTCACTCAAGGATGGTTCTAGAGTGGAGGGAGAGAGAGCATGACCAGGTTTATGAGGCCATACGCAATAATGTGCAAGCGCAACAAGCATTGCAAGCATTTGGTTTGTACAAGTTCTGGAGTATAGGGGGTTTAAGGGGCCAAAACCTATTACTCCGTCGCTTGAGAGACTACTGGGATGTGGATGCTCAAAACTTCATCCTCAACGGGAAAACACTAACACTGGAAGTAGACGATATCTATTTCATTACTGGTTTGTCCTGTAGAGGGGAGGTGGCTAGTCTTCAGTCTCATACCGTGGGTGGCGGGATCACTGTTCAGGACTACATAGCGTGGGATTGTCTCGCAAACACACGAGTGGTGGGAAGTCAAGTGCCTGTCAACGCCATAGTGGATCTGAGCACAAAGATCATTGTGGTTACCCTGGTGCGGATCACTGGATCCAAAGCACTGCACCAGGCATCCAGCCCAGTGATGTTCTACGCATCACAATGCATGCAACCTATGATGTTCGACTGGTGTACTACTCTCCTAGTGTCTATGAAGACACAATTGAAGGAATGCAAAGAGGGAAAGGCCAAAAAATTTGGGTATGGTAGCATTCTATGCAACTTCTTCTTTGAGAGGGTTCTGAGGCTTAGTCTGAGGGTGGATGTCCCTCCACACAGTCTCCGTGATCCAGCCCTGACCTGGTGGGCTGATATCTTGACACGATAGGGTGGTGGCCTCTGGCGTCACCATATACTAAGGAGTTCTTCTACTGGTGGAATCGCCAGGTTATCACTATAGAGGACTATCCCTATGCGGGGATAGACTTCAGACAGGATCGTGACATGCCACTGTCACCAGGCGCAGCGTTCAGAGACATCGGTGAGTACTCTTTTTGGTTTTATGGTTATTAAATTTTTATGGATTTTTTTATTATAGTTGAAATGTAAAAAATATTTTTGGTGGTAGTATCATGTGCTAATGGGTGACTGTTTGCTCGTAGACAAAGGCCCAGTGAGACTAGAGGGCTTCCCGAGACATGGTCATCGGGGTAGAGATGACATGGCAGTAGATGTTGCAGCAGGGCACACACTTCAGATGTTGCAGCGCCAAATAGTACCACAGATAGAGGTAGCCCAACTACCCAAGGCCATGCAGCGCCAAGTAGTGGGTGTTTCTGGTGAGTGGGTGCGGCTACTGCAATGGGTGGCCAATGCAGTACAGTATTTCTATGAGACACATCCCGTCGAGGTAGTAGCTAGGCCTCCCCGGAGGGAATAGATATCCCAGGGTCTCATTTTTGTATCGATATGTATATTTTTGAAGGCTATGGGCTCTAGTTTTGTATGACACTAGCATTTTTGGACATATTTATATATATATACAACTTTGGTTCTCGGTTCTACTACATGTGTGTATGTACAAATGTATGAATGTCTTTGTATCTATGTGCTTCATGATGAATGTGACAAATGCCAATCTAGTACATAGTTAGCGTATGCATCAGATATATAATTAACACTTCTAGGAATATGAATATATGTAATTGAAACAAAATGTCTCTCCAAGAGTCATACCTTAAGGAATATCCATAGTAATGTAGGGTCTCGTACATGGTATTTCCCATTCAGCTAAGACACAACTAGTTGTGAATCTAGGTGGACTTCTAAAGACTGGATGTCATGTCAAATAGCATCCCGAAGTAGCTCAATAATGGCACTATATTCATCCATATTATTAGATGTAGGACTGAGACAAGCACCTCCTGAGGACACAACTAGGTGGTCAGGTGAGAAGATAACCCAGGCAACAGAAGCAAGCTGCTGCGTATGTCATCTAGCACCATCCACGAAACCTAAGAACGTAGGAAATCCCATTGACATCTGTCAATCAAACAGAGGCTAATCAGCAGACCTGATACTAAAAGGCAAGCTAAACTATCTACATAAAAACTATACAATAGTGTACAAAAGTATCAGCCTGAACCAAAGGTTCAAGCGTAATACCGGTTAAGGTAGATCCCATTTCTAGGGTCCTTCAAGATAGTCCCCTCATATTCTTCTAACTCATAAGCTCCTTTTTCAAGGACATGCCTCACAATATAAGGACCGTGCCACATGGGATTGAACTTGCATGCCCCCAGGGGTTCTTTAGCTTGGTCATACAAGAGTACCAAGTCACCTTTAGCATATTGTCGGGGACAGACAGACCTATCATATTGGACCTTGATACGATGCTTGTTAACATCAATAGCCACAGCGACATCTCGACAGTGCTCGTCAAGTTGCTCGAGGTGTACTAAACGTTGCTCAATATCTGTCATATCAGGGAGGAGCTCTATGGCTAGCTTGAGTGAAGGGATTTCGCATTCAATCGGTAGAAGTGAATCCACACCATGAACTAACTAGAATGGTGAGAACCTGGTGGCAGTCTTAATTGCAGTTCGATATGCCCACAAAGCAGGATATAACATGATATGCCAATTGGTCTTGCTTTATTCGATGGTACATTGGAGAATGGTATTCAAAGACTTATTTACTGCTTCAACCTGACCATTCGCTTGAGGATAGTAGGAAGATGAGTGTTCCTGACGAAACCGAAGCTTGAGAGACAAATCCTCTATCATCTTGTTTTGAAAGTGACTGCCATGGTTAGTGACAATCTCTTTCGGGATACCGAACCGAGTGATAATCTGGTTGAACACTAAATGGGCTGCAGTAGCACCGTCGAATTTTACAGTAGGCATAGCCTCAGCCCATTTGGCAAAATAATCCACGGCCACGATAATATGGTGATGCCCCCCAGCTGAAGCTAGTTTGCAATCCATGAAATCTACCCCCCACTTAGTGAAGGGACCAATAGTGACGACCGGATGGAGGGGCATTGGATGCGAGTGTATGTTTCGAGAAAACACCTGGCAAGGGTGACATCTCTTCACAGCATTAATACAATATTTAAAGATAGTAGGCCAAAAATAACTAGCTCGCATGATACACTAGGTTGTAGCAAGCCCGGATAAGTGACCGCCACACGCCCCCGCATGGCAATCATTAAGTACTTATTCCGCTTCTTCGTGAGTCAAACAACGATGGAGAATGGAATCCTTTCCTCAGTAATACAAAGTGTCACCGACGATAGTATAATCTTTAGCATGATGTCTCACACGTCGTCGCTCATCTCATGAATAATGTGGAGGAAACTTCAAAGTTTGGAGATATATAATGACATCCCCATACCAAGGGTCCTCGAATGAGATAAGAAATAAGTCTTCATCCACAAAGGAATCTTCATGAATGACATCCTCATCAAGTCATGGAAGGTCCAACATAAGCTCAGCGAACACCAATGATTTCACCGATTTTGCCGAAGCAAAATCAAGATCAAATTCCTGAAGGATCACAATCCATTTATTATACTTACCCCCGATAAGGCATCATGATAGCACGAACTAAAATGGATTGATGTGAGCTACAACTATGGTTGTTCGAATCAAAATATAATTTCATAACTGCTAGACTACGTGGACAGTCGTAAGTGCCAGCTTTTCTACGTGAGTATATCTTAGTTCAGCGTCTACTAAATGTCGACTGAGATAATAGATAACATGCTCGATGAGTGCATCATCTACCTGAACCAAGACCATGCCAATAGTCTCTTGAGACGCGGCCACATAAAGAATAAAATCTCGTGTAAAATCCGGTGGATTAATCACAAGGGCTGATACCAAAGCTTTCTTAAGGGAATCGAAAGACTGCTCGGCTCGCTCATCCCAGATAAAAGGTGTGTCTTTCTTCAATAAGCGTGCGAAACCTTTGGTAATACTTGCATAGTTAGCTATAAACCGACGCAGGAAAGTAGCTCTCCCTTGGAGGCTCTGAAGCTGTAACAAATTACGTGGAGGAGGCAACTGAAGTATTTCCTCAACTTTGAGAGGATCGACTCTAATACCCTCCCGCGAAACTATGAATCCTAGAAGGCGACCAGTCCTAACAGCGAAGATGCATTTGTTTGGATTCAATCAAATTTTGTAGTGGATACATCGTTCGAGAATCATACAGAGGTGCTTGGGGTGGTGCACCCTCTTGCGAGAATGGCTAGCAAGATCATCCAAGAAAAATTCCATAATCATCTTAAGATCGTGAAAGGAATAGGTCATGTCTCGTTGAAAAGTAGCTCCGGCGTTTTTAAGGCCGAAGGGCATTTTCCGATATGCAAATGTTCCCCATGGACAAATAAATGTCGTCTTGTGTTGGTCCACGGGTTTGATTTGAATATGATTATAACCTGAGAAGTCATCCATGAATGAAAAAATCTCACTCCCCTCACAAACATCCAATATTTGATCAATGAATGGTGCGGGGAAGTTGTCTTTCGGACATGCACGGTTCAAATCTCTAAAATCAATGCATACACGGATCGTTCCCTTCTTCTTATGCACAGGAACAGGGTTTGACACCCATTCAGTAAGGGGAACAGGGTAGATGAAACCAACTTTGAGCAGTTTCTCCACCTCTGCCTTAATAGCAGCTGCCTTCCTAGGGTTCACAGCACGTAAGTGTTGTCAAACTAGTTTAGCATTAGGATACGTTCTAATATTGTGTTCAACAATGCAGGGGTCTATTCCTGGCATCTCCTCATATGACCAGGTGAAAGCTTCCTGTAGTTCTATAAACAAGTCAGTGTAAATAGCAATCTCCTCAGGAGTGCAATCAGCACCGATGTAAATGTTCTCCACCTTTCCAGGAGTGCAGAAGATGTTGATCAAAGTGGTTGGGGAAATATTGGCCATATTCCCCTCCGTAAAAACATCATGCGACTCCAAAAGAGCCACAGGGTGACCAACCATCTTTGCAACAGTCATCTTAAACTCCTATTTCTCAACAATCTCGAGGTTGGGAAGGAAGCAAGAGCGATGGTGCATATCTTCCCAAGGCCTCTCACTACCACACATGGCCTCGAGGATAGCTTCATAAGATGGTAAAGTATCATCAAGGCAATCGTGGGAACAAGATGAGTTGGCTGCCCAAACTGGCAGCGTAACGGGATCTTATTCAATTGTCTGAGAAGAAGAGAGATATGGATCTGCAGTGGTTTGTTGGATATGATCGTAAGCGATCTCCGCTACAGATAAAGGCATAGACATCCCGACATGCGCAATGTCTCTAGACGTGGAATTCGTGGATGGTAAAGTCCATGGATCATCTAAATAGGAGGTCTAGAATAACATATTATTCGAAGGAGGAGACACATTGTCGGTAATGGTTCCAATAAAATTCACAGGCGCAGAATGGTTAAAAGTTCCCATCAATGAAGGGTACATTCCAACACCTATGTTCCCAGTTTTCGGCTGAGAATTAGAAACTTGTGGGATTACAGTTCCCGTGGATGCTGTGGAAGGAGTGCCAACATAATCCAACTGATCGATCATCACAATCTTGCCTTCATGGGGAAAGCAGATAACTCTAAATACAGTAGATGTGACAGCCTTCATAATGTACATCCAGTTCTGACCCAGTAAAAGGTTGTATTCGATGGGCGCATCAACCACTTCGACTTCAATAGGCACAGACTTACCTCCCAAGGAGACAAGAAGGGAAGGGATAATTCCATGTGGCGTAAAAGATCTACCGTCGAATGCAATGAGTGTAGTTCTAGATGTAAGTAGAGGAGGAGAGCCAAGAGCTTTCCAACAAGCTAACGACATTACTGACACGAAGGCACCTTCATCAACCATAGTACGCTTGATGAAGCTCTTAAGGAAAACCACCTGGATTTGAAAATCCATGTGGTAAGGAAAGTGAGGTTGGAAATCAGTAGTATCGAACTTGATAACACTAGGATTTCCCCCATCCTGAACTCCTAACGCACTCAAAAGGGCATGCTTCTGATAAGGACAAGCTTGCAAAACTTCAAGAGCCGACATGGCACACAGAGTTTGGCCCAAATATTCTACGATGGAGTAGTTCTGGGCGGCTCGAGCATTAGGATTGTGCGTGGAGCACTTGAAAACACCTTTCGGTATCCGCGGCATAATGGAATGCTTCTCGATATGCAAGGAATTGTCAGGAGGAGGGGGAGGCTCACTCCCCAAATTGGGTTGTCGTGCACCATAATCACGCTGATGAGTGGCAACACAAACCTCCGACTTAACCATATTCACACATCCATAACCACTAGTATTGGAAGAAGACGTTGCCATTTCATTAGTACCATAACCAGTAGTGGAAGCATGCGAAGCCATGTTTTGGTGATGGGGTAGGGGATCCTTCAACACAGCTGGGATCTGTGCCAAATGCTTCGATTCTTCTTCAATTCAAGGACATAAGTGAGTAAGATGATCTTCCCCACAAAGTTTGCAAGGGAATTTTACCTTACCCCTAGGTTTACGATCCTCACCAGCATTACCACCTTCCCGAGGAGGGTTGGAATTCTCTTTACGAGGAGTATTACGATATCCATTGTTATTACTTCCATTGTTTCCACACCTACGATTATTTCTCCCCTTTTTCTTACCACCAGGTTGCTGGTTACCCAACAGTTTTGTTGATTGCACATTGTGTACATCAGACGACAGAGTGGAAGTGGACATGGTGTGAACCTGTCTGGGAGCAAACTAGTTGAGCAACAAATTTTGCATTTGATTATCTACCAAGTCTACAGGGCGAGTGCATACGAACCCCGCGATGCCATCGGCATGTGGTTCAGGAACTGACGTGGGCTCATGTCTTGTTCTCGGTGCATCAGGAGTAATGTCATACAGAATGCCAGACTGAGAATAAAGTAGATCTAACTATTGGACTTTCAAGATAGCTTGTTCCTCAGTCACAATGCCGGACATCAAAACATCCTTAGCAATGCATGGGAGTAAAGACTTAAGGAACCATTCCAACAGGAATTCTGGAGGAATTTTCGCTTTCACTAATCTCTTCCGTCGATGCCACTCTTGAACGTGGTCAAAAATATGTGTGGCCTTATTCTGACAGATAGTGGACAATAACTCAATACCAGTTTCATAACGAATTGATAACTGGAAATGGTCTAAGAAAACCAAAGTAATCTCGTTGAATCCCCTATAGGTTTTTCCAGGAAACTCCACATACCACTTCGCGGCTGCCCCTGTGAGGGTGCATTGAAATAGTTGTAATCTAATGGAATCATGATTCAATGAGTTGGAGGAGCACCAAAGGTGAAACATCGTGACATGATCTCCCGGGTCCTCACCACCTTTCCCCTAAAACTTTGGAATGCCCGAAGGAAGTTTGGTAGGGACCGGGGGCCAATTAGGGTCATGACACACCAGATCATTCGTGAGCTTCGAAAGATCCAGGAGATTCAAGCATGCAAGGAATGGGAGCTGAGGTTGGAAAGATTGATTATAAGCTCCCATAAAAGGTTGATTAAACGGAACTATGTTATAAGATGGACCAAAAGCTTGACCATGAGTATTAAACTGCTGATAATGAGGACCTAACCGTCCATAAGATTTCCCATGGCCATAGGATTGATAACCTCATCCTGGCTGACCCATTTGAGAGTAAGCAGGTATATGCATGTTTTGGTCACCATATTGGGGTGGTGGGTGATACTGATGGCCAACACCGACTATGTTGTAGTAAGGGTTGCCACCATGAGTATGGGGCATATATGTACTATTCATAGCGGGAACTGTGTTGTAATAACCATAATGGTATGGTATGTTCCCACCCCCAGCATTAGGATTAGCTTGAGCAGTCATGTGATGACTATAAGCATGAGAAGTATTCTCAGCCCCAACATTGGTGTGATTAGTAGCAGGGTTGGTGGTGTGATGTCCATGTGGATATGAAATATTCCCACCCCCTACATTAGCATTACTAGTGGCGGCAGTGGACGCAAAAGTATGCAGTATATGTCCACCCCCATGGTTGGGAGGAACGCTATCATTCATAAAAGTAGTCCTGGGTTGACGAGTAGCGGCATGTGTATTAGGTGGTGGATGGTGAGTCATATTTCGAACAACATTCTTGTTAGGTTGAGTAATCCTAGGAGGTGGTCGTCTTCCAGCATTAGCATTATTTGGAGGAACATGACCAGTCCCCATACTATGTGTGTGGGTGGAAAATGTAGTGCCCTCAGCAATGGTAGTGCCCTCGGTGGGTATAGTATGGCTAACACTTTGACTAGTGCCAGTGTAACTGGAAACCATAGTGGAAGGTTTGATAGTACTATGACTGGGCATACCAAAAGAGAGTGCGGTGGGGTTGATCGTAGTGTCATTATGTGATTCAGGAATCCTGTATCTATAACTACGTGGAAATGAAGGAACAAAAGGCTCGTCTTGTTCTTCATCCTCGAGTAAGTCGGGCATCCCGTAAAGATAATTATCCAGATTCGCAGGATCAAACAAATCTCAACCAAGTGGATTAGGCCAAATAGAACCAGGTTGAGTCTCAGGTGGATCACCTCCCCACTCCTCACGAGGAGTATGGGGATTGGAAGTATGGTCAACTCTACCCAAAGGAGTTGAAGGTTTTTCCTCAGTATCAGGATGTGCAGCCATGACGTCTTGGACGTAAGTCTCGTATGAATTCGAAGACTCAAAGGGAGCCCTCCGGCGACCTATAGCAACATGGCATGAAAACTCGAGTGGCTTTAGACCAGCCAAATGATGGGACCGGTGGAGAGTAGGGCTCCGTGCCACGATATCTCTGGAGAGAATATGTAACCAAAACATCCCCTAAAGGCCAACTATCGATAAAAATAGTAAATCAAAAGCACACACCTAGAGAAACTACGGCCAAGAGCAGACAAATAGAGTGGCTAAATGAGCTCCCGACACTAGAGCCGGTATGTCTCTCCTAGGAGAGGCTTGAGACTCCCAAACTATAGCCGGAGGTAACATAATCAATTATAGAGACACCCAGGCTTCACTACGTCGATAGGGTCAAGTCCACTGTGGAACACAACTGTGTTGTCCAATCACTATCTGACTCAGGACACAAACAACATAACCACTGCAAGTACCCTATGCGGTACCTAGGTAAGGAAACTATGTTCACCGCAATATAACCAATGCTCAGGGGGACAGTTGCAGGTGGGACCCATCATATGGGCAGGGTAGCTAAGCCCGAAGCACAAGAGGACGAACCTCCGGTACCCCCAGATATGAACAAATCCTGGATATATCTCCCACGTTCAGCCGGTATCAGAGGGATGTCTCCTCAACCAACCTCCCGTGACCTCATGCTTAACTCTGGATTGAGTAGAGCTTCTTGAGAACACCGATCTATACCATGGATTCCTCCACTCCCTGGTCAGACACCTAATGTTTCATCTAGTAGTCTTGGATTGTTAACTCACAATGATCTATTCCAAGACTCTAAACCTATGCTAGTTGGTGTACCCTATAAATAAAATCAGTCTAATCAATTTTAAGATTAAGTGTTAATTTTAGTGGCTGTGATTACTCAAGGGATATGATCGTGAAACTACTGACATGTAGACTCAATAGTATGCAAAATCGTCCAATCCTAGACTCATCTATCCAATGAAACAATGTCACTAATATGCAAAATCAACCAACAATTACGAAATAAAGATGCAAAATTGTATCTTTTCGATGCACAAGCAGAACCTAAATGAAGGCAACAAGCACTCAATGCAAGATGCAGTACATGAGAGTAAAATATTTTTGTATTTTTCGCTTATAAACAAGAAGGAAAATGCAAAAAACTAAATGTATATTTTTGTATTTTTTCAATATAAATGGAATGAAAAAATGCAAGCAAAATCCTACTATTTAGTCACTGAAGTGCCGAGAAGATCACTAAGACAACCCAACAGATCCTAAACAGCAAGACTCAGCCAAAGGAAAGAGCTCAAAAGGAAAAAACCAAGAGGCTAAATCTAAAGTTGGGTAAAACACCAAGAAGGCTCAACCAAGAGAAACAAAGAGATCTGGTCACATCCAAGGCATGAAATAGTCAAGAAAGAGGCCAACAAAGACTCAGGAACCAACAAAGCCAACCCAGCAACAACCAATAGCCATAAACCAACAAAAATCGGAGTTACACGCTACTGTCGAAGGAATACCTGCGAGTATCCGCGAGCAATAGTGTAAACAGAGGCAGGTATACATAGATCTCTATCATAGATCATTGTAACTACTTTATTTAGTATTACAAGAACTTTGTTGGCTATTTAATACTTAAGTTAGAACTTTGTAACCGTTGTTGCGGCTAGTATTATTTATCTTGTAAAATATTTTGTCAATGAGAGAGACTTCGAGAAGGAAATTATGACAACGACTAAGTTGCGGATTGTAACCTCTATGTTTTGGAATAAATAGATGAGGCAACACACTTTGTGGACGTAGCCTGGGTTTGGGTGAACCACGTTAAATGGTCTCTCTTTGTGTGTGTTCTTATGGGTCATTTTGTGATTTCTCCTTGTTTATGTTTCCCCTTGATAATTATGACGGTTGTAACAATGGTATATATAAATGTTTATTTGGTATTTCTCGTTTGAGTGCATTATTTTGTCTTTCATTTACATGTGCTTATGATAGTTTTGTCGTTATGTAAAATTTTATGCTGTCCTCAAGATCAGAATCTTTGGAAAAGACAATTTTAACACTGAAATTTACCACCAAGGATGAAAGGGGGTAATTCTGGGTAACTACTAACCAATCTTTGGCTTGTGTTACTGACCCATCACAGACAGAGAGGGCTCTCTCTAAAAGCTCATGAAAATACTGAAATAATCAAGATTGTTAATAATGAAAAAGAAACACCAGCATTCACGACCAAGATATTCAATTACAACAATTATACAGAAGATCAGTTTCTGTTTGGAAACAAAATGATTCAAGCACTGTTCGTTCGAAAACATATGAATTTTGTTTGGGCAATGGAGTCACATTTAACAAACTCTGAAACATCATTCAAAAAGATTCTACAAACACATTTACAAGGGCAAGGTATCAAGCAGCTAGTAGTCAAAGAGATTTAATTTGTGGAACAGAAGAGAAAAGAAATAGTCCATCAATGTAAGGCATACCAAGATGAATCCCACATAAACTTTAGTAGAATATGTTGGTGAAATGCTTGGAAAAGACTAAGCGGAGCATAACTTCTATGAATTCCACTTAATCATTACCCTGATCCAAGCATGAAAGAAATGGCACAAAATGGGATAACAAAGAGAGAAACAAAATTTCACATGGGAAGAGAGAAAATACAGACTACCAGACCAATTACACAGGAATCCTTGTCAAAACGCAGGCTTTGGCTCTGCAAACTTTATTAAAACAACTCAAAAATGTCTTACAGAATAATCCTCAAAATACCAAAAGCTTTCAAATAAGATTTTCAACCCTTCTGCCTTCGATTACAAACATATTTATAGATGTTTTTGAGCTCTAGGATCGACTCCTCTAAACCAAAAATGTTTTACAACAGAATGACACCTCATCAAAATGTGTTTGTCATAACTACTTTGAAACAAAAATAGGCAGAGCTGGCCTAACTATTTCTTACAATTACCGGTATTAGCACTGAATAAGATTAACCTTATAGTAAAAACATAGTAAAGATAAAAGTTCCAGCTGGTGTATTGGAGAAAATTCACTATGGCTTGGGAATACCACAATAGACAGATGACTACCAGAAATCTACTCAATTCTCAAAGCAATGTTATTATAAATGACAATGTTAAGATAATGGAGAAATGTAACCAACCTCGATCCAAACGTTTGATGTAGATCCCCGTTGGAGCTTTCAATCCATGCACTTGTAATCTGCAAATTAGTCTTGATAGCCAATATCCAACAAGTACAAATAATATATAATTGACATTAGCATTATCAATAACAATGGTCCATAGTTTCATAAGAAAATGTAACCCAATATATAATAAACAACATTCACACCATGAATGGACGAGAATATGAGCATTTCTATTAATGAACAAGAAGAAGTACAAAGTGATACGACCTCTTGTCGGCAACCAATCTGATCCAAGATCTAGATCAATCCACTTGTGCCTCCACCACTTCAATCCTCCATGAATGGCAAACTCAAACTAGAAAGGAGTTTGGAAGGTGAACATAAATGGTCTACAACTACAAGGATCAATGAGTGCAGACTCAAGATAGGGAAAAAATCCACTAGATTTCTCTTACTATTCTCTTCTTCCTCCCGTCCATAAGCCATATGTGCTCAATATATAGTCCTCTCAAAGGTAGGTGAAAGGATACATTGAGACGTTACTTGGCCAGATGGAGAGCCAAAGGTCACCCAATGACCGCTTTTTGGGAGTAAACAGTAATTAATAGTGGTTTTTACCATTTTACTTGATACCCGCAGGCTATAGTGATGCAACACGTGGGTACGAATGCTATAATGATGCAACATGCGGGTAGCAACAAAAATAGGGAAAAATAGTATCTCTGAAGGATATAAGTGAATCTGCGTCACTGAAATGGATCCTACAGGCCAAATAATGCCAATGCTCACAGGGTGGAAGATTACGATGTAACAGCTGGCTATCCATTTAGCCGCCTCAATGAATATTACAAATTATATAAAAAATTGAAAATGTCTTATGTGTCTTCAGACCTTTCAAACAATACTTGGCAACTCATAAAAAATTAGACAGTTACTGTAGCTGACAGAGAGTATATCTCATATTTGCATATGCATTTACAGCAACCCAGTGCTCAACTGAAGGGCGGTCATAATCTGTCATCTCTTTCACCATCACCCGCATTTCAATATGATCAGAATAGGAGGCTAGTGGAAGCCTTTCGCCAATGGAAATCAATCTGTTCATAATTTCAAAGTTGTCTTCAATCTTTTCCCTTAAAGTTTTTCCTATGAGCAGATGTTCCATATGTTTGAATATCGAGTGATCCATTCTTATAGCCCAGATCTTCTTTTTGTAAGCGGTTTTAGAGATTATCTCTACATTATTATCCCAAAAGGACGGTAGTACCATTTCATTTAGATTACCAAATGATCCTCTGAATTCAGCTACCTGCCTTTTCATATCTTCCGCTTTGGCCTCCACACTTTCCACCTGATCATACTTTCCCAAAACTCTCCGAGCCGCAGCGATTGTCACGATCCGATTCCAAATGTTTAACCTGATCCTTTCTTCTTCTGACAAATCATTTAAAAAGGAAACAACATTTAACGTTGTTTCTTTGGGTTTTCGGGCCAAAGTTTCTTTCGCGGCTAGACATCCTGACAAAGCATCACTGGTTGTCTTCTCCTTGACTCTTATGAACTCCAAGTAGGGCCAAAAACCTTCATCCTCTTTATATATCCTATCCCATACCAAATGGCTGCACCCTTACATAACAGCTTGTCCTACAACTTGGCGAGTGAGAATTTTATTCTGCTCAATCGATTCCCTCTGCTTTTCCCAGAGGCCATCTATCTCCTCCTCTAGCTTTTCATTCTCTTCTTCCAATTTTCGCACTCTTTCTCTTAGCTCCCTGATCTCACTGTCTTTTAGGCTGACATGTGACATAGCCTGTGCCAGATCATTGGTACTGTCTTCATCACCACCTTGACTCACATTTGTAGGCCGCATGTCCAGACTGGACAAGTTACTTCTTAGATCTTCAAGTTGCTTTTCCAAGCTTATTTTCTCCTCTTTCCAATTATCGTTTTCTCCAGCAAGGTTCAGTATTTCCACTTTACAATCATCTCATTCCTTAGATAAAGCCTCCCTTCGTATTTAAAATTGTGTTTCCTCAGGGGCCTGGATCAACTGTATGTTAGGGACTTTTGCCTTTTTCTTCAGGCTTGAAATTATCTTTTCTTTATCAGCTAGCAGCTGCTTCATGGCTTTTCCTCCCCTGTCAACTCCAACAAGTTCAATTTGTAACCTTTTTACAAGTTGCTGAAGGGATCGATTTTCACTCTTTTCCTGTTTTAGTTGATTCTCTAATTTCCCTACAGTAACTTCCAAGTTATCACCTCTCAATGCCACTTTCACAAGATCAACATGGATAAGATCACCAATTTGTTGGTGAAAATGGATCTTGTCAGGTAGTGGTATCGTATCCCATATGAGCTTCATCTTTGTTACTTCGGCTTCTGTCGATACTACTAAATTTAAAGTGTTATCTTTCTCATCTCGATTGGCTATTGAGAAAGTATTAATTTTGGACAAATTGCTGGCTCTCGGGATTAGGTAAAAAATATTCTAGGCCAAGGCTTGTCTAGTCTGTTTATATTGCTCGCACAAATCAGCTTTAGACTGGAATCTACTATTGTTCTCATCTTCTTTAACATCCTGAAACTTGTATTCTCTTATTTGAACTTCGGGGGTTGGGGACCCCTCATTGTCTGCTTTTTCATTATCCATCCAGGAAGTCAAATCTTCCTGAGGTGTCCCACCAACCAATTCTTCTTCATTGAGGAAAATCAGTGACTCGACCTGAGTATTTTCACCAAATGCTTCAACTTGTGTTATCATCCTAGTTCGTTTGTCTTCACCCCCCATTTCAGTATCCATATCCTGAATTTCCTCCAAATCTCTCTTCCGGCCCACTTCTCCAGTGTCCGGCACCTATTCGATATTCATTACAGCATCAGACATTATAGGGTCTCTTTCCTGCAAAATTGGTACTTCTTTTGCTTCGGGCTCCCATCCTAGCAGGTTCTGTCCCCTGAGTGCCCTTTCTGGCTCCTTGTGTTCGAAAGCCCTTAGGTTACACTACTTCCTTCTCCATGAATAACATGCAGGGGGTCGTATTCAACAACTACGTCTTTTTTAAACCCTAGGAGTCTCATCAATTCCTCTATCTTCAATAAAGCTTCCTTGCTCTTCACAATGAAAGGGCCTACCTTCCAAGGGTATTTTATATCTGTGCCCTTTTTAAACTACAGGAAAAGTGCCTCTTCCAAGCTCAGTTTCTGCCTGATAAATTCCAGGGCAAAGATTCTTAATGTTAGAAAGGAAGGAAAAATATAGGGTTCCTTCACAAAACCATACAGCCTGATGACTGTAGCATCTTTCAAAAGGAAGCAATCTCCGACGGCCACTACATCCTTTAATCGCATCATTGACTTCATCTCGGGTAGTACTCTTGGCAGTCCCTCCCCAAAAAGGACTTTATACACAGGGGGTAAAACACAGTTGAAATAATAAAAAACATTGTCCAAAAAAGCATTTGTCTCAAGCAAAGGGAGAAAATGCGAGCTTTCCGCATTACTATACAGGATCATCTTCATAGGCTGCGTCTGGTATCTGAAAAATCTAGTATTCGAGAATTTTCCCAACTGTACATGCATTTTTTTTGCTAAAAATTCATCAAACTTAAGAGGTGGGATGAGTCCAATGTCAAACCTTGCTAAAAAAATACTAATCCTAAAGAGTGGACTCAGCTGGACCTCCGTTACCCATTGGTCAGTATCTAAACCTAAGAATTGAGCCAGCAGTGAGAAGACCAACTAGGAAACGTCATCAAAAAGGTTGACATCCAAGGGGTACAGCTTTTTGTAACTTCGAACTCAGGTTTCAGACATGGGGCTAGGAAAGTTTGACAGCTTTCCGGGGCAATTTGATGGAATAGGGCAACCACTGACTCTTCTAAAAAGCTTTTCGACTCCTGGTACTGCGACTCACGGACAAAAACTGAATTCTTTACAACCGACGCATCTAAAATGCAAACAACTTTAGACCTAGAGGAATCCATGATTATCCTTGTGGATTCAGAGTAATTCACGGAGCACCATGTTAAAAACTCGGGGAAAGAGGGTACTTTGTCTAGGCAAAAGAAAATAAAAGATGACCTGAAGACCCTGTATATGTCCAGACCCTATTCATGCAGAGCATCTAACTTTGTTTTAATTTCAGGGACAGAGAGCCGAATGCATGGCTCAAACACATCCACGTCCCTATCTTCCAGGGCCACCCTAGCTTTATGGTTCGTAGAAGCCTATTCCTCTCCCATCTTATGACTAAAGATTCAACTTTTAAGAGAAAAGGACAGTTACAAGGCCCCACCTGTCGGTTTTGAAGCTCTAAGCAGGCTACTGGAGGTTCTGTCACCTTCGCCATCTGCACACGCCAAGGTGTTATAGGTTAAACTTGCACCTCTCCGTCCGTGATCACCCTGAGCTGTTGATCACACAAAAGGACAACTTGGATGGAGGAGCATGTTGACCTTAGATGATACTTTGACTTACTCCATTTCCTAATTTTACTGGAAAAACCCTAAACATATCATTCTGAGATATGAGCGCTACTCTACCTAGAGAGACTAGCGCCCATACGCTACTCTAGTGTACAATAGTAGCGCCAAAAGCCTTATGGGCGCTACTCATTCTCAGCATAGTAGCGCTCACCATTTAAAATCGAATGAGTGCTAGTTGGTAAGGACTAAAGTAGCGCCCTATACGCTACTTCATTGTATAATAGTCGCGTACATATCAAAAGATGATTAAAATATAAATTAATTTCTCAAGGAGGATTAGTTGTTGGTAGTTTCCCAACTTCCCCAACTTCCTCCATAACCATACATCGACCTAAACTACTTCTCTAATCCTATAAATACAAAGAAGATTAAAGAGAAAGGTTAGATGGATTAATGGAGAAACTTTAAGACATAGAAATCTAAAGAAGAAGATTGCATTTGGAGGAGTTGATGCTGAAGATATCCAAGCCAGAGAAGAGCCAGAACCCAGAATCAAGTTGCAGGAGCCTATCATAGAGTCAGGTATACTTGTACATCAATTTACTTTTGACAATAAAGGTTGAAGTGTCTTTCTTGTTCCAATTTAAATGTGTTCTAAAATGACATCTTAATTTGGATCTGTTTTGGTCAATTTTGAATGTTAAACATTGTTTTTTTCTTTCTTTCAAGCTTTATATATTGCCCAAAATGCTTTGAGAAAGGTATTGTTATTGCAGGTTTACTGAAAGGAAGGTGGATTTGAAGGTTGAGCACAAGATCAAGTCAATGCTAGGATCGAACTTCGATTGAAAGGTGTGTTCTCAAGATACGTAACTTATTTCTTTTCATAAATGTCTCTGTAATATCATCAATACACTTACTTGTCACCCCACTCCAGTTGATAGCATTAGTTTCCTTGCTATAGGGTAGATTTTCCCGCCAACAGACTGGCGACTCCGCTGGGGATAGTTGAGTTTTTTCTCTAGGAAACCTTGTTCTTGTTTGTCTTCCCAAGATTGTTTTAACTCCTTTGATGTGTTGAGAAACCCTGTAGGTATCCCCTGCCTGTTTCTTTTTGCTTCCATCAGTTTTTGGTATCTTTCAAGGTCAGTTTTTTAAGCTTTTGAGATATGAGCGCTACTCTGCTATATATGCAGTAGCGCCCATACGCTACTGTGCTATATATACAGTAGCGCCCGTCTCTGCAGGGGCACGAGTTTCCCTACTGCACAGTAGGGTACGTTTCCTGAAGCCTCCTGTTAGTGGTTTGCTTGATTTTTAGCCATTTTTTGTGGTTTGCTGACTTTGCTTTTAGGTCTCCGTGACTGGTGTAGGTTTTTAACTGTTGTTTGAGTCATAGAACCTTTTCTTGAAGTCTTTTTCCATATTTTGAATCGCTTGTTTACTTTTGGAACGTTTGGATTGATTATCACTTTTTTGGAATACTAGGTTGTGTTTTGTGGTGAACACTTCCGCTTTTTAGACCCTGACTGTATGTTGCTAGTTTACAAACCTGCATACTCTTGTATCCGCTGTTTGTGACAATGCTTGTCTGCTCTCTGCTCATCCTATCCTTTGTTTTAGGGTTTGGTCTGTGTTAGAGCCTCTAGGGTGTCTTCCATTTTTGTTGATTTCCAATCTTCCTAGGCTTATTGTCTTTTTCGGATTTCAAGTGTATTTGAAAGTGCTGTAGGCTGATTCATTTCCCAGTTCTTTGTGTTAGTAGTTGGCAGCTTGCTTGTCTATTTTTGCTTGGCATATTGGTCTTGCTAGGTTTAGATGCTTTAGGTCAGTCCTCTTGTATCTATCTCCTTTGTTTTCTCCCACTTTGTTTCCGAGTATAGAGGTTTTTTCTTTGCAAAAAACCTGTAGATCAAGTCTTTTTTGAGCTAATGTCTCGACAGCTATAAGCTTAAGAATATTTTTATCCATACTTACACACATTGCATATAAGTTTTATTTTGCTTTCTATATTTACAGTTCTTTTTCATTTATAGAAAAAGCAAAAAGAAATTGGTAGTTTAAGTTTAATAAGACTTATTTTTATTGTTACAAGATAGCATAGGATATTTTGTACAATTTCAAAAAATAAAACAAAATTTTTTTTTAGTAGGTTTACTCAGATTTTCAGTTTTGGAAAGAAGTAAATGAAAAAATGAAAAGAGATTTGTTGTAGAAAGTTTTGATTTTTATGCACTTTTGTTTTCTTGTTGTAACAACGCCACACAAAAGCACTACCCTTTTTGAGTAATAACAGCCCTAAAAATATTTTAATAAAATAAACTAGAAACACTTTTTCTTTTTAGGGATACACTACACCAACTAGTTTTGGTTAGGATCTTGAGTTTAAATCACCTTAAACCACTCAAGATCACACATTACGCAAAAATCGTAGTAAGACTATCACAGGTAAACCCATTTCACTCAAAACTTGCCTGGGATCTATGCAGTAGGTCATTGCGAGATCAGATTGTTGGGAATACTCCTCCTACTTTCTGTTCGAGCATACGCTAGGATTGGATTGCGTATTAGGGACTCTTTCGAGTTTCGGGCTTAGTTACCCTGCCCACGCTTTCTGATTCGACTGGTGATTGTTCCCCCAGGAGTTTTCGATGTTGTGGTATCCTTAGTATCTGACTTTAGGTTCATACACAGGTGACAGCATAGGGTATATCTGTTGTACCTAAGACAGACGTGGGAGGAAACCCCTTGCAGGTCTTTGGGAGGGCGGTTGGGTGATTCCAGTGCTTGCACCCTTAGTCATTGTATTGTGGACCCCGGGTAACTGTCTTTCTTCCTTCGTTGATCTGTTATGGGCCCTCATCATCCTAGACTCTTCTCCGGAAGGCACCTTTGTTTGCCTGGTTTGCATACTTAGGAATTTTTAGTTGGCGTGTTGTTTGCCCCCTAGTTGTAGTGGCCACTAGGTTCTAGTTTGTTATTTTATATATATAATCATGGAGAATCAAGAGATTCGTAGATCGAGAAGGTTTCAAAACCTTCCACCACTTAGAACAGAACCTTTACAGCTAGCTAGACGACAGCGGGTAAACCCCGGTATTTCTTCAGAAATTACTCCTGAAACAGAATTTCCTAAGGAAATTCTTGCAACAGAAAACTTTGAAATAGAGGTTCCTGAGGAACCACTACCAGGTACCACAGATCAGCGACACTTTAGTTCAGTCGAGGTTGAATATCTTACATCTGCGGAGTATAGCACTCCTTTCAATCCCCCTTTGACCAACACTAGAATTCCACTTCTCTCACCTGTTGGTTTCCAGCAGCCCCATTTCAGTGCAGATAATTCATTGCCTGGACATCTGATGTCTACTTTAGGAGGTGAACAGGGAGTTCCCCAAACTCCCACTTTAGGTATGAACACTAGCACAGTAAATCCTTCTTTTACTTCTACATCGAGTCAAGAACAGACAACCTCTGTGCCTACTCTGTCTTTCAATTTCAATACTGGTACATTAGGTATGCCAAGTGTAACAATGATGGCATCTATCCCTACACCTACTGTTGGACCTAGCATTACAGCCAACTTTGCACCACCTCCTTCTTTTCAACCGTTATATCAGATACCTAGTACTTGGATTTCCACACCTGCTGTAGAACCAAGTGCTTCTGCTACCGTGCCAGTCATGAGTACCATGACTGCACCGTCTACATCAGCTTCTACTGGTTTCAATACCTTTGCAGGCCCTAACATGAATCAAGGTAATATGCATGTAGGTAATGTCCCTTTTTCCTTATTCTCAGGGGGAGGGGGTAATATTTTTAACTAGCAGTATGGCGGGGCTAATACCCAGCCACAGTAAAAAAACCCATAGAGCACCAATCCACTTTCATATGGGTGGAGAAATTTTAATAACTCTTTCGTACAACAACAGATGGAAGGGGGCAATCCCTACCAACAAATAGATGGGGGCAACCCCTACCAACAAGTAACTGGGGGCAACCCCTATCAACATATGGTAGGTGGCAACTCCTATCAGCATATGGCCGGGAGCAACCCTTATCACTAGATGGCTGGGGGCAACCCCTACCAACAGTTCATAGGTGGTTCCCCTTATCAAGTACCATCTTACCGGCCTCGTTTACCATTTCGGGAAACTTTAAATTTTCCAGATCTTTCCAAACTGACAAACGATCCCGTGCGTCATAATGCTACATGGACATTAGTTCCCACCAAGTTACCTTCGGACATTCCAAATTTCGAAGGCAAAACAGGTGAAGACCCTGGTGACCATGTCACTACTTTCCACTTATGGTGTTCCTCAAATTCATTAAACGAAGACTCCATTAGATTGAGACTGTTCCAAAGGACCTTAACTGGTCCTGCAGCCAAATGGTACATTGAGTTACCTACGGCTACTTTCTCTAATTTTGGAGATCTCACTACCGTCTTTTTGAATCACTTCCAACTTCCTGTTCGGTATGATGTCGGAACAGACCTTTTGTCTACATTTAGGAAAAAGAAAGCCACTCAGTTATCTGACCACATTCAGGAATGGCGAAGACGAAAGAGGCTCATTAAGGCCAACATACCTCCAGAGTTCCGTCTTGAGTGGTATTTGAAATCACTCCTTCCTTATATTTCTAAGGAAGTAGCTACATCTGGAGTATCTAATGAGGAAGAAGCCATCCTACGGACTCAGCAGTTAGACCTTGTTTATGCATAATCTGGGTTACTGTATGAGATTATACCTGATGCACCGCAATCAAATACTGATCCGATTAGACCGAAACCTAGACCATATGATGATGGCATAGTGGGTTCAGTTGATTCTGCAGCTTTCGAAGCACTGACCAAACAGGTTCATGCCTTATCAGTCAAACAATCGAATGCAGGTGTTTCTTCCATCACAACCTCTCCTTCTACTTCTGAGCTTGTCAACCAGGTTCAGAATAATCAAAAGGGCCCTTGGCAACCCAATAACAAAAAGAAGGGAAAGAAAGGAGAGGGGAACCAACAAAAGCCCAAAAAAGAGAATGCCGAAGAGGGTAACAAAGAGGAAAAGAAGGTTAAGTTCCCTTGTAAACTTTGCAAGCAGAACCACCTTACTCACCAATGCCCTCTGCTTGAAGAAGCCCAGAAGCTCTTAAGAGAAAAGAAGCCTGCCGTCCTGAAAGATCCATTTCCTAAAGGGCAGGGCTCAACTTCTTGCACCTCAAAAACTAGGGGCACTACACATGCTATGGTTGATCAAACGTTTATCAACATGGTTAATTCGGATGCACTCTTGCAAACGAGAACTAGGAACTATACCCCGGACGTACAAAAAAAGGATAAGGAGATTCCAGAATCCTCCACTCCACTCCACATACCTATGGACCCAATGCCCAAGATTCCGAAAGGAGTCTTGAAACGGGCATCGCACAATCCCAACACACAGGCTGCTTCTAACTACAATGTGCTTGAAGATTTAGCCCAGACCCCTTGTGCCATGTCTACTTTAGAAGTCTTGCAAAGTTGTCCTTTACAACGGAATGCGCTTCTGGAAACGATTGGAAGTATGGAATCCTCTAATATGTCTGCATGATTTGATATGACTGATGTCAAATACCGTTTTCCCTATTACATTTCCCTTCAGATTGAAGTCATGCATGGTCCAATGACCATCAGACGAGCTGTAGTAGATGAGGGCGCGTCGACTTGCGTAACGTCAATTTCCTGTTGGAAAGATCTAGGTTCTCCTGAGTTAGCCCCTTCTAACACACTGCTTACTGCATTTGATGGCAGAACTTTTCGTCCACATGGAGTTTTTCCATCATTTGATGTCACTTTGGCCGGTAAGACAGTTGCTGTAGAAGTAGAAGTTCTGGACGCTCCGCTTGATTACAATATGTTGTTGGGCAAGATTTGGACATATGCCATGCGAGCTATTGCATCGATAGTTTTTCGAGTGGTCATGTTTCCATTTGAAGGTAAGATCGTTACAGTCGATCAACTTTCTTTCACTCAGAGAAACAACCAGACTTCTTCGGAGACCACAGTTCCATTGATTGATCAAACCACCCCAGTTGGTGAAAGTTTAGGAGCAGGACTATACGGGTCATTAATCGACACTTTTGACCTACCGGCTCCTACCTTATTCATTGGTACTGAGGGATGTTCATTGTCTGAAATTTCCATGGTTAATTTAACAACTGATTCTAGTTTTCTCCCAACTAATACAAACCCCTTCGTGCCCATCCCTGTTGTAGAAGTTACTCATTTGGATTCTTATCAAACTGCAACAGAACATGTGTCAACTCCATTGGTGTCTGTTGAGTCAAATATAGATTGTGTTATTACTCAGTCACCGGACCCGATCCGCTCTCTTAACAGTTTAGATACTACTTTGCCTTCTAAAGAGGAAATGTTAGAAGCCATGACCGACCCAGATCATCCTCAGGAACATATAGATCCTAGGTCCTTCTTGGTTCCTGTTCTTAACTTGATAGAGAGAGGTGAATTTTGTCCAACACCCGATGAAAATACTAATTCCACTTCTTCACAAGTTGGTGTTGTTGAAGCGAATAGATTGCATACATCGCTGGTGAACATTTTCACTGGGGTCAACGGAAACATTTTCTTTGAAACGGGCTGTTATCTCGATGAGATCATTCCGTATACCAACCTTTTGCGTGATTTCCATAACACCTTTTCCCGACCTCACGAGGAGAATCCAGGCATTGACCCTACCTGAAGAAGTATTACACTTAGGCTGAAGTACTTTTTCTTGTAACATAGCTGTATATTTTTGTAAAGCTAGTTTTTGTTATGCTCATTAGGTAATCTTATGTGTGTTTCTCGTTTCATGTACCAGATGTCAACTAAACATTTCTTAGGATTTGTTGATGGCGCCAGTCGCCACACCTGTCAGTTGGCTACAGCAGCTTGGGTCATTTATTCACCCGCTGACCAACTTGTCTCTTCGGGGGGGGTTTGTTTGGGTCCTACCACGAATAATGTGGCTGAATACAGTGTAGTTATAGAACTTCTCCGAGATTCTCTCAGTCATGGAATTTCACATTTGGAGGTAAGGCTTGACTCACAATTAATTGTATTTCAGTTAACAGGTGTCTATCAGATTAGGGATCCGGGATTGCTACGTCAGTTTCTACAAGTTAGACTATTGGAAAGACAATTTCATTCTATTATATATGAACACATTCCAAGAAGTTTAAACACTTTAGCTGATTCATTAGCAAACTATGTGTTAGACTGGCATTTGCATCATACATTTTCATAAACAACATTTCACACATAAAATTAAAACACATACAGATGTAAATAACCGATACTGTATATAGCCGATACTGTATCACAAAAAATATATGAGTTTTTGGTCACAAGTCTATCAAGTCAAGTCATAAAAGTACAAAAACTGGGCATAGTAGCCTCAAAATATATATACATAGAATGTATCCCTCTCCTATGGAGAAGGAGGGATATTATCATCATCTATTGCATTGCGATAGCATATGACTAGCCTAGCTATCTTCCGCAGCACCCTAAGCCATGTCGGGGGCACCCCAACAACATCTTCTTGCATATCAATAGGTATCTGATCCATACGGCATGCAGGAATCTCATGAGTCAACCGACTCATTTTTCTCTCTAAGGTCCCCAACATAGCATCTGCTGCAGCAATATCAGCTGACCTCACAAAGATGGTAGGATGTCCCTCAGGACGAACAGGCCCCAGATCTGCATATGACACTTGATTAGAACTTCAAAACTCATTCATAAAAATTAAATACTTGAAAAAGTTTGAAAAAATTAAATAAACATCAAAAATTTAAACATACTAATATCTCCCTAGGCTCCACCTGGAGGAAGCACCAACTCTGGATCATGACGAAAATCCAATCCAGCATATGGAAACTGCTCAAAAGCAGGCACTTGCCTCTCCCACCACCCCCATAAATCATCAGTATGATAACAGTAGTGACTTTCTCCACCACCCTGGCGGAGGAATATGTCACCCCAACGGCCTAGTCTGGGCTCACGGGGGTTAACCTGAGGTAGAGGCATCCCCAAACTGATAGCAGGCATCCTCTCAAAGAAGAAAGTACACAAAATGCTACCGTACCCAAAATTATTCATTGTGCTGGATTTGCAACCTGTCAATTGAGATTTCATGTTTGCCAGTACACTAGTACTCCAATCATAGACATGACCGTGTAAGCATTGTACACCAATATGCATAGAGTGCCTGGAAGCTAATTGTTTTGAAGCACTACCTGCTACTCGGTTGATCATGCTCACTATCACTTTCAAAGGGAGACCATCAATGGTTGAGATCAAGACTTGGCTTCCCGATTTCTCAGCTCCGGCAATACAATATGTATTCACGTACTCTTGCACAGACCTTACACCCACACGAGAAGACCCTTTCAGATTGATTACATCTCCTCTCCTTGAGAGACCAGTAATGAAATATATGTCATCAACTGTAAGCTCCAATGTTTTCCCATGGATGACAAAAGTATTGGTATCCACATCCCAGTACTGAATAAGTCTTCGAAACAGTTTGTTTAAAGCACTCATGTTTACGGTTCGGTAAAACTTCAACAAACCGCATCTTCAGAGAGCGTGGAGAGTGGCTGGATCTTGCATGGCCAACCTATCCATGTCCTCATGCTCCCTCTCCCTCCATTGAAGGATCATCCTGCACAAAAAAACCAAAATTTTTGAGTCTCGACGCTTGTATGTAGGTTTTCAAGAGTGTACGCTACTATGTATACTACACAGTCGCGTATGGGCACTACTCTGCTTCAGCATAGTAGCTCCCATCATGTTTATATGCTACTGTTATGGTTACACAGTAGCGCCCGTGCAGTAACACTTGTGAGCATCGCGTTACAAGCTATTTTTTTGCTAAAAAATTGAAAACTAAACCATGAAAATGCAATCAAAGTGAATTTTAACTTACTTGGTGGAGGAAGTTTGACGTTTGGATGCTTGGTTTGATCACCACGGAGATTTGAAATTTGCAAAAGGTTGCTCCAATCTTTTCCCTACAAAACAAATTGAAAATTGATTTTTAAAATGCAATTATATATATGAATTGGATTTTGATTTTTACCCATAATTGTTAATTTTCTATAGTTTCAAAACTTTCAAAAAATCCCTAATTAATCAATTGAAACACACAATATGGTACAATACTAATTCAAGCTCAATTTTCATTTAATTTTTGTCGAATTCGTCTCCTAAGTTTAAAAATTCTTGATGATAGACCTTGTCAACTAGCTAAATATTTCAATTTCATATATCATTCGAGATTTTTTGCTGCATCGCCTAATATTTTGTTGCAGACCTAGTTTTGGCAGAACATGAAGCTATGATCCTAGAAGCTGACCTTTAAGTCATTTTAAGCTCTTGTTTGGAATATTTAAACTTAAACAAGATTGTCGATCAAGTTTATCCTCTTCAAGCTCGTTAAAGTACTCGAAGGCTCATCCACTCAGGTATAGAATTACCCATTTTCCGGGCCTAAGTGGATTAACTACAGAAAAGGTATACTCTAGGTATACTCCTGTATGCGCTAGAAGAGTTCTCCTTTCATTGTTTTATACTTTTTCGGGGGAGGAGACTAACTGCATGAAAAAGGACCTTTTTGAAGCCTTTCTTTAGGGTTTTCAGGCTCTCTAAATATGAAAATACCAAGCGAGCAGTCACCTACTCGGGCTCGATGTGAAATCCACGAGAGGGTAAGTAGAGGACTGTTTAAGTTTTTCAACTCTATAAACAAGAAAACACCGCCGATCACAAACCAATCCGGGCTCAATATAAAATCCACGGATAGGTGAAAAGAGGATTGTTTAAGTTTTTCAGACTCTATAAACAGGAAAACACCGGCGAGCATTAATCTGCTTGGGATTGATACTAAAATCCACGAGCAGATATATGGATTTATTGTTTAAGTTTTTCAGACTCCTTAAAATTGAAAACACCGGCGAGCAAGAACAGATCTTGGCTCGATATTAAAATCCAGAGATCAGTAAATATAGAGTAATCTTCTATCTCTTCTTCGAACTCTATAAATAATGAAGAAGGTCCTGATTCTTCCTCCCATGGGCTCGTTAAACTTTTTACATGGTTGGATCTATCGAGTTTTCATTCTTTCTTGGACTCATTAAAATAACAAGAAGGGTATTCTTTTATCTAAAAAGAATAAGGAACGAGAAAGACATATCATATCTTCATTGTCAAAGACAGTTCAGTAAGTTCTATCCTTGAACACAATACCTACTTGAGTCTATCTTGTCGGTTGGGTTTAGTTTTTTGACCTCAAGGTGAACCTTTCCTCCGAGTTATTTACTCCCTCGGTTGGTTATTCTTCCAACCATATGGAAGGTCTGATAATGTCTCTTACATTTCAGACTTATTATTTACCTCATTATGTCAGAAACTGCCTGAGTCACTTTGTGTCATGCTCAATGTTCAAGGATATACCCTGTGTCGGCCATTCCACAGTTTACCTTGACCTCATGTGTCAGCCTTCCTAGTGTTAGTCTTGTTACATATTATTCCATATCAGCTCTTACCAGTTGAGTGTTCCTCGAGTTGGATGATGGAGGATTCCTTAAGGCCTCCCTTCCAACGGACTTCTTCCCATTGACATCAACTCATTATTCTTGGAATGAAGTTTAGAGTTTCGGTTAGTACCTTGGAGATTGCAGTCACCAGTGGCAATTTTCCTCGCTGTTGAATGATGAGAATACGTCAATGTCTCTTCTTCGACAGGATTCCCAAGTGTTCGACTCCAATTCCATTTATTCACATTTGGAGAATCGTACTTGGTACCTTGGACCCCATCATCATTATCGGTGGAAGTCCTCGCGTTTGTTAACGGTATACATCACTGACTGGTAATCAAACGATACCCCGAATGTTTGACAATCAGCTCATCTAGTCACATGGTTAGGGTTTGTACCTAGAGTTGTTTTTGGATGAAGACCTTGGGATTTTGGATGATAGTACCTCATTTTGTTATCACCCAAGTTGCGCAAGACTGAGCCTCACTTATATTTAGCTCTCCATGAGACATAGATCCAGTTTGTTGTTATGGATATGATCTCTCAGTTTGACATGGGTCCACGCTTGTATTCCAAGTGGCCATTCTTTTATATACATCTCATTGTTATGTATCGGAGATCATGTTGTATCACACTACACATCTATATGATGTCAAAAATGTAATTTCTCGCTGACCTTGATATTTATTGCAGGTGTTCTTGCAACTTGTTTTCTGCGGCTCTTTGCTCCTCCTCTGGCTTTGGATTATAATGTATTTCGGCCATCGTTTCCCTCTGACCTCACAAATTTTGGGGCATCTGTTATAGGTTAAACTTGCACCTCTCAGTCCGTGATCACCCTGAGCTGTTGATCACACAAAAGGACAACTTGGATGGAGGAGCATGTTGACCTTAGATGATACTTTGACTTACTCCATTTCCTAATTTTACTGAAAAAACCCTAAACATATCATTCTGAGATATGAGCGCTACTCTACCTAGAGAGACTAGCGCCCATATGCTACTCCAGTGTACAATAGTAGCGCCCAAAGCCTTATGGGCGCTACTCCTTCTCAGCATAGTAGCGATCACCATTTAAAATCGAATGAGCGCTAGTTGGTAAGGACTAAAGTAGCGCCCTATACGCTACTTCACTGTATAATAGTCGCGTACATATCAAAAGATGATTAAAATATAAATTAATTTCTCGAGGAGGATTAGTTGCTGCTAGTTTCCCAACTTCCCCAACTTCCTCCATAACCATACATCGACCTGGACTACTTCTCTAATCCTATAAATACAAAGAAGATTAAAGACAAAGGTTAGATGGATTAATGGAGAAACTTTAAGACATAGAAATCTAAAGAAGAAGATTGCATTTGGAGGAGTTGATGATGAAGATATCCAAGCCAGAGAAGAGCCAGAACCCAGAATCAAGTTGCAGGAGCCTGTCATAGAGTTAGGTATACTTGTACATCAATTTACTTTTGACAATAAAGATTGAAGTGTCTTTCTTGTTCCAATTTAAATGTGTTTTGAAATGACATCTTAATTTGGATCTGTTTTGGTCAATTTTGAATGTTAAACATTGTTTTTGTTTCTTTCAAGCTTTATTTATTGCCCAAAATGCTTTGAGAAAGGTATTGTTATTGTAGGTTTACTGAAAGGAAGGTGGATTTGAAGGTTGAGCACAAGATCAAGTCAAGGCTAGGATCGAACTTTGATTGAAAGGTGTGTTCTCAAGATCCATAACTTATTTCTTTTCGTAAATGTCTATGTAATATCATCAATACACTTACCTGTCACCCCACTCCAGTTGATAGCATTAGTTTCCTTGCTATAGGGTAGATTTTCCCGCCAACACAAGGGACCACCTGACTTCGACAATCTTCGAGAACAAATGTCAACCCTCATGGTTGTTTCTTATATATATAACCGTGCTAACATAACTCCCACCCTTCTTCACATTCTGTCCTTTAATTTTCGCCATCAGTTTTCTCACATGTCTTTTCACTACTATAAGATCAACTACTTCTTTATCCCTTGATTTGACAACCAACTCTTCTTTACCGTCGGATCTGATTTAACTTTCCATCTACGCCATTCATCTTGTCCAAATTTATCCATACGGTGGCCTCACATGTACCCAAGTGGTCCCTACTACAATATTCTTCCTCTATACGATGGGCTCTGAGGCCGACATCTGCCAGGCGGAAAAGTTTCATCGCATTCGCTATTTCTCTATCCAGCGCGCTACTTCTTCATGCGATTAGCTACGAGAGCCGTGGATGTACCTCCCTTTCGCCATCTGAGTCGTGGATCTTTCCACCTGCTCACACCATCGCATGCGCCCGATCTTATATATGTCCTTTTGTCATTTCTCCTTGCGACATCATTTGCTGCTGACACCCGGTCGGTGGGAAAGGCTCGTCGCATCTGCCCTATTCCTATCCTCCTCACAACTTGACTGTGCGGTATTCCATATAGTGTCGTGGATCTAATCCCCGTGCCTAATCTACGACGTAGATCAGTGTGATGTTTAGTCTCCCATTATTTGACCGACGGACTATAGGTTATAAAGGGTGATTCTCTCCTATTAATACCCACACTTCAACATTTTCCCATCTTTTGTACATTTGGTTCTTCTTAGACCCCTTAGCCTTTCCCATTAGCACCTAGCCCTGGAGCATGGAGGATATCTTGGGTTCTCTATCAGGTACATTTTGACCCTCCATCCCTTCCATTCAACTGCATATTGTAAAAAAATATATGGGTGTTAACAACTGGCTCCAAAGGGGATGCTATCCTCCCTGCGAGGTAGCAAAGAACTCCATATATTAAGTGGTTGATCCATTGGGAGGCTCCTTCAAACCCTAGAATGAGACTTCTTTTTAGTAACTGAGGACCATACTTGTCGCATATCTAGGCTCAACCTTCAAAAATAAAATTATGGCTTCTCCTTCCTGACCTTAGGGCCTTCACTTTCGAGCTTCAAAGATCTCTCGTTTCACCCCAAAACAAAAACTTCATAACAACTGTAACAATAAAAAATATACATATATACAAGTTATGGTACATGGGTCGCCTGGCACCTCTAGGATAGATAGTGCTTTAAGAACCTTCCATTGACCGGTCCTCCAGACCAGGCGGATCCATCTTGCTTTTCTAGGATAAAATAATTTAACCCTCGACTTGCTGAAATAACATATGGCCCCGTCCACATATGGTAAAATTTTCCGTGTTTATCTTCTCTGGGGGCATCCCATTTCAGTATCAAATCGTTTACCTGGAATTCATCTTCTTTGGCTTTCTTGTTGAAAGCTTCCTTCATCTTTTCTGGTGTCCCTGCACTTTGTCGTAGGCTTTCGTCCTTAGCTCATTTAGCTCGATTATCTGGCTTATTCTCCTCTGCATATGGTTCGGCTCTTCTTCCATTCCTTGCAGCAACCTCATAACCGACAACCCTAGAGATGATGGGAACACCACCTCGGCTCCATATACCAACTGAAAAGGGGACATCCCAATGGCTCTTTTCGTGCTTATTCTGTCAGCCCATAATCCATATCTCAGTTTTGTATGCCAAGCCCTTTTATTCTCTTCCAATAATTTCTTTATGATTCTTACTAAGCTTTTGTTGGAAGACTCTGCTAGTCCATTTCCCTGCAGGTAGTATGCTGTAGAGTGGTTCAGACTGATATGGTATTTTGACAAAAATTAATCATCTTCTTAGAACAAAAGGCAGGCGCATTATTAGTCACAATTCTTTTGGGGCATCCAAATCTAGATAGGATTTTATCCTCCAGAAAGTCCATAATAACATTTTTTGTTGCATTTTTGGTGGGTATAGCTTCTATCCATTTGGTAAAGTAGTCAGTAGCTGTCAATATCCACCTATGCTGCCCATAAGAGTTAGGGTTTATTTCCCCAATGAAATCTAGTCCCCATTGTTGAAAAGGAGCTTCTACTATGACTGGGTGAAGGGGTAGTGAGACAACTTTCCTCTTCCCTTAAAATTTTGACATTGGTGACAAGCAACAGTTTCTTTATACACATCTGTGAACATGGTAGGCCAATAGAATCCGGCCCTCAAGATCTTATTTACTGTCACTTTCCCAGAATGATGTCCACCACAGTCTCCCTTATGAAATTCTTTCTTAGTATACTTAGCTTCTTCCTCCAATAGACAATTTAGCAACACACCTCCGAGGTCCTTCCAGTATAAGAACTGATTCATAATACAATATTTGGGTAAAAACGTGAAGCTGGGTAACACTTTCGTGAGAAACTAGTGCAAAATCGTCTTAGCGGAAGTTATTCGGCCGAATAATTTTCATTATTCAGCCGAATAATGTAGAGGTTATTCGGCCGAATAACCATTAACATTTCTCCGTTCCGTTTAACGGCTATCCTTGATATGTGTGCAAACTGTTGCCGGACGGAAAAAAAAATCGGTTGTTGGTTTATTCGGCCGAATAATTGTTCGGCCGAATAATTATTCGGTGGAATAATTCTTCGGCCGAACAATTATTCGGCCGAATAATTATTCGGCCGAAGAATTGATCGGCTGAATACTGTTTCTGCATAAAATCCCGGCCTCGACTGCCATTTGGCATTTTCTGTTGGAAATTCCTGGACCCCGCATTGGGCCCGCAGTTGTGTTTGCCACCCTTTGCCGTCGAAGCTTGTGACGACGACTCTGTCGCGGCATTCCGTCGTTGCTCGCTGTTGGCATTCTTGTTCGTTTGTTGTTGGTGCACCCCTTCAGTAGCTTGCTCGTCTTCTGTTGTTGCACCCCTTCCGCTGCTTGCTCGTCTTCTGTTCCTATTGGTGCACTGCAGCCGCTGCTTGCTCGTCTTCTGCTGCTTGCTCGTCTTCTGCTGCGCTGTTGTTGTTTCTTGTCGAGGCTGTGGAACTTGTTTACGGTGGCTGTGCAAGCTGTTTTCGGGTGCCGGGTGGATATGTAAGAGACGAGAGCGCTCGGTGGATGCTGTGTTCATCGGCGAGGGTGCTGTGGGGATTTGTGCTCGGCTTAAGGACGTGGAGCCAACGGCTACGAGTGTAAGTAGTTGTTTTATGGTGATTTTGGTCTTAGAATTTTAAGTTTGATGTCTATAGAGTATCTCTACCTGTAATGATTTGATGAAATTTTCTTTGTTGGCAGGATTGATCGTTTGTGTTGTCGGTGCTGTTATCGGTGTGTTGTTGGTTTTGCGGTTTTCACGTTGAATTGACAGTTAGTGAAGGTACGTTTTTTCGTCGAGTTGTTTTGTTTTGATTTTGTTATCCTATTTTTATAGTTTTCAGGTGCCAACATAATTTGGTGTTGTGTGAAGGAAATATTTGCTGTTTGGAGAGTTTCTGGTCTGAACCAACAAGGCTTCGCGGATTGACAGTGTTTTCGCTAGCTGTTTGGGTTACAGGTATTTATTCTTTCGCCAAATTAGATTGTTTAGTTTTTTTATTTTTAATTATCTGTTTATCATTTTAGTTGTTATTCCCTTAACATGAGTTCATGTTCATGAGCTCTGTTCATGAACATGAACTCTGTTCATGAACAGAGTTCGTGGATAGTGTTCATGAACTCTGTTCGTGAACAGAGTTCAAGGACAGTGTTCATGAACTCTGTTCGTGAACAGTGTTCTTGAACTCTGTTTGTGAACAGTGTTCATGAACTCTGTTCGTGAACAGTGTTCATGAACAATGAACAGAGTTCATGTTCATGAACAGTGAACAGAGTTCATGTTCATGAACTCTGTTCATGAACATGAACACATCATAGTAGAATCGTTTTGTGCCATATAATTGCATCACAGTATCATTTTTGCGCAGTACTATTTTCAAAATAAGAAACTTTGTAAATACTTTCCATTATACTTGCATTGTGTTTGCATCAAAAGTGTATGTTTCTTTCCATTGGAATGATAGTGTATCATATTAGCATTATAGTGTGCATCATACTATCATCAAAATATATAACTTTTAAATTAAATCATAAAATAGTCATGTAAATTTTATTGGTTGTGTTCATGAACAGAGTTGAAGAACTCTGTACATGAACAGAGTTGAAGAACTCTGTTCATGCTCTATTCATGTACAGAGTTCTTCAACTCTGTTCATGTACAGAGTTCTTCAACTCTGTTCATGTACAGAGTTGAAGAACTCTGTTCATGAACAGAGTTCTTCCTCTCTGTTCTTGAACAGAGTTCCCTAATTTTTTTTTTTATGAATATTATGTAATGTTTATTTATTGAGATATAGATTAAAATCATAAGTGATCGATGAAAAAATTCTAAGGTTACTATACTATTACAATTAACTGCATTATACTTTTTATCTGATTATGAAATGAAAATTAATGTTATCTTTATGGTGCAATAGTATTACTCTTAGAGTGTTAGGGAAGGAATTCACAAAAAAAATTAACTTATACAACTTTATGCACCTCTACATTTGGTATGCAGTTCTTAATGAGATATGCCTTCAAGTTTGTAGAATTAACATGTACAAATTTAGTGTGTAAATTTTTCTATCATAAATATAAAGTATAAATCTTCTAATAAGTGTATATATATATATATTGTGAGATGTTTTTTAATTGAGATATATAATTCAACCATATTTGATGGATGAAAAGTTTTTAAGGTTACTATAGTACTACAATTAATTGTGTTATAATATATATTTGATAATGAAATGACTCTTAAGTATGTCTTTACGTTGCAATAGTAGTAATGTTAAGGAATTTTAGTTAATTAATTAGAGTTAGGAGAGGGACTTACAAAAAATCTTAGCTTATACTACTTTAGACACCCTTACATTTTGTTGTAGTTTTTTTATAAGATATGGCTTTATGCTTGTAGGATAAACATGTACAATTTCAATTTGTTAATGTTTGTGTAAATTTAGAAATCATATCAAATGGAAAGAGTGGAGTCTTCGAGGGGAAAGCGTAGGAGGTCATCACATTCATCAGGAAATGGTGTTCCAATTGGTAGTCCAAGGTTGTCGAATTCACCGCAGGGTTCGAGTTTATTGTATGGGTCATAGTCATTTGATCACCAACGAGTTGATAGGGGTACAAATGATTCTCCTTTGTCATCTGTTGGAGAGCGTCGATCTCAACCGTCTGTTGGTATGAACATTAATGTTTAATTGAATGTATAATTTGTATTTTTGTGTGTTTTGAAGTTTTGGACAAGTTTAACTCTTCACTATGGCTATATTTCAAGCAGAGCGAGGTTCAGAAGATGTCCGTAATTCGACAGAGCGAGACGAAGATCAAGATAGGATTGTAGATGATAGAATAGGTGTGGGTGTAGAGCAGGGTCCTGAAGATCCTCCTAGAGTAAGGACGACATATGTTCCTCTGGCTGAGGGTTGTACACCCATATCAACTTATCCGTCTGATTTACCTGATGAGCTTCCATGGCAAGGTGTTGAGCAACAAACTATCCTTGAAAGTTGTAGATCCCACTATGACAGGATGAACAATGATCTTTGTTCTTTAGATCTCCCTCCAGAGAGCCGACAAAGTCTAGAGATTGTTTTGGGGTCTTTGCACAAATTCATTGATGCATATGAGGAACTTGGACCAACTACAAATGGTTTTGTTCATTTGATGCACAGGCGAAGGGAACAAGTTATGGGTCCAGACAAGTGGGAGGTTGTGAAGGAGAGAGTTACTAGAGAACAAGTCAATTCAATGTTCAATTTCAAAGAAGGACTTAAGCGAAAAATGTTGAAAGTGCAATATTTTAAGCATCCTCAAATTGCACATTTAATATATGATCGGTTTCTTGCAGCTTATGGTCGACTGCCATGGAATGATGAGGTTCCTAATTATTTTGCTAGATTTTTCTATGCGAAGTTTTTTTTAGGTATGAAGCCAAACTATACTGATGTTCCTTCTGACTTTTATGGAGTTGGAAAGGGACGAATATATAATCGAAAAGGTGCTCTCAGAGACCCAACGACTCTTCAACCTCCACCTGAGATACCTCGTCCACCTAGGCTTGTGGCTTTAAGATCAAAGATGGAGCCCACATCCCAACTAGGGACAGTTGCAAGGGAATCGGTAGGTGATGGTTTAGCGTCAGCTCTTGTTGGAGTAGAAGTGGGTTTGGGTCGAGAAAGGGCTCGCGCTACTGTTCATCAAAATTTTGTTTACAAGACGAATGACGAGGTAGATGCATTGAGCATCGATGATTTCAGGGCTTATGCTAAGTCTTGTCGAGATATAGCATCAGATGTGTTATCCAATGACACATCGAGTATGGGAGAGGTTTGTTGATTATGCTATGACAATCTATTTGATTTTTTATTATTCATTTTGAATTGAATTTTTTGCTACATAGTAATAAATATATTAAGCAAATATATTTTGTTTGCAGTTTTCTAGAATGTTAAATGCACATAATTTTCGAGTCTCTAGTAGTCAAAATGAAGAGCAACCTATTCAAAATGAAGAGCATTTTGGAGAGGTATTTTAATTATAATATTTATGATTTAACTTGATTTTTTTTGTTTGTTTGAATTTTAATAAATATCAATGTATCTTATTGTTAATTTGACTTATCTATGCAGGTTTGTTTAGATTCCAACTTTTTAGATGATTTACCATCTCTTGTGAGCTAATAATTTTAATTTTTTTGTTTTGGTTTTAAGTTAATTGCTTAATTTATTATATGTATTTAAGTTATGTTTTATTCATTAACAAAATTTAAATTTTAGGGGAGAGACCATTTGGAAATTGGGGGTGAAGATGTGGGCTCTTTAATGAATGCGGATATTGGCACCGAGGTAATTTTGTTGTTCTCTAGAAATAATCTTTGATATAAGTTTAATGTTTTAAATTTTTTGGATTTATTTGAAGATTGTTTGCATGCTTTAGGATTTATAAATTACTTTTGTACATGTTGCAGCTTGGCTCTTTGAGATCCTTTGGAGCCAAAGGAAAGGCTCTAGTGGAAAAAAGTGGTGGGCATGCATTCAAAGAATTTGATGTACGACTTTTTTAATAATTGAATTGTATTTTTAGTATAAGTTTAATATTTTAATATCTTGAATTTAGTTTAAAATTGTTTAAATAATTTATGATCTAGATTTATAATTTGTTTTTCTATGTATTGTAGGTTGTGCTGAGTCCCAGGGAAGGTCCTAGTGGAAAATAGTGGAAAGATATTGGTCCAGATGGACAGTGGTTCAGACTTTATTGTTTTTGTTGATATATATATATATATTGTAGTTCAGACATGAAGGGTATTTATTTTTTGATTATATGTATACATGTACATTGATCTCATGTGCATTAACTTTTTTTGGATTATATATGAGTACATGTTAATTATTTCTCGTTTGGTAAAATGTTTAAAATATGTTTTGAATGAATGTTTAAAATGTTTTGATAATGTTTATAATGTGTTTTGCATGAATGTTTAGATTGTCTTGATAGGTGCAATCTAAAGTAAGGAAATGTTGAATGATGAGAATGAATGTTATATAAAGTTAGGAAATGTTGAATGATGAGAATAAATGTTATGGAAGAATGAAGGTTGGAAAAGAATGAATGGGAGGTGTTAGGAATTTGTTTAAAATGTTAATCTAAGTTAGGAAATGTTCAATGTTGAGAATGAATGTTATGGTAAGAATCAATGTTGGGAAAGAATGAATGGGAGGTGTTAGGAATGTTAAAATGTTAATCTAAGTTAGGAAATGTTCAATGTTGAGAATGAATGTTAGGGTAAGAATCAATGTTGGGAAAAAAATGAATGGGAGGTATGTTATGGAAAAGAATCAATGTTGGGAAAAAAATGAATGGGAGGTATGTTATGGAAAAAGAAATGTTGGGAAAGAATGAATGGGAGGTGTTATGGAAAAATGAATGTTTTCAATTTGTTATGTTGAGAATAAATGTTATTAAAATGTTGTTATGATGAAACATTGAAACATTTGATAGGTGCAATTTAAACTTTGGAAATGTTGAATTTGTATGTTAAGAAATGTTATGAAAAGAATGAACGTTGAGAAAGTGTTGAACCAGAAGAATGAAGATTTAAATTTTAATTAATGTTGATATGATTATTGTTTGATGTGCATATGTAAATTTCAAAATTTAACTAATGTTTTTCATATGTTCATTGTTCAGGTACTTTGTAGTTCGTGAATTTCCAAATGTTGAAATCATGGCAAATGGGGATAATGATTTTTTGTTTTTTAATCACAAGTGAGGATTTCCGGATTGTGAAGTTTATGCTAAGTTAGAGCAATGAATTTTAGACAACAATTCGATGAATTTTTATCGATTTGTTGTAAATAATCATTGCTCTAATTTAGCATAAGCTTCACAATCCAAGAATTCTTGTTTGTGATTAAAAATCAAATAATTGTTATCTTCATTTGCCATGATTTCAGTTATGTGAACATACATGTGAGAGATATATTATTTTTGTGCAACAATCATATATTTAAAAATTATATAGATGAACAACTTGTTTTAAAAAATTCATTTAGATTATATTTGTGGTGAAGTATATTAAAGAAACATGTTTGATGGATTAAAATAATACAAAATTTAATAGGTTTCTTTGTGATTTTTCTTTGGCATCATCTATCAAAAGTAAAAATTCGGGGCGGAGTGGGGATAGCCACATCCGTTATCTCATCCCTTAGTGGTCTAAAAGACATATGGGGACCCGAATAAAGTACTTTTGAATTTTCAAATTATATTTGAATTCATTTTTAAGCATGTTAAAGTACAACCATTTAAGCTCTTATGTTTGTTGTCATTCAAAAAAATATTCATAAAAACTCCATGAAAAAATATACTGTGCACAACAATTTTGATACATAGACAAAAAATATATTGCACACAACAATTGACATGGACAAAAATATAGATCAATTTATTTTTGACATGTAGTTAAAAACATCGCAATGGAATGCCATCTTCAACTATCCGTTCATGGTCACATATGGATAGTTTCCATTTTTTGGTTTTTAATTGTTTTTTTTATGGAACTTGTATCAACTTTATTCGAGATGCACATACTAAATGACTATACTGACAACATATAACATCAGGCTCATAATCTTGAAAGTAGACATAATTTTTAGTCATATGCGTCTGCTGAAAAAAGTAGCATTTTAAAATGATGGATCCTCTTTCGTATGTAAATCCATTGTCATTGTAGTCCTCCAATAACTTCATTTTTCCTTCATTGCATCGCATCAAATAATATTTGACATTTTCATTGTTGTCTACCGGTGCAATCACAACGAAAACATCTCCTGCGCAAGTTATAATTAGTGTGAGCGTATTTAAATGAATTAAATTGACTATATTTATGGCAATGGACTAGAATGAACAATTAACTTAAAAGTCAAGAACAAGTTTATTACCTTCTCTGACGAGATCTGAAATTCTATCGCCATCAGACGATATTGCTATTTCTTCTGATTCTAATTCTTCTACACTTGCCAGTGGCATTTTTCCTTTTGGATTAATCTCTGTGTGTCTCCAAGCTTTTACGTAGTTGTTTGTTATGTTTTCACAAACTTCTGTAGACTCAACATTTTCAATGCAAATATGACAAAAGCATGATTGCTTTCTACTGTCAAATGCAAACACGTTGTGAAATGATTTTGTTTGAATAGAGTGAAGATCTCTAGTCCCATGTATGGTGCTAGCGTCATATGGTATTGATCTATTTATATCTTGGATCCCAACAAGCCAAAAAAACCTACACAATAAATGATGAATCACTTTCAAAGAACAACTTTTAATGTTAGTGTACATGTACTTAAATGTTAGTACATACATTTTTTAAATTTCAAGAAATAATATAAATTAAAAAAATAGTGGACATACCTGCGCACATATTTTGATTGTTGATTATAATCATGGCTTAGATTTAATTGACACCATTGGACAATCTCTGCAGCTAAATGAAATCGTGCAGAAGAATAGTTCATTTGCCATCTTCGAAGTGCTCTTTTCACGCATGCTCCTGCACCATCATGCTCACCTTTTCCATGCCCAGTTTCAAAGAAATTCCAGCGATGTTTAATGTTCAGCGCTTTATGAAGTCGACATAACCAAAAAAATGATCATGAAGATTTAAATTGACCCGCACATCCATCGGACCATATCCAATGCTCATTGAATTTGACTTCGCGTTTTTTAAGTGAGTCATAGAAAATATTTTCTATACAATGTTGAACAAAATGTGTATCGTGTGTACGATCATCGCTGATATAGAAGTGATATTCTTTAATCACATCTCGATTGTCACATGTGCTTTCAATGCCATCAACATCCTGTTGAGAATGTCTATATACAACATGGACAAATATCGAAACTTGGTCAGAGTGATAGTATTCACTCTATATCTCTTTCTGTGCAACAAATCTATAGTTTTCAGCAAAATCAACCACTGACAAAATTGTTCCGGGTGGAAAAATTTCACGAGACTGTTTGAATTGAAGATCTTGCCATCGTGCTCTATGTGAATGCTGAGTGTATTTATAAATTTCGCTTTCAAATTTTTTGAGAAAATCTGTGACGCATATCTTGTCTTCTAATAAATCAATTCTTTTGGAATGTGAATCACTAGAACTTGTACTATAGTTGATGTATTCGTATCTCCTCCAATCAACATTTACATTTGACAACGATTGATCATTATCGATAGGATATTTATTGTGGAATAGCACCAAATTCCCACAATGATGACAATGTTTTCCATTGACACATTTCTTTGAATAAAATACTTCATCGTGATTTCTCTCACATAAAATTTGAGATATGAATTCACGTATCGTCGGTGGAGGTGGTGAATTTGTCCAAAAAATTTTACCAAATTCAAGAAACGTGTCATAATATAACTGAAATTGCACATGATAACGGCAACAACATGTATCACGTATAGTTATAGGTCGAACATACCATGGTTTTTGTTGCACAAATGTAGTGATTGATATATTAGTTCCACGATGATCTTCTTTGAATTTATTGAACAATTGTACTTGTGTCATGTCCATTATATGTTTTGGTTGGCTTTCATATACATTTCGTGATATTCTTTTGCGTATCACATCTCTTGAATTTGGTGAAACTCGAGCATGTTCCAACCAATATTCTCGTACAATATCTTTAACACCTGCTCCTAATCTATCTTTGTAAGGTTGTTTACAAATAATTGCCCAACAAGCAAGTTTTATTTTCATCTATTTGCATTCTGAATTTGCTATGTTTGTATAATGTCTTTCTTGATGTTTTAACTGCTTTTGCTAGTTCTGTTGTCAAACGCTTTTGTTTAGTACTAGCTGAAAGAATTGCTGTATGAATTGCTTTACGTGCAGCACTGATATCTTTCTTCCTGGATTTTCCAAATTTTTTATTGCATCACCTATATTTTCCATCACATTTTGTTTCAATTTCGACTCTTTTATCGCTTTGTGAATACCCAATAATGATGTAGCACCTTCTAACTTCTTGGACAGTAATAAACATCTCAAAATTTGTGCTTGTCCTGCTATTGAGTAATCCTTGAGAACTTCATCATAAATTTTTGTAGCACGATATCGTCCAACATGTATTGGTATTTTTTTTCCATATGTGTCGCAATCAATGTCTTCTAACATTTCATCATCAATAGTAAAAGCACCTATACATCAAGTTAAATTTAATTTAACATATATCAAAAAATAAAATTCATTATAAAAAAATGAATTTGGAAAATATATGATATATACATACCAGGTCCAATTTCTGGATCTTGAACTTGATCTTCAATATTGACTTCATCGACATTAGCATGTAAATCACTATTTACATCTTCTACAATGTTCTTTTCAACTTCAATTTGTTCTTCTTGTACTCTATTTTCAATTTCCATCTCTTCAACATTATCATGTAAATCTGTATTTATATCTTCAATAGTTCTCTCTTCCGTTTCGGCAACCCTTTGTTTTTTGGCAATATATCTGAGTTTTCGTTTCTCTCTATTATCATCATCATCACGTTTACGATCAGCTTTTCTTTGACGTTTTCTCTTATTGCCCATGGTTGTTTAATCTATAGATGATAAATTAAATAATCATGTTACTTTATAGTAAAAATAAATAAATTAAGGTTTAAAAACATTTACGGAATTTATAAAAACATGAACTGAAATTTACTTTACCTTATAAAAAATTTGTAAGAGTCTTTTGAAGAAGATTTCTTTTGAAAAAACTCTCTGAACAAAAATCTTCTTTGAAAAAAACCTTCTTGGAAAGAAATAAGAAACTCATTGACAATAAATTACCTACCCATTGGAAAATAATAAAAACACCTTGTAAATAAATCTTTGTTGTAAAAATCATTACAAAAAAACCTCTTTGAAAAAATATCTACGAAAAAAACCACTAGAAAAAAGTACTTTGAATAAAAACTTATTTGTAAACATATCTGGGAAAAAACCATTGTAAAGAAATAACTCTTTGAAAAAATCCATTTCAAAGAAATAAGAAGTACAAAACTACCTTACAAAAAATCCTTTGCAAAATACCTTAGCAACATAACTATTTGAAAAAACTCATTTCAAATAAATAAGAAGTGCAAAACTACTTTGGAAAAAAATCATTTGCAAAATACCTTAACAAAACAACTATTTGAAAAAACCTCTTTCAATTAAATAAGAAGTGCAAAACTACTTTGGAAAAAAACCATTTGTAAATTATTTTACCAAAACAACTCTTTGAAAAAATCCCTTTCAAAGAAACAAGAAGGAAAAATGTATTTTTTTTTGCAGAAATACTTTCGAATACACATTTTTTAAATTCAATCCTTGCAAAGAACCTCCTTGCAAACATGTCTAAGAAAAGAAATATTTTGAAAAAACTCCTTGCAAATATGCCTTAAAAAAAAACACTTTCAATGTGTCTTTTGGAAAAAAGAAGAAAAAACATACTTTGTAAAAACTTTTTTTTGCAAAAAATGTCTTATTTGCAAATATGCAATAAGAAAAGAAATATTTTGAAAAAACTCCTTGCAAATATGTCTTAGAAAAAAATCACCTTCAATGTGCCTTTTGGAAAAAAGAAGAAGAAACATACCTTGTAAAAACCTCATTTTGCAAAAAATGTCTTTTTTGCAAATATGCAATAAGAAAAGAAATATTTTGGAAAAACTCCTTCCAAATATGCTTTAGAAAAAATACTCCTTCAATGTGTCTTTTGGAAAAAAGAAGAAGAAACATACCTTGTAAAAACCTCCTTTTTCAAAAAATGTCTCCTCCTTTCATAATTAGCTTGACAAAAAACATGCAAAGTTAAAACATGCGAAAATAATGAATTAACTTTAGGTTTATTTATATGAGTATATATATATATATATATATATATATATATATATATATATATATATATATTTATTTTTTTCTCGGCTGACGTGATTTTTTTCCGTTTAGTTATTCGACCGAATAACCTTCGCCATAATTTACGGCGCCGTTACGGAAAACCGTTATTCGGCCGAATAATTATTTCGGCCGAATAATCTCTGAAACATGAAAGATTCAGATCTCTGCAAAATTTTCAAGTTTCTCCATTTTCGGAAGGAGAAAACCACCTCTTACACAACAAAACAAATGTCGGACTTAATACCAATAGATTCATGATTGAATCTACTTTACGAGGGTATAAATTTTGTTGTATATAGATAAGAACTGATATTTTTTAAGTTTTATTTTCGTAACATGTGTCGAGTTATGATTCAGCTCTTTAAAAAAACGGCGAAAAGAAAAATTCATAACTTTGAAAATACAACACCAAAAAAATCGAAAAAAATGTGGGACTCTTCATTGACGTGTCTACTTCAAAAATGTGTTCGTAGATTTTTTGCTTTTATAGCAGATTGAGAGAAAAGTGGTGCAACAAAAAGGTTGTTGAAAATCGACTGAGTTTCCCCATTGATCGACTTTAAAAAAATATAATAATTAGTATAGAGATCCATTGGATGCAAACTTATAGTCAGGCACTAATACATTGTGTATAGATTATCGTAGCATTTTCTGTTTTTGCAAAACACAAGTCTAACAACGATTTTAGTGGTGCAACAAATCATAACTCTTTTGTAGTCTTTTCATTTTATAAGAACACACTGTCAAACATTTGCGAAATCGACATATCAAATCTTAATAAAAAAAATTGAAAAAATTATGAGTAGAAATCTAACATAATTCTACAAAAGTTTTTTTTTTACGGCAAAGTGAAATTTTAAACAAAAATATCACTTTTGTTCGCCCGAAGTTGAAAAACATGAAAAAACCAGAATTATTTTCTCACGAAACCCCCCAAAATAGACACCCATCTTCATTTTTTCACCCATTTCACAGCTTTTAACTTCACAGCCTTGGACCTACTCTTGCTTAATCCTGGAGGAGCTTGTAAATTTTGTAACACATAAACACCGTCGGCATACCAAGGGGATGCAGAAAATTCTGGACTTATCTGTACTTCAGTGTTGAGCTACTACGAATATTCTTCTAAAAAATTAATCTGCAAGGAATCACAATTGGCCTTGGTCATCAATTTTGCTAATCCCTGCCCTTTCACCAGTTTTGTAGGCCTTATTTCTAAGTCATATTCTAGTAATACAGAAATCCATTTTTCCCTTCTACCTTCGGGATTTGCATGGGTAAGAAGACCTTTCACAACACTATTTGGTACATGGGCGATGATGTGTGATTGAAGTATGTAAATCCTAAAATCCTTTAGTGATTTGATCAAGGCATAAGCCTATTTCTCCATGATGTCATACTTCAACTCTGCATCTCTCAGCACCCTACTGAAAAAAGAAATTGGTTGTTCTACATTCTGGTCATTCTTTTATAGCAGTACTCTTGTCAATGTATGCTCAGAAGCATAAGAAAAAATCAAAAAATATTTAGAAAAATCGGGGTTGGCTAATACAGGGGCCTCAGTGATAACACTCTTTATTCCCTTCAAATAATCCCTAGCTTCCTTTGTCCATTTTATTTGACTTTCCTTTCTTAGCATATTAGTGATACTCATCATAATTTCAACGAAACTAGGAATGAACCTTCTCAGAAAACCAACTTGTCCAATGAAAGACTGCACCTCTCTTTTTCTTCTTGTTTCTCCAACTTTTTGGATGGCACTAACCCTCTCAGGGTCAATCTTTATACTTCCTTTGGATATGATATGCCCCAAGAGTTTATCTTCTTCTAAAGCAAAATGAGATTTCTTTGGGTTGAGGGAGATACCATATTTTATGCATTTCTTAAAGACCCATTCTAGGTGTCTTAGATGCTCGTCATCACACTTTGAATATACCGTTATGTCGTCCATGTACACCACTACGAACTTATCCTTTTCTTCAGCAAAGGAATTGTCCATTGATCTCTGGAAAGTGGCTCCAGCATTCATCAATCCAAAAGGCATCTTTGCATACATGAAAGTCCCCCATGGAGTGGTAAAAGCAGTATTTTCTTGATCTTCTGGACTAACTTTGATCTGATTATACCCAGAGAAACCATCCATTATAGAAATCCTTTCTGCTCCTACTACGTTCTGCAAGATGTGTTCCATTTTTGATAGAGGGTAATTATCTTTTAAGGAAGCTCTGTTCAAGTTCCTGAAGTCTATACAGATTCTAATCTCTCCATTCTTTTTTCTTACAGGAACTAGGTTTGCTACCCATCTAGAGAATCTCAAAGTGACAATAATCTTTGCGTCAAACAAACCTCTTGATCTCTTTTCCTATTACCGATACCAACTTAGGATTCATTCTCCTCAACTTCTGTTTGAAAGGTTTTTCCCCAGGACGGATTGGGATAGAATGCTAGATTATTGAGGTATCATAATCCTTTAACTCTTCATAGCTCCAGGCGAAAGAAACAACATACTTTTTCATCAAATTGACATACTGCTTTTTCCTCCTAGTCTCCAACTTTTTAAACAGCTTCACCATCCGAGGTTCCCCAAAAGAACCCAAGTTCTGTTCTTCTACTATATCCTTGGGAGGTTTGAATTTGGGATTCTTTGCCACATCGTTTTGATAAAAGAGCTTTTCTAGAGGTATCAATCCTTTGGGGATATAGTTGCTTTTTAGTTGGACAATGTCTTTGCCTCCCAAAGTATTCTTCCAATCCTTATTTTCATTCTCTTCGCTTTCTGACTGTTCCTGGTCCATCAGACCTTCTACATTCTCATTTTCTATATCGATCTGAACATTAGCAAACTCATGAGATAGTTCTAAAAACCTTCTAATCTATAGATCATCTTCAAACACTTGCCAATACTTGGAATTGTCTGGTATGGAGGGTATGTTTATCACTTCGACCTCGTATTTTTCTTGGGAAAAAATAGGGGTTTTAAAACCACCTCTAGTAGTGGCCAAGGAGTCTGCTATTTGATTTTCACATCTCAGAATTGCCCAGATCTTATGTTCGTCAAAAAAATTCCCAAACTTCGTTTCTATAAGATCTCATCCTGGGATGTTTTGCCTGATAACTATCATTTACCTGGTTCACCACCAGCTCTGAATCTCCAAATACATGTACTCTTCTGGCTCCCAGATCTTTTAGAGCTCTCAGTCCTAAAAGTAGAGCTTCATACTCAGCCACATTGTTTGTACATTCAAAAGTCAATTTATAGGATAGGTCCCTAGATTCTTGGTCTAGAGGTATGATCCAAACCCCAGCCCCAGCCCCATTTTTACTCAGTGACCCATCAAAGTACATCTTCCACAGTCTTTCTTCATTTTTTCGCCTCTCTGATGCCTCATGCCTTGTTGCAAATTCCTTGTCTTCTTCAACTTCATGAAAAAATGGGGGTCTAGGATCAGTATGTGGACCATCATTGAAGAGGATGGAGGAACCTATGTCTGTATCCACAGTGAATATAGGGTGATTTTCAGGCTTGTCATCACTGTTGACCACATAAGCCATCCTTTTCTCTCTGTATAACTTCCTATTGCTTCTGAAAAGTTGTATAGTAGCATAAGATAAGTCCATCTGCATGGTTCCCTTTAGCCTTTTTACCCAGGATCTTGACAACAATATCCCAAAATTAGCAGGCAAATCAACCACTACTATGTCCATCATGACACTCTTCACTGGAATCTGGGATAGGGTTACCACCACATCTTTAATCAGACCTAAATAGGGTACCTTTCTGGAATCAAAAGAATATAGGTCTTTGTAGAGTCTAGTGACTTCTAACCCCAACTGGTCCACCACTGACTTTGGAATCAAGTTGTGTGAAGCTCCAGAATCTATTAGGGAGTTGTGTAATAACTTATTATGGATATTCAGACTCAAATAAAAGGGAGGGACTTCTTCATCATCTGGTTCCTCTAGTTTGGAACCAAAGATTATAGTGGGGGCATCATTTGTCACTTCCAACATGTCTTGTGTATTTCCTGTCTGCCCCTTCACCAGGCTATTTATCTCTTCCCTATATTCATTGTTTCTCAACAGTTCATTCAGGGGGATAGAGATCTTTACCTTAGATAGTTCATCCTTCAAGCTGAATATTGAAGCTAGCTTCCCTACTTCAGTGACTTCTAGTTTCCTACCTTCTTTAGAATGCTGCCCCTTATCTTCTGAGATTTTCTGTGTAGGATCCTCTGGTTTTTTTTCTTTTAGCTTATCTATATTCTGTTGAGTCTTAGGGGGCTGAATTTGAGTGAACTTCCCTTCATTTATTGGTATTTCTCTGTTTCTCAACCTCATCTTTCTCTGGATATCATCCACAGCATTCATGTAGCCCATTTGGTACTATTCAGAATCGAATTCTGCAGCTTTATCAGCATTTTCCCTGGTGAAAAAATCATGCTCCTTTTCAGTCAAATGAACTTCGTGTTCTTGGGTATCGAAGAGATGTATCTGGTCAGCTGCAGGGTTTTCAGGTCCCTCTTCATTGATCAAATTCTCAGGGAAAGGAGGCCTTATCTAGTGATCTTCTTGGCTTCTGGGATTTCTAGGAGGAGGCGGCCTTCTAAAGTTAGGGTTCCTTATCTGATTTTCAGGTTGTTCCCTAACAAGAGGCTTATTTTCCATGGCTAACCTATCCATCAATATTTCCATAGTTTTCATCATGGTATCAAATTTAGCATCACTAGAAGAGGCTTGGGTTTCTTGCTTCTTCCTATCTGTTTCAGTCTTACCTTTTATTTTCCCAGAAGCCATCATGTTGGCTTCAATTTCCATGGCATCTTTCAGCATAGCAGGCAGGGAGGCATATTTTCTTTCTCTTAAGGTGCATGAGAAATCTCCATCAAAGGCATCTGCATAGTGGAGCTTTGCAGTGCCTACCGAGGGTTTTAGATCATTGGGAATAGAATTATAGGACTTCATGAATCTGGCAGAAAACTCATGGACTGATTCAAACCTGCCTTTCTTTAAGTGATTATACTGGGATAAGACTATGGCAGGACTGCCCATTGTTTCCCATCTTTCTAGAAACAATACTTTAAAAGCTGTAAAATATGTTATGGAAGCATTGGGTAGCTATCTGAACCATTTCTTGGGTTCTCCAAACAGGCTTTGGGCAAACAATCTCATTTTAGCGTTATTGTGGTCCACTTCCTCCAAGTCCATACAATCTTCAAATCTATCAACATGTTATTTGGCTGACCAGTCTCCCTCTCCATTATAAGAGACAATTCTTTGAGCGTAGTTCTGAGGGAGGTCATGCAAAGCAACAGGCAGGACCAAAGGTGCAAATATGGCAGCCATGGGTCTAGGTGGATTCTGAGCTTGTGGGGGAGTATTCTGAGCAAGATCATTGGCTGGGATTGTAGTATGGGCTTGGGGGGCTTGAGAAATGGGTTTATTGCCTTCAACTTTGCAAAGATTTTTAGAATCAAACCACACAGGATCTAAAAGATATGATTCAAAATTATTCAGAGCTTCTTCACCTAGGCTTAGGTATGACTCAAATTTTGTTCTTGACAAAGGTTTGCTAATATCAATCTCTAGATCCAATTCCTAAAAAACAGATGCATCTTCTGAAAAAGAAATAGTCTCGATGATAGGAGCACTAGCTCGATCTTTCACGGTTCTACGTCTGAGTAAAATTTCAGGATTATCTACTCCTAGTAGGATTTCAGAGAAAGGATTACCTCTCATATGGATCTTTCTTGAGGCCAGGATGCCTTTGGAATTTCTTCAGTAGTATCTCTTGGCATACTGATCTTTCTCCAGTGGAGTCTTCCTGAATTGCCTAATCTTTGTAAGTGGAGTCGCCAGGGAAAAATTCTTCAACCTTCTTGAAAATGTAGAAACCTCTGTTTTCCCACAGGGATCTCTCTTGTTCTTTGAAATTCGGATGTATATGTCGTTCTCATAGGGATTGATAAAACAATCGTACTCCCCAGCAACAACGCCAATTTGTTAACACCGAAATTGACACCCAAGGCTGAAAGAGGGTAATTTTGGGTAACTACTAACCAATATTTGGCCTGTACTACTGACCCAACACAGACAGAGAGGGCTCTCTCTAAAATCTCATGAAAAGACTGGAATAATCAAGATTGTCAATAATGAAAAAGAAACACTAGCATTCACGGCCAAGATATTCAATTACAACAATTATACAGAAGATCAGTTTTCTATTTGGAAACAAAATGATTCAAGCACTGTTCGGTTGAAAACATATCAATTTTGTTTGGGCAATGGAGTCACATTTTAACAAACTCTGAAACATGATTCACAAAGATTCTGCAAGCGCATTTACAAGGGCAAGGTAGCAAGCAGCTAGTAGTCAAAGAGATTTAATTTGTGGAACAGAAGAGAAAAGAAACAGTCCATCAATGTAAGGCATACCAAGATGAATCCTATATCAACTTTAGTAGAATATGTTGGTGAAATGCTTGGAAAATACTAAGCGGAGCATAACTTCTATGAATTCCACTTAATCATTACCCTGATCCAAGCATGAAAGAAATGACACAAAATGGGATAACAAAGAGGGAAACACAATTTCACATGGGAAGAGAGAAAATACAGACTACTAGACCAATTACACAGGAACCCCTGTCAAAACACAGACTTCAGATCTACAAACTTTATTAAACCAACTCAAAAATGTCTTACAGACTAATCCTCAAAATACCAAAAGCTTTCAAATAAGATTTTCAACCCTTGTGCCTTCAATTACAAACATATTTATAGATGTCTTTGAGCTCTAGAATCGACTCCTCTAAACCAAAAATGTTTTACAACATAATGACACCTCATCAAAATTTGTTTGTCATAACTGCTTTGAAACAAAAACACGCAGAGCTGGCCTAACTATTTCTTACAATTACCGGTATTATCACTGAATGAGATTAACCTTACTGTAAAAACAAACATAGTAAATATAAAAGTTCCAGCTGGCTATCCATTTAGCCGCCTCAACAAATATTACAAATTATATCAAAAATTGAAAATGTCTTATGTGTCTTCATATCTTTCAAACAATATTTGACAACTCGTAAAAAATAAGATAGTTACTGTAGCTGACAGAGAGTATATCTCATATTTGCATATCCATTTACAGTAGCCTAGTGCTCAGATGAAGGGAGGTCGTAATCTGTCATCTCTTTCACCATCACCCAGATTTCAATATGATTAGAATAGGAGGCTGGTCGAAGCCTTTCGCCCATGGCAATAAATCTGTTCAGGACTTCAAAGTCGTCTTCAATCTTTTCCATTAAATGTTTTCCTATGAGCAGTTGTTCCATATGTTTGAATTTCGAGTGATCCATTCTTATAGCCGAGATCTTCTTTTTGTAAGCGGTTTTAGAGATTAGCTCTAGATTATTATCCCAAAAGGATGGTAGTCCCATTTCATTTAGCTTACCAAATGATCCTCTGAAGTCAGCTACCTACTTTTTCACATCTTCTGCTTTGGCCTCCACGCTTTCCACCTGAGCATACTTTCCCAAAACAATCCGAGCCACAGCGATTGTCACGATCTGGTGCCCAATGTCTAACCTGATCCTTTCTTCTTCTGACAAATCATTTAAAAAGGCAACAGCACTTAACGTTGTTTCTTTGGGTTTTCGGGCCAAAGTTTCTCTCGCGGCTACACATCCTGACAAAGAATCACTAATTGTATTCTCCTTGACTCTTATGAACTCCAAGTAGGTCCAAAAACCTTTAGCCTCTTTATATATCCTATCCCACACCAAATTTCTGCACCCTTGCATAGCAGCCTGTCCTGCAACTTAGTGAGTGATTTTTTTATTCTGCTCAATTGATTCCCTTTGCTTTTCCCGGAGGTCGTTTATCTCCTCCTCTCACTTCTCATTCTCTTCTTCCAGTTTCCACACTCTTTCTCTTAGCTCCCTGATCTCATTTTCTTTCAAGCTGACATGTGACATAGCTTGTGCCAGATCATTGGTACTATCTTCATCACTACCTTGAATCACATTTGTAGGCCACATGTCAAGACTAAACAAGTTACTTCTTAGATCTTCAAGTTGCTTTTCCAGGATTGTTTTCTCCTTTTTTCATATATCTTTTTCTCCAGCAAGCTTTAGTATTTCCGCTTTAAAATCATCCCATTCCTTAGATAAATCCTCCCTTCGTATTTCAAATTGTGTTTCCTCGGGGGCCTGGATCAGTTAGATGTTAGGGACTTTTTCCGTTTTCTGCAGGTTTGAAATTAGCTTTTCTTTATCAGCTAGCAACTGCTTCATGGATTTTACTCCCCCATCAACTCCAACAAGTTCAATTTGTAACCTTTTTACAAGTTACTGAAGGGCTCGGTTTTCACTCTTTTCCTGTTTTAGCTGATTCTCTAATTTCCCTACAGTAACTTCCAAGTTATCACCTCTCAATGCTGCTTTCACAAGATCAACATGGATAAGATCACCAATCTGTTGGTGAAAATGGATCTTGTCAGGTACTGGTATCGTATCCCATCTAAGCTTCATCTCTGTTACTTCGGCTTTTGTTGATACTGCTAAATTTAAAGTGTTATCCTTCTCATCTCTACTGGCTACTAAGGAATTCTTAATTTTGGACAAATTGTTGGCTCTCGGCATTAGGTCAAAAAGCTTCTGGGCCGAGGCCTGTCTAGTGTGTTTATATTGCTCGCACAGATCAGCTTTAGACCGGAATCTACTGTTGTTCTCATCTTCTTTAACATCTTGAAACTTGTATTCTCTTATTTGAACTTCAGGGATTGGGGACCCCTCATTGTCTGCTTTTTCATTATCCATCCAGGCAGCCAAATCTTCCTGAGGTGTCCCACCAACCAATTCTACTTCATTGAGGGAAATCAATTACTCGACCTGAGTATTTTCACCAAACACCTCAACTTGTGTTATCATCCTAGGTCGTTTGTCTTCACCCCCCATTTCAGTATCCATATCCTGAATTTCCTCCAGATCTCTCTTCCAGCCAACTTCTCCAGTGTCCGGCACCTGTTCGATATTCATTACAGCATCAAACATTACAAGGTCTCTTTCCTACAAACTTGGTACTTATTCTGCTTCGGGTTCCCATTGTAGCAAGTTCCGTCCCCTGAGTGCCCTTTCTGGCTCCTTGTGTTCGAAAGCCCTTAGGTTACACTCCTTCCTTCTCCTAGAAATAACATGCAGGGGGTCGTATTCAACAACTACATATTTTTTAAACCCTAGAAGTCTCATCAATTCCTCTATCTCTGGTAAAGCTTCCCTTCTCTTCACAATGAAAGGGCCTATCTTCCAAGGGTATTTTATATCCGTGCCCTTTTTAAACTACAAGAAAAGTGCCTCTTCCAAGCTCAATTTCTGCCTGATAAATTCTAGGGCAAATATTCTTAATGTTAGAAAGGAAGGCAAAACATAGGGTTCCTTCACAAAACCATACATCTTGATGACGGTAGCATCTTTCAAAAGGAAGCAATCTCCGACGGCCACTTCATCCTTTAATCGCATCATTGACTTCATCTCGGGTAGTACTCTTGGCAGTCCCTCTCCAAAAATGACTTTATACAGAGGGGGTAAAACACAGTTGAAATAATAAAAAACATTGTCCAACAAATCATTTGTCTCAAGCAAAGGGTGAAAATGTGGGCTTTCCGCGTTACTATACAGGATCATCTTCATAAGCTACGTCTCGTATCTGAAAAATCTAGTATTCGGGAATTTTCCCAACTGTACATGCATTTTTTCTGCTAAAAATTCATCAAACTTAAGAGTTGGGATGAGTCCAGTGTCAGACCTTGCTAAACAAATACTAATCCTAAAGAGTAGACTCAGCTGGACCTCCGTTACCCATTGGTCAGTATCTAAACCTAAGAATTGAGCCAGCAGTGAGAAGACCAACTAGGAAATGTCATAAAAAAGGTTGACGTCCAAGGGGTACTTCTTTTATGTAACTTCAGACTGAGGTTTCAAATATGTGGCTAGGAAAGTTCGATGGCTTTCCTGGGTGATTTGACGGAACAGGGAAACCACAGACTCTTCTAAAAAGCTTTCCGACTCATGGTACTGTGACTCGGGGATGAAAAATGAATTCTTTACAATCGACGCATCTAAAACATAGACAACTTTAGAACTAGAGGCATCCATGATTATACTTGTGGATTTGGACTAATTAACGAAGCACCATGTTTCAATCTCAGGGAAAGAGGGTACTTGGTCTAGGCAAAATAAAATAAAAGATGACCTAAAGACCCCGTGTATGTCCAGACCCTGTTCATGCAGAGCATCTAACTTTGTTTTAATTTCAGGGACAGAGAGTCGAATGCATGGGTCAAACACAACCGCGTCCCTATCTTCCAGGGCCACCCTAGCTTTATGGCTGGTAGAAGCCTATTCCTCTCCCATATTATGACTAAAGATTCAACTTTTAAGAGAAAAGGACGGTTACAAGGCCCTACCTGTCGGTTTTGAAGCTCTGAGTAGGCTACTGGAGGTTTTGTCGCCTTCGTCGTCTGCCACACGCCGAGGGACCACCTGACTTCGACAATATTTGAGAACAAATGTCAAACCTCGTGGTTGTTCCTTATATATATAACCGTGCTAACATAACTCCCACCCTTCTTCACATGCTGTCCTTTAATCTCCGCCATCGGTTTTCTGACATGTCTATTCACTACCGTCAGATCGGTTGCTTCTTTATCCCTTGATTTGACAGCTGACTCTTCTTTACCGTCAGATCTGATTTAACTTTCCATCTACGTCATTCATCTTGTCCACATTTCTCCATAAGGTGGCCTCGGATATACCCAAGTGGTCCCTACTACAATATTCTTCCTCTATGCGACGATCTCTGAGGCTGACATCTAGCAAGCGGAAAAGTTTCATCACATCCGCTATTTTGCTATGTAGCGTGCTACTTCGTCATGCGATCAGCTATGAGAGCCATTGATGTACCTCCCTTTCGCCGTCCAAGCCATGGATCTTTCCATCTGCTCACACCATCGCATGCGCCCGATCTTATATATGGCCTTTTGTCATTTCTCCTTGCGACATCGTTTGTTGTTGACACTTGGCCGGCGGGAAAGGCTCGTCGCATCCGCCCTTTTCCTATCCTCCTCGCAACTTGGCTGTGCAGTATTCCATATAGGGTCGTGGATCTGATCCCCACGCCTAATCTATGGCGTAGATTTGTGTGATGTTTAGTCTCCCATTATTTGACCAGTGGACTATAGGTTATAAAGGGTGATTCTCGCCTATTAATACACACACTTCAACATTTTCCCATCTTTTGTACATTTGGTTCTTCTTAGACCCCTTAGCCTTTCCCATTAGCACCTAGCTCTAGAGCATGGAGGATATCTCAGGTTCTCTATCAGGTACATTTTGACCCTCCATCCCTTCCATTCAACTACATATTGTAGAAAAATATATGGGTGTTAACAGACAATTCATGGTCATTCATGTTGTAAAGAATGATTATGTAAGCATTTAGGAAGGGTTGAATATTCCTGTAGTTAAATAGTGAGAATGTTATAAAGAGTAATACCTTTTTAATAAGATTTCGTTATGAAATAAGAATATTTGTATTGCACTTAGTTTTTTATCAACGATTACACAAAGTTTTATTGAAGTCAATTAAAGTAATCGTAATCAAAAAGAAATATGTAAAATTTTCACTAAAATACTAACCTTGAACATTTGGGTTTGTGACATATGGTATCAGAGCGCTAGCTTACAACACTTGAGCCAATTGGGCTCAACATGGAATGAGTAAAGCATGAAGGTTGATAAACTAATCACTCAAGTTGATTTTGTTTTGTTTTGGATGCATGAACTGCAATGGACAAGGGATTAATGTCATCTGAGTTAAACTTCAAGTTCTCCAAAAGGAGTAAAGATAAGTATTTTAATCCTCATAAAATTGTAAGTCAGGTATGTTATCCTTGACGTAAATTTTCCTTGCTAGGTAAAAGATATAGATACTCACATTGCTGTATAGTATTTTGATGGAATGTGATATTTTGTTGAAAAAAAATTCAGTATATGTGAAATGTGGTTATGATATTTACCTAAAGTATGGATTACGCGTATTTAGTTGATGTTATGATACAAGTGTATGGGTGATTCACTTCCATTGACATCTATACTAGGGAAAGCATACATAATACTTTAATCAATGCTACGATGTTTTCTTGTAACCTAAAAGAATGAGTCATTATTTATCGAAGTAATTAGATTTGTTACAAAATGGCACAATCGATGTTAGCATGAAAAGCACATTCTAGGACATAGTTATAAGGATTAAACTAGATGAAGTATGTACAAATAAATACATGAAAGGTTTGAAAGTAGTGAAGAAATACTAGGATGTCATTATCTCATATGAAGGATGTATCGATATAGATGTTTCTAAGATTGATAAGAAGTATAATGATTTTTGTATCATGATTTATTTACTTTGTTAAAAATGATAGAAGCATCATAAAATTTTATGTTGGATTGATGATTCATAATTCTAGGTCATTTGTTAAAGTACTAGCTAAAGGAATACATTAATATATGGAAAACTTTGGAAAACGTGTTATTACCTTGACCAAACAAACGTTATGAATAATGTTCTAAACATGCAGATTTACTTAATAATTAATCTCACCTTGCATAGGAGTATCAGGTAGAACTACAAATTAGTTGTTGGTATTTTATATTCCTTTAAGAACTATTAAGCGTACTACCTATGAGCTTCATTAGATTAGAATGTAGTATTATTATTCGTACACTCCAAATAATTGAGTTTGCTTGATCAGGCGGAGTCACTTGAATATATTCAAATTACAATAGTTATATTTTAGTTGGTATCGTATACTTGATACGACAGTTTTGTGTAATGCTATATCGAAAAATATTGCATTCATAGATATTATAGAATATGATTGATGCTTGTTTAATATAATGGGTAGGAAGTTATAGTTATGTATTAATAGGTTCAACCGAAATAAAAGTTGGTCCTCAAGTACCAATGATAGAATGTACATCGTTTTTACTTAGGTTTTCTTATTAAGAAATATTTGTTGACTTCCTTTCATTCTCTTGCATGGATCCAATAGTATGGAGTCGCCTAAGTAATTATTACTCTTAAGTAATTGATAGGCAAATGAATTTGACATACCTTTAGATCATAGGTTACAAGCTATGTTTAAAGATATGAACAAATTCATTTGAATATTGTTTTGGTTTTATTATGGTATTTGAGTATAAAGATATAAAGTTTCTTATTATTATTAGAACTTTTAAGATAAGCCTAAAGGTGCATTATTGCATGGAATTGCATGCAGTATTACAATGAGTTTAAATGATCTTATTCTAGAATGCATTATGATTTCTAATTATTTATTCTTAGATAGACCCCTGGTAGGGTTTGTTATATATTCTAACAAAGATTAATGTGTATAAAGTTAAAGGATCTTGTTAATAGTAGGATTTTGATTATAGGAAAAGAAGAATCCTAAATCTTGTTATGATTAAATTAAATCATGGTATCTTTTAAACAAAGAGTACGGAAAGATTATGGAGAAGAGAATCTTAGATGATGAGTCTCAATTTGAAATGAATCTATATGCAACTAAATGTTTAAATTATGGTACTAACATGTTTGTTTGTTAGCAAACTTGATCTCAAACTCACATTAAGGATGTTGAAGAGCTTACATTCATACATCGGGATGAATTGAAGATGATGCACAAGTTAATTGAATGAGCATGCATGTAATACTATGGAACTAATGTGTTCAATTGTTGAACAATTGAAGCAAATAAATTTTTCTTTTATACTAACATTTGAGGAAGTGATCTTAACTACGACTGAGGTCATGATCAAAGAGGAACGTTGATTATAAAACCACTTATATAGATAAGTTGAACTAAATCGCTTAAGAGTAAGTAGTGATTTACTTTACATTTTATTTGTATTACAGGATTTTATGAATCACGATTAGTGATAAGAATTATGATTAATGATGTGTAATCATCAAAATGCATAAAATGTGATAAGCGAATAGGTGAATATATTTGTTAAATATTTTGTTTCTATTATGATGCATGTGGCATGCAAGAAATAATAAATGATTGTTACTTTGTAAATTTACTGGACTCAAATGAGAAGGTTTGAGGGGAAAGGAACATTTCCGGGACTCAAGCAGAAAGGCCGCATCTTGCACTCGCTTACTAGTTGTTGTAGGGTGCAACTTCCCTAAAAAAATGTGGTCAAGTTCCCCAAGGAAGTGCAACTGAGCAGGAAACTCATTGAATATTACACTGACCCTTAAGACCTAGGAAATCTTTATATAGCCATCAAATTGAGCAGGCAGCTTACACATGTATACAAATATACAAATTTTTTCTTGTGCTGCTGGAAACTACTATGTTGAGCACACAAGAGATTCGATGAGGGGATAAGCTAACTAATGAGTTGCAGAGTAAGACTGTCAGATTTAATTTCTGCCGAGTTTATAGAGAGTGTTCTTACCTCCAAGTTTTATGTACAAGACCACAAAAACTCGAGGACAAGTTCTGCCGAGTTTATAGAGAGTGTTCTTACCTCCAAGTTTTATGTACAAGACCACAAAAACTCTAAGACAAGTAGTGTGTCCAGCAAAGGATTGCTAAAGTCCCAAAATCACGGGAGAGTTTGATGATCAACAAAGTGTTGTTGAAAGATTGTGTTATGATATAACCAATATTAATGATTTGTAATGTGGACTAGTGGATGTCTTTATCTGTAAACTTTATGAATGCTTGAGTAAGTGTGTCCAACAAAGAATTTCTGAAGTTCCAAACTCATGGGAGAGTTTGGTGATCAACAAAGTGTTGTTGAAAGATTATGTTATGATATAACCAATATTAATGAATTGCATTGTAGACTAATGGATTTCTTTATGTGTGAACGTTATGAATGCTTGAGTAAGCAAAAATAATCCTCAAGGATGAGGATGAATGATGAATGTTAAACATTGTGACTATTGAAATTTTGTGAATTATAATTATGTCATGTTGAAGAATGATAGAAAAATCTTGCATGGGTTGTACTATGTACAGGATCTGAATGATAAAAGCATGTGGAAATCAAGAAAAGGTGAAGATGACCAAAGTAGAAGAACAAAGCAAGCGAAATATGATGTGAGGATGCGAAAGACAAACTGTTGAACACCGAGGACAGTGTTATTCTTAAGAGGAGGAGGATGTAACATCCCTCCTATTTTGATCCTTATTATTATTAATTTTGGTAATTGTAATTGTAATTTTGTGAATGACCCTCGTGAGGAGCTCAAGGGAAAGACCCCGCCAGTGGACCTTGAAAATATTGTTGTGTTCAAAAGTATTATGTTGAGGCTTAAGAGATGAATGACGACGATGTAACTAAAAGACAGACACTTGGAAAAAGGTAAAGTAATTTACAGGTTGACCTTAGAAATCATAAGTGTCGGCATCATAGAGAGAGAAAGGGGTTACTTGTTTTCAACCTTCTAAATAAATTATAAAGGAAAATTATCTCTTAGTCTAAATATAATTGTGATCTAATGATCCTAAGTAGACCTAAGACAGATCACACCTAGGTAGTACCCTAACCTCGGTAAAAAGACACCAAGAAAATGAGCTAGAATTCTCTAAGTACTACTTATATCTCATACTTAGAATGATTTAACATCACTCCTAGGATGCTATATATATATATATATATATATATATATCTCTTGGTAAAACATACCAAGGAAAAACTATTTGGGAGGCTCTTAGTTGTAAAACAATTAACCTTTAGTCTATCTAGGAAATTATTATTTAGCACTAATTTTAAAGATGCTATTTATATTCAAGTTCTTAAGAGGACTCTATAAAGCGATATATATATATATATATATATATATAAGAAATTATAGATATTACATTTCATATAAAAATAATATATATATATATATAAGAAATTATAGATATTACATTTCATATAAAAATAATATATATATATATGTTTTCATAAATAGGTATGAAAAAGAATGTCGATAAAAGGGTATATTATCTTTTGACACTATATATTAAACCTTACCTTTTATATATATATATATATATAATCTCTCTCGTAACTTTTATGATTACAAATAAGTTAGCTCACACCAGAATCTTCTAAGGGAACAAGTCTACTGAAATTTAGGACGACGCTCCCTTCTAAAGAACCGACCTTCTACAAATCGTGGGGGACAAACATAAATCCCACTCCACAAATGGTTAACTCCAGTTTTGCTCCATCGTTTTAACAAGTCGAGGTGTGCATTGAAGTCTTCCTATGGACCACTCTTCTTGAGAATTATGGTATGGAATAGGTTCCCATAAGAAAAGGGACAACCAATCTTGTTTAAGGGAAATCCCTGCCAGGTAGAAAGGATCTTTCTTCCTTAAAAGAGCACTGAGATAAAGAGAGTGGGGGGAGGATCTCCGCAGACGTTTGAGGCTCATTATGGGGATATCTTGTGTGGTCGTAGATTGATGATGGAGGAAAACAAAACTCAAAATGGCGTTACTTGTGATATCTGCAAGGGAGGAGGGGCATATAAGGTTGCGGAGATAACAAGGCCTCTACGCGAAGACTGGCTATAAGCAATTCCCCTCTATATGAGGTAGAATGAAATTTCTACCATGTTTTATACTATATCTTTATTGTTACATTCCTCTTCATATGATAAAATTTGAATAGCGGCTTCCTGGAGATATGCCCTCATTTGAACAACGTTCTTTGGTTGGGTTCATGGTCTGAATCTCTGCGTTAAGGTTAGAGTCTGCATTGTTCAAATAAAATGATCCGGATTGATAGTACTGAATTTTTAGAAATCCCTGTGCGTTATAACGACGACTAGCACTACGGTTATCAGAACGCAATGATTCCAGTAATGGTCGTTTGACATTTGTCTCATTAAAATCTCTGAGAACAAATTCTACAACTGTCTTACTTAGACAACCCTTCTTTTTGATCTTTGAATGAGACGCGCGATTGTTGTATGGAGTTGGTGGATAAATAGCTATGCAATTTTATTTCAGAGACGGAGTTATTTAAGAAATTCTAACCATTATTATTTAGAAAAATAACACATCCGAATATGTATAATATCATTGTTGTTTGCGATCGTTGCTGTTTGCGATCGGAAATATAGTTTCACTGCCTTGGTTGTTGACCTCCGCAATTTTCCTGTAGGTATTTATTTGCACCATCAGATTTTCCTTCAGTTGGAATTAGGGTTTGAGAATAGATTATGGAGTGTTTTCCTTAAAAGGATAGGTGTTGACCTTTAACTAAGTTCAGAGTTACTATCTGAGTATATATACAATTCCGTTATAATTAGCGGAGATCAAAGAGGTGATCTCTGCGTGTGTGTGCAAACAGGTTTTGTCATCTAAGACAAAGCTTTTTTATTAATGTATAATGTTGATTCCAGATAAGTTTATGTGCTTAATATACTGTTTTACTATTTATTTGGGCAACAAACTTTGTACTCAGGGAGTTGTTACATTTCTACACATAGCCTTGGAAAGGGACGGCTAATGATAGCCTGATCCTTGAGTACCTTAGGATTGATGTACATAGAGTTTCTCATGTGTATTAATTTGTACCACGAATTAGTAGTCCCTATTTTACAGACATCTTAATGCATGCTGCTATGAAATTCTGAATAAGATCTCTGTAAGATCCCCTATCATGTGTTGATATTATTCAAATGATTCTTAGTTTAAATATTTATTCTCTGACTTTTCATGTTCCCTTGGAAAGGAGAACTCAGGAACTAATACTGGTAACAGTTCATATATATATATATATATATGTATTTCTGTATTGGAAGGTAGTTTGTGGGAAAGAAAATCAATAAGTTGGAACATTGTGGAATTGTTCTATGTAAGGATCTATGTCTATGCGCATAATCCAGTCGGATCATATCTAGGTTGAAAAGATCAAAGGTCGCTAAAACTTAAGTTGGATATTAGAAGAAATGCTAGTATTTAAATTATATATAACATATCTTTTAAATGATTATGACTTCGCTTGAAAACTTCTTTTCCTAAAATTTTAATTTCGACGAACTATTGGATCTTATTTGATGCAAGTTTAGAGAAGAAGGCAAAGGTCGATCCTCATAGGAATAATATTATTATGTCAAGTCATTTTAGATTTCTATCATAGATCATTGTAATTACTTTATTTAGTATTAAAAGAAGTTTGTTGGCTATTTAAGTATTAGTATTAAAAGAAGTTTGTTGGCTATTTAAGTATTAGTATTAAAAGAAGTTTGTTGGCTATTTAATACTTGAGTTAGAACATTGTAACCGTTGTTGCGACTAGTATTATTTATCTTATAAAAGATTTTTTCGATGAGAGAGACTTAGAGAAGGAAATTATGGCAACTACTAAGTTGCAGATTGTAGCCTTTATGTTTTGGAATAAATAGATGAGGCAACATACTTTGTGGACGTAGTCCGGGTTTGGGTGAACCATGTTAAATGGTCTCTCTTTGTGTGTGTTCTTATGGATCCTTTTGTGATTTCTCCTTGTTTATGTTTATTTTGTGTTATGTTTCCCCTTGATAATATGACGGATATATATAAATGTTTATTTGGTATTTCTGGTTTGAGTGCATTATTTGGTCTTTCATTTATATGTGCTTATGATGGTTTTGTTGTTATGTAAAATTTTATGCTTTCCTCAAGAAAATCTTTGGAAAAGACAATTCATGGTCATTCATGTTGTAAAGAATGATTATGTAAACATTTAGGAAGGGTTGAATATTCCTCTAGTTAAATAGTGAGAATGTTATAAAGAATAATACTTTTTAGTAAGATTTAGTTATGATATTAGAATATTTGTATTGCACTCACTTTTTGATCAACCATTACACAAAGTTTTATTGAAGTTAATTAAAATAATCATAATCGAAAAGAAATTTGTAAAATTTTCACTGATGGTTAAGACATAAATATTACATTCCATTAATGTTTTTAACATGTCCTCCAATGACATTATGACCTAACATATGCAATTCTAAACACTTTGTTTGAGAACACTGGAAAGGTAGCATTTGAAACAAGAGACTTTCAATACTGTAGTGCATTTTATATGTTTATTTAATTTTTTTATAGATAACTTATTTGATATTTAATTAATATTTAATTTATTTTTTTTATATATAACTTATTTGGCATTTAATTAATGAAAAACAAAAGAGAACTCATAAGTTATATTTAATATTTATTTTTTCAAAATCCAATCATAAATTCTTTTTTTCCATTACTAACTACTTGCTAACCATCTCAACCTAACTACTTCTTGCTAACCCTCTCAACCTGACTTGTTAGTAACTACTTGCTAACCATCTCAGCCTAACTACTTCTTGCTAACCATCTCAACCTGACTTGTTAGCCGATCCATGATTCTTTTATTCAAGATCAATAAAGTTTCTATCAAACACTCTACAGATCCAACCAATAAGCAATGGTTTCTCTGCAGCCATTACATTGGTGCATGAATCTTTATTTTACTTATTCTTTTATTCAAGATCAATGAGTTTGTATCAAACACTCTACAGATCCAACCAATAAGCAATGGTTTTTCTGCAGCCATTACATTGGTGCATGAATCTTTATTTTACTTTCGCCAGACAAAATTTTCACAAGTTAAATGGAAGTACATCCCGAAGCTCAGACAAATCTTTTAAACAAAGCTAATCTCATAAATTGCGCAAGTGCTCATTGTTATTTTTTACTTTGAGTATCTTTGCCATCTATTTAGTTTTACATAGTTTTACCCATATCAGATTTTGTTCATAATAACCTTGACTTTGTCATCACAAATTTTATTGTATTTGTCCACTACAAATTTGCAAATTTCTTCACTAGGAGGTAATCCTACCACGCAGCAACTTGTTTTATTTTATGTTCCTTCTGCAAAACTAATAATATCCTTCCAAGGTAATAAGTGAGATCTATGTTTCCTATTTTATTTTGGGTTCCTTTTGCAAAATCAATAATATCCTTCCAAGATAATAAGTCTATAATTTGTGTTTTAAAACATCAATAATATCCTTTTAAGGTAATAAGTGAGAAATAGTTATTAATCGAGGTAGTCTAAAAATTCTACATTTTCAATTTTTTCTGAACATATTTTCCATCTAATTTTGTTCATATTTCTATTGGAAATCTTTAAAATATTTTAGAATCACATATATTACATATATTAGTTATGGAAATTGTATAATTTACATGACCTGAAGGTATTTGAGGGTGCTGAATCTATTTATAAATTCAAAAATACAATTTAAACATTTATAAATTTGAATTTTATCAAAAAAAATTATCTAATTCCGACCAATAATCTCTTTCTAAAAAAATTATTAAACATCCTAGAGTTGTTTTTTACTATCACACAATCTAGGTTTTACCCTGAATCTTCACATGGTATCAAAGTGAGGCTGAACTTAACTCCCTCACCAAAGAGCCCATGAACTTAACTCCCTCACCAAAGAGTCCAGAGATTCAGATTGCTTCTGCTTTGATTTTTTTGGATGTGGCCAGCTACGAAGCACGAGACAGAGTGCTTGTCTTTTGCTATTTCAAAGCCCCTGGTGTTTTACCCTGGATCTTCACATGGTATCAAAGTGAGACTGAACTTAACTCCCTCACCAAAGAACCCATGAACTTAACTCCCTCACCAAAGAGCCCAGGAATTCAGATTGCTCCTGCTCTGATTTTTTTGGGTGTGGCTGGCTAAGAGGCACGAGACAGAGTGGTTGTCTTTCGCTGTTTCTTGGCTTTGAGCCCCTGGTGTTTGCTGGAGTTATCAGATCTGACAGCGCTGGAGTTATCTGATCTGAGCGCGCAATCGTCCTCCTCTTGTTGGTGTTCCTTGATCTGTGCTAGAGATACAGCTTTGGTTTCTCTCTTCATTGTCTCAGAACACAATGCAGTTGGATAGACGGATCTATTGGTTATCTGGTTTGGTCGAGGTGGGCTTGGCTCATAGCTTAGCGCTTTTTCTGGCCATAACCACGTTGAGGGTGACGAGATCTAATATCAGGACTGAGGCAGATCTGTCGAAAACACCGCATAGGAGCGTAACTAGCACCAAGTATCTTGTTTTATAACCATGTTTGGTCTTGGCGGCCAGCATTTGGGATCTGCCATGAGTAGATGCTTCTTTGATCGGCTTAATTTGTGGATCGGTGCTCAGTTGTTTTCTCTTTGAGTTCAAGGCAGCATTTTGATGAGAATTTTCATGCATCTACGACCCTTCGTGGTTTCCTATCGACCGTTCCTCTCATATAGCGATCGTTGCCCCCACATAAATGCATGGGACAATCCTCCATTAAGAATGTTGCTCTTTGCTTTGTTTTTTTTGGAGCAGCTTGTAGTTTTCCTATACATTGGAGGATTGATGGACACCAAATGATTTTCCTATATGAGATTGTTTTGCTCATTAACTTATTGAAATTGATTTGTTTCTTTTATTGTAAAGGAATATCTAAAATGATCTTGTTTGTCAAAATCAATATTGAGGATTATTGTCAATGATGATTTTATGGTACTTCTTGTTATGCACTTTTTATAGTCTTACGAGGGTAACCTCGTAATTCTGTCCTCCTTTGGAATGTTTCTTGCTTAGGTCTTTTTGTATCTTTGCCGCCTCGAGTTCGTACTCCATACTTTCTCCATCAGTTGTGATATTCATTGTTGTCACTTTTTCCACTCGGTTCAACATTGTAGGGGGCGGGGGGTAGGATGCAATGCTCCCTCAAATGATTTTTTATTCACCAACTTCAATTGAGATCAAGCATCTTTTAGAGTGAGCCTTGTACACATCACCAATTCCTATTTTGACTCGGCACTTGCACTAGCTAATTACCCATGCAGTCTAGTGAGATGGATTGGCATCCATAGGGACATTCAACATATGATCTTTTCTGAGTTGTTAGAATTCATTCTCGATGATCAATTTATTTTGATAGGTGTGCATTTATCTCTTATTGCCTCAGCAGTTTGGAACATGCATTCAGCCTCAGGAGTTTGAAATTTGTTGCTTGGATTTCTACATGTATCTTTGATGGCATTGACAACGTAGAGTTTTCTTGCCCTCTTAAAAGTTTTAACCATTCTTTCTGTTTGGATCCATTAGTTTTCAGAGGCCTCATTACTTGTTCAATGGTTGATGGTGTGTGCTTTTGTTTAAAGCCTTGTCTAGTTCTGACTAGCACCTATTTCTTTGGAGCATTCATGTGGTGGTTGTCACTATTTTCCATTTTCGTGGCTTTGCAACTTATCCACTTGTTCAAAGTTCAACCATGTTCTTTGAGGTTACTTGGCTTGAGACTTGTTCAGAGTCTCTGTGGGTCATCATTGTGAAGTCTTCATAGCGCCTTTTCAACATGTGTGCATTTCTCTCTTTTGGGGAGGAGTTTTTACAATGAGGTTTTCTCCTTTTATCCGCTTATGACATCTTGTACAGGGGTACCTTATTAGGCATGGTTGTCAGGACTCATCTATGGTTTTTTTGTTTCCTTCTTAAGTTTCACTTTAATTCTCATTCATGATTCACAATAAAACTTGGATCTTTACAATTTTATGTTCTTTTGCAAAATCAATAATATCCTTCTAAGATAAGTGAGAAAGAGAATAATCTCTCTACATGAAGTCAACAATCATATATATATATATATTATTTTTTTTAATTTTTTTTATATATATATATTATTTTTTTTAATTTTTTTTTGAACATAGAAGAGTAGGAAGTCAATAATCATATATATATATATATATATATATATATATATATATATTATTTTTTTAATTTTATTTTGAACATATATATATATTATTTTTTTAATTTTATAATATATTATTTTTTTAATTTTATTTTAAACATAGAAGAGTAGTTAGAGTAGTTATATATATATATATTATTTTTTTAATTTTATTTTGAATATAGAAGAGTAGTTAGACTACGCCTGTAGGCGAATCATGAGAGCACAAGGCGTGGGGTTCGATCTGAGGTGAGGACTGCCCCAACCGACAGCCTTAACCAACCGGCCTACAGCAGGACCCCAAATCAATGATCATATTATGAAGTTTCTTCGACAACTTTTTAACTTTTCTAATTAAGATAAAGTCCATATTAATTCATACTTAAATTAATATAAACTATAAAGTCCATTGTTAATTCATAGTTTGAACACGACAAGTATAATGTACACAGTTCTTGCTAATTCTTAAGGGTGAATCATTATTCTTAAAAAATTAAATATAAACTATAATAAAAATATTTCTACTAAAATTACAATAGCATGAAATGATCCAACAAGTAATTTTTATTATCTTAAATACTTTAAAATAACAATAAATACTTCAAAGTTGATAACTCTAATGTTTACGCGTCTTAATCTATACAATTAATCTTTGATTCCAAGGCATTTTCTAAGTTTGAATTTTAGCGATACCGTGAATGAAGAGAAAACATGTCTTCTTAATCGGTGTCATCTTGTCTGATCAGAATTACGACGCTTCGTTCGCTCCACAGAAATCAACTTCGTCCAACTGCGGCATGTTTAATAATGTTTAATAAAAAATATTGTTATAAAAAAATTCATTTTATTGGAATTAATTTATGAGGATTTAGAAAATGTTCTATAAACCATTTTAAACAAATTTACAAGTATTTTTCCATATAATTTTTTAAATAAAGACTCATGTCACAATTATATTTTAAATTTAAAATATGTTTCAAAATTTTCCTAATAATAATTGAAAGTTTCTTTAAAATGTTATATTATAAATTATGTTTTAAATTTGAAATTTAAAATGTATATTATAAATTATGTTTTAAATTTAAAATATATTTCAAGTTTTACAATAAAAAATAAATGTTACTTTAAAATTGTGAAGTCAAATAAATATTTTCAATGTCTATTTAATTAACATTACAAGAATTTTTCTTTACATTATTATTTTAGTTATAACATTATTATTATTCCAATGTGGTAAAAAATAGCTAACATTACAGTACTATTACATGTGAATGAATGTATGGTAAGTAGATTCAGTTCTCGTTTCAAAAGGATGCACAATTCTCTATAAGTTAGGAACTTGTATGGTAAGTAGATTCAGTTCTCTTTTTCAAAAGGATGCACAATTCTCCATAAGTTAGGAACATACAAGTACGATTGCTTTCTTTCATATTAATTGCTGTTGACTCGAAACGAGTCGGAGAGATTTCATTTTCACCTTTCAATAAATGTTGAACTACTAGCTTTGTGATAGTTACAACTCAAATAGACTCTCATTTTGGGTCATTCACAAATAATATTATAATCATTTTTTACTGTGATATACTCGCATAATAATTGGTAAATTAAAATTTAGAAATCATTATGTTAATATCTATATATATATATATGATTTCAAAATCAAGTGTTATAGTAGAAAAATTTAAATAAATGATTATAATGATAATGGTTATTAATATAGATCAACTTTGGTTCATGAACTTAAAAAAAAAGATAAACATTCACTTAGTTTACTTTAAAATTTTATTTACCTGTTTGAAAAGCTTTAAGAGAAGTATTCCTACATCACCATAATCATGATGAGCAAAAATGTTACAAGATCAGTATTATAGTAAATATTTTAAAATTACACTTTAATGTGGGTATCCACATGATTCTATGAAAAAGTGATTTTCATATTCAACCTTCTTAGTAACACAAAGATGACAATTTTTTCATCCCAAGATGTTTGAATTTGTTCTTAGTTTTAGCACTGCTTGTTAACAAGTGCATCTCCATTTAATATGATAGAGATGTTATCACATGAGTTTAATGCTTACATCATCATATGTCAACTTTGAAAATATATAATACCTATAACCACAAATAATAGTACTATTATATGTTAACCAAATACACATACAAACAAAATAAAAATCTCCCTCTAGAGAGTTTATATATACACTTTATATAAAAAATTCTATATAAAAAAATTAAACTAAAGATACTTGATTTACACATAAATAGAAATATTCATATCTTGGCTTTGAAAAAAAATATAAAACCTATAAGAATTAATATTATAGGTGAGTTAAATAAAAATAAAAATATCTCTATATATTTTTTGGTCGGCAAAATGTTTCTATATATATGAAAAAGAAAGATTTCATATATACATATACGATAAAATAAGAGATATTATATTGCCAAATAATTAGAAATACTATAAAATGATATTTGCATGAAAATATAATTACAATGAAAATAAAAATATTTTAACATTAATCAAAATTGTATTTTTACATATTCATATATGCAGAAGTTGAACATATAACATATTTTATCTCTTTTGGAATGGATTTAGATTAGTATGTTTTAGGAAAGTTTTTGATAGGTGTTTAAAAATAACTTTTGAAAGATATTGGAAGATTTACAAGGTTCCTTTTGGGTAAGGTTGGATGTTATATGGTGCTATTAGATGTAATTGTTAAGTTTACGAATAGTGGGCACTTTGTGTAGCAACTATTTTAAGGCTTAATTGTCATCATCATTTTTCATTAAGTTATATATATATATATATATATTCTGCGAAGCGCTCCTTTGATATTGAGAAACAAAGTAGAATTCTTAAATATTTCCATGCTATTATTGGGATGTCAATAAACAAAAAGAAGCCGAAAAAATATGCTCATGAAGTCTAGGAAATCACTTATTATAAAAAAAATTATGACAATAATGACTTGGAGTTGACATCATCACAAACTTTACTACAACTAGAATATTGAAAGCAATAAAACATAAGGAAAGATGGAGAAGGAAAAAGTGGATTATGAGGAGGGCAAGGCGGTCTTTCTGAATCCCATTTTCAACACAAGAGAAGAACTAATTGAAATTTGGAATGGGACAAGCACATACAATAAGGACATTTCTGCTAGATTTTCTAATTTTAATCAATATTTATCTAGGATCTTACTTAAAAGAATAACTTGCACAACATAACACAATATACACAAAGAATTTCCTCGGGGAAACCATAAAGGAGAAAACTCCGAAACTTTCTCAGATATAGAACCGTCACTAATACAATATCACAAAAGTAAAACCCCAAAACAAAGATGGTATTTTGCAGCTCCTCTTCTTTTCCTCCCATGCGAACTTGTCCTCTCTCTCACTTATGCAAACTTGTGAGTGAGTGTTATGTCCAAATGAGAGAGCTCCACTCTCTATTTATAATTTATCTTTCACTTGACCTTTTCACTTATTAGGTCGGCCCAAGTTGTACCTGAATGGGCCAACTTCTCTAGAAGACTCTATTAACCCTAATACAATCTGAATATGGGGTCTATTGCCCCAACTTACAATGGAGGGTTAGCCTCAATGACTTTGCATGACCAAATACAATTTAATGAATTCTCCAGCCGGAGGAATAAACATCTCCGTCAGAGGTACAAATAAAATGCAATAACAAATAGAATATAAAATACAAGTGAAAATCTTTTGAAGTTACAATTACATTAACACTCCCTATTAACTAGGAAGGTATTCTCTTGACACAGTCATCAACACATATGGACACAAGTCTTCATCATTGGATCATCATCAATGCTAGAACATCATCAATGCTCGAACATCATCATCAAAACTGCATCAACATCGTCGCTGCTACAATCCTCATCATGTCGATTATCGATTGGTGACATCTCTCGAATCTACTCATCATAGGTATTTCTACAGAGCCAACCCTTTTTCATGTTGGATGTAGGCCTAGCCTCCATGTTGGTCTTCATCATCTCTGTGAGCAAGCCATCAAGTAGGTACAACGAAGGACCATTCATTACATTGCCTCTACAAGCACCTGCATCTCCTACTGTCACCTCATCGTATTCAGATCATCTCATCGTCACATGGAGCATAGCCCGGATGCACATAAGAAGTTTACCAACATGGGAGGACCAACCTACCACCGTGTGAGACACAACACTTACATCAACCGACATGGGAGGACTTTCCTACCACCATTCAGGAAAGGCTCAGCACTTACATCAACCGAAATGTGAGGACTTTCCTACCACCATTCAAGAAAGGCATAACACTTACATCAAATGACATGAGAGGAATTTACTACCACCATTCAAGAAAGGCACAACACTTACATCAACTGACATGGGAGGACTTTCCTACCACCATTCAAGAAAGGATCATCAATTACATCAACGGCCATGGGAGGAATTTCCTGCCACCATGCTGGAATGGCTCGACACTTATATCAATGGTCATGGGAGGACTTTCTTGCCACCATGCTGGAATGTCCCGATTTATTTCAATGGCCATGGGAGGACTTTCCTTCCACCATGCCGGAATGGCCCATGTGCATCTGCGTCTTCTAGACTCATCACTTCCTCTTGGAAGGAACCTTGATCTGAAGAAGACCAAGCTTCTCTATGAAGTACTTGAAAATCACTCTGGCTAGCAGCTTGGTCAACACATCAGCTATATGCTCATCCGTCGCAACATACTGGAGCTTTACTACTCCTCTCTGCACCATATCCATGGTATAGTGATACTTGACCTCAATATGCTTCGACTTGTCATGGAACACCGGGTTCTCGGACAAATTCACACAACTCTGGTTGTCACAGAATATACAAGTTGCCTCTAATCAGAGATCAAACAAATCAGACAGTAACATCCTAAGACATACTGCCTCACAACTAACCGAATAAGCTGCAACATACTCTGATTCGGTTGTATTCAGTGCCACGCATGACTTATTCCTACTAAACCATGAGATCATACCGGATCCCATATTGAAGGAGCATCCCAAAGTGCTCTTCCTATTAGCGGCACTTGCTTCCCAATCCGAATATAACCCTATAGGTTAATATTTTGATTCATGTCATACTTGATCCCATAATAAACTGTACCCTTCAGGTACCTCAGAATATGCTTTGCAGCAATCAAGTGAACATGTCTCGGATCCATCAAGAACTAGCTCAATGTGCTCACAGCAAGGCACAAGTCTAGTCACATATTCACCAGGTACATCAATGACCCAATCATCTGACGATACATCATGGCATCAACTGAATATGATGAAGCATCACTCAATAGATTCATCCCTCGATGTCATAGGTGTGGCCATGGCCTTGCAGTCCATCATTATGAATCTCTTTAGAATCTCTACTGCATAGTTCCCTTGTCCAAGGAAGATCCCATCCGCATTCTGCCACACCTCCATGCCTAGGAAATAATGCATCATACCCAGGTCCTTCATCTCGAACTCTGCAACAAGTTTCCTCTTCGTATTAGAAATGAGCCCATCCTCCCCTGTTAAAAATAGGTCATATACATAGAGTAGAAGTATCACTGGATTTCCCACCTCAGCCTTGTAGTAAAGGTTGGAATCTGGTTTACTCTTGGTAAATCCTAAGCTCATCAGGAAACTATCCTTCCTGCTGTACCACGTCCTGGGTGCTTGCTTCAATCCGTACAAGTCCTTCTTCAATTTGCACACATGAGTCTGCCTGTCATGTGTCTCAAATCCGAGTGGCTGCTCCATGTACACTTCTTACTCTACTACACCATTCAAGAATGTTGTCTTGACATCCATCTGGTGTACCTTCCATTTCATCATTGCAGCCAATGCAAGTACTAATCTGATGGAAGTGTATCTTGCTATAGGTGCAAATGTCTCCTCATAATCTATGCCTTCCTTCTGGGAGAAGCCACGTTCCACAAACCTCGCCTTGTGTTTCTCTATGTTTCCATCTGCAGCATGCTTGATCTTGTAGATCCACTTGGAACTCACAACAGACTTCCCTTCTGGTCTTGGAACTACATCCCATATATCATTCTTCATGATCAACTGGTACTCCTCCATCATGGCATCCTTCAATTCCTTCCTCTTTGTTGCTTCCTCATAGGTGGCAAGTTCATTGTCAATGATGTCGCGCAGCAGGTCTACATAGCTGGAGTATGGCCTCGATCTCTTGCTTTCTTTATGCATCCCCTTTTGAGCACCATAGCTCTTTGCATCTTGTATTGATTCTTGTACCCATGTTGTTTTTCTCTTGTGAGATTTCTTCTCATGGGGTGGATCTACACATTCCTATGGATCTTCTATCTCGCAATTTTCATGTTCTTATGGAATTGCCTATTCCATTACTACATCTCTGATCTTGGGTGCTTCTGGTTCTTCAATGTCTTCAACAAATAGATTTCTGGATTTATTGTAGGCCGAGTCTTTGTCAAATGTCACGTCCCTATTGATGTTGATCTTCTTGAATCCTGGCAAGTATATTCTGTAGGCCTTCGAGCTTTCATTGCATCCTACGAATATACCCTTCTTTCTTGAAGGATCTAGCTTCGTCCTCTTCTCCTTAGGAATATGTATGTACATTGGGTAGCCAAATATCATGAGATGGCTGAATTCTGGTTTCTCACCGAAGAATGCTTCTTCCGGAGTTTTGTTTTCAAGTACTTGATTTGGAGTACAATTTTGTACATACACGACTGTCCTCATAGCTTCTACCCATATATGCATCGGAAGATCTTGGTCATGAAGCATTGCTCTTGCTGCTTCCATGATTGTTCTATTCTTCCTTTTTGCAACGTCGTTCTGTTGTGGATTGTATGGATTGGTCAAATCCCTCTTAATCCCTTATTCTCCACATAAATTTTTGAAGTCTTTTGATGTGAATTCTCTACCATTGTCTAATCGAAAGGTCTTGATCTTCTTCTCTGTGTGGTTCTCGATCAAGGATTTGAATTCCTTGAATTTGTTGAATACTTCATCTTTTCTCTTTAAGAAATATATGCAAGTCTTCCTAGAAAAATAATCAATAAAAGAAACATAATATACATACCCACTCAATGAACTAGATGACATCGGACCACATACATCAGAGTGGATAATTTCCAAAATTCCTTTCTCCTTGCTCTCGCTACTTGGAAATGTCTTCTTTATGTTCTTTCCTTTCGCACATCCTTTGTAAACGCCTTCATGCTTTGTTTGAATTTCTAGAATTCCTTCAATTGCTTTGCTTGTAATGGGTAGTGCCCTATAGTGCAGATGTGCAAGCCTCCTATGCCATAGTTCACTTGGCTCCTTTGAGTCATGGACCAAGGCTTGTTCAGGTTGGCCCTTCAATTTATATAATCCTCCCTCTTGCTCTCCAATCACAATTGCATCATCTATGGTATTTCCCTTTGGCCACATTAGAACTTGGACATCTACAAATGCAACCCTCATACCTTTTTCATCTAGTGCCGATATGGAGAGACGGTTCTTCTTGAGTCCTGGAACATATAGGACATCCTTCATCTTTAGAGACTTCCCAGAGTCTAGCTTGTAAGAGGCTTATCCACTTCCTTTTATGGGGTATTGGTAATCATCCCCAAGTTTCACCTTGTGAGGTGAGTCATGTTCAGATAGGTTCACAAAGGATTCTTTAAATCCTGGCATATGATTGGAAGCCCCACTATCTACAAGCCAATCATTGCTTCCATGTGTGATAGTGCATGTGAGCGTTGGTATCAAGACATACTCTTCATCACTTGAATATTATCCATTGTCTTCTCTGGTTCTCTTCCTTGGGGGTTCATCATCCTCTGTAGTGTGAGAATGATGTCTTTTCTCGTTGTTCTTCTTGTTGGAGCCTCTGTTTCTGGGACATTCTTTGGATTAGTTTCCCTTCTCATCGCATGTATAACATCTAGCAGTAGATAGATCTCTCCTAAATCTTCTAAAGTTATTCCTTTGAATTTGGTGGTGGTGTTTCTCCCCCTTAATGTGATGGTGGTGATCCCTCTTGTTGTTATTCCTCCTGGTGTGTGTTGTGAGAGCTTGATCTTCATTTCCCATATTATCTTCTCGATCTATAAGTCGATCTTCTTCTTCTGAGCATTCTTCCCATACTCTACTGAAGGTATTTAACTTCTTCCTTGCACAAATCCTTTGAATGACGGAGTCCCATGATCTAGGGAGACCATTCAAGGTGGCCATCACAATTTCTCCATCTTCTACATATTATCCCATAGATTCAAGTTGCTCCTTGATCTGAGAGACCCTTGTAAAGTATGACTGCATGGTCTCTGCATTTTGAATCTTCACATTCTTCAACTAGTTCCTCAAGGTCATCTTTCGATTTATATTCTTCCCCGTAAACAACTTAGTCAAGGCATCAAACATCTCTTTGGGTGTCTTCAAGGATGACACACGTGGGATGAGATGATCCTTAATAGAATCTGCAATGATCCTCTTGGCCTTAACCTTTTTTTCTTGTGTAAGTCTTTAGCCTCATCTCCCTCTGGTGCTGGAACCTCTTCATTTACATATATGTCCAATTCATTTTCTTCTATGACAAGCCCAATCCTATACTTCCATGCTTAGAATTTATTAGCCCCTTCAATATTATCCTCATGACTGGTGTGCTGAGACATCTTTAATGAGAACCTCAAATGGAAATGACAAATATTTATATCTTACCAATTTGAGATGCTGAGCTGAGATTGGTTCTAGAGCTGGCTGGCCTAAGGTTTGTTAGAGAAACCCTAAATTTTCAAACTTGGAATTTGGAACTTCTGATTGGACAGATAGATGCGCTTGACTGAGGAGAGTATGCTGGTATACTTGGTTTCTGAAGATTCCAAAATTTCACCCTTGAAAATTGACTTGCGAAATTCTGATTTGTAGTTTCTCGCCTTTTCTGGTTTTTTGTAGTTTTTGGTCCAAAGTCAAACTAGGGTTTGACTTTTCGAGAGTTTTACCCACTCAAAAATTTTGATTTTGGTATGAAAATTTCGATATTGGAGAGGTGCACTTCCTTATTCCAATTGCACTCCAAAATTCCAATTTTGTGAGAAGCCCTAATTTTCCTCCGGCAGCAGTGACGGGCCAAAAATGAAAACTTCTCAGAAATAAACTTCTGCTTTGATAGAAATATGCGCCCTCCTTAGGCGAGCTATCCTATCCTCTTTTCGTTGATGATATGTGGAGATAAGTCCAAAAATTAAGAATACCTAGCTTCCACAGCTGCACAATGTCTTCTTTTTTAGGTTAGCTCTAATACCATGTTAGATTTTCTACTTTTAATCAATATTTGTCTAGGATCTTACTGAAAAAAATAACATGCATAGAATAACACAATAGACAAAGAATTTCCTCGGGGAAACCATAAAGAAGAAAACCCCATAACTTCCTCAGAGATAGAATCGTCACCAATACAATATCACAAAAGTAAAACCCCAAAACAAAGATGGTCATCTACAACTCCTCTTCTTCTCCTCCTATGCGAACTTGTCCTTCTCTCACTTATGCGAACTTGTGAGTGAGTGTTATGTCAAAATGAGAGAGCTCCATTCTCTATTTATACTTGATCTTTCACTTGACCTTTTCACTTACTAGGTCAGCCCCAGTTGTACCTGATTGGGTCGACTTCTATAGAAGGCTCTATTAACCCTATTACAATCTGACTATGGGGTTTGTTGCCCCGAATTACAATGGAGGGTTAACCTCAATGAATTTACATGACCAAATACAATAATGAATTCTTCGACTAGAGGAATAAACATCTCCATCGGAGGTACAAATAAAATACAATAATAAATACAATATAAAATACAAGTGAATATCTTCCGAAGTTACAATTACATTAACAATTTCTAAGGGTAAGAGGTATATCTAGGCCTAGGAAAAACATTGGAAAATGCCATCCAATGAGAAGAGGATATGCCAACAAAGGTAGTACAATCTAATCAATATGAAAAGGGAAAAAAATAAAGATTCAGTCATTTAAGGACACGAGGAGAGGATAATCTTGGGCCAAGAAATGTTACAATGTGGATATTTTTAGTTGAAATTTTAATGGTCTCTTTTTTTAAGTGGGGTATTCTTGAAAGGATATTGAAAGAGATATAGAGCATTCTAATAATCTTGTCGGGCCGATTTTCTCGTCAAATCATAAAGAGAAACCTAGTTGGGAAGATATCTATGTAATATCCTGGGCAAGCTCTGACCCAGATATTAACTCCACTTTAAAACTTTTACAACTTTTACTAGTGAAATTTTGTGGCAAATCCTTCGAACCGGATGGGAGGTAAGTGAGGGGTACTGGTGTGCAGACTGAGGATGGTGGGATGAAATTTTGATTCTGGAATTTATATGGGATTAGGTGCAGCAGCAGAAAAAAAAAAATTTAGTAGGAGTCCTTGGCACAACGTACTAAAGCCATTCACTTTTCAGCAATAGAATGAATCTATTGCCTACTTCAAGGCTTCCTGGGCTTCTAGCATATGCCAACAAGACTGGGTAAGGGTTAAAGGTGTTTAGGAAAGAGATATATCAGTCATAAAAATCATAAGGAATGCTGGAATAAAGAATGGATTGACTTGGAAAGGTTTGGAACAATTTGGGGATTATTTGCAGATGGTGGACAACTGAGCTAGTCACAATATAGGCTTTCCAAAACAAAGTTAAGGGCATTCAAAATCTTATTACAGGGACTGATATGGATATTATATTGAACTAACAACCTCCTCCAACTAACAAAATGCAAAATGGATCCTCAGAAAAGATTCAACAACAAATATGGTGAAACTAGTCTAGATTAAGCACCAAACTAGCTAGTCTTGCATTTTAATCCTTTAAACTGCTCCAATAAATGATAAACTCTACTATGACATTGAATAATTATCTGATATAACATACTGAACATATTCAGGTCAAAAATAATATATGAGAATCATTATTTTATTGATTTAACTGTCTCCCAACACAATAGTGCCTCACAGGCTAAATATTCATTACATTTGATGGAAAATGAAGAGAAGAAATAGAATATTACTGTGGATCTGCTATGGTGATAGGATCAGGTCATATACAGGTCATATGACTGTAAATGGCTGCTTACTGAGCTTCTAAACTTGTCTGGAGCGCATTAACTAGGTCAACCCTCTCCTTCAGGGAAAACTCCTCTAGATTTAGCTGTGAATGGAGAACGAGTGAGAAGATAAGTATGGATCTGATCTGAAGCTGGTTACTGATATTGAACACCTTTGATGTCTACAACAATGGCTGCACCAACTCTCCTTCATCCCCTGGGCTCATTCCCAAGTTCTATCTTCTTCAATAGATGGATCTTCACGAAAACTAGCTGGAGAATCACTGTTGGAGGAACCTATTCTCCCGAATGACTTTAGATCTTCAATGGAGGCTAGAAGCATATGTTACTAGCTATAATATATTGACATAGACCTACACAAAACTCTCTGGAAACTAAGGGCCTTGGGGCACATCACCCAAGAAGCCCAACTGAGGCACATCACTCAACTAGAGAAGCATCGGAGCTCTCATGAGAAAACATAAATGATCAAAAGTTGTCAAATGGAGTTGGTTGGATTCTTTTATAAACTTCATGATGAACTGTTGAGCAAGTTCTTGGCTTGGTGACCTGTGAGAGTAGGTTACCCACTTGCCCATTCTACTCCAAAGCCTTGAGGGTGCCTTTCTTGAGGAGAATAACAACTTCTGAGCTTTCAAAACTTTCTTTCCTTCACCTCCTTCACCGAATTTGGGCAAGTGCGCTTTAGGTATCTTTTCTAGTTGTTTTTATTTTCTTTCAGAAATCTTTTCTGTATCTTTCCACTTTCTTTACTTTCTTCTTTCCTGCTTTTGTTTGATTTTGCTAGCTTTTGTCAGTTTCCTTTCTGGGTTCATCTTGCCAACTTGTCTCCACTAGATTCCTTAGCTTTTCTGAGACTTTACCACTTAGGAAAGTTTGGCTCACTTACCAATTCGAATTTTGTAGCCAAGTCATCAACCACTTGGCACATTTATTAGCAATAAACATTTAAATGGAAATAATATAACTCAGAAATAATTTAACTTAGCAATTAATTAATTATACAGTAATTAATTAATTGTTATGTTGTAATGCCTCAAAATTTCCTCAATTAATTAATTTCTCAATTATTCAATCACTTGGACTTAGTCATGGGGTTAATAACTGCATGGGGGGCCCTCCTTGTCCATTTAATTCCCAAATACAACCTTAGGCATCTTCCATAAGGTATTTTCCATACTTGCTCATTAATTAAATAATTATTGCATAGGTGACTTAGGCCAAAATTACTGCATGGACCATGGAAAAATATGGGGACATGACAGAGATATAGAACATTCTATATCTTATCGGGCCGATTTTCTCATCAAATCATAAAGAGAAACCTAGTTGGGAAGATATCTGTCATGATTTGTAAAAGCGATTAGGGTTAATTTTTTTGTTATTGGGTGTGAGATAGGTTTTGAGCAAGAGCGAGGGTTCAAATCTCTATTACAGTTTGACTTGATAGTAGGCGAGGAGGTTAATAATAGGATAAGGGAGGAGGCATGAAGTCTTGGTTTTTCAAGTAGAAAGAGGAAGAAAAAGTGTATAAGATTGAGGAAAGAGTAAAAATGGTGCTCATTGAAGATGCAAGCATGGAAGAGGTTAAAAATCTAATGAAAATGACTGTAACTGAGTAGTTCATGTCAAAACAAATGAAGGAAGATTCATTATGATAGTGGTTGCAAATGAACTAGAAGGAAACCCTAGGATATATTTCATTATTCAATAAGTTTATTCAAGAGTGGCTTACATTTGATTTCAAGTGTGGAAGTGACGTGGAGAAAATATTGGGGGCCTTCTATATTATTCCTACAGCATAGGTAGCTTGATTTGAACCATAGAAATAAATGATTTATATGCAATCTTTTAGGGTAATTGTGCCTATATTACCCATGAATTTTTGAAACAAAAATATCTCAAAGATATTATGAGAAGGTATGTGTAGTTTTATAGATTTTGAAAAAGACTTCCAAATCAAATCAAGCTGGAACACAATAAAAAGTTTATTAGAAATGGACCTCTAGGAGGGTTTTCTAGATGAAATAGAGGAAATGGAAATGAAATTTTCTCATCCTTTGGATTACTATAAATTACCCTTCAAATTCCTAACATGCTATGATATAGGAAATATCTAAAAAGAATGAACATAGAAGGATGAGAGGCGTGTTTGAAGGACCAAAAGAAAGGCCTCCAAGGAAGAAATAAAAGAACTAGGAAGAGAAGAAGTAGCAAAGGGTAATTTGGTATCCTTGGTTGTAGAGGAGGCATTGGACAATTAAAGTGAAGATTTGGGGAAAATCTATCAAAGGAATAAAGGGAGACATGATAATCTCGTTGTGCAAGTGTGGAGAAAAAAATTGAAAATTTGAGAATCAAGCCAAAAGAGGAGATACATAGAAAGTAAATTGGGAAAGGTATGCTTTGTCATAATTCTAATCCTAGTTCTCAATTGAATTTTTCCATGGGGGTTCAATAATCATGTGATATTATAGCATGCAAGTTCACAAAGCATAATTTAATTCTCTATAATATGGAAGAAATATATTTCCTAGTATACACTACTAAATTTGGCCCAATTTCCAATGATTTCATGATGAAGTTTCATCATACAATTGTCGCAAGTGCTACCAACCCTTGATGTAATTTTTTTTTTAATCCATTTAATCGATAGACTAATGAGTGTGTCTTTTTGTCGTTATTTCGATAGAAACAAACTTCCTTGTGTCATCCCAACTTCAAGAAAAAAATTGTTGAAACACCAATGTAGTGGTGTCATACTTCTTACTACAATGTCCTTCAGACTACCAATGAAGATTATGGACCTTTGTTATGATTTCAAATTCACTTTCTGTTGGAAGCACAATGACCATTGGTCATGTATGTCAATAACGAAAAAACATTTCCTAGGAGTATGATGGCATACCATCGTACTAATGATGAAATTAAGTTGATCTTATGAAAAAATGTGAAAGACTTTTTCCATTAATTCGATGATTGACCATCATAAGTGTGACGACACTGACTCTAAGGTACAAGGATTCACTACAATGGAAAGAGATTATAGCAGAGGTTTTTAGTGTTACAAGAATGGTGAAAATTGTCAAAAAAACTCCGCTACAACCTTTACCAATGGTACTAGATGTGTTGGTGGAGGTTTTTATGGAAATTTATTATAACTAAAAAACCTTGGCCATTGTAGGCTTTAATGAAAGATTTTTTATTGGTGCACTTTGTTGATATAAGTGCACCAGTGCTAACAAATACAAAATGAATTGGTGAATTTAAATACAAACAAGAAGTGGAAAGTACCAAAATATTAACACCACCGGTGCTTTATAACAATATATGCAATAGTTCTTTATAATAAATATAGCACTAGTGCTTATGAAACCTTATAAAGAAGCAGTGTTATAAGGGAAGGAAATGCACTAATGAAGTTGTCTGGGATGTTGACTTTCAAAGATTTTTAAAATTCAACGATGTTATTACAATATAGTAGCGCACTATTGCTTAAATAGAAATCACTAGGCATAATAATAAAAAACATCGAGGCATGCAACATGTAGTTTGATGCACCAGTGCATGTTTGTTTTAAATGCATCGGTGCTACATTTACTAAAACACACCCGTGTGATTAAAACGATCAAAGGCACTAGTAATCATTTTCTATTTGGTGAACAATGACTTGTGACATTGTACTAGAATATATATATTTTATTTTTATTTTTTTAATTCCATTATTCGTCATAAATTGAAATATTTTTTTATAATAGTATTCATATAATTTGAATTTTAAATTATTGTGTTTGGATATGATGTTTGGATTAATTTGTTATACAATAATTTCTCGCACCTATTTTAATATTTAATCATCGATGTAACATTCCACAACAACATTAGTCTTGATGCAATAGAATAAGAAACTTTATTTTATTATACATTAATAAGAGGCCCTTTGTCATAAAAAGTGGGATGACATAAAGGTCCATAATAATCAAAATGTCAACAGGTAATTTTTACACTTATTGGTAACCCGTTGTCTTTCAATTGAGACACTATGTCCAGTACATTATACAAAATGTTTGGTTTTCACAGATAATTATTTCAAAATATACAACATCTTGCAATAACATACAAATATATTGATCATCATTCTTTGCCGGAACTATTGTTAGTGCTCGAGCTACTTACATGACTTGGGTTATTTGGCCAATGTTGTTTTGATTTCCTTTATTGTTTTCCTCATCTTCAACTTCCATCTACAAACATAACAATAAAGTGTAATGAGTGTATCGACATTGGTGGGAATAATGAAAGTTAAAATAGATAATATACATGAATGTGAATTGAAAAACATACCATACAAATAATTGAGTCCTGAATGATGCATATTCTTTAAAATATCATGTGTTCTCTCAACAACTCTTCTATTGGCTCCACTCCATACTTTGTTTCCTACAAGTTTTATACCCCATAATAAATCATAGTTTTAATATAAAGGATTTTTATTGTCCCATTAATTATAAAATGAGAGAATTAAAATAGCATAGATACTTACAAATTCCACTGTTAATTTTTTATATGCCAGCATATTCTCACAACCCATACTTAACCCATTGTTAATCAATTCTTCTTATGAATCTTCTTTGTATGTCAACACCTGTTTGAAGATATCCAAGGATGATTGGTGTAAAAAAATAAAAATATTTAAAGATTACAACCAATATGAAATCTTAAGGTATTATAAGGAAATCACAACTAGTTAGAAACTTTGCTATCAACCCTTTTTTCCTTATCATCCTATCTTACGTGTTGAATGGGTTCCATGATTTTGTTTTCTTTTCTACAACAAAACAATTGAAAATTAATAATTAATGATAAATTAATTAATTATATGTACATAATAGAAAAATTCAATGATTTCATACTTTTGAAGCATGTTGCTGTTGAGATGGCTCCTCCCGCGATGCAATTATGTCCATTTCTTTGGCCATCTCCTTGTACATTTTTTTGGATATCCCTACTGTCATATTTTGGATATCACCTTTTTCATCCTTTGATATTTTCATAATCTTCCTAAAAACTTAAAATGACATTAAAATATTCTTACACTAATATGAAACATAAATATAGCAGAATTACTATTAATAAATGTATGCTTTGTAGTAGTATATACATATTCTATAAAAACATGTTTAGGAATATTACTTTTTAAATGATTCATTTTGTTGCTATATGTTTTTTCTATTGCAAGTTTGATAGATCTCATTGACCATTGGTCTAGAAATGCCTCCTGTACTTTAGATATAACATTATTTTTGGAATCATTGGATTGATTTCTGTACTGTAAGTGAAAAGTACATATACACGTTCTTTCCATTATATACCTCATACTTTTATGAAAGTCCCCCCCCCCCTTTCATGAACTTTTAGCACCACTCTAGATGAGCTAAGGACCAATTCATCATCATTTACAACTTCCATAATTTGTTTTTTCTTATGATGCGTCATGCAACCAAGTCCCAGATATAGCATTAAAATAGCATAAATAGACCAAAAGAAAGTAATCCACGACTTAATAATGAATAAATGAGATGAATAACAATCCTCTTCAAGGGAGGGACCTCCTTACACAATGTAATAACTACAAAATACAATACAAGATACAATTATGACTAAAATGAAAAGGTCTCCTTTGTATATATAGGAGACAAAGGGCTACAATAACAACTAATAGACCCACTAATACACCCAAGCCGACATCAATAATATGTAATGCACCATAATAAAGGGGTAATGTGCCTCTACATAAGGGGTAATGTGTCAATATTTAGGTCTTAACATGCCCCTCCCATTTAGAAAAGTGTTGTCCTCAATGCTTGATTAGTTGTGGATGCTTTTGTATGAAGGACTCATCTTTCCATGTTGAATCTTCCACTGGAAGGTTCTTCCATTTGATAAGGTACTCAATAATATCCCGATTACGTAGCTATTTGGTCCTTGTTTCAATGATTTGTTCAGGTTCCAATATGACTCTTCCTTCTTCATTAAGCTCAGGAAATGTTGTTTGAATTGGGATCTTGTCTCCTGTTACCTTCTTTAAGCAAGAAACATGGAAAAATGGATTCACTCTTGAAGATGAAGGGAGCTCCAATTTGTAAGCCATACTACCAATCTTCTGCAACATTTTATAAGGACCATAATACTTGGGTGCTAATTTATTGTCCTTATTTAATTGCTTGAGGGACATCTTCTTGTAAGGTTTTAGCCTCAGAAATACCCAATCCCCTTCTTCGAAACTCCTTTCACTCCGATGTTCATCAGCTTGTTGTTTCATCTTGTTTTGTGGCATGGCTAGGTTGTCCTTAAGTATCTGGAGAACTTATTTCTAGTGGTCTATGTCATCTTCCACAGCTTGAAATTAAGATTTTCCCTTTAAGGGAGATGTGATAGATGGAGGATGGTACCCATAAAGTGTCATAAAATGAGACTTTTTTATGATGTATGGAAGGAAATATTGTACACCATTCTGCCAAAGATAACCATTTCACCCACTGTGTTTGTTTATTAGATGCAAAGCAGCGAATATATCCTTGCAAACATTTGTTCACTATATCAGTTTTCCCATTAGATTGAGGATGATAAGATGAACTGTGAGCCAATTGGGTACCCAAACAAGAAAATAATTCAGTCCAAAATTTTCCAGTGAAAATTGGATCTCTATCGCTTACAATAATCTTCGGATTTCCATGTAACTTCTAAATTGTTTCTAGGAACGTTGCGACTACTGTACTTGCATTAAAAGGGTGAGAAAGTGAAAAATAATGTGCATACTTAGCGAGTCTATCAACAATCACCATAATAACATTATTTCCTTTTGAATTGGGTAGACCTGTGATAAAATCCATTGAGACTTCTTCCCAATGCTGGAAAGGTATGTCTAATTGTTGTAGATGTCCCGGGGTATTAACTATTTCCACCTTATTTTATTGGAAAACCAAGCATTTGACCATAAACCCGTGAACATCATATTTAAGACCTTCCCAAAAAAATTCCTTCTTGACCCTGTGGTAGGTTTTCAAGAATTCGGAGTGCCCACCTATATGAGAGGTGTGTAATTCCAAGAGGACCTTTTGTTTGAGTTGGGAGTCTTTGCATAAATATAAGCGATCCTTATACCATAGTGAATCATTTTTCCACACAAAAGTATCTGATACACTTGGATCGTCATTTTATCCCCTTGCATCTACTACCCAATCGGGTTGTAGAATGGGAATTGCATAAACTTAATGCCACAACATATTCATCTTTTCTAGAAAGCACATCTACCATCACATTATGTTTCCATTTTTTATATATGATTTCAGAGTCATATCCAAACATCTTGGTTACCCATTTTTGTTGCTCTTCCCAATATAATCTTCATTCCAAGAAGTAATTAAGACTATCATGATTTTTTTTACCTTTAAATGTCTACCTATTAGGTAAGGACACCATTTCGTAAGAGCATGTAGAATTTCCAACATTTCCTTCTCATAAATGGGCTTCTATAAGTGATTTCCCTTGATTGGATGACTTGTGAAAGTAAGCGAGTGTCCTTCTTGCATTAGAACAACACCAATGTTGTTTCTTGAAGCATCACGTTCCACAATAATTTTTTTTGTGAAGTCTAGTGCTGTCAAAACATTTCACCCTTTCATCCTTAGTAGATTGCTATGTGCTTAGTGTGACACATCATTTAACATCTCCTTAGTGTTCCACTATATTTGCATTTTGAGTAATTAATGTCAGTTTTAAGAATTCAAAGTTCCAAATAAAAAATGGAAGCGATGTTTCATCGATGATATCCCTCCGATCCTTGCTAGATTTGTTAGATCAAAGTCACCATGAACATTTTCCATCAAGTTATGGGGGAATACTTTCCAAATCATAATGAACAACCATTACATCATCATTTGAATCAATCAAGTACATTCAATTTTAAATACATTTTCATTTGAGGATAATCCATCCTTTTTACAAACATAGGACCATGAACATCTTATTTTACTTCATCAAAACAACATTATCAATCAAGATCATTAAACTAGTTAGGTATTTCATTTTCCATGGATTCTGTATGATTAATTTTGCATTACACATTTTTGTATGCACATTCAACATATTTAGAGCCATGCTTCACCACTAAGATATTTTTTTCAATGACTAATGGTTTGAGGCATGTTTAGGACCCTAAATATCGAAAGGATGCACATTTAAACATGAATTAGAATTATGAAAAGTGGAAAATGGACATATGAAAGAGGTAAAGCACAAACCAGGGTATTACATACTAGGGTTTATATCTTCAATGGTTTTATGAGAGTGAATTCATGACCAATTATTGGTTAGCATATTGGAACAATCTAGGGTCTTACAAACTATGGTATATTTTTTGTATATTTGACCATATGTACATGAAGGCCCAATGAATTTTATTACACTTTAGTTCATGCATTCATTTCCATTGTACTTGATACTTTGCCATTGTTTTTAGCATGCTAGAGTAGGCACACTTCAACTGAACTTCATAGATGATCATGTACGTATTGTTTGATGAAATACGATAGCATTGATGAACTGTGTAGCATCTATTATACTTCCTCTTAGTTTGTGAAAATGCTATAGGATTACATTGATGATATGTGTAGCATGTTTTACATGAAAGAGGTTATTCAGACATATTTTGACTTATTTTGTTAACTTTTGTTTTTTCCTTGCAACCATAATCCTGATCAATGGGTATGAACCCTTGGAGTTGACAAAAACCACAACTTTAAATTAGATATCAAATTAGCATGCATGTACTGAGTTCATTGAACTGTTGAAAGATATTATTATTTTGTTCCATTAAGATAATGTTTTCATATCACAATGGTGAGATGTTACTTGATCAATGCAATAAATGTAAGAGAATAAATATTGGTTAAAATGTAATTATATAAATTTCAATATCATAATTTATCAATTTGTGGAAGAGATAAATCATCACAAGAACAAGTCGAAACTCATGAGAAAATATGCAATATATTGTATCATGCATTGATATCCGAATGTTTGTAATACAAAATATGGCAAAGTAGTCGACCCTTAAATGGCCTGTCAATGTATGTGTATCCCTAAGTGCAACAATGTGCATTTATGTCAAAATACATATATATAGGACTATGAGACATCAAAAATCAATATTTCTCTTGTTTTTCCCTGACTTTCCTCTATCAACCATCTCCCTAGGATCACTCTGCATCTCAGGAATCTGCAAAACAAAGATCATTATTTTTATCAAATAACTACATTAATTCCCTACCATTAACAAACTTAAAAAATTAACTTATGGCCAAATTATTTATGACAAACACTCACCAAATCCAATCGGGGTATATATTCCCATGGTGTGCTAATGGAAGTCCTCTCTATAATCGTTCTCTACAAATAAAATATCTTATCTCAATTAACTCAACAATTCAACATTGATCAACATGTTTGCGTAAATTGAATAAAAATACTTGGTCATTATTGAAAATCTCACCATAAGAGGAGACTCAGTTACAACAATGGATTGAGTGGAGGGGCCGGGTACTAATGCCGCTAATGGATACAATCACCAAATGGGAAAATAGTTAGACATGCATGAATAAAAAATATAGTAACATGGTTAAATACTATGCATTGTAATTCTTGAAATAGTTACCTCCATATGACTTGTTTCTATTACAGATGCGACACTAACTGCAGCATCAATGACCCTTGTTAGGTGAGGTGAAGATGGATCTCCCGTGTGTCTATTATAGAGGACATCCAAACCCTTTCTAATAGTGGATCCTCTCTTATACACTTGTCCCTTATGCACATTTGGACTACGAGGAGACGCAACTGCTGATTGTTTCCTAAATATAGAAGGTGGTGGCCATAATCACCAATTACTGACATAGTTAGAAATGCATTGGTCAATAAAATAACATGTATTAACAAACTGACAATGATGAAATACATATCGATGTACAGTATGCTTCAATCAATTCTATGAAACGTTCTGCCACCCATTGATCCTCTATGGGCATGCTAATGCTTTTCTTCCCACCAGGGGGGAGCTCACTAGATGAAATCATTTCCCTCTGAGGGGGATCTACAACCTACAATTTAGAAATTTGTAAATATTAGATCATGTAGCATTAATTAAGTAACATGTGATAACAAACTAACATGTATTAAATTAATGTCATGTTGAAATAGTTACCTCAGTGTGAGTTGTTGTCTCCGAAGGTATGACAACATCCTGTACATTAGAAGGTTCTGGTGCATGATCCTATGGAATATCCTAGGAATCATCAGTGGGAAATTCTTGCCCCTCGTCCTCTTCTTGTAGAAACTACAAGTTTTAAAATCATTAAAAATATTAGCAATTGATACATGTGTATAGAAAGGAAAAATAATTTACAAAAAACATTAAATTTTTAACCATTTACTTGTGTAAAATACCCAGTAAAGCTATCATCTGTCTGGACAGGACCAAAGCAAGGATGGTTGCATATTGTGGATGGGTGGGGCTCTCGGCTGTGCTCATGATGTGCAGGTCTAGTGCCACTACTAGATGCTCCTCGACCATTGGAAGGTGGTGGATCTACCCCACTAGGAGGTGGTAGATCTACCCCACCGGGAGGTGGTGGCTCTACTGCACGCATGGAAGGTTTCTCTAATGGCCCTTCCTAGTACGCACCTTGAATATATGTGCTATGGGGAACAACCTCTTGTTCCAATAGTAGTAATGACTCTTGCGTCTGTGGGACCAACTAATGTGCACGGGGCACATATGGACTGGGTATATTCCTGCGAGGTGGAGATACTGGGCGATTGGGATCTATGTGCCTCACAATAGGACGTTGTTGAGGCATCCCCATCCCAACTCCCTGGTACTCCAAGATATCAAAATAATTAACATGCTTCCCCAAAACAAATTCTGCATACATCTTTCTAAGAAAATATAGAGGCATTTCCCTATTTTTATGTGGTGGTACATCAAATACCATGTACCATCAGTCCATCCAATTATCTATGAATGGTTGATATGTACACCACTCGATAGAAATATGCCTTTTGTTTACATTCGGGATTTCACTCTTACGTGGATCTCTAAAACGGGAAAGATATGTTGTTTCGTTATCTTCAACTTATTAAATTCCTTGTAACTAAATCCATCATCATATTCTTGCTTCTTTCTCTCTCTATATGTCGCAATATCTTGCAGTGCACCATTTGACCTACTAAAGGTCTCTCTCATTGCATCCAAATTGGATGCAAGCATACGGTTCATATCATCAACAATTGTTATTGATACTCGAATGTATATGAGCCTCTCAGTTTCTCTTTGGATGTTTGAATGTGCATCCATGGCCATCAATGCAATCAAAAAATAAAAAAAACAAATCATTAGAAACATATACATGTGCTATAATGACATCTCTCAAAAATGAAAAATGAAAAAACTTTGTGCAAGAATGAATACATTACAAACATAAATATCATCTCAATATACTATAATAACAACTACATGTAAACCAAAGTGGAAGGTGAGGATCAACTACATGTAAATTGATTAATGATCGATGGCAGAGAGATCCTAATTCAATTAATACTAAAGAATTGAAACAATGGGGGCCTTAAAATCACTTTATGTACACCTTTCTAGAGCCGAGGTATTGTAGAAGATGGTATTTGTCATCCTCTACCTTCAGAAATTTCTCCTTTGTATCTAATTCATTTCATGTTCGTGGCCCTTTCCTTGCTTAGAATCTACTATATGATGAGGAAGATTTGGTGGTGAAGTCCTTTGCGTCATTAAGAAGGGGCAATTTTTGAATGTGAGGGTTTATCTACGCTTATTCCATGAAGTAAATCTATTATCATTTTCTAGGTATGAAGACCCAAATCCATCGATTGAGTGTCTTGGTGGTGAAGGAGGTAAAAAGAGATGTGGTAGTTCATCTTAGCAACAAAGTAAGTGGTGTGTCTGCAAAGGAGGGGAACCTAGTCCCTTGGGTTTTGGGGGATGATGTAAAATCCATCATGCCATTGGGTTGGCTTCACAAGCATTGTTTGGACATTTTTAGAGTAAAAGAATGTGGGAAAAAAACATAGGGTTTGGTTGAGTCAAGTATAGAAAGCAAGCCTAGGTTATAGTCCATAGTTCCTCCTTCTAGCCAAATGGTGGACGGATTCTCTTTTCCAATTTGAAATAGATGTGGAAAAAATATTGAGGAAAATTTGGTGTTGAGACTCAAATCCCTTATTTCTTATGTGGATGCAAAATTCATTAAGGGGATTGATATTATGGAGGAATTTCCATATGTTAAATAAAAAATTTTAAATTTTTTAGTTTTGGAAGTTTCATTTACATGGATTTTTAATTTAGGGCAATATAAAATTTTATATTTTTATTGAGGAAATGAGGCAACGATGAATGTTTGGATGCCTACCTTTCCAATCCTCCTCACTCTTCGAATTCACCCTCCTTGATCTTCAAATTCACCCTCCCTCCACTTCTCCACGTCCACGTTGGAAGCTCTGATAGCTCGAGCATTTTTGGTTAATTCGTTCAATGAATAGTGGACGCGGAAGCGGCCTATTTTTTGTCTTTTAATATATTAACTAGAATGCGCGAGCGTTATGTATTACAATAACCCTCGCACATTATAGTGATACATAATGCTCACACATTATTGAATTCATAATGCATGCACGATATGAATTCCTATCATGTGTGTTAAGTGACATGGTAGGCTTGGGCCAACCCATGCCTAGTTGAAAGAAATGCACGCGCGTTTTCCTTTCACTAAAATTTAGCGCGTTTCGTGAAAGAACGATTGGATCTAAAAGGTCCCTCAACTTCATGCGAGGACCGGTAATATATATATATATAATAAGGATTATTTGATACATGTATAACTTATAACTCATGCATCATAGGTAGTGACAAACAACTCAGAATTTTAACTAAAGAAGCTCACAGGTAACTGAAGCATAGACAGGTGATTACAACCAAACTTAGAGAACAAAAAACATATAAATTGTTCATGACACTTAAATTGTGACCTATCGGTGTTCACCGACCACAAGTTAAGTGGCTGTGCTAGTTAATATAAACATTTAACTAATTAATTTAAGTGGTTGTACTAGTTAATATAAACATTAAACTAATTAATATAAACATAAAACAAATACTAATTAATAAACATTCCCTTTATTTAAGCATAGCAAGATACAACGACCATGAAATGAATCTCTACTATACTTTTGTTGATCATTTGGTGCAAGGGAGGTCTTGACAAGGGGCCTCTTACTTAACAATACAGACAACAACACATGGGTGCTCATACAAACTGGATGTGAACTGAATTCCAGAAGTTGGCTTCTATTAAACTGAATCAAATTACAATGTTTAAATACAAAGCAAATGAACTAGTCGGCCTTAGCCTCTTACAATTTACAGAAATGAAACTTTGTCTCTCAGTGTGTTCTCGGCTATGTGCGATCTTCCTCCCTCTCATGGTCTTCGCTGAATGTAAGAAATCACTGAGCTATGGATGAGTGATCTCTCGTCGATCCTCTGATGATCGATCTAACTGTATTCTCCTATACCTTCGCATTAGTATTCTACTATGCTCTGCTGCTTCTCCTGAGGTCACTCTGTTCCTCGAGAAACTCTACCTCTCTCTCCGCCGAATTCTCCCTGATCCTGCATACCTATAGTTGTCAGTGCCCTCTCAACCTACTGCACAACCTTCTCCTATGGTGACATTTGGAATGATCCCAACCACCTTCATAACTTCTCATAACTTCCTCAACAACCTCCAACAACTACTTCCTTGAATACTGCATCTCTGACTTTGCTATAGTAGTCGGTCCCATCACTGACTTCGACCATACTGCACTTCGCCATATTTGACCTTACTTGTCAGATTTACTTAGTCTTTACGGCTTCCGCCGCAATCATGTCGGTGTCCTTGTTCGACAACATGTCGACCTCCGACCTCTTTGCTCTGTTTCTGTCATCTGTCGACATTAGACTTGTCGAATCTCAAATTTTCTCTCCCGCCTATCCCATATCGACTACTTGGATTTGAAAACCAATATACCTTTCACACCAGTTGTCATCGGCAATCCCCATGATCGACTTCTTCTGTTGATCAACTTTTACGGTTTCGCCTAGGCCCCAATGCTCCTGCATCAAAATCCCTAGGTGAAAAAGAACTCAACTGCTCCGTAAGTCTCCTGTATTCTTATTCAAAAATCCATGTTGCTTCCTGCAACTCATCATCTCTCCATTGGACTAGATATTCCTTCTTCTGCGAACTTTGTGTGCGTCTCACTTCGCATTCCGCCAATACTCCGACGATTTCCTCGTTGTGTCGATTTGGGATCTGCCATGTCTAGTCGATGTTCGACACTTCTATGATGTTGCTGGTTGAACCTTCTTCATACTTGTACAAATATAAGACATTGAACGTAGGATATATGTTCAATTACTCTCGTAGCTCCAACACATAAGCATTGGCCGAAATCTTCTTCGAAATCTTACATTGTCCAATATTCTTCAGCTTCATCTTGTTATATGTTCCTATCAGAAATCTCTCTTTCCTCAAGTGTGCATAGACTAAGTCCCCTTCGGTGAACGATTGTAGCCTCGTCTTCCTGTCAGATCTCAACTTGTATGTCATGTTTATCTTTTCAATGCTCTTGCACAAATCTTCATGCACTTCTTTCATGTGTTCTGCAAATGATTCTGCATCCGCACTCTTTCTGATCTCTGGCGATATCTCAACCAAATCCACCACTCCATGTGGGATCTTGAACAATCTAGAATGGGCTCATACCTATCGACCGATTCACGGAGTTGTTATATGCAAATTCTGCTTGTTCCAACACGTTCTCCCACTGCTTGTTCCAACACGTTCTCCCCACTGCTTGTTCCAACACGTTCTCCCACTGCTTTTTGACATATCTATAAATTTGGAAGAGTGTTGTTAATTAATTTCTTATATATTAATTCAATATGTCATTCTTATGTTCATATGATCTAATTTTAATTATGATAAATTAGCAGTTCAAAATATGAAGGTATTTAGCAATATTATAATTGGTATCAGATTTTTGATCCAATTGACTAGATGCCATTCATTGTCTCACTCTGTAACTTTCAATGGGTACACTCACTCTCTGTTGTAACTTCTTCATTGCAACTTCTGTGATCCCAATACACTGTTTACATTATCCATCCACTCTAGTCACATTCAATAGGTCACTCACTCTATGTTGGAAAGTTTCTTCACTGCAACTTCTATGTTCCTAATACAGTGTTCACAATTATCTCCACCCACTCTGCTCACATTAGATCCGCTCATTCCACTCCCATGCAAAATAAATTTATACATTTACATTATTAGAAAAAAAAACATTAAATATCAAAATAAAAAGATGGAAAAAAAAACAAGAACAAATTAAAGTGCGGCATTGGAAAAGTTAATAGAGTAGGTTAATTTAAAGCCCTATCAGATTTTTGGGGAAAGAAATTAGAACCCTAGCAATTCAGAAGATTGTCTACTAGCACAACCACTTAACTATAAGTTAAACTATGAGCAAGTTATTTGTTACTTGTTCTCCATGTTTAGTTATAATCACCTTTTGTCTATGTCTCAGCTACATGTTATCTTCTTTAATTAAATGGGTTGTGTGGGTACCTATTATCCATGCATGAGCTACTAGTTATCCATGGGTCAACTACTAAATTATTTGTTATTTTTCTTTGTTACTACACTTGTTCCATCATCCTTCAATCTAGGAAAAGCATAGATGGTAGTCCACCCCAAATTCTAATGTTGCGACCCTAACTGTAGCTATCAAACTATAAATAACTAAAGTATATCCTAAAAACCATTAGAGCTCCGTAAACATTCTTCAAGTTTACCTTCAATGCAAAGACATGTCATTAAGATCACTGTGATAATTAGTCCAGTAGGTGGTAAAACGTACAAGTATTTTACTGTGAGAGTGGTGGGCCTTCTCACAGTCTGAAAACAACGTCTGCCAATCGATATTTGCAGGGGATCACAAGTTTGTGCGTGTTTGTCAAAGCAACGAAAAGGCATGTTCCGCAAATCCAATCAACCACGAATAGTTGTATTTGCCCGTTCCACATTCGATTCTACGTGCCCTAAGTTCCCTGGATCCTTAAAGTGCCATTTGAAATAATCCAGTCATTGTTCATACTTTGCTATTTCTTTACATCTAAAAAACAACCTAATAATTCATCTTATATTGCTACAGTGAAGTATTTTCAATTTCATTTGAGATCTAGAATTAAAAAAAAACATATCACATCACAAAATTTGACCAATCTATATTGAAAACTACAATTAGGTTATGTGATTTGATTTTTACGAACGCCAGGGAATAATATAAAAACCACTACGTAGCAACTAATAAGACTGGATATTGAAATGAAAAAATATTACAAAAGACATTAAATAAGCTCTTGAATTGAAATATCTCCCGAAAATAGTCCTACAACACCTTTAAATAAGTTACATGAAATTCCTTCCATTTCATCTGTACAGATCACCACCGTCGGCCATTCCTTATAAATAAAGATTTCAACTCTAACTTTTCTGTGAATAAATATTTTAACTTTAGCTTTACAGGTCACCAAGCCCATCCTTGCTTTCTGGATAATGATGATAGACGTGCCAAACTATGAACCCTAGCTCTAAGCGATAACCACGCTGCTTTTGGATCCGGTTGGTCTGTAAACTTAAAAATAATAATGGCATGTGTCATATCCGAAAAAGTTATTCAAACACTCCAAGAAAAAAAACATGTGGTATCGAAGTTTTAGTTTGACCCGCCAATGTACATAACAAAAAGTCAGATTTATATCCAATTTCCACTTAATGGTGGTCTCTCAATCCATTTAACCTGCAAAGGCAGGCAGGCAATGGTGGTCTCAATCCATTTAACCTGCAAAGGCAGGCAGGCAGGAGGCAGGTAGGCAGCCAACAGAAAACTCTGGTTTTATCTATTATTCTCACATCGTTATCTGAATGCTTAATAAAGCAAACACTACAAAAGCTGTCTATCTCCAATATGTCGTCGTGTTCTTTTTTGGCATGGGCAGTTGCAGTCGGTCGGTCACCTCGGGAAGAAACAGCATATAAATGTAAAAAATAAAATAAATACAGAGGAAGCGGCCAATGAATTTATACAAACATTTCGGTGCAATTTGAAGATGCAAAGAGTCTAATCATTTGCTGATGCCTCCTCTACTTCTGCCATTAGGAATCAGAGTAAATCTGTGTTGAATATTCAAAATTTCTAATATTGCGTTTTTTAATTACAATACTGAAATCGATTGCGTGGTTTTAATTACAATGCCTTTGTAATTACTTTTTTTTTTCATGTTTTGTTTCGATAAATATGAAGGAAAATAGTATTAAAAGGAATTTTAATAATTATAATTTATTAAATATTATCAATTTTTATTAAAATATTAATTTTTTAATTTTCTAACTTATCTTAAAACCAGGTTGACATTAGAATCCCAAGTATAGAAATAATACTATATAGTAAGTAATTTCTATCTTAAATCAGATCAACCATAATAAATTTTTAATATATTTTAATAACAAATTATTATTATTATTATTATTATTATTATAAAATAATTTTTAATATATTTTAATATATAATTATTTATATTAAAATATTTTTAATTGATTATTGATTTATGTAAGGTTTTGTTTTGATTTTATTATCAAAAATATATGTTGATGTGAAACTAATATTAAATGTATTAATATTAAAGCTAAAGCTATTAGGTGCATTGCAAGTTTATGATTTTTAACATGTGTACACTTGATAATCATTGTATTAGTATATTTAAATGTTAATTAAATCTTACAAATTGTTTGAGAAGATTGTTAAATTATACATTATTATTCTGTGGATTGTATTAATTAGTATGATTATATTAAGAAATTATGTATTAATTAAAAGATTTAATTAATTATATTAATTTTATATATGTCAAATCAAATTAAGTATAAATTAAAATTTCACATAATAGTGTTAAACTTGGTTGTGCCGTGGAGGTTTTTGAGA